>JAUMIR010000003.1:294185755-295435755 GCA_030847615.1 Gambelia wislizenii
ATTGCAACATTAAGTATGGTAGATTTAAACTGTAGCTATCTCTTGGAGGTAACTACATAAAATAAAATAGTAGTATATCAACAACGTAACAACTAGCACAATATGAGTGCAATGACACTTTCCATATTGCACTCCCTGGGAACTGATAAACTGAAACATATTGTCTGATATTGGAGGTGAAATACTGTATATAGATATCCTGAGTAGTAGCCATTGATGTTCTCCATTGATACAATCTCCTGCTAAAATCAGCCAACTTGGCAGCCATCATTACATCCTGTGGCAGTGAATTCCACAGTTTAACTAAGTACCATGAAAAGAAGTGCTTCCTCTTATCTGTCCTGAATCTTCAACCATATAATTTCAGTTGATAATAATGGCTTCTAGCATTATGAGAAAGGGAGAAAAATGTCTTTCTATCCTCCTCTACTCCATGTGTAATTTTCTGAGCCTTATTCACTTTTTCCCAAGTTAAACAGGTCCATGTGCTGTCACAGTTCCTTGTAGAGAACCTGCTCCAGTCTTTTGGTATTTTCATACTTTCCCCTGTACAGTATGTTTTTTATTACAGAGAAGAAAATATAACTTTTGTTCTTATGTTTTTATGTAGCTGAGCATAGAACAAGGTGGCCTATTTGTGTCTCCACATGCAAACATATATCTTCCTTAGAATGGCAAACTACTCTGATCTATCCCCCTCTGATTGTCATCGAAGTTTTAGATAGATAGATAGATAGATAGATAGACAGATAGGTAGATAGATACGTGTTTCTGAGTTGCTATTGTAACTTCTGGGGAAAAAATTCAATGGATGGTCAATTAATACTTGCCTGGACACATGATACAATATAATAGAAAACACCCTGAATAAATCAGCCTTATATTACTTCCTTGGTACAGACAAGATGAGATAATTGATCTCTTCTTTTTCAGTATACTGTGATAATTTAACAGATACCATCAACTATATTCTGAGAAGCAGTTAATTAAGTTTGGTTGTATTACAGATGGATGTAAAATCATTGCCTCATCCTTTTAAAAGATATATCAAGATGAAGTGGTGCACAGATGGGAAATAGTGAGAGCAGAAGCCAGCAAAACACTATATAGTAGTTTGGAAAAGGTGGAGAATGGGTATGATCCTATGAAGGGCTATTGTGTGGCATAAACCTAGATGTGACCTGGCCCAAACAAACACACAAATAAACCAACTATAAAACCTCTACCTACCTCTCTCTTACAGGGGGGAAGTGTGTGTGTGTGTGTGTGTGTATATATACATATATATATATATATATACACACACATATTATTCTGCCGTATAAGACGACTGGGCACATAAGACGACCCCCCAATTTTTAAGTTAAAATATAGAGTTTCCCCCCCCCCAGCCAGCCAGCCAGCCAGCTGACTGGAAAGGCTGTCCCCCACCAGCAGCCAGCTCAGTGGCTGTAGGTGATGGAATAGTCTGTGAAATTAAAGGACTGAGAACAGCTAAAAAAGCATGGGATACTTTGAAAAATCTCTGTGGTGTTCAATCTTTGGAAAGTAAGGTTGCATTAATACTGTAAGTTGGTTAATATGAAGCTATCAAATCCCAAATTTTTGAATGAGCACATTAATGAATGAGCACATTAATGGTTTTAGAGCCACATTGGCAGACAAGAGAATTTCACCATAGACAAAACTTGATGCAAAATGAGAAGTTGAATCCAGAAATTCTAATTTTAGGCTAACTTCTCCTGAAAAGAAACATCATTTTGACTCTCCTGAGCTAAATAGAGGGCCATTTAACTCTTCAAATGCAAAGCAGTCATTCTCACAGCAGGAGGAAGGATCTGCTGGGAAAACTGCCCAGGCCATTTTACACTTCAATTCATTCTCACAGCAGAGGAAAAGGTATAAGACCACCCCCCCCACTTTTGAGGAGATTTTCAAGTGTTAAAAAGTAGTCTTGTATGCAGGAATATACAGCACACACACACACACACACACACAGTTGTCCCTTCACATTCACTGGGGTTTGGTTCCAGGACCTCCCATGAGTACACAAATCCGTGAATACCCATCACATTATATGCAATGGCATAGCAAAATGGTGCCCCTTATATAAGATGGCAAAATCAAGGTTTGCTTTTTGGATTATAATTATTTTAAGAATCTTTTCATGCCGTGAATACTTAAATCCATGAATGTCAAATTCGTGAATATGGAGGGACAACTGTATGTATATATTATCCACTTCACAATAATAGAGCAACCATCAAGGACTTGTACCTCAAATGAAGATCAGTGAACAATTGTTCAAGTTATAGGAATCCTGGGGCTGACATTCCGTATTGCCTGATTGTATCTAAGAAAACCAACGAAATTACTATTTCATAGTTAATCTAACTGAAGCCATAGGATGTTTTAATGATAGATAGCATTGTGTGTCCTTTTATTGACAAGTAATGTATGAAGAGTTAAATCTTATGGGTTCTATTACCCAAGTGTAGTGTGGTGTTGAGTTGCAAAAAGTTGCAGAATTGCATTTCTTAAGGACCACAGCCCTAACACATGGAATTCTTTAGCCAATATGAATATGGTGGGAGTCCTATGTCGTCGTTGGTTCTAGCTCCACCACTAGCTAGAAGATGGATGGCTATTTGTAGCAGAGTGGTGGACCTAACTCAAAGATTTATCTGGTCCATAGACTCTATGTGTCTCTTCCAATGGACAATAATGCAACTGACAATGTACCTGTTAAGGCAATGAATATCAACCAAATAAAAGCATTGGAAGGTACCACAAGCTAAGAAACCAGCATAATAAAATTTCAGTGTGTCTGTGGAAATAAGTAAGTTTAACCTGGTGCCAAAACTAGTGTCTGCATCATCCAAGAGTCAGTGTGTTGCACTTTCTAGAAAGGGGATGACACCATCACAGAAAATACCTCTGCTTAAGACCTAGCTCCTAAACAGTGAACTTTCCATGACCCATTATGTAAAATGGGTCTCCCAAAACTAGTTGCTGATAAACTGGTGATGGCGAACCTATGACACGCGTGTCACCACTGACACATGTAGCCATTTGTGGTGACACACAGCTAGGCCTCCTTCCCCCATCCCCCTGCAACTTCACCAACCTCCCTAAAGTGGTGGGCATGGCTTTGAAGCCCCAATCACCACTTTAGGGAGGGTGGGAGGGGGGAGGAAAGTGGTGGGAGGGACTATGAAGGCCTGATAGCCACCACCACCCCTGAGGCCTGCCTGCTTCCCCAGAGCCGCTTCAGAAAGGCCGGGTAAGGCGGTGGGTGGGTGGGTCAGTGGGAGTCTGCCCAGCCTCTCCCCAGCCTTCCTGAGGGGGCTCCGAGGATTTGAAGCCCTGGAGCCCCCTCAGAAAGGCCAGGGATGGTGGCAGGCAGGAGGGAGGGAATCTGACCGGCCTCTTCCTGGCCTTCCCAAGGGGCTCCGGGGCTTCGAAGCCCCAGAGCCACCTCGGAAAGGCCGGGTAAGTTGATGGGAGGGAGGGAGGGAGGGAGGGAGGGAGGGAGGGAGGGAGTCTGCCCAGCCTCTGCCTGACCTCCCCGAGGGGCTCTTGGGCTTTGAAGCCCCGGAGCAGCCTCTGGAAGGCCGGGAAAGGTGGTGAGTGAGCTGGCGGGTGGGCGGGAGTCTGCCCGGCCTCTCCCTGACCTTCTCAAGGGGCTCCAGGGCTTTGAAGCCCTGGAGCTGCCTCAGAAATGCCAGGGAAGGCAGCGGGCAGGTGGGCAGGAGTCAATTGTGCTGCCCAGCCCCATTTCTTTGGCATCCTTGTTATTTTGTCATTATGTGTCTCTGCTGTAGCACTGCAGCATTCAACACAAGTGCAATTGTGCAGAGAGGAGTGAGCATGGGAGGCAGCTGACTGCTGAGTGTCCCCAACAGGGACAGCTACTGAAACATCTGCTCCATAGATGGCCAGGCCCCCAGCTCTCCCTTGCTTACTGCTGCACTGAGAGGCAGGGATGAAAGGAAAGACAGCCAGAGAATTCTCAAGGCATCATTGATTGTCCAAGAAAGAATTGTTGCAAGTCTGTTGTTCCTTTTTCTTTTTCTTTTCACATGAGAAATCATTTCTCTCCAAAGCCAGTCCTACCTTTAGACAGGTTGAGACAGCTGCTTCACACAGCTGATTTGAGGTGTCACAAAAGGCAGAAAATTTGTGATTATTTATTTTTATTAGAGTATTTATACCTCTCTCTTCAGCCACAAAGGCTTTCAGAGCAGTGGGTGGAAGGGAGTCTGCCCGGCCTCTCCCTGGCCTTCCCTTAAATTATTAGTTTTTGTTTTATTAAATGCAATTATATATAACAATTATACATTCATGTTATTTGAACAGTAAATATCGTGAAATAATGTTTTTTCCTCTAAGTGACCCATCACCCGAGTTATGCTCAGTTTTTTGGCGAATTTTGACACACGAAGCTCAAAAGGTTGCCCATCACTGTGATAAACCATGAATAAAAGAAAAGATTCATCCTCGTCATCCTCTTCTTCTTCTGTTGTATTGTTATATTGATAATTTTATCCTGCCTTTTCCCTAGTCCAGAACTCAAGGCAGCTTGCAAAGTTTCAAACTGATACAGCTAAAAACTGACATCATATAGACATTTAAAATATTATTAAACATTAGAACTAAAAGCAGTTAAAAGCATAATTATAAAAAAGAAAACAACAAACTAGCACTACACATTCTGAAAGGCCCTTCCCCTCTGAGCAATTAGCCCCCAAAAGCCTACTGACCACATATCCCGGCCTTGGATCAGGCCCGTTCCTCCACTCTTACCACCTCCATATGGGAGGAAGTCCAGGCAGGCATGCTGGCTGGTTGCTGCAGCCACTGCCAGTTCCATCTCCCTTGCCCTCCTGGAAGCTTGGAAGCTGGTCTGAAACATGTGACCAAGACCCCCTGCATGTGAGCAGCCTTGGTCACATGCTGAAAGACTCCTTCCTGCTTCAGAGGGAGTGAGGCAGACCGGCAGCTGCAGCAGTGGGCCAATCTCCTGCAGTCTCACGAGGCCCAATCCATTTATTCCCAGTGCGAATGGATTAAAACAGGTATATTGATATAAAAGCTTATTGAGCCCTACCCTGTCTATTACCCTCTTAGCCCCATCTTTACCCTGGGGGTCATGATAACTGCCTGGGGGCAGAACGGGGCAAAAGCATTCCATCATCAGGACTGCAGGGCTCTAAGACAGAGGCAAGATGGGATATATTGCCTTTGTAAACAAGCCCTCAATGAAGAAATGCAAGAAACAAGTAAGGGTCACATTATGAGTTTACAAGGTAAGGCAAGAGAAGAAAAGAGAGTGAAGCCAGGGAGGGGAGGGGAGGGGAGAATTGTAGCGGGAGGCAGGGCCGGTTTAACCTGTCTGCCAAATCACCATTGGCAGGGGGCCCCAAGGTCAAGAGGGGTCCCCGTGTTGGCCTCCTTAATCTGACGAAGGAGACAGCTGGGAGGAGCCCCCTCTTACTCTCCTCCTCCAAAAACCTCCTGCTGGCTTTTTTTTAAAAAAAACAAACAAAACAGCCTCTCCAAAACTAAAGAGAAAGAGAAAGAAACAGCAGCCCTCCATGGCAGAAGCTGGAGGGAGAGGCACGTCAGAGAGGGTGAGTTTGTGTGTGTGAGAGAGACAGGGAGTTTGAGGGTTGTCTCCCTCAGAAAGGGCTTCTTTCTTTCTTTCCTTTCCTTCCTTGCACATAGATTCCCTCCAGCCCATCTTTCCAGCTGCTTTTAACATGTCCTGTTTCCTCTCCCCTCCCTTTCCCCCTTGGTCTTCTTCAGCTTCCTCCCCTTGCTGCCAACTGAGTTCAGCCTGCAAAAGAAATTTGTGTGTGTTTGCCCATGTGCCTTCAAGATCATTTCTGACTAAGGCCAACCTACCACGGGGTTTTCTAGGGAAGGTTTGTTCAAAGGGGGTCTGCCTTTGATTTCCTTTGAGGCTGAGAGAGTGTGACTTGCCCAAGGTCAGCCAGTGGGTATTCATGGCTGAGTAAGGATTCAAACCCTGGTCTCCATAGTCATAGGGCAATGATGAAACTTCTACAACACTCTAGCTCTTTTAACAGAAGAATATAAAGAAAAATTTGGAGTAATATTACTGGGAACAATGGTTTTATTGTTGTCACTAAAACACCAGTATCACATTAGTGTTATGTGAGATGCATTGGCCTAGAGCAGTGGTTCTTAACCTTTTCTTTACCAGGGACCCCCGTTAAATATTTTTTGTTGCCCCAAGACTTAACTCAAGATTTAAAACCCTTATAATAATAGCTAATAATAATAACAACTAACAACAACAATATAATTACACCATCCATTAAACTTTCCCTCAGAGACACTCTTGCTTCTTCCTGCGAGTTTGTGGCTGGAGTGAATTGAATGGCAATGTGCAGGCCAAGCCAGCCAGCCTTTGCCTTCATTCCTGTCACGTGGCTGCTCCACTACAGGGAGGAGGTGGGCCAAGCAGTCTTCAAGCCTTTGTGGACCCCCTGTGAGGACATTGCGGACCCCAAGTTA
The DNA here is from genome assembly GCA_030847615.1 of Gambelia wislizenii. Taxonomy (NCBI): domain Eukaryota; kingdom Metazoa; phylum Chordata; class Lepidosauria; order Squamata; family Crotaphytidae; genus Gambelia; species Gambelia wislizenii. The sequence continues at coordinate 294,192,299 of JAUMIR010000003.1, forward strand.
AGAACCACTGGGCTAGAGAATGCTGGAAAAGGAACAATGCAACCAGACCTTGAGAAGGGTGCTGGAAGGAGGATTCTGGGAGGTGTAATCCAAGAGTAACTTTCCCAGGCTCTAAATGCAGCCTAGAATCATAGGGCTGGAAGGGACCCAAACAGCCACCGCGTCCAATCGGCTTTTGCCCTGCAGGAACACACAATCCAAGCATTTCTGACAGATGGCCATCCAACCTATCTTTAAAAAAACCCAGAGAAGGAGACTCCACCACACTCCAAGGCAGTGTATTCCATTTCCAAACAGCTCTTACTGTCAGGAAGTTCTTCCTAATGTTTAGGTGGATTCTCTTTTCCTGTAGTCTGAGTTGATTGCTCCATGTCCTTGTCTCTGGAGCAGCAAAAATCAAGCTTGCTCCATCCTCAGTATGACATCCCTTCAAATACCTAAACATGGTTATCATGTCCCCTCTCAACCTTTTCTTCTCCAGGCTAAGCATATCCAGCTCCCTAAGCTGTTCCTCATAGGGTGTAATGGCTTCCAGACCTCGCACTATCCTTCTCAGTATCTTTCTTGAATTGTTGTGCCCAGAATTGGAAACGGTATTCCAGGTGAGGTCTGACCAAAGCAGAATGGAGTGATACTATTACTTCCCTTGATCTAGACACTACTCCTATTAATGCAGCCTAGAATCGCATTGGCATCACACTGCTAATTCATGTTTAGCTTGTAGTCTACTCTTTATTTTCTTTGAGGAAATCTACACCATTACATTAATTGCTAATAAACAAAAAATATTATGTTAGTGCCTATAATATAGTTTTTAAACTAAATTATTGGTGGCAAATTATGTAATATAGTAGGCCCCTCTTATCCACTGGGGATTGGTTTGGGGGGGGGCGTGGATTCTGAAAACCATGAATAATAGTGAACACCATTGAAAATAATGGGACTTCTGGTTTAAAATACCATAGACTTGCCTTGGAGGGCCTAGAAAAGGGCTAGGGAAGACACATTTTCTAGGAAGACTCTATGGTAGGTGTGTTGTTTTGTGTCCCATGGATAATGAATCCATGGATACAGGGGTCCTACTATAATCTGAATATCCTGTATGGTGAATAGGTTAGGTTACATTGATCTGAGATAAACATATGGGGGCCCCAAAGTAAAGCATTGCAGAGGGCCCCAAAATTCCTTAAACCGGCCCTGGTGGGAGGGTACAAGGATGAAGACAGGTAAACATGATAAGGCAAGATGCAAAATGAGGGACATGTGGTGTTACTTGGTGATGAAAGGAAGGAAAGGGGTAGGCAATGTAGCAGGAGAGAGCAAATAGCAAGAAAAGGGGGCATGGCAGATTCCAGGGAGTGGGAAGAACAGAGGTGGGCAAGCTAGGAGCAAATGGAAACAAGGCGGCAACAGCAAATATCTTCCTGGATATTTTTTCTGGGTTTGAAAATACCGCATTTTAGCTGTAACATGGGAAGCCTAAGGAAGAGGGAGCCAAGGGACTGAGGACTTAACTCTCTGAATTTTCTACTTCCATCAAAGAGGGAAAAAAATCATTGGAACTTCATTTAGGGGATTTTACTTACACATCACCTAAAATATTCCCCCCCCCAGATGTAATGGTACAGAGGCTTCTTGAGAAATCCAATATTATCTGCATAAGAAAGGGGCAGGTAGCCTCACCCAGGACACAAACAGCTTGGATTTAAAGGAAAGTTACTTTTTCCTGCTGCTAATGAAGTTGAAATTTTATTGCCTAGATTTTACAACTTTTTCTCTCCCAGTGCCCACATGACCAAAGAGGGTAGTGACCTCTGCCTGCATTGATATCCCTCTAGACCATCTTAACTGAAAACAACAAAAACAGCATCTTGACAAAATGTAGGCCTGTGACTCTCAGGTCACCACTTTTTTTCTTCTCCAGTATGATTTTAAACATCGGTGCCTGATGAAGGAGCTTCAAAAGCTTGCAAGATATATTTTGTGCATTTTTGGTGGGCCCAATAAATGTATCACTATTTTGTGGATTTTGGAAGTTATTGAATAGTACACTTACTGTGATAGGAGGGAATGAATATAAAAAGTAAAAATGTTTGTCATTACATTAGTCAGCATTAACAAGCAACAATTTGCTGAGAAAACAGACATCCTAGCATAAGTGAGCTGCTTACCAGATATAATTTGATGAAAAGTCAAATAACTGAAAGTTACAAAATACTGTTTTCTAATTTTAATTAAAAAAAAAATTTCTAGATCTCTAAGGAAATCACTCTGCTCTTTTCTACTGTTTGTCCTTACTTTCCTCTGCATCTTGTCCTGTGAATCACATATGTGGCAGTTACTCAGGGGCTATTTTATTCATGGATCTGTATCTTTTTTCATAGAATCATAGAGTTAGAAGAGACCACAAGGGTCATCCAGCCCAACCCCCTGCCATGCAAGAATACACAATCAAAGCATTCCTGACAGATAGCCATCCAGCCTCTGTTTAAAAACCTCCAAAGAAGGAGACTCCACCACACTACGAGGCAGTGTATTCCACTTCCAAGCTGCTCTTACTGTCAGGAAGTTCTTCCTAATGTTTAGGTGGAATTTCTTTTCCTGTAGTTTGTACCAATCGCTCTGTGTTGTAGTCTCTGGAGCAGCAGAAAATAAGCTTGCTCCATCCTCAGTATGACATCCCTTCAAATATTTAAACATGACTATCATGTCACCTCTCAACCTTCTCTTCTCCAAGCTAAACATACCCAGATCCCTACGCAGCTCCTCATAGGACATAGCTTCCAGACCTTTAACCATTTTGGTCGCCCTGCTCTGGACACGTTCCAGCTTCTCAATATCCTTCCTGAATTTTGGTGCCGAAAACTGGACGCAGTATTCCAAGCGAGGTCTGACCAAAGCAGAATAGAGTGGCACTATTGCTTTCCTTGATCTAGACACTGTACTCCTGTTGATGCAGCCTAGAATCTCATTGGCTTTTCCGGTTGCCGCATCAAACTGCTGACTCATGTTCAACTTGTGGTCCACTAAGACTCCTAGATCCCTTTCACATGTACTGCCATCAAGCCAGGTATCACCCATCCTATATCTGTGCATTTCATTTTTACTGCCCCAGTGTAGTATCCTACATTTCTCCCCGTTGAAATTCATTTTGTTAGTATTGGCCCAGCTTTCTAATCTGTTCAGGTCCTTTTGGATTCGGATCCTGTCCTCTGGGGTATTAGCTACCCCTCCTAATTTGGTGTCATCTGCAAACTTGATAAGCATACCCTCTGTTCCCTCATCCAAGTCATTGATACAGATGTTGAATAGCACTGGGCCCAGAAGAGAACCCTGTGGCACCCCATTGGTCACTTCTCTCTAGGATGAAGAGGAGCCATTGTTGACCACCTTTTGGGTTTGGTCAGTCAACCAATCACAAATCCACCTAACAGTTGCATTATCTAGCCTACAGGTTACTAACTTTTTTGCAAGAATATCATGGGGGACCTTGTCAAAAGCCTTACTGAAATGAAGATATACTACATCCACAGCACTCCCTTCATCTATTAAGTTTGTAACTCTATCAAAAATAGAGGTAAGATTAGTCTGGCATGACTTGTTTTTGAGAAATCCATGTTGACTTTTAGTGATCATGGCATTCCTTTCTAAGTGGTTACAGGCTGTCTAATGATCTGCTCTACATTCTTTCCTATTATTGATGTAAGATTGACTGGGTAGCAATTATTTGGGTTCCCCCCTCCTTTTTTTAAAAAAAGATCGGGGCAACATTTGCCCTCTTCCTGTCTTCTGGGATCTCTCCTGTTCTGCAAGATTTCTCAAAGATTATTGACAGTGGTTCTGAGATTACGTCTCCCAGTTCTTTTACCTTTGGATGAAGTTCATCAGACCCTAGAGACTTGAACTCATTTGTACTGGCAGGTATTCCTGAACTACCTCTGTACCAATTCTGTGCTGTATTTCCCCTACTGTATCATCTGCTTCATTTTCCTCAAGGGGGGTACTGTTCCCCCTTTGGTAGAAGGCTGAAACAAAGAAGGTGATAAGTATTTCTGCCTTTTCTCTGTCCCCTGTTAGCCTTTCACCATCATCTTCATGCAGTGGCCCTACCATTTCCTTGTTCTTCCTTTTTGCTATGGATATAGCAAAAAACCCTTTTTATTGTGTTTAACTTCTCTAGCAAGCCTGAGCCCCATATGTGTTTTAGCTTTTCAGACTTCCCCCCTACATGAGCTGGATTCTTGTTTGAATTCTTCTTTGGTGATTTCTCCCTTTTCCCATTTCTTGTACATGTCCTTTTTAAGATTTAGCTCAGTTGAGAGTTATTTTCTATTAGTGAAAATCTGATGGCAAATAATAATAATAATAATAATAATAATAAATGTTAATCTGATGAGATTACCACTGAAAATATCTGTGTATGACAATAGCTTAATATTTTTTAATTTGTTCTGTTTGTTGCACTACGCTACACATGCACATGTCTACTTCATATCATTTCCCTCTCTATTTTACTTCCCACAACAACCCTGTATATTAGGTTTGCTGAGAGGTAGTGGTGTCCTGTGATCTTATGGTAAATTCTATGACTAAGCAGAAATTTGAACATGAGTCTCCTTTTTCCACATCCAAATCTTTGAATATTACTCTATACTGGTTCTCTTGGCTCAGTAGTAACTGTAAAAAAAATGCTATGAAGATTGAAACATAACGGAAGAAAAAAATCAACAATTAATATATCTAATATGTATAGTTAGAATAATTAGAATAATTTGCATGCTATGCAGATTTTGAGGAATCTGCAATCCTATATCTGATTTACCTGTGAGGGTGGTGGACAGAGAGAAGGGCCTTCTCAAAAGATATTAAAACACAGGTAACTCATATGGGAACAAATAGTCCTTCAGATAACCTGGACTTGAACCATAGAAGGCATTATGAGTCATAACCGTGCATTGAAACAGACCAGCTGCCAACAAAACTTTTGCAACAAGGGAGTTGTTCCCTTTAGCCAACCCCAGTTAAAAGTCCACTGGTTCCCAAACTTTGGTCCCCTCAGAATTTCTGACTGTTGGCTAAGCTGGCTGGGCTTTCCAGGAGTTGACATCCAAAACAACTGAAGGACTATAAGTCTGGGAACCACTGTAACAGTCCATTATGTGACACTCTTTCTCCCCCTATACAGGAGCATTCATGTTTTGTTTTGTTTTTTCCCTTTTATAGCCAGAATACTCACAAACTTCCTAAAAATCCTCCAGAGAAGAAAAAAAGGAAAATTTCACTTATTAATAGTGAATCTTAAAATGTGCTCTCTACAAAAAAAGGTAGGCAAAAGTATAATGAATTTGGAAGTCCCACTTCATTTACAGCTCATACAAAACTTTAACTGTGTCATAGGTTTGTCAGTTCACACAAGAACAGATTTCATAAGATCTGAAACAGATGAATTTATTCCTTATAGGGAGACCTTTACCCTCTAGTTCACAAGCTGAAACTCATACTGGTTGTCCAGGTTTGGGGTGAAGGACAGACTGGATAGAGAAGTTATTATTTTATTTTGAGAGGTTTCCTCTTGCTCAAGGTTAAGCCTTATTAATGAGCAATGTGGGGAAAGGTATACTCTTAGGCCCTTTGCTATACCATCTGTAAATTATTAAAATATTAAAAAGCCTTATTCTCAAGGGCTCATAAACTCACATCTTTCATAGTCACTATGTAAAAGGCAGTAAAATAGCAAAGGCACAAAAATCAAAGCCTTCTGCCAAATGGCTTTCCATTTAAGAGTCCTTGAAAGTGTTTCTTCCATTCATTCCAGTGCAAAATAGACTTAGATGTTTCTGGTCTAAGACATATGCAGTATAAGTTAATAGAAGCAGCTTGGTGTTCCTACCCCCCCCCCACCCCCAAATCTTTTTGCCAGCATGAAATGGTGGGTGAGCTCAAGTTATATTTGGCCAAAAAAAAAAAAAAAAAAAGGTGGGGGAGGGGGATCAGCCAAGAAAACTAAGGGAAACTAGGTTTGTTATGAAGTGGCTTTTGGGGCTCTGTCAACAAATTGTTCTAAGGCTAGCTGGAACATTGTTTCATTAGGAATGAAATTGGCTGCCTAAGAGTAATGCTGAATTAGTGGAGATTTACCTTTGACTGGGCCAATGTCTGAATAAACAGTTTCAATACAATCTTATGCATGTCTGTTCAGATGTAGATTTCATTGTGTCCAGTGGGATTTACTCTTAAGTAAAGGGTTGTGACTTTAATATATAGAATAGTTCTAATGTCAGTCTGAATTATAATAGACCTATTGAAATGAATAGTCTTACTAATCACCCGTATCATAAATTATAGTGATTTCAATGGATCTACTCTAATTAAACCAAAATACATAAAATCTAAATATACTGTATAACTACAGGGCTTAGAGTGCCCAGATAAAGCCATCTGCTATTGTAAGAAACTTGAGTAGTCAGTCACAAAGCCTCATCCTTTTTTCTCTCCAAGCTAGCATTTTTCTTATATGTAAAACATGAACTGAAAATGTCAGTTTCTTGGGTCTTTCTGTCCCTACAAATCTAAATCACTAACACTTCTAAGAGAAGATTCAGTCCAATTGGAAGAGTGCAGCTTTGATTTGAATGGTGCTTGATTTTCTCCAAATCAATCCAGTTTGGTCTAGGATTGGCTACATCTGCAAACAAACATAGTTCCTACAAAAAAAAAAAAAATTTCCATTTTCTGTCAAAACACTTATAAAAGCATGCAGTTTTTCAAATGAAGATGATTATTATTTACAATACTCTCTTCTTAAAGAGAGAAGGAATTGATAGTGTTAAAGGAATATCTACAGCCTGTATTGTGTTGTAAGCATGGTTGGCCTATAGGAGATAATAGTACCACTCTATTCTGCTTTGGTCAAACCTTACCTGGAATACTGTGTCCAGTTCTGGGCATCACAATTCAAGAATAATATTGACAAGCTGGAATGTGTCCAGAGGAGGGTGACCAAAACAGTGAAAGGTCTGGAACCCATGGCCTATGAGAAGCGGCTTAGGGAGTTGGCTATGAGGAGAGACGGTTAAGAGGTGACATGATAACCCTGTTTAAATATTTGAAAGGATGCCATATTGAAGAAGCAGCAGCTTATTTTCCACTTCTCCAAAGACTAGGACATGGAGCAATAGATTCAAACTACAAGAAGAGAGATTCCACCTAAACATCAGGAAGAACTTTCTGACAGTAAGAGCTGTTCAGCAGTGGGATGCACTGCCTTGGAGTGTGGTGGTCTCTTTCTTTAGAGGTTTTTAAGCAGAGGCTCAATGGTCATGCCTTGGGAGTGCTTTGATTGTGTGTTCCTGCATGGCAGAGGGTTGGACTGGATGGCCTTTGTGGTCTCTTCCAACTCTATGATTCTATCATCCTACGAGTTTCCCAGCAGATTAAAAGAATGGGGAAAGGGACCCTAGTTTTGAAAGGAATTCTTTTTCTTATTAATTGCATGCATTAGTAAGACCTAATATACTCAGCCTCTAGGTATACTCAGCTAAATGGAAATTATTTAGTTCCAATATGGTAGTTATTACTGCCAAAGAGGGATATTTAACTATGTACTCTCAATATAAGTGAGTTCCCTTGCTACCTATAGGAGATGAAAGATTGTTCTTTATTGCACTTTTAATTAACCTTACATTCCATAGAGAAAACAATTATGTTCATGCCTTCTAATAGTAAAGTCATTTCATATATTGTCTTCTTGATTTCTGAAATCTGGGGAAAGAAGGAATAGGTAGCTGGGACCTATTAACCACTAAAGTCACAATCCTATACATTCCTATCTGGGACTAAGTCCTTCTGAACTCAGTCATACTATTTTCTCCATAGACATGCTGAAGCTTACATTTTAACAGGCAAGTGAGCAGATGATTGAAGTTAACAAAATGTTTGTGGAAATTTTTTTAAAAAATGACTAAAATCCATTAAGTCCAACATTCTGTTTTCAGTGGTGGCAAGCTCTCAAACAGGGTAGGCAGGTTGATGGTTCAATTTGTTCTTGATATCAGTATTTAGGGTTGCCATATCTCAGGCCCAAATCTCCAGTTTTGGAGGCTTGGCTTCAGGCTCAGCTCCAGGTAAGAGAAAAGGCTATGTGCAAATCTCTAGCTCAGGAAGCAGAGCAGCATCTTGCTACAGTTTTCAAGGCTGAATTGTTCTGGTGATGAAACTAGGAAACACTCTCCAGGGGTCTATGTATTTACCCAGCTAGCTTTGTTCTTCCATTCCATTTCTTGTGGTGCTAGGGATTACTCTTCCTGTGCTCTGCATCCACTTTCTCACTAGGGGCAAGTAGGCTAGATTAAATGTTTATTATCCTGTCTTCCAAAGCAGGTTAGCAACTACAGAGGCTTAATAACATCACCAAAGGCCATCTCTAGGGGCCTGTCTACATGAGCTAAATACCCCCATCTTGACCCTATCTCAGAGCCCTGCAGTCATATGATGCAGAGCATTTGCCCCATTCTGCCCCTGGGCAGTCTTCACTACCACCAGGGCAGATATGGGGCTGAGACATGGGGGAAGATGGGGTAGGGTCCAATAAAGTGTTATACGAAAATACCCAGTCTACTTTGTGACTGCCAGCAAAAACCAGATTGGGCCCTGTGTGTCCACAGCAGCCTGTCTGGCACACTAGCCCTCCCTGTCACCGCCATCTCCCAGGCTCTCCAGGAAGCCATGAAGGAGTCCCTCAGCATGTGATCAAGGTTGGTGACATGCAGGGGGTCTTCAGTCACATGTTTCAGGGCCCCTTCCTGCCTACTGAGTCAGCAAAGAAAATGGCAGTGACAGCAGCTGCAGGAACAGACCAGCTTGCCTGTTTGGATTCTGTACAGATAACAGGGGAAGAACAGCCCAGCTTTGCAGCCAGGAGACACCAGTGGAGAGCCAGTGTATCCTGGCTTGTGCAGATGAGCTCTAGTTCATAGGCTTTGGCTCTGAAAACTCAGGGCCTAGGATGATCCTGAACTGACAACCTTATCTGTATTTCAGAGGTATATTGTGTTGTATTTGGGAAGTCTTTCACAGAGAAAGGGATTTCAGTGCAATCTGAAGTTGAATTTCAAAAAAGAAAAGAAAAATAGAAAGGAGGAGAAGCCACCTATCTTTAGCTTCATGTTAATTACTTCATGTTGTCTCTTAATATACAGATGAAATCCTGTTGGTTAATACCAATTAGAGCTGACCCATGAATCAACTGTTGAATCAATTGTTGAATAGTGTGTCAATAAGTAAAGCCTATTAATTCAATGGCTCTACTCTAGTCAAGGATTTAGGCCATATATGTTCATTTTGCATGATTTTATCATTCTTTTATAAAATAGAACATGTTATTGCAATGATGGTGTGAAGTCTTCCCTACAATCACAATGATCACATAACAGTCATACACATAGATTTGCAGAAAGCATAATGATTCAATATATGGCTAGTCTTTCATCTGTTGCTCAGAAAATAGTTATGGTTTTGATAACATCCAACAATGGCATCTGGTTAGGGCAAACATAAAAGTTATGGAAGCCATGGGGACTGCCACAAAAATTGGAATCCAACTCCTTCATCCATTAAGTGCTGTGTCATAGGCAATTTATTTGCATACCATATTTTCAGAAGATAGGGTACTCCAAGTACTTGACAGAATCAAAATATAAAATAAAATAAAATAAAACAAGGTATCTATAATTATAACAATCAGAGAATAATATTAATAGTTCAATCATAGTACATTTAAAACATATTGAAACCCTAAAACTACAAAACCAGGGACCTTGTTTAGCTACATTCTGTGAGAAGGTTTGCTCATAGACAATTGGGTCAACCACCCTGGCCATTTTTCTATTTTAGGAGTCAACCAGGGCTTCAACAGGATCACATGCCCTGGCAATAGGAAACTCCCCAAGAGACATCAGGGGTCAAACATATTGATTAGTCTCCCATCCCCACAGAGAATCCAAGTCCCAGTTAGTTTAAACTTCACCAGGTAGTGATTGGTCCATGACAAGAGAATTATGGGACGTTTCTCCAGCCCCAGATAGCCACCATCCAGCCAAACACAGAAAACTAAGTCTACAGTGTAGTCAGCAACATGAATGGCACAGATCCATGGTCATCATGGACATGAAGTCCTGAGCCACTTCCAACAGGCTCTGTATGGATGTTGAAGTTCCCTCAGCACAACAAGTTTAAGAGACTTCAACATCAGTGCTGAGACCAATTCAGCCAACTCAGGAAGGGTCAATGCAGTAGGATAGGAGTTACACCAAAATACAGTAGTCCCTTCACATTCGTGGGGGTTAGGTTCCAAAGACCCCCGCGAATGTGAAAATTCCACGAATAATGACTGCCCTCCCCTTCCCCCGCCAAAGTGACCATGGGGCCTCTGGAGGCCCCATAGTCATTCCCCCCTGCCTCCCCCTGCCTTCCAAGGCCTTCATGGGGCCTCCAGATACCCTCCCCAGGCCCAGTGGATGACTCTCCAGCCCTTCCCCCTCCCCCCCAAGGGCTTCGCAGGGCCTTTGGAGAGCCTCCAAAGGCCCCGTTGAGGCCTCCCTGGCCCTCCCCCTCCCCCCAAGGCCTTTGTGGGGCCTTTGGAGGGTCTCCGAAGGCCCTGCGGAGGCCTCCCTGGCCCTCCCTCGCCCCCAAGGCCTTCGCGGAGCCACCGGAGGCCCCATGTTGCTGCTTTTGGGAGGGTGGGGGCCCTCCTAAAACCACAAATATGCAAAACCATGAATGTTAAGTTCACGAATGTGGAGGGGCAACTGTAATCCCTATTCTGTCTTATCCACCCACCTTTAAATATACTTTCAAACTCACCAGACAGTGGGATGGGGCACCTGGTGAGGCAAATGGAATCCCACTGGACCATTGGAACTCTGCATGTGTGTTCCCAATGCCTCACCAGCTGGTTCACAGAGAACTTAGGCAGACAGTGCTGGAAGCAGTAACCCCTCTAGCTTCATCCTTCCAGATCTCCATACTGCATGTCAGGTCAACATGCTCCTCCAGGATCAAGTAGTATATCAAGGGTGTTTTCTTGTTAACCAAGCTGGCATTAAGCAGCAGCATTTTCAGCCCAGAGGACCTGTTGCTCAATCTATCCAAACTATTTTAAATGGGGGACAGTTTGGGAGTAAACAACAAACTATGGATCCCCCTCACATGGTGATATAATATTGTGTTCCCACTCTAAATCTCCTTTGGACCACCTTTCTGGGATGGAATTTGGGAGCACAGTGTTTACAGTGGTTTCATTCCTTCCTGGAGGGGCGAACCCTGAAGGCGGTGCAGGGGGATGCCTGATTGACACTCTGGCCACTGGCCAGTGGATCACCCAAGGTTCAGTGCATCCCCCATGCTGGGAGGAATCATCCAGATTTGTGGGGTTCCGTGTCAGCAGTATGCTGATCACCCTAACTGTATCTCTCTTTTCCACCTAACTCCAAGGAAGCTGTTTCTGTACTAAACTGTTAGTAATGGACTTGATGAGGATGAACAAATTGAAACTTAAACCAGACAAGACAGACATACTCCTGGGCAGTCATAAGGCAGATCAGGGAATAGGGATGCAGCCTGAGCTAGATGGGGTTACACTCCCTTGAAAGCTCAGGTTCAATCTTGGACATACTCCTAGAATTAGATATGAATACTGATGCTCAGGTTTCAACGGTGGCCAGGAGTGCATTTGCACAGTTAAAACTAGTTAGAAGTCTTTTAAAGCAGGCTTTTAATGTATAAGCAGCAGGGCTTGTTTTATTTGTATGTTTCAGTTTTTTATAATATGTTTTAATCTGATTTTATAATATTTTAACTATATATATTGTATTCTTAATCTGTTTAATAGAAGTCACCTTCAGTCCCACCTAGGGAGAAAGTCTCTCTCTCTCTCTCTCTCTCTCTCTCTCTCTCTCTCTGATTTTTCTTCGCAAATGAACAGTTAGGACACTGAGCAAGGCTACTCACTAAGATGGTAAAGAATACCTACCATTGTGTGCACTGGGTATTTCTCCTCTCTGGCTTTTCTTCACAAACAAAGATTCAGGAAGGTTTCATCTTGCACTTTCTGCAAGAGCACTGATGACTAAAAAGGCCAAACTGAGATAAACAAGTCCAGTTGCAGAAAGTACAGCAGAAGGTCTCCTTGGGTGAGGTTTCCAGGTTGTGATTCTGCATTATCATTTCTCTTCAAGACTTTTTCGGCATGAGTGCTCAAATAAGGCTGCAGCATTGTGGATAGTGCATCTCTATGCCTCCCGATGTGAGGCCAGGGCAGACCATTGTTGGTGATCAGTTTGGCCGAGCTTGAAATGTTGTTTCAGGGAGTCCTTTTATTGCTCTTTTGGAGTGCTCCTTTTACACTGACCCATGGCGAGTTCACCATAGAGTACTATTTTTGGGAGGCGATGGTCCTCCATCCTAGAAATGTGCCCTGCCCAGCGCAGCTGTGTTCTCAGTATCATGGCCTCAATGCTGGTGATCCCTGCTTGCTCAAGGACAGCAATATTTGTCACATAGTCAGTCCAGTGTATATTAAGGACTGTACGTATACAGCGCTGATGAAAGCATTCGAGGAATCGTAAGTGGTGGCGATAGGTGATCCAAGTTTCAGACCCATAAAGGAGAATAGACAGTACAATGGCTCTATACACACTGATTTTTGTACTTTGCCTCAGGTGTTTGTTATTCCCGACTCTTTTGTAAAGCCTTCCAAATGTGTTATATGCCTTTGCTAATCTGTGATCAATCTCTTTATCAATCTTGCATCTGAGGAGATGATGCTTCCCAGGTAGGTGAATTGCTGAATGGACTTACGCACAGATTTGCTGACAGCAATGGGGGGATGGTGGTGTTCATCCTGTGGTGCAGGCTGGTAGAGAACTTCTGTTTTCGTCAGGTTGACTTCCAGCCCAAACAGCTCTGCAGCTGTTGTGAAGCAGGATGTTAGGCATGGCAGAGCTGCTTCTGTGTGGGCAACAAGGGCAGCAGCATCAGCGAAGAGCAGCTCATGGATTAGATAGTTTAGAGTCTTAGTAAGAGCCCTCAGATGGCTTAAGTTAAACAAGCTACCATCAGTACGGTAACGTATATAGATTCCTTCTTCTTCGAGCTCTGCCGTAGCCCTTTGGAGCATCATACTGAATAAGATTGTAAATAAAGATGGAGCAAGAACACAACCTTGCTTCACTCCTTTAGTTATTAGAAAGGGCTCTGGAAGAGCATCACCATATCTGACTTGACCGTGCTGGCCCTCATGTAGCAGGATAATCATTTTAAGGAATTTGGAGGGAGATCCTAGTCTTTCCAAGATCTGCCACAGACCTTTTCTACTCACAGTGTCGAAGGCTTTGGTGAGGTCAACAAATGTTACATAGAGACCCTTGTTCTGCTCTCTACATTTCTCTTGAAGTTGTCTAAGGGCAAATACCATATCTGTAGTACTCCTATTGGCTCTGAAGCCACATTGGCTTTCAGGAAGAAGTTCTTCTGCAATAGGAGGAACTAATCTGTTCAGGAGTATCCTTGCAAGGATTTTTCCAGCAATAGAGAGCAGTGTTATGCCTCGATAGTTTGAGCAATCCGATTTTGCTCCTTTTTTCTTGTACAGGGTGATGATGACTGCATCTTGGAGATCTGATGGCAGTTCCCCTTTTCCCCAGCAATTCACAAGGAGTTCGTGGAATTTATTGTGGAGTACATGCCCTCCATGTTTCCAAACTTCAGGTGGGATTCCATCAGTGCCAACTACCTTGCTGTTTTTCATCTGCTGTATGGCCTTAAGGGTCTCTTCCAAAGTGTGAGCTATGTCCAATTCATTTTTCATTGGTTTTTGTATCATATGTTGGACAGCTGAGCCTTGGACTACTTGGTTGACACTAAAGAGACTTTGAACATGTTCAGCCCATCGATTCAGTATGGATGCTTTATCAGTAATTAATGTTTGACCATCTGAACTGTATAAGGAGCTCTGGGCCTGATAAGTAGGTCCAAACACTGCTTTAAGTGCTTCATTAAATCCTCTAAGATCACCCAGATCTGCACAGCATTGTGCCTTTTCTGCTATATTGATCCACCACTTGTTCTGAATGTCTTGGAGTTTTTATTGAAGTTTACTAAATGTGAGACAGAAAGCTGCTTTTCTTACATGGCAAGTTGGCTGGGCGAAGTATGCCTGGTGAGCAGTTCTCTTCTTTGCCAACAGCTCCTGGATCTCTTGGTTGTTCTCATCAAACCAGTCTTGATTTTTCTTCTGGGAGAACCTGAGGGATTCTTCCAGAGTAGAGGATACTGTTTTTGATATGCTGCCAAAGCACTGTCAGAGAAGGATCTGTAGGATGGTCTTCAAGTTTTGTTTGCAGATTTGCCTGGAAGTTGTCTCTCATGGTAGCTTGTTGAATATTCTTGACTTGGAGTCTCTTCTTTAAGATGCTACCCCGTTTAGGTTTGAACTTAAGATGAAGATTTAGTTTTCATCTTATGAGGTGATGATCTATTTGGCATTCTGCACTGGGCATCACTCGGGTATGACGGACATCGCAAATGTTTCTCTGTCGGACTAGAACATAGTAAATGAGGTACCAATGTTTGGATCGGGGATGCATCCAGGTTGTCTTCAAGCTATCTTTCTGCTGAAAGATAGTGTTTGTAGTAGTCAGCTGATGTTCTGCACAGAGCTCTAGCAAGAGGTGTCCATTATCATTGCAATTTCCAACACCATGCTTGCCTAAGACACCTTTCCAGACTTCAGAGTTCTTTCCTACTCTGGCATTGAAGTCACCAAGGATAATAATTTTTTTCTTCTATAGGGACTCTTTGTATGAGGTGGCGTAGGTCTCTGTAGAATTTGTCTTTCTCTAAACGGTCTGCTTGCATGGTTGGGGCATATATACTGAAGAGAGCAAGATGTGGGAGGTGTAAGGAAATAATGTGATCAGAGTGACCTGTTGGGAAGGTTTCAAGTTTGGAGGCAATGGAGTTTTTAATCATAAAGCCTTCTCCTGAAAGATGTTTTTCGGTTTTGGGTTTGCCAGACCAGTAAAGTGTGTAGCTGGCACCGTGTTCTTTAAGGCTGCTTTCCTCATGGAGACAAACTTCACTAAGAGCAGTGATGTCAATATTAAGTCGTAATAGTTCATGGGCTATTGGAGCAGAACGACGCTCAGTCCGTCCACTATCTGCAGAGTCCTGCATGGTTCTGATGTTCCAGCATGCAAACTTCAGTTTATTTACACCTTTGGAGGCTGGTGTGTGCCTTTGTTTCTTTACCTTGGTTTGACTGCATCAGAAGATACCCGTAGCCCTCGGCTAGCCAACCAGGTAGATGGGGATGAGCTTTCATTAGGCCACCTTTTCTTGGCTCCTCTACATATGGAGCAAGCAGTGCTCTCCTTAGAAAAGGCTGCTTGGTTGTTCAGGATGCTGCCGAACAAGACTGTCATCTCCCGGGTCAGCCTCAAGTGATCAAATTCCTGAACCGCCTGCATGCAGCTTCCAGTGCATCTTTACACCTGCCGTTTCGTCACTCGCCTATTGCTACAGGGCGTTTTTGGAATTGGATTTGTCCTTCGAGCCTGTGCAATGGATTTTTCTGGTGGAGCGCAGCATGCACAGAACTGGCCTCACCCTTTAAACCAAAGGTTCATCTGCTGTGGCCTTGCAAGCATGGATGGTAGCAGCAAGGTCCTCGGGTCATAGGTTTGATTAGGGTTTCCTTGTCTTAGATGGTTGACCTTACAGGGTTGGATGAGCACCATCTGCATGGGTTTGGTATTAGAGTTTTCCTTCTCCTAGGATGGTTGCCATAAGGCTATAGATCCCATCCTGCTCTTTGACGCTCTTTGTCAGACCCTTCGTTTTTTTACTTGTCTGGCATGGGAGACCCTACTGGTCGCTATTATGCCACCACCAGCATAGCTCAAAACATCATTAGGGTACACAAGTCTCTCTCCCACGACAAGGGAGAAAGGCAGCAAACAAACAAAGCACCAGCTGCACCCATTCCTTGAGAAGTCAGATCTGGCTATGATGACAAATGCTTTGTTTGCATCCCATCTGGATTACTATACTTGGATCTTCTACTTAGACTGCCTTTGGAATCTTCTCAGAAACTCCAACTGGTCCCAAATGCTGGAGCTAGGTTGCTGTCTGGGGCTGGTTACAGGAATCATGTAACTCCCCCATTTAAATAGTTTCATTGGCTACCAGTCTATTTCTGCGCAGGATTCAAACTGCTTGGTTTGACTTATGAAGCCCTATACAGCTTGAGTCCAGACTATAATAAAAGACTATATCTCCCCAGATGAGCTGGCCTGAGTTCTAAGATTTTTAAGGGAAGGCTTTCTCTCAGTCTCACCACCTTCACAGGTGTGGTTGATGAGGACATGGAAGACAGCCTTGTCAGAGGTCACAGGGTTTTGTCTACACTGCAGAAAAAAATGCAGTTTAAATTCAAAGTTTCCTTGGCTTTGTTAATGCCACACACTTCAATGTGAAAATGAAGTGAGAGTGGCATTACCAGCCACACATTACCCCCTAAAGCGTTAAAGAGTGGTCTTACATTGAGCATATGTCCTATACAGTTGTCCCTCCGTATCCATGGATTTAAGTATTCATGGTTTGAAAATATTCTTAAAAAAATATTAATCGAAAAAAGCAAACCTTGGTTTTGCCGTCTTATATAAGGGACACCATTTTGCTATGTCATTGCATATAATGGGTCTTGAGTATTCATGGATTTTGGTATCCACGGGGGGTTCTGGAACCAAAACCCAGGGAATATGAGAAGATAACTGTATATTTGGTAGTTTTTTAAAAATAGATTAAATCCCTCAGGCTTTAAGAACCACATCCCCTTTGAATCATCAAGAACAGTATGTGTCCTGCTCACAGCAGCTACTTTGTATTGGGTTTCCCCCTGCAGTGTAGGTAAGCCCCTAGACTGCAAAAAATCTTCCCTTGAGAGGTTAAGTTAGTCTCTTCACTGGTCTCTTTCTGCCAGTGGGTTAGCACCTTTTGAGTTAGGCAGGACTTTGACTGATTTTAATCATATGACAGAAGACTGTTCAAAGAAGTGTGCTTCTGTTTTTATTGTGTATGTTTTTATTATACTTAAAATGGATTTTAAAATTGTTTTTAACTATATATTTATAACCGAATAGGTACATAATTGGTTTTTAAAAACTTCTGTAATAGTCTGTTTTTATCTAAACCTTCATTATAAATTTTGTAAGCTGCCTTGGGTCCATTGGCAAGAGAAAAGATGGATATAAAATGAGTAAATATATAAACAAGCAAACTTTTTAATGAGTGTAATATATATCAGTATGTGGGTTAACAATATCCGGTTCCAATGATATGATGCTTACATTACACAAGTCACAAAATAGTTCATATTAAGAAACCTAAGAAAAAGAGATCTCATTGATATAATACTCACACGAAATTTTATAAGTAAATAAAATAAGTACAAGGCATTTCATACGTCCTGCTACCAAACATCAGGAAAATGCCTGTGATACTTGGTAGCTACTTCTGAGTACTCAGCTAGTCAATTGTGAGGTTGCAATCTTACAGGCACATGCCTGAGAGTAATCTCCACTGAACACAGTAAGTACACATGTATAGATTTGTATCTGGTGTATGTAGATATGCCTAGGCCTGGGCTGCTTTTGATGAAAATTAATGGAGCATGCTCCTCAACTGTGTCCATGGTAATAAATGTCTTTACTTTCTGTTCAAGAGAAAAACATTCTACATATCAGGATTCTGTATGTAACATTTCTTCCAATGTATACAGTGTATTTAGTCCCCTGATTCCTTTTTCATGGATCTCAAGGATCATTTATAACATGCATCACACATGATTAGATCCAAGTTGTAGGAAAGGAGATTGATATGGGATAAACAGGGACAAATGGAAAGAGAAGAGAAATGAAGTTATACAGATAGATAAAGAGAGAAACAGATATTGGTGCATTTTTAAAGGTCATCCTGAGGTCCCTTAATTTCTCTTCAAAATATATGAGACTAAGGAATAATGTTGAGGTTCTGCAAAAGGAAGCAGTAATTCAGGGTGGGTAGATGGGTCCATCAGATGCTTTTTGGCCTACAATTCCTCAGCATAGGCAATGCTGTTAAATTGTGATGGTCACAGTCCAAAAATATCTGAAAGACCACAGCTGCTCACCCTTGTTCCAAATAACCATGCTCATGACTTGTGAGATATAAGCATGTACCATTGTTTTACACATTCCCTCCTGATCAGTTGAATGAAGTTTCTAAGTATACTTTACCTCAATTTTCTTTGAATGCTCCAAAGTCTAATATTGGTTGCACAATCAAATCAGTATAAATTATCCTCTCTGATGTCTGGGTGATCTCAATTCTCTTTACCTTAGGGTGCCATAATTTGGTCTTTCACTAGAGTTAAAACTATATCATTCCTGACTGTGTAGATAACAACACAAAGGCAATGTCCTGCTGTTCAAATAAAAGGATAACCTCCATGCAGTTTCCATGCTCTATTATTTGACTTTCACAACATAAAAGTTGATTTTGGGTAAACAAGATTAAATTGCCTCTTTTGTGTTTGTGGATGAGAACAGTCAATTAAATATAGCTTGTAGTTTGCCATTTGAGATTTTGTTTCTGATTAGCTTTCTGTCTTATAAAACACTGGGTATTATCTTCAGTGATAAATGGAAGCTTTTAATAAATTAATTACAATGAATGCATTTTATCCTTTGATTCGAGACCTGATGTAAATATTTCAGTGATGATTGTGAAGCCCAGGCCCTGAATCCTTGCCATAGGGCTTATCTACAGGGGAGATTTACCCTGTATTGCTTCCATCTTAGAGCCCTGCAGTCCTGATGATGCTGTGCTCTTGATCCGTTTTGCTCCCAGACAGTCCTCATGACCTCCAGAGCAAACATAGGGTTAAGACGGGGGAAAGATCATAGAATCATAGAACTGCAGAGTTGGAAGAGACCACAAGGGCCATCCAGTCCAACCCCCCTGCCACGCAGGAAATCTTGATCAAAGCATCCCCGACAGATGGCCATCCAGCCTCTGTTTAAAGACCTCCAAGGAAGGAGACCCCACCACGCTCCGAGGGGTCTCCTTCCTTGGAGGTCTTTAAACAGAGGCTGGATGGCCATCTGTCGGTGGGGTAGGGTTTGTTAAAATGTCATAAGAAAATACTTGTTTAAATCTGTTCCAGTCAAAATAAAATGGATCAGGCCCCATGTGACCTCAGGAGCCTGTTCTGGCATGCATACATGTCACTGTAGCTGCCGGCTTGCCTTGGCCTTTCAGATCCAGGAAGGGGGACCACCGCATGTTGATCAGGCTGGTCACATGCAGGTGGCCTTGTTCACATGCTGTGGGCCTCCTGCCTGGATCTGGAGAGTGGAATGCAGGCAGGAATGGGTCACCATGCCTGTTTGGACTCTGGCCCATTTTGTTGAACTAATGGGAAGGGACAGGCCTGACCTGTGGGCAACATATGCTGGCCAGGAGCCAGGGCCAGTTTAAGGCACCAGCGGCATCAGCATCCACAGGGGGCCCCATCATTGTGGGGACCCCCATAGTAAGCCTACTCCTGCAAAAACATTATTAGTAATAATCTGAATATCCTGTACTGTGAATAGCTTAGGTTGAGTTAGGTGACATTGACCTGAGATAAACATATGGGTGCCCCAAAATAAAGCATTGCAGGGGGCCCCAAAATTCCTTAAACCAGTTCTGCCAGGAGCTGGCATATCCTGACCCATGTAGATGAGCCTATAGTGCCAATCAGGTATGGCCCAAAACATTTTGTTATTTGAGACATGCATAAAATTGTGAACTCTCCTCTCCAAAATCAAGGCCTGTAGTATTTTAGGCTAGTCAGGGTATTCTGGCACCTGAGGTGGGAATAGCTCACAAGATCTTCTCTCCCTGTGCAGAAACAACAACAGCAACCTATAAGAGAAAGTATACCACTCAGTAGAAGCCAGAGGGGGTTCAACAGCCTCCTCAGCCTTCAAGTCTTATTTCTTGTCCCCAGATGATAATCATACCTCCCTCTCTCTCCATCCTCTCCAAGTGCCTCATAAAACTTTCCCTGCCTTGCTTTACTTGCTTCACTTAATGCTGCAGCCTGCCTAGCCATTGTTCCCCAGCCTTACACCTCTAATAATTCATAATTTGGCAATATTAGACAGTTCACAAGGTCTGAGGTAGACCAGGATAAACCAAACTTGGGTTCAAATGACAGTCAGCAAAAGACCTGACAAATTTGTCTTGGAAATTCCCCAAACAAAACATGCCAAAGACAAGTTTAATGTGAAGCCCCTTTGGATTAGGGTAATCAAGGTGGAATGTTCTAATCTTCCATGGAAATACTTGACAGTGAGTCATATTCTAAATTAAACAGTGACTGGAATCCCCATTATTCACAAAATACCTCACCTCACACCTTTTCCTCTCCAACAACAGGAAGGTTGTCATAACCCCATCATCCTTAATGTTTCAACCATCAGCAGCAATCAATGAAGCCAGAGTTTCCTTTGTTTAACTGTGGGAAACCCATCTCACCATTGTTTCACATTTGAAACACTCCTTAAGGATACAATATTAGGTAAAAATATAGCAAAATGTGCACAGTTTTTCTTGTACCATCACTCTACAGGAATGCTGTTGCACCCTCAGTTTCAAGTCTGAGTTTCTTTGCCACATTAATTTCTGCTCTTCGGACAGGTAAATATAGCTCATTCTTCCTGAATCTATTCCTCTATCCCAATATTTCTGCCTTGACTCTTTGTTAGCCTTGCGTGGTTGTCTTGTGAGTATGTGAGCATGTGTGGATGCTTCTGTGATTATTTTCCAATAAAAACATTTTTATTTCATTTTGACTTGGACTCTCATTACTCTCATTAGAGAGTACTGGTATACACAGGTGCAAAGGTCTGATAAATTACCCAGCCTCTCGCACTCATGCCCTTGAGCTAATTCAAATTCCCCAACTTAATATTGTGATTTTAGTTTCACTAGTGTGTCCCCACAGTCCCCATGCAATTTGGTTAACACCATTGACCACATAACATAGCATGTGCTGCTTTAAGTAGCTGGTGCTGCTTTACACAGATGGTAGACAGATGACAATGGCACAAACTGACACAAATTGAAGAAAAAGGGCAAAATGGCAGCAGCAGGGAGGGATGGAGCCAAAGAGAGGGAACCAAAGGTGAACAGAAAGGTGGGGTTTACTTTAAAATAAGGGTACATTTTAAAGTAAAACCACTGCATTTTAATGTTATGGGGAAAGGAACTAGAAAATGTTGCAGTTATACCAAGAGATGTATTGGAATTACAATCCATCCTGTCATTTTTGCAACATAACTTCCTTGCATTACAACTTTTTTGTAATACAACTTCATTACACATTTATTATGGAAAATAATGCATTACAGTGAATAGGTCACACACTGTCTAATTTACTTCCCTTGATATGTTCTGCATTAGTCACAGTGCACCAGAGAAGTCTTGGCCTGTGGAAAGCTAGTCAGGACAGGCATGCCTCTTTGAAGTCTTCTTGAAACCCTTCTATGCAAACAAAAGGGTAACCTGAATAAACCACTTATAAGTGTTGAACAATTAGCTAGAGCTTCAAATGACATTTGATTCAGGTAAATAAGTAGACTTGCTACAGGGTTACCTGATAAAACTTTAACTCTCATATAGCAGATACCTTGGCTTAGGAAACTGCTGGTCAGCCTCATTAGAATCTGGATGGGTTCCTTCAAGATGTGTTTATGGAATCAAAAATAGTGTTGTGAAATTAAGGGAAACGAAGAAGAGATTAATCATAATAGCAGTTATTTGGAATCAGCTACATATGAACTCCAAGATGAAGATGGCTTGAACGGGCATTTGGAATTTGTGATCTAAGGCCACTTTACTAACTTACTTGGGACTTTATCAGACACACTAAATATGGCATCAAAAGGATGCCACATAACCATGAAAGGGAGCACAGTTCAGAGAACGTCACCCTTTCATGGTTAAAAACAGCCCCAAATCCATACTTTTTAATAGATCCCCTGCTGATTTTTTGCCAACATTGCTGGTGAGTGAAGCCTCTGTCCCTTTAAATCTCATACTTACCCTGACAATGGCCGGACCAGCCAGAACACTTCTGGGTCAGATCGGGACATCAGGGTAAGTGATGTAGTGTTTTGTGTGTGTGTGTGTGTTTTTACCCTCCTTTGGTTACTTTGAGGTTTTTTAGTGTGTGTTTGTGCTTAGTTTTACTTTTTGGTGTTTATTTTCATTTTTATTTTTGAATTTCCCTCCTGATGAAATCACGTGAGATTTTGAATGAGGACTTGAACAGGGCTCCATTCACTTCCTACATTTATTGATAGGAGCCTTTGCCGGGATTAGAAGGTAAGTGCATGGGGGAACATTCTTTTGTTGGCATAAAAATGTTTTTTTTTAAGCTGGCAAAAGAACATTTTTGGGAACTGTGTCTGATAAAGTCCTTAGTCTCCTGCATTTCTCTCAAAATATGACCCAAGGTGGCTAATGGTAAAGGATTTAAAAAAAAAAAAAAAGATGCAGTGCAAAAATTTTTTTAAAAAAAATTAAATAGGCCATCACATTAAAATCCTTAAAACAGTATACAATGTACATTTGTCCCTTCACATTTGCTGGGGTTAGGGGTGGAGTACCACCGTTAAAGTGAAAAAAACACACAAATAAGTTAAGTCCTGCCCCCAACATACATACTACACTACAGTATTATAGACTCCTTTCCCGCCAACAGGACTGCCAATACCTACCGTTATGGTAGCAACACCCAACCCGGGCACACAACCTATGACCCTCACCCACACTCGCCTCCCTGCCAAATCTCCCTCCCTCTACCCTGCCAACCACACAACCTTACTAAGTGTTTTAAATGGGCAGTACTGTTTTTGTGCTAGGTAAGAAAGAAAGCTGGAGTGTTTTGTTGCCAGGACAGGAGGAGAGGGGAGGAGAAGGGGGAGGATGGGGAGGTCTTGGAGTTTGAGCTAATTGAGCAACAGCTACAAACTGTGAATATGCAAAACCGCGAATGTGAAACACCAAATGTGAAGCGACATGAATGTGAACGTGTATATATAAATGCACGATCAAGACAATGCTCTTAGGATCATAGAATCATAGTACCTAGGCTTGGAAGGGACCACAAGGGCCATCTATTTCACCTCTTGCCATGCATGAATACAGAACCAAAGCAGTCCTGAAAGACGCCCATCCAACCTCTGTTTAAAAAAACCCAAAAAATGGAGAATCCACTACCTTCTGAGGCAGTCTACTCCAATGTAGAACAGCTCATTATTATTATTATTATTATTATTATTAATACCCCACCCCTCTGTTAAAAACAATTGGAGCGGCTTACAAAAATTAAAATACAAATACAGATTAAAATCCCTAAACACCACCCACCCCCACCCTCCCCCATAAAAAGATATTAAACCAATATAAATTAAAAACAACTAATCTAAATTCACATTAAAAAAATTATAGCCAGCAGACTAAAAGAGGCCAGGAGCTCCTAAGGCCAGGATCTAATTAGGAAAGGCCTGCCGAAAGAGATCTGTCTTTAGTGCTTTTTAAAGCTACTCAGGCTCGTCATCTGACAGATCTCGTTCAGCAGGCCATTCCATAATTTGGGGGCGATTACTGAAAAGGCCCTCTGGGAGGTTGCAGCCAGCCTAGATTTTTGTGGCTGAAGCAAATTCTTCCCAGAGGACCGGAGTGCGCTAGGAGGATTGTATGGGAGGAGGCAGTTCTGAAGATAAGTTGGACCGAAGCCATTTAGGGCTTTAAAGGTAATAACCAACACCTTATACTGGGCCCAGAAACTGATAGGCAGCCAGTGGAGAGGTTTTAATACTGGAGTTATATGGTCTCTCCGAGATGTTCCCGAGATCACTCTGACTGCCATATTTTGTACCAACTGAAGTTTCCGGACCAAGCATGAGGGTAGCCACATGTAGAGCACATTGCAGAAATCTAGCTGAGAGGTTACCAGTGTGTGCACCACAGTCTCAAGATCCCTTACTTCCAGGAAAGGGCACAGCTGGCATATCAGCCAAAGCTGATAACAGGCGCTCCTGTCCGTTGCATTCACCTGACTAGTCATCTGAAGTGATGAATCAAGGAGCACCCCCAGACTGTGAACATAGTCCTTAATGGAGAGCGTGACCCCATCCAGGACTGGAGGTTGCAACCCAACTCCTGGTTTTGGGGCTGCTACCGTGAGCACCTCCATTTTGTCTGGATTTAATCTCAATCTTTTTTTCCTCATCCAGCCCATTACTGCTTTAAGACAATCATTAAGAGGAGAGACGCTATTGGAATTCGAGGCTGATGATCGGGACAAGGAGAAATAGATCTGGGTGTCATCCACGTACTGATAACACCCAGCCCCATAACTCCGATTAATCTCACCCAGCGGCTTCATATAGATGTTAAACAGCATCAGGAACAGGATGGTGCCTTGTGGAACACCACAAGTAAGCTCCTTTCTGCTGGAGCAGCTGTCCCTGAGTAGCACCCTCTGGGACCTGCCTGAGAAGAAGGAATGGAACTACTGGAGCACAGTGCCTCTGATTCCTAACCCACTCAGGTGATCCAAGAGGATGCTATTATCTATCATATCGAAAGCCGCTGAGAGGTCTAAAAGCACCAACACTACCGATGTCAATGCTTAGATGCAGGTCGTCGGTCAAAGCAGCCATGGCAGTCTCAACTCCAAATCCCATCCTAAAGCCAGTTTGAAATGGGTCTAGATAATCAGTTTCATCGAAGACCACTTGGAGTTGAAGTGCAACTACCCTCTCGATCACTTTGCTCAAGAATGGTAACATAGAAACCAGCCAATAGTTGTTCATGTCCAGGGGTCCAGGGAAGGTTTTTTTCAGAAGCGGTCTAATGGCCCCTTCCTTTAAACAAGATGGAACACACCCTTCTCTGAGAGATGCATTGATGATGTCATTAAGGATCACCATCAAGGCACCCCCCTGATGGCCAGCCATGAAGGGCAAGAGTGAAGAGGGCAGGTCGTCTTCCTCACCTTACCAAGTAGCTTGTTCATGTCCTTGGTACTCACAGATTGAAATTGATGCAGTAAACTTACATCAACGGAGTTTCTGGACACCTCATCAATTGCTTCTGTAAAAATACTGGCATCTAAGTTGGCTCTTATCCAAGAGATTTTATCTGCAAAGAAGTTGTTAAACACATCACAGCAGGCCATTGTTGGGTTAAGCAATGGGTTCTGTGCAGGTTAACCTGCGTCATCTCCCTTACCACCCTAAACAGCTCTGCTGAACGGGACTCTGGAGATGCAATACGTGCAGAGGAGAAGGGTCTCTGCGCTGCACGTATTGCCTCTTGATAGGACCAAATAAAGTTCCTATGACGAGTCCTGTCAGATAAGAGTCGAGTTTTCCGCCAGTTGCGCTCTATACGTTGTCCAACTTGCTTCATTTTCCTAAGCTCTGATGTATACCATGGCTTATGGTTTGGAGCAGGTTGGAAAGGATGCTTGGGAGCGATCGTGTTGATAGCCTTGGTAAGGTCGGTGTTCCAGGTATTAACCAAATCTTCAACAGGGTCACCGGTGTTACCAACCATTAAACCCCCCCCAGGCTTTCTGGAATCCTATTGGTTCCATTAGCCTTTGGGGGCAGACCATTCTAATGGGTCCACCACCCCTGGTGAGGCGGGAAGAGACTCTTAGTTCAGTCTTGACCAGGAAATGATCCATCCATGACAATGCAGTGGTTTTAATAACCTCCACCCACGGATATTCCTGTTCCGTAATGAAGACCGCATCGAGGATATGACCCCCACAATGTGTGGGCCAGATGACCATTTGGGATAGGCCCATGTTTGTCATGGTTTCCATGAACTCTCGAGCTGCACCAGTCAGATTTGTCAAGCTGGTCTCGAGTGGAATGTTGACGTAAAGAACATTCTTATAGTAAAGAAGTTAGGTGCAATCTATTTTCTTGTAATTTGAATCAAATGCTTTGTGTTCTAGTCTCTGAAGCAGAAAAAAACAAATTCCTTCATCTTCTACTGTACATGACATCCCTTCAAATATATGAAGAAATAGGTGTCATGTCACCTTTCACTCTTCTCTTCTACAACATAAACATGACCAGCTCCCTAAGCAGTTCATCATAAGACTAGGTTTCCAGGCCTTTGATCAACTTTGTCATCCTTCTCTTGACATATTTCAGACTGTCAATATCCTTCTTGAACTGTGCTGCCCACAACTGGACACTGCATTCCAGGTGAGGTTTGACCAAAGCAGAATAGAGTGTCACTACTTTTTCCCTCAATTTAGACACTATGCTTCTGTTGATGGAGACCAGAATTGCCTTGGAATTTTTTGCTGCTGCATCATACTGTCCAATCATGTTTAGCTTTGGTTTACTAAGACCCATAGACCATTTTCACATGTACTCCTTTGAAGCCAGGTGCCACCCTTGCTACATTTCTGCATTTTATTTTTCCTGTATAGATGTAGTACATGAGATTTATACATCTTGAAATTTTGGCCCAGCTGTCCAATATGTCAAGCTCTTTTTGAATTCTGATCCTGTCTACTGGGGTATTCACTACTACCACCCCAAGGGATACTCTCTCTCTCTGGCTTTTCTTCACAAGCAAAGATTCAGGAAGGACTCATCCTGTGCTTTCTGCAAGCACGCTGATGACTAAAAAGGCCAATCCAAGATAAACAAGTCCGGTTGCAGAAAGCACACCAGAAGGTCTCTTTGTGTGATGTTTCCGGGTTGTGATTCTTTCTGCGTTGTTGTTTCTCTTCAAGACTTGTTCGGCGTGAGTTCTCAAATAAGGCTGCAGCATTGTGGATAGTGCATCTCCATGCCTCCTGATGTGAGACCGTAGCGGACTATTGTGATCAATTTGGCCGAGCCTGAGATGTTGTTTCAGTGAGTCCTTGTATCGCTTTTTTGGAGTGCCCCTCTTACGCTGACCCGTGGCGAGTTCACCATAGAGTATTATTTTGGGGAGGCGATGGTCCTCCATCCTAGAAACATGCCCTGCCCAGCGCAGCTGTGTTCTCAATATC
Source organism: Gambelia wislizenii (assembly GCA_030847615.1). Lineage (NCBI taxonomy): Eukaryota > Metazoa > Chordata > Lepidosauria > Squamata > Crotaphytidae > Gambelia > Gambelia wislizenii. The sequence continues at coordinate 294,219,480 of JAUMIR010000003.1, forward strand.
ATGGCCTCAATGCTGGTGATCCCTGCTTGCTCAAGGACAGCAACATTGATCACGTAGTCAGTCCAGTGTATATTTAGGATAATCTGAAAATTTAATAAACATGCCTTCTATTCTGTCAACTAAGCCTGCTGGCACACTGCAGAAATAATGCTGTTTGACTCCACTTTAACTATCATATCTCCATCCTATGGAATCCTGGTATTTATAGTTTGTTGTGGCACCAGAGTTCTCTGACAGAGAAAGCTAAATATTTCACAAAACTACAAATCCCAGAATTCTATAGCATTGAGCCATGGCAGTTACAGTGGTGTCAAACTGCATTATTTCTGCGGTGTGACAGCAGCCTTAGTAATTTTTAAAGATGTTAAACAGCACTGGGCCCATGACAGAACATTATTATTATTATGAGAAAGCCCACAGGCTTCTTCCCTCCAGGATGTAGAGCAACCATTAGTGATCTGAGTTCTGTCTATCAACCAATTACAGATCCACCTATCCGTAACATTGTATAGCCCACAGTTCACCATTTTGCCGGCAAGAATATAATGGAAGACTGTGTCAAATGCCTTCCTGGCTATTTAATTATCTGATCTAGGAACTTTTCTGGTATTAACACTGAGCTGAGTGGTTGGTAGTTAGTTACCTGGGTCCTTTTTAAAGATGGGGACAACATTTGCCCTCTTCCAGTATGCTGGGATCTCTCCTGTTCTCCAAGAATTTTCAAATGTTATTGATCGTGGCTCTGAGATCACCTCTGAAAGTTCCTTTAGTAATCTTGGATGCATTTCATCTGCCCCTGGAGACTTGAATTTATTTACTTTACCTTTAGAGTAGTGACTACCTAAATGCAGGGCTCAGGTGATTTCTCTTGAGGGTGAGAACTTTTTGGGATTGGCATGCCAAGCAATTACAGATTGACCTAACTGTAGCACTCTCTAGCCTGCAAGAATAAATCATTCATTAAAAGATCCTCATTAAAAGACCCTTCTGCTACACTCAGGACTTGTCTAGATTGGCTATTTACCCCATCTTGTAGGGCTCTCACTCTGTTTTGCCTCACACATTCCAGATGATGCCTGGGGCAAAGATGGGGGGAAGATGGGGTAAAACCCATTAAACCATTTCATCAAAATACCCAGGAAAAACTGCATCATGCAGGAAAAAAAGGGCTGGGCACCATGGGACTTCATGAATCCATACCTGCATGCTGACCCATCTCTGCAGCTGCAGCAACTGCTGCCACGAATGTCACACTCTCCAAAGCCAGGAAGGAGGCCTGTAGCATATGACCAAGGCTAGTCACATGCAGGGACCTTTGATCATGTGCTGCAGGCCTCCTTCCAGGCTACAGTGAGATGCGGGTGGCAGCAGCTGTGGCTGCAGAGATGGGGCAGGGTGTCCATGCAGACTCCGTCTCGTTTCCTGCAGGTAATGGAAGGGCAATGGGCCTGATCTGGGAGCAGAATACACCAGCAGGAAGCTGGCATATTCTTGGCCGTGTAGACAAGCCCCTTGGTTTGTCTAAAGATTGAAGACCTGTTTAAATAAAAATCTTTGCCTGGGCAAAACGAGATCACAGAGGTAGTCACCCTAGCATCCCATACAAGGAAGCTCCACAGTGTGGGAGCAGCCACTGAAAAGACTCTTTGGGTGATGCATCATGCAGGCATCTTCATATAGTCAAAGTCTGGACAGTGCCTGATTGGGAGGTTAATAAGAGGTGAATGATGACTTTTACAAAACTAAAAAAAATGCCAATTTCTTCCTGTAGGGGAGGTATCTTATCATTCCTATCCTGTTGATCTTGTTATAGTAATATTTTTGGTTTTGGTTTTAGATTGTGTGCCATAGGCAGGTTTTTGTGGATTGTTGTTTTTCTTTTTTGTAAAGTGCTATGTAAAGCTTATGGTGCTATATAAATAAATGTAATAATAAAAATAATTCCTATAACTATGCATCTGTAGAAATGGCAGTATAGAAGATGTAGTGTACTATACATTGCACTCTATGTTGTATACTTGCCCTATACCTGCTTGTGATAGCAGTAAAGAAAATTAGAATGAAAACGTTAAACCAGCTGTCTCTAAATTATAAGGAAGTTTATGGCCTGAAACAGCTTAACCTGGGAAATGTTATGAAATGTTTGGATGCAATGTTAAATTGTATATTTTTTAAATTGTTTAAATCATATTATTTATAACTCTTTTATACCTATGTGTATGTTAATGAACTTTTGTATTTTTGGTTACAATGACCATAGCAAAAAACAATAAATTTCTTGGGCTTTAAAAAATAAATTAATAGAAGTTCCCATTAGTACAGGGGTTCACCTCTCAGGCCCACAGGCTTTACTTTTCGTATTAAGCTTACCGTTTACCATATTGAGCACAAATTTTAACTAATTTATAATCTCCATTTTTAGATCCTTCATTTCTTTTGCCCCTGACTGCACATCTCTCTTCTTCTCATTTAACCTTGGCTGTTATTATCCTCCCAATCTTCTCTGCCAAACATATTAAGACATGTTTAGATTGAATTCTTAACTAAAGTTTCATTGTTCATCTCTTGGAAACCTGTTGATATTGTACATTTGCTTCATGCTGAGAAAATATTAATTTCCAGAATTTTTGTTATGCAAATGTTAAAATGCACATGAGGGAAGTCAGAAAAAAAATGACAACCCTATTTTCACTATGTAGACAATCACATGAAAGAGTTTTGCTTTATAGTTCTGTTTATGGTACTCCACTTCCATAATTGTCAGATTATCAGACAAAACCTACATTTTTGAACATAATACCAACCATTTGTCTGCTGTGCCAAATCCAGCAGATCAAAGAATGGGGCTTCTCAGCAGGGTGCATTAGCAACTCCATTTCATGGCTGATTGTGGTGAGCAGTTCACATTTTCTATAGATTAGACAGAGAAATCAGACATAAGAGGTCTTTCCTGTCTTTTGAACTTCTTGGGCAGAAATCAAGGTTGAAACATTTCATGAGAGAAAGAAAAACATTTTCTAGAGTATGAAAACTTTTCCTCTTTATAGAAGAAATGTAATAAAGAAGCAAACAAAAGTATTTTCTTAAAGCTATGTTGTTAAAGGAGCATGAGGAAAAAATCATCCTGATTATATGGAGACTACGGTATGTAAACTCCTACAAAAGTACTGTATCTAATAAGGATATTAAATCCAATGGTTAGTTTCATGTAGACTAGATCTACTGAATCTATTGTTGAAGATAAATCAATGCATATGTAAATGTTATTAATTCAATGGTCCTACTCTAGTTGAGAATAGAAACTAGATTTATGCCAGGAGCTGGCAACTGTGGGAAACTGGGGGCCACACTACTCCCCCAGGAGACTTTGGAGTGCCACGCACCTGTACCACACCCTTGCAAAAAGATTCCTTTAACCTCCAAATGTTCTCAAATACCATGTTGGGGTGTATGTTCTCCTGGACCATTTTAGATTCAGGAGATGCCTCTTCTAACAAAAAGAAGTCACTCCCTGGTCACTTCCTGTTTTTCTAATGCCTCTCTTTGGGATAAAATGGTTCATGGAGCCCCAAAAATGTGGTAAATCCCCCCCATGTTTCCTACAGGGATTTGGGAGATGAAATAAGGATTTATTTATTTATTTGCAAAACGTGACCCCTGTAGGCCTCTAGTTGATTCATTCTACCACATGAATCATATTACTTCTCCATTTTCATTTACAACCATCCTATGATCAATCAACTGATTCTACACCATTCCAGACAATTTATTTATGTTTAGGACCTCTCTGATTATCCATGTAAGTGCACAAAAGTGTCTTAGAGGCATATGAAATAGTAACATATATAACTATTTATATTCCACATATTGCATTTTCCCCCCAAAAAAGGGCTGGTCTACACTGCAGAAGTACAGCAGATTACACCACTTTATACACCATAGTTCTATCCTATGGAATCCTGGTATTTGTAGTTTGGTGCCCCACCAGAGTTCTCTGACAGAAAAGGTTAAATATCTCACCAAAGAACAATTACCAGGATTCCATAGGATAGAATTATGGTGGATAAAGTGGTGTCAATTTGCTGTATTTATGCATGGTAAACAGGCCGTTTTCTACAACAGAAGCAATGAATGATGAAATGATTCATGTTATCCACTTCAGACTGTAGACAAACACTTATTTTATTTTTATTTATTAACCTGGCCCCAAAAAGTGTCCAATATTTCCAGTTATGAGATATCATGGGGAAGGAGCAGTAGGGCATACTAACAATAGGTTTAGGCAGTGTAATAAGAAATTTTATTATGCATATTGTTCACAATTGTGAATGACAAAATAAGATTATATTATAAGCTTATAAAATATAATCTTATATTATTTACTGAAAATCGGTATAGGTAGTGTTCATTCCCCTTACAAGCTCACAAGACTTCCTGTAATACATAGAGAAAAACACAATTTATAAATGGATTACAATAGCTGTTTTGAGAACTTCTTAGAGAAATATAAAAAAATCATCTCATTGGGATGTTAGATGACTCTAAAGCTGAGAGAAAATAAGATCATTCTATCTCCCAAAATTGTGTAGCTCTTTGCTCTATCCTGAAACCTTTAATAATTAGCAACATGATTGAAATAGTTTATATATATATATAGATAGATAGATAGATAGATATTACTGTTTCACTTTTAAAGTGTTTCATTGGAGAGATAATAAAGGTGACCTATAGACTAATCAGGTTACAAATAAAGATAAAGATGAACAAAATGAATTTCTAAGGAGTTGTGACAGGCAATATTTACTTTACAAAATCTACAGTGAATATAAAATCCATATAATTCCTTTTGGTGGACAGACAAAAGGGCAAAAGGATATGCTTAGAGGTAACTATATTAGAGGTAACTATATCCCCCAATTTTAAAATTAAAATATAGAATTTGCCCCCCCATCCAGCCAGCCACCCGGCTGGAAAGCCTGCCCCCCACTAGCCAGCCAGCTCAGTGGCTGTAGATGATGGAATAGTCTGTGAAATTTAAGGACTGAGAACAGCTAAAAAAGCATGGGATACTTTGAAAAATCTCTGTGGTGTTCAATCTTTGGAAAGTAAGGTTTCATTAATAATGAAGTTGGTGAATATGAATCTATCAAATCCCAAATTTTTGAATGAGCACATTAATGATTTTAGAGCCACATTGGCAGACTTGCGAACTCCTGGTGAGGGAATCCCCAAAACTATGCAAATGGGAATCTTCCTGGCAAGTTTACCAAAATACAATCCCTAAATGGAGGGCAATTTATCACTTCAAAGACAAGGCAGTCATTCTCACAGCAGGGGAAAAGATCTGCTGGGCGTATAAGATGACCTCCCACTTTTGAGGAGATTTTCAAGTGTTAAAAAGCAGTCTTATATGCAGGAACATACGGTAATTTCTTTATAACTTAGGTAGACCCCTCTCCCCCAAACAAAAGGTGTACATGAAAAATTAATACACTTACACCCTAGTTATGGAACCCTGGGACATCATTTAGGACCTAAGAAGTCTAAGATGTTCAAGACAAGACCCCATTAATGCTTCTGGGCTTGAAGCTTTGCACCCATGATTACAAAGGTGTTCATCTGGGCTCTTGTTGACTTGGGAGTAGGGGAGAATAAAAATGTGACAAATAATGTTCAAGTGTGTTCTTCATGACCACCTCAAGCCAAACCTGTTTCAAACCAAGCTTGAGAGGATAATCTTCCTCTCTTCCATTCACTATTCCTTCCTTCTCATTGCCTCTCTCTATTGCCCTGTCTATAGTGCAGACTTTGTTGCCATGAAAAACAGGACTAATTTTGAAATGATGCTATCTTGTGGAACCTCCCGCCAAATGGTTGGCACCACTTTATCACTGATGGAGAAGGCTAAATATCTCACAAAACTACAAATCCCAGAATTCCATACCATTGCGCCACAATAGTTAAGGCGGTGTCAGACTGCATTATTGCAGCAGTGTGGCAGCAGCCTTAGTCAATTCAGATTTTCAAAAGTTTGTTTCATCAGGCATTTGAGGGTGGGCTGACCTGGTTAACCCAAAGTTGATTTTGTTCTCAGCATTTTTATGATGAGACTGATTAACCAATTTTAATCTCTCTCTCTCTCTCCCATCTATTTATATTTAATTTATCATTTTAAAGTTTTATAACTATAAATCTATTTGGCAAATTGTTTGGGGGAAAGGTTGAAGCTGAGTCACTGAATGGACTTACAGTTAATTTCAGTAATAATTATTTATTCAAGAAACATTGGAATGACATATTTTGACTAATATCCTTCCTACTTCATCATAATTGTAAAAATTGTGTGATACCTCCATCTTTTGGTATGACAGATACTTTGTGAATATGCCAAAATCTCCAGGATGCTGAAATTGTTGAAGTAATTGTATTATATCTCTTTCTTCTTTTCTCTCTCTGCACACATGCACAGAGGAACACACACATGTACACTCTCTCTCTCTCTGGCTTTTCTTCGCAAACGAAGATTCAGGAAGGACTCATCCCGCACTTTCTGCAAGCGCGCTGATGACTAAAAAGGCCAATCCAAGATAAACAAGTCCAGTTGCAAAAAGCACAGCAGAAGGTCTCCTTGGGTGATGTTTTTGGGTTGTGATTCTTTCTGCGTTGTCGTTTCTCTTCAAGACTTGTTCGTCGTGAGTTCTCAAATAAGGCTGCAGCATTGTGGATAGTGTGTCTCCATGCCTCCCGATGTGAGGCCAGGGCGGACCACTGTTGGTGATCAATTTGGCCAAGCCTGAGATGTTGTTTCAGGGAGTCTTTGTATCGCTTTTTTGGATCGCCCCTCTTACGCTGACCCGTGGTGAGTTCACCGTAGAGTAGTATTTTTGGGAGGCGATGGTCCTCCATCCTAGAAACGTGCCCTGCCCAGCGCAGCTGTGTTCTCAATATCATGGCCTCAATGCTGGTGATCCCTGCTTGCTCAAGGACAGCAACATTCATCACATAGTCAGTCCAGTGTATATTTAGGATTGTGCGTAGACAGCGCTGATGAAAGCGCTCGAGGAGTCGTAGGTGGTGGCGATAGGTGACCCATGTTTCAGATCCATAAAGGAGGATAGACAGTACGATGGCTCTATACACACTGATTTTTGTGCTTTGCCTCAGGTTTTTATTGCTCCAGACTCTTTTTTGAAGTCTTCCAAATGCACTATATGCCTTTGCTAATCTGTGATCGATCTCTTTGTCAATCTTGGCATCTGAAAGTTTCTGGAGCAAAATGATACACTATAATCAGTGAAACTCATTTTTATTCTTTTAAAATAAAATCAATAAATAGGCTGTGCATTTAAATCATTTCTTATAAAAGCTAAGACCACAAAATGCCTACATTGATGAATGAAGTGCATCAACATACTGCATATAAAGCCACCTCAGTAGAGCATTTAAGAACTGTCATTACATGTTGTCCCACTGGCAAATCTCAGTACAGGCATAACAGCTTTATTTCAGAAGTTTACAAAACATCATTTCCTATATTTAAGGATATTTTCTGCAAATCCATTTGCAGCCCTCAGCCCATATAGACTATGAAAGAATCCTAACTAACATTCCTTGCTGATAAGGCTGGATGTGGAGACAATCAGTTTTGTACTACTACTACAGTACTACTATTACTACACATGGGAAATTTCAGCAAGAAATTTAGTATCATTCTAGACAGACAGACACTCAGAGTCCATACCCTGCCCACACCCCATTCTAGCCTTAGCCTGGACCACTTCACAAAATCATGATTATCTGGTAATAATATAGCTATGGTAATCATACTAAAATATTTTGGATCTCTGTACAATAAATACACGATAAGGGAAGAGAACTAACCATATTCCACTGTCATAATTTCTATCTCATTGTACAATGTGGAGGGAAGAACCTCTTGTGTTCATGGAAACTCCATATAATTTTTACAGCTGATTCTTGAAGGTTCCAAATAAGAATGTACATCTTTACTTACTCATCACAAGGGAGAATAAAGGAAAACAAAACAAAACAAAACAATTCATTGTCCTTCTGGGCAATATGGTGACAGTTTTTTTGTTTTGTTTTGTTTTGTATTTTCACAAGTATTCACATCAGTAAAGGGAATTTCTGCACAAATTGCAAAAGCAACTTCTTAAACGTTATCACTGTTGTTGCTTTGTTCAATGGACTTTAGAAAAATGTAAGGATTTGAAGGTTGTTTCCTCCTCCTCTTCCTCCCTCTGTCTCTGTCTCTCCCTCCCTATCGCTCTTTGTATGTGTGTGTGTGTGTGTGTGTATGTGTGTGTGTGTGTGCTTTGTTGAACAAAGGGCAGAAGGCACTGAGTTCCCCCACCCACAAAGGATTTTTTTGTGCTAATTATGGGGAAGTTGGTGGGGGAAATGTTCTTCATTTTGCCAAGGAGTGGAAAAAAACAAAAACAAAAAAACCACCCCTCACTGTGGCTGGTGTTTTTGACAGGCTTGTCCATAAGTACAGTAGGCTCTGCCTTTCTGATAGTTGTCCTTGACATAATTCTGAGAGTAAGGTGGATGGACCCACCAATGGCACTGCCTTTTCACAGAGATGGTTTGAATGTTCCTGTGAGGCAAGAGGCTATGCTGATGGTAGCAGTGCTACTGCTGGGGTCTCCCATGTCAGACAAGCTTTTGCTGAGAAGCCAGACTAAATGTGCTGTAGAGATGGGTGACACTGTTGGAAGATCTCTTGGAGACAACAGCATAGCTACCACGTGTTAATACTGTGCAGAAGAAGGCACAATAAACCCATTTTGAATATCTTTTACCACAAAAGAAACCCTATGTAAAACCCTATGTCAGATAACCCAAGTGTGGGTGCCACCCACTGTTTCCCATAGTCCCTACAGGTACAAGGCCAGCCAGCCCATTTCCAGACAGACACCATCCTCCCTTTTCTCATCTTAGTACATCAACTTGTTACAGTGTTAAAGAATCCAAAATATTAAATGGTCAGACTTGAAAGCACATAACTTGATAGAGATAGAACTCTTGGCAGGGAGGTCAACCAATCCTGACATCTGGCTTCTCCTCCTATGGGCCTGCCTTTTCAAGGTATGTTGTGATGAAATGCTTGTAATAGTTGTGGTGCCCTCGCATGAGCAGCATCCACCCACGCTCTCTCTAAGGAAGGTACATTTTTCTATTGTATATAATACTGCAAATGTCCCCAGTGCCACCTAGAGTCCAATATGTGTTCCACTTCAAAATGTTGATCCCCATCCACCATTTTGGGGGTGAGGGCAAGGCACCACCTGCCTCCATATTCCATTGCCTGGCCCTAGCTTCAGCAAGCTGAAATGAAACATGGGATGAATTTTAGTACACATTTATGGTATGTCCAGTTCAGCCGTTACCATGTATACTAGTCTCTTAATTGGAAAGGGACCCACATACTTGGCAGCCAATTCCAGGGATGGCTGATTTCATTAAAAACTCATAGATAGATACACTTGTTGCCCTAGTAGAAAGTTCTAATTTGGGGGCTCTTTTTCTATCAGCATATTTTTATAAGTCTCTTCAGCATCATCCAAAGCTTTAAAAATTTGTGGCCAAGAGGCTGCCACTTGTTCTGCCCACTCTCACAGTGGAACGGGATCTGTCTGGGTGACCTTGACAGTTGGCAAAGCCCTCAACTCTCTCCCATACACTGCTTTAAAAGGTGAAAGCCCCATACTCACATGTAAGGCATTACTGTATGACATCTCAGCATAGGATAGCAAGTCAAACCAATCATCTTGTTGATAGTTAGCATAATACTTCAAGTATTCCTCCATAATTTGGTCCAGACATTCCATTTGACCATCTGTCTGTGGATGATGGGAAGTGCTCATCCCTTGTTCTACTCCCAATAGTTTCAAAAATGCTCTCCAAAATTGAATTTCAATTTCCAATTACAATAACCAGCTGTTCCATAATAATTACTTGATGATGTGGAAACAAATTTGAGACAAATTCAAAATATGGAAAAGGCTGGACTTATCTCTAATGGGAAGAATGTTTTTAATTAAAATGAGTATTCTTCCTAAATTGTTTCTTTTATATCAAATGATCCCTGTGGTTATACTGTCAATTGGTTTCTAGAATGTACAAAAGATCTATCAGACTGCCTGCGGAAAGGGAAGAAACTGAGAGCAAAATTCAAATCAATGACTGATAAGATAGGAAAAAGAGGTTTTGCTCTACCCAATATTAAAATCTATTATGAGGCTAGTTGTCTGGTCTGGATCAAACCTTGGCTCACATTGGACAATTGAAGGCTTTTAGCACTAGAAGGTCATTATCTGCACTTTGGGTGGGACACATCTTTGTGGTACCATAAAACAACTGTACAGAAGTCATTTAATAACCATGTGATCTGTAAATCCTTATATAAATTGTGGATGAAGTATAAAGATTACCTATGTCCAAAATTGCCATTTTGGTTTTCCCTGGCCAAAGCACTCCCCATAAAAAGCTTGAGAAAAGAAGTTGATTGGATCACTTACAAAGATCTAATGCAATAATCAGGAGATGTTATAGGAATGAAAAACCAACAGCAACTATGGCAAGAAGGGATTCTAATTCAATGGTTTCCGTATTTGCAAATTAAGGAAAGATTTAAGAAAGCTATCGAAAAGGGAGGAGTAAACTTAGTTAATGGATTTTGAAGCTGCTTTAATGAAAGGAAATAAAAATCTGCTATCTAGATTGTATCAGCTGTTATTGCCATATGATTTAGCAGATGAAACTATGAAAGAATATATGATTAAATGGGCTAGAGATGTGGGCCATAGTATAAATTTTGAAGAATGGGAAAAATCCTGGAAAAGGATTACTAGGTATATTAGACCATATAATTGACAAGAAAATGCAACAAAGCTGCAAAATGTTGAAAATGTGAAAAAGAAATGGGTACTTTTTTTTCATCAATAGTGAGGATATGACAGTGAAAAAATTCTGGTTTATGGTCTGTGCAAAATTACCAAATAAATAAATAAATCATGATTAAAATTGAGATGGTAACAGGAGTTTTTCTATTGGGGATTTTTAATCCTGAGGTGAGATTAGGAGAAGATGTAGAAAGGCTGATCTGGCATATGCATATGCACTCAAAACTGCTAGACTGGTTAGACCAAGAGAACATATTGGATGATGAACAAGCTGGTTTTAGACAAGGATACTCAACAGTAGATCAGGGGCTTTTTCTCCAACATTTGGTAGAAAAATATGCATCATTTTTCGATGGGGGGGGGTCTCTCTATGCAGCCTTTATCGATTTAAAGTCAGGCTTTGATTTAATCCCCAGGGAAAGGTTATGGAGAAAAATTAGAAGACACCACCATTGATAAAAGACTGCTCACTCTTATGTGAGGCCTCTACAAGAATATCCATCTCCGGGGAAGATGCAACCACTTGGGACACATTTTGAATCAAGTCCTTACCTTCAGGGGAGTTAAGCAGGGTTGCATCTTAGCACCTATGCTATTTAACTTTTATATTAACTCACTGATTAAAACTTTAGCAGGTACTAGTTTTCATCCCCTAAATTGGATAAGCAGCCCTTATCAGTCCTCCTATATGCAGATGATGCTGTGCTCTTATCATTTTCAACAGTTGGTCTAAGGAGATTCCTGAAAGAACTTGCCAATTATTGTAATCATGATTTTTTAAACTATAAATTATGATAAAACAAAGGTGGTGGTATTCACCAGGAAGAAGACCATCCACAAATGGCAAATAAATGGAACTCCTATTGAACAGGTCACAAATTACAAGTACCTTGGGGGTTTTCAATCTTCTGGGAAATGGAAGATCCAGAAGGAAAGAGCAGTAGAGAATGCACAGAGGACAACGTTAGCCCTGTTGAGATTTTTCTATATGCAAGGGGAGCAGCACATCTCTTCTGTCAATAATAATAATAATTAATAAAATTTATTTATATCCCACCCCTCTGCAAGCAATCTGTCACCCAAGTGTTTACAGCCAAGGTGTTATCACAAACACTCTATGGCTCACAATTGTGTATCTATAAAAACTTTGAATCATTTGAAGCAGTACAAACAAAATTTCTCAGAAGCATATTCACTACTCCTTGTTGTGTCTCTAATACAGTGTTGCACCTTGAGGAAGGCGTGATTCCTATTGAGGCTCATACCTGGATCCTAAAGATCAATTACTGGCTAAAGCTTATTTATTTGCCCTGACGGGCTGGTCCCTTTAATATTATGAGATGGATTTCAATCCACATGGAAACGAGAGTTACGTAAGAGGATTTTAACATACTGGTTTACTCTGAATGTCCTGATAGCCCTTGGCTTTAGTGGTGCCAAAATTGCCATCAAACAGTGTATAAGGGACATAGAGCTACAAAATCATCTGAGCCTAACTATTAAATATCCTACCTTAGGATCTGGCATATGATCACAATGGCAAGGATTGTTCTAGCCAAGTACTGAAGAAAAGTTTCTATTCCTATAGAAGAAGAATAGCTAGAGAAATTAATGGAGATGGCAGAGATGGATAAACTCACCTGTATGGTTTCAATTAAGGAGGAAATATAAAAAAATTAATTAAGACAAAAAAAAATACCAAGCTCAGAGAGAGCCTTGGAGAGATTTTAAAAAAACATCCAGGAAGAAGGATACAGTGACCTTTTGGAGAATGGTTGCCATGGGGTGGCCTAATTCTTCAGTTAACATGGAATATTGTATTCCTGCAAGTTCATGGGAAACCCACTTTAGCAACATATATGAGTCAGGGCAAAATTGTCCCCAAAGTAAAAGGGACAATATATGTAACTACCCTGCATGGCACCCTTTAACAGCCTTGGAAATCAAGTCTCATTTCCAAACTTAAAAGCGGCAAGGCTCCAGGAAACGATAACATTCCACATTCAAACAGATTTTTGGACACCTGTGCTGACTGCATTATTTAAAAGCATTAACCACTCAGCATGCATCCCAGAAGATTGGGGACTAGCCATTATTATCCCGGACTATAAAAAAGGAGAAAGGACAGAGCCAGCAAATTATAGGCCTATTAGCTTACTAAATATCATCAGTAAGCTATATGGTAGCCATTTATTAGAAAAATTACAAGATTGGCTAGAACAAGAAAATATACTTAATGAGCAGGCTGGATTCAGGGGTAAACATTTTACTCTAGACCATGCATTAGTCTTGCAACATCTTATAAACAAGTATACTGCATCTTGGCAGGGAGGGGGGTTATACTGCTTTTATTGATTTTACATTAGTTTTTGAACTTATTTCAAGAGAGAAACTCTGGGAAAAGTTCAAGGAAACTAATATTGGTTGCTGGCTGCTCTTCTCTCATCTGTGGCCTATGTGAAAATAATTGAATGAGGGTGAGATGTAGCAGTGCAGGCCATTTGACTGGGTCTATACCCACTTTTAGGGAAATAAAACAGGGTTGTGTTTGAGCTCCAACTCTGTTTAATTTCTATATTAATTCTTTGATCAAAAGCTTGGTGAAGGTGCACTCTTACCACCCCAGTTTGTCAAATAGACCTCTGTCATTACTGCTCATACTGCTCTATGCAGATGATGCAGTGCTGCTGTCATTGACAAGTGTCAGATTAAGGCATTTGCTCAGGATCCTGGATAGCCATTGTAAAAATTAACAATTGCAAATTAATTATGATAAAACTAAGGTGGTTGCGTTTCCCAGGAATAGGACAAAGTATGAATGGTGAATAAATGACCATAAAGTGCAGTTGATCTTCTATAAATATTTAGGAATAATTGTTCACTCACATAGAACCTGTAGGGTACACTCAAAATATGCAATTACAAATGTATAGAGAACTGTGAAGGCACTTTTCTCCTTCTTTTAATGATTGATGCAGAAATGACGAGACCACACACATGTTTGGGTTGAAATATGGGCCACTTTATTGATAGATTTCCTATTTATTGTGGTTTTCTTGAGGTATGCCAAATGTGGAAAGGGGGGAGATCCCTCGGGGGGGCACGCACATGGGCGGTTGGTCACAACCGACCTAACCCCCAGCGTCCCTGGGTGACTCACCTGAGCCCCAAGGGGGATCCCGATGTAAGGGGTTCCCCTTGGGCGCCATCTGCTGGAGGGCCCTGCATCGGGAAGGAAATCCCTAAGCCATATAGCTTCTGTGAAGGATCTCCCACCCGAGGCTGACCCCAAGGATACCCTACATCCCTGTACCCTATCCATTAGGGACGCCGGTACAGTTCAGTGAAAGATATCCTACCACTCAATTTGAGGTTGCCATAGGTGAACGCCAAGTTATCATCTCCCCGCTCCCAGCCATAGATAGGGGCAAGTGTCTAAGGCCGAGCGGCTCGCAACGGGGGGGGGTGCGGCAGGGCAGAGCAAAGGCGCGGGCGGCCGAAATTAAATTAAATTGCAAGAAATTAAATTGCAAGAAATTAAATTAAATTGCAAGAAATCAAATTGCAAGAAAGCAAGCAAAAAGCATTGCAAGCAGAAAGGTTTTGAAAGCAAAAAAGGAAGCGAAAGCAGGAGAAAGGAGCACTGAGACACTACCCCCCCAACCTACAGACAAACAAAGGAACAAAAGAAACTTATCCTTGTCCCATGAAACCACTCTCCCGACGAACTGCTGGAAAAGAGGAGGAGACCAGGGGAGGCAATGGGTGAAATAGGCCCTGCTTTGGCGCCTCCCCTGACTCCTCCCGGCCGGGGCGTGTCCACGCCCAGGCCTGCCCATGGGTTCGCCTCCCTGCTCATCATTAAAACACCTCCCCCGGATCCACCATTCTTCAGGATCCATGGGGGTGTCTGTTATAACAAGGGAGGGCAGCACATCCCTTCTGCAATCCAGGTTTTCATGGCCAAGGTGATATCCCAGATGTTATATGGCCCAGAAGTAAGGGTACTTGATAACTTTGTTCCTCTGGAAGCTGTGCAGACTAAATTCTTGAGAGCAATACTTGGTATTCCAAGATGTGTTCGAAATGAAATCATCCATCTAGAATCAGGACAAATCTCTGTGGAGGCTCACATATGGTTATATAAATTTCATTCCTGGTTAAAGATTATGTCTGCACCAGTTGGACTGGCTCCACTCACATTACCTGACTCTTTCTAGTCAAAGTGGAAGAATTCATTAAATATGAAATTAAGAACCTTATGTTTTTCAACAACGGTCATTCAAACCCTAGGTTATATTAAAGCGAAAACAGCTATCTCAGAGAGAATTCAAGATATTGAATCTCAAAATCATCTAAGCCAAATGGTGCTATATCCAGCCCTGAGGAATAACAGAGGGCCATTTATACCCACAAATTATTTGATACATTTGACCATTCCCAAATTCAGAAAGGCTTTTGCGCTAGCTAGATTTAATGTTTTACCATCTGCATTGTTGGAAGGTAGGTATAAAAAGATCTCCTACAATAAGCGGCATGCCCATGTGAAATGGGAGAAGTAGAGACAGTGGGTCATTTCCTACTTCACTGCAATTTCTATCAAGATCTAAGATATGCTTATATGGCCCCTATTATACAAAAGAACCCAGGTAGACCTGAGGAATTCTATTTAGCTGTTTACTGTCAGATTGGAATCCCAGGGTCACAACTACAGTGGCAAGCTTTTGTGTAGCAGCCATTAACCATCAAAAACAGCTAATGGGTTAATATTCTTACATTCTCTGAAGTTGGGTTTGCTCTTCTCTCATGGTGGCGTTCTGCTGTGAATACCAATTGTATTGTATGGCTGAAGCTTCTATTTTTTAAAACAAGTTTTAACATAACTCATAGGGGGTTTATGCAAGAATTAAATTTTATAACCTTTTATCATTGATGTTTTTAGCAACTTTTAATTGAATTTATTATTGCTTTAATTATATTTTACTGTTGTTCTAATTTGTAACTGCTGGCTGTTTACTGTAATAAACGAAATCTGAATCTGAATCTGAGGAGATTTTCACACCAGCGTTATGTTCTGTTGCAGGCACAGAACAGGGTTGCTGAAAGATTTTTTTCAGACAACATTCACTGATTCTGTGCCTTCAACATGACTGTTCCACATTTTTGGATGGCCATCTGTCGGGAATGATTTGATTGTGTATTCCTGCATGGCAGGGGTTGGACTGGATGGCCCTTGTGGTCTCTTCCAACTCTATAATTCTAGACAGTTCTATGATTTTATTTCAATCATGGGGAGAGGTTGTTCATGACCACCCATTCTGTTTCTGTCACGAAATTATGGGTGGTCTGAAAGGTGTCCTGTTCTTCTCCCGCAATGACACCTGTGGGGGCAGGGAGGTCCGTTCTGGACATTTCTGGGCAGGAATGGGACACCCAGGTAAGTTTTTTTCCCTCTCCCTAGGTTAAATTTATGTTTTTGTATGTGTTTTTGTGCTTTGTGTACTGTTTTGATGTTTGGGGGGTTATTTTTAAATTTCCCTCCCACCCGGTCTCTCACAAGAATGAGTGGGATTTGGCTTCACTGCTGTAAAAACAGCTTTACAGCAGCTGCATTTACAGCAGTGAAGCCAAGGGGAGAGGGAGGACATTCCTGCTGTGGTATTAAGGTAAGTGTGTTAACATTTTCCTTAATCCCACAGTAGGAATGGGAGAGGGGCTTGCGTAGCAGAAACGGGGAATTTGGCCCCTTTGTGAAAATCTCCTGAATCTGAAAAGGCTCACCTGCATGCTAGAGAACAAGTCCAATTGCAAGTTTTACAAAACATGGCAACCTTTCTTTGAATTTTTACAGAGTAATATATATGCAGCGATACCAGAGTCAAAAGCTGATTTTATTTTGTTAGTTTCCTGGACTGAATTGCTTTAGTGCAAAGGGCTTTCCCCCCCTACTTTAGTTTAAATTTGCGAAAATGTTGAACCCATGTTTAATGTTTCTTATCTTGTTTTGATTTAAGTTATTTTTTAGTTTGGTTGAAGAGTGGTTAAAAAGAAAATTAATGATAATAAGCTGGTACTTCATTAGAGGGGGAAGTTGATACTATTATACATGTTGTTAGTGGTTTAATGTTGTGTACACTCTATGTTGTTGGTATGTTTGTTTGTAGCATATGTAGGAAGCTATATTTGTTTTAGATATTGTTTTTAGGTTGTACTTTGCATAAAATGACAATAAAAATTCTATTAAAATGCTCTCCAAAATTGGGATGTAAACTGACTTCCTTGAACTGAATTTTTTTCACTTGGCAACTCATGCTATTGGTAGACATATTGCATGGACAGTTTCGCCAACCTCTGCAGAGTGGACAAAGTCTTACACCACACAAAATGGGCTTGTTTGGTGAACAAGTCTACTATCACCCAAATTACAGTCCATCCCCTGCTGCTGGGGAGATCTACAATGAAATCCATACTGATGTGGTCCCAGGATTTTGCGGAAGTAGGCAGAGGTTGCATCAAGCTGTGTGGCTTTCCCTCCTGGTGTTTGGCTGCTACACACACTGGGCATTCTTTGGCCATGGTTAGTCCCCTCTTAGCCTTGGCCACCAGTACAATTTCATTACAGCATGTAGAGTTTTGACAAATCCAAAATGCCCTGCTGGGTTTTTTTTTATCATGGTAATTTTTCAGTATTTTGCTCCTCAAGGTTTTTGGCACGTATCTTTTTCTCTTTACACCACACTTCATTTTTACTCTGCACTTCATCTTTTTGGGTCTTTAACCATTCATAGTTTTTATAGGTTTTTTGCAATGTCTGTACAATAGTAGGCTGTACCTTGGTCCCCTTCTCTCTCAGTTTTCCCTGACTATCAGTCACTTCCACCAGTCCCAACTGTTTTGGAGTGAAGTCTATGTCAATTGTCTCCATCCTCTGTCTATCGTACTGCGGTAGTCTCAAAAGAGTGTCTGCCAGGATTTTCCCCCCCACCAGATAGAAACTTGAGAGTGAAGACAAATTTGTAGAATTTAGTCCAGGACACTTGCTTTGGGCTAAGTTTTCTAGAGGTCTGCAGAACCTCTAATTTTTTTTTGTCAGTCCACACTTCAAATCAATGGGTTTTCCCTTCAAGAAAGTCCCACCACATCTCCAAAGCTTTTTTGTTTTATAGCTGCAGACTCTTTCTCCCAAATGGCCCAAGCTCTTTCAGCATCCAAAAATTTCCAGTGTCCAAAACAGAGTCTTAGATTTCCCTCTTCATCCTTCTGTAGCAACACCTCCCACAGGACAACGTTGCTTGCATCTACCTGAATGACAAAAGGCTTGTAAGTCTTGGGATGTTTCAGCACTGGCTGTGAGGTGAAAAGCCTTTTGAGGTGATCAACAGCTTCTTGGCATTTGTTGTCCCAAACCACTTCCTTTTGCCGCTTGGGTTTTTCTTTCTCCCCTGGGCTCCCCTTTTTTCTTCCCTTTTTTATTTTCAGCAGATTGGTGATAGGGAGGGCTACCTGGGCAAAGCTGGGAATGAAATTTCTGTAAATATGTGCAAAACTGAAGAAACTTTGGATGTGTCTCCTGTCTCCTGCTGTGAGGGGGGTTCCCAGTTCACTACCCCCTCTACTTTGGCAGGCTCCATCTCAATTCCTTTTGTAGACAAATGATACCCCCAAAAAATCTAGCTTTGTACAATGGAACTTGCATTTTGACAATTTTACATACAGATGCTGATCTAACAATTTGGTTAACAGCTTCCATACCAATTACACGAGACTCATAGCCCTGAGAATAGATTAACACAACATCAAGTTACAGCAATACACCTTTGTACATAAATTTGTATAACACCTCATTCATTAGATTCATAAACACTCCTGGGTTACCTGCCAGTCCAAAAGGCATGACACAATACCAAAAAGGCCCCGGGGGCAGTTAAATGCTGTTTTATATTTCATCTTCCTTTTGGATCCTCAACCTGAAGTAAGTGTCCCATAAGTCTAATTTAGTGAATATCTTGCCAATGACCAAATGCTCTAGCAGGTCTTGGATTAGTTGAATGGGGTACTTATTGCTCATACTGATGGCATTCAACCCGTGGTAGTTGCAACCAGTCTTATCCCTCCATCCTTTTTCTCTCTAAAGAACACAGGTGCACTCATTAGTGAAACGGCAGGATCGATGAAACCCCACAGCAAATTTTTGTCCACAGATTCCCTCATCTCTTTGGGAGTCATTGAATAAAGTTTTGGCTTAGGTAGTTTAGGCCCCAGTGTGATCCTTATAGCATAGTGTGTTTTTTGTGAGGGGAGAAAGTGTCACCCTCCACCTCAGAATATACAGTTAGGTCTGGAAATAATTGGACACTGACACAAGTTTTGTTATTTCAGTTGTTTACCAAAATAAATTCAAACTACAGTTAAATGATGAATATAGGCTTAAAGCATAATCTCTCAGCTTTAATTTGAGGATATTCACATCCAAATTGGAGGAAGGGTTTAAGAATTAAACCTCTTTAATTGGTAGTCCCCTCTTTTTCAAGAGACCAAAAGTAATTGGACAATTGATTCAAAAGCTGTTTCATTGAGAGGTGTGGGCTATTCCTTTGTTATTTTTTCAATTATGCAGATAAAAGGTCTGGAATTGATTCCAGGTGTGGCATTCACATTTGGAAGCTGTTGTTGTGAACCCATGACATGGGATCAAAGGAGCTGTCAATGCAAGTGAAATAGACCATCCTTAGGCTGCAGAGAGATAGCAGGAACATTAGGAGTGGCCAAATCAACAGTTTGGTACATTTGGGGTGGGGGTGGGGGAGAGAACACACTGGTGAGCTCTACAACACCAAAAGGCCTGGACATCCACAGAAGACAACAGTGGTGGATGATTATAGGATCCTAAGGATGATCTATTTAATTTGCATTGAGAGCTTCTTTGTTGCAGGACACCTGCCTGGCTTCCACATCAGCAGAGAAAATGGGAGCAGCAGTAGCAGTGGCTTCAGTGACTGGCTGGCATCCTGTGTGGACACTGGCCCATTTTCTTCATGTAATGGGAAGAGTGGGGGCACCTCCACAACCAGGATATGCTGGTGGGGAGCTTTATCCTGGCCAATGTAGTTGAGCCCCATAATTCTAATGAAATTCTCCTTAATGCGAGTAACCACAAAGAGCCTACAAATATCCTTGTTTCAGATTGAGGCTCTAAATAAAATACAGATAGAAGCATGCATTTTAGCAATTAAGCATTGAGATTAACCCAATGAAAAAGGTTTAGAATTATTTGCTAAATAATTATTGCCGTCCTGTCTAATTACTTAATCTGACATGAGTTATCTTACATGTCCATACAAAGTGTAACAAATGCAGCCTTCCTTTTATTCTGTCCATTACCATTTTTTCTTTTTGTGTGTGCAAAACTTACCACATTTCACACACACAAAATCACATGTGCTTTTGGGAATAGTGTTTTCTTAACAAGAAAATTGTGTTTTTGTTAACAGACTTTTGTGCAGAAAAAAAAAGTTTCCAGAAAACACATAGTTCTTATACAGTAATCATATATATATATATATATATATATATATATATATATATTGCATCCCCTCACCCAGTTTTGCACACACACACACACAAAAAGTCTGTTTCTGGAAGCAATGTTTTTCACCATGATTTAAATACTAAATAAATAAATGAATATCCCACCTCTATCTCTGTGCAGAATTCCCCAAAACACAGAGATGTGTGAATTCCAGGCAAAAAACTGTTCAAAATTCTCATCTTTACTGTTATTCTTCCCTGAAGTTTTCCTATGTATAAGGATTAGGAAACCCATTTTTAAGCCAGGAAATGAAGAACACAAAATATCCTTTTCATCCCTAGAGTTTAGATCCTTTCCATGTAATTGGGAGATAATCTTTTTTTCATGGTTTCTTCAAGTATGTGAAGTGCTTCCACATGTAGTGAAAACTTCTCTCCAGGATGCTGCTAGCTGTGTGAGCTCTCACAGGCCCCAATGTGTTGACTTTAACACTCTTTTGAATGCTGGAACAGGTCTCTAGTCTAAAACTTGGTCCTTATCATTGGAAAACACATGAGTAAAACACCACCCCATGACTACCCATTTCCTTGAATTCTTGACATATGGTCATGGCTTCAAGAAAAAAAGATCATTCTTGTTTGTGTCAATATACTGTTATCGACCTCCATTGTAAAATGGTTAAATTTTTCAGATTTAGTACTAAAAATGCATCCATAGGCATGGAAATCAGATTTTACTGATAACCATTCTTGAGCAACTAAATTCTTGTATCCCTAAGTATTTGTTAAGGTTTGTGCTTCAACAATAACATCAAACATCCATTTGTCTGGAATTACATAGTGTGTTGCTTTAAAGGGATTCCTTTTAAATATCCTGAGATTGAAAGTAGAAAATTATTCCATTCCTTTGAATGTAAGCTCTAGCATTGAAATGTATTTGTCTTTTTACATTTTTAATAAGTAAAATATACAGAGTACAGTTATTTTGGTAATTTTTCAGGACAACTAATTTTCTATTAACATTACATTGCAAAACCTTAATGTATCCTTTCCCGCTCTTAAACATAATAGAAAATGTTCAGACCTTTTCTTCTGTTTTATTCATCTGCAAAGACTAGTCTCACTGTAAAATTGATTGCCTGGTCAATGATGCATCTCCTAAT
Source organism: Gambelia wislizenii (assembly GCA_030847615.1). Lineage (NCBI taxonomy): Eukaryota > Metazoa > Chordata > Lepidosauria > Squamata > Crotaphytidae > Gambelia > Gambelia wislizenii. The sequence goes on from JAUMIR010000003.1 coordinate 294,241,099, forward strand.
CTTTGACATATTCTTTAGAGATACCGTCCCCTCCAGGTATAACATAGCCTCATGTCTGAAAGTTGTCTCTAGAATGCTGTGAGTGTATTAAATACCATGTTATTGATGCCCTGGATAGTTTAAAAAAAATCTTTACTCTCTGTCCAAAACTAAAATACAAGTTAGCCCATAAAGCCAGTTTATAGGAAGACATGTATCAGCCAAAATGATGGCATTGTTTTATATTTGGAAGAATATCATGGCGCTAGCAGCACAACAAAAGTGATATATGTCACTGTGTCTATTTTTTTTAAAAAAAATCTAAATATGAACATTCTCAGGAATTTACTTGAAATTATCAGTAACATGAATAGGTATGAATTAAGGAAAGTTGAGAGAGCCAGCATGGTGTAGTGGTATCAGCATTGGACTGTAACTCTGGAGACCAGGGTTCGAATCCCAGCTCAGCCATTAAAATTCACTGGGTGACCTCGATCAAGTCACACTCTCTCATCCTCAGAGGAAGGCAAAGGCAAACCCCCACTTAAAAAATCCTGCCAAGCATTTCAGGTAATAGGATGGGATTTTTATCTCATTAAATCATGATTATAAAATATATGAAAAGTTTGGAGTTGTCCAGAACTCTTCATCATGCAAGATGGTTAAAAGGAGCAGAGGAAGGAGTGAATGCTGGAGCTGTGGAGCTTGTCTCAAGATGCAATCAAAAGATGGATGTGGGAGGATACTGCAGGCATTCCAATCAAGTTCCATCAACTGCTTAGGTGGTTTCATATTTTTGCTTCTTTTTTTCCCTTCTGTTTTATTGCTGCCTGGGCTGGCAGCAGCAGAGATTGCCTTGGAAGTACTTCCCCCCCCCGCCAGAATGCTCCAGATATTGCATTATTCCTGGTGTGTTTGCTGGAGGGATGAGGAGAGTGCCTGTCATTTCCCGCCAAGAATTCCCAGATATGTTTTAGCATCTTGGACATCCTAGAAAAATAAAATGAGAAAATATCACAAAACAGGTGAGTCACACCTGTGAGTCACACCTGTGAGTCACACCTGTGAGTCACTAGGGGATGGAGCTGGGAGCCTAGCTCTATATAACTCCTTGCAGAGGCTTTCCAGGACAGTTTCCTGCCAGAGAGAAGGAGAACAGCTTCTGGACAGCCAATTTCCTGCCAGTTTCCAGGCCAGTTTCCTGCCAGGGAGAAGAAGGAGAGTAGCTTCTGGACAACCATTTTGACTGAGGAGATTGAATTTTTTAAAAAACTGTTGGGAGAGGCTGCTTGTTGGTGAGGTGCAAGCCTAATGGTGCGTGAATTTCAGTGACCAAACAAAAATACAGCATACCTAAAAGTACAGCTTAGCATTCTAAGCATTACCTAAGAGTTTTTAGATTACCAAAAAGCTCTCACCATGGACACTTAGGGGACTGTGGCAGTCACTTGCTACACTTGTGCGATGTTTGTATTCTTTTCTACAGACGTGGAGAACTTCACATGCACCAAGTGCAAGCTGGTAGCCCTCTTGGAGGAGAAAGTCCAGCAGCTGGAGACACGGGTAGCTACACTTCAACAGATTTGTGAGCAAGAGGTTTTCCTGGACAGAACAAAACGAACAGTCTTGGACGGGGACCACACAGAGGAAGTGGCTGCGGAGGACAGGGTCACTTCACAGACACAGGAAGTAGACAGCTGGAGGAATGTCACACGCAGAACAAGAAAATCCAGGGATTCTTTGAGCAGCTTGTAGCTACAGAATCGATTCGAAGCCCTTTCCCTTATCAAGGGCAATGAGGAAGAACAGCATGGACAGACTTCAGGGGTAGAGCAGGGGACCTTGAGAGGACCACCGCAAGGAACAGCAGCTGCGAAGCCTCAGCGGAGGCATGTGGTGATGGTGGGGGACTCCTTGCTGTGGGGTACAGAAGCAGTGGTTTGTGGGCCTGACAAGATGACTCGGGAGGTGTGTTGTCTCCCTGGGGCAAAGATCTGTGATGTGACCGAGAGGCTGACAAGACTCGTCAAGCCTACGGATCATTACCCCTTCCTTTTGGTCCATGTGGGAACCAATGATACTGCAAGGCACAGCTTTCCCAAGATCAGAAGATATTATGAGGCTCTGGGGAGGAAGCTGAAAGAAATGGACGTGCACGTTGTCATCTCGTCTCTTCTGCCAGTTGAAGGGCATGGTCCAGGAAGGGAGAGGAAAATAGCCGATGTAAACAACTGGCTCCATAGATGGTGTTGCCGAGAACAATTTGGATTCTTGGATCATGGACTGCGCTTCCATGAGGAGGGACTTCTGGCAAGAGATGGGGTGCATCTTACGACAGTTATAAGAAACATTTTTGCCAACAGTCTCAAGAATTTGATCAAGAGGGCTTTAAACTGAGTCAAATGGGGGAGGGAGACAGTATTCTAGAAGGCAAAAGGGCTGGAGAAAACAGTCAAACTGCCATAGAGGGAATAAGGCAAACAGCGCAATGACCCAACAGTGGGATACAAAAAAACTTGCACAGGCAGCAAGTAAAGGGAACACATGTTCTTAGATGTCTCTACACTAATGCACAGAGCATGGGAAATAAGCAAGATGAACTTGAACTCCTCATACTACAAAACAAATATGATATAATAGGCATTACTGAAACCTGGTGGGATGAGTCACATGATTGGAATGTAGGAATAGAGGGGTATAACCTTTATTGGAGAAACAGGCCAAACAGGAAAGGAGGAGGAATAGCATTATATGTCAGGAATATTTACACCAGTGAAGAGATCCATGACATCAATACTGGAAGCCTGGTGGAGAGCATATGGATAAAAATTAAAGGGGAGGGAAACAACAGGGATGTTATTGTGGGACTCTACTACAGACCCCCAAGTCAGACAGAGGAATTGGATGATGCCTTTCTAGAACAGATGAACACACATGCAGAAAGGAGAGATGTAGTAGTGATGGGTGACTTCAACTATCCTGATATTTGCTGGCAATCTAACTCAACCAAAACTTCAAGGTCTAGCAAATTCCTTACTTGCCTGGAAGACAATTTCATGGTCCAAAATGTGGAAGAGGCAACAAGGGAGTCAGCTATTTTAGACCACGAGGGCCATCCAGTCCAACCCCCTGCCACGCAGGAAATCTTGATCAAAGCATCCCTGACAGATGGCAATCAAGCCTCTGTTTAAAGACCTCCAAGGAAGGAGACACCACCACGCTCCGAGGGAGTGTGTTCCACTGCCGAACAGCTCTTACTGTCAAAAAGTTCCTCCTAATATTGAGGTGGAATCTCTGTTCCTGGAGCTTGCATCCACTGCCTCATCCCATATGATCCCCCCCGCACACTTTGGTCCTCTGGGAGGAACCTGCTGCAACCTATGAAAACTAGGCTGTCGCAGACCTCCCAGAGGACCTTCTCTTCTACGGCTCCCAGACTTTGGAATGGCCTGCCGGATGAGATCCATCTTATCACTACTCTTGATAGCTTCAAGAAAGTGCTAAAGACGGATCTCTTCCGGCACGCCTTCCCGGAATAACTTCCCGGTTCCAGTGGACTGATTGCTACCCACCCCCTTGCCATCATTGCCGTTATTTATTTATTTATTTATCATATTTTATTCTTGTTTTAACTCTTCATTAGTTTAATTTAGTTTTAAGGGGTGGGAGGGTTAGGATGGGGAGGGATTGTTTTAACTTGATGTTTTAATCTTGTTGTACGCCGCCCCGGTTGCTGAGCAGAGGGGCGGGTTAAAAATAAAAATTATTATTATCATTATCATTATTATTATTATTATTATTATTGCTCCGTATTCCAGTCTCTGGAGCAGCAGAAAACAAGCCTGCTCCATCCTCAGTGTGACACCCCTTCAAATACTTAAACAGGGCTATCATATTGCCTCTTCACCATCTTTTTTCCAGGCTAAACATACCCAGCTCCCTAAGTCTCTCCTCATAAGGCACGGTTTCCAGATCTTTCACCATTTTAGTCACCCAGAGTGGTGTAGTGGTTTGAGTGTTGGACTATGACTCTGAAGACCAGGGTTTGTATCCCTGCTCAGTCATGGAAACCCACTGGGCGACCTTGCTCAAGTCATACTCTGTCATCCTCAGAGGAAGGCAAAGACAAACCCCCTTTTAAAAAATCCTGCCAAGAAAACCCTGATTGGTTCACCTTAGTGTTACCATGTTGGGAACACTGTACCTTTAAACAAGGTCAAAATAGTTTGTATGGCTGGGAAGGGTGTGTAACACCAGGTGTTAGCCCTGTGTAATTACCACTGTATATCAGAGTGCTAAGACCCAGAGTTTGTGTGGGTTGTAGAAGTGGATCATTGGTGAATTGTTGTGTGTATTAACTGAGAGTAATGTATTAACTACATGTGCATTATTGTAGGATGTTGGGGATAGTCAATAGGAGTGTTTGTATTTTGTATATATTCTACTATAAGAAGATAAAGAACCTCCAAGGAGTTTGGAAGAACCCAACTGCATATGTGCTTCATTTCAAGGTCGGTCAGTACCATATTGCCTAATTCTGCTAGAGGGTTTTGTGCTTCTGCACTCTGCTGTTAATAGCTACTTTTGGGGACAAGCACCTCTGTCAGTGCTGATAGTTGGCTTCTCAGTGGACCTAGTTTTTACATTTGTCGCTGCACACCTTGCAGGACATACAAGTGAGCCAATGCACCATAAATCAGAAATGACTTGAAGACACACAACAGAAAAAAAAAAAAGCCCTTACATGGTTTCCTTTCTTGGCAATCATATCATAAAGATATTGTGATCAAGGAAAGCACTCTACCAGCCATGAGTTCTAGGAAGAGCAGATGCTAGACAGATGCTAGGCATTGATTCCAAAATAAGTATGTTCTCTCTCTCTCTCTCTTCCTCCCTCCCTCCCTCCCTCCTTCATTAGGTGACATGAAGAGAAGGCATGCAAGAGGCACCATAATAAATTGGGGCACTAACACATTTCTCTTTTTAGATCTTGTACTGAGGGAGTAATTGTTCAAATATTTAAATGTCCTTCTAATATTTTCTCTTGTCCCTGTGTGAATAAGGCCTGCTTATTCGTCCTTAAGACAGAGTAACTTACCAGAGTATAAAAAATGCCTCTGTAGCTTTAGGTGACACATTAAATTTCCCAGTAATTTAAGTATGAAGAAAAATCTTCAGGGCAAAGTGCTCGTTAGAAACAGCTTTTCTCCTTGGCACATCAACACATCATGTTCTGGGTGATAGAAACCACTCTCTGCCTTCTCAAGCTATCCAGCATTTCTACATTACACTCATTACTAATTGCATTTTTATTTTCTCTACCTTGGACAATATAGATGAAAAGTGGCTTGGATCCATTCAAACTCCTATGGACATAAAATGAAGCTGTAGGAACAGCACCGAAGTAAACTAGGCCTTCTTTGGGTGTATTTTTCTAGGTGCAGATGTGTCTTCAGTTTTATAGTAGGATGTATTAAGCCCACTGGTGAACTGCATGTCTCTGCCATCATATTCTTTCATTGTTTCCAGGTATGGAAGCTGCTTCCCCTTCCTCTCTCAGTTTACAACAGCAGCTGGGGGTTTCTGAGTGCAGCTCCATCTCCCAGTACTTTTCAGCTGTGACAGTTCACCTGGCTACCCTAGAGCACCCAAGTGGGGGGGAAGCTTCTTCCCTGGGTGCTCAACGGTTGTTGCACACAAGGTGTGTGCACACTCCCACCTACCAATGGCTGGGGGACTGGAGCTGCATCCAGAAGTCCCTGGGCTTCTGTTGCATGCTGGGGCAAGGGGTGTTCTCAAGGAAATACAGGATGACTTGTCCTGCAATGCCCCCCGCACCCAAATACATATGCTTGTGTAACCAGGATATCAGGCAAAGTGTTTATTAGAAATATGTAACCAATGGGATTTCAGTTGAAATATTACATATGTATAGGATTTTATATAGTGTTCTACATAATTTTTTTCACCATATTCTTGTGATATCCAACATGTTATACAAATAAAATAATTAAAAGCAATAATATACACCATGAAGCAGCACACTATTCATCAGGGAAATCACCATGATAAAATCTAGTGGTATGACAAATAGATAACAAACGTGATATCAGCCAGGCCCTGGGCTGAATGTGGGAGCATGTTACTGTAGTATGAATTACCTGGGGCAGAGAGCTCCACAATCTGGACTGTCTCAGTACCTAATTTTGAAGAGGGGGTGAAGCTTCAGGTAAGAGCAGGGTGAACTCTATCTGAGTAGAAGTATTGCTGCATATCAACAAGACTTTTATCTTGTGCAGTTTGAATTTAAGGGTTTTTTTTTTAGGTTTTCAAAGTTTGTTAGAACTGTGATTCAAACCTTCTCTGGCTTCCTGGTAGATAGGAAGCCAGAGCCCTGGTGGTGCAGTGGTTAAATGCCAGTACTGCAAGCCACAACACTATGAGTTTCATCCCAGAGGGCTCCAAGGTTGACTCAGCCTTCCGTCTTTCTGTAGTTCAGTAAAATGAGTATCTAGTTTGTTGGGGGCAATTAGCTAAAAAACATTGTAAACCTCTTAGGGAGTGCTTCGGCACTGATAGGCAGTATATTAATATGAATGCTATTGATACTGCTATTGCTGTATAGTACAGATGAAGCAAACTGATGGCACCATATTCTACAACCCTGGACAGTCACTACCAGTTGTTTAACCCAAGTGTTGAATAAGCCATAGGCCAATTGCACCAGCACCCTAGTTTTTGCCTTCACATAGATACTGGAGGAATATTTCAAATGCGGGGGGGGGGGAATCCATTAAATGATATTAATTCAGATCCAGTTATTGTTAGTGAATAATTACAAATTCTCCCTCTTGCATATTGGCAGATAAAAATGCATGAAGGAAGAATAGGTCTCACAACAGCTTTTATGACCATGAGCTTGACAAGAGCTATTTGGAATGTGTCAGAAGAATGGGAACAGTATTGTTTCAAGATGGCAATTCAGAAGAAATATTGTCAGGAATGGAAAGTGGGTTAGAGGGGAGAATTGATAGCCCCTGGAAGATTGGGTGATGGGGAGAGGTAGGGTTTTGTTTGTTTGATTCCCCACTAGAAGTGTTGTTACCTACCCTGAGACTCCCAGCTCCATATCTATATTAATAATTGGCAATACTTAATAATTAGGTCAACACGTGGCATTTCATGTAGTGCAACCATTAATAAAAACCTGGGAAATTCCCCAACTAGGAATACCAAAGACAAACATTGCTTAGTCAGGTATGCACTCAGGGATAGGCTATCGAAATTCCAAAGAAATCTGAATTTGCAAAGCAACTGAAGGCAGGTATACTAGGGTAATCCTATTTACTAAGACTGACAAACTCAAATCTGTAAACGACCCTCAGTAGTTTACATTGATGAAACAAGAGAAGTTGCTTCTTCCTTTTCACTCACAATGTATCTGCACATTAAGATGCCATTAACATAATGGGACTGCCTTTATCACTCTCTGTGCAACATCACAATACATTGTCTTCCACTCTAAATCCCAAATCCAGAAGACAAATATGGACTGTAAAAACCATTCCAAATTTCCACTCAAGCACAATCCATCCTCCTCTTGACCCTGCATCAAACTGTGTAGCCATTCCTGATTGGGACCCCCCCCACACACACACGCACTGCTGGTTTCTTCTGTGACCTCATCTCTTCAGGAAAAGGGTGTCATATCACCCACAACTTCCTTCACTATTCCTCTATCCAATACTCCCCACTTTATTTGCTAGTCTTGTGTGAATGCCTGAAGCCTGAATGTGTGCATGAGTGTCATTATTGTTATTTTTTCCAAATAATCAATTTATAATCTCTGGCTTTTCTTCGCAAATGAAGATTCAGGAAGGACTCATCCCACACTTTCTGCAAGTGCGCTGATGACTAAAAAAGCCAATCTGAGATAAACAAGTTCAGTTGCAGAAAGCACAGCAGAAGGTCTCCTTGGGTGAAGTTTCTGGGTTGTGAATCTTTCTGCATTGTCATTTTTCTTCAAGACTTGTTCAGCGTGAGTTCTCAAATAAGGCTGCAGTATTGTGGATAGTGCGTCTCCATACCTCCTGATGTGAGGCCAGGGCGGACCATTGTTGGTGATCAATTTGGCTGAGCCTGAGATGTTGCTTCAGGGAGTCCTTGTATCGATTTTTTGGAGCACCCCTCTTACGCTGACCCATGGCAAGTTCACCGTAGAGTATTATACTATCTAGCTTAAAGGTCTCCTCCTGATTACTGGTATACAAAGGTCACAAGATCTGCTATGTGTTGCCCCCTGTTACATAGGCAAGGCAAATACATTAATTTCCTGAAATTAATGTGAATATTTTGAGGGTCTGCACGACCTCAGAGTGTATAGTATAACAGAGTTCTGAGAAAGCAACATTTTATCTGGTAACCTTTCTGTCACTTCATCAGATTCAGCAGAGTTCTCTAAGTTTCCTGTAAGTGACTGAACCCAGCAGGCCTATTGACAGAGATAAAACTCTGAAAAACAGCAATGGATCTTACATAGCTTCACAGGTGAGCAGGTAGTGATACTGAAGGGCATTCAGGGATTATCTGGTTTCAAAATTTGTGATAGCACAGTGAGAACTGAGCAATACTGACATGAACCACAGTTGAAGCAACCTGGATTATGGTTAAGAAAAGGAGACAGCTCAGTTCATCAGTCTAGTTCAGTATAAATGACCAGCATATCCTACCTGGTGTAGATCAGCCCATAGTTCGGAGTTCAGTCAAAGTCAGTATAACACAACACTGGGTGTTAAATACCATTGCATGGTTTAACTTTCCCCTGGGAAAAGATAGAGATGACTCACAACTTAGAGAAAGGAAGGACTTTAAATCTTTTCCTTCAGAAACATCTTTTAATAAATCTAAGGATTCAGTCATCATATTGGCCAGATTGTAGAGGGAAGAGTTACATGTCATGATTGTCACATGATCATGTCTTCTACATATGCCCAAATATGAATGCAATCATGATACTTCACATGTACAGTAGGACTCTCTCATCTTCTGGGGATTGGTTCTGGGATGTGTATGTGTGTGGATACTGAAAACCATGGATAATAGTGAACACTATTGAAAACAATGGGACTCCCAGTTTAAAATACCATAGAGTGCCTTGGAGGACCTAGAAAATGGCTAGAGAGGACATATTTTCTAAGAAGACTCTATGGTAGGTGTGATGTTTTGTGTCTCATGGATAATTGAATCAGTGGATAATGAATCAGTGGATATGGGTGTCCTAATGTATATCCATTTCTTCTCTTACTGCTATAATACCTTGCCCTAAATACCAATCATTCTAGAATAATACGAACCTTAAAATACTTAGAGTTCAATTTAATATAATACCTGTCAAGAGAATATTGTCAGTTCCCATTATATGGATTAATTTGGCACAGAATTTGAAACTTTGGGGAACAAAACATAACTATGACCAGCTTTTCTCTTTCCTCATTTTTCCCAAGACCCAGTGTGTCATCTGTTTCATAAAATACTTCCATCAACACATAAAAAACCTGTGAACATATCTCTCATATTACTTATAAACTGGCCACATTGTTAACATGACTTTTCCCCTCACACCCATTATAAATGGTGAATTTCTTCACCATTTATAATTTTTAAAAAATATTCTGCTGTTAGTTCTAACTAAAAGTATGCTATCTATAATTTTAGATGCATTAAAAGCATTATTGGTCTTCAGGTCAAAATTAACCTTTTCTAGAAGATTGTGGGATCAATATCTATGTTATATTCAGTTTATTTTAGTTTAATACTAATAATAAAACTTTCATTTTAAAAATGATATAGAATAATGTAGGAAACCAGGTGGCAAGCAAAATACCTGATATTTGAAAGACAGACTGACAATCAGATACACCTAACAGGGATTAGGACACTCTTTAGAAAATATGTATGCTTGGAGTCCCCCCTGTTCACTGTAGCTGTGAAGAATGGGAGGCATGTCTGCTGGCCTCACAGGAAAGGGAGGCCAGTGTCATGGCCTAGGACTCAGACTCTAAAGTTGAAGATGATTCTCTATATGAACTTGTAGAATGGCAGCCTCAAGGACACACTGAACCAGGACTCATTTGACACTGCTCAAACACAGGCACACAAGAACAACAGGAACAATTGGATTAGGAGGCACAGCTCCCAAGCCTTCAGATCTGATGGGCTTAAAAGAGAGCAGAACAAAGGCATTCAATGAGGCTTCTTGGCAAGCAAAAAGAGATGCTCTCTTAATGAACGACAGCTGGCTGTAGCCAATTAAAGAGACAGATCTGACCCATGTTCCCTGTTGGAAACAACTGTCCAATATCCAGCTCTTGTGTGGCATTTCTGTAGTTATGCTCCAGATAACTGAAAACCTGACCTTTGGACTGGCTGAGGAGCTTGTTTGGCTCTTGAAACTTTGGAATGGCTTTGAGTTCTCTCCTGTGTGTCTCCCTTACAAAGAAACCCTTCCAGGTAAGATTGCTTTCCAGAGACTTTGTTTGTTTACTTGCCCTGTCATATCTGCCATTATCTGTAAACATTCAGAGTAAATTGCTTCCTCCCTGGCATCTGAATGTGTGAGCACAGAAACCTACACTCAACAGAGGGCATGGGGGGGGGAATTTAAGGCCCTGCCACTGCCCCCTCCCCCTTTTTTTGCCTTAGAGTGTACCAACAGTGAACACAGTAGTGAACTTATTGACTACCGGGCAGATGATCTTCAGCAGAGCAGCATTTATTTTGCCATTTATTTTCTTAAGTATTCTTAAGTATTTAGACCGGATGGGTGTGTAACAGTCAGGAGTGCCTGATTGTGCACAGGCTTTAGGCTACAATCTGATGGCCAATTGACACCTGATGGGTACTGAGTTTGATGTAGACAGTCCAGAGGTGGTCAGGTGCTTGACCTCCATTATTCTTTGCCCAGGTGAGAAGGAGGACGGCAAGGGGCTTTGTCTGTCTGTCTGTTTGTTTGTTTTTTATTCATTACAACACTGCCAAGGCCCAAGGGAACAACAAGAGTGGATTGGGGACTGCGTAGTCATGCAGCCATGTGTGACCTGTGACACTTTGTCACCACCACCTCCCCTCTTTCATGCATATGGTATAGGACGTTATTTTTCTTGCCATGTTTGCAGGCTGATTGGGCCACATGGCTGGTTGGCTGTGGCACATGTTGGGAAGCAGGCCTCACTCACCAAGATGCAGAGAAGGCCTTAGTAGATCACAACTGGATCTAGTAATTGAGTGAGCTGCTTTAGGCCTGACCTGATACTTTTGAACACCCCCTGTGTTCTTGAGAATACATTAGGCACGATAGGCCCTGATTGGGGAACTAGGACTCAGTGTGGTGAGTAGGTCTCAAGGCATAGCATTATGCTTCAGCTTGATGTAAGACATCACTTAGCTCTTTGCAGTAGCACTACCACCAGTTGAGCATTAGTTTGCAAGCCTGGGTGTGTGTGTGTGTGTGCTAAGTTATGGAGTGGGTCATGGTGCTTGTTAGGCCATGCCTGCATGCTACAACTCCTCCACCATGACCACCCTGCCTCACATGTTGTGTTTTACCTCATTTCTTGTTCCCCATCCCTCCATTTCCACCCAGTCTATTATTGCCAGAACATTTGTCACTTTTCCCCACCTAATGAGCATTGTCCAAGTTATTTTCGTATTGGACTAGGGCTTGTATCCTTTGTGAGGATGACCCTTGAGAAGGGAGGAGGGGAAATCTAAGGGTAAGGGGTCTGCTAAGACACAGCCCCCCTAATGCCAACCTGTGGAGCTCTCCTCTTTATCTGAGGAAGAGGGGGGAAGGGATCCTATGGGAGGCCATACTGGACAAGGATAAAGCCTTGGAGAGGACAGAAGTGCCTTCTAGACAGGTATCCCTACCCCCTAGAAAGTCTTCTGTGGCAGGTGGGGGAGGAGATTTAGGATTTTGGTGAACACCTATGGCACCCTTTTTGTAAAGTAGAGGCCCCTGGAACTGCCTCTTTAGGAACTGTGACTAGGGGGATGGGGAAAGAAGTTTACCTAGGGCCAGCCAGAGGATTAAACCCTCACTGTGAAATAGGAGGGAATCTTGGGACACAAAATACAGCACTTGGTGACTCATAATGATATCTCCTAATTTCTTATACTGGTTGATTTCAGAATGAAGACAATCTGTCTCACCAGCAATAAGAATCTTATGTTCATTCTTTGTTTCCTTTCCTCATTTGTTTCTTTTCCAGATTCCAGAATTCTGCTAAGCAGTGTTCCAGGGGCCTTGGCAAATGTAATTATCCTGCCTTGCCCATGGTTAGCATTTCTCAAGGCCTCTGGCACCTGGGATACTATTGTAGCACGGTTTGGTCGATATAGAGTATGTGAGCTAGGGGAGTGAAAATGGTGGAAGAGGGGGGGGATATAGCTTGCTTTTCCTATCTTCCTCCTGACACCTTTGCTGATGAGCTGCAGCCAGCAGGTAAGAGGTATTGCATCTCACAGTGGAGTGGAAGAGTGAGAATAACAACGATGATGAGTGAATTTAAAACTCTGAGGAGGAAAATAAGTTTTCTCTAAATGTTTCCCAATGCAACTTTAAATGAGTTTCTCAAACAAGCTTGAGCTTGGGAGTTTGTCCCTAAATGGGCAAGAATGTAATCCTTTGTTACCTGGCCTTATACTCCCTCCCTCCAATAGTTCATAATTTGGCAATGTTAGTTCATGAGGTCTATGGTAGACCAAACCAGGCACAGATGGGTTCAAGTAAAGGTCACCCAAAGACCTAAGAAGTTGTCTTGGAATTTCCCTAAACCCAAACACACCCAGGACAGAGATTAAGTGAATCCCCCTTAGACAGTCATTAGGGTGGAATGTGCTAATATCCCTGGACACATCTGGCAGTGAATCATACTCTCAAAACAAACAGTGACTGGAATACCTATTGTCCATGCTCATCTCCACAAATGTCTTTCCTTCACACCTTCTCCCATCCACACTGCAGAGTTAGTCAAATACCCATCAATGTTAATGTTCTGACTATTAGCTTTATTTATTTATTTATTTAGTTAGTTAGTTAGTTATACCCCGCTGTTCAGCCACAAGGCTATCAGAGCGGCTTACAAATTGTTTTTAACCAATAGATATTTACACATCTACACTGCATTAAACAGTTTCCAATGTGTGTTAGCTAATTGCCCCCACAAGCTGGGTACTCAATTTACCGACCTACGAAAGGATGGAAGGCTGAGTGAACCTTGGAGCCCGCTGGAATTGAACTTGCAACGTGGTGGCTTGCAGTACTGGCATTTAACCACTGCGCCACTGCTGCAATCAACAAAGCCAGGGTTTCTTTGTCCAACACTGGGAAACTCACCAAACCATTGTTTTCACTCTCAAAACACCCCTTAAGGGTACAATATTGGGTATAAATATTACCCTCAAACCTAGTAATGTGTACACAGTTCCCATATGCCATTACTCTGCCCATTTGCTGTGTGATCCTAAGACTCAAGTTTGAGTTTTTCTCTGCTGCAAAAATCTCTGCTCTCTGGACAGGTAATTATAGCCCATTCCCCAAATCTATTCATCTATCCAAATACTTCTTCCCAATTCTTCCTTAGCCTTGTGTGATGGCTAATGAATGCCTCCATGATTATTTTTCAACTAAACCCATTTTTATTTTATTTTGGCTTGGAGTCTCATCAGTGAGTACAGTTGTCCCTGCACATTCACTGGGGTTTGGTTCCAGGACCCCATGTGGATACCAAAAGCCGTGAATACTCAAGTCCCATCATATGCAATGGCATAGCAAAATGGTGTCCCTTATAGAAGATGGCAAAATCGAGGTTTGCTTTTTGGATTATTATTTTTTAAAGAATATTTTCAAGCTGTGAATACTTAAATCCATGGAAACCAAATCCATAGATATGGAGGGACAACTGTACTGGTTTACACAGGTTTAAAGATCCCAAAGTTATCCAGTCTCTCACAGCCATACCTTTGAGCTAATTAAAATTCCCCAATATATTAGAATAACTCATGAGGGGGCACGAGTGGGTTCCACAGACCCCATGCAGTTCAGGTAACACATTCTTTAATTTTTCAACCCATGCCAAGGTCCACTAATGTGCAGACTTGGAGATTGCTGTTTCAGTTCCTGGGTGAACCAAATACAGATATTTGGGGTTGGGAGGAAGATTTGGGTGCGGATAAAAGCCTTTGCTCCTAAACTGCTGATCCTGCTCTCTCTTTCACACACTCATAATATGTTTGCAGTTCACACTAAAAGGGTGGAATATTTTGTCCTAGTCCTATAAGATGCTTTTTTTTTAACCCATGAAAATTGATCTAAAATCTTGGTGTATCTAACATTCTATCTTCTAATCCATTCCAATGAGGTATCCTAGCTGCATAATACTTTGAGTCTCAGAGGGATATCTGTTTTGGAGTTCAGTACTTATTCCCCTTGAAGTATCAAATAATAAGGGAGCTGTAGGGTGAAATACCACACTTTTAATAGAAGCAGATGTAACTGATTTTAATGATGCTGCCAAAAGCAACCAAAAATTACTCTGATTCACAATGCAAGTGATGCAAGTTTGGCTTTAAACATAAATACTGTCTTACAGAGCCTCCAAATGTTAACTATAATGAAACGATTGTTTTTCTTTTTAAAAAAACCAATAGCAGTAGAATCATTTCAGCAATGTTTGCTCTTGACTTTTTTATTTGTTCGATTGCCATAGGTAACAGGCTTGTGTGTAATATTTTTGCTGTGCTTTGGAAGTGTAATCAATTAATACATGTCCATAAAGCAGTAATAAGTTGTAATTTCACCTTCAGCTAAGCTTGAACATTTGCCTGTACAAGAACTACACATGCATTCAAAAACATATCTCACTTAGAATGGTTCTGAGCATAGGAAAGCTTAATTGCATGAGAAGGTATTCTACTCATGCTAGTATTTTCTTAGCCTTTTAAGGCAAAACCTTTTCTTTCCCCCTTTTTTCAAACCACCAAAACAGATATTCCTTGTTCCATGTATTGAACAGTGTGTGCTAAGCAGTTTATTTAATAAATAAAAAATATTCCTGATGCAGCAGTTGTCAGTTAGTTAGAATTACATTACAGAGAGTGATATCCCTTCCCCGGGACTTCCAAATATTTCTCCCATTCCTTACAAAGGAGAACATACCTGTCATCTTTTTTATTTTTATTTTTTTTAAATCTACCTGAATGTTTCAACTCTGTGATTAATTCCCATGCATGAGGTTGTGAGTAGGACAACGATTAGAGTGCGTCTGGCAAAAAACTTGGCTCTTGTCTGACAGGACTCATCACAGGAAATTTCTTCATTCCTATAGAGAGGCAATACGGGCAGTGAGGAAATCCTTCTCTTCTGCACATATTGTGTCTGCAGTCTCACCTGGCAGAGCTGTTTAGGGTGGTGAGGGCACTGACAGAGGTTTTACCTGTGCAGAACCCATTACTAAAACTGTCAATAGTCTGTTGTGATGCATTTACCGTATATTCCTGTGTATAAGACTGCTTTTTAACACTTGAAAATCTCCTCAAAAGTGGGGGGGGGTCTTATACACCCAGCAGATCTTTTCCCCTGCTGTGAGAATGACTGCCTTGACATTTGAAGTGGTAAATTCCCTGGGCAGTTTCCCCAGCAGATCCTTTCCCCTGCTGTGCGAATGACTGCTTTGCCTTTGAAGTGTTAAATTGCCCTCCATTTAGCTCAGGAGACACAAAAAGCAGTCAAAATGATGTTTCTTTTCAGAACAAGTTAGCCTAAAATTAGAATTTCTAGATTCAAACTTATCATTTTGCATCAAGTTTTGTCTATGGTGATATTCTCTTATGTGTCAATGTGGCTCTAAAATGGTTAATGTGCTCATTCATTAATGTGCTCATTCAAAAGTTTGGGATTTGATAGGTTCATATTAACCAACTTTATTATTAATGCAAACTTACTTTCCAAAGATTGAACACCACAAAGATTTTTCAAAGTATCCCATGCTTTTTTAGCTGTTCTCAGTCCTTTAATTTCACAGACTATTCCATCATCTACAGCCACTGAGCTGGCTGGCTGGTGGGCGGCAGGCTTTCCAGCCAGGGGGGCAAACTCTATATTTTAACTTAAAAATTGGGGGGTCGTCTTATACGCCCAGTCGTCTTATATGCCTGAATATAACAACTTCTTTGCAGATAAAATCTCTCAGATAAGAGACGATTTGGATGCAGGGGTTATTTTCTGTCTTTGGTGTCCAGTAACTCTGTTGATGTGGTTATACTGGATGAGTTTCAATCTGTAAGTACTGATGACATGGACAAGCTCCTTGGTAGAGAAGGACTACCTGCCCTCTTGACCCTTGCCATTCATGGCTGGCTATCCAGGGGGGTGATGCTTTGAGGATGTTCCTCAGGGACATCATCAATACATCCCTTAGGGAAGGTCATGTTGCATCTTGCTTGAAGGAAGCAGTGGTTAGACTGCTCATAAAAACACCTTCCCTTGACCCAATGGATATGAAGAACTACAGGCCAGTCTCCTTATTACCTTTTTTTGAGCAAGGTGATTTAGAGGGCGGTTGCTCTTCAAGTCCAAGCTGTCTCGGAAGAAACCAATTATCTAGATCCATTTCAAACTGGCTTTAGGATGGAATTTGGAGTTGAGAAGGCTATAGTTGCCTTAGCTGATGACCTCTGCCTGAGCATCGACAGGAGTAATGAGACCCTGTTGGTGTTACTGGATCTCTCAGTGGCTTTTGACACAATAGACCATTCCACCCTCTTGGATCACCTGAGAAGATTAGGAATCAGAGGCACTGTGTTGCAGTGCTTCTGTTCCTCCTTCTTGGGTAGATTCCAGAGGTTGATGCTTGGGTACAATCGCTCTGCAAGGAAAGAGCTTAATTGTGGTGTCCCACAAGGCACCATCCTCTCCCTGATGCTATTCAACATATATATGAAGCCGCTGGGAAAGATCATCTGGAGGCATGGGGCGGGGATCCCCATGGGGATCATCTGGAATGCATGTTATCAGTATTCTGATGACACCCTGATATTTTTCTCCATGTCTTGGTCTTTGGCTCTGACTTCAGATGATGTCTCTTCTCTCAATGATTGTCTTAGGGCAGCAATGGACTGGATGAGGGAAAACAAATTGAAGCTGAATCCAGACAAAATGGAGGTTCTCATGGTAGCAGCCCCAAACCCAGGTACTAGGATACAACCTCCAGTCCTGGAGTCACACTCTCCTCCAAGGACTGTGGTAGCAGTTTGGGGGTACTCCTGGACTTGTCACTCCAGATGACGAATCAGGTAAATGTGAGAGTCAGGAGCACCTGTTATCAGCTTTGGCTGATCCACCAGATGTACCTTTCCTGGAAGTCAGGGAGCTTGAGAGCATGAGAGCATGGTACATGCTTTGGTAACCTCTCGTCTTGATTTCTATAATGCACTCTACATGGGGCTACCCTAGTGCTTGGTCTGGAAACTTCAACTAGTACAGAATATGGCAGCCAGACTGGTCCCAGGTACATCTAGAAGAGACCACGTAACACCGATCTTAAGATCACTTCACTGGCTGCCCATTAGTTTCTGGGCCCAGTACAAAGTGTTGTTTATCACCTTTAAAGCCCTAAAGGTGGCCCCTAAACCTGGTATTGGGTTGCAACTGCCAGTCCTTAGTGGGGTTATGCTCTCCATTAAGGATTGTGTTTGCAGTTTGGGGGTGCTCCTAGACTCGTGGCTTCACATGGCTGCTCAGGTGAACGCAACAATCAAGAGTGCCTGTTAATCAGCTTCGGCAGATATGCCAACTGCACCCTTACCTTAAGACAAAGGACCTAGAAACTGTAGTGCATGCACTGGTAACCTCACGACTCAATTTATGCAATGCTCTATACATGGGGCTACCCTTATACCTAGTTCAGAAACTACAACTGGTGCAAAATATGGAAGCCAGGTTAGTCACCAGGAAATCAAGAAGGGAGCATATCACTCCAATCTTGAAATTCCTTCACTGGCTGCCTATCAGTTTCCGAGCACAGTATAAGATGTTGGTAATGAGCTATAAAACCCTACATGGCCTAGGTCCAACCTACATAAGGGATCGCCTCTTCCCATATAATCTGGCCTGCACCCTTAGATCTTCTGGGAGGGGTTTATTGCAACCAATGAGATCTAGATTAACAACTACCTCCCAGAGATCTTTTTCTATCACTGCTCCCAGACTATGGAATGCCCTGCCGGAGGAGATCCATCAAGCAAACAGCTTGGAGAATTTCAAAAATGCCATCAAGATGAATCTCTTCCAGCAGGCCTTCCTTGAACAGAACAGACCATTTTTACTGGATGCTTCTCCCTCTTTTTATGTTTTTATTTTTTTGTCTATGTTCTTATGTTCTATGTTCTTATGTTTATGTTCTTATGTTTTTATGTTTTGATATTATAGTTTTAAAGTCTTAGGGTAGTTATTTTATGACACTGGTGAATTTGCCAGTTATTTTAAATATATGTACTATTGTATGTAATTTTAAGGGGGGGGGTAAATAGTTTTAAGTTATTACTATTGTTATGGATTTGTTTATTTTATATCCAATTGTTGTGAGCCACCTTGATTGCCTAATAGGCAAAAGGTGGGGTAAAAAATAAAGTTTATTATTATTTTTATTAAATGGCTTGGGTTCAACCTATCTTCGAGACTGCCTCCTTCCATATAAAACGCCCCGTGCACTCAGGTCCTCTGGGAAGTATCTGCTACAACCTTTAAAAACTAGGCTCTCTTTGACCTCCCAGAGGACCTTTTCGGCTATTTCGCCCAGATTATGGAACAGCCTACCGGATGAGATCTGGTACATTACCACCCTAAATAGCTTTTAAAAAGCTCTTAAGATGGATCTCTTCTGGTGGGCCTTTCCTGAATAGATACCAGGCAATCAGAAAGAATAATCTAATTTAGCCCAATCCCAATACAGCCATCTTTATTGTTTATTTTTAGTATTTATTAAGTATGTTTTAATTTTTTTTGAATTATTCAATTGTATTTTAAGGGGGGGTGAGATGGAGTGACTTGAATGTATATTTTAAATGCTGTAAGCTGCCCTGATTGTGTTTTGTAGAGGAGTGGGATACAAATAAATATTATTATTATTATTATTATTATGACTAGAAAAATGGCTAAAAATTGAGCAATTCAAAGCAAAGAGCACTTTACATAGAAAACTGCTAGAATAAGAGGAAAAACCAGTGTCCAGGGTTACAGCTGCACATCAGAAATAATCCACTTTGATACTGCTTTAGCTGCCATGGCTCAGAGCTATGGAATTCTGGGATTTGTAGTTTTATGAGAGATTTAGCCTTCTCTGTCAGAAAGCTCTGGTGCCACAAAAACCTACAAATCCCAAGATTCCATAGCATTGAGTCATGGCAGTTAAAGTGGTGTCAAACTGGATTATTCCTGCAATGAAGATAAAGATGCACACTTGGAAACAAATGCAATTTTTCATGTATTTTTACTACAAGACAATTGGGATTGATGAACATGAAGTGTAGCTACAGGGGGAGTGAAATGAGGATATTGCAGCCAAATAAGAATTTTGCCCCTCCAATTTTTTTCCCTTCTGACTCAAATTTCTAGCAATATCACATGTTGCCCCCATCCTATAGCTACACCCCTGAATGTAGAAAAAAATAGTAACTAGGATAATTTTCTACCCCTCCAGTAATTTAGGCGATTAACTGACTATCAGAAATACCCCAAAAGAAGAAAAGGGAAGGGAAGGGAAGAATGAAGGCAAGAAGAAAATTTGGGAAGAGGCTAAGTGTCCATTCTTGTTTTTGAAAAGTGTGCATTTGGATGTTGAAAAGGTTCATTATTTTATGTCAGAGGGCTCTGCAGCAACTTTATAAAGTGGGAAACCATTCCTAGAGCTTCCAAGGTTTTTTTGTTTTTATTTTGTTTTCTTTGTTTTTTGCCAAAACAAAAAAATGATCTGAAGAAATCTCTCTACTAGCAGCTGTAGAAATAAACTTGTGGAAAATATGTCCAATTCCAGGGCTGCATTTTTTCCACTCTATGTTTTAACAATAGTGATGTAAATTCTTGACTAAATTTCTTCATGAAGGTAGTAATGAATAATTTCAGCACTAGGTTATAGATTACGGAAGGAAAGAGGAAAAAAATGATAACTAAGGTTGAGATAAACAATGAGAGGTCTACAAAACAAAAAGATATTATGAAAATTTTTCAAAATTATTACTCAGCATTATACAAGAAATATCAAAATGTCGAAGGAATTGAATAAGAAATGAAAGAGTGTTTAGAAAAAAACATCCTTCAATTATCAGAGAATCAATGAGCAGAAATAAATAAACAAATTACAATAAAAAAGATCAAGGTATCAATAAAGACATTGAAGATAGGCAAACCTCTGGGACCTGACAGTTTCTCATCATTATATTATAATTTTTTTAAAGAAGAGTTGATTATTCCAATGTATAGATTATTTAATCAAATAAACAAGGGAAATTGTCCAGATACATGGAAAAGAGCATTAATCTCAGTAATTCCTAAAGAAGGGAAAGATTTAACATCTCCAGCCAACTATAGACCTATCTCACTTCTGAATATTGACTACAAGATATTTGCAAATATACTATCTGAGAGATTAAAGAAGGTGCTTATAGAATGGGTACAGGGAGACCAAAATGGATTTTTACTGAACAGACATGCAAAAAATAATTTAAGGAAGCTATTAAATGTTATAAAATACCATTTGAAAGGAATACCATGATGAAAGGAAATTGAGCCTGATTTTCACTGATGCGGAAAAAGCCTTTGACATGGTAAGATGGGAGTTTATGTTCTTGACATTAGAACAGATGAATATAGATACAAAAATCTATAATAAACAAGAAGCTCAAATCATTATTAATGGTGAATGTATGAAACCATGTCAGATTGAAAGAGGGACACGTCAGGGGTGTCCACTGTCACCCTTACTGCTTATAATCGTACTAGTAGTTTTTAACAGGAAAATCAGACTCAATTCCCAAATTACAGGGTTGAGAATCTAGTGCTATGAATTTAAGTATTTATTGTTTGCAGATGATTTTGTTTTGATCTTAGATAATCCTATTGAAAGTATTACAACGCTGACAAATAACATGATAGAATTCAGTAGATTGGCAGGTTGGAAGTTCTAATAAAATCCTAAATAAGAAAGAGCAACACGAATTGGGAGAAATATCGGGATTTACGGTAGAAACGAAAACCAAGTATTTGGTTATAATGTTAACAAATAAAAACTTAGATTTAATTGAGAATAACTACATAAAGGTTTGGAATAAGATAAAAGAGGATTTAAAGAAATAGAATCACTTAGGTTTATCTCTTCTTGGAAGTATATCCACAATTAAAATGAAAATTCTTCCAAAGTTATGTTCCAAAACTTACCAATTGTAATAAACAACTCTCCATTTAAATTCTGACTAAAGAATTAATGAAATTTATCTGGGTTGGTAAAAAGCCTAGGATTAGAAGAAAGACTTTACAGGATGTTAAAGAAAGAGGAGGCTGAGTCTACCGGATTTCCAACTGTATTACCACACCAGCTGCTTATCTTGGATATTTGAATGGATGTCATTAGAGAACACTAGACTTCTAAATTTAGAAGGGTTCAATCTACGATATGGTTGGCATACCTATATATGGCATAATAAAGCTGCCATACATAAAGAATTTAATCATCATTATTTGAGGAGGTTGTTGTTGAAGGTATGGGTAAAATATTAAAAGACACTTTATCCAAGGATCCCCTTATGGCTGTCCATGAAGCATTCTATAGAAGAGAAAATTTGTATAAAAATAAATGGCTTTCATATAGAGATATCTTAAAATGAGATGGGAAAACATATAGGATAAAAACCCAAGAAGAATTGAGAAGTGAAAATATAGAGTGCCACTGGTTCCTTTACAGACAGATTTCAGAAAAGTACAAACAAGACACCATGTTAGAAGGATAGAGATAGAGAATACAGAATTAGATGCATTAATATATGATAAGAAAGGGAAGTTATTATCTAGAATTTATAAGATATTGTTACAACTGAATTTAGAGAAGGAAAGAATAAAACCACATATGGTGAAATGGGTGCAAAATTTTGGCCATGTAATTCTTCTTGATCATTGGGAAGCATCATGGAATAAAAACCTGGTATTTTCTAGAAGCTACAACATAAAAGAACATTATTATAAGACGTTATTTAGGTGGCATCTAACACCTGAAAAGTTAGCAAAAATTTATAAGAATTCTTTGGATGAGTGTTGGAGATGCAAGAAGACAACTGGATAGCTTCAAGAAAGCGCTAAAGACGGATCTCTTCCAGCAGGCCTTCCCAGAATAACTTCCCAGTTCAAGTGGACTGATTGCTACACACTCCCTTGCCATCATTGCCTTTATTTATTTATTTATTTATTGTATTTTATCTTTGTTTTAACTCTCCATTAGTTTAATTTAGTTTTAAGGGGTGGGAGGGTTACTTTGGAATTTACTTTGAGCATCCATACCCAGAAAAACCACACAAAGGAAGAAAAACAGCCACCCAAAGGGAAGGTATTTTTACCATACATCAAAGGTGTCACAGACAGAATAGGAAAACTGATGAGCAAACACAACTTCCAAACAATCTACAGACCAACCAAGAAAATCAAAGAAATGCTACACTCAGCGAAGGACAAAAGAGACCCTCTCACAGCTGCAGGAGTTTACCACACACCATGCAGCTGTGGACAATTTATTTAGAGACCACTAAATGCAGTGTGCAAACACAAATCAAGGAACATGAGAGACACTGCAGACTGGGCGAGCCAGAAAAATCAGCAGTAGCAGAACATGTGATAAACCAAGCTGGACACAAAATGTTATTTCAAAACACACACATTCTGGACCAGGCCAACAGCTATTATGTCAGAATGCACAGAGAAGCTATTGAAATCCACAAACACCTGAGCAACTTCAACAGGAAAGAAGAAACCCTAAAAGTAAACAAAAACTGGCTACCAGTCCTGAAAAACACTAAAATCAAAACTCAGCACTTGAAAATGAACTCCACTCAGGGACAGGGGGATGTTGAGTAGATAACGGACCATTAGCCAACCATTAGCCAAACAGACACTTATCCTGCTTGCATATTTCCACCCAGAAACTAGCCATTAAAATACACAAATTTACATATCCTCTCCAACAGGGGTTCACAGTATATAAAACTAACACATGCACACTCCTACCCAACCATTCTCTGAAGATGCCAGCCACAGAGGCAGGTCAAACGTCAGGAATAAATTCTTCCAGAACATGGCATCACAGCCCAGGAAAAAAAATAACCAAGGAAAATTTCCAAATACTCTTTCCATCCTTACTTATTACAAAGAGAGGAGAACTGCTAGCATACAGACTTCAACAAGTTCATAGGGTCTCACAGCCTGGAAAAAAACCATGGAAAATCTATGGATGCTGGCCGTGAAAGCCTTCAACTTCACATTCATAGGGACCTTTCTCTCATGTTATCTCTGAGCAGTATCTGCATATAAGATGGGAATTTTCTTCACATACTGAATATTAATTGGATGGTGAGAAGCATGTAAAGGACTTTCTCAATTTAGGGAACCATGAAACTCCATGCCTAACTTTGGACAGGATCCTGGAGATTGGCACCAAAGAAGGGCAAGGCCAGATGGCATGAGGGGAAGAGATGAGCCTTTCACAGGTAGTGCCTTGCCTAAACATGATCAGGCCCACCAAACTGATCTGAGAACAATTCAACTTCAAGAATCATTTGATAATGTATCACAGTTGTTTCTGTTATTGGGGATGTTAGAGCTTTGCAGCATTACTCTTCAGATGGGGATTGTCATGTCTAGAATGTGGTGACAGGGATGTCTTCTCACCCTTGGAATCTGTTCTTGGGTTTTCATAGGTTGCATTTTATTTAACACCTAAGTGAAACTATAGAAATAGTCTGAAAATTTAGAACAGAATACTATCCACTGAGAAAGGCTGGGGAAGGCAGCGTGTGGGCCGGGAGGAGGCTGCGCTGCCTCTCTCTGGCCTTCTGAAGCAGGCGTCGGGGCTTTGGAGCCCCGGCGCCCGCTTTGGAAAGTTGGGGACAGCATCGGGCGGGTGGGTGAGCGGGCTGGCGGGGATGAGGGTGCACTGCTCTCTCCGGCCTTTCTCAATCCCCCGCCCCTCCCAAAGTGGCTGCGGGGGCTTCAGAAGCCCCCACCACCACTCTCCCTCACCCCCCGCCTTCCCCAGAGTGGCTGTGGGGGCTTCAGAAGCCCCTGCCGCCACTCTCCCTCACCCCCCCGCCCTTCCCAGAGAGGCGGCGGGGGCTTCAGAAGCTCCTGCAGCCACTCTCCCTCACCCCCGCCTTCCCCAGAGTGGCTGCGGGGGCTTCAGAAGCCCCCTCCGCCACTCTCCCTCACCCCCACCCTTCCCAAAGTGGCTGCGGGGGCTTCAGAAGCCCCCTCCGCCACTCTCCCTCACCCCCACCCTTCCCAAAGTGGCTGCGGGGGCTTCAGAAGTCCCCGCCGCCACTCTCCCTTGCCCCCCTTCCCAGAGTGGCGGCGGGGGCTTCCGAAGCCCCCATCGCCACTCCCCCTCACCCCCTGCCCTTCCCAGAGTGGCAGCGGGGGCTTCAGAAGCCCCCGTCGCCACTCTCCCTCACCACCCCGCCCTTACCGGAGTGGCTGTGGGGGCTTCAGAAGCCCCCATCGCCACTCTTCCTCACCCCCCTCCCTTCCCAAAGTGGCATAGGGGGTCCGTTGCTGCCTTGGGAAGGGATTGGGGTGGAATGAGTGAGGCTTTCCACACACCCCCTTTCTCAAGGCAGCGAAGGGATTCCTGAGAACCCCTTTGCTGCCTTGGGAAAGGATGGAGTGGAGAGGGGGGGCAGGCGGTTTTCCGCGAATAATCAAAACCGCGAATGTGAAAGTCGCGAATGTGGAGGGGCAACTGTATATTATAGTGTATCATTGTTAAAACACCAATAAAAATTTATCAACCCCCACCACATACAAAGTTTAGTTTAGTTGTGTTTTAACTTTTGTACTAAGAAGTGGGGTTTTTTTTTAATGTATTTTGTTTTTAAAACTCTGTACGTTACGTACATGTTTCATCTATGTGCAGAGCTGAGTTTGTTATTGTAGGAATTCTACTCCTGAAGCTCTTTTATAGTGCTTCTAGATGTATTTCTTTTTTCCTTAAAGTAATTTTCTGAGGCATAAAATATTATTTACTAGGTTACACTTGTGTGTTACCTGTTGCTTGATTGAATACAGACAGCATTACTTTAGTAATCAATTCCCTGTTAATTTGACATTTAGATTATTTCAAGATGTTGTATTTGGGGCTGACCTTGAATATACCAGAAATGTTAGGACAAAATACAGTGTCAAGAATGCTTACTAGAACTGGACATAATGATCATATATCATCTTCACATGTATCATCTTCATTAGTTCCCAGTTCAATTTCTGAACCCAGATCAAGGTGCTAACTTACAAAGTTCTTCACAGTCAGGGGATACAGAGTCTGCATAAACACCTCTTCCCATTTATCGCAATCCAAACTTTAAATTATTGGTTATTCATGAATTATGGTAGCATAAGTCTGGTTCACACAATCACAATTTATTTTTATGGCTATTGGAATTACCAAAGTCCCTCCAATGCTACATTTGGTCATTTCCATGTTGTTGGAGAATGCTGGGATGAACAGAGATGTGTCCATTTTCCTATAACTGGACACTCAATCTGTCACAGTGCATCCAGGTAAAGATCTGTCCACAACCCCACTCATCCCCCTGCTTTCTGGCAACATGGAAATGGCAATGTTGGCAAGGGGGCTGAAACGGTAGCTTTTGTGTGGTAACACTGGGAGATATAGCTACACAGACATAGGTATGTCTCTGCAGCAACATCTCTTTGCCTATCATCTCACATTCTCACATAATGTGCCATCACATGATGTGCCCACACATGATGAGATAAAGCAGCTAGTTTCTCATCAGCAAGACTTTTCTGTAGTAGCCCCCTAGTTATGAACGTTCCCTTGACAACTACTTGGCTATCCTTCCAGTGTAAAAATCTTCTTTTCATTCTCTTGTGTATGTTTAGCCTTTATTGTTGCAGGTAATTTACATTTCTAATGTTTTCAATGTTTTTAAGGAGTTGCTCTGAGTTCTTCTTCTGTTTGTTTTTAGTCTCCACTGTTTTAATTAAATTATTTGTCATTGTTTGCTTTATTCTCTTGCTTCTATTTTATGCATGCTGGAATTTTATTTACATTTTTATTATATACTGCCCAGGACCTATCACCTCTAGGGCAACTAATAAATCTTAGAGATAATAAATAAATAAATAAATAAATAAATAAATAAATAAATTTGCTTTGGGTGAAACGAGGTAGTGGAATGGAGAGAAAAACAGTTACACCTGTTGCATATTGAACAGCACATTTTCAAAACTCTCCAGTAATATGTATGGACAGGTATGAAGGTACATTCAGCTCCAGTGCTTCACTTTAAAAATCAAGGCATGGAGCAAGTCTATACAACTGAGCCTTCGTGTAGACATACATTTTGGGGTTGTTCTTCTATGCAGACTTGAACATGCCAAACTAGTATTTTATATTCATTCAGAACTCATCTTGAAAGTGTTACATTGTAACTTGTAATTTTTCATTGTTTCATAATGTAACAAAGTGAAATGAAGTTATACTTTAAATATAATGTAACGAGTAAGAGCAAAGTTACTGTTCTTGTGTCTCAAGTAACAGTTTCTAGTCATTTTCAAACAATACTTTTAAAGGGCATATTTATAAGAGGTTTTCAAGTTTTAGGTCATTCTTTTACCAACATTAAGGGTTTCCCTCTCAAAAGTAATAGGAATGGGAGATGAACAAGTGGTGCAAGGAGTCATTTAACAGGTTAGCTTTTCCCATCATTATAATGAGCAATGGTAATTGGTTCCTTTTTAAATACTGGAATGAGTAACAAAAAAAAAAACTTTTGAAAAGTAAATTTGCATACTCAGGCTCATAGCACCTAGATCAAATGAACAGTCAATCAGTGTTTTCCACTGAAATCAGTTTTACTTTTAAAAGTAATTGAGTACATTTCATCCCTAAATAAAATACAACCTTCCTTCCTTCCTTGCAAGAACAAGAATATTTTTTTAAAAAAAAGTAATCACAAGTTTATGTCAGTAAAAGAAGCAGAATAGTAAAACAAAGTCTTAGAGGTATGAAAATATTTCTGTTCATGATTATCAGTCACATATTTTTTATTCTGCTATAACTGTAGTAATGGTTAAAAGTAGATTCTCTTACATGGACCATTTGAAAACTGAGATTCTACAGTTGAGCCTTATGTGACTGCTGCATCTGTTATTTTTGTATAGCTTACTTTCTTGATTTTACTACTCCAAATGTGCTGCCTCTTGAAGTAGAGTAGTACTGTGTGCCTCTGAGAACCAAAAAGATCTAGAATTGCAAGTATTGGGGATTGCTGCTTTTTCTGGAGAGAAAGAATGCTCCAGAATTTCAATAAGCAAGGCTGAAAAACAATAAGGGATTTTGATAAAGACATATTCTGGGCAGTGGCATGCCAACTCATTCTTTATGGAGGAAAGAGACACATAATTTACATGTGACATTCTACCCATGCAATTGCAGCATTTTTGCACTGGATTGTAGTCAGTCCTGTTGCTAAAAGCAGAGTGCTCTCCAAGCTGGGAAAAATATTCCTTATTCTGTTCTGAAATTGAACAGGAATGTAAAGATACAGACTTGTTTTGAGATGTACAGCTTGTCTAGAGTACATGACATTCCACTTTGCAAAGGAGATTTGGGTTTTGTTTTTTGGTAGGCCCTCCCTCTGTTGATTTTCTGGTGTTCATTATTCTCTTATTTTATCTCCTTTTTTCTCTCCTCAAAGCCATTAAGTATGTTACTTCAATTTAGACATTTTGGACATTATCACATGAGGGTTGTGCAGCATGGTTGCAGCTGTATAATAACATCCATGGACATACCTAATTGCATGATCCTGTCTCTGTACCGGTGCCAGCTTGTATTCAACTTGTCATTGGAGCACAGGGTTTCATTGATGAGGAAATGCCTTCAATGATTGCCAATTTTGCTATTGATATGCCACAGCTCCAGTGTGATAGATCTCTTCTGGTTCAGTTACATGATAAATGCAGTCAGGTAGCATGGGGGGGGCTAATTTTCCTCCCCACCCTCTCCTGCTGGCTATTCCAAAGCAGGTTGATTCCATGTTGCTTTGGAAAAGTGATTGGGAAGGGGGGGGAAGAGGACACCCCCTCATGCCATGTGACTGAACTAATTCCAGGAATGAACTGAAGGCTATCACACCAGGGGCAGCAGCAGTGGCTGCCAAATTGATACAGTTGCACAGATGGAGGAGAGGTGTGATAATGAATGTTTTAGGACCAGTATGTTCCCATTTCCTTTGCTGACATGATTAAGTCAAAACACAAGGCTAGTACTATGATCTCCTTAAAATGAAAAACATTATCTCACCCATCCCACCTTCCTCTGAGTAGCTTAATGTAGTGTACATCATTTTCTTCTCAATCTTGTTTTATTTTCACAATAACTCTGTGAATTAGATTGCATTGAGAAATACTGTCCAGTACAGTCATTCAATGAGTTTAATGGCTGAACAGTGATTTGAATCTAAGTCTCTGCAGTCTTGTTTTGACATTCTAAGTCTTAGAATTTATGTTCTACCCTACATGGCTCTCATAATATTTAGGAAACCCTTTCTTAGGGGGGAAACTTTGATCTAGTCACTAGTTGCTAGGTCTTCTTCTTGTTAATAGTGTAGTACAAGCTACATTTTCCCTTGCAGATACTTTTCCTCTTCTATTTTTACAATGTGCCAAATAGCATTGCAGGCTGTGATTTCCCCCATTTAAAATTCAAATCAAATGCAAGTAACTAGGTCCAGTTCATTGAACTCACTTGAGCTTTCTCTTGTAACAGCTGTCAACAGCTATTACCATATTTTCTGTACATAAAAAGGGGTTGAGCACATGTTTTTAGCAAAAAGGGAATTTCATTTAACTAAGAGCCAAAAGTGTGATAATTGCATGGTAGCATTAGCAATGTACATTTCTGCCCAAATGATGGAATTGTCTAGAATTCATCTTAATCTAGAAAGCAGATACATGTTGAAAATAACTTTTTTAAAGAAAAAAAATGAGTGAAAAAAGGCCTGTGACTTAACAGATTTTTAATGATTCATAAAACTAAATCTGTTCCCACTATCCTAGTATAGCGTTTACTGAGGATTTAAAAAAATGAATGGAAACTTTTTGCCATCAATTTCTTAATATTTCAACAAACTGGAAGTTAAATAGGACTGAACAGATGGCTGTCTGTGGAATCTACATGCATGTGGGTAGAATCCAAAGTGATCAGCCTGTACAGACAAACATATGAAAATGGTTCCTCAGAAGATTAAAGTGCTTAGGAACTTTTCCGTATCTTCAAGCAGAATCTCTCATCCATTGCTGTATTTCCACTACATTAACTGCATATCTTCTGCTCTCTCAATGAGACTTCTTTTTTAGCCAAGAGTTAGGTGTGTGTGCGTGCGCACACCCACCACAGTCCATTTCACCTATGTACAGAAAAAAAGTTAGGTGGAGATCCTGCATTGGAAATGATCATTACAAAGACTTGTTGTGTAGTTAATTCTCCATAGCTATATCTCCCAATGCTAAACCCCCCCCCCAAAAAAAATATACCTTTTAAGCCATGGAATCCCATCCAGGAGAGGAGTGTCTGTGGTGTTGGACAACAGGGTGATGAACTATGATGGGACTAGTCCCCTCCTGGTAGTGTGTCATACTTCAACAGGCAGCATCAGGGATCCTTGCAGGTTGCTGTTATAACTGCTGTGGCAGCATGCTCTCAACACCAGGAGTGGGCTGGATATTTCATCTGTCTCCACTTATTTCTTTAAGCCTTGGAGATTCCTCTTTTTTTGGGGGGGGGGGCATTGAAGCACTGCATAGTTTACAATGTCGGTTGGATGACACTTTCAGTAATTGTGATGGTACAATGGCTGTAAAAGTGTAATTATGGTGTTGTAAGTTGAGCTTTTTGACATCAAAATTACTGAACAGGACACAAACCCTAATGTCTCTATTCCTTATTATTTGACAGTCTGATGCATTCTGCTTCTGACAGGAAAACCCTTCCTTTCAATGCTTTCCTCTACTCAATTCCAGTGGTTGGAAGTTTGCCAGACAAATGGATTGCTGTCACTGTTGCCAGTGGATGTCTTTGTACAATTTGGGGTGTAATTCTAGATGTTAAAGGAACCCCACTCACCTTATCTCAACACTTACTAGGGAGATAATTTTGAAAGTTATATTTATGTAATATCTGTATATTTAACCATCATATCACATTAACGGATTGAGACATGACTCCTATAAACAAATGAACACACCAAATCAGCAGCAAAGATTTGTTTTGTAACAGACACCCCCCCGGATCTTGAAGAATGGTAGATCCGGGGGAGGTGTTTTAATGATGGGCATGGAGACGAGCGCAGGGGTTGGCCAGGGCGTGGATACGCCCTGGTCAGGAGGAGTCAGGGGCGGGGCTGAGGCAGGGCCTATTTTACCCTTTGCCGCCCCTGGCTTCCTCCTCTTTTCCACTGGATCGAAAAGAAGGAGGATCGTCGGTCTACCTACTTGGTTCAGCCACGAGGGAGAGCTAAGTTGGCTGGGCTGTTAGGGGTTTTTTTGTGTATGATTGGCAGCAGCCCAGCTGTGTGGTTGTTTTATCTCAGTGTAGTTGTGATTGTGTGCTGATGGCTGATTGCTGAATTTTTAAACGGTGTTGGATAGTCTTCTCTTTGTTCTCTTTGTTTTCGCCACGTGGTCAAACCCCCCCCCATCTTCCCCTTCTGTTTCTCCCAATTCAGTTGACCTCTTAATTCGATTCTTAATCAATTAATTGAACTTTGGATAGACTTTAATTTAATTTTATTGATTAGTTTGCTGGGATATTTGGTTGATTGTTGCTTTGAAGCCCCCCCCTTCCCTCTCTCCCCCTCCCCTCTCCCGGTGCCCTACACCCCGCAAGGCCGGCTGGTCTACTCAAGGGTTTCCTTGGGTCCTTTCCTGGGGTTTTTCTTCTCGCCGCTCGGCTTCTCTGCCCGCCGCTGGGGGGGGTTTCCTGGGGTTTCCTCTCCCTCCCCCTCCCTCTTCGCCAGCAGCGGCTTGCTCCAGCAGCGGCTTGCCTCGCCCCTCGCTTGCTCAGCTTGCTCCAGGGCTTCCAGGGAGCGCCGCTGTGGGGGTTTTCTGCGGTTTCCCCCTCCCTCCCCCTCCCTCCTCGCGCTTCATAGCCTCGCCACCCGGCTTCTCTGCCGCCGCTGGGGGGGTTTCCTGGGGTTTCCCTCCCACCTCGCGCTCCGTAGCCTCGCCGCCCGGCTTCTCTGCCGCCGCTGGGGGGGTTTCCTGGGGTTTCCCTCCCTCCTCGCGCTCCGTAGCCTCGCCGCCCGGCTTCTCTGCCGCCACTGGGGGGGTTTCCTGGGGTTTCCCTCCCTCCCCCTCCCTCCTCGCGCTTCATAGCCTCGCCGCTCGGCCTTTTCTGCCAGCAGCCGCGGCGACTCCTCTCCAGGCGCTCGGAGGCTTGCTCCAAGTGAGGTGTTTCTAAAATCCCATTTAAAATTTAAAATACATTTAAAATAAATGGCTGGAATCATGTTGCAGTTATGAATGTGTGACCTAGAGTTACACACTTGTGACTCTTTTATATTCATGGTCCTTACATAGCACCTAGTTTAGGGAATACATAGGGACTGTGAAAGTCCCACAGTCCTCACTTACTGGGTAGAGGCTGCTGCAATTGATGGGGAAACATCTAGATGATGGCTCCCTCCTCACACAAGCAATTTCCAGCATGAGTGGGAATTGCAGGGATCCTACTTCTGCCTATCACACTAGAGATCACTTATGGGAAGGGACATCATTCAGTTGCTTCTCAATAAACAGGGGAAGAGGCCCCTATGGATCACAGACCCCCATTGATCACATGTTGCCCATTAATTGGGATTGGGGGGATTGGGATGGAATTCACTTTGTAGCACCACAACTACAGTGCTTATGCATCTGTAACTCCCCAACAGGATTCAGATGATGATGATGATCATCATCATCATCATCTACACATATGAGTGAGCCCAACTTCTAAGATCTTTGGGAGAGGGCTTTACCTCAGCCCCACCACATTTGCAGGCATGGTTGGTGAGGACATGGGAGACAGCCTTCTCAGTGGCTGCTTCTAGACTGTGGAACTCACCCACATAGGAAGTCCAGTTAGCCTTCATGCTGCTCTCTTTCTGCTGGTAGGTTGATATTATAATTCAGGCTGACCTTTGACAGACTTTTAGTCATATCGCAGAAATATTCAAAGTGGTATGCTCTGTTTCTATTTTGTACACTTTTAATTATGTTTTAGATGTATTTTAAAATTCTTTTAAATTGTTTTTGACTATCTGTTTTTAACAGAACTGATGCTTAGTTGTTTTTTTAAAATACTTTTGTACTTTAAAATTATGAAAATCTTGAGCTACTGTATATAAATTTTCTCACAGACAAAAGATCTTCTTTGGAGGCAGGGGCTTTGGAAGGGTATTGTGATGAATTCAAATAAGAATGAAAACCATCATCAATCACCATCATCATTTATATCCCACCTTTTCCCCAATAATGGGATTCAAAGTGGCTTACAACATGTTAAAAATAATGCAGATTTATATACCTTAACATCAATAAAAAGCATGACTATAAAAGTTATTTAAAAGACAATTAAACAATTTATGAAGTTAAAACCACTAAAACCCATTAAAGGACAATGTACAAACCACAACACAGCACAGCACACATTAAATTCACATCCCAGTCAGTTTCTATAAGCCTGGTGGTGTTAGAATGATTTTACTTGCTGTCAGAAGGACACCAAGAAAGAGGCCATCCTGGCCTCCTTAAGGAGAGAGTTCCAAAGTCTTGAAGCAGCCACCAAGAAGGTCCTCTCTCTCTTTTTTTTTTCACCAAGTGGTGGGGCAAAGAGAAGGGCCTCTCCTGAAGTCATTCAAGGGAGGTACGTGTCAGGGTGCACTGTTAGACCCTCCTGAGCATATAAAGAGAGTCAAGCATCACCACAGTCTAGGCTATGCAGGTGGTCTCTGCCAAGAGAAATCACTCAGAGATGAAGTGTATAGAAAGCAGGTTTTACTTGTCAAAGAGCAGAGCAGACACATTACACACACAACATAGATATGGTATAGATATAAATATAGCTGGTTGGGATACACAGTTATTTCTACAAAATCAGTTTCTCGGGTTCACTGCCTGAACATTATGTTCTCACAAAGATATGAGCATTTCCAGACTCAAGTCCTGGATCCTGCCCCACATTTCCAGCCTCTGAAATAACAGCAGCTGTGGATAAGTCACCTTGGCCTCTGTTGAAACACTTTCTTTGCCCTAGAAAAATCTATTCACTATTTCTGCATACAGAATACAAAATATATATTAACAGTACAATCATTCAAATAGCATGGGCCCGAACTATGTGAAACATCTTTTGGAGCAGCTTTTAGCATATACCACAATGTAAAATATATTATCTGTTAGCACACCTTCACAATTCTATGTACCAGAGTCTGACAAAGATCTGTGTAAAATCAGTCTGTGTGGAGAAAGACACAAATAAGATTACCTGAAAGATAATCTGGATAGACAAGCAAGAAAATTAGCAAATAAAGAGCATCTTTTATAACATCCTGTGTTGTGTCTCCTTTTAATTCATAAAATAGACTAGTGACTCGACTTCCGGTCTGAGTGAAGGCGAGCGAAGATCGATCTAAACGGAGCTCCGGCTCCGATCCCCGTTACTCGGCCGTTGGGGGTGATAACAAGTCAAACCCCCAACAAGAAGACCCCCCCTGGAGAGGGGGAAGCGAAGGGTGCGCTGCGGTGGGCTTGAAAACCCGATCGCGATCGCGGTTGCGAGGGGCGAAAGCCCTTTCTCCACTGAGAAGGAGAGGAGGAAGAAGCCAGCGGGGCGCGACGGGCAGCAGAAGGCGAATCCCGGCCGAGGCAAGGGTAGGGGGGAGAAGGCAAAAACCCCTGCTTCGCAGAGAAGCCATCAGACCTCACGAAAGAAAGAGGAAGCTAAGAGAAAATTAAGATCGTGAAACGTGCTCTCAGAGGGCTGAGATTTTCTCTCTTGGACAGAAAGGTACCTCTTCCAATTGGCAGCAATAAGGAAAGGGAAGGAAAGGAAAGGTGATTTTCTTTATATATATTTGTTTTCTTGTTTGACAAAAGGCTACTAAAAGAGATTTTTTTTGATCTTCTCCTCTTTTTTTCTTTTTTTTTCCCTTCTTTTTTTTGGGACTTAATAGTTAAATATATACCCGCTTTGAGAGGTTTTTATTATTATTATTATTACTATTTGTTATATTTTGCAGATTTTTGCTTTGTTTTGTTTTGTTTTTTGATATATTTTGGGCACTTCTTTTTGTATCAGGTTAATTGGTTAAACATATAGCTGTTCTTTTTTTTTTCTCTTGATTTTTTGATCCCTTGAGGTTTTTTTTTCTTCTCCTTTTTTCTTTTTTTGTTCTTCTTATGTGTATTTGCAATTAATGGTTTGACATAACTTATTTTGACATAATAAAACTCAGTAGATTGCTGCCAGAACGAGATTGATTTAAATAGTTACTTTTTTGTTAGGCGTCTGTATGGTGTACTGAGGATATAAAGATACAGTGTAGAAGATATTACATGGATTGTGACCTTGAAATAGCCCAGAAGAGCACATGGCTGGAAAATAGCCAAAATAAAATAGTCCTTGAAAAGCCACAGTGACTGACTTGGCAACCTTGGATTGAGAGGCGTTTGACAACAGACTGTATCTTTATACCAGGAATGAACAGCAAGGTCAAAAGTAAACTGCTATCTAACAAAAACTAAGCTTCGACTATACAATCCTACAAGATTGTTCTTTTTTTTTCTTTCTTCTCCATTTTTCCTTTTTTGTCTTTTGTTTTCTGTCTGTTTTTGTGTCTTTTTTTCTTTTTTCCTCCTCTCCAAGTGGGTAAACATATTATTATTATTATTATTTGGTGGGGTTTTTTTTTCCTTCTTGTTGTGGCTATTTTTTTTTTTTTATTTTTTATATCTTTTTTTTTCTCCTTTCTTTTTCCCTCTGCCCTTTTTCAATTTTTTTTTAATTTTTCAGGGTTGTTTCTTTTTTCCTTTTTTGATTTTTCTTTCTTGCCTTTTTGGGTTTTTTTTTTGCCTTTTTGAATTTTTTTTTTTTTGATTTTTCATTTTATTTTCTATAAATATTTTCCCCCACCACTTTTTTTCCTTTCTTTTTTTATATAAATTTTTCCCTCCTCTGCTTTTTTTTTGTTTTTCCTCCCTACATTTGGGGGGTGAGTATCCTTTTTCATCTACTTCATCTGCTACCTAAGAAGAACTAAAATTCCTTACAAGAGAAAGAAATAGAAAAGAAGTAAGAAGTAAGAAGAGAAAAAGATTGATAAGAGATAGTAAAGTTGGAGGAAGAGGAGGAACTGAAATTGAAAGAAGGGCAAGAAAGAAAGAAGTGAAAATAAAAAGAAGTTACTATGGCATCAGGATTGAGGAACAGAACAAAACTTACTGATACAAATAACGTACTGGGAAGGAGGGTGTCAACTGAAGAAGGAACACCACAATATATGTTAAAGTTCATGGAGGAAATACGCGATTTCAGGAAAGATGTGAGTGTCCAATTGGGAGATATTAACACTAAATTTAATGCACTGCATACAATACTAGCCCAAACGAAAAAGGAAGTGAAAGAAAATAAAGATGATATTCAGACCCTGAAAAAAGAAAATGAGGAACTAAATGCTGAGTTGGAAATAATGCGGGACCATCTAGCACTAGCAGAACAGAGGGAAAAGGAATCATGGATAAGAATAAGAGGATTAAGAGAAGTTCCCAAAGAAGACACAAGGATGTTGATAATAGAATTACTTGCCAAGAACTTAGAATGGAGTGAGGACCAAGTGGGAAAAGAACTGGATCGTGTATATAGAATGAAATCGTTGTTTGCTACTAGAAGAAACCTTCCCAGAGACATTATTGTACAATGTGTGAGAAAATCAGTTAGAGATTACATATTGGAGACACACTTTAATAAAGGAATGTGGTATGAGGGTAAACTTCTCATCCTGATGAAAGAAATTCCCACTAGAATATTAAGAAGACGCAAGGATTATCAGTTTCTAGTGGAATTACTAAAGAAAGAAAAAATCCCCTTCAGCTGGGACAGACTTGAAGGAGTTCTCTTCACATTCAAAAAAGAGAGAATAAAGATTGACTCAATAGAAAAAGCAAAAGACTTTATTAGGAAAAATAAGAAGGAATTTGGACTACAACGTAAAAAACAAGAGGAAGAGGATGGAGAAGAGGAAGAGCAAGATGAACGGAAAGAGGACTTAAGAAATGTACAGGATGAGGAGGATAGGAGAGAGAAGAAGGTGGAGGAGGAAAACAGGAGAGAAGAGGGGGAGAAGAGTAAAGAATCTAGTGCACTCGATCTGAGCGAAGTGAACTGACTTTATAAGCTTTGATAAAGGTTGGGGGGGTAATTCCAAATAAATAAAGTTTTGATTAATAAATAGATGTTGGGGTTAAAATTCCTGACTTGGAATGTAAAAGGGTTAAATTCATCTAGGAAAAGAAAAATTGTATTCCATCACCTAAGAAAGAACAAAGCGGATGTTATATGCATACAGGAAACTAAGATCAAAAAATCACATAAGCATTTACTAAAACAGAAAAATTTGGGGGAGGAATTCACCTCAGCAGGACAGAAAAAGAGAAAAGGTGTAGCATTATATGTAAGACCAAATCTGAACCCAAAGCAAATTTACTCTGATGAGAAAGGGAGATGTGTAATGGTGGAAATAGTGATAAATAATAATAAAATATTAGTAATAGGAATTTATGTCCCAGTAGAGGAAAAATTCACCTTTTTTAATGATCTAAAAAAAAGAATGAGTCAAATGGACTATAGAAGCTGGTGTATACTAGGAGATTTTAATGGTGTTGTGGATCCATCTGTTGATAGAAAATCAGATAATAAGAATAAAAGTGCTAAAAAATATCAAGGGAAATTAGCAAAAGACTTTTTTGATATAGTAGAGGAATTTCAATTAGTTGACGTATGGAGATTTAAAGAAGGGATGAACAAAGGATATACTTTTTATTCAGATGTACATAATTCGTTCTCCAGGATTGATATGATTTGGATGAGCAATAATCTCATACACTCTATTAAGAAGGTTGATATTTTACCCAAACCATTATCTGACCATAACCCAATGGTGGTAATTATAAAGGATAAAAATAGAGTAAGGAATTGGAAGTTAAATAAATCTCTACTCCTAAAAGAGGAAGTGGTAGAAGACTGTAAGAAAAAATTGAAAGAATATTTTGACTTGAATTTAAATAAAGGAGTGGGAGTAAATACTGTATGGGACGCAGGGAAAGCAGTGATGAGGGGCATATTTACACAGTGGAGTATAATAATTAATAGGAGAAAACAAGAAAGTAGAGATAAAGTATTAGAAGAAATAAGAATAAAAGAACAAGAATTAATAAAAAAAACCAAATAACAAAATGATTAAGAGTCAAATCAAAATATTGCAAAACCAAATAGTAATGATGACAACTGATGAGCTGAAGAAAAACCTAGATTTCTTAAAGCAAAAAGAATTTGAACATGGGAATAAACCTGGTAGATGGTTATCGTATAAATTAAGAAAAGAAAGATCCAAGAAATTAATAACGAAAATCAAGGTGGGAGACAGGGAGATAACAGATGAAATTGAAATGCAAAAAGTATTCCACAATTATTTTAAATTATTGTATCAAAACAAGGAAAATCTTTTAGTCCAAGGAAGAGATTATATTAAGAAGTGTAAAATTCCTAAGCTGACAGAAATGCAAAGAGAGGAATTGAATAAAGACATAACGATAGAAGAAATTATAGGGGTAGTAAGAAAAATGAAAGGAAATAAGACACCAGGACCAGATGGCCTGACAGGGGAATATTATAAAACATTCTATGCTGAATTAGTAGGACCCTTTTCACTGGTGATAAGGAACATCCTAAAGAATAATCAAGTACCAGACAGTTGGAGGGAAGCAAATATTGTATTAATACCAAAGGAAGACAAAGACACTACACAGGTGAAGAATTATAGACCAATTTCTTTATTAAACGAAGATTATAAGATCTTCGCAGCGATCGTAGCAAAAAGGTTAAAAGGGTATTTACAAGAATTTATACATAGTGATCAAAACGGCTTTTTACCTAAAAGACAAATAAAAAATAATATTAGGACGGTAATTAACGTGTTAGAATATCTACATTATCACAATGAAATAAAAGGAGCCCTGATTTTTATAGACGCTGAAAAAGCGTTTGATAATTTAAAATGGTCATTCATGCTACAGACAATAGAGGAAATGGGATTTGGTGAGAGATTCTATAAATGGATTCAGGCAATATATACTACACAGAAAGCAAGGTTAAGTATAAATGGGAAATTATCAGCAGAAATACAAATTGAGAAAGGAACTAGACAGGGATGTCCCTTATCACCGTTACTATTTATATTAATTCTAGAAATTCTAAATAATGAAATAAGAGAAGATAAAGTGATAAAAGGAATCAAAACCAAAAAAGAAGAGTTTAAATTAAAAGCATTCGCGGACGACCTAGTAATTATATTAGAAGAGCCATTAAAAGGCATTGAGCAATTGGTATTGAAGATAGAAGAATTTGGCAAAGTGGCGGGTTTCAAGATAAATAAAGAAAAAACTAAAATACTAACAAAAAATCTGAGTATACAAGAAAAGGAGGGATTAGGCAAGATAACAAATTTTGAAATTGCTAAGAAAGTGAGATATCTGGGTATTAACTTAACGACTAATAACCAACAATTATTTCAAAACAACTATGATAAAATATGGAAGGATATAAAAGTGGATTTGGGAAAATGGAATGATTTAAATTTATCTCTGATGGGGAGAATCTCTACTATTAAAATGAGTGTTTTGCCCAAACTTATGTTCCTATTTCAGACAATACCAAATCTATTCAAATAAAATTCTTATGAATTGGCAGAGAGAATTAGTGAGATTTTTGTGGGCAGGAAGGAAACCAAGAATTAAATGGAAGATTTTGACAGATGCTAGAGAACGAGGAGGCTTGGGGATGCCGGATATGAGGATATACTATGAAGCAGTATGCCTGTCATGGATAAAGCAATGGATTCTATTAGATAACAAAAGAAATTTGGAATTAGAGGGACATGAACTAAAAATGGGATGGCACGGTTATTTGGGTTATGACAAGGTTAAGGTAAATAAAGAATTTAAAAATCATGTAATAAGGAAATCCTTGATTAGGGTTTGGGAGAAATATAAACACAGACTCTGTCCAAAAATACCAGGATGGCTTTCTCCCCAAGAGGCCTTCTGCAAAAAGGAATTAAGAGAAGATAATTGGTTAATATATAAGGATCTAATGGAGAAAAAGGTAGGAGTATGGAGTATTAAAGAGTGGGAGAAGTTAAAGGATGAAGGAATACAAATGCAATGGTTACATTACTATCAGGTAAGGGCTAGAATCAAAGAAGACTTGAAGGATAAACAATATGAAGAGGAAATATCAGAATTTGAGAAGATAATAAAAACAGAAGATGGACATCTAATTAGTAAGATCTATAGACTACTCCTAAGGTACAATACAGAAGAAGAGCAAATCAAACAATGTATGTTGAATTGGGCAAAAGATATAGGTCATAATATAGATATAGATCAATGGGAGGATGTTTGGCGAAAGGGACTAAATTTCACGTGTAGTTATAATTTAAAAGAGAATTTCTACAAGATGATGCACAGATGGTATATGACACCTATAAAAATAGCAAAAATGAAGAAAAGCAACTTAATTGCTTGTTGGAAATGTGAAGAACAAAAGGGAACGTTTTACCACATGTGGTGGGAATGTGGTAAAATACGGAGATATTGGAATAAGATAAATAAGGAGACTGAAAAGATAGTTGGTTTTGGTATAGGATTGAGACCAGAACGCTATCTATTAAATATGATAAATTTAGAAAATGGAAAAGAGAAGGAGAATAGAACATTAATAACCTACTTAATCACGGCAGTGCGAGTGGTTTTGGCCAAAAGGTGGAAGTCTACAGAAATTCCAACAAGATTAGAATGGAAAGAGAAAGTAATGGAATTGGCGCAAATGGATAAATTAACAAATTTGGTGAGAGGGAAAGTATTGGAGAGGTATTTAAAAGTATGGGAA
Organism: Gambelia wislizenii; assembly: GCA_030847615.1. Taxonomy (NCBI): domain Eukaryota; kingdom Metazoa; phylum Chordata; class Lepidosauria; order Squamata; family Crotaphytidae; genus Gambelia; species Gambelia wislizenii. The sequence goes on from JAUMIR010000003.1 coordinate 294,281,619, forward strand.
CCATTTATAAAATACATGAAACAAAAAGAAGGAGAGGTCAGTACAATTGGGTTTAGTAGCTAATACGTGAAGTTATTTACTCAAGTTTCCTTACCTTGATGTTGCTGTTATGATGGATATCCATTGTATAATGTTAATGATAATCTTTAGGTGTTGTAATTTGATAGAGAAGGATATTTAAAGCCAAACAAAAGAGTGTTGGAAGTTTATGATGAACAAGAGTGTTGCATAATGGATATAGAACGAATTGAAAATGAAAGTGGTACTAGCAGTTATCTGGTTTGTTAAAAAGGAAAAAAAGAAGGTATAAATGAAATATCCGTAGGAGATGGAGAAAGAATAGAATCAAGGGCAGGAAGAGAGCACGTGGGGAGTTTGTTTTATCCACATGTTTTGTCTAGTCTTGTTGATTACTCACTGTTGTTGTTTCTGTTATTGTTATTGATGTGTTGGTGTATGCAAATTGCATGTTATGTTATATGTCTAATAAATGTTAAATAAAAAAAAATTAAAAAAAAAATAAAAAAAGAAAAAAATAGACTAGTGACTCTTCCAGCCAAAATACCTGCAGCATGCATTGAGTTGATTTATATGACCCTAGTATTTATGTTATGCCATACTAGTAGTGCAGATATATTCTGTCTAAAAAAGATGATGCCAGTTCCAGAGCTATGGGGAGTAGTTAGTAGTCTATGTGAACAGGGTGGTGGGGGGGGGGTGAGACTTTATTCTTTCAAATATTCTTTCAAATGATTTATCAGACTTTATTAGACTCATTCAGATAAATGACAGGGGACTTTATCAGACATAGCAAAAATGATGTCATAAGGATGCCAAATTAACTGGAAAGTGTGTGCATACCAGATGTGTTGTGCTTTCGCATTTTTGTCTGGTCAAAAAACTGTTCTTTTTTATTGGCAGGCCAAACAGTCACTAGATCTCCTGTGTTTTTTTTTTGTTTTTTTTTTTTGCTGGTATTGCCTGTGTTTGAAAATGTGCAACATTGTCCTCTTGTGATTACAGTGTCAATGGACAGAACACTTCTGGGTGAGAATGTGAAAGGCAAGTAGGGGATGCTCTTTTTATGAACGTCCCCAGTTTACTTTCAACTTTTAAAGTGTGTTTCTGTGCTTGTGTGTTTTTTTTAAATTGTGTGTTATTTTTTAAATTTTTTTTTTTTAACCATGCTTGTATCTTCTCAGGAGAAACACTGAAATCACAAATGTGGACGTAAATGGAGCTAGTGTTTGTGCTTCAGTAATGCTGGGGCTGTTTTTTCTCACTATGACAGATAAGTGTGATGAAAAGGGTTATTGTGCTGGGACAATTACGGTGTAAAATGTGGTGGGAGAGAAATGTTTTTGAGAGTTCATCTGATAAAATCATTAGAGCATAGCTGAACAGAAGCTTTGGAAAGAATGATAAGCACACCTAACCTGTCTTGTAGTTATGTAGGTATGGTTATGCTTTGCTAGAACCTCCCACCGGCTCTTGAAATTCCATAGATGCTTCATAGCTTTTCACTCAGATTTAGTAGCTACTGGCTCTTTTCCAGAGATAGCAATCCATGCTTCACAGCTTGTTTTTTTGGGGGTGGGTGGGTGGGTCTTTTTTTTTTTTTGGACTTAGCTTTTGAGAGGAAGGCCCTTATGATAGGTGCTTTATCAAACTGAGCAATAGCAGCCTTCAGTAGGTGTAGGGGCAGGAATAAGAGTTTGGAGGAGGAGGGTTATTTCCTCTTCCTCCTCTTCCTCCTTCTCCTTATAAATAAATAAATAAAAAACCCAGCTTCTGCCATGACTAGTAAGTACTATTGGTTTTTATTGGAAGGTCTTCAAACAGGCTGTACATCTCTGTGTACTCATCTGAATAGTGACTGGCTATTTTATGAAGGTTCAGCAACTAGCTTTAATTAATCATGCATAAAGGCATAAATTAACCAAGCAGGTTATGGCAAGAGCATATTAAAATGGAAAGAAAAACAATGGTAGCCAATGAAACCAGAACAGCAAGCTGCAAATATTTCTTCAAATAATCTCCCTCTATTCCCACCATTACATACACATATTCCCAACAATTAAGTTGTATATGTACAAATGGATTTGGCATGCTTTGGCAGAGAGCTTGGACTGAAAAGTGTGATATAGATTTCATAAAAAGAAAGTGATTTGACAGTATCAGCACATTATATCTGACAGTAATCAGTATTTGATGGTATTGGGTGAACAATTTATAACAGAACAGACTGACAGCAAGCAAAATAAATTAGTCAGCAAATGGTAAAACTTCTTGAATGAGTATGCTTAGATGTGAATGGATAATACTGGTACTACTACTGGATTTTAAATAATGTTTTATTCTATCAAGTGCTGTTATTTATTTATTTTTATTTATTGAATTTCTATACCACCTGTCAGTGCCAAAGCACTCCTGTACTGCCAAAACGCTTAGTATGGCTAAGCTGGTACTAGTTTCTATCTAGTTCTAATAGTTCCTGTCTAGGACTACCACCTATCTAGTATTAAACTATTACTAAACTGGATTTTGTAACAGATTTTTAGATATCCCCCATATAAACCATAGATGAGGAGCAAATGCTGGTTTCCAGATATATTTTCATTGAATTTAATTGTCCCCCACCCCCAGATATACAAATGATGGCTAGAATCCTGTATCATAATTATGAATGAATAACCTGGAGTTACATACACATGACCGTTACATATTCAGCATGATGTAGTGATTTGAGTGTTGGACTACAGCTCTGGAAACCATGTTTTGAATTCCTAAGCGGACATGAAAACCTACTGGGTGACATTGGGCAAGTCATACTCTCTCAGCCTGAGAGGAAGGCAATGGCAAGCCTCTTCTGAACAAGTTGAACATGAGTCAACAGTGTGATGCGGCAGCTAAAAAGGTCAATGCGATTTTGGGCTGCATCAATAGAAGTATAGTGTCTAGATCAAGGGAAGTGATAGTGCTGCTCTATTCTGCCTTGGTCAGACCTCACCTAGAATACTGTGTCCAGTTCTGGGCACCACAATTCAAAAAGGATACTGACAAATTGGAGCGTGTCCAAAGAAGGGCAACTAAAATGATGACAGGTCTGGAAACCATGCTTTATGAGGAGAGACTTAGGGAGCTGTTTAGCCTGGAAAAAAGATGGTTAAGAGGCGATATGATAGCCCTGTTTAAGTATTTGAAGGCGTGTTATGTTGAGGATGGAGCAGGCTTGTTTTCTGCTGCTCCAGAGACTAGAACACGGAACAATGGATGCAAGCTCCAGGAACAGAGATTCCACCTCAACATTAGGAGGAACTTTTTCGGCAGAGCTGTTCGGAAGAGCTGTTTTCGGAAGAGCTGTTCGGCATTGGAACACACTCCCTCGGAGCATGGTGGGGTCTCCTTCCTTGGAGGTCTTTAAAGAGAGGCTGGATGGCCATCTGTCAGGGATGCTTTGATCGTGATTTCCTGCATGGCAGGGGGTTGGACTGGAAGACCCTCGTGGTCTCTTCCAACTCTACAATTCTATGATTCTATGAAATCTTGCCAAGAAAACCATGTGATAGTGTCACCATAAGTCAGAAATGCTTTGAAAGCAAACAACAATGACAACAACGTAACCCCTTCTTTAAGGGGCCATGCAGGGAACATGAAAGTTCCCCAGTTTCCAGTTACTGGTCAGCAGCCACTGCCATTGACTGGAATCTGTTCCCTGTTGCTTGGGAAGCAGCTGGCTGTCATTCCCACCTCACCCCCTCATGTGAGCTATCTCCAGCATGAGTGGGGAATTGTGACAGGGACCCTGTTTCTGTTGGTCACAATGGGGATCATTCACAGGAGGGGGTGAAAACAGCAGCCAGCTGCTTCATGAGTAACAGGGGAACAGTCTCATCAATTGCAGCAACTGCTGGGTAGTAAGTGGGGATGAAGGGGATTGTACTGGAATTCACTGTGTAGCACCATAACTGTAGTAATTGTGCATACATAAACACCATACAGGATTCCAGCCATAGTTATGAATAATTATGATATGTAAACATATGAGTAAAATGTCATTGTATATCCTTTTTCTCTACATAGAATGGATGTTTCAAATTGTAATCCTCTCTATTTTTCACTGTCTCAGAGTAAACTAGAAATATAATTTATCAGACAACAAAATGCTCTTCTCATCTCTACTTAGCTGCATAATGTGTAGGTTCAATTCTCCTTGTAACTTTAAATCAATATAATTCTGATGATTTCAGAACACATTTCAATAATTCAATTATTTCATTCTGAAATCTGACAGCACTTACTACTAACATGGCTGATGAAAAGTGTTTTTCTCCCTCTTCAAATGAAAAATGTAATTAGTTTACGAAAGACATATTGATTAAATTCAGGCAGAAGAGTAAGAAAGAATCCCTGTCTATAATTTCAGCTAGCACTTCTTTCTTTATTAATAGAAATAGAATTTTTACTCATTTTACGTCTGGTCCAAATTTATAAGTTTAGTGATGAATTTCTTTGGATGCCCAGATTGCTCTTGTGTGTCAGATATTTATATGTGACTGAGTCAGGCCTTCATTACCTAACCATTTTGTTCATTCATTTACGGATAAAACAAAAGGTATATATAATAAATGTGCTCCAGTTTTGGTTTACCATCTTTCAAACTTTCACCCATCTCTGCCCATCTGAGTTCTGATAGCAGCCCAGTTGGCAAAAATACACCATGGAACACAAATGGTAGAGGAAATAATTTTGGGGCAGTTTTACCTTTCACCTCTTTAACGCAAACACAAACACAGGACAAATTCATGCTACGCAATTATATTAGTATCATTCCACTTTAACTGCTAGGCAACATCCTGTGGAATCCTGGAGTTCATAGTTTGCTAAGGCACTAGAGCCTTATCAGTGGCACAGAATTCTAAGGACACCTCCCTAAACTGCAAATTCCAGGATTTCAAAGATTGTTGTCATGGCCGTTAAAATGGAATCAGTGCTATAGTTCTATAGTGTGAAAGGGCTCACAGAGACACTTTAAAACTTTATACTTTCGTAGGATCCACCAGCTCTGTTGGATCTTGGCCTAATCTACTTCCAGAAACCAGTTTCAGCAAAATAAAGGAAATTTTAATAGTTTTAAAAAGCAAACTTCTTTGTTGTTTAAGGGAGTAATAATATATTTTCAGCTCTGTCCTCACCCCATGACAACAAATGTTGAGTGTAGTTTAGTTATATTCGAGTGATATAATTAATGCTGAAATGAATTTCAGAAAGAATTTTAACATGTTTCCAAATTTCAGACTAATGCAAAATATCACAGATAAAAAAGACACCATTTCTCTCCATGACTGCTGATATTTTGTCTCTTGACATTTTAATTGGCACAGTATAAGAGTACATGGCATTCTGAAAGTACAGGAAACTTGGAGAACATTGAATAGGATTTTGTTGTACTTTTTTAGTTGCAAAACTCCGAAATCACTTAATCATGATTTATGATTAGGTAAGGCTCCTTGAAGATGAATTATTCATCAGCAAAACAGACAAGGCAGAACACAAGGGTAGTGTAAAACACATATCCACCCACGAAAGCAGTAGGAAGTCCACAAGGTGAAAACAATCCCAGGCATGACTAACATGACTAATAGGCTTCTTTTGGAAACTGGAAGTCTTGTGCAAAAAGACACAAACTTGCACAAAGTAAATGTGAGCAGAAAATTAGAGATGCAAAAGGGAACTTTGAGGAAAATATTGCAAATCACAACAAGATCAATAACAACAACAAAAACCCCATGTATGTAAAATTCTGAACATTCTCTGTAAAGTCCATGGTTAGTGAGGGAGCTTCATATCTTTCAGGTCCACCCATCGGCAGTCTACTAGCATATATAAGCAAATGACATAACCATCCTCACCTAGCTAGAAATCTCCTGCTTTGTCAATGATTCCGACCTGTCTCCATTACCAAGGGGGCTTACCAGCTCACCTGGTGGGCCTTTTCCAGCCTGGCCAGTGGCCTGCATCTTGGAGGTGGCCCCCGCAGCTGGGTAGCATGGCATGGGGGCTGCCATGTTCTCTCCCTCTTCCTGGCCTGCACTTCAGGCCAGAAAGAGGGCATGGAGTAGCCAGCCAATTGGGTGGGTCTCCCCTGCCCTGATTGGCTGTTTCGAAGGAGAGGGTGGGACTTCCGACTGCACTTCTGGCATGACTGAATGACATGGGCTCTGTGCCAAGAGGTAGATATAAATGCCAGCACCTGATGCAAAGACTGCAGCTGGCTCTGAGGAACCAAAGAGAGAGGATTGCCAAGGAGCCTGCAGGGGAGGCATTAGAGGATGGCAGAGCCAGTGAGGAGGGCCAGAGGCCTTGGCAGGTTCTCAGTGGGCTCTCGGTGGTGGTGCATGGTGGTTCCCAGCAGCAGCAGTGAGCAGCAAGGGGAGCGGAGGCTGGTGCACAGGGCTGTGGCTGGCAGTGAGGGCGAGCAGTGGCCAGTGTGCTAGCAGAGTGGGAACTCAGTCCAAAGACAAGGGGGTGGCCAGGTACCCCCTACCATCAGGGCTTTTGGGCCACAGGTCAGCAGCCAGTGTCAAATAAAGTTTGGGGCTGTGCAGGCTGCGGCAGGGCTAGAATGGGTCCAGGTGCTTTGGGCACAGGCCAGGGAGGAGGATGGGACACCCCATATTTCCTTCATGGATGGGCTTGGGGAGGGGCCAGATGGGGGCTTTACTTCCCCCCCATGTCAGGAATTGGATACTGAACCCTAAGTTTTAAAATGGCCAAACAACTGCAGAAATCATGCTCAGTCATGATGACTGACTCCATGAACTGCCAGTCATGCTAATCATGCTACAGCTGCATGAGAAGGGTTGTATCAAAAGAGGGTTACTACAGTACAAAGCCATGAAGGCAGAAATCTGATGCAATGTGGCCATGTGCTTGGGTAAGCCCATGCTGTACTGGTGTGTATAAAAGCAAGACAGAACAGAGATCATTCTTTTCCTATGATCCTATGATGCCTGGCATAGCACTTTGTCTCTGTACATATTGAAACTACTGAAGATTAAAAGCACCCCCTGTTTTCTGGATGCCAAACACTCTGTGTGTGAGTATTCTTGGGAAAGGGTTGCTACCTAGTCTGCTGAGACAGTTTTTGGCTTCACCTGGGGATTGACTGCCCCATCATCCCCTGACAATGGTTATGGGCCCAGTAGATTGATCTCAGATTAGATAAGGTGCACCCTGAAAAGTTCCCAGAAACTGTTTTTTTGTTTTGAGTGTTTTTGGCTAGGTGGCTGAGAAACAGTTAAATTATTTCTTAACCGGCTCTGTTCTCGGCCAGGCTTGCTTTATCAGTAGTTGACCTTGGAGCATTGCCAGCTACCGCTGTTTTGAGTTTCACAGTTGGTGAAGTTTTGTTTTGTTTTGTTTTTGTTTTTTGAGCCAGCACCATGGCAGAGGCTGTAAGCTCCATATGCTTTGAAAACCTGAATGATTATTACCCAGTATGAAGAATGTACATGGAAGCTTTGTTAATTAAAGACAATTTGTGGCATGGTTTGGAGAATGAGAGCGTAATCCCAGAAGGCTCTGAAAATGAAATTGCAGCATTCAGACTGGTAGATCAAAAAGCCAGGGGTGAGATTATTTTATGTCTATGCCCCTCCCAAATGGTTCATGCTGCACAAAAAATCACAGCCTTCCAACTCTGGAAGACACTAGAGGAGATCCACCAGAATTCTTCTTGCTTATCAAAGATGATCTCAACAAAGAGACTATATAACACAAAGCTGTGCCCTGGAGGTTGTGTGAAAATACATTTGGAGGAGATGAGACAGCTTCTCCAAGAGGTAGCCAACAGGGGGTTTGAGATTCCACAAGTGTTTTATATTGTTGGGCCGTTTGCCAAAGGAATGGGATTTCCTGATCTACAGTCTGCAATGCGTCAGAGAGTGTGATTTATCTGTAGACCTTCTGGCTGGACATATCCTGGAAGAGATCCAGTGCAAGCAGTTTGATTCTGGCATGGAGGGGAATCAGCCAAAGATTACCAGGCACAATCAGGAGATTGTGGAGGAAGGAGCCTGCATCTATGTGAGATGCTGCTTCAAATGTAAATGACCTGGACATTTGCAAAAGGGCTGTAAAATGCCTGGATGTGGAGAAATGAGTGGCAGCAGCAGAAATAAAGGGCAAAGGAAGGGTGCATCCTCTCAGGCTGGAAGCCATGCCATAATAGCGAAGCACTATCCTGATGGTAATGAGGGGGGAACTTGGCTATTAGTGGGGCAACTCACAATATGATAAATGATGTGAGAGTGCTAAGCAATGTTAAAAATGCTTCAATAACCAATATTACACTTGCAGATGGTGCTCCCAGCAAGGTGCAGAAAATGGGCAGTGTATATGTCCTATCTTTTGACAAAGATTTTGATAATGTCTTATGTGTGAACAAACAGGAAAATTGCATATTGTGTGTATCCCAAATTACCACAGATGGTTATAAGGTGATATTTTAAGGGGATCAATGTACAATAACAGAAAGACATAACATGAATAATGTCTGTGCAAGAGGGATAAAGAAACATGGGTTGTATTACATGTTACCTAAAGGGACGGTGGCAAATGTGAATCCTGCAGACAATGTGCCCCTACATGACAAATGTGTTCATTATTACCATAGATTAATGGGCCATGCTAGTTCCAAAGGGTTGGAGGAGCTAGCAAAGGTTTGCCCTAGTCTAAATATGAAACACTGCTCAAGGTTTCTAGAATGTGGCATGTGTAGGAAACTTAAGGTGAAGGCTTTCCCAGTTGCCAAAAAGATCAAGTGTGTCACCCAAAGATGCTTTGAGGTTGTGCATGCCGACTTAGCTGGCCCCTATAAACCCACTTTTGGGGGTAATCGTTATTTGTTTGTAATTGTGGACAGACACACTAGGTACACCTACATGTATTTGCTAAAGGAGAAAAGTCAAGCTGCAGAGAAATTCTGTGACTGGGTAAACATGGTGGAACATGAATTCCCATCTTTTAAGATTTCCAGTCTAGTGACTGATAAAGGAGCGGAATTCTTATCCAACAATCTGCAGAATTTGTTGCGTAGCAGGGGCATCAGGCACAAGACCACAAAACCAGCATCTCCAGGGGAGGATGGGCTTACTGAAAGAAAAATTGGGATGCTAAAGAGTATGATCGAGTGCATGATGGAAGATGCACAAGCACCAGCTTGCTGTGGGGGGAGGCAGTGAAAACTGCTGCCTACCATATGAATAGATTGTGGATGTCCAGTGTCAATCAGACCCTATATTGTCTATTTTATGGTAGAGCACCAAACCTCAGGCACCTGAGGATATTTGGGCAGTTTGCAAATGTGCTTATTCACCCTATCCTAAGGAAGCCTGGGCAACCTAAAACCAGGAGGCTGTGTTTCCTTTCCTATGAGGGTAATAAGTACATATTTTCCCTCTCTCCTGGTATGGTGACATACTCCAGGAGTGCAAACTTGAAATGCACTCAGGGTGGGATAAATTGCACTGCGATCAGTAGGTCTTTGTCCCCTTAGAGAGGGATGTGCCAAGAACTTCCAAAAGTCCCACAAATGGAGGGGTGATTGAAACTGATGATGATGAAGGGGAAGTTGAGGAAGAAAAGCCTAGTACTTCAACACACACCCAAACACACATTGAGCCCAACATGCTGTTGAAGAGGGAACCTGACACAAGGAGAGAAACTAGCAGTAGAGCAAGTGAAGATGAGTCAGGGAGAACTAGGGTGATCATCCCCAGAAGGTCAAGGAGGGTCAGAAAGGCTCCTGACAGATTTGTAGTTCAGGAGGCCAGGCTGTGCAATGTCATAGCAGAGAAGCCTTCAAGTTTTCAGGAACTCCTAACATTTCCCCAAGAAGAGCAGAAGTGGAACTCAGCCATGGGCTCTGAGTTCGAGTCACTGGTGGAGAGGAAAGTGTTCCAGGTAGTTGAGAGGCCCAAAGACCAGAAGGTTGTTGGTTGCAGGTGGGTCTACAAACTGAAGGACATGCCTGATGGGACACAAAAGTATATGGCATGCTTGGTTGCGAAAAGTTTTTCGAACGAGCGCTACACAAATTTTGACAAACCCTTTTCACCCATAACAAAGCCAGAGAGTCTCAGATTAGTGTTAGCTGTAGCAACCAAGAGGAAGATGGTTGTGCAACACTTTGACTTTGAGACAGCATACCTGAATGCTGATCTTGAGGAGACAGTTTTCATGCAACAGGCCCCTGGGTATGACAGCGCAGGTGAGAGTAAGGTGTACTTGTTGCACAAAGCACTCTACGGCTTGAAGCAAAGTTCCAGGTGCTGGAACAAGTGCATACAACAAGTTCTGGTGTCATTAGGGTACACAAGGAGCATTGCAGATGCCTGTGTGTACACCAAGGGGGCAGGAGATAGAGCTGTCATGCTTGCCATCTATGTGGACGACCTCTGTGTGGCAGCAAAGAGTGTCAAAGATGTCAAGAAGGTGCAGGTGGAGTTAGAAAAAAACCAGTTCAAGCTAAAGGATTTAGGCAACCTGAAGTGTTATTTAGGCGTTGAGGTAGAGAGAACCGGTAATGGAGAATTTTTCCTAAGTCAAAAGAAGAAGATTGACAATTTGGTTGCCAAGTGTGGGTTAAGTGAGGCAAAAGTGTTCAGGACCCCAATGACCACTGATTTTGTAAACTTAGAGGCAGAACAGGATTTTGAGAGGCTAGACTTATGCCACTCAATGGTAGGCAGTCTGTTGTTTATCTCAAACAATACAAGGCCTGACATTACTTTTCCAGTTGGGGTGCTCAGCAGGAGAGTCTCCAAGCCAAGGTGGGTGGATTGGGAGGCCCTGAAGAGAGTGGTTAGATTTCTCAAGGGAAACAGGGACATGAGCTTGAAGCTGACAGGAAGTCAGGTGACCCTTGAGTGCTATGTGGACAGTTCATTAGCTGTAGAGACTTTAGACAGGAAGTCAGTGACCGAGTTGGTGGTCAGGTATGCAGAAAGTCCCATAGTGTGGAGATGAAGAAAGCAGAACTGTGTAGCCATTAGTACCACGGAAGCTGAATTTGCAGAATTGTCTGAAATGGCAAGTGAGGTACAATGGGTAAGGCAAATGCTTGCAGATCTTGGTGAGCTGTGCCAAATGCCTGTTGAGGTGCACGAGGACTCACAAGCCTGCATAGCAATGGCAGAAGCAGAAAACTTGAAATGTAGGACAAAAAACGTTGCGGTATGTTACTAAAAGCAAGTTCAGTGAGTGGGCCCTACAACACAGGGTGGGGTCCCTGTTTGTTACACATTACCTAGAGGACTTTCTAATGATGGGACCAGCTGCTGGGCAGGAGTGTAGGTTTCTGCTTTCCTCATTCCAGGCCCTTACAGAGGAGATTGGTGTTCCGCTTGCACTGGACAAGACAGTGGGACCAGTGACAACTTTAGTATATTTAGGAATTCAGCTGGATTCTGTTCAAGGGGGTCCCCACCTGCCATATGAAAAATTAGAAGCCCTGAGAGGGAAGCTGTGGGGCCTCTTGGCATGGGGCAAGGCCATGCTTAAGGAAGTGCAGTCCTTGCTGGGCCAGTAGAATGCACTGTCTCAGAATGTGGATGGAGTCTCCTTCTTGGAGGTTTTTAAACAGAGGCTGGATGGCCGTCTGTCAGGGTGCTTTGATTGGGTATTCCTGCATGGCAGGGGCCCTTGTGGTCTCTTTCAAATCCATGATTATATGATTCCATGGAGTGATCTTAGGGCTTTTTAGCTCACAATAATGATTGGAAGACCAAAATCCTTGTTTTCTATAAAATGGCCACCTAACACAAATGGCCAAATTAATTGCCATGATACAGAGAAGGTTAGCTTGTAAAAATATCTAGGTGTAACATTCCACTCATCTGGGTTGTAGAAAGCACAGATTGCATATGCCATTGGAAACACTCATAGAATATCCTTACTAGCAGGTTCACATATATCTTTAGTGACAAAAGTTTTTCAGCATAAGGTGTTAGCTCAAATATTATATGGTTCATAATTGTGTATACAACAGGGCATAACATTTTGGAAACAACACAGTCTATTTTTCTGACAAATATATGTTGTTGTTGCTGCTGTGTGCCTTCCGGTTGTTTCTGACTTATGGTGACTGTAAGGTGAACCTGTCATGTGGTTTTCTTGGCAAAAATTTTCAGAAGAGGTTTGCTTTTGCCTTCCTTTGCGGCTGAAGTAATATGACTTGCCCAAGGTCACCCACTATGTTTCAATGGCTGAGCAGGGATTTGAACACTGATCCCCAGAGTTGTAGTCCAATGCTCAAACCACTACACCACACTGGCTCTCATACTTGGTATACCACATTGCATCACTAATATCTTACTTAAAGTAGGAGCTGGGATAGATCCACTGCAAGTTGATTAATGTAATTAGTTATTGGCTCAAACTATATCTTAATTATGAAGTCAAAGGCACCAAAAAAGCCCACAACATTGTTCCGATATGTGGACAACACTTTCACCATTTGGAGCCAGGAAAAAGATTTGGTCTCAGTTCTGAACCACCTGAACAGCATCCACCCAAATATCCAATTCATGATGGAAAAAGAAAAGGAAGGAACATTGCCATTTTTTTTTATGTCCTAGTCATCCACAAAGCAAACCAATGGTTAGGCCACAAGATATGCAGAAAACCCCCACGCAGACAGATACCTACACAAGAGCTCCAATCATCACCCAGGACAAAAAAGAGGCACAATAAAAACATTGGTAGACCACGTAAAAAGGATCTGAGAACCCCATTACCTAGTGGATGAACTGAAGCACCTAAACTGGGCTCTACAGGCTAATGGTTACTCCAGATCAGACATCAGAAGAGCAGCCAGACCCAGGGAAAAAAAAAAAAACAGGAAGGAAGAAAAGCAGCCACACAAAGGGAAGGTATTTTTACCATACATCAAAGGAGTCACAGACAGAATAGGGAAACTGTTGAGGAAACACAACCTCTGAATGAAAAAGAGAAATTGCCAAACCATTGTTGGAAAAAGTTTTGGCCGTGGTTTAGTGAGACAACCCCAGCAATAACTTAAAAGGATATTTTAAATAAATATTTTATTATTATTATTATTGTATTTTTTGTATAATTTTATATTTTTTAAATTAATCTTTTATTATTATTTTTTTCTTTTCCAAATAGGTATAATTGTATTGTGTAAATATAATGTGATTATAGTGTGTTTAGATTAAGAGGAGAAATGTATTAGTGTTAGGATAGATAGTTTTATTTTTGTATTAGTAAGAAAAGAGGAAAACAATATTATTTTTGTGTTATTGTTATGGCCTTTTGCGGTCGGGTGTATTTTTCAGTAGAATGGTCTTATTCCAATAAAAAATTCCTAACCCCCACCCCCAAAAAAATTCCAAATGATCTACAGACCAACCAAGAAAATCAAAGAAATGCTATGTTCAGTGAAGGACAAAAAAGACCCTCTCACAACCGCACGGGTTTACTGCATACAATGCAGCTGTGGGCAAGTTTATACAGGGACCACTAAACACAGTATACAAACACAAATCAAGGAACTGTGGACTGGGCCAGCCAGAATAATCAGCAGTAGCAGAACATGTTTTAAAGCAGCCTGGACACAAAATGTCATTTAAAAACACCGAAATTCAGGACCAGGCCAAAAACTATCTTGTCAGAATGCACAGAGAAGCTATTGAAATCCACAAACACCTGGATAACTTCAACAGGAAAGAAGAAACCCTAAAAGTAAACAAAATCTTTACCAGTCTTGAAAAACACTAAAATCAAAAGTCAACACATGCAAATGAACTCCACCCAGGGACAGGGGGATTTCCAGCAGACAATGGACCATTAGCCAAACAGACTCTAATCCTCCTTGTGTATCTCCACCCAGAAACTAGCCATTCAAATACACAAATTTACATATCCTCTCTAACAGGAGCTTACAGTATATAACCCCTCCCCCCCCCACACTCCTACCCAACCATTCTCTGATGATGCCAGCCACAGATGCAGGCAAATTGTCAGAAATAAATTATTCCAGACCACGGCCTCACAGCCTGGGAAAAAAACCATGGAAAACGTATAACTTAATTCTCTTGGATTGACCCACTCGATTTTAGCATGTAATTTTTCCACTGGTTGAGTGTGAAACAAGAGATATGGTTTTTCCTCTACTGTGCTTGGGATTTTGGAAACAAAACAGGAAAACAATTGGTGACATAGCTCATAAGGCATGAGTTTCAAGCTACCTGGTGACTGGAAATTATAGTAAAAATTTTGTCCCATTTTGCTGATCAACCATGGAATAATGAGACCAGACACAAAGAACTGGGTTCCCACCCATACCCTCCATTCTAGTACTCAAGGCTTACTGTCCCAACCTAGGATCTCCACTGCTCCATCCCAGATTTGCCCCTTCTTGCTTGCCGACCCTCACTCCTGGAACCTTCTTCCCCCTCAAATACAGGCCATTACTTCTTTGTCCACTTTTAAATCCGAGTTATAGACCACCTTGTTCAGAGAGGCATTCTCCGGCTTTGTCTGATATACATTTATTTCTTCAGTCACTTGGGTTTACTGTGGATGTTGTTATTAATTGTTGTAATTATCCTTGTTTTTAATTGATTTTTATTATTTTGCCTATTTTTTTATTTAGATTGTACGCCTTCGGCAGGTTTCATTCTGTTTTATCCTTGACTGTTTTTGTACAGCTCCGTATACACAGATAGCACTCTAGAAATAAACAAAAATAGTAATAATAATAATAATAATAATAATAATGACCAGTTTATTTGACTCAAAACCTGTTTAAGCCAGGTTGCACCTGGAAAGGAGGAAGAGGGGAGAGCAATCTATTCAACTGGATCAGCTGAGGCCAGGAGTCATCCTTATCAATCTCCTGGGTGAAACACCTAAGCCTTGAGGACAATCCAATAACTGGGTTGCTCCCTGGCAAGCCATCCACTGGAAGGAAGACCCGAGCCCCCTCCATCACAGGACTTAAAAGGAAAAGGAAACCCCCAGGTCCACCTCAATGGTAGACTCCTCCCTAATATTTCCCCTTAATATTTTGCTCCCTGCACCATGTCTCAGGTGCCACATCATTCTGAAATGCTCCAATTGTTTGTGCTACAGACCACCAACACATGAACAGCTCCCTCAGGTTTCTGGGGGTTGATTCTTTAGGTCATGTGTAACTACAGAACATGTGGGATCACAGCCCATATCAATACAATGTTGCGGCGTAGAAAGACACGCTGTGTCCACAACAACCACCTGCAGAGTTGTTCCACGTTGACAGGACGCCAAGGAGAAGGTTTCTGGAGAGACCTCTGCAAAAGACTTCAGGCTGAGAAGGAAAAATGCCTTCACCCCAGCACACTGCCTTGAGCTCTGGCTTGCCAAATAAAGACAGCAACAAGGCCAGCCTTCACTCAACTTGAGGGCTTTAATCTTTGTTTGCAGTATATTTACAGTATATATACAGAGTATAGAACAGCCATCTCTAATACTCATAAATCTTTCTCCTAACCAACAAACTGCTTCGCCAACCACCATTTACAACAAACCCACACTGGAGATATTTCCCATCTCTTTTTATAGGCAGTTAAACAATGCCTGCTACATCAGGCATCTCAGATGTGCATACTCTCAAGTGCTGACTCACACACACACCTGCCACTGGAGCTTAACTACTTTCATTACTAAGCTTACAGCTCCATCTTGTGGTCACACCCATGTCATTTCCTAACATACTATTAGGCACAAACTAATACCACCACTGAGGACAGTTATGTGTTTGCTATTATGTATTTAGATTTTAGAATATGCCCAGTATCTGCAATTTGCACT
This sequence comes from Gambelia wislizenii, assembly GCA_030847615.1. NCBI lineage: Eukaryota > Metazoa > Chordata > Lepidosauria > Squamata > Crotaphytidae > Gambelia > Gambelia wislizenii. The sequence continues at coordinate 294,297,495 of JAUMIR010000003.1, forward strand.
TGTTTACTTTGGAGATTATCAGATGCTTAAAAAACAAACAAACCAAGGAGCTTGCGAGAATGTCACTGTACCGCTAAAGGGCCCCTATGTTGCATGACATTATTCTCCTGGCATACTTGCTCCATTCTCCCTCCATGCTGACCCAACAAAACAGGCATTGCATCTTTTTCATCGCTTCAGCGTGGAGGGAGAATGGAGCAAGCATGCCAGGAGGATAATGTGTGCAACATCAGGACCCTTTGGCAGTACAGTGACTTTGCTCCTGCAACCTTCTTGGGAGCTTTTTTAAAGCGGCTGATAATCTGCTTAGTGATTGCTTGGTTTATAATTAAAAAGCTGATCTATGACCATAATAAAGTTTATGCAAGCCCATGTTTTGTGAGAAAGATAATTTTTTCAAGCTGGCTTCATAAACCACAAAATCCCCAAAGTAAAGGGTCCAGGATTAGGTGGGGAAACTAAGGCTGCATTTACACGGCAGGTTTTATTACGACAAATTGTGCTTTAGCGCATTTTCGCACCAGTGGTGGGTAGTTAACACGGTCTATGGAGGAAGCAGCTGTATTTTGTTGCTCTTTGGGTTTTTTTGCCTTGAGATTCACACAATCAAATGTGGTGGGGGCGTGGCCAAGCATTGGAGAGAAGACAAAGGAATGCCATAGGAATGTCTGCCCTGGCCCCAACTCTGTGTGGTTAAAAGCTGATGGACAAACAATGTCACCCTTTGCCTCTCTGTCCCCCCAGCTCCCTGCCCCCAAATCAAACTCCAGACGGAAGGTTTTTTTCTCGTGCTTAACAGCTGATCGACAAAGGGGCCAGTTACACGACAGAATAAAGTGAGCGAAATTCCAGATTTCCATCCTTTCGGAACAGGGGTGAATAGTTCTTATGATTTATGGCTAATTTGGAAGATGGCTTTAGTTTACACAGACAAAGGGGGGGGGGAATGGCCAGGGAGCTCTATCATTACCATTAAAGCCAGGCAGAAGATAGAGAGGAAGGGGAGAGGAGGCAGTGTGAGGGGAAGGAAAGCAGCCGAGAGCACACACACACACAAGCAGCTGATTCCTTCCGCTCTGTCAGCTGTGCTTTTCCCTCTCTCTCCCATGCGAGGAATCCAAGAGCACACACACACACAATATCTCTCTGAAACAGTAATTATGCTAAAAGCAAGCTGGCTCATCTCTAAGCAGAAGAAAGGAAGGATTGCTAATTTCCTACCACTACTGAGTCTCCCTCCTGGTTCCACATCTAGCCAGCCCACCCCTTCATTATACGAACCAATCACAGTGCAGCTCTGCTGCAACTGTATTGGGAAGATTGCTGGTAATTCACACAGCCCTTAGTGAAATGATTGTTTAAACTATCAATAATGTGCTAAGTCGCACTACTTTTCAAATAAACTGGCAAAAGTAGCGACATCCCCTGTCACACTACAGTTGGGTATTTTGACTTCCCCCCTTCTGAATGAGGGGATACTGTGGCTCGATCCATGGGAACAATGAGCAATCTTAGCGGTATATTTAGGGGAATATTTGCCCATGTAAATGCAGCCTAAGTGTTATATGAAACAACAATTATTTCATTAATTTGAAAGCTTACTCACTTTAACATTTTCTTGCCCTAAAGCTTTCTTGTTTAATATTTGAAATGGTCTTGATTGACTAGCCCAAGCAAGGATTACTAATTTCAGAGAACAAATGCTGGCAAAAGAAATAAAGTGTCCTGGAATTCGGATCTTTTTCCAAAACCTTTTGCAAGTCATGTATTAGCAGTAATGAGGTGGTATGCCAAAAGCTGGAGCACTGATCTGAACTAATGAACCATTGCTAGGTACAGCACCTTGAAAACAGCTTTAATAAGCCTTGGCTAATTTGAAGAATAAGGAGTTTGAAAGCAACAAAGCAGGCAAGGCAGCTTCTTTGGAAGCTTAGCAGCTACTCTGAAATCAAATGGTTTTTAAGTGGATTTAACATTCATTCAGCGCTTAAGTCCTTTCAGCAGTTCACCTACCTGGGAAGCATCATCTCCTCAGATGCCAAGATTGACAAAGAGATGGATTACAGATTAGCAAAAGCATATAGCGCATTTGGAAGACTTTACAAAAGTGTCTGGAGTAATAAACACCTGAGGCAAAGCACAAAAATCAGTGTGTATAGAGCCATTGTACTGTCTATTCTCCTTTATGGGTCTGAAACATGGGTCACCTATCACCAACACTTACGACTCCTTGAACGTTTTCATCAGTGCTGTATACGCACAATCTTAAATATACACTGGACTGACTATGTGACGAATGTTGCTGTCCTTGAGCAAGCAGGGATCACCAGCATTGAGGCCATGATATTGAGAACATGGCTGTGCTGGGCAGGGCACATTTCTAGGATGGAGGACCATCGCCTCCCAAAAATAGTACTCTATGGTAAACTCTCCACAGGTCAGCGTAAGAGGGGCACTCCAAACAAGCAATACAAGGACTCCCTGAAGCAACATCTCAGGCTCGGCCAAATTGATCACCAACAATGGTCCGCCCTGGCCTCACATCGGGAGGCATGGAGACGCACTATCCACAATGCTGCAGCCTTATTTGAGAACTCACGCTGAACAAGTCTTGAAGAGAAACGACAATGCAGAAATAATCACAACCCGCAAACATCACCCAAGGAGACCTGCTGTGCTTTCTGCAACCAGACTTGTTTATCTCAGATTGGCCTTTTTAGTCATCAGCTCACTTGCAGAAAGTGCGGGATGAGTCCTTCTTGAATCTTTGTCTGCAAAGAAAAGCCGGAGAAACATTCATTCAGATGACTTTTTTTAAAAGTACACTCAATGTTTTCTGACCGCATGGAAATTACCATTAATGGGAGGGTACAATAGAAAATACCCATGTCCAGGAATGTTTGCAGGTGCAAAATCAAGGATATTCCAGAATAGCCACATACCCAGAGGTAGAAAGTTTGTTTTCAGCTTCTGTCACCCCTCCTTTGTTTGCAAATAATAATAATAATAATAATAATAATAACCAGTACAGTTTCTGAATCTTTCTACAAGGATTACTTTCAATTGTGAAAAACTTAGTTTGAAACCTCCTTTCCTAAAGTAAGAAATTAACAGAACTCCTGAAAAAGAGTTGTTTTTTTAAAAAAAAATCTATCAGGAAGAAGAACTCATGTTAATGGTATTATGTGACAATTTACTTCCCTAATAACAAAGCAACATTTGCTGAGAACAGTGTCCTCCAAGGAAGGTCTATTCTTTAGGCCACCTACATACATATAACCAGAGCTGCTACTCTGATGTGTCAGTAGTCTTTGTAAGCTCATTTCCCACACTTGGTTGCAGTTTTCTTTTCTGCTGCCCCAGTAAAGAAGTAACAGTATCATCTTGATAGACATGGTTGGGTTCAGACAGAAGAAAAGGTTGGTATGGAGTGCATAACCCAGCTCTTCTTTAGTAAAGCGTATTCTTTACTGTATGTCAGAATGGATCAATTTGTTTCCAACATCTGTTAGGGAGATGTGCTTCATACATTCAAGTGTGGGAGGCTTCAGAGGTGCAGCTATGCGTAAATGCGTGTACATTACCCCCAAATAAGAATTCCTGCACATGAAACTTCCTTCATTCCCAAAATTTCTAGCATTGCCCCTTTTATTTAGATGCCTAAACTGTATTTCTTAATTTTCAACTAAAGTTCAAGCTACTTCAGTGCTAGACATTTGTGAACTGAAGGAAAATTTCTTCTGGGGGACATAATTCTTATTGGGGGGATGCCTTAATTTCTCCCCTCCCCCACAGCTATACTTCTGGGACTTCCATTCAGGAGGGCTACTCCATTCAAATTCCCACAGGCACAAAACACAAATGGCTGAAAACCAGAGAGTCAGAAGGCTTCACCAAATAAACTCATACAAAAGGAGTGGGGAAAGGGAACTAACACTTCCCATGTGTGATATTTTCTGACACTCAGGAGATTTTAAGATGCCTCTTTCAGCCTCTTGCCGTGCAAGCAGCCTCCAGAGCAGTAACGAGGTTGCTGCGCGGCAAGGGGTCCATTTTGGATGATGCCGTTTCTCTCTCGACATCGTCTGTAACTGTTCCAGCTAGCATTGGAGGCGGTCATGCTGTTTTTTACTCACAGGCAACTTCCGTGGGTGAAAAACAGCGTGGCCACCTCCAATGCTAGCCGCAACAGTCACCGACGACGCTGAGAGAGAAACGGCGTTGTCCAAAATGGACCCCTTGCCGTGCAGCAGCCTCGTTACTGCTCTGGAGGCTGCTTGCACAGCAAGAGGCTGAAAGAGGCATCTGAAAAATCTCCTCAGTGACTTCCAGTGTCTCACCAATGGAAGTTTTTTTTATTTATTTATTTCCTCTGAAAAAATTCAACCTACTGACAGAATGCATCACTTCTATCCCCATTTCATTGGATATTTCAGGCAATACATTACATTGGCTACTCAGTACATTACAATGATTACGGAAAAGGTCTCCAATGGCAAAAAACAATTAATCAATTTGTTGGGACAGAACACATAGTAAACACCACCACAACAACCACAGACTGACTGCTGATGAAGCAGCAAAACCTCCAGTGCTTCTTTATCTTAGAAACCTATGCAACAACAAGAGCAATCCTAATTCAGCACTGCAAATATGGTTGGATGCCTACAGAGTCAGAATCAAATGCTTTAAAAGCTTAAGAAATAAAAAGCCTTTTCTGGATGAATGACTCTTTTTTTCTTTTACCCACATTCAACTGCTTTAAATATCTCATAGAATCATACAGCTGTAGAGTCAGAAAAGACCATGTGATCATCTTGTTGAGCCCAAACTCAGAGTATACTTATCAAATTTGCAGATGACACCAAATTAGGAGGAGTAGCTAATACCCTAGGGGACAGCATCAAAATTTAAAATGACCTGGATAGACTGGAGAGCTGGGCCAAAGCTAACAAAATGAAATTCAGTACAGAGAAATGTAAGGTACTGCACTTAGGGCGGAAAAACGAAATGCATAGATATAGGATGGGGGAGACCTGGCTGAACAAGACTATGTGCGAAAGGGATCTAGGAGTCCTAATAGACCACAGGTTGAACATGAGTCAACAGTGTGATGCAGCAGCTAAAAAGGCAGATGCAATTTTGGACTGCATCAATAGAAGTATAGTGTCTAGGTCAAGGGAAGTAATAGTGCCACTCTATTCTGCCTTGGTCAGGCCTCATATAGAATACTGTGTCCAGTTCTAGGAACTACAATTCAAAAGGACATTGACAAATTGGAGCATGTCCAGAGAAGGGCAACTAAAATGGTTAAAGGTCTGGAAACCATGCCTTATGAGGAAAGACTTAGGGAGCTGGGTATGTTTCACCTGGAAAAAAGACAGTTAAGGGGCGATATGATAGCCCTGTTTGAGTATTTGAAGGGGTGTCACATTGAAGATGGAGCAAGCTTGTTTTCTGGTGCTCCAGAGATGAGAACACGGAGCAATGGATGCAAGCTCCAGGAACAGAGATTCTACCTCAACATTAGGAGGAACTTTTTGACAGTAAGAGCTGTTCGGCAATGGAACACACTCCCTCAGAGTGTGGTGGGTCTCCTTCCTTGGAGGTCTTTAAGCAGAGACACACTATCCACAATGCTGCAGCCTTATTTGAGAACTCACACCGAACAAGTCTTGAAGAGAAACGACAACGCAGAAAGAATCACAACCCGGAAACATCACCCAAGGAGACCTTCTGCTGTGCTTTCTGCAACTAGACTTGTTTATCTCAGATTGGCCTTTTTGTCATCAGCGCGCTTGCAGAAAGCGCAGGATGAGTCCTTCCTGAATCTTCATTTGGAAGAAAAGCCTGAAAGAGAGAGAGAGAGGATGGCCATCTGTCAGGGATTCTTTGATTTTGCATTCCTGCATGGCAGGGGGTTGGACTGTATGGCCCTTGTGGTCTCTTCCATCTCTACAATTCTATGATTCTATGATTCTAGTTATGCAGTACTCTGTTGAGAGCCTTGTGGGCATGGATTATGGGAGCAGGTTGCCAGGTCATATCTTAATCTGAACTGAAGAAGAATTTGGTGCCTTAAAAGGCCAATCGTTTGTTACAGATATTCATATTTGGCATAAACATGCAAGGAGAATGGTATGACAATGACCTAGTCTATCTTAGCTAATGAGCCATTTAAATTATTGAAGAGAGTTGCATGCTCATATATGTTCTGTTGACACTTAAACAAAAATGCACAGGACATTTTAATGCTCTTTTCAATTCTCAATGCTCTTCTTAATGCTCTTTCCCCCATGCATTGTGCAGAGATATCTCTTTGTCTATAAACTTACAACATTGCCTTGCAGCACTAATTAGAAACATAGGAAGCTGCTATATGTCAGGTATGACTTTTTGCTCACCTATCCTATTGTTGCCCTCTCTGCCTGGCAAGAGTTCTTTCTGCTGTATCCTTTCCCATCACTGGATACCTGGTCCTTTTAACTGAAGATGTCAGCAATTGAACATGGGACTTATTGTATTCAAAGTGTTTATCCCCTCCATCACTGAGCAATCAATTCAGCTCAGTGCAGATGGGAGGAAGTATTACTTGATTTTTTCCCCCAGTATTTTTTCAAACTATAACTGTTACCAATAAATCTTAGTACTTAGTAGGGATATTGGATGTCTTCACTGGAATCATATTGATTACTTCCAACTAGAGTTAGACACATTTAATCTATTGTTGAATGGTTGGTCAACACATAGGTAAGTCCAATTGATTCAATGGCTCTTCTATTACTGGCACTAATGACAGAGTTTAGGCCCTTGGAAACTTTGAATCTCAGGGCTTCTTGGACCTGGCTGACATTGTGAATATTTAAGGGATCCTGGGATTTAGGAATATAAATCTTCTCTTATTTAAATTTTTGCTTACCAACCCATGAAATAATGAGACCACAGACAGAGAATGGATGAAAATATAGGCCACTTTATTTAACTATCCTATGTAATTCTTTATTCCTTAAAATATACAACAAGGGGGGAGTAACCTAGTGTGGGAGGAGCTGGGGCAGTAGGTCTCTCCCAGACCCAGCTTCCCGGCCTGAAAAACCTGACCCCCAGGGATAAACCCGAGTTGTGGGTTGCTCCCTGGCCAGCCATCTACTGGAAGGCCAACCCAAAGATCTCCCCCTTAAGTTGCATGTTTTCTGCTGAGGGTTAAACCTTTCAGGACAGTCCTTCATCACCCCTTGTATCACATGACCAGCCGGGCAGTTACAGAGACCTATCCTTCACCCAAAAGTGGTACCATAGGTGATCACCAACTGCTGAAATCTCCCCCCACTACCCACCAAGTGACCACCTATTTAAGACACCACTCTTAAACAAATTCCAAACTCACATTTTGACAGTGTAGGGTGGACACAAAAAAAAAAAATGGAAAAGAGGAAGAAAAAAAAAACTTACATGGCCCAAATGAGACCAGAAAGCTTATGTTGTGTCACAGGTAGGAGGGTGGGCTAGCCGAAGTAAAAGAGGAACAGGGGAGGGATGGCTGGACCTTAAAAGGCCCATCCAAGCTCTACCCCTCCATGTTCTGTGTCATGGTGCCCAGTGCCAGTGCCTGCATTTTACATGGCCTCTAATCATGGGAGACCAGCAAACACACTCCCCCTTGGCACACTGCACAGCCTCTGTGTGGGGAATGGAATCCATTCAAGAATGAATAATTTGAACATGCTTTTCCTACTGTGTGGAGAATGAGATTTCATGGACTATTACTGCTTCAGGTCACTTTCTTATTAAAAAAAATGTACAAGCATATACAGAATACATTGTTTCCTGCACAATAATGTTCCTTCTTTTCTGCACAGATAATATATGTGTGTGTGTATGTTTAAAAAAAATATGTGTTTTTCCCATCAAATAAATCCTATAGTAAATAGTGCAGTTTTTAGGACTTTCTCACAGTATAGAGAAATATTGAAAAATTGTTTGTTTTTGTCAACCAGAACAAAAATTGTGAGGATCTACATTCTTAATAATTCAGATACCTTTTTGAACATAGGAACACTTATAAATACTCACTAATATCTTACAACATCTACTCAGTTATGAATTTGTAACTAAGTAATGTCAACTGGACCAACCTCCAAAACCTACCTTAACAGCCAGCAGCCACATTTCGATATGTGGTTGCTGCCTGGTGGCTGTTAAGGTGGTCTGTTCAGTTGCTGATTGAAGTACACAAGGATGACATTTCCAGCCCCTTCCCACCAGCAAGTGAGGCTGCAAGAAGGAATTGTGATGTGTGATGGGGTCCTGCTCCTTATTGTTGCAGGGTTGCTTGCTGGCAGGAATGTGTTGGAAATTTCATCTTCCTGCTTAAAGATCACCAGCAGAAGAGGCTTCCAATAACAGTGCATCTGCTGGTTGAACAGAATAGGGGGGGGGGGAATCAATGGACCTCAAATCATAATGCAGAAACACACTGTAAACTGGTTTACTCCAACTCAGGGTAAGTACAAACTTCAGTGACACTTGTACTTTCTGCTAACATGTATCTTTGTCACAACAGGTGCCACTATTAATGACAATCTAACTGAACATTCCATATGTGTCTCTCAGCTCTTAAGAAGCACTTGCATGATTGGAAGTACATAGTATTACACACTATTTCAAGAGAACAGCCAAGATATGTTTTAAGTATTTTAAGTAAGTCTGAAGCCTTATTAATGTGGCAATATATCATGTACCTAGTACACACTGCACTTAAAGAAAATAACTTTCAAGACCCATACATAATGCAAACATCCCTTGGAACATTGAATTGATTTCTAACTTTTCACCTGCTAGCTCTTTCAAATACTTGCTGTAATATGGCTAATCTGGGGCTTTCAGCCTGGAACCCCCAGAATTAGCTTCTCTCTAGGAGTAACCCTGAGCAGTGTCACTCAAGGGCTCGCTCTAGAGGCCAAAAATTCTGCCACCACCTCTTGATTTTGGTACCCCCTTTTTCATGTGGTTCAAGAAAAAACCACAGGGAACTTTGGAATCACCCGTGGAACTACTCACCACTGTGGAACCAACCAACTCCTCCCTCCTATCCCCAGTGAGAGAAATGTAGCAATGACCAAGGAATAAGCACATGGTCATCATTGATGGAAGATAGAAAAAGCTTATTTTATTATTCAAGCAAGTTTAAGAAAAGTTTAGAGATAAATCATTTCGTGAAAGGCCCTTCCTTTCAGGTTCAGCTTAAAGTTACAAAGATACAGTTAGTACAGAATTCATCCAGTCAAGGAGAAAATAAATAATAAAATCCTGATGCAATCTAGCTAAAAAAAAAAAAAGTCCCTACACAAAGATTCTGCTCACAACTGTAACGTCCAGTATGCAGGATTTAGTCTTTGAATTCCAAGAAGGTGTTAAGCCGACTGACCATCTGAGGCCTGGCTTAACCACCTCTTCCATTGTTCACCTTCTCAGGCTCTGAGACATGGTCTCTTTGTCTCAGCTCTCCAACTGGTCTGACTCAAAAATGTGCTCAGAACAAGGACTTCATACCTTAGTTTAAATCTCCATGCTGGCATTCTTGATTGGTCAAGTTTGCCTCAGGTAATGTGAAGATGCCATTGAAGATGCTGACCTGGAGGTATCCCACTAATTCCCCCTGTGGTTAACCCTTTGGTTACCTGATGTTATGTTTGCAAGACAATCACTGCCTGCATGATAATGGGAAATGTAACCCTCATTATCACACACAGATGATAGGAACTGAAGTTGTTTGCAAGATGATGGAACTGCCATCCATCACACTTGCTAAGTTTACCTTTCTGAAAGTCAGAAGCATTGTTTCTTGTCCTTTTCACAAAGATAGAGTTATAATGAAAGGTATTTCAAGGACTGGCCCATATGCGACCAGCAAGCTTACTCTGTGTCAGAGGCAGGAGGGTGGGCCAGCTAAAGCAAGAGAGGAAGAGGGAAGGGGTGGATGAACATTAAAAGGTTCCCCAAAGACTACTCCACTCACGCTCTGTGTCTTGGCTCTGTGCAGCATGACATCATTATCAGTGGCCTCCTCTTGTGTGAGGCCAGCAAAATGCATTCCCCATTACCATGCTCTGCAGCCTCTATGTGGGAAACAGAATGATACAGAAAGCCATAAGATTCTCTAAAGGTCCAGAAGGGACAAGTTTGCTTTATTTAGGTCCATGAGAAGATATCACAAAAGCTTCCACATTGACTGTTCCTCTCTCATCCTCTGCCAGGCAGAAGCCACCTGTTCAACATTGGGGTATGTCATTTCTAAAATGTAGATACACACACACACACACACACACACACACACACACAAAGTAATCCCTTTTAGATGGTAAGGCCACCTGACCTGCCCATACAGTTTGACCTGAGCGGAATCTCTTTATATGTAAGAAATAATATGTGATACTATAGAGAAGCCGACAAGTTTTCTCAAGGCTTTCATAAAGATCAGGCAAAAATATTCCTAGGAACTCATTTACTAATGTCAAGCCATATTTACAGTTTATTTATCAGTGACCATTTTTCCAGATTCTTCCTCACTAAAAAGAATGGCAAGGTAATTGAAAGGCATCTGTAGAAGAATTACAACAGGTGTGATCAGTCTCATGTTGAATATTTTTGTGTCAGTACTGAAAAATAAGAGCATGAAAATAAATCTATGGTAGTTAAATATCTGTTTGATATTATTTCATATTAATTGAAGACTCAGAGATAAACATGAGCCCTGAAGTCTGCTTTACATAAGGAACTGACATGACACTGATTGCAACCTCCACTCCAGTGATCATTGGTTGGCTTTCTTACAGAATTATGCAATACTGAAAATGAAATAAAAGAACAAATCTTCTCCAGACACAAAATTCAGAAAAGGTGTTACTTTTTGGACTATGGTGAACTCACCATGGGTCAGTGTAAGAGGGGCACTCCAAAACAAGGACTCCCTGAAACAAGGACTCCCTGAAACAACATCTCAGGCTCGGCCAAATTGATCACCAACAATGGTCTACCCTAGCCTCACATCGGGAGGCATGGAGACGCACTATCCACAATGCTGCAGCCTTATTTGAGAACTCACACCAAACAAGTCTTGAAGAGAAACAACAATGCAGAAAGAATCACAACCCGGAAACATACCCAAGGAGACCTTCTGCTGTGCTTTCTGCAACTGGACTTGTTTATTTCGGATTGGCCTTTTTAGTCATCAGCGTGCTTGCAGAAAATGCAGGATGAGTCCTTCTTGAACCTTCATTTGCAAAGAAAAGCCAGAGAGAGACATTTTCCATGCAGGCTGGGGAAGTCTTTGAATTCTGGTCTGAAAATATAACATTTCCAAACTCTGAAAAACACAGGGTGCCTAAATAACCTGAAGGCACCAGGTCCCACATGGTCTTGGAAGCTAGGCAGGGCCAACCCTGGTTAGTACTTGGATGGTAGAATGCTAATGAAAATCAGGTAATGTAGGCTATATTTCAGGTGAAGGAACTGGCAAAACCATCTCTGGGTATTCCTTGCATAGGAAAATCCTATGGAATTCAAGGGGATTGCTATAAGTTGACAGGCAGCTTGAAGGCACACACATACAATGATGAAAACAAAACCACATTGTAAAGCAGCTTTCATAAGCCATTGCCATCTCTGTTACCTCTACACCCTTTGAATAGGAGTGACATGTCGCTGGAGAGAGAGTCAGCCTTCACTACCTCTTTTTCATGTACTGGTTTCCTCAGACTCAGTACTTTTTTAGATGGGCTATTTATTCCATGGGAGACACAGAACAGGGTCAGGATAAAGTCTTCTTTTCAGAAGATATTGACCCTTTTCTGTGTCTCCCCCGTACCTATTCTGCATTTTCCCATGATATTTTCATCATGGGGAAACACTGTTTTGGGGCCACCCATTCCGTTGTAGTAATGGAATCACAGGTGGTTTGGAAGGTGTCCTGTTCCTCTCCAGCAATGACAGCCTTGTGGGGAGAAGGTCCGTTCTGGACACTTCCAGGCAGGAACGGGGCACCCAGGTAAGTGGCACCCTTTTTTTCCCCTTCCCTGGGTTACTTCTATGTTTCGGTGTGTGTTTTTGTGCTTGGTGTACTGTTTTGACGTTGGAGGGTATTTTTAAACTTCCCTCCTGCCCATTCTGTCACAAGAACAGGTGGGATTTGAGTTCCTGGTCATAAAGGCAACCTTATGACGGCTGCATTTATGGCCGGCCAGCTTGGGGAGAGGGAGGACATTTCTTCTGTGGAATAAAGGTAGGTGTTTGGACATTTTCCCTTTATTCTGGGGCAGGCATAGGATTGCGGCTTGCGGGGCAGGAACGGGACATTTGGCCCCATTTGAAAAAATTCCTTAGTAACCAGCAGCTTCAGAGTTAAACAGTAAGCTTTTTTGCTACAGAAATCTAAAGAGCGAACCATACAAAATTGTTGCTTTGAATGGAAAGTTTGCAAAGCAGTAGAATAAGAAGTATTTACAATCTACAGAATCTGGCTGGCTATACAGTCATTGGCTATCCAACATCCTGACTCCCCTTTTCCCCTGAGATTGGACACCACATCTCCTTCTCACACCCCTGGAAGGTGCAAGGCCATCAATGAATTTCCATGCACATACCATCCTCTCTTGTCTTCCCATATAACACAAAGTTGTTACAAGCACATAAAAAATGCAAACATCGAATGACAGCTCATAAACAGAAACACACAGTATTACAATACCTGTTGACAAGAGACGGTCACTTTTGGGAGTGATCCTGACACCCTTGCTGAATAGCCAGGTATGAGATGGACAAGCCATAGGTCACATACAGTAGAACAACATGTCATGAGTCATTACTTTGGAAGAAATCAAAGGTCTGTTAATGAAGTTTGTTAGATGTGTTTCTTTCTCCAGATTCGTGATTTTATAGGTGTTGCAGACAATAGTAAATAATTGGAAAACCAACTTATCAGATAGTTAAATATAGACAAGAAATGAAATGATGAAGAAATAAAGTAGTACATCTTGTAGCATTACTGGAAATATAACTTAGAATAGGCTTCTCAGACAAGATGATCCATGTTCCAATCTAGCTCTAAATCTGGCATCCTATACTCCAGTTTGCCTGGGGAGAACACACACACATACTTTAAGGCTGTTAAAAGTGCCTGACATTTTCTTTCTTCTTTCCTTCTCTCTCTCCCCCTCTCTTTCTGTATGTGCATTTCTCTCTCTTTCTCTGTATTTTTTTTTCTGTACTTCATTAATATCTACTTTAGCTCCCAAAACTTAACTTGCTTTTAGGGGTGGCTGTCCCACTCTCTGTGCACCCCTTTGGGTACAGATCTCCCCCTGCTGAGTCTTAAGATTTTACCTGTTTTTCCATCATTCCTTTTCTTCTGCTAAGCCCTTTTGTCTTTCATTTCACTATTCCTTGATCAGTCCTACTGACTCACTCCTTCTCTTCCCACTAGTTTTCTACTTCACCCTCAACCAGAACTAAATCTACCACCTGTTTCTTTCTTTGCCTCTGGCTCTGTGTGCTAGGCAGATCTAAAACCTTTTAGTCCATGATAATAGAATGAGCCCCATTATAAGCCTGCACAGCATGCCATTCTTAGTTAATACATTATTTTGTCCCCCACTTTTACTTTATTTCTCCCAACTTCTATTCTACTCAAATGGGTCTCATGCAGTATGTCTGCACTATCACAAATTTGGTGGGAGATAGAATGACATTCAACTAATAAATGTAGATGTTTAATTAAGACTGCATTCTGACTAGATATTAATTTCATTATATAGGTTTGCTTAGATATATTTCATTGATCTGTTACATCATCCTTTCATACCCTATTTACTGTTATTATAAGATGTTGTTTACTTACATTAAATTTAACTGGAATTGCAGGTTGTTTCTTTGGATGGTCAGACATCAGTGCTTGGTAGATTACAACAGTTTTGGGAGAGAAGTTCCAGCTTTGGAAGAGTCCCCCACACACAGGGCTTGGTACTATTATACCAGGAATTTATCCCTTGATAATACTGCTCCACAAAACAAATGAACAAAGTTTTCACTCATCTACTACAAGCTCATTGTAGGAGAATAAGTAGGGTTCTTTTTCTGTTTGGGTCAAGCAAATGGGCTAAATCCAATATTAATGCTACTTAATATTCCATTGCTTTCAGTGGGTCTCCTGTAGGTAAGCATGATGTTAGAGTTACTCCAATGTGGTTTGCAAAGCACACAAAGGTCTGTGAGCCTATGGCATATAACCAGAGTATGGAAGTTTAAAGACATTATGGTAAGATTTTTCTACAATTAAATAAGTTATAGTGTGAAAATGCGTAACAGAGGGAATTTTAATAAAATTAAATTCAGGCTGTGTTCCAAAGTTTTTTGTTTGTTTTTTTACTTAGTAGAAAAGCTAGTTAAATATACACCCACTCAAAACTAGTCATGATACTTCAGGCTTTGAGTAAGCAAACAAAACAGATGTGAACAAAAGTTAAGAAACAAAATTTCAAGGAAGTACTAATGTTCTCATATGACAAAAGAAAAAAGTGACTTTATACTCAAGAAAATGGAAGCCAAATAGATATTTGTGTACCATAACTTTGTATAGGAATCTGTAAAGAAGGGCTAGAATCCAACTGTGTACTTGCTCTGGATTCTGTTGCTTCCAACAGTAGAATCAGGAAAGGTGATTCACCCCTCCCTCCTGCAGCCACTTGTTTATCCTAAAAACCTGCTCCAGAAGACTGTGAAATCATCCAGAGCTAACTTAAGCCACCACTGAGGGTGAAAGGGTGGAACAGAAAAGGGAAAAAGTCCCAGTTCTAGTGGTGGAAGTAGAAGAATCTAAAGGATATTGTTCAGGTTGAAGTAGGTCCAAGGAAACCACAGTTCAAATCTCAGGTTAACAAATTAGTTTAACAGCTTAACAAGTGCTTAACTATAAGCAAGACACAATCTTTCAGCCCTGCCTTTTGCTTACCTGTAATAGCAAGATAATACACATCTACTTCACATATGGTGGTTTAAAATACTGTCATGAAATGTATGTGTAGTAGCACTTTGACTTCTCTGAAGTAGGTTTCCTCTAAAGAGCTACAAATGTAGCTTAATGTGTAGCAATAATGTGCTGAGCACAATACATGACTAGAAAGCATGTCCCATTAAAAATGCCATGCTTCAAGGTTTCCCACTTGGAAGCACATAGAAAAAGAAAATGCCATGGTGATACTTAGAGGAGCCTACTCAGGAAAGTGATAGGGTATGCTAATTTACAGTTCATTTTTAATTGCACTGTGCCCCAGGCGCAATATATATGAAAGCCATCTGAGGTACAATTAGTTGTAAAACTCCAGACAAATGTAATATTTACACTTTCATTGTCTGTCTAATTTCTGTAGGGCAATTAAAGCCAATTAAAAATACAGAAAGGCAGGAACTTCACATCTGTTTAGACAGAAATTGCTGCAAGTGCCTTGGGATATTTTCATGTTCCTACAATGGAAACTCTAGAGTTCAAAGCAAAAGAGATATCCTTCATCTTAAAGCTCTGAATAATTGTGAGAGGTATCTTCTTTTTCATGGATAAGATGGGGAAAATGCAAGGAAGAGGCTTGTATTGGTACCGCTAAACACTCAAAGGGCAACATTTTTTTCACGCAAGCTCAATATAGGTTTGACTGTGGAAAGGTAGGATCATTCACTCATCCTGTTTCATCTTCTCAGATATTGTTGCTTTCACTGTCAAATTTAAATGGACTAGTAGTCTACAGCAAATCCATACACATGTGTGGTAGTCCTATTTTGGCATTAGGAAAAAAAAAACAGATAAAATGAACATGCCTAGAGGAGGATGGTCCAACCCTTAACTCCTACTCCGGTATCACTTTTACTGCTTCCCTCATATGGATAGTGCCTTTGTGAACAAGGAGCCTCATATTTTTATGGAGAGTCCATATATAATTAGGAACATTGATGTTTCTTTCAAAGAAGAGTATTGGAGGAACATTCCCCTTAATGTATAACACCTGAATAAGGTTCCTTTCCTACATGCCATACCTGTCCGTCTTTATTTATACTATTCTAATTGGTGTCATCACAAATATTGGGACAATCTACTTTTTTTATTCTGGACAAGTTACACTGCCCTGGAAATTATTACATTGTAGGGCTTGTGCATGGGATTTCAGTCAGATGCTTTGACACTTCCCTTGGGATGTGTGGAATCCCCTGATAGCAAACCCTTCCTTTAAAAAATGTAAAGGGATCTTGTAGCACCTTTGTGACTGAGAGAGGAAAAAATTTAGCATAAGCTATTGTAGACTTAGTCTACTTCTTCAGATGCTGGAGTAAACTGGTGCCCAGGAGCAAATGTTATAAGCAGGCTGTTGAACAGCCATAGAAATGCAAAAGAAATGCAAAACTAATAGGTGTAGTGATGAGGTGACTAGTTTGTTTAATGATGGTCATTAAGGGACAAAGGCAAGAGGAAAGATGTAGCCTATGGCCAGGGTGTGTAGATGACAATATAAATGTTGGAGGAAGTTTTGGAATGTAGTGTGATGCTGCCCCCATGAGACTAGGGTGTTAACTAATGTAATGATACGTATAGTGTGCCAGGAAACCATTGTTTCTGTTCAACCTTCTGTTGATGGACTAGAATTTATGGATATATTCAAATTCAGCTGTTTCTCTTTCCAATCTTCCCTTGTAGTTTGTAGACCCTAACTAGTCACCTCATCACCATACCCACTAGTTTTGTATTTCTATGGCTATTCAACAATCTGCTTATAATTTTTTGTCCTGGGCACCAGTTCAGCATCTGAAGAAGTAGACCTAGGACTTTATCAGACAAAGTCAAATACGGCATCATAAGGACACCTAAAGATTATGAAAAGGTGCATATAACAGACAATCCCCCCCCCATTTGCAATCATATACTGTTTAAAAACTGTCCTATTTTATTGACAGCCCAAGCCATCAATAGATCTCTAGTAGCCAACTGTTGCCAACATTCCCAACATTTGAATCCGCACGCCATTGTACTCATGTGAATGCAGCATCAATGGGCAAACACTTCCAAGTGAGATTGGGACAGCCAGGTAGTGTACACTGTTTTTATGATCCCCCTGTGTACTTGGAACTTTGTGTGTTTTTGTGCTTTTCTTAACTTTTTGTGTCTGTTTCATTTTGTTTTAAATTCCCGTGCAAGCGTCTTCTTGCAAGAATCTGGGAGATTTCAAACCCGGACGTTTGAGCTCCATTACTGCAGGGGAAGCCTCTTTAATGCCAGTAAAGGTAGGTCTGGTGTGGAGGGTTCTTTTGCCAGCATAAAAAACACCACAATTTATGCCAGCAAAAGAACATTAAAGTGGGATGGTCTGATAAAGTCCCAAGTCTACAAAAGCTCACGCTACATTTTTTTTCCTCTCTCATTTGGTCTCAAAGATGCTACAAGATCCCTTTGCTTACTGATATACCAGACTAACATGGCTATGCCTTTGAATTCTATCCCTATTGAAAAAAATGTAGTAAGGCTCTAATCCTATCCCTAACTACATGGGACACCTATCTCAGAATGCTTGATAAGACTGTATTGCAATTCAAACATATCATGTTTTTATAACAGGCTGGGGGATTTTCTCTTTCCTTGACCCTCCAGGGGCAACATAGACTGCCAAAAATGCCCCTAAAATAGGGAGGAATCCTGGAAGTCATCCTTTGGTTTTGAAAAATGCTTTCTTTTTCCATCATTATATAGTACAGAGGGACACTCCTGTCTATTCAAATGGTGAAATGTGGCTCCTGAGAGTTTTAGAACCTGTATTTTTCAGCCAGAAGAAAGGTAGTGTGGGGAATGTGGAGGGGTCAAGGCTCACAACAACCAGGCACAGTGTCTGCACGCAGACTCAGGGCTGCACTTTGCCCTTCCTTGCTTTTGAAGGTTCATTTACAAGTAACACTTCCTGAGATACTTCAAAACTTAATTGGTGTTTTCTAATGGAACTAATGGAGAATCTTTAAAATTGGCACCAAAGAAACGGTTGGCTGTAATCTCCTTAGTTGTGTTTGATGGTGGTGGGGATATTGTACGGTTTTGGCGCCAAACAGTTAAGGAGAAAATGAGAAGATTTTTGAGGTCCGGCCATGATAAGAGAGAGGCCAATAAGAGAGAGGCTCAAGCGAGACTTTTTCCAGTTTAACAAGACTGTTGAACATTGCTTTCCACACCAGCCCAGCACATTGATCAACAGCTCTTATGGCTATTGGGACCCAGTCAGGAGCCATCAAACCCTATGGAGCTCCAGGGGTGGAGTTAATGGGCTTACATGAAGAGACCAACACTGCTATGCAAATACATTTCATTCCTGGCCAGTGCCATTTAGTAACACTGCTGGATGACAACAGCCTGCACTTATCAACCCTGAAAGAGTCCAACAGCAGTGCATCTGAGCTGCAGGAGGAAAGGCATTTGACACTCCAAGGACCCTCTGGTTCCCCTCCAAGTGCTACCCAGGTGACAGCAATCCTGGGTACATTCCTCACAGGAACTTCTCTACCTCGGCACTGAGAGTGGTTGTGTCTTTTTGGTGGGGATCCCATCCTTCAGAGTGCTGGAAGACCAGACAATCAGCCCAGAGCTTGTGCTGCAATGCATGCCCGAGAGTTACCAAAAGAGGTGATCAGTCAAATTAGTGGAAGCCTTATGGGAACATCCCTGGAATCCAAACCAGATCTTAATTGGTTACAGCAGAGGACTCATTGTCCTCTGGGACTTGATAAATAACAAAGGAACACATCATTTCCTTTGCAATCAGCAATTGGAAAACCTCTTCTGGCAGAGGAATGGCCATCAGATCATCAGCTGCCACAACAATGGGAGTTACACCCAGTGGCCAGTTTCAAATGATGATAGTCAGCCAGAGCCCCTGGAAAATAAAGTCCCTTATGGTCCTTTTCCTTGCAAGGATATCTCCAAGATTTACTGACAAACAACAAAGAATGGGATTCCATACATTATATTTCAAGGCGGGATGCCACAGGCAAGTTACTGTGACTGACATAGCATTTCAGCTGTTTATGGCAATTGGCAAATGGCCTTTGACTTCACATCATGGGTGATAGACTTCTTTGTCATTGCCCATGCAGATCCATTTGCAGAGTTTGATGACCCATCTGCAATGGTGGTGTTAGCAGAAGAATAGACCTGATGTCTCCAGGCTGATCGTCAGTCCAAACTCCGTATCTTGCATCCCTCCACTGTTCAGCCATCACCTGTTCTCACGTCTCGAACATCCCTCTAGAGATTATCTTCTCTAAAGGATAATCAGTGCTGGGAACAAACAGAACTCCCAGTTCTCTAATATGCCATGGCCAATTGACAGAGGCATCAGCAAGGCTCCAGATCCTCCCCAGTGGGACCTGCTGCTTACAGTGCATGAGGATGGCACTGTGCGATTCTGGAATGCCTCTGGTATTTGTCTGAACCTGCTGTAAGCTGAGCACAGTGAAGGTATTCCTAACAAATGCGGATCCCAATGACAATATGAACCAATTGGGGAAGGATGAATGGCCACCACTGCACAAGGTTGGTTCCTTTGACCCTTACAGTGAGGATCCCAGACTTGGGATCTAGAAGATCTTCCTGTGTAAACACAGTGGCTACATGGCTGTAGTAGGAATAGCAGGGCAGGTACTTGTGCTGGAACTAAATGACAAGGAAGCTGATTAGGTGATTGACCATGCAGAAGCAGATCTTCTCCAAGACCAGGAAGGCTATAAGTGCAAAGATCATGAAGGCCTATTCTTTTTGAGCCTGGCTTCCAGCCATTTGTCTTAGTCCAGTGTCAGCCCCCAGCTGTAGTCATGTCACTAGCCCTTCAATCAGAGTGGAAACTTGTTGTGTTTGGTACAAGCCATGCCTTTGGGCTCTCTGATCATCAGCAGAAGCAACTAGTCTTTTTCAAGTGTACCCTGCATCCCAGTTGGCCTTGGAAGGCCCTCATTATAGGGTAAAATCCTTGAAGAAATCCCTCCATCAGTCTGTCCAACTGATGCGGACGAGCAGGGTATCAACCAGAAAGCTGCAAACTGCTGAGGTACAAGAAGGAATTTCCAGACACAACCACAAAGCATTGCAGGAGATACAACTAGCTCCTGTTCAGTGGAAGATTGAAGCATGGTCAGCAGAAGACTCCTTCACTGGCTTTGTGCACACCTTATGCTTTGCCGACACCTTCTTGAGAGACAGTTCCTGGCACAGTCCATCTTTGTGGGCAGGTACAAATGGGGGTACGCTATATACCTTCTCCCTCTTTGTTACTCCAGCCAAGAGAAGAATGGATGAGCCAGTCAAAGCAGAGCAGGCCAAAGAGATCTAGCCCACCCACAGAGCCCTGTTCTCAGCACTCTTGTTCTGGATGGCCAGAGCACACCACTTCCAGAGCCCCTGGAAGTAGTGCATGATCTCTCTAAGAGTACCAACATGCGAAGTAGCCATCAGCTTTTTGTGTTGTCTGAGGAACAATTTAAGATTTTCACCTTGCCTAAGGTCAGCTCCAAACTGAAGCTCAAACTGACAGCCCTGGAAGGTTGTTGGGTGTGCAAAGTCTCCATCGCCAGCTTTGTCAGCTGTAAGACTGACTGACTGACACCTAGTAAATACCTCAGGTTACAACAGGAAATTACTTAAGCTTCTGTGATGCATTCAACCTAACTGTTTCTAATAGTAAACAACCCAGCATGTTAGACTGCCACTTAACTCCAACACCTCCTCTCAATCTCTGGAACATGTCTCTCGGCAATGGTTTCATCAATCTATCAGCTTTCATCTCACTTGTTGTTCAGTAGATCATCTTTACCATGCCATCTGTCACCAACTGGCGAACAATATGATATTCAGTCTTAATATGCTTGTTTCGTGGTGTCACTCTTTTGCCACTCTCAGACAATTTAATGCAACTCTGGTTGTCCTCAAACATTAGGGTAGGTTTCTTCCCTGAAACACAAAAATCAACAAACAATTTATCAAGCAATTGCAATTGATTACAGACCTGTGCCACAGAAATGTATTCTGCTTCAGTAGAGAAATGTGCCACAACACTCTGTTTACAGATGGACCAAGGAATAGGCCCATTTCCATACAGGAGCAGGTAACCACTGGTTGAACATGAATCAGTGCTGGAACCAGCCCAATCAGAATCTGAAAAACAAACAAAATTTGGGTCTGTGTTAGCTGGCAACTTCAACTTGAAATCTGTAGACCCTTTTTGATATCTTACGACTCTTTTTACTTCAGTTTAATCTCTTTTGGTTGGTGCACCAATTCTCTTGCTGAGAACTCTAATAGCGTAGGCTATATCAGGACTGGTGGTTGTGGCTAAATACTTCAGCTTTCCAATAGCTGTTTTATACATTTTATTGTTTGGTAAAGGTTCACTGTACTCATTAACTTTAACAAAGTCTTTTACCATAGGTGTAGCCACATTGTGTGCATCTTGCATTCCTAGAGTTTCTAAAAGTTAAATAATTATTTGGCTTTGACTTAGCAGGAAAGAACCATCTTCTTCTCTTTGAATCTGTATGCCTAAGCAATGTGTAGTGTTTCCTAGTTCCTTCAATTCGGCATTCTTGTTCAGATTTCTCAGAAGTTCTTTGTTGTCATAATTTCTCTGAGTTGCTATAATCAAATCATCAACATTAGTCAGAATGTAGGTAAACAGTTAATCTTTGGATCTGGTATACAAACATGGGTCTGCTTCTCCTTGTCTGAAGTCTAAACCCTTCAATATTGTGTCTAATTTCTCACTTTTCAATTAACATGTCTGACACACATTTCTTTAAAAGCGTCTAAGCTTAGAAACAGTCACATGGTGCTAGATTTGACATCTTGAGCTGCCTCATGTGTAGTCATCTGTTCACTGTCTTCTTCGTCTGTTGAGTCATTGGGTAACACTCACCTTACCAGGTAGGACAGTCTATTAGGGGGCATTCTGTGGTTCAGTCTCAGTTGGTATCTGGGAGGAGTCTGTTGTGGATCCTGGTGAATATCTTCAGCATAATTATCACCGTCCAATCCATTCAGGTCATCTCCATCTGTAGGTGTGCCATTTTCTGTGTCCATCTCGGCTGCTGCAACATCAAACACATTCATTGGCATTAACATGGGTGATTCACACTCTGTTTCTGGAACTTCAGACATATCACCTCTGTCTTCATGAAAAATATCAAAATCAACATCATTCTCTTCTGAAAAACAGTTCCTCTTTTGGCAATTCTGATAGTCTCATCAAAGTACACAAAATGTCTAACAGTCACTTTACCAGTCTTTAAGTTCATCACTCTGTAATTCCTGGTAGAAGTCTCATAACCTATCAGAATGGTCTGGTCTGATCTGGGATCTAGCTGACTTAATCTCTGTTTAGGAATGTAAGCATAAGCTAAGCATCCAAAAGTTCTGATGTGTCTGGTGCTTGGCACTTTGCCATGCCACATCTCAAAAGGTGTTTTCTCAGTGCCTTTAGTTGGCAATCTGTTCTGCAAATAAGTTGCTGTTGCAAATGCATCGCCCCACAGTCTACTGCGTAAATGGGCTTCAGCCAACATGTATTGTGTCATCTCAATTAGAGACTGCATTTTGCGTTCCGCCACAGATATAATCTCTGGTGTGTAACTCATACTTCTTAAATGTTGTATGCCAACCTCTTCTAGAAAGGCTTGCATGTGCTGTGCAATGTACTCACCGGCACTATCAGAAGAACAAACTTTGGGGGTATCTCCCAAATCTCTTTCTCACCATAGCAACATACTTGCGTAGCATCTGGTATATTTCTCTTTTCTCCTTCAGTAGATAGGAGACACAATACCTTGAAAAATCATCCACAAATATTAGAGCATATCTATTACCTGCAAGAGATGGGACATTAAAGGGTCCGCACAGGTCACTGTGAATCAGGTCCAGAACTCTGATGGATCTCTTTTCAGTTCTCACATGAAATGAAGGCCTGGTTGCCTTTTACTCAACACAAATTATGCACCTGCTTGTATTCTCATCACTTTGTGGTTTTACCTGAATACCAGTTGCCAAAGCATCTGTGCCAGAAGTCAATGCTCTATTCATTCACTCTGGCTTCCTGCACCTTGGCTTCAGCCATGTATGCTTGTTGACCTGAAAGACTTAACTCATAGACACCATTATTCTGATATGCTTGTACGTAAACCATGTTTTCATCGTATATTTTGCACATGCCTTTCTCAAAAAGTACTGAAAATCCTTTGTTGTCCAATGCAGAGACACTTAACATATTACAACGGAACTGTGGAATGACCTGGACATCCTTAGCCACATGCTGCAAATTTGCAACTTAAAATGCACTTTCCTTTTTTCTCTATGTCATGAAAATTTCCATCAGCAATTTGAATTCTAGCACACTTATTAGTGTCCATTTCAATAAAATTGGCAGCATCGTATGAGGAATGAGTGGAACATCCAGAATCCACTACCTACTTATCATATTTATCAGTTCCATCATCCACTGCTGAAGTATCATTGCAAAAACAAAACCTGGTTGTATGCTAGGAGATTTTTCTTATCCTGAAATTGGCTTTTAGAATCAGCTTGAGGAGACCTCTTCCCCCTCTGGACACTATTTGTAATTTCAGCTCCTTTTGGTGAGCTACCATTGACTGCAGCTCCTTTGGGGAGTTTGCAGTTCTTAGCAATGTGACCCCTCCTATTGCAATTAAAACAGTGAACTGGTGATTGGGTAGTGGGAGGAGCTTTTCTCTCTGCTCTTTCAGCCATGTAATTTGAGCCATTATGAGACTCAGGTCTCTTGGGTTACAAAGCTCTGTGATCCAAACATTCTACTCTAAAGCACAAAATAACTTCATCAATATTCAAATTAGCCAGACTGTCTATTATTGTAATGAAAGCATTAAAATAATCTCCTAGAGTACCAGTAAAGAATGCAAGTTTTTAAACTTCAGTAACAACAAGCCCTTGGGTAATTAGCTTTTGAAGTATGGTCATAAATTTCCTTATGTGAGATTCACTGTCCTTTCTTGAATGCAATCTTAATTTCATCATTTCATGAATTGCAATTGATTGAGACTTGGCACAATTGATGTTATAGATTTGACTCAGTTTCTCCAACATATGCTTAGATGTGTTACATTGAGCAATATAAGTTAACTCCTCTCATAAACTTTGAAAAACTATTTCTTGTCCTAAAGCATCCTTTTGTTCCCAAATTCTCCTTGCATCAGCCTCTGCTGGTGGTTGCTTGTCCAAACAATCACTAACTTTATTGGCTTTAAATTTGGTTTCAACCATCTTTTTCCATAGATTGTTAATTGTTCTGAGTCAGGGAGATAAGCCTTTTTGCTGTCTGTGGCTCAAGAATGGCCATTATGGCTGCCTTTGTTATTCAAACAGAGGCTCAACATAAGCAAGGGAAAACATCCTTTTAAAAACTCAGCTAGATGCAAGGGGGGAGGGTGGAAAAACAAATGCTTTAAACTCACTGAAAATAACAAACCCTGCAAAAATATGGCTTTAATTATTGTCTTATATCAAAACACTGGTCTGGAACCAAAACCTGGGCCCCAATAACTTAATTGAACTAATGGAGAATCTTTAAAATTGGCGCCAAAGAAACAGTTGGCTGTAATCTCCTTAGTCGTGTTAGTAAGCAAAATTAGTAGAGCCTCTCTTTTAAGTGATAGCAGTTCCAGACACATAGAGAATTAATAGCCATCCAACCCTATTGGCCCCCCTTTCCACACTCTGTCTAGCCAAAACTAAGAAAGTATTTTACAGCAGTCTTAAAAGCATATAAAAAGTATTTTACTCACGAACATCTTGTGTAAAACTTCAATACACAGGTACAGAACTTGAAGACAGGCAGGAATAACAAAAAAAAAAAAAACCCACAAACACTTATTACTACATCTCTAAGATAAAAATATGCAGGGGGTCCCACTGAGGGATGCTGCCCTCAGGAGATCTCAATGGCGACTGAGGCATCATGTGTTCTAGACAAAGGAATTTGAGGAACCTCCTTCTTATGGAAGACACCTAGTAAACATCTCAGGTTACAACAGGAAATTACCTAAGCTTCTGTGATGCATTCAACCTAAATGTTTCCAATAGTAAACAACCCGGCATGTTAGATTGCCACTTAACTCCAACATTTTCCCGGCAATTTCCAGATAGGAAATGGTCAGGTCTTGAGAAACAGGGACTCAAAGCAAGAGAAGGCTAAACCATTTTATGATTTGTAGATCTATGTATTTTTTTCCCTATATGTTGGTACAACATTTTGGATTATTGGATCTAAGCAACCAAATCATATGTGTTTATATGTGATAGCACAGCCAGTTCAAACAAACATTTTGAAGGATTTAGAAATATGCCAGCTTTGTAGTTGCTGTAATATTTTAGGCAATTCTATGCTCCTCAAATCTGACCATTGAAGAAGAAAATGAAAAAAAAAAAAGTCTTACCATTTTAAAACCTCACACTGGGATTCATTATCCTTACAAAAGCAGCAGTTGCATTAATATGTATACCACTGTGTATACTCTTTCATTTCATGGCATGGATAGTGACTGAGCTTTACATGTCTACTTTGAACTTTTGGTTTGATTTCTTCATTTTATAATATATTTATTGTTTGATAGGATTTCACTGCTTAAGATATTTTCTTCTGCCTTTCTCCCCCCCCCCCAATGAACCATGTTTATCATGTCTGAGCCCTTTGAATTCCTAACCTAACCAATTCCCTTTGAATTCTGACTGTCAACTTTGGAAACAAATCTTTAAACTACTTCTCATTTATAAATCTTATTTCAAAAGCTGTGTGCTTAAGCCTCAGAAAGTAATCACTTGGATACTTTTAAGATGTTTATCTCATCCCATAAGCAGCTAAAAAGACCTTCAGCACTCGCATGGTGCCAGCCATATTTCTTCCTTTGAGCAGTACATATCACTCAAAGATACTCTGTGGACTTTAAGAATACATTAGAAAATGTATCTCCACAGCTGGGATGCAAATAACATCCCTAGCTTCTATTTTTGTTGATTCTGAATTTAAGCCAAGAGTCCTACTTGGTGTTATAAACAAGATATGCCACTCAATAAGATGTACAGAAGGACATTGCTAGAAAGTTTAAGGTTGGAATCATTAGATTGTAAGCTTAAATGAGAGGCTTAGAAAAATTCTGAAAGAAAACTTTCCAGATTAGGAATTAAAATACTTTCGGGATGGAAATCCATGCTACTAACTCCAAATGTTTAAAAGCAAAATATCACAGAACTATTTCAAAATAGCTGCAACTGGACTTTTCAGAACCATTTAGAAGTTAACGCAATGTGGAAAATGAAATACATCTCATTAAAAAAGAGAACACTCTATTTGGTCACAACAAGATTCAAATATTGGTTTTCAAAGTGAAGATAAACTATTAAAATAAAGCAATAGTGAGATAAAAATGGGAATTCTTTCTTACTTATATTTCTAATATTTTAGATGCAAGAGCTTGTTCCATCATATAACAAAAGGATAAGTTTTTTTCTTAATTTAAAGCATAACACATAACATACTTTTAAGGATATTGGATGTGGGGAAAAAATCAATTTCACCTCAGTCCAGTATTCAAGAGCTTTCCATCCAAATGGTTTAACTTGATCTTGTACTTATCATTAATACTATAATGGTCGTGACTTACTAGTTTGGGGCTTGTTTGACCCATTCTGTATCTGATTATGTGTATATCTGAAAAGACTCAGGCTGCTTCCACCCTGCAGATATAATGCAGTTTGACACCACTTTAACTGCCATGGCTCAATGCTATGGAATTCTGGGGTTTGTAGTTTTACAAAATAGTTAGCCTTCTCTGTCAGAGAGCACTGGTGCCACAACAAACTAAAAGTTCCAGGATTCCATAGGATGAAGCCATGATAGTTAAAGCAGTGTCAAACTGCATTATTTCTGCAATGTGTTAGCAGCCTTAGGGCCTTATTGCACAGCTCCTTTATAGCATGTTAATCCACTACAGCCGTTCATGGAAGGGCTGCTGAATGTTGGCAAACTCTCTCACACCTGAGCTCCATTTCCACTGTAATCTTGCCATTTGGATGTTTAATGAATGGATCCCCCCCCCCCACAGCAGCAGGGTGAATGTCTTTTCCTCTACTCTGCCTCTCGCTTCACAATTGCTTCATTAATTATTATATTTTTACTAGTGTGGTGCAGTCATAGTAATGTGACAGCATAACGTCATGTCAACAGAAGGGACATTTTTATCATGAGAAGTAGGATGGGAAAATAATCTAGCCACACTGCCCCCCCACAACATTTTAATGTGTTATGCATAAAGGAAGAAGTCATATTTTCTGACTCCCCCTTTTGTCTGCTGAAACTGTTGGTGTTTCCTATAGTGTTGTTTCTCTTTTACCATCATAGTGCTAATCCAGTATGCCACATTTTTTGTTGCCCATGAAACACAAATCTTCTTCACTTTGTGACCACTGGAAGTAGTCTACTGATTACCTACAGAGATCCCCTTGGTCATCTTAGTGGGAGGGATAATATCACCACATCCACCTCCCACCCACTAATGGATTTCACACAAAAAGAAGTGTGATTAGACTCCCAAAACACAAAGATTTACAGTTTTGTACCAGGAAAGGAAGTCATTAATGGGTTATTTCTAGCCTGGAAAAATACAGATTTACAATGCCTCTAGAGCACAATAATGCCAGGATGCCAACAATGTCATGCGGGAAGGTGAAAACTATCACAAAACCGGCAACAAAGTGCAATAAACTGCTGTTACAGATGCTGTTATACAGTGGGCTACCTATAGTTAATTATTCTGCACATAGCCAGACTAAATGATCCTAATGTTAAATGGTTAGTATTTAATGTGTTTAAGATTTAATATTACAGTTTGAATATTCTTCTATTATAGGTCATTTCCCCACTTGCTAGTGAATTTCTTTCTCATTCAAGTACCTGAAGATTTGAAAGTGTAGTAATATTCTGTTCAGTAGGCTTATAAACTGGACCAATGTTGTAGAAAAGACACTTCTGCATCATCTAAACTGATCTGCTGAAACCAAAACTAAAAGAAAAAAAAATTAGCTTTCCTTACATGAAATGATTAGTCTGTTTTTACATTTTGTCCCTATCTGTGTGTTTTGTTCTTCTGTTTCTGTTTGCTTTTCTTAACATAAAATACAAGGCAAGCATACAGAAAGCACATTTCCTTTTTTTTTTTTTTTTGCCAAAGGATACACACGGAGCACCAGGTTTAATTTCTTTTACCCTGGTGAGAATCTATTGAGGTCCCCAACTGGCTTTCCATCAGGATCTTTAAGGCTTTCAGAAGCCTGCTCTGATTACTTAGAATACTCCTTTGATTTGGCTATAACACTTAATGGTCTGTGAATGTAAATGGAGAGGAGGAAGTAGTTTATGTTAATTAACATTATAAGAACTTGCTGCTGCTACTACTAATGAACACAAACTGAGGTTTTTCTATCAAGCCCCAGTGTGTGTGTCTCTAAATTTCAGAGTCTCAGGGAAAAATAATCTGAAATATGGTTTAGTCCACATAAACTTTGTCTGTTTGTACAGTAAAGGAGTTTGCAAGTGACAAAGGGGGCTTATGTGATCATAGCCTGTCCTAGTACAACTCTTATTTCAATGGGTGTTGTTCAGGACTCTTCCCAGAGATGGTAATGTTCAAGGCTTAAATAAGACAGTGCATTAAATATTGGCTTAAAGTGAAATTTCCTTTTCTTCTTTACTTCATAATAAATCCTCAGTGCCTATTATGAATTGGGACCATCCTGTGTAAACAGGGAAATTTACATAGAATTATAGTAACTTAGAGTTGGTAGAGACTAGAAGGGCATCTAGTCCAACCCTCAGCCTGAAAGATGCCCATCCAAGATGTGTTTAAAACCTCCAAAGGAGAGTCCACCACTCCAGCCAGTATTTTCTCTCCTCAAGTTACCATCATCTGGCGTCGGGTAAAGAAAGGAAAACTGTTGACCCACATTGAAATTATTTCCCCCCACCTTTTTAGCTGCCACCTGGGGGTTAATTTATGGTCAGAAAGTAGCTGATGAATTCTATCCTACCGACATGAAGTAGTCCAAATTCAGACAGTGAGAAGTAAGGTTTGCCTGTTTTCTATGCACTTTTAGATCATTATGATAATTTATACATTGTTTAAAATCGACTGCAAATCTACTATTGTACAAAGATGAAACTGGAGCCAAAATCTGCATCCAGTTATATATTCAAAATGTGGTCTGATTATATTGGACAAAATGAGTTCCTGCCAATGTGCCTGATATAATAGGATTCATGTTCAATTTTTGTTTCTGCTTATAGGGACATCTGTGTGTCACATAAAAAATTCTATCAACAACAGACCATGGGCTGGTAAAGAAAGCAGAAAACTGGTTGTGTGTCCCACTGAATACTAGGTTCATCTGTTGACCCTTCCTCTGAGTGTTCCTTCCATCTCAGATGAAGTGGGTAAATTAGAAGGAGTGTTCCCTTTCATAACATTATGACTCTCTCCACAGGAAGGTTCACCTGTTTCTCTGGACATGAAGAGAAAATACCTTAATGTTGCCAGGCTTTTTTTAAAAAAAATCCCTTTAAAATAGAGCTAGGTAGATTAGACTCAGAAAATAATCCACACTATTTCTACCCCTCCCCTGAGCATTTCACTGCATGACTCAAAGGGAAGAGAAATTCTCCAACAGTATATTGGTAATGGCAGTAGCACATCTTTCTTTTCTTCTAAGTCTTTTCTTTTCTGTCACTGCAAGAGAAGGGGGAGCTTGATCACCATTTTTGTCTTCCACAAGGCCATGCAGATTCTGTCATTCCAGAGTTGGAGGTGGGACACAAAACACACATACACATCTCTACATGCAGAAGATAATTTGGAGAAAATGCCACAAGAAAAAGAAATAGTTTTGTTTTTATTGGAAGAACAGCAAATGGGGGAAGGGGTGAAAATCAGAAATTTTCTCCAAGAATTGGCTCTAAGAAATTATACCTCAGATGCACATTAAAGGCCTATCAGATTTTTAATGCTGCTTTTAATTGCAGAGTTTGATATTCTAATTGTACTAGTGTACAAATGTGTATTATTGGTATCATTTTATTGGCAAAGTGTTACATGCCCTTACAACCCCTCCTGTACAATAACTTATTGATTCACATTAATTCATAAGATTTGCATCACTGAAAGTTCATGTAGTTCTGGTTGTGTTGTAGTGGATGACACAAATAATGTAGAGGGCACCAGAGGGCACCTAAATGAAGTTGTCTCAGAAGTTTCCCAAAAACACAGACACGGCCAGGACTGGTTATGTGGAGCCCCCTTAGATGAGTGGTTAGGGAGGAATGTACAAATCCACCCTGGATGCATCTGGCAATGAGTCATACTCCAACACAAACAAGAGATCCGAACACCTATTATTCTGCAAAGGTCTCCTTTCACAACTCTCCTATCCAACAATACAAGGTCACCTCAAACATATCAGCCTTAATGATCCAACCATTAACAGTAATTAACAAAGCTGCAGCTTCCATTGTTTCACTCTGGGAAAGTTGTTCACACATTGTTCTCTACGCAAGATATCCCTTAAGGGTACATTATATAAATATCACCCCAAAACAAGTGTGCACAGTCTTCCAGAAGTCATCACTCTGTTAGTTTCCTGTGGCACCTGACATGCATAGCCATGATTCTTTGCTGCACAAACCTCTGGGAGTTGGAGGCCAGAACACCTGGAGGGCCGCATGTTGTGCAGGCCTGATCCAGAGGTTTCAGTTACCAGTTCTTCCCTGGAACAGGTGGAAGCAGAACCTGGACCATGTAGTGAAGGTCCTGAGGCTCTTTAAGAGCAGGAGTCCAGCTGGAAAATAGCATCTCGTAACATAAATCTCTAATCTCTTACTGGTATTGGCATTATCTGCTAAAACAGCCTTTTAGGCTTAGACCCTAGACTGCCTTAGCCATACTTCTGCTCTTTATCACTCTCTGTGCATGAACCTCTTCAGGCTTAGTATCTCTTTTGGGTGTTTCCTTGGTCTATGGCTGCACTCACCTGGGCCACCATGAGATAGGACACTGTATCCACCAGGCTGCTGTTGCTTTACTTGATCAGGATATCAGAAGTGCATGGTGAAATAACATTTGTTTCTTCTCTAGTTGTTCATGATGCTCCATAGTAACTCCCAGTCCTCCATAGCAGCTTTTCAGTAGGCTGCAAGGGAAAGGAGAAATCATAAAGATTGTTTTCCCATTCACTTCTTCCAGTATGAGTAGGGAGATTTTCAGACATGCCAAAATGTATGTCTGCCGCGCGAGCAGCCTCCCGAAACTGCTGCGCGGCAAGGCTCTACTTCGGACGATGCTGTGCCTCTCGCGAAACCGTCTGTGTCACTTCCGTGAAGCTTCGGATGGCTCGGCGCCATATTTCAATCACGGAGGCTGCCCGTGATTGAAAAATGGCGCGGAGCCGTCCCAAGCTTCACGGAAGTGACACGGACGGTTTCGCGAGAGGCACAGCGTCGTCCGAAGTAGAGCCTTGCCGCGCAGCAGTTTCGGGAGGCTGCTCGCCCGGCAAGCAGCGATTTTGCAGGTCTGAAAATCTCCTAAATCTCTGCTAAGTGCTACTCTGGCCCCAATCCAAAGTAAAGAGCCAAGCTGTATATTATATTTCATATGTAACTGTGTACTATATTTCATGTGTAAGAGTATTATCTGCATGCAACAATACCCCCATTTTTGTCACTAACTGTAGAAAACTGAGACAGAAGGAGGAATTTGAGCTAATACACTGAGGAGCCAGGACAGTGTCAGCATCTTTATAGATCCTGATCCTTGCTGAGCTATTAGCTGTAACATTCTGTGGGTGGTGTGGAGTGCTAAAGCACAGCACAGAGCATCAGAGCCACTCTTTTCCCCCCCAAGTTACCACAGTGCCTTAGAGAGTACTGCAGCAGAGCTTAGTGTCAGAGTTTGAAACACCTAATACATTAAAATGTGATTTTAAAACTTCTACTATATATTACACTCTGCACCCTGCTGTACAGAAATTGTACTATAATATCATGGTACAACTGGGTACAATATAATATCATGGTACAACTGGGGTAGCTTCATTAAATTTATTTCAATGTTACCAGTAGGAAATGAAAACTGAAAGCATGGGGCACCACCACTTCTCATGACTGTGAAGGAATCTGAAAGTACCTGCTGGTCCCAAGTCTAATATGTTGCCCACAGCACTTGAGTACAAGACAATTACATGGTTACAATATAGTTATACAATGCAATACAATGCAGTTATTATATCCATTGAAGTCTCAGAGAAGTCAAGACAACAATATGATATATTATAGGAAGGTGTTTGTAGTGTGGCACTAAAAAGTGCAGTATTTTTTGGAGGGAGGTATATCCAATGTTTTCAATTTGTCAGAAGAATGGAAATCAACATTAGACCATATTTTCTGGTAACCTTGTAATGGTCAATTCTTACCTAACCCAAGCAGTTTCTTACAGTCCTATGTATAGTGAAAATTGCATGTAACTGGCCCACTGTGACCTCAATAGTGATAATAACCATGGAAATTGCCCTGTGAAAGGCATATACCTGACATCAAAACCCTTGCCACTATTGCATACTATTCATACCTTACATAATTTAACAACAAATGAGGTGCCAGTGATTTCAGGATGCACTGCATGATCACATCTAATCTATATGCAGGATTCCTAAAAGAAGTGAACACTTATCAAGATTAAAGGCTAAGAAAAAGATCATGTTCACATTTAATATTCTTTGATTTTGCCCAACACAAAGGAGTGCATCAGACATAGATATTCTTCATCTGCTGAATTGCAGGTGAAGATTTGCAAGTGTGAATGCTTTGCATGGATGATTTATTAATAGGTTACCTGCCTTCGTCAATGCCAACAATCTTCTGATCGGTTTCCATTCCTCTCTCATCTTTGTAACAGATCCCCTATTCACTAAACAGATACGTTTGAAGTGACACTGATCACTGAAGAAAATGCTGCCTATCTCAACCAAATACTGCCATGATAACAACATCTAATGAATTTGTTTGCAAAAGTCACTGGAAACACTGTAGCTTAATATAGCATTTTGATTAAGAACAGATGGCTTGCTAATTAGAATTACCTATCTGCCCTCAATCAATGGTAAAACCTGTGTGATAATGACTGATGTGACAGGCAATGCAATATATGTGGCCTCTTGTAGGAATACATTCACCCAATAGGATTAATTATGCCTGATTCATTTGCTCATTTTAAATGTTTTACACTAAAGTGAGGTATGAAAGATTATTTTATGGAAAGCATACAAATTAAAAATGGATCTAAGAAACAATTACCTAGTTTAGTGGGATAGCACTTGGGTGATTAATCTGTAACATTAATTAGGTAAATTTTACCTCTGTGTATGAATAATCCAGAAGCATTTTATGGTTTTTCTTTTCTTTTTTACAATTCTTTCAAGTATGTTGATTAAATATGCACACAAACCCCTTGATTTCACTTAGAGGTCAAATACTTGATTGGGAAGGTCTGAGGCACTGATACCCTTCAAAAAATTAAAACACATTTATAGGTCTACATCTGATGAAAACAAATGGTGAATTCTGGTCTTCTGGTTTACAAATTGTTGACAGTATAAAACTGAAACTTCCAATGAAAAGTAATCTCATAGATGTAAAGTTGAAGGCTTTCACAGCCGGCATCCATAGATTTTCCTTGCTTTTTTTCCGGGCTGTGAGGCCGTGTTCTGGAATAGTTTCTTTCTGAAGTTTTGCCTGCATTTGTGGCTGGCATCTTCAGAGGCATCCGAAGATGTCAGCCACAGATGCAGGTAAAATGTCAGAAAGAAACTATTCCAGAACACAGCCTCACAGCCCGGAAAAAAAAGCAAGGAAAATCTAATCTCATAGAGTTCAGTAGGACTTACTCCCATATAAATGTGCATATGAGTTTTACTGTAACAGTACAAACTTTGGTCTACTCATAAGTTAGAGTCATTAAATATTTGTTCCTTGGCTAAGAGTAATTGTCACCCCTTCACCCCAAAGATGGGTCAAAGTTACACATATTCAACCAAAAAACAATTGAAAATGCAACCTAGAAGCAACCAGAAGTCTATATCCACTTTATACTTTGTGTTATCTGGCTGATTTATAAGTAATGTTGGATTATTTTGGTTGATTTATTAGTAAGCTTTGGTAGTCAGGGGACTTGAGGGCTGTTCTGATGCATAACACTGCTCTAGGCAGCATTTGTGGGAATTTTATAGATACTTTTGCCTACTTTTAAATGGGGAGTGGGGTTGAGGGCTCACTGGAGATCTGGGGCCACAAAAAGTGATTGGCACTGCATGCAGCCTGTGAGCTTTTCCCTGTCCCTACTATACTGCATTATGCCCTGAACTGATGTTCAATTTCTAAAATACGATTAGTTGAACATGTGGACTTGGAGTACCCAAACTCCAAAATGTTGGAAAATTACTGCTAGTAAGGACCACAACTTTAAAAGATGTGTTATTTAGGCAATATGCATCTTGCATTATATCCTATACTTGGATTGTACAAACTTATCCAAAATGTTTGGGACCAGAAGTGTTCACTATCCCACCCCACCCCACCCCACCCTTGCATTTTGGAATACTTGCATATACATAATGAGATATCTTTTCAGATGGGACACACGTCTAAACACAAAATTCATTTATGTTCCATAAAAACCTTATACACACAGGCTGAAGGTATTTTATACACAATATTTTTAATAATTTTGTGCATGAAACAAAGGTTGTTTGTATTGAACCATCAGAAAGCAAAAGTGTCACTATCTCAGCCACCCATGTGGAAATTTTTGGAGTATTTCAGATTTCAGAATTCTGGATAAGGGATACTCAACCTGTACTTTGTTGTAGCTGGATAAATATCAATAGCCGAACAGTGAACCAAAGCCCCAGATTTATCTGTCTACTGGAATATGCATATGGAGTTTGTGTAATAGAAGGTATCCTGTGAATGGATTCACCATTTCATATTCATAGCATCCAAATGGAAAGAAATACAGTGCATACAAATAATCTAGGAGGCACAACTCTGTGTCTCAATTAAAACATTTTCAAGCAACTTTCCTTTTGGCCAGTTAAGTGACAAAATGGACAGAACAGGGACTAAGATGGCCATATCTTATGTGTTATTATGCTCTACAGATTATTCTTGTCCTGGGCCCTGCAAAAATAAATAAATAAAATAAAATAAATGCTCAAACCCTAAGAAAGTAGCTGAAATTAATTCCTTACTTTTGCAACCCAAATATATCTCCCCCCACCAACATGGTGGTGGTGATTTTTGGCACTGTGCTAATATAAATAATGCATTTGTCATCCAAAGCTTCCTGGCACTCATGCCTGTTTGGGTATGATTTTTTTTTTCTTTTGACATCTCTCTCTCTCTCTCTCTCTCTCTCTCTCTGGCTTTTCTTCGTGAACGAAGATTCAGGAAGGACTCATCCCGCGTTTTCTGCAAGTGCGCTGATGACTAAAAAGACCAATCCGAGATAGACAAGTCTAGTTGCAGAAAGCACAGCAGAAGGTTTCCTTGGGTGATGTTTCCGGTTTGTGATTCTTTCTGTGTTGTCGTTTCTCTTCAAGACTTGCTCAGCGTGAGTTCTCAAATAAGGCTGCAGCATTGTGGATAGTGTGTCTCCATGCCTCCCGATGTGAGGCCAGGGCAGACCATTGTTGGTGATCAATTTGGCCAAGCCTGAGATGTTGTTTCAGGGAGTCCTTGTATCACTTTTTTGGAGTGCCCCTCCTTCCTAGAAATGTGCCCTGCTGAGCGCAGCTGTGTTCTCAATATCATGGCCTCAATGCTGGTGATCCCTGCTTGCTCAAGGACAGCAACATTCGTCACATAGTCAGTCCAGTGTATATTTAGGATTGTGCGTAAACAGTGCTGATGAAAGCATTCGAGGAGTCGTAAGTGGTGGTGATAGGTGACCCATGTTTCAGATCCATAAAGGAGAATAGACATTTATATGTATCTTAAAGGACAAAGTTTTTAACTGGCATGATGTACTGAGCAAATCCATTTTCAGGTTCATGTCTACCATGATGCAGTGAAGTCTTTAAAAAGATTTGCTTATTTCACTTCAGTTGTATTTTGAAGAGAATGAGACATAGCTAGTTCTACCAAAGAAGACTTTGATAATTCATGATTCAAGCTGAATAAATCTCACTAGTCGTGCATGGGCACCACAAATGCTCCTTGTCTTGTACTGCAGATGTTATGAAGCACCTGACAGACCACAATGCACACATTGTATTTGACTTTATTGACTATAGTTAGTATGCCACAAGTTGTGCAAGCCTATGTTAACATATATTAGGTACAAAGGGGATAGCCTAAACTATCAGGGATTAGAGCAGAAACTGGCAAAGCGTGGCCATCCAGATACTGCTGGACTGCAACACCCAGATGTAATAATCACTTTGCTTTGCAGCTTTGGTGAAAAGACAGGACATAAATTGTCATGTATGGGAATCTCCAGGCTCAGTGATGAGCAGTTTCAGATTTCAAAACAGAAAACTTTATTGTCACAGTAATCCGAAAAGCTATCTCTACAAGTTAATTTCTCAGAATGAAACATAACCAACAAATAGTATACTAAAAGCATTTTCCAATCTCCAAAATCTGGTGGGCTATACAGTCATTAGCTATCCATCATCTCTAGTCCCATTCCCCACTGTACCAGAGATCCCCCTTCTTTTCTCAGAGTTGAACCCAGGTGCCAGGTTTATCAAACTGTTACAGACACAGACCACATGCTCCCTTTTCACAGTTAGACTACATTATCGTTACCAAGCACAGAAAAATGCAAATACAATTAGGTACAATGTTGTACAGCAGAACTGAAATTGGCAGGAAAAGGTTATGTTCAAGACTGCTCCTGACATGAATAAAGTAACAGAATAGTTATTGGTGAGGTATGCAGGGAGATGTAGTTCAGCAACATCTCACTTCATTCACTCCTGGTTTCAAGGCATGCATTTCTTTGAATATGATATCAAATGTTTCTGACTGAGCATAAGATCTATGCAGCCATTTAAAAAAAAAAAACACAACCAACCCTACTATTAATATTCAAATTCAATGAAGACATAAACTATTTTATTGTAAACTTTCCATTAATTTCATACACCTGTCTAACTGGGTTTTGTTTTACTTCCTTTCCTCATAGACCAAGTTGTCATTTTATCACAAAGTACAAAGAAAACAGAACATAGAACTCCAGGACCCACAAAACCCACTTTGGTAGAAATACAATATTCAGCAGCAAGCACTGCAGGGATTAAGATGTTAGTTCTACATTATCTCAGAGGTAGGCTAACACAAGGACCATGTTGTACCAGAATGACAGTTACTATGGTAACATCTTTCTTTAGTCTCCCACTGAAGAGCATATCTGCTAGCAGAATACACCCAATAATTATAAGGCAGTTCAAAAGGTGTGTCATTAGACTTTCTTTCACTTTGGCAATATTCCTAAATTTAAAAATTATATTCATGGGTGCAGTGGCAACACTACAGGGCTGCAGAGAGGACAAACTGCACCAGGGTGACACCTTCGGGGGGAGGAGTGATGCTAGCCTTAGTAATGCCACAGCTTGCGGGGGGGAGATGTTCATCTAAAAGGTCTGGTGAAAGTCCACCCTAGAATTCCGGCTCCCCCCCCATATCAGTGGAGTTGTTTCAGGAGGGAGCTGCCTTTGCTGCTGGAGAGAAGCTAGAGACCACTTATGCCATCACAGGCAGTGTCACCTGCAATGGGAGATGAGGGGTGAGGTGAGAGGCCATGTAAGGCCTTGCCACACCTCGCCGGCGCCTCTTCAGCCGAAGCGATCGTCAGAGGAAGGTTGAAGAGCAGAGATCATCTGAGGAGGGCTGAAGAGGAGCTAGGTGGATCTAAGTGGAGGAGAGGAGAGTTGTGCCTTGGGTGGCTGCAGAGAGCAGTCTTGCCAAGGCCGGGAGCCACACCAGGGCTGCGGGCTGGCGAAAATGACACTGGAGCTGAGATTGGATTCAAGCCACGGCTGCTGAGAGTACCGCGGCTTTTATCAGGCCACTGCCTGGCTGCTTCCTTTCTGCAGCCGGAGCGCCTTCTCTCTTACCAGGGAGTACTGGGAACTGGGGAGGGGGCTGCTTGATTGCGGCCGTGGTTGGTTGCCCAGCCGGCTGGTTGGTGCGTCTGCAGTGGTTGCTGCCAAAGGGGATCCTTTTGCAGTATAGCCTGTCAGTGGCTGTAGCGGCCGTTTGTGTATTCTGGTGTAGAGGGAAGTGGGAGTGTTATCGCTGGTGGTAAAGGGGGTGCTGACACCTGGGGCTTATTACCCTTTCTAGCAGGGGGTGCGGGGAGGATTTGGTGGCTTTGGCCCATTACTGGGCCCTGCCCTCTTTCATTTGGGAGTTCACCTACAACCCCTTAGGCATTGATATTATATGGTCAGGCCACCAGGGAGCACTCATTCCAACTGTTAATTTTGGCCTTTGTAGTTTGTTCTTCTAGTGGGCCACCAGGGGGCTTGTCACTTTGCCTAGGAGGTGGCCAGTTTGAAGTTTGAGAAGCCATTTGGAGCCAGGGCTTTGATAGAAACAGGCAGGTCTTTGGGCAGACCACCAGGGGGCCAATAGCTATTTTTCAGTATCTCTTTACAAGCCCATGTTTGTCAGGGAAGAGATGTTTTGAAGAGGAGGAAGCCATTTTGGGTGCTGGGTTTTGGCTTACTAGTTCTGCAGGCTTTCTTATACAAATGATGATAATAATAATAATAATAATAATAATTGTAGCTGTTGATTATTGATATTAGTGGTCATATCCATGGTTTTTGTTAGCATTGATTGGTGGTTCTGGCTCCAAAAAAGAGAAAGGGGGGTAAAGGGGGGAATAAGGGTAAAGGGCCTGCTGACAAACGGCCACCTAGTAACCCAGCAGGACCTGATCCACCTTCATCTAGTGATAAAGAGGACCAGATCCCATGCCAAGCTATTCTAGATAGAATTAGTCATCTTGAATGGGTACATGGTGTCTCAGGAACTGATGTGAATAAGCTAGGTCACCAAGGTAAGAAGAGAAGGATTGCTGATGACATTCTTTACCTTTTAGATGTTTTGGAGTGGGATTTACATCTGGACTGTGTGTCGGGTTCCAAGCATCCAGACGATGACGTGGGAATGGACCCGACCCTGGATAATCCTCAAGAGCCATCCTTGAATATGGAAGGGAACCCAGAAGTTTAGGGTGAGTTCCCTGTTACTCCTCTTACAGGAGTAGCATGGCCTTGGGGCACTTGGCCACCGCATACACAGAACACTGCACCTAGTAGCTTAGGCACACAATCAGCAAATTCAACCTGGCCAATACCACAGCAGGCAACTGGGGTTCCTCTCCAGGACCCAGATGTTCACCCAGGAAGGCTGAGGGGTGTGGTCTAGCATAGACCTACTGCCTCAGCTGATCTCTCACAAGGTTGCCTCCCCCTACTGAAGATCTTAGAGGGTATTAAATAGGTTGAATTTAAGAAAATACTTTATCTCACCCCATACATGTGTGTGGTCTCGTTATTCCCGCAATCGACCAGCAATAAGAATGTCTTTGCTGCTGTTGTTCTGTTGATAACTTTGAATTAAGCAATTCTTCCAGACTAAAGAATTAGATTAGCACAAGAGAACAGGATGGCTTTTTCTGCACCCTTGAGAAAAAGTAGAGCATGAGGCATCTGAGGAAACAAGGCTAGCCCAGCTATAGCCTAAGCTTTGTGGAGTCCTGCCAAGTCAGACTAATCACCTGCGGTCAACATAACCAGTTCTTGACCACTACAGCATCCCCCACAGTTACCCTACTCAGAGTTTGAAATAATTCATCAGAAATTAGTTATACTAGATTTGTTATAATGTCAATACAGTGAACCCTCTGGGACTGTGGGCTCCAGATCTGCAGATTCAACCCATGGATCATCATGCCCTATACCTAAAATGGCGGTGACATGCATGTGAAAGCACTGGTGTGTCCAGGCACATATCGCCACCATTAAATAATATGGGACATGACCATCCATGGTTTTCGGCATCCGTGGGATTTTGGAACCAAACCCCCACAGATCTGGAGGGCCCACTGTACCAATTTAAGAAATCATTATTTTAATTGTTAAATGCTTGTAACATTATTTTTTGTGATAATTAATTTTTATTCCACTTTACCTCACTGTTGGCTATTTTAATTGATTTTTTTGTAGAAAAATACAATTTAACCAATTAATTAATAACTGTATTTTTAAAAAATATTTTTACTGCCAACAAATCAAATTTTCTTTCAAAGGTGTGACTGGTTTATCATCCATTGACAGTCCAGTAGAAATTCTGGCTCCCTTGTTCTCCAACTGGCCTGGACAAAGAAGTTGTTCTCATCAGCTCTGAAACACCAGGGAAATTGGCTTTCCCCCCCCCCTCACAAATACAGTCCATTCAATTTGCTTGATTTGCTTGAATGTACATGCTTAATGATTGACTGTGTTTGCAGCAGTTTCAGAAAGACTCTTTGGTCCCACCACTCACAGATGACTACAAGTAGTTTACCTAGTATATTGCATTTAATCTATGATAAAGTGAACCTTAATCACACAAAGACTTGTTGGTCTGAAGCTGTCATCATCATATGGTTGTGCAGAGAGTTAATTATTTTCCTTCAATCACATCAGAATGTAGATAAGAGACAGGTCATTAACAGCCTTTTCATTCCATGGTGAAAATGTAGACTGCAGATGGCCAGCCCTGTGCAGAGTAGAGATGGAAATATACACATAAAGTGTTTCTTGAGTGTTTGGAAATCCCAATGAGAGAAAGCCTCCACTGATAAGAATTTTCATAGTTCAAGCCTTATTCTGCACAAAATTCACATGTGGGTTTTCTTGTTACAAAAAAATAATTGCTGACTTTTTCTGTACATAAGATGTTTCCTGTGCAGAAAAAAAAATGGGTTTTCTGTATTTAAAAAAAGCAAAAGAAAAAAAAATGTGTGAATTTAGCACAGAATATTTAGTTCAGACCCTCTAAACTGAGGGTCATCTTTGAAAATTGCACAGTTTCTGATGATGTTACAGTAGAGATAACATCGCTAAAATTACTTCTTGCTTTCTTTGAGAATGAATTTAACAAAAATTGCCGCCCTATTACAGAGGCCATTAAAATTCACCATTCAATGATTTGAAGTGATTACAACATGGTTAGCATTAGTGAGTTCCTGTTCCACTCCCTCTTCTCTTTTGATACAGTTTCTATATCTGAGAAAAAAAGATGCCTCATGTACTGTCTAGCTTTCCTCCCGTACACAGATCCTACAACTATTAAAAAATAAGGGCTGCAATCTAAGATCCCTGCAGCATTTCATAAATATCTACATGCAAAGATACATTGTGCCAGGATTACACAATCCCCATTCAGAATAGCAACATTGAACAGCACGTATCAATGACTGATTGCCACTATCCAATGTGCAATTCTATTGTGTGATGCACAAACACAATGTGCAATGTGCCACTGCAATGCCCAAAACATGACCACAACATGCAACTATGCAAAACTCTGCTTTCACTGTTGTTAGCAGAATATGTCTGTTGCACTATGGCAAATAATTTGCCCCATACAAAGAGCACAATATATACATACATATGTCACTAACAGGATACCAGCCAGTGTAAACATCATTTTTGTTCACATAAAGATCTCTTTGTAATTAAGCCACTGCTTCATGTTAAATCTAAGCAAACCTTTATAGCTAACGTTCTCTGGCTTTTCTTCGCAAACAAAGATTTGGGAACTTTACAATTCAATTTTAAAAATCTTGCTTTAGTTTAAATCTCATCCGCAAAGTTTTCATCATTTTAACTGTATGTGAATCAAACATATACTGCATAGTTTATAACATCACTGAGGGCACCTACATTTCACCAGAGATGAATAGTTTGATATCTGAGCAGTAAAGATTCCTTCCTGGCTCAGGATGTACTTGTACAGAATCATTTGCTGTTAATTACCATCCAGCTAGGACTCTCCTGCTGAGCTAAAGTCTGCCTGGCACCATTACCACTGGCTAGCTTATTGAGACAAATTTACCAAGAATGCCTCACAGGTATAGGTTTTATATGCTACAAGGCAAGCCACATTCAGCTGCAGTTTTATTACTCTGCTGTTGAACAATTTAGAGAACCATTAGTTCCATTACCTGTAGTTAAAAGCATTCTACAACTTTACAAAATAAACAGTCACATTGGAATCTATCAACAAGAAGTTCTGCTTTCTAACAGCTAATGT
Source organism: Gambelia wislizenii (assembly GCA_030847615.1). NCBI lineage: Eukaryota > Metazoa > Chordata > Lepidosauria > Squamata > Crotaphytidae > Gambelia > Gambelia wislizenii. Next base: position 294,339,995 of record JAUMIR010000003.1, read on the forward strand.
TTAACATGGTACACTGAAGGATTATTCCCAAGTAGATAAATTGTCTGTTCATACAAAATGTTTCAATTTTTCCCAATTTAGTATAAAATACGTATGAAAAGTCAGTGTGTTTGCGCAATTCCATAATATGATCATATTTTTTGGTTATAACAAGCACGTAAGAAGACCTATGCCAGATCAGATCAAATAGTATGCAAGTATAGTGATCATGGCTAGTATAGTCAAAATAATCAAATCAGCTGTCGAGTCTTTATGTGTCAGCAGCAAATGAAATACACATTTAGCTTTCAGCAGTTGGTTCTAAATATTACGGATGTACCACATTAAATTCTTTCTTCACAAATGGGAGAATGAATAAGCAATTTTCCCTTGTTGCTCATGTGGAAAGAAAACCTCTGAGGGGGCTTTCCTCTCATCCATTTTCAGGCAACATCATGATGGTGGTGGGGCAAAATAAGCAACAATTCTTCCCAGTCTGGCTGCTTCACCACCCTTCTGGTGTTGTCCGTACAGCAGATGGGCAAGGATAGAGACACTATCATCTTCCAGTGTCCTCCTTTAGTTCACTTTACTGGCCTCCTAGATGACATTGGGAGGGTCAGATGAAATCAGGCCAGGGTTGGGAAGCTGTGGCCTTCAGGAGTCTTTCCTGGCTTTCCACATGTGTGACATTGGGAAGATGATGGATGGAAGCCAGATTAGAACTGCTGCAGTTACAGCTGGTTCACAATGATACAGATGTCATTTTTGTGTGCCAGCCATCAGAACACAGACTGTGATGATGATGCTCCTTGTTGGGCTGCCCCTATTCATCCAATTTGGTGAGCTGGGGTGGGAAGGAGTACTCCTTGAGTCTATTTGAGGCTTGGGGGTGGAATCAAAAAGGGTTCTGAGGAGGATTTTTCTCATCATGGTTTTTGGACACTTGAAAAGTCCCTTTCCCATTCTTTTTCCTCAAGTATTAAATTATTCTTTCAATTCCCACCTCATATTCATTCATCTTGAAATTTCTTATCTGCTGTCTGGAGCTGATGAGCCTGGAACCATAAACCAAACAACTTCATTCACAGATTCCCTTTGAACACTGCCCCATAGCTACAGGATGGAGCTTTTTTCATAGGCAGTATTATGTACTGGAGTGATTCTGTTGGCTGTCCTCAGGGGAAAGGACTATACGTCATTGTTATATTACATGTTTCATGGTTCTGGTTTCTTGGCCCAGCTGGCCTTTGATAATGGGGTCTCCTCATTATCTGGCCAGCACACAACAACCAGGTTAATGAAGGATTAACTAGGTACTGAGCATAAGGTTACATTTTATTAGGGTCAGCATAATTAGATGTCATAGATCAACTGACCAATGAGGAATTACAGTGTCATCCTTTGAGAGCCTTTGAAGAAGAAGTAATAAATACTTTTTGATGAGCCAGGAGGAGGAGAGAGACAAAGAAAGCCTGAGATGAGGGGATCCTCATGCCCACTGATGGAGACTGACTGGTTATAAGACTGTGGCTCTCAGCCTCCAAGAATCTAACAGACTGGACTTTGAATTGTACATGTTAAGAGCCTATCTAGCACAGGAGATTATCAGATAAACCTCTAACATGTTTCTGTCCCACAGTATTTTAAAGTGTAAGTGTGCTGGCACAATAACCCTTTTTATCGGACGTTGCTGTAATAATGAAAAAGGGCACCCCTGGAATTATTGGAGCATGACTGCTAGGGCTGTTTACTTCCCCATTTGCCAGTGCGTGTGATCTCGGTAGTTCTCATGAGAAGACGCAAGCATGCTTAAAAGTCTAAAAACAGCTACATTAACAAACAAAATGAACACACAAGCACTGAAACATACTTTAAAACTTGCCAGCAAAATGGGGCGGTTCATAAAAAGAGCATCCCATATGTAGTTTTTGTGTTCTCACCCAGAAGTGTTCTGGAGGGAACCGCCCATTGATGCTGTATTCACAGGTAACAGTTTCAGATGCTTGCAATTCTGTGACAAAAACGCCATGGCAGATCAATTCACAGCTTTGGGCTGTCAATGAAATAGAATGCCTTATCAACAATTCCATAATGCCAAAGCATGATATCATGCAAAACGGGTGCCTTTTTGCATTCTTTTGGCATCATTACCATACCATATTTGCTGTGTCTGATAATCTCTTTAGATGTGTTAGGGAATTTATATTTCTTTTCTTAACTTGGCTGAATGGCTAAGTCTATCTGTAACTTGTAACAACTGTACTTGGAAGAGAGGAGTCTTCCATGACAGAGATTCCCTCCTATTGTAAACTCTGTTAGAATAAATCTGCCTTTTCAACCTTTTCTTCAGCTTATGCTTACATGTGCTTTGCACTTGGTCTTTCTCCTTCTCTCAGGGTGAGGGGGGACATGATATCCCTGCAACATCAGAGATACAGCCTACCAAATCCAGCAGTCTCCCCTTAGATTGTGCTGAAATGGATAAGGATTCAAGAGGTGGTGGCAGCTATAAAGGGAATTTGGGGGCTCTCAAGGGAGTGGGAACCCCTGCAGATCCAACACATGGCCACTTCTGAGCTTCATGTTCTTTCCTGACTCTGAACCTTGGTTTAACCTCAGCTCTTAAATCCCACTTAGTGACTCCCTACAAACCAACACTAACATTTAGCTTTATGGAATCATTCAAGTCCCTTGTATAAGACAAAATACAATAATGGATTTTGAATGTATCCATGAACCATGTGCCACCACTTACAACTCCTCGAATGCTTCCATCAGCGCTGTTTATGCACAATCCTAAATATACACTGGACTAACTATGTGACAAATGTTGCTGTCCTTGAGCAAGCAGAGATCACCAGCATTGAGGCCATGATATTGAGAACACAGCTGCGCTCAGCAGGGCATGTTTCTAGGATGGAGGACCATCACCTCCTCAAAATAGTACTCTACGGTGAACTCGCCATGGGTCAGCGTAAGAGGGGCACTCCAAAAAAGCGATACAAGGACTTCCTGAAACAACATCTCAGGCTCGGCCAAATTGATCACCAACAATGGTCTGCCCTGGCCCTGGGAGGCATGGAGACACACTATCCACAATGCTGCAGCTTTATTTGAGAACTCACGCTGAGCAAGTCTTGAAGAGAAACGACAACGCAGAAAGAATCACAACCCGGTAACATCACCCAAGGAAACCTTCTGCTGTGCTTTCTGCAACTGGACTTATCTATCTCGGATTGGTCTTTTTGGCCTTCAGCATGCTTGCAGAAAGCACGGAATGTGTCCTTCCTGAATCTTCATTTGTGAAGAAAAGCCAGAGAGAGAGAGAGAGAGAGAGAGATCTATTTAAATAATACGCTTTAATATGGGCTGTTCCCATGAAAACACTTAAGAGGAATTAACAATAGATTAAGGGATATAAAATCATATTAAACTATGACATCAAAACATTATCACATCCAACTATTCAACTGTAATTTGCATTTAATTCATTCTCAGTAGAGTTGGATCCAGACATGTTACTTTGCTAAGTCTACTATGGCACAAAATTAAATAGATGTGAAGCATCTACCAAAAATAGTGTTTTTGTTGTTATTGCTGTCCAAGAGATGAAAATTCTTCAATTTGATCTTAGACATCTTGAAGGCTTTATAGCTATTGCTCTAATCTTCCATCCATTGATGCTGATTTTAGTATACCATTAATATATGAATTGGATTTAAAGCATATGCACAAGGCTGACCACTAAGGTTGTGTTTTGTTGTCATTTGGAACTATTTACTATCCCATGCAATATTTCTGTACTTTAGAACAAAGGTAGAAAATCACCATAATCACAGACCATTGATTACCACATATTGGCTGAGGCTTATGGCTGCTGTAGTCCAAATATCTTTCTATCATCTAACTAATTTAATCCCAATTTTCTTACAACATTTTCACTATACAGGTGAAAACATCTAAGGGTGAGCTAGACAGGAGAATTAATTGCAGAAAATAGTGCATTACCTCGGTATGTCAGCAGTGTTCATTTGTCCCCACGATCTATTTGCAAGATCACTGGCATGGAAAGCTATCCAGTGTTTGCAGTTCACATGGAGCATGTCCACAAGAAAATATGGTGGCCATGAGTGAATTACCTGCCTTATTATCTCCTGAAAAAGATATCTCCATTCCCCCCCTTTTTTGCCAATAAATGAGAGAAGTGGAAGAGTGATCTACTTAATTTTTTTAATTTTTTTTAATTTTTTTTTTTTTTTTTGCTCTGCCACTTGAAAATAGGACTTGATCATGTCCCCGAAAAAACAAAAATGGCGACTCTGGCCCCTTCGTCACCAGCAAGCCCTTCCCCCATACACATCTGACCAATCACTTTCTGACTTCCTGGATGTTCAGACGGCCTGTTATGCACATTTTCACATACTTTTTTTTTTTTTAAAGATCATGAGAAACAGCAAACTACTTGGAGTTTTCAGCCTCCCTCCTTCCGAATATGGCAAATCCCAGTAGAAGCTCATCTGGACAAAAGTTATTCTGTCCACATTATTTTAGGATTTTTTTCATCATCTAAACGATGCCCTAGATTGTGTCAGGTGGTAATACCAGAGCATTGAAAAATTAGTTTAAAGCTAATCCATTAACGTTGTTTTTTCCTTGTTAGAATTGCTTGGAAAGCTACTGAGAAATATTTAGTTCACCTCTTTGAAAGCAATAAATTTTTGTGTGAAAAGTCAACTGAAAAGACTAAGTGATTAATAATTAAGACTTTGGAGAAGTAAATGAATAAATAGCATTTGTATTAAATGAATCATGATGCACAAAAACACAGAGTCTGAGCCTACCAAATTGGATATGCATTGTCTCCAAGCAAATCTAATGTGTATAATGACCATCTGATTTCAAATGACGATTTATTTCCATATGGCCTAAACGATAGGCATGTGTTGTATATAACATTATACATCATAATTCAACATAATGTTAATCTGGAAATTAAAACCCAAATCCATTTGCTAGTCCTAATCAATAGAATTTGAATCATTGTAACTTATATATGTGTTGACTTATTAAGTTCTTATTAATTTACTGTGCCTGCTGTAGCTGCGACTACTAATTGCATTTCAGCTTGTTAGACTATAGTGAAAATTATTTTTAAAATTGTTATTTTAATAGTTAATAATGCATTAGTAATGCATTACTTCTATATGAAAAATAAATTTTATATGAAAATTACTTTCCGGAATAAATTTTTTAGATAATGTGAATATTTTTACTCACTTTGTTAATATTATTTTAATATATCAATTTAAAATAAATTTAAAATCACTCTGGTTGTTTTCATTACTTAAGGGCAACACATAAAATTTTAATAATTATTTTCAAACTCCCAGTTATAGGTAGTTGTGGCATACCACTTATTATTGTTGTTGTAGTCTAAAATAACTGATTTGTAGGTACACTATTAAGAGTGGCAAGAGATATTTGGATTCCTGTGCAAATAATATTGTTTTTCTTAGGCAGTAGGTTTTCTTTTCATGATTCCAGCTGAGTTATCTAAAAAAGCCAATTCTTCAAGTAAAAATCAAAGTTATTCTCTACATTGCAGCATCTTATGCCTTGATTGTATCAGAATAATATATTCCCTCACACTGCTACCAGAACCTGATGAATTATTCTACCTTTAAAGAGAGCTTGTTGAATTACACATAAAATCCTTTATCTTGGAAAATGTTGTTAATGAAACCACCTGTTTTCTGGTTCCTGTTTTATGAGATGACATGGGTCAAGAATAGTAATAACACTAGGTCTAGGTCTCTTCAGTTTCAGAAGAAACTGAAAGATATGCTTTTGGGCAGTTATTTCAAATATCATTTTTCAGTGAGCCAGTAAGGTTTAATTCCGAACTTACTCTTTTTCTTTCACATCCATGTAATTCTCAAAATCTTTCATAGAATCACAGAGATGAAAGGGGCCACAAGGACCATCTAGTCCAAATTTCTGTCATGTAGGAATACACTATAGCACTCCTGAAACACCTAGAGGAAGTCTATATCACTGTAAAGCAGTTCTTACAGTAAAGTCATTTTTCCTAATGTTTAAGTGGAATCTGCTTTCTTGTAATTTTTATCCACTGGTTCATGTTCTAGTCTCTAGAGCAGCAGTAAAGGATGTAGTTCCATCTTCTACATGACATCCCTTCAAGTATTTCAAGATGGCTGTCAGGTCTTCTGCAACCTGAATGTACATAGCTCCCTAAGTTATTCCTTATAAGGTTTAGTTTCTAGACCTTTTATCATCATGGTCTCTCTTCTCTGGACATGTTTTAGCTTGTCAATATCCTTCTTGAACTCTGGTGCTCATACCTAGACATAGCATTCCAGGTGAAGTTTGAGCAGAATAAAGGAGTACTACTACTTCTGTTTATCTGGACATTATATTCCTGTTGATGCAGTCTAAAATTGCAATGGCCTTTTTGGCTGCTGCATCACACTATTGACTCATATTTAGTTTGTGGTCCACTAAGACCCTTAGATTCTTTTCACATGTACTGCTTTCAAGCCAGGTTTTACCCATGCTTCGTTTGTGCACTTCATTTTTCCTGCCTCAATGTAGTACCTTACATTTATTCTTGTTGAAATTCATTTTCTTAGTTTTAGCCCAGTCTCCAATCTGTCAAGTTCATTTCAAACTTTGATCCTGTTTTCTGAGGTATTCACTGCTGCCCCCATTTGGTGTCATTTCCAAATTTGATAAGTGTGCCTTCTATTCCATAATCTAAGTAATTTATAAAGATAGTAAAAAATGCTGGCCCAGGACAGAACCCTGGGATACTCTACTATTACTTCTCTCCAGAATTAAGAGCAACTACTGGTGAGCACTTTTTGGGTTCAGCTGGTCAAGCAGTTACAAATTCACCTAAGAGTAGCAATGTCTAGCACAAAGTTCACCAGCTTGCCTGGAAGAATATCATTGGTGACTTTGTCAAAAACCATGTCAAAGGTTGGATTTTTTGGGGGGGGAATGCATCATCCAAATCTTCAGTCTGGCTTGGGGGGGGGCTATCATAGACCTCCACAAAGTTGTCAGTATTGTTTCTTTCCTCTTTAATTTTTATCCAAATGTTCTCAACCTGTTTTCCATTCTCCAAGTCATGAACCTCTTGCACAGGTGTACACATCCTGGACACACAGTGCTACTCCACCTCTTCTCCTGTTTGGTCTGCTTCTTTGGAATAGCTTATATTCTTCCATTACTATGTTGCAATCATGAGAGTCATCTCACTGGTTTCCAGTGATGAGTTTTAAATCATATTTCACTTCTCCTGTTAAAACCAACGATGGAGAACCACACAAGGTCCAAGGATAGCACTCATTTCATTTTCCATCCCTGCTGGCTGTACCCATAACTTTTGATGAAATCATACTCATAAGTGACTACTGGGCCTAAATGAGGGGTGGTGAGATTACTTATAACGCAAGAACCATACTACTTGGAGGTCTCTGGTGATGTGATTCTCATGTTTTTGCTGATTCCCCCCCCCACACACACACTTACTTTACCCCAATGTGTAATTTTGCTGGCTTCTTTGTTTGCTTGTTTTGGTCTTACTCTTCCACGTTCAGTCCCATCAGGTACTTAACATGAAATTGAAACAATATTTGAACCTGAAATCCTAATATTTCTGAAGTTTGTGACACAGCTCACATCACAAATTTACATCAAATACATACATTTTAAAATACCCACAAACTATGCATGTTATAGTAATTTGCATAGAATGTTTTATTGTATGACAAAATGCTTGAAAAAAATTATTTCCAAAACAAAAAGAAGTACAAAAGTACATATTCTTAAAAGAAAAAAGTGCATGAAATATGTATAAAATTTCACAATTTTTTTTTTAAAATACTATCTAATGCAGAGTTGGCACAGAGTAGACTTAAGAACGGGAAAAATGAACTTTTGAAAAATCAACTTAGAAAAACTCATTCTGGCCTGTTGCTCTACAAGAAATCCTTCTTTTAGGGGAGAATTCAAATGAGCATTAGTGTTTAGTTCTTTCACCTACTCTCTTTTTTATTTGTTTATTAGTTGTCTGGTTGTTTTGTTCTGTTTTAAGCCATCTTGAGTATTTTAATGGAAACGTAAGCTTAAAATATTTTTAAAAGTTTGGGTCAGGGAGAGTTGGCAAAATGGTCTATTATAACTTGAAGCTGAACCATTCACTGTTTCTTCCTGCTCTTGTCTGGTCTGATGACATCATCTTGTCCTTCTGCCAATGTATTGTTTTGCTTTGGGAGTAAAAGAAAGACCAGTGGGAAAAAATGGAGTTGGCATGCTACATGTTGATTACATTTTTAAGTCAGACAATAGGACACTAAGTATAGATTCTTCCATTGAAAGCAGTGTCCCAGTAAATGGAAAATGGCCTAAACCCAAAGTACTAAAATTATTTCTGATTTTAGGTTTACATTTTTATAGACTAAACCAGTGTTACTGCCTTGGAAGGAAAAAGCTGGGATCTTTTTAGATACTGGAATATAATACTATTCTTTGGTGTTGATGTGCACTGAACATATGGATTCAAAGACATATGCAACCTTTTCTTCCCTTCTTCAAGTACATATATACTAGAGCACAAACTTGGAGTAAATTTTTTGTTTATCTTCAGATATAACTCTGTTTTTTGTGTACCATTAGTCAAATGTGCATGTTCATAAATGTGATTTTTTTCCCCAGTGCTCCTAGTAATAGAATCCCTTGCACAAAACTTAGCATACTTTTCCCCAAGCCAGGGTCCTGCAGATGTGTTGTGCTACAACTTCTATCATTCCTGGTCAGTGTGATTTACTAAACAATCATCACACTGTCTGGAAATTCGTGGAGTTGCTTACAGTAGTATAATACATCAGGAGTGTATTGGTTTGGACAATGGGGGAAGGTGTGGATATTAAATCTAGCAAGTTAATATTTAATATTAGAACACAAGAACCTCCTGGCAACACCAGATCAAAGCCTATCCAACCCAGTATTATGTTTCCAAAGTTAGTGGAGATTAACCTCACCTTACAAAAGAATTGTAACCAGTGGGGAGAAGACTATGTGAATGCATACATTGGGGGGGGGGAAATATCACAGCAGCATTCTTATGAGTATGTGAATACATAAAAAATTAAGTCTTTTTTTAAAAAAAGAAGAAATAAACAACTAGTATCCATGATGAAGTACCGTATATTCCTGCATACAAGACTACTTTTTAACACTTGAAAATCTCCTCAAAAGTGTGTGTGGGGTGGTCTTATACCCCAGTAGATCTTTTCCCCTGCTGTGAGAATGATTGAAGTGTTCAATGGCCTGGGCAGTTTTCCCAGCTGATCCTTCCTCCTGCTGTGAGAATAACTGCTTTGCCTTTGAAGAGTTAAATGGCCCTCGATTTAGCTCAGGGGAGTCAAAATGATGTTTCTTTTCAGGACAAGTTAACATAAAATTAGAATTTCTGGATTTAAACTTATCATTTTGCATCAAGTTTTGTCTATGGTGAAATTCTCTTGTCTGCCAATGTGGCTCTAAAATCATTAATGTGCTCATTCATTAATGTGCTCATTCAAAAATTTGGGATTTGATAGCTTCATATTAACCAACTTACAGTATTAATGCAACCTTACTTTCCAAAGATTGAACACCACAGAGATTTTTCAAAGTATCCCATGCTTTTTTAGCTGTTCTCAGTCCTTTAATTTCACAGACTATTCCATCATCTACAGCCACTGAGCTGGCTGGCTGGTGGGGGACAGGCTTTCCAGCCAGGTGGCTGACTGGCTGGGGGGGGGGCAAACTCTATATTTTAACTTAAAAAATGGGGGGGCGTCTTATGTGCCTAGTCGTCTTATACGCCGGAATATACGGTAAGTATATGAATTAAGAACAGGCTAATAGTCAGACTCAGTGTGGTGCAGTGGTTTGAGCATTGGACTAGGACTCTAGAGAACAGTGTTGATTCTCCATTCAGCCATGGAAACCCACTGGGTGACCTTGGGCAAGTCACACTCTCTAAGCTTAAGAAGAAGGCAAAGGCAAACCTCCTCTGAACAAATCTTGCCAATAAGACTCTATGAGAAGTTTCCCTTAGGGGTCACCATAAATTGGACATTACTTGAAGGCACACAACAACAATAATAACAGCAGTTTTTGGAGAGTGTCCCTCAAAATGTAATTATTTACTGTACATGTAAGTCCTAATTTATAATCTATCAAAAGGAAGAATTAAAGAATTAGTCATCCATTATTTGGAAGCCAGTACACGCTGTGAGAAGAGGGCTAAATATACTCCACTTGATGAATACAAAACTGTACTGAGTTAAGGATGGAGCACCCATCCAATGGGGAAAAAATCATCAAGATATATTAGACAAGTCGATCAACAGCAGATGAGTATGAATGATGAGTATATGCTTTGTAATTTTGCACTAAGAAGACTGTGTGTCCTTCTCAAGCTGCCCTTGCAAAAAAATAGGGAGAACAGGTTGTCAAGAAAGAGAGAGGAAGATGTACCAAGTTGTGGATAATGTGATTTTTTTTTAATATAAAAAACAGCTAAAATGCATTTAGACCTTCATTATTTGGCACACCATTAATTGCGTTTCATGAACTCCTTATTTGACTATTTGTGCATAAAAGAGTGCTCACATTTTCTCACATCACTTTGGAAGCACGGAGGAAACATAGAGGAAGGATGGGAGGAGGATGGTGTCATGCAAAATCGATCGCTGGAAGCAGGACATGGCTGAAAGTGTCCTCCTCCTCACCTCTGCGGGGGAGGGAGTTATCCTGTCTGAAAAAAGTCCTAGGAATTCAGGGCTCCTGTTTCTGAAAAAGGAAGAACATATTGGAATCTATCATGTTTTGTAGCAGATCACATTGGATGATAATCTGTTAAATACTGCAAGCATCTCATTGTGTACAGTGAAATCTTATAGTCATTAGGGACCTTTGCCTGTAGACTATAGTATGGTTATTTGAAGAATCTGACAAACTAGGATTTTGTCCAGCATTGTTGCAAAATTGAGACTGAGAAGTCACATTCAGCCAAATGTCTCAAGAGCTGAACCAAGTGAAGTTAAGCACATGTTCAGTTCTTTCCTAAAATCAATAGAATTTTGAAAAGTTTACACTCCATTGATTTACAGTATATCACTCCTGTGCAAACCTTATTCAATATGTTTCAATTTGCTGTCTACATCTGGTATCTCCACTCGTAACTACCAGCATCAGCTGCCACTTCCACCAACTGTTAGAAATTTTAACTAAAATAACAAAGCACAGAAATCACAAGGTTTCCCTAGAAACAATAAAAAAGCAGGGGGGCTTTTTATTGGTTGTTTTTATTTATCTTTTAAAACTTATGTTCATGGTACAGTGAAGTATGGATATAGCTATAAATGAGAAATTAACAAACAGTATTAAAGAAAAAAAGGGAATGTTCAATAAGAAAGATTTTGGAGAGAAATGGAGCTAGTATTTAGAATTTGTATTAATAAAGGGGAGAGGAAACAAACCAGTGTTGGAAACAATGGAATTTTGGAAAGAGGGATGAATGTAATAAGGTTGAGGTCCCAGGGTGGAGGGAATCACTTATATGTTAATAAGTATAATTGTTGTATGAGTTGGGTTTATAATTTGTATGTTCTTAAAAATAAATAAAAATTATTATGCAAAAAATTAAAAATTCTGTTCATTGTTAAAATGTTTTTAAAATGTTTTATCCATGATTTTAAATGTTATTGTAATTGTTAAAATGTTATTGTATTGTTTTAAATGTTATTGTAATTGTTTTTAATTTGCTACTTCTGGAAGCTGCTTTGGGTTCTACTTAGTTGTCATATAAAGAAAAAATAAATAGATGGTTGGATGGATGGATGGATTTTGATAGGTAGTGTACCTGCATGGAAACCAGACTCTAGGGATTGTACACAGATCAAAAGTCAGTTTAATCTTCCCTAAAACTGTGTGTATCCCCATATTAACTTGAGCAACAAAAAAAAGCAACCAGATATTGTTTCTGTCTCACAGTCTCTATTTTTTTTTTAAAAAAAATTGATTTATAAATATTAACATCTTCGTGTCACAGAATATTGCATAGAAACATAGAATCATAGAGTTGGAAGAGACCATAAGGGCCATTCAGTCCAACCCCCTGCCATGCAGGGATACACAATCAAATAATTCCCAAGAGATAGCCATCCAGCCTCTGTTTAAAAACCTCCAAAGAAGGAGATTCCACCACACTCCAAGGCAGTGTATTCCACTGCCAAACAGCTCTTTTAATAATGTTGCAGATCTTAAAGTGGGAGTGAAGAACCTGTTATCCTCCAGATTTTGTTTGAATACAAACTCCATCTTCCCTTACGATTGGCCATGCAGCTGATGCAATTTGGAGTCCAGTAATACCAGGAACAGATTGATTTCTCATCCATTTCTTGGAAGATAAGTATAAAAATGTAGAAGAAGGAATCTAGTTGTCACCTTTACCACTAACTGATTTATTCTGGTATGAGTACAATATTCAATAAAAAGGTTTTTCTTTCTGAGGGTTTCTGGGGAGCGGAGGTTCCCCTTCAAACCAAAGGAGAGAAACGCCAAGGGAAGAACAATTCCCTTGCCTGCGCCTGTCTGGCTAAAGCCAAGCCCACAGTTTTTAAAAAACAAAAGATTATTTTATGTTTATTTTTTGAAAAAACCTGGAGGCATAAGGTACTTTTTTTTCCTTTGGCAGGAAGCCACTCTTTCAATAATTTGAAATGGAAAAAGACACAGTAGCTACTTTCTAGTATTGATTTTGACATACAATATCGATACTAAAGTGCGACTTGCCCAGACGTTGGAGAGAATGAAGAAAAGGGGAAAAAAGAGAAAAGTAAACAACCTTTTTCCATCTGAATTAAAGATTTTATAAGTCATCTTTTTCTTTTTTTCATGTTGTAAAGGCAGTGGTTTGTTATATAGTCTGTTGGACTTTACAACCTCAAAAATGCAGATTGGGAGAGGATCTACACCTGGAGTAAATCAAAGCCCGAGTTAGTTGAAGCTGAAATAATCTTCAACTTTCATTCATTCTCTCCTTTTCCTACCCATACATTAGACTGAAATTAATTTCTATTATAATATTATATGGTGGAAAAGTTGATTAAATCCTGAAAATTAGAGGGACAACTGATCTACATTTGACTTGCAATTAAAAATAAGAGAAAGAGGAAAAGTCAAGAAGTTTATAGAAAGGACTGAGGGGGGAGAAACAGGTGAAGAGAGGAACAAGGAAAGAGAGGAGAGATGAAGGAAGAAGCGAATAGAAGCAGATGGGAAAACAACATAAATTGGAAAGCCTGAAAGGAAAAGGAAAAGGAGAAAAAGGAAAGAGCTTCTATAGAAGACTTTATTTGCGTAAATTCTGTTAAAATTGTGGTGAGATACAGTAGTGGTATTTTGGTGAGTTGAAACTGAAAGTACTACTTTACAGGAGCAAATTCAGTTTTTGTATTTTCTTTATTAGTACTGGATACATAATATGTAATAATATATTGACAGACACATAATTGTATGTAGATATACTACCATAATCATAAATAATTATATTACTATTTAATAATTATACAAATAGAAAATAATTGTAACTGTACATGATATATATGTTTGTGTGTGTCTGTATAAATGTGTGTGTGTGTGTGTATATATATGGTTAAATTAAATATATATATAGATAAGTAATATATATATATATACACACACACACACACACATATACAAAAAACAAAATATAGGGGATATATATATATATGTGTGTGTGTGTATTGTATTGTATATAATATTGAGTTGTTTGTCAATTCCTATTGGGACAGGTGGGAGAGAGGAGTTTAGTATTATTAGAAACAACATTGGATTAATAATAATAATAATAATTTATATTTACTGACATATATCCATTTATTTATACAAATATAAACATATGTTCAGGGGAAAAGGAGATTATTTATATTTGGATATATTTGGATATAAAAAAGTTAGTAAAAAATGTTTAGCGGAGGAGAAATGGTTTTAGAATCTGGTGGAGGCATTATAAAATGGCATTGGAATACTAAAGTGTTGACATACCTATTAACATTAAGAGAAAGAAGGAAGTTAAAGGCATAGAGAGGTAGGGGAGTTAATAATAACATTGATAAATGGCCCATAGCACTAGATGGGTGACTGCCGAAACACATGCACAAATGTTGAAAATGAGGAGAGGCTCAACGGAAATGGCAAAGATGCCAGAATTACATATGATTATGGAAGAGTTAAGAACACAATTAAAGAACTTCAAAGAAGAAATAAGACCAGAACAAAAAGATTTAAGAAAAGAAATAAGAGCAAACTATAAAAAAGAATCAGAAATACTAGGAAAAAAGATAGACAAAATAAATAAGGAGTTAGAGGAAGTAAAAACAGAGATTCAACAGCTGAAATCTAAAACACAAGATTTGGGGAAAATTACAAAATCAATACAAGAAATACAAGGAAAAGAAGTACACATTAAAATCAAGAATGAAAATACAGGGGAAAGTGCCTGAAGTTAGGAGGTATACCAGAGAAAATTAATGAAAACCTTATTGAGAACATTACATTAGCCTTAGCAAAATATATTAACAGCACAGAGGAAAACATTGATGGAGAAATTGATAAAGCTTTTCAGGTAAACTGGAAAATAGCTAAAGAGAAGAATCTCTCAAGATGTGGTGATCATTTTGACCAGATCCAGAACCAGAGAAAAGATCACTCAAAGAAGCTATGAAGAAAATTGAATAATTGAAGACAGAGATAAAAATATACAAACATATCCCAACAATAATATTGAAGAAAAGACAAGAATATAAATTCTAAACACAAAAACTAGCAAGAAGAGGCATTAACTACAAATGGGAAAGACCAGAAGGCATCTCATTTACCTATAAAGAGAAAAGATATAAAATGATTCAGTCAAAAAGGCAGAAGAATTTATTAAAAGCTAGATGGAAGAAGAAAAGAATAATAAAAAACACAGCATATGGAAGAAGTAAGGAAGAAAAATAAAGAAGAGGAAAATCAACAAAGAGAATTAGATTCAGCAGAAGAAGGAACTGAGGGAGAAGGAGAAAGAACTGAGGAAGAAGTAATTGAAGAACCTGAAGAAGAAACAGAAGATGCGAAAAGGTTGGAAGAAAAGGAATTGGAGGTTAAAATGGAAGGGATAATAAATACTGAAGATGCCAATTAAAATCTGTTCATGGAACACCAAAGGATTAAAATCAGAATATAAATGTAGACATGTTTTCCACTATTTAGAAAAATTGAAGGCTGAGGTAATATGCTTGTAAGAAGCAAGGATCAAAGAAAAGTTGTAAAATATCTAAGAAACCCTAAATTAGGACATGTTTATCATTCATCTATTAGTCAAAAGAAAAAAAGAGGTGTGGTCATATATGTAAACAAAAATATACATCAAAAGAACTCTTCAAAGACAAGGAAGGACAATATGTAGGTATTGAGGTATTATTACAAAACTTAAAACCAGTAATTGTGGCTGTATATGCACCAAATTCAAAACAAGAAAAGTTCTTTGCAGGGTTACACAGAAAATTAGATTATAAAACAGAAAACTTACTAATTCTAGGGGATTTTAACAGAGTAATACACCCTCTATTTGATAGATCGAGTGGGAAAAAAACAAAAATATCAAGGGAAACTACCTAGGAGCTTTTTTGAAATGACAGAAGAATTAGCAATTCAAGATATATGGTCACATAAATACAATAAGCAGAAAGGATTCACTTTTTTTCAGACTGTTACAAAACAATGTTCAGAATAGATATATTTCTTATTTCTAAAAATCTATTAAGAGTAAAGAACATGGACATATTACCTAAAGTTGTGTCTGATCATTCGCCAATTGAAATTACAATAGAAATAAACAAAAAAATGTAAATTGGCGGCTAAACATAACTTTACTAAGAAATGAAGAATTTGTAAATACAGTTAAAAAAGAAATAACACATTACTTTAAGGAGAATATGACACCAGACTGTTCAATGAAAGTAATATGGGATGCCAGCAAGGCAGTAATACAGGTATTATTCATTAAACGAGGGGCAGAAGTGAAAAAAATGAAGTCAGAAAGATATAATATTTTTAGCAGAAGAATTGAGAAAGAGGGAAGAAAAGCTGAGAGAAAATCCAAAAAATGAGGAAATTATCAAACAAATAAAGCTAATACAAAAACAGCTAAATATAGAAACAACAATCAACAGAATTGATTGAAAAACAGTTGAAAAGAAGCAAATACATTTTGAATATTCAAACAAAACAGGAAAATGGCTGGTGTTTAAGATGAAAAAAAGGAAAAAAATTACAGAAATAAAATATAAAAAAGAGGGGACAACAAACAAAAAAAAGTGCATTTCTTGAATATTATAAAATATTATTTGAAAATTAAAAAAACTAACTTTAGATGAAAAGGAAGAAATGAAGATATATTTAGAGAATCAAACATTCCCACAATTAACAGAAGAACAAATTAGGTAATAATAATAATAATAATAATAAAATTTATTTATATCCCGCCCCTCTGCGAGCAATCGGGCCAGCTTACAACAATAAAATAATACACAGTATAAAACAACTCAAAATCCCTTCCCCCCTTAAAACATTATTAAATTAATACAAATTAAAATCAATATATAATACAGTTTATTAAAAACTCTTTCGAGCAAGCAACATCAGTTTGGAGGTCCAGAAGCAACCTCCAGAGGGGGTTCCTGAGGCCGGGGTTAGCTATTCTGGAAAAGCCTGCCTGAAGAGAACCGTCTTGACAGCCTTTTTAAAGCTGTCTAATGATGTCAATAGGCGGATCTCATCCGGCAGGCCGTTCCACAATTTGGGGGCAACAGCTTAGAAAGCCCTCTGGGAGGTGGTCGCCAGCCTAGGTCTTTGTGGCTGCAACAAATTCTTCCCAGAGGACTGGAGAGCGCAGGGAGGATTATAAGGGAGAAGGCGGTCCCTGAGTTAGCTTGGGCCCCAGCCATTTAGGGCTTTAAAGGTGATAACCAACACCTTGTACTGGGCCCGGAAGCTGATAGGCAGCCAGTGGAGGGACCTCAGAACTGGAGTAATGTGGTCCCTCCTAGATGTCCCAGAAACTAGCCTGGCTGCCATATTTTGTACCAGCTGTAATTTCCGAACTAAGCACAAGGGTAGCCCCATGTAGAGTGCATTACAGAAATCAAGACGTGAGGTTACCAGCACGTGCACAACAGTCTCAATATCCCTTACTTCCAGAAAAGGGCGGAGCTGGCGTATCATCCGAAGCTGATAGCAAGTGCTCCTGACTGTCGCATTTACCTGATTTGTCATCAGGAGTGACGAGTCAAGGAGCACTCCTAGACTGCGAACACAGTCACTGGAGGAGAGTGTGACCCCATCCAGGACTGGAGATTGCAACCTGATTCTTGGTTTCGGGGCCGCTACCGTGAGCACCTCCGTCTTGTCAGGATTCAGTCTCAATCTGTTTTTCCTCATCCAGCCCATTACTGCCCGAAGACATTCATTGAGAGAAGAGATGCCGTCAGAATTCGAGACCGACGAACGAGATACGGAGAAATAGATCTGAGTGTCATCAGCGTACTGATAACACCCAGCTCCATAACTCCAGATAATCTTACCCAGCGGCTTCATATAGATGTTAAATAACATCGGGGACAGAATAGCACCCTGTGGTACTCCACAGGTAAGCTCCCTTTTACTGGAGCTACTGTCCCCGAGCAGCACTCTCTGGGTCCTGCCTGAGAGGAAGGACCGGAACCACTGCAAAGCAGTGTCTCCGATGCCTAACTCCCTCAGGCGATCCAGAAGAATGCTGTGATCTATCGTATCAAAAGCCGCTGAGAGGTCTAGGAGCACCAACAGGGTCACACTACCCTTGTCGATACTCAGACACAGATTGTCGGTCAAAGCAACCACGGCAGTCTCAACCCCAAAGCCTGTCCTAAAGCCAGTTTGAAATGGGTCTAGGTAATCGGTTTCATCCAAGACAGCTTGGAGTTGAAGAGCAACCACCCTCTCGATCACCTTGCTCAAAAATGGTAATAAAGAGACTGGCCTATAATTATTCATAGCCAGGGGGTCCAGGGAAGGTTTTTTCAAAATAGGCTTAACAGCCGCCTCCTTTAGACATGATGGAATATATCCTTCCCTGAAGGATGCATTGATGATGCTCACAAGGAACTTCCACAATGCATCCCCTCCCTGGACGGCCAGCCAAAATGGGCAAGGGTCGAGGGGGCAGGTTGTCTTCCTCACACTACCAAGGAGCTTGTCCACATCATCGGTACTCACAGATTGCAGCTGATCCAGTACGATTACATTGGCAGAGTCGCTGGACACCTCGTCCATTGTTTCTGTTACAATAGTGGCATCTAGGTCGGCTCTTATCTGAGAGATTTTATCTGCAAAGAAGTTATTAAATGCATCACAGCAGGCAGTCGTCGGGTTAAGTAGGGGATTTGGCGCAGGAGACATCTGCGCCAGCTCCCTCACCACCCTAAACAGCTCTGTTGGACGGGACTCTGCAGACGCAATACGTGCAGAGGAGAAGGATCTCTGCGCTGCGCACATCGCCTCCCGATAGGACCAAAGAAAGTTGCTATGGCGAGTTCTGTCAGATAAGAGTCGAGTCTTCCGCCACCTGCGCTCTAGTCGTTGTCCAAACCGCTTCATTTCCTTAAGCTCAGGTATATACCATGGCCTATGGTTAGAAGCGGGTTGGCAAGGACGCTTGGGAGCAATCGTGTCGATAGCTCTGGTAAGGTCGGTGTTCCACGTATTAACCAGAACATCGACAGGATCACCGGCATTTCCAACCATTAAACCCTCTAAGGCTTTCTGGAAACCCATAGGTTCCATTAGCCTTCGAGGGCGGACCGTTTTAATGGGTCCACCACCCCCGGTGGGGCAGATGTAGGCTCTAAGTTCCATCTTGACCAGGAAATGATCCGTCCATGACAAAGCAGAGGTACTGATTACCTCCGCCCACGGATATGCCTGATCCAAACTAAAGACCGCATCGAGTGTATGACCTGCACAATGCGTGGGCCCGTTGACCAATTGGGATAGGCCCATGTTTGTCATGGTCTCCATGAACTCCCGAGCCGCACCTGTTAGGCTGGTCTCAAGCGGAATGTTGAAGTCCCCCAAAACCAAAAGTCTGGAGGACTCCAGCAGCAGCTCTGAGACCAGCTGTGTCAGCTCAATTAGGGAGTCTGCTAGACAACGGGGTGGCCGGTAGACTATCAGAATCCCCAAACTGTCCCTGGTCTTCAGGCTTCGGTATATACACTCGAAGTGGGTTGTGTTCCGGACAGGTATCCTGGTCAAGGTCAGGTGGTTCTTATGGACTAGAGCCACTCGGCCCCCTGCCCACTTCCTCTCACCTGCTCGCTAACAGAGTACCCAGCTGAGAGGGCTTGCGCCCATGTGACAGTGCTATCCTCTCCCAGCCAGGTCTCCGTGAAGCAAGCCAGGTCGGCGTCCTCATCCAAGAGAAGATTGTGGATGATATGAGTCTTATTCCTCACCGACCTGGCATTGCAGAGGAGCAGAGTGAGGTTCTGTGGAATGGTTGGTCTGCTCTCCAAGCCATTCTGGGAAACAGAGGGAACTGAAGATGGGATAGCTTTCAAACAGTGATCCAATCTTCTCTTGCAACATTTCTTCGCTCTATTCCAGCCATATCTCCCATTCCCCAACACTACTCTGATGGCTGCCCCTGCCTCCTTCCCGGCCTCAGGTAAGATGGAAGAGCACTCACTCTCCACCCCCAGTTTGAAGCCACACTGCTACTGCTGCTGCTGCTGGTGGTCTGGCTGGCACTGGCTTTAAAGGCACTCAGAGGCCAGGTGTTCCTAGGGAGGAGGAGGAGGGCCAAGCACTCACTCTCCACCCCCAGCTTGAAGCCACACTACTTCTGCTGCTGCTGCTGCCGATGGTCTGGCTGGAGCTGGCTTTGAAGGCCCTCAGAGGCCAGGTATTCCTAGGGAGGAGGAGGAGGGCCAAGCACTCACTCTCCACCCCCAGCTTGAAGCCACACTACTGAAGCAGAAACTCACTCAGCCCAGCCAAGGTCTTAACTCTAGCAGGCAAGCAGTTCTTCTAGCTTCAGGGTGGAAGCAAGGGGTGTGGCTCCCCAGCGGAAGCTCACCCAGCCCAGCCAAGGTCTTGACTCTAGCAGGCAAGCAGTTCTTGTAGCTTCAGGGTGGAAGAAGGGGCGTAGCTCCCCAGCAAACACTCACCCAGCCCAGCCAAGGTCTTGACTCTAGCAGGCAAGCAGTTTTTGTAGCTTCAGTGTGGAAGCAAGGGGTGTGGCTCCCCAGCAGAAGCTCACCTAGCCCAGCCAAGGTCTTGACTCTTAGCAGGCAAGCAGTTCTTGTAGCTTCAGGGTGGAAGAAGGGGCATGGCTCCCCAGCAAACACTCACCCAGCCCAGCCAAGGTCTTGACTCTAGCAGGCAAGCA
Organism: Gambelia wislizenii; assembly: GCA_030847615.1. Taxonomy (NCBI): domain Eukaryota; kingdom Metazoa; phylum Chordata; class Lepidosauria; order Squamata; family Crotaphytidae; genus Gambelia; species Gambelia wislizenii. The sequence continues at coordinate 294,360,549 of JAUMIR010000003.1, forward strand.
GTTCTTGTAGCTTCAGGGTGGAAGCAAGGGGCGTGGCTCCCCAGCAGAAACTCACCCAGCCCAGCCAAGGTCTTGACTCTAGCAGGCAAGCAGTTCTTGTAGCTTCAGGGTGGAAGCAAGGGGCATGGCTCCCCAGCAGATGCTCACCCAGCCCAGCCAAGGTGTACTCAAATCAGAGTACTCAACACCCCTATATCAATAATGGAAATTGCCACAGCTATACAGAAAATGAAAAATAATAAATCACCAGGTCCAGATGGCTATACTGCTATGTATTATAAAATATTTCAAGAAGAAATAATATTACCATTACACAAGATTTCAATGAAATTGAAGAAAATGGTGTACCGGACTCATGGAGCAATGCTAATATTACCTTAATATCAAGAGTGAAAAGACATAAAGAATTGAAAAACTACCTCCCAGTTTTGTTACTGAATAACAACTATAACATATATACAGTGATATTAGCAGAAAAGTTGAAAGGCATATTGTCAAGTATAATTCATAAAGACCAGAATGGTTTGTTGCCAGACTGATGAATAAGACACAATGTAAGGGTATTCCTAAATCTAGTAGAATATTTTGAAGCACACAGAAGCTAGCAGTGTTTTTTGCAGATGCTGAAAAAACATTTGAGAGTGTATTGTTGGATTTTCTATTAAAAGTAATAATGAAGTTGGGTTTAGGGAACAATTTTGTTAAAGGAATTGAGCAGATATATACCAATCAGATAGCACAATTAATAATAAATGGAGATAAATAAGAAACAATACAATTAATAAAGGAGTAAGACAAGGATGCCCTTTGTCACCACTGGTCTTTATAATTGTACTGGAAACCTTAAATAGAAGCTGAAGATTTAACTGTAAATTCCCAGGAATCAAGATAAAAAATCAAATATACAAACTCAGAACTTTTGTAGATGACATAGTATTTTTTATGGAAGATCCAATGAATCAGGTAGAAGAATTTTAAAAATGCTTAGAAGAATTCGGATTATACTCAGGTATCAAGGTAAATGCAGATAAGTCTATTATAAAAACCAAAAATATGACTAAGCAAGAAGATTTAATCTTATAGGAAACTACAGGATGCAAAATAGAAAAAAAGTGAGATACTTGGGAATATGCATTTTGAAAAAGAACATAGATCTATTCAATAACAACTATAAAACCATTTGGAAGAGTATAAAAGAAGATATGGAAAAAAGGCAGAAACTTAATTTATTGGTATTAGGACGGATCTCAGCTTACAAGATGAGTATACTGTCAAAAATGCTATTTCATTTCCAAAATTTACCAATAATAAAGAAAGATAGTATATTCAACCTATGGAACAAAGATATCAGAAAATGTATTTGGAATAGGAGAAAAACAAGAATGAAATGGAAATATTTAACAGATATGAGAGATCGAGGAGGATGTGACATGCCAGAACTTAAGATATACTATCAAGCAGATGTAATGGTCTGGCTCCATGACTGGATTCAACTTGAAGAGGAGCAGACACTAAATGTAGAAGGTCACAATTTAAAGTATGGTTGGCATGCCTATCTTTATTATGAAAAGGATAAGATCAACAAAGATTTAAACAATCATTTTATAAGAAAAGCCCTATTGAAAACATGGAAGACAATAAAAAATAAATTTTACAGCAAAATTCTATTATGGATTTCACCTCAGGAGGTTGTCATGGGAAGGTGGAAGGACACGAAGAATTGGCTGAGATATAAAGATATAGGGGTAAAAGATAGAAATAAAGACTTTAAACTCAAGAGAACAATTGGAGGAAATATAGAAAATGAATTGATTTCAGTATATACAAATAAAGGAAAGATTTAAAGAATATCTCATAAAAGACAGCTTTGAATTGGAAGGTAATGAACTAGATAAAATAATATAGGAAGAAAGTGAAAAAAAGAAAAAAAGCAAAATATTATAAACTGTTCCTGTTGGTAGACCTAGAACAAGAAAATATAAAAGAATTCATGATAAAGTGGGCAAGAGATTTGTGTCATACATTAAGCCTAGAAGCATGGGAGAACGCAAGAAGGAAAACTTGGAAATTCACAGCCAGCCAGAACTTAAGAGAAAAGTAGCTCAGAGATGGTATTATACACCAACTAAACTGAACAAAATAAATAAGACAATAAGCAGGGAATGTAGCAGATGTAAATAAAATCCTGGAGCATTAAGATTTATATGGTGGAGATCTGAAAAAATCCAAGAGTTTTGGCTAATAGTGCATAAAAGAATAAGGCAAACATTAGAAATCAAATTTGAAATCAAATCTGAAATTTATTGCTAAATATGACAAATGCACTAAATCATGAAATAGAACAAAAATATTGGAAGATCTTACTTTATATGATTGTAGCAGCTAGATTGTTAATAGCAAAAAAATGGAAGTCGATAGAAATACCAAATATTAATGAATGGACAGAAAAATTATTAGACATGAAAGAATTGGACAATCTGACAAATTAGAATAAGAAATAAGACAAGAAAGAAACTTTTGGAAGATTGGTTGGATGTGATTAGAAATTGGGAAAAGAATGGATATATAGTTGATAAATAAATAATATATAATACATAATGTATGTTTAAAGATAAGGATAGAAGGGGAAATGGAATAAGAGGTATATAATAAAAGATGGGGTGATGGTAAAAAGATGATTTAGATTGAATCAAGGACTGTTTGAGTATAAATTAAATCCTTAGGTCGTTTACAGGTGAATATAAGGAAGTGATTTTCCCCTTGTTTATAATTCAATGGACTAAACAGAGAGCAGTAGAATAATTTGGATAAGCTTTGATTAAAAGAAAATGAGATAGTGGATAAGGTTAATAAGCAAAATAGAGGGATACGAATTAAGAAATTGTATAAATGGATACTAATCTGATATATATTAATTACTACTGTACTCAATAAAGATGATATCCTTAAAAAAATAAATCTTAAAAAGGGTTTTGTAAGACGATAAAGGTCTGTTAAATGTCTGGCTTATTAGTTTTGAGGTATTGGAACACTATATTCTGTTTTCCGGAAGGTTTGTACAATTCATGTAAAAGACTTTTCTGAAGAGGATTCTTTTATTATAGCTTCAACTGGAGTTAGAACCAGCATATTAATAAATGTAATGTGGTAAGAAAATATGCTCTCTTCACATCTCTCCTAATGGATCAGAAGTTGTGAATACATACCATTTCAGCTGTTCCAATCTATCCAAACTCCCTTTAGCATTATTTTGTTCCAGAACAACTACCTGAAGGTCAATGATGATGTACAAATGTAATTTTTTAAACTAATTTTATTATTGGAGAAAGCAATAAGAAATTTTCAAAATTTTCTTCATTGTGTGAGAAAGCCTTCAAAAATGGTCAAGATTCCAAAGACTATTCGTAGTATAGGACTTCTTCTATCACAAATTCACCTGTGATTTTTGTGCAGAAAGCAACAGTTTCTGCATATGAAACAGCATTATTATTTTTTTGCACAGAAAACAGCATTCCCATGATGAATGTTGCTGTCCTTGAGCAAGCAGGGATCACCAGCATTGAGGCCATGATATTGAGAACACAGCTGTGCTGGGCAGGGCACATTTCTAGGATGGAGGACCATCACCTCCCCAAAATAGTACTCTACGGTGAACTCACCACGGGTCAGCGTAAGAGGGGCACTCCAAAAAAACGATACAAGATCTCCCTGTAACAACATCTCAGGCTTGGCCAAATTGATCACCAACATTGGTCCGCCCTGGCCTCACATTGGGAGGCATGGAGACACACTATCCACAATGCTACAGCCTTATTTGAGAACTCACGCTGAACAAGTCTTGAAGAGAAACGACAATGCAGAAAGAATCACAACCCGGAAACATAATCCAAGGAGACCTTCTGCTGTGCTTTCTGCAACCAGACTTGTTTATCTTGAATTGGCCTTTTCAGTCATCAGCACACTTGCAGAAAGCGTGGGATGAGTCCTTCCTGAATCTTCGTTTGTGAAGAAAAGCCAGAGAGAGAGAAAGAGAGAGAGAGAGAGAAATTATTTTTTGCACAGAAAATGCTGTTTTCTGTGCAACAATCCCATGTACAAATTTTACTTGAAATAAGTCTCTAACTGCAACACTTTCTGTGCAGGAAATAACATTTCTTGTGCAGAAAATAATATTTCTTTGAAGAAAAAACAGCTCATTTTTTTGTGCAGAATAAGTCTCGAAGTACAAAGATGCTGATCAGTCTAGGTTTGTTCTCCTCAGGGTTTCCCTGCACTGAAGAAAATCATTTTGGCCCTTTTGGAATCTTTCCATAGTGTGTCCAAATAGACTAAATGTTCTTCCATTGATTTTTGTATATTGCCTTTTAAAATGACAGATATTTTTCTGTTTATTCTCTTGTATAGATATTATCCTGTTTCTTCTTTGCAGAGTGAAGATTGGCATTGCTGACAAAGTATGAAATTTATCGTCTTGGAAGATGTGCAAGTAAATGCATCTCTCATGTTGTGGTAACATTATTAGGACTGTAATGTTGCTGCTAGAATAGATGTGGGGGACAGAGCTGGCACCTGGGTCTTGTCCCTGTCTTCCCATCCATGTTATGGGACATGTTGTAGCTTACAGATGTCTGCAAGCATGTGAAGCCATGCTACCCCATGAAAGGCCAGAATACTATTCTCCATCAGTGCATCTGAAGAAGGGGATTTGATCCATAAAAGGTCACTCTAAAAAAAAATCCGTCTGAAGGGTACCTTTAAATTCCCTCCTCCCTTTTTATATGGAAACAGATTTACACAGCCATCTGTTTGAAAATAGCTTATGAGTTGACTGTTATCTTTTCTTGGTGAAACTAGAACTATCATGTACAGGCCCATACATAAGGTGGCTCCTCTTCATCCTGGAGAGAAGTGAGTAGTGGGGTGCCACAGGGTTCTGTCCTGGGCCCAGTATGATTCAACATCTTTATCAATGACTTGGATGAGGGAATAGAGGGTATGCTTATCAAGTTTGCAGATAACACCAAATTAGGAGGGGTAGCTAATACCCCAGAGGACAGGATCAGAATACAAAATGACCTCAACAGATTAGAAAGCTGGGCCAATATTAACAAAATGAATTTCAACAAGGAGAAATGTAGGATACTACCCTTGGGCAGTAAAAATGAAATGCACAGATATAGGAATGGATGACACCTGGCTTGATGGCAGTACATGCGAAAGGGATCTAGGAGCCTTAGTGGACCACAAGCTGAACATGAATCAGCAGTGTGATGCAGCAGCTAAAAAAGCCAATGTGATTTTAGGCTGCATTAATAGGAGTACAGTATCTAGACCAAGGGAAGTAATAATGCCACTCTATTCTGCTTTGTTCAGACCTCACCTGAAATATTGTGTCCAGTTCTGGGCACCACAATTTAGGAAGGATATTGAGAAGCTGAAACGTGTCTAGAGGAGGGCCATCAAAATAGTGGGAGGTCTGGAAGCCATGTCCTATGAGGAATGGCTTAGGGAGCTGGGCATGTTTAGTCTGGAGAAGAGAAGGTTGGGAGGTGACATGATAGCCATGTTTAAATACCGTATATTCCGGCGTATAAGACGACTGGGCACAAAAGATGACCACCCCCCAATTTTTAAGTTAAAATATAGCCAGCTCAGTGGCTATAGATGATGGAATAGTCTGTGAAATTAAAGGACAGAGAACAGCTAAAAAAGCATGGGATACTTTGAAAAATCTCTGTGGTGTTCAATCTTTGGAAAGTAAGGTTGCATTAATACTGTAAGTTGGTTAATATGAAGCTATCAAATCCCAAATTTTTGAATGAGCACATTAATGAATGAGCACATTAATGATTTTAGAGCCACAGTGGTAGACAAGAGAATTTCACCATAGACAAAACTTGATGCAGAATGATAAATCTGAATCCAGAAATTCTAATTTTAGGCTAACTTGTCCTGAAAAGAAACATTATTTTGACTCTCCTGAGCTAAATGGGGGGCCATTTAACTCTTCAAAGTCAAAGAAGTCATTCTCACAGCAGGAGGAAGGATCTGCTGGGAAAACTGCCCAGGCCATTTTATACTTCAATCATTCTCACAGCAGGGGAGTATGATTACTGGGGTATAAGACCACCACCCCACTTTTGAGGAGATTTTCAAGTGTTAAAAAGTAGTCTTGTATGCAGCAATATACGGTATATGAAGGGATGTCATACTGAGGATGGGGCAAGCTTGTTTTCTGCTGCTCCAGAGACTAGGACACAGAGCAATGGGTTCAAACTACAGGAAAAGTGATTCCAGCTAAACATTAGGAAGAACTTCCTGATAGTAAGAGCTGTTCAGCAGTGGAATACGGAGTATAGTGGACTCTCCTTCTTTGGATGTTTTTAAGCAGAGGCTGGATGGCCATCTGTTGGGAATTATTTGATTGAGTATTCCTGCATGACAGGGAGTTGGACTGGATGGCCCTTGAGGTCTCTTCCAACTCTATGATTCTATGACTTGGAACAGGACTGCTTCCTAAGTGTTGATAAAAGAATAACAAACTTGCAATCAGAGTTCTCTTGGGGAATTTCCTCCGTTATCTAGGTACTCATCATTATACCTACTACTAAAACCAGGGAAGCAAAGCAGGAGGAGGAGGAGGAAGCAGTTCTTTTAAAAGTCATATTGCAAAATGTAAATTGATAATTTGTATTATTTCAAGCATAGCAGTTGTACATGAAAAGTATATATTTCTTCCAGACCTTGAAAAATTAGGTTGTCTGTGTACTTGGCAACACAGCAATGGATCTCTACTTCATATTTCAAGATCCAAATGTTGGATGGTGCCTGTTTTTAAAGGTAAATAATTTAAACTATGAGTTACGTAGTATAGTTTACTTACTTTGTAAACCTATGTGTCTGAATTCATTCATCAAACTTTTGATGTTATCAAATGGGACCAAGACAAAGATCATAGTACATTTTGGACCTGATCTGTCAATGACTTTGCGTAACTCTAGACAGACACTTAAGACTTTATCAGATCAGGCAAATATGGCATCATAAGGAAGCCTAATGATCATGAAAGAGTGTGCATACCACATGACGTCAGCCTTTTGCAATTATGTACCATAAATGAGGCGTACTTTTTTATTGATGGCCCAAGCTGTCAATAGAGCTCCCATTCCGCTTTTGTACCGGCATTGCCAGCACTTGAATCCTCATGCCATTGTGCTCACGTGAATGTAGCATCAATGGGCAAACACATCTGGGTGAGATTGCAACAGCCAGGTAGGGGACACTCTTTTTATGACACACACAAACATACTGTGTACTTGGGACTTTTGAAGTGTGTTTCTATGTGTGTGGTTTTTTAAAAATATAACGTGTTTATTTTGTTTTTATTTTTGAATTTCCCACAGTAGCATCTTCTCACAAGAACTGGTGAGAGTTCAACCCTGGAAGTAAATGGAGCTCCATTTGTGCTCCATTACTGCTGGGGAAACCTCATTGACCAAAGGTAGGTCTGGTATGGGGTTTCTTTTGCCAGCATAAAAATGACAAAATTTATGCCTGCAAAAGAATGTTAAGGGGGGGTCTGATAAAGTCCTTACTGCATGTCTGTATTTTTTGCTCTAAAACATGCATTAATTAATTGATTTTCAATAAATTTGATGTACACTTATAATGATATCTTCTACATTTTTGTGCAATATTTTTAACTGTCTTGACAAATGCTAGATTTTTCAGAAAATTTCTAGTTTTGGTGCAGTTTGCCTGGAAGCTAGCAAGGAAACAGTTTTGAGGATTGTAGGTGCTACCCCTTAAACATTTCTTTCATTTAGATAATGAGCAACACTATTAAGATCAATAAGAGCTATGCCAGGTAAGCTTCCTTATAGATTGGTCATAACTTCAAGAAAAGAAGGGCCATTTTTATTTGGCAATGTAATAGACCATTTTCCATTTAAACATACCAACTATAAATAATGTAACATTCAAAGGATAAAAGCTGCTTTGTGGCAGGCAGAGATAACTTTGACTAAAAAAATGAGAATTTTGCAAATATAGTACATAAAACCTCTGCTGTTTAATCTGCAGCACGTCTGTTTACTCTTATGAACAGGCAAAACTGCATACATTCAATTCTATGGTAGAATTGGAAAAAACAAACCAAGAATCAGAGGTCTAAATATGCGTTCCCACATCATCTATTGAACCTGATCAGTGAGAAAGAACAGCCATCTTTAGTATTTTTGCCCAAACTGATTTCTGATTTTTAGATATTAAATTGATATTTATGTATAGGAATTTCTATATTTCATGACAGAGTGCTGCATCAATGTTGAAGAGGCATGCAGGTATAGATCAGCAAAATCCTGGTCTGCAGCAGGATAACTCAGCAATTTCCACCCCCTCATTATTTTACCAGGCTTATCACTTTATTCATCTACCAAGACATATGACTAAGAGTTAGCCCATTAAGTAATAAGATTGTTTTGATAGGAAACATTTGAATTGTCAGGATTTTGTATGGTACTATGTCAAGTAACTATTCAGTTACAAAGAAAACTAAGAAGTATGACAGTAAGAACTGATCAGCAGTGGAACACACTCCCTTGGAACATGATGGGGTCTCCTTCCTTGGAGGTCTTTAAACAGAGGCTGGATGGCCATCTGTCAGGGATGCTTTGATCATGATTTCCTGGGTGGCAGGGGGTTGGATTGGATGGCCCTCATGGTCTCTTCCAACTCTACAATTCTATGATTCTATGATTCTAAGTATATCTATGATCTTACCTTCCTACTCAGTATTCTCTTCTTTTCCCCACAATGCTTCCTTTACTTCCCCACGCCCATCATGGTCAAATTAAGTTCTGCAGACTAGTAATCCAAAAAGGCCAAAATAGCATCACAGTGCACTGTAAGGCCTGATAATAGAGGAGGGTAAGGTAATCAGAAAGATATCATTGCTAATGCCTAGTAAAAGTGAGATCAGATCATAGTGGTTAACAACAGGCTGAACAGAAGTTATTTTTGTAGAGCTCCCTGAATTGTTTCTTACTAATAGCTATTAGTTAGTATTGTGGCAATATATAAGACATCAAAGAAAATAAATATTTTCTGAAGATCAGAATCACACTTCTGTCCTCATTTTTTGCCATTGTGTAATCTGTTTGATTCATAAACACATATATTTTACTGTTTTGTAATGTTTATAATCCTTGAAAATTTGTCTGTATCTTTCTAAACCACTCCCCCCCGGGGGGGGGGGGAAGAGCCTGAATACTATAACAAGAAAATACTCAGTGTTTTTTCTCATGGCAGGTTTGGGTCTGTGAGCATCTATATGTGTCACATTTTAGAGGTGTGTTCTCTGTCTTCTAGGGTTGCTGAAGATGGAAAAGTTTGGATGAAGCACAGCAGGGAGAAGCTACTTCTCTGCTACCAAGTGAAGAGCACTTATACAAGACCTCACCAATCCAGACACACCTATTTCCCTACTAGCCAAGGCTTCTGAAACTCTGTGGTCCAATTTCAGACACTGAAATTCCTAGCTTAATTTTAAAAAGTCATCTTGGATATTTTGTGCTGTAGTACCTTATTCTTTACCTCTCCATTGACTCCCCCTTGTCGTTTAGGAGAGGCTTGCATACCCTAATGAAGTTTTGAGCTATGCTGGTGGTGGCATAATAGCCACCGATAGGGCCTCCCATGCCAGACAGGTCAAAACCAAAGGGTCTGACAAAGAGCGTCAAAGGGCAGGATGGGCTCTCTAGCCTTATGGCAATGATCCTAGGAGAAGGAAAACTCCAAACCTGGGCAGATAGTACCCGTTCAACCCTGTAAGGTCAACCATCTAAGAGAAGGAAACTCTAATCAAACCTATAACCCGAGGACCTCACTGCTATCGTCCATGCTTGCAAGGCCACAGCAGATGAACCTCTGGTTTAAAGTATGAGGCCAGTTCTGTGCACGCTGTGCTCCACCAGAAAAATCCATTGCACAGGTTTGAAGGATAAAATTAATTCCGAAAAAGCCCTGTAGCGATAGGCAAGGGATGAAACGGCAGGTGTAAAGCCGCAGACCAACCCTGCATGCAGGAAACTCAGGATTTTGGTCACTTGAGCCTGTCCCAGGAGATGACAGCCTTATTCGGCAGCATCCTGAATGACCAAGCAGCCTTTTCTAAGGAGAGCACTGCTTGCTCCATATGGAGAGGAGCCCAGAAAAGGTGGCCTAATGAAAGCTCATCCCCATCTACCTGGTTGGCTAGCCTCAGCCAACGGGCATCTTCTGATGCAGTCGAACAAAGGCAAAGAAACAAAGGCACACACCGGCCTCCAAAGGTGTAAATAAATTGACGCTTGCATACTGGAACATCAGAACCATGCAAGACTCTACAGATAGTGGACAGCCTGAGTGTTGCTCTGCTCTAATAGACCATGAACTATCATGACTTAATCTTGACATCACTGTTCTTAGTGAAGTTTGTCTCCATGAGGAAGGCAGCCGTAAAGAACACGGTGCTGGCTACAAACTTTACTGGTCTGGCAAACCTAAAACTGAAAAACATCTTTCAGGAGTAGGCTTCATGATTAAAAACTCCAATGCCTCCAAACTTGAAACCTTGCCAACAGTGCACTCTGATCGCATTATTTTCTAACACATCCCACATGTTGGTCTCTTCAGTATATATGCCCCAACTATGTAAGCTGACCCTGTAGAGAAAGACAAATTCTACACAGACCTATGCCACCTCATACAAAAAGTCCCTGTAGAAGATAAAATTATTATCCTTGGTGCCTTCAATGTCAGAGTAGGAAAGAATTCCGAAGCCTAGAAAGGTGTTTTAGTCCACCATGGAGCTGGAAATTGCAATGATAACGGACGCCTCTTGCAAGAGTTCTGTGCAGAACAACAGCTGATTATTACAAACACTATCTTTCAGCAGAAAGATATCTTGAAGACAACATGGATGCATCCCCGATCCAAACACTGGCACCTCATTGATTATGTTCTAGTCCGCCAGAGAAACATTCACAATGTCCTTCATACTCGAGTGATGCCCAGTGCAGAATGCCAAACAGATAATCACCTCGTAAGATGTAAATAAATCTTCATCTTCAGCTCAAACCTAAGAGGTACAGCATCTTAAAGAGGAGTCTCCAAGTCAACAATCTTCAACAAGCGACCATAAGAGACAACTTCCAAGCAAAAATGCAAACAAAACTTGATGACCACCCTACAGATCCTTCTCCTACAGTGCTTTGGCAACATATCAAAAACAGTATCCTCCAGTCTGCAGAAGAATTCCTTGGATTCTCCCATAAGAAAAATCAAAACTGGTTTTATGAAAACAACCAAGAGATCCAGGAGCAGTTCACAAAGAAGAGAACTGCTCTCCAGGCATACCTCGTCCAGCCAACTTGTCATGTAAGAAAAGCAGCTTTCCGTCTCACATATAAGTAAGCTTCAACAAAAACTCCAAGACATGCACAACAAGTGGTGGATCAATATAGCAGAAAAGACACAACACGGTGCAGGTCTGGGTGATCTTAGAAGATTTTACGAAGCTCTTAAAGCAGTCTTTGGACCTACTTATCAGGTCCAAAGCTCCTTATACAGTACAGATGGTGAAACACTAATTACTGATAAAGCCTCCATCCTGAATCAATGAGATGAACAGTTTCAAAGTCTCCTTAGTGCCAACTGAGTAGTCCAAGGCTCAGCTATCCAACATATGATACATAAAGCAATGAAAAATGAATTGGACATAGCTCCCACTTTGGAAAAGACCGTTAAGGCCATACAGCAGATGAAAAATGGCAAGGCAGTTGGCACTGATGGAATCCCACCTGAAGTTTGGAAACATAGAGGTCATGCACTCCATGACAAATTCCATGAACTCCTTGCAAATTGCTGTGAAAAAAGGGGAACTGCCATCAGATCTCTGAGATGCAGTCATCATCACCCTGTACAAGAAAAAAGGAGCAAAATCTGATTGCTCAAACTATCGAGGCATAAAACTGCTCTCTATTGCTGGAAAAATCCTTGCAAGGATACTCCTGAACAGATTAGTTCCTGCTATTCTAGAAGAACTTCTTCCTGAAAGCCAATGTGGCTTCAGAGCCAATAGGAGTATTACAGATATGGTATTTGCCCTTAGACAACTGCAAGAGAAATGTAGAGAGCAGAACAAGGGACTCTATGTAAAATTTGTTGACATCACCAAAGCCTTCGGCACTGTGAGTAGGAAAGGTCTGTGGCAGATCCTGGAAAGACTAGGATGTCCCCCCAATTCCTTAAAATTATTATCTTGTTACATGGGGGCCAGCACGGGCAAGTCATATATGGTGATACTCTTTCAGAGCCCTTTCTAATACCTAATGGAGTGAAGCAAGGTTGTGTTCTTGCTCCAACTTTATTTACAATCTTCTTCAGCATGATGCTTCGAAGGGCTATGGCACAGCTTGAAGAAGACGACGGCATCTATATACGTTACCGTACTGATGGTAGCTTGTTTAACTTAAGCCGTCTGAGGCCTTGCAGTAAGACTCTAAACTATCTAGTCCGTGAGCTGCTCTTTGCTGGTGATGCTGCCCTTGTTGCCCTTGTTGATGCTTCACAACAGCTGCAGAGCTGTTTGGGCTGGAAGTCAACCTGAAGAAAATGGAAGTTCTCTACCAGCCTGCACCACAGGATGAACACCACCATCCCCTCATTGCTGTAGGCAAATCTGTGCTTAAGTCAGTTCAGCAGTTCACCTACCTGGGAAGCATCATCTCCTCAGATACCAAGGTTGACAAAGAGGTTGATCACAGATTAGCAAAGTCATATAGTGCATTTGGAAGACTTTACAAAAGAGTCTGGAGTAACAAACACCTGAGGCGAAGCACAAAAATCAGTGTGTATAGAGCCATTGTACTGTCTATTCTCCTTTATGGGTCTGAAACATGGGTTACCTATTGCCAACACTTACGACTCCTCGAACGCTTTCACCAGCACTGTATACGTACAATCCTAAATATACACTGGACTGACTAGGTAACGAATGTTGCTGTCCTTGAGCAAGCAGGGATCAGCAGCATTGAGGCCATGATATTGAGAACACAGCTGTGCTGGGCAGGACGCGTTTCTATGATGGAGGACCCTCGCCTCCCAAAAATAGTACCCTACGGTGAACTCCCCATGGGTCAGTGTAAGAGGGGCACTCCAAAAAATCTATACAAGGATGCCTTGAAACAACATCTCAGGCTCGGCCAAATTGATCACCAACCATGGTCTGCCCTGGCCTCACATCTGGAGGCATGGAGACGTACTATCCACAATGCTGCACCCTTATTTGAGAGCTCACGCTATACAAGTCTTGAAGAGAAATGACAATGCAGAAAGAATCACAACCTGGAAACATCACCCAAGGAGACCTTCTGGTGTGCTTTCTGCAACTGGACATGTTTATCTTGGATTGGCCTTTTCAGTCATAGGCATGCTTGCAGAAAGTGTGGACTGAGTCCTTCCTGAATCTTCATTTGCGAAGAAAAGCCAAAGACCTTATTCTTCAATTACACAAAAGCTGAGAAAACTGGAAATCATTGTGTAGAAGAGATAGAGTTTAAGTGCATATCAAATATTTTTTATTTAAATAAAAAGAGAAGAAGAAGAAGAAAAACCAACCCCAACATGTTTTGGCTAGGAAATACTCATATAGCCTTCTCCTGGAAAATGTGAATTGAAAATCCACCCAGTTTGGAGTAAAAATGGCTCATCCTTATTGCCTTTATTGAGATGACAGATGTTTGCAAATTAAGATTAGTGGAATACAAATTTTTGAATGAACAACAATTGAAGAAATATGCCTGATGGAGAAAATCTCATTAAAAAAAAAAAAAGGATATTTTTTTTATGGCAATCAACCAAATACGTCACACCAAGCCACAGAGCAAAACAAACAAACAAACAAACAAAAAAGAAACAAACAAAAACACCACAACCCTTTGCACCCATCACTCTAAGCACATGAGTCTATTTGAACCCTCCAATAGGATAACATTTCCCACCCAGAGGTTTCACCTTCATACCAGGTGACAGCCCAGAAGTTGGAAAAGGGCTATATATAGGCCAGAGAGGGAGTCTCTCTCTCTCTCTCTCTCTCTCTCTCCAATCTCCTTTCCAGAAGCTCTCTACAGAAGACATGGAATCTTCTTTGCATCAAGATTCATGTGAGAAAATTCATGTGTGCCTTAGTCTGTAGGCCCTTACATTTGATTGCACCCCCTGGCCCCCTTAGATTGGTCAGGAGTAGGGTTTCAGCATCTCTGCCGTTGTTCCATCTCTTTTTTTCTTTTGAGAAACTGCTGTTAACAGCATGTATTGAATATAGATGGTTCTGTTGGTTTCTATTGCTTTCTTTTTCTGTATTTTAAATAAAGAAACATATTTTTTGCTGCAAAATCAGCTTGTCCTCAACCTGATTTCTTTCACTTGGAGTCTCTCTGGTCAATTGTCCATTTTTAAAACCTTTAGCCTGTAAGATTCTATGGAGGGTTACTGCCTGGGAGACCTTTCCCCTCCAAACCGGTTAACTCAGTGTGGTGCTCTTAACAATAGTTAGACTAAATATTTAGCATTGGTGAAGATGCTATTTTAGGCAATCTCTTTTCAACAATTTAATATGAACTAAAGGTGGCTTCAGTAGGTCTGTGTTTTCTCTGCTTGTACAATATATAGAGTTACTGATGACATGGAAAGAAGAAAGAAATAATTAAAAAAATAAGACCATGCGTGAAACTGGATTCAGATCAGTCGAATGGCTAACTACAGTACTGAAATTTAGTACCCTGAGTATCAATTCCATCTTTAACTACATTTATGTGTAATAATAGAAGAAAATGTGTATGGCTATGTGTATATTTGTGTATCTATGCCATAGCTTAGGACTATGAAACTTAGACACCTACACTAAGCATGTTTATTAAGAGGACCCTGAGGTTGTGTACTCTTGTATTGTATTGTATTGTATTGTAATGTAATGTATAACTTACATGAATTGTACTGAACTGTATGTGATGCATTGTGATGTTGTACCCCGCCCTGATCTTGAGGGGAGAGGTGGGTAATAAATAACTCAGTATTATTATTATTATTATTATTATTTTGTAAATGAATTAATTACTTTTGATTAATTTCAATCTGTCTGTGGTTGCCAGTGCTGTTTTCAGTCATAAGGTGAAACCTTCCTTGACCAACCAAAAGGATATTGTAGTCAGATGTTGAATAATCATTTCTCCTGAAGGCCTTTAAGCAGCACTGCATAGTAATTCTTTCTTTTTAGAAAATTAAGAGTCAAAGAGGAATGAAGGGTTCTGTTGATTGTTAAGACTGGGGGGGAGGGAGCAGAGAAAAAGGCTGGATGAAGTGACTGAAAAATCAACAAGAGAAGGAAAGAATGGGAAAGATCATGGCTATATGACCTGTCTGAAAGTACTCTGAGTGTTGGCATGAAAGTACAGAACTCAATACATCATTGTAATTTGAAAAAATGATGTACTATTTTTGTATGCTTGTCTACTTCTATTTACTCATCACTCAAACCATTTAATCTACTTTCCATTATATGGTTCTGTCACAGCCATAAATTCCAACCTGAAGATAATGGATACATATCTCATATGACAATCTTCAAAGCAGCCTCTGCTGATCTATTATGTTGTTGAGGCATTACAGCTGTCAAGATCTAAAGAATAAATTTAAATCCTTCCTTAGAAAGGGTGTTTTTTAAGAAGATATTTAAAAATAGTCATACTGATCCAGAAAAGATCCATATCCCCATTTTTAGAATGGATACTATGAACATAAATCAAATGCATGCCTGAATTCAGTTCTTATTCATCAACATTCTTATGTCTTACAGGGAGATCTGCACTTGGATGTACATTAGGATTCAGATCCAAATATGGACTGCACCCCAATTCAAATTGGATACAGCTAGACATAGGAACCACATTCAGCTAGAATTGTATTGAACTTTACCCTTTGAGTTCAGTAAAACTGTTTAACGAGATATATGAAAAGATTTTGGAAGCTGAGCATATGTAAATCAGTTTTCTTAAAATGCTCAGAAATGTTAATTCTGAACTGAGACACTTTCTAGCAGGTCAGGGGGAGGGCATGAGGACCGCATGTGAAATTTACTACTAGAGTAGAAATTTGCCCCCAGAATTTAAATTCATAGATGGTACAATAATTGCATAAAGAAAAGGATGCAGAAGCACTGAAAGTTCTGTTAACCAGAGAAACAAAACTGTAGCATTATTATGAACAATTAAACAAAATAAAAGCATTATATGAAACTCTAATCCAATTATTCCACACATTTTAATGAAGCAAAACTGAATTCCATATTCATTTTGAATTCTAATTCTAATTCAAAGGTTGCATGGCCATCTGTCAGAACCAACACAAGCATTAAAATCACCACAGACCAATACAGTTGCCTTAGGATACTGTGTCTTGCAAAGGTTCAGAGCTTTCTCTCTTGGTCCATCAGTACATCTTAATTGAGTCAGAGATCTCAAGATCTCTTAATACTAAAATAATTTTCATTGAGATGAATAACTTCCTTCATACATCCACAGAAGTCACTGGGAGATAATTGATGCATCCTATGAAAGCATTATGTATGATGGGTGAAATTGTTTTTATGCTGGGTAAAACAAAGTATGAGTCCAACCTTGCTTGGAGGGAGACTTCTAATGCGTGATAATGACTCACACAATCAGCACAGCTTCATGACTGCAGTATACTCTCTCTCTCTCTTTCTATCTATCTCTCTCATGCACACACACAGTGTCATGGTGCAGGATGGAGAACATTTGGAAATTAGGTTCTGTAGTTAGAACTGGAGTTCTGAGGAGGAGTCAGAATCAATCTCAAATAGAAATCTCCACTTTGGATCCCAGGAAGCACCAGTGACTCTGAAGAGTGTGTGCCTCTTCCCTGTGACTCCAAAGATTGGATCTTAGACTCACCAAGTAAGCTGGAAGACCCTGGAGATCATTTCTGAACCAGATTCTCATTTCTCAGGCCCTTATGCTCCAAATGGATAGATCAGCTATAGAAAAAGAGATTTACAGTTGCCCCTCCACATTCGCGACTTTCACATTCGTGGTTTTGATTATTCATGGAAAGCCGCCTCCCCCCCCGCTCTCCACCCTGTCCCTCCCCAAGGCAGCGAAGGGCTTCTCACGAAACCCATTGCTGCCTTGGGAAGGGGGGTGGAAAGGCTCCCTTTTGCCTGCTCTCCACCCCAGTCCTTTCTCAAGGCAGTGATGGACTTCTCATGAAGCCTGTCACTCCCTTGGGAAAGGGAGGTTGGAAAGCCTCCTTCCCACCTGCTCTCCATCCCAGTCCCTTCCCAAGGCAGTGATGGACTTCCCATGAAGCTCGTCGCTGCCTTAGAAAAGGGGGGTGGAAAGGCTCCTGCCCACACACTCATTTCTTATTCAGGGTTTTTTCACATTCGCGGGGGTTGTCTGCCCCTAACCCCCACGAATGTGAAGGGATGACTGTATTAATTTAATTTAATAACCACATGCTTAATTTAATAACCATGTGCTTCAATACGCTTAGCAGGGAACTCAACAAGAACTCTCCTGGCCAGGCCACCAATTACTACACATTGCTCCAAACCAGTTAGGATTTTTCTTCTTTAAAAAAAGAAAAACACCCTAGGGCTATACAGCCCATTTGATGAAATCTTGAAACAAAACAAAATAATTGAGATCAATTTGTACCAGCCCCAGATTACATCCCATAGGTCCCATTTGGTTCACAAGTGGAATGCCACAGTCTGAAATGATGCAGACCAGTTCAGAGATACAGGTGTCAAAAACAAGTGAGGAAAAGCTAGACAGTGTGTTTCCAACCTGACTACATCAGGAAAATGCTAATATGGAGTGATGCAGAAGGGGAGGAGAGGAACTGCACTTTATTTTATTGAAAGTCCTAACATGCAATGGGTCAAGAATTTAACCTATACTCTTGGTGTTTATGGAGAAGGAGTGTATGAGTGAGTCCTTCCCTGTTGTACAAATTAGTCCCTGTTATTAGTTGATGATCCACTGATTTGTTTTCTCAGTGTGATTCTTTTTTGTAAATAATCTCTCTAGTCCTTCTGTCTGTCTCTTAGAGAAAGCTGAATCTTCCAAGAAGGGCATATACTTAATTCACAAAGCACATTTATTAGATAGGATCCTATGCAGTACTAGCATAGTGTAAATATACACCGGCATGGTTATGCTGGACCCCACAGATGTGAAACAGATTGTGTAATGTGCAGCAAGACCTCATGCTTACCCATTGCACAACAGCAAATTGTTTCCCCATTCACCAAATCACAAGAAGGTTGTGTTTATTCTTATGGGAAAATTGGTTGTACCAGGAAACACAACTTGTGAGCATATACAAACTTTAATTGCATGGGATCAAATCTGGTTCCACTGTCAAAAGGCTCTATCTGATCCTGCAAATCGGATGCAGGCAAAAGGCAGCAATTGCAGCACCATCATAATAAAGCAGCCCATCCAATGGAAGGCAGTAAGTCACCAAGCAAAAAACAGAACTTTGTCTGGGACCATCTTGAACATGGAGTGGATTCCTGGATTGCTGTCTTCACTGTAAAAAGCAAATAAGTGTCATTAAATCACCAGGGTGGCACCTAGCAGTCTTGCTTTAGACAGACACTAAACATTCTCAGCAACCCAGTAGGGACAAGTTTAATGGTATGTTGAATAGCCTGGTAGACTTAGCAGGAGCTGTCATTCTCTTCTCCCTGTGAGGCAAATGTTGAAGAGATAGAATGGAGAAAATATGGGGTCATGAGATTCCTATAATAGCCCAGTTCATTGACCCAGTAGGAGAGGCAATTTCCACCACTATTTTAGAGGATAGTCATACACACTTCCAGCCTAGTTTCCAAGCCACCACTGCTTGC
Organism: Gambelia wislizenii; assembly: GCA_030847615.1. Lineage (NCBI taxonomy): Eukaryota > Metazoa > Chordata > Lepidosauria > Squamata > Crotaphytidae > Gambelia > Gambelia wislizenii. The sequence goes on from JAUMIR010000003.1 coordinate 294,379,525, forward strand.
AAGCAGTGACACATTCAACCCAACCCATTTTTTGAATAGCTATTAGTAACAGAGAACACTACAATGGTAGCTAAGATAAACAGTCTACCTAGGAAATTTTCATTTCTGATTGCTAGAAGTGGAGGAAAGTCACTCTTCCTTGGCCTGATCTATGAGCCACCACAACTTGTAAGCTCTGACTCATCCAACCCAACTCATTTCCTAAATATATATTAAATGAAAGGGAACAATACAGCTAAGATAATCAGTCTAACTAGGGACATTTTCAGTCCCCATTGCTAGCTGTGGCTGTGGGAAACTGGGGGAGATGGTGGTTTCTCGGCATTTTGGTCTGGTTGTATTCACAACTCCTATCTGTTTTGTGGTTTTTCATCTCCTAGGGATGATACTTCATTATAACACGGGTGCCTAATTGGAGTTATATGAACTGGTCATGACTCTGCAAATACTCCCAATTGTCTCACTGCCTGGGGTTGTCCTGTTACCATTCAGCTGTATGAATCTCAGATGTGGTACCAGATTTTACACATGTAACAAGTCAAGTTATTCAATTTAATGTGTAAATGCTTGTAGGCACTACAGCATTTACCCATAGAAGCCCTCACACAACATCATACAGAGTACAGCTCAGGTTTTGATTGTTTCAGAGAAGACTGCTTTAATGACCCACACATGAAATAATCAGACAAACACAAAAGCTGGGTTGAAAATGTGGGCCACTTTATTGAATTTTATCCTATTTAATTATTTATTTCTTGAAGTATGCGAACTAGGGAGGAGACCCAGTGCAGGAAAAGCTGGAGCCAATGGTCTCCCAAGACCCATCTCCCAACTTCCCTGGGTGAAGCACCTGAGCCCTGAGGGGAATCCAATCAAGTTGGATGCCCAGGCACCATCTACTGGAAGGTGACACCTCAGGATGAAAACCTCAAGCTGTATGACCTCTGATGAGGTCTCCAACATGTTCCCAGCCTCAAGGACAGCCTACTTCCTGCTGCCAGCCATATGACCAGGAGGTGTAGTTTGACAGACCCATTTCTCAATCCAAAATGGATTGCCATAGATGAATGCTGAAGTAATCCCATCTCCCCCACACCTTGACAGTGACCACCTATGTATGACTCCACCCAAAGTCAATTGTCCAAGACCAACGTGACAGTATGAGGTAGGCAAAATCCCCCATGGAAAAGGGTAAAAATTTCTACCCGGCCCTGAAAGCTACCAGAAAACCCATACTGTGATAGAGGCAGATGGGTGGGTTGACAAAAGATGAAAGAGGAAGAGGCCAGGGGTGGCATGCCCAAAAATACAGTAATGTCTGCCCCTGCCTCCTCCCTGCCATGGCATGATATGCCATGGCCCAATCAAATGCCCCTGTTCATACGAGGCCATTAAAGCACCTCCCCTGCACAATATTGCATAACGCTGGGGAGGGTGATCATTCTCTTGAGAAGCACCATAACTGGTCCAATGATCAACTGGTCCCCAGGCTTCAGTCAAATTCAATATACTTTCCTGTAGTATTTAGATGATTCAAAACACTTTCCCACACAAAATTGTTATAAACTTTATGACAGCCTGTAAAATAAGTCACCATTATTTCCCTCATTTTGTAAATGGGAGGCTGAGGGGTAGAGGATTGCCTAATACTCCTCAGTTAGCTCATGGAAGAAGTAAAATTTGACAACAGCATTTGCTATGCTAGCTTTTAAACATATTGCATTGGATTTATAAGCCTTTCTTTTGATCTCCTCTGAAAGAAAGATATACAAATTGAACAGAAGAAGTTCCAATCCTCTGACCTTTTATCCATTGTAACTAATGGAAACTGAAAACTCAACAAGCTAAAGTGGATACACTCTGCTGGAACTTGTCCTTGACAAGCTTCACTGAAATTAATAGCTATTGTGCAATTAGCCATGTTTTGTGCAACTGTTGTCCCTGTCAATGAAGTTCACAGCGAATCTTCTCATGGAAAGTACCCAAAGTGAATGGACAGCTGCTTCTTTTGATAATATATTTTGAGACTCCAGTCACTGAATTTGAAAATATGCTTCATTTCTTTCCCCTTTCTCCTAGCCCTTCAAGTAACACAACTCCCAGAGGTTTTTAATTCTTTGAGATAGTTTTATTTAAGGACTAGTGTAAGAAGGATTACTCATTTTCAAAGGAACTAAAATGGAATATTTATAGCTCTCCACTTACTGGGGGCCCATTCAGTTCTAACCTAGCAGCAAAGAAGAAATACACATTTAATTCACATCACAGAAATGAAATTAAAGAAATGAAAGAAGAAAAGGAGGACTACTAACTCACTCCACAGAACAGACACCCCCACGGATCCTGAAGAATGGTGGATCCGGGGGAGGTGTTTTAATGATGAGCAGAGAGGCGAACCCATGGGCCGGCCTGGGCGTGGACACGCCCCGGCCAGGAGGAGTCAAGGGAGGCGCCAAAGCAGGGGCTATTTAACCCAGTGCCTCCCCTGGTCTCCTCCTCTTTTCCAGCTGTTCGTCGGGAGAGCGGTTTCGCTGGACAAGGATAAGTTTCTTTTGTTCCTTTGTTTGTCTGTAGGTTGGGGGGGGTAGCATCTCTGTGCTCCTTTCTCCTTTTGCTTTCAAATCCTTTTCTGTTTGCAGTTCTTTTGCTTAGTTTAATTCCTTAGGCAATTTAATTCCTTAGGCAATTTAATTAGGCATTTTAATTTCTTGAATTTTATTTTCTTGAATTTTATTTTCTTGAATTTTATTTTATTTCGTTTTATTTCCCAACGCCCCTCCGCTCTCTCGCCTCCCTTCTCTAGCCCGCCCGTGCATAGGCGCCCGCGCCGCTGCCTGTCCCGGACTTCTCCTTCCCCCCCCCCGTTTTTTGGCCGACACCCCATTCCACCTCAAACCCCGTTTGCCAAGCCATTCGATAGAGGCAATGTCTCCCAGACCCAGCTGCGGACCCAACGGGCTCCTCTTGGCATGTCTCGCTGCCCAATACACAAAGCTGTGGCCACAAATCAGTACTCGGTATCTCATATCTGGAAAAGAAAGCAAAGACAATCAAGAAAGCACAGACAATCAATTGCATAGCGGACGTACATAGCCCTTGTAGGCAGCAGACTTCCAACGACCCAATCGTTTGATAGCCTCGGGCTGCATCCCCATAGCAGCGGCCGTCAAAGCCGCCCCAATCCTAAAGGAGTGCGAACAAAAACGCACGACACCCAGGCCCAGACGCGATAAGGCTTTAGTGGTAAGTGACCAAAATTGATACTTAGTCAATGGGGACCCATCAGAGTGACAGAAAAGGGGGCCAAGCACGGAAGGGCGCAACTTCAAATACTCCCTAAGGGCCACAACTGGACAAAGAGTTGGATCGTAGCACTCGCGTAGGGTAATACTACTACCCTTGCCCATCTGGTCAGTTTTGGATCACCTAATCGTTAGAGTGACCTGCTTAGTGCCCACTGCAATGTCACCCACGCCTAGTGCAAGGCCCGTAAAGTCCTTTTTGGACGCCACCACCAGCTCGCTGATGCGTAATGCCCCGAAGAAGGCCGTCAAGGAAGCGGCGTGCAGCAACGCGGCCTCAAATGGGGTAGAACACAAGCTGGGCCATATCTGGAAAAGGCCTTTAAGAATGGCCGGTGAGAGTGGTTGCCTATCGTCATTCGCCTTGCCCCGCTGCCTGGCCCAACCCTCCAGCGCCTTCCGGATCCTAAAGTTGGAGGTGTTGTCTTGTAGGCCCTGTGCCTTACTCCAGAAGGCCAAGGCGGCCAACCTGGACCGAATAGATTGGGGGGCAAGGCCTTTCTTTTTAAGGGAGACACAGAAGTGTAACAGGTGAGGGACAGGAATAGGCCAGGAATTCGGGAGATGTACCGAGTCTCTAAACTCAAAAAATTCCTGTATAGACCGCTTGTACACCCTCCTGGTGCTTGGAGCGATGAAGAGGCTAATGGCCTTAACTATCTCACCAGTCCAAGCTCCCACAAATCCTCCGGCATCGGGTCCGGCATCTCGGTGGCGCCCGGAGCTAATCGCCTGAAGCGGTCCATCTGTGAACGGGAGAGAGCATCGGCAATGCCGTTGTCCACTCCCGCTACATGGGACGCAGTAAACAGAATGTTATACTGGAGGCACTGCAGGGTGAATGCTCTGACCAAATTCATCACCCTCTTGGATTTAGAAGTGAGGGAATTCACCACCTGAACAGTGGCCATGTTGTCACACCAGAAGCGCACTGTGGAGTTAGCAAATTCACTCGGCCACAATTTGATGGCCACTAAGATAGGGAAGAATTCCAAGAAGGTGAGGTCGGCTGTAACGTCCGAACCAACCCAGGAGCTGGGCCAACGTTCAGCGCACCACCTCCCCGCAAAGTAAACACCAAATCCCAGAGATCCTGAGGCATCTGAAGACACCTTAAGGGCATCGCCCAAACGCAATTCGTCCCTCCAGAAGGAAATCCCATTAAACTGTTCAAGAAAGTTATACCAGACATCCAGATCCAGCTTAATCTCACGGGTGATTCTGTGATGTGGTAATACGACACCTTTGGTGGCATCGCATAGGCGCCGGAGAAAGGCCCTGCCCGGGGCAATAACCTTGCATGCAAAATTAAGGTGACCTATAAGTTCCTGGAATTCTTTAAGGGTGGCCTTGTTGCGTTGAAGGAAGGAAATGACCCTGAGCAGGAGATCATCTATCTTATCCGAGGGCAGGCGGCAAAACTGATTCACTGTGTCAATTTCGATACCCAGAAAAGCCAATCGTTGACTCGGGCCCTCCGTCTTTTCTTGAGCTAGAGGAACCCCAAAGACCGCAATAAGGTCTTGGAATTGATTCATAAGGGAGCGACAGACCCCCGTGCCGAACCGCCCCACAAAGAGGAAGTCGTCGAGGTAGTGTACCACCCCGCGATGCCCAGTGTGATGCTTAATTGCCCATTCCAGAAAGGTACTGAACTTCTCAAATGCGGCACAGGAGACAGAACAGCCCATACGCATAGCACGATCCATGTAGTAGAGGCCATCAAATGAGAAGCCCAGGAGCTCAAAGTCATCCGGATGAACCGGCAACAGGCGGAAGGCAGATTTAATATCACATTTGGCAAGTTCAGCACCGAGGCCGTATCGCTTAACCACCTTGACCGCTGTGTCAAAAGAGGTGTAGTGAACCGTGCACAATTCTTGTGGAATGGAATCATTTATGGATTGCCCCCTCGGATAAGACAGATGGTGGATCAGTCAAAACTCTCCCGGTGTCTTCTTTGGGACAATACCCAAAGGAGAGACCCGCAAGCACGAGGAGGGTGGGTGTTCGAAGGGGCCCAGGACGCGACCCTCCGCGACCTCCTTCTGAATTTTTTGTCTAACAACATGTTCTAAGCCGCGCACAGATTTAAGGTTGGGTGCCAAGTAAGGCCTGCAGATACCCTGATAGGGAATTCGAAAGCCCTCGTGGAACCCGTCCCGGAGGTACTGAGCTGCCGACTGGTCCGGGTACACATAAAGCCAGGCAGCCAGAACCTCCAGCCTAATTGGGCTGGGCCCCTTTTCCCTGAGGTGTGGGGTTGTTGGGGCCTTTCTTACCTCCTGGTTGGTCTCTGCCAAACTGTCCCCTCCCTTTAGGGCAATTGCGGAACGAGTGGGAGCCCCCGCAGATGGAACATTCATGGCGAAAGGCACACGGGCGGCGGGAGCACGTACCTCTGTAACCAAACTCCCAGCATAACAACCGGCGATTGGGCGTCACCGGCTGATTAGGCTGAGCAGCCTGGCGGGAAGAACTGCCAGGACGAGCATTCTGCAGCAGGTGCCCACTCTGTGCTCGATCCCCCAATATGGGCTGGCTGGGGGACATAATTTGTAACCACAGGTGCGAGTTGATAATGTCCCACCGCAAAGTAGGGGAAGAGGCAGCCATTTGCCGGAAGGCTTTGTCGTATTGAAGCCAAGCCGGGCCTGCAAAATCAACATAAGCCCTGTAGATAATATCCAGGTATCTAAAAAGGGCATAAGATTTGTGTGGCTGGCTGTGAGAGACCACTCCCGCATAAATGAGGAAGCCAGCTAACCAGTTAGACCAATTCCTGTCAACCCGCCTCTTCCTAATTTTTTCCTTTTCCCTGTCATCCAATTCATCCTTCTCCTTCTTCTCCAGCTCTCGGAAAAGTAGGGAAAAAATATCCACATACTCCCCCTTCAGGATTTTTTCTTTGGTAGCAGGGGCCAAATGCTCGCCCAAAGAAGGGGCCTGCTCCAAGCCTACAGGAACATGAGGAAGGTCAATGGTAGCCTGGCCACCCGGGGGCGGCGAAGCCAGAGGGTTTCCAGAGTAGGGGGACCCCAATGGCATAGGCGGGTACCAACCAAACATAGTGCTAGGTGGGCTTCCAGGGAAAGCAGCAAACGCCTGAGCACCGGGTTCGGTGTGGGGGTCAGGATGGCTCCAAGGCCACGCCTGAGAGTTGTAGCTGTTGTTAGTGTCCTGATTAGACTCACTCTGAGGAAGCGACGCCAGCTGAGTGCTAGGACCTTCACCCGGAGACTCGTCCTCATCCTGAGTTTCACGAGGCACCGCGTCCCCTTGATCTTCCAAAGCCTGTATGCGAGCAAGAAGTTGGTTAGCTACGTCACTAGAAAGGCCCCCTTCATTATCCCTGGCAGGACGCTTCGGAGGCCTAGGGAGACGAACATCCTCCAAGGCCTGCAAGCGATCCAAGATTTGTTGTAACACGTTCTCAATCCTGTCCCTAGGTACAGGATACGCAGGCTCAACTGGGTCATTAGGGGGGCAGGCACTACTGGCTCGACCGGATCCCGAGGGCGGGCTGGTTCCGCTGGCACTTTGCCCTTTCCTCCTTTCCTGGCCTTGGGGGCCATGACACTGCAGCAAACGACAAGTACAGAAACTATTAGTGAAGGCCCCAAAATAAAGGCCCAGAAATTGGAACAGCAAATAAAAGGCCCAGAAATTGGAACAGCAAAATAAAGGCAAATAAAGGCAATAAAGGCAAAGAAATTTGAACAGCAAAATAAAGACAATAAAGGCAAATAAAGGCCAATGAAGAATTACCAATGCAAGAACAAAGAATACAAGAGCAACCAGTAGGCAGTAATACTGGACTAGAAATTAATCAGGAAAATACACTTGAAATTGATCATGGAATTACACCATCGAGTAAACAACAAAGCAACCAGTAGGCAGTAATAATGGACTAGAAATTAATCATGAAAAATACCCTTGAAATAAACAACAAAGCATAGCATAGCAAAACAATGAAAAGCAAAACAATGAATTAAATTGAATTGAATTAAAATTAAAATGAAGTATGAATCGAACCAACTGAATTAAATGTGCCAAAACAAATTAAATGCAAGTAATTAATCAATTGAAATCAATGAATTAAAATCAATGAATTAAAACGATTTTAATTAAAAACCAAATGAATTAAATGTGCCAAAACAAATTAAATGCAAGTAATTAATCAACTGAAATCAATGAATTAAAATGATTTTAATTAAAAACAAAAAGGCCGGGGGCGCCCACGTGGTGCGAAGCCAACAAACAGCAGGGGGCGCCCACGTGGCGCGAGGCCGAACAGGCCCAAAAAACCGGGGGCGCGAAGCCAACAAACAGCAGGGGGCGCCCACGTGGCGCGAGGCCGAACAGGCCCAAAAAACCGGGGGCGCCAACAAGGGGGGGGCGACAAACAGCAGGGGGCGCCCACGTGGCGTGAGGCCGAACAGGCCCAAAAAACCGGGGGCGCAAAGCCAACAAACAGCAGGGGGCGCCCACGTGGCGCGAGGCTGAACAGGCCCAAAAAACCAGGGGCGCCAACAAGGGGGGGGCGCGGGATGGGCCGCGGGTCCTCTTGGGGGGATAGGGGCTAAGTGGACACTTGCCCCTATCTATGGCTGGGAGCGGGGAGATTATAACTTGGCGTTCACCTATGGCAACCTCAAATTGAGTGGTAGGATATCTTCCACTGAACTGTACCGGCGTCCCTAATGGATAGGGTACAGGGATGTAGGATATCCTTGGGGTCAGCCTCGGGTGGGAGATCCTCCACAGAAGCTATATGGCTTAGGGATTTCCTTCCCGACGCGGGGCCCTCCAGCAGTTGGCACCCAAGGGGAACCCCTTACATCGGGATCCCCCTTGGGGCTCAGGTGAGTCGCCCAGGGACGCTGGGGGTTAGTTCGGTTGTGACCAACCGCCCATGTGCGTGCCCCCCATGAGGGATCTCCCCCCTTTAGCATATTCGGCATACCTCAAGAAACTACAATAAATAGGAAATCTATCAATAAAGTGGCCCATATTTCAACCCAAACTTCTGTGTGTGGTCTCGTCATTTCTGCGTCAATCATTAATATAGAGAAGGGGTCTTGTTGAACCAGCATTGGATGAATGATGCCAGCATTGGTAGTGCTCCATTTATACATCATTAGGATGTGTATAAGAGAGCCAATGTGGTGAAGTGGTTTGAGTGTTGGACTAGAGCAGGGTTCAAATCCCCATACGGACATGAAAACCCACAAGGTAACCTTGAGCAAGTCACACTCTCTCAGCCTCTGAGGAAAGCAATGGTAAACCTCCTATGAACAAATCTTGCCAAGGAAACCCTGTGAAATGGTCACCGTAAGTCAGAAATAACTTGAAGGCACACAACAACAGGATATGTTATTTGACATGCATGTTCCTGACCATTTGCAGTAATTGAAAATGGAAGTTTTAAAACCAATACCATGAATTCCATCCACACTTATGGGTAAGTTGCATTGAGGCGAGTAGGACTTAGACATGAATCAGATTCCATTCATGAGAATTTTACATTATTTAGATTAGATTCTTGGAGAATTTCACAAAGAAGGGCACAGGACAAGTGATATGTTAATATGTTAGATAGTTTTTCCTAATCTTGTTAGATAATTTTATGTGGAACTGAAAATTAGTTCCTCTACTTGACATGGTGGGGCAAAAGGTGTAACTAAAGATAACCTTAGGCTAATCATAGGTGCACTTAAATTAAATTTCTATTTAAAACCAACAGATAAGCAGGGAATCCAGAATCCATTCTGAGAGGAAGGCACAATATACAATAGATCAGAGGAAAATTAATGAAATGGAGAGAAAAATGTCATGATTAAAACAACTTGGATTAAAACATCAGATGTATGGCTCTCACATACAAATTTCATAAAGTACAACAGTAGCCACAATTAGACCTTGATACCCATTAGTTCCACACCAGTCTTCCACTACCCCTCTAGCTGTCTAAACTTTGAACAAGGAAGAGAAAGGACATTTTAAAATGAAGGTAGGGTCTAAGGGGTGCATTCCTGAAGTCTGAGATGAAAGCCGAGCAAGACTGATACAGGTGAATTCAGATAAAAAACTTAGTTGAAAGACAAACCATTTTTTACAAAAAAAGTGACCCCCCCCAGATTCATAAGGAGAACATAAAATAAAATAAATGATTGACAGCATAAGTAAATTATTGACAGCATAAATAAACTGAACAATTGTTTTAGTCAAAATTCCCCACAGAACCAAGAAAACAGCATCTATATCTAAAAACCACAAGAGAAAGCCACCCTGATTGTTTTATTGGAGTGGAATAAAATCTGCCAAAATAAATAGTAGTAATGTGGACACCTCTGTTTCCTAACATTGTTGCAGGCTGTACAGCACCTCTGCCTTGACATGTGTGCATGTGTATATGTTTTCATGGAACCTCTTGAGTATCTGGCAAATGATAGAGAAGGGTTATCTGAGAAAGTCTCTTGAGCCACATCTTACAGCTAATAGCCATGCTGAACTCCATTATCTACCACCACTAAGTGTCAAGAATACTGATTATACAACTGAATACCCACATGCAAGGTTCTGTTTCTCCCAATGTGACATCCTTAGTTGGCACTCAAAGTATTATTGACAGGAAATGGCACCAATAAGAAATGTCACCAAAGGGGCACAAGGTGATCAGCTTGACGCTTCCCACATTGATAGCCAGAATAAAATCATAATGTTACCTACCCTGACAGTCACCACCTTGGAACTGGCAATAATTGGTGATGTTTAATAATTTGGCTTGCTGTGACTTTCCATGTTGTTGGTAAGTAAACTAGGGACCCCCAGGTACCTAGACTGGAGTCATGTACAACCTAGGGAAGTTCCTCAAACAGATTATGCCCAATTCAGAGTTAACACCTGGAGATGAGACATCCACTAATCCACTCAAAAATAGCAGAGTCCTTGATGGTTGCAAAATGGGTTTTTCCTCCTCTCCTCAACAATAGAAGTTGCCTCCTCCTGTTCAATTCCAAATGTATCACCCAATAACAATCATTAACTCTTCTGGAGAACCTTTTGTTTAGTCCTGGAAACTCTGAGAGACATTGTATTCCACTCTAAATCTCATCCCTTCAGGGGAATTTTCACATATAAATATCACCTAAAACACCACCAAAGTGCACACAGATCCTCTTCCTCTAGACTTAATGCCAGTCTGTATAGCCATTCTGTTTTCCAGACCTCCTCACTGCCAGTTTACTTCACAAGCTCTGCTCTTCAGAATTGGTATAGTATAACTCCAAATCCCCTTACTCTATTCCTCTATTCAAATACTTCCTACTTTTTCCGATAGCCTTGTGTGTTTGGTTGAAGCCTGAATATAAGAGTGAATGTTGTTAAGACTAATTTCCAATAAAAACCATGTAATTGTACATTCTGGCTTAGCATCTCCTCAGTTACTACCAGGTGCCAGTTACACGACAGAAATTGTCACGGTGCTTACCGTGACATTGTGATCCCGAATCCGTCCCTCGCTATTTATACGATTTATGTCACTGATCTGGATATCCCGGGTGGTCCCGTGACTGATATTTACACGTCCAAAGTTCCAGGTTTTTTTTAAGGGTTTTTTTTTTTTTGGCTGTCAATCAAGGATGCGATTACTCGTGTTTTCACAACCTTGGTGACACACTTCCTTTAGGGTTCTGTGCCATGAGCGATGCTATTGACTGGCTGGGTGGGGAGAGAGAGGGGGGCAGAGGTTTGTTATTCCCCTTGCTTCTTTAAAATGTTAACCCTTTAAGAAGAGGCGGAAAGCATTTTGAAAGATCCAGACTGAGATCTTTCGCTCAGACGCAGGAACGAACGAGTGCTTTCCATTTGAAATCAAGCTGCTTGGGTTTCCCCTTGCCTCTTTAAAATATTAACCCTTACAGCAGAGATTTAGCTGCAGAGTTCAGGTTTCAAGCCAGCTACAGACAGGCGTTTTGAAAGACACAGACACAGAGAGGGGGAATTAAAGGGTGTTCATTCGCTCAGAGGCTGGAATATTTTAATGTGCCCATTCAGACCCAGGGAGATGACCAAGGCAGGGGATGAATGGGCGACCCTCTGCCCACCACGATCTCTCTGTAACATGCAGTAGAGGAAAAGGTAAAGCTGAAGGGTTTGCAGTGTAGAAATCCATTTAAAAAGGTGATTGAGTACACGCGTGCGCACACACACATCAACCTTCGTGCAGCTGGAAGGGATGCCTTTGTTTTCGGCTGGTGAGGCTGGATCTGTTGAACGGATGACTGACCCCTCCTTTTCTGGTCACTGATCTCTAAGCCTGCCCCCAGTCACCATTTCCGGTCATCCTCTACTACCGAGATATTTTGTCCCAGGCTGTTTACATTTCTGATCTTCCAAATCCTCCAGTGACTTTTTTAAAAACCGGCACAAACCGCGAGACTAGAAGTCCCGCAGGTTGAGGGATAAAAGGTGGCCCCCCTTCCGAAAATCACGTACCTGACCCGATGTACGTGTAAACTGCCAGGGATCGACATGAATTCTTCCCACTACATTTTCATCGTGTAAACGGCACCCCAGTATATATACTGTAGATCAAAAATTCCCACCATTATCCAGACTCTTGCTTCCATTTTGAGCTAATTGAATATTCCCCATATTAAGATTTGGACACTAATGGGATCCCCGCGGACCCCACAGAATTCAGGTAGCAATAATTTGCTGAATAAAAGTGAACGTTAGTCAGCAAAATGAGGCAATATCTGGAGACAGTACAAGCCTATAAAATACACACACTTAAGTAAGCCTTAAAGGTCTGTCCTACCTTAAATTATTTAAAGGGGTTGGAGGGTGGAGTCTACTGGAAGTTTCAACCAAGCACTCTGAAAAAGCTGCCTCTTTCCAGATTCTCCATGCCACTTAATAAACCAACACTTAAGCCTGAGCCTTCCTTTGTTTTCAGCTGAAATCACTCTCTAGGACTTCTCCTCCCCAAGAATCCAGGAATTTAACAAAATAATATTGTTAGTTTTTGTTTTTTCATTGCTCCTCCACAACTTCACCTCATAAAGGTCCAATGGGATTAAGGAGAGGTAGTATATCGTCCTTAAAAAAATCTTTTTGGGAAATATTTTCCCTGCATATTGTGCTTCTCCCAATCTGTCCTCCTTTCTCTCTCTCGTGTGTATATGTGTATGTGTGTTTGTGTGGATTATGGAAACTCTACATTGGCTCTACTTTTTGAAGTGCTCTTATTCCACTTCTCTCCCTCTTCTCTTAGCAACCACTAAATTTTAGATTGCTTAATCCCACACCCTCTAAGCTTTACCAATTTGCTCATTTGAGTTCGTGTTGACCCATGCTAAAGAAGCTGTACTCTGTTGGTTAGTTATGTATACTTTGAATGTGCTGCTTGCCATTTGTGAAGTTCTGACACAATATTTGCTATTCTCCAACAGAACTATTTTTAAAAAATTCTTTTCTGTTCAATAAAATTATTGTTCTCAATAGTTCCATATGGGTATGGGTTATTGACTCCAATTGACTCCAAGATGTCAAAGTCAAAAAATACATTACATGTGTATGTATTCAGAACACATATGAGTTAATGCATGAGCTCTGAGAACATACCTGGTTTTAAAAAAAAAAAAAAACAACACTGGGAAACCTAGCCTATGGTAAAAAAAAAAAAACCTTTCAAAATGAAGGCAAAAAAGGAGAATCTAAGCCCAAAGGTCCTAGAACAAGCAAAGGTAAATTTAAAATAAGAAAGGAAGAGAACAAAACAAACAGTTCTTCTACTGGGATGTACCTGATTTCGGCCCTATTGACAAACTCCCTCCATTTTTCTCTCCATATTAAAATTGGTCTCTTTTTTCTTATACAGTACTGGATTGGTGCATAACATTACTTTTCTTTGCTGCAAAGAAGCAGAATCCCTCTGTTCTGGAGGAAGCAATCTCTCATAAGGTCTTATCAGGATACCGTCTGGTCCTAGAGCCATTGAAGGTATTCAAATATGCAACTTCTTCATATTTTTCCATTGTCTCATTGCTTTCCAAGGCCTTGTCACCATGACAACAATTTTCCTATATTTTTATTCTTTTAATCCAAAAGATCCAGTCCAAGAAATCTCTGTTCTCTCTGATCAGAAGAGATTGATGTTTATGCTGTGTATGAACCAAACCAAAAATTTCCATTCCATTCTATTGCTTCTTAGACTTTATTCCTAGTATCTCAGCCCCCCCTTCCTAAAAACCAGAACCTGAGCAACATGAATCATGAAATGTTCTGCTACTCTGTTCATTATTTTGTGTTCTCTCACAACAGGAACCCATTACTATATGGCAGCTCATCATGTAGATTTTAGGGGAGGGTCTCCATTCCAGCACAAATTCATTTTTTGTAAAGGTTTTGCTGTGATGTGAAGAAAATCTCCAAGGTACCTTCCAAGCTATTTTGGATGAATTTCCATTTATAGAGAACTTTCAAGGGGGTGGATTTAATCAGACACTACATGGCAGCCTTTTTCTTCATACAATTTCTGAATAATTTGCTATAGTAAATGAGTTATATTTTTCTATACCAAATAAGTTGCATATAGTAAAAAATATCACAAAGTTTTTAAAACGTTACCATAAATTCTAATGGTTTTTAACTACCAATGGATGTTGGAATAGGATTTATATGTGTATGTACATATATATGTATGTACTGTATGTATTTCATCTATATGCCCCTTTCTTCCAAGAACTCAACACAGCATATGTGTCTCCTCCCCTTTATTCTCATATCAGCCCTGTGAAAAATGTTTGGTTGGTTGCTGGTAGCTAACTTTTAAAGATATAAAGATACTTCAAGATTTCTCATTCTTGGTGAGAAAGGGTTCATACATCAAAACACCCACTTAGTTCAGTGGCCAAATGTTGCAAAATTTTTCACAACTTTTTTTTTATTTTGTGAAAAATTCATTTGTGCAAAATGATTTTTGCAGTCCCCCCAATAAAATCCATTGCTGCCTGAACAAAATAATTGTGGGGGGGGGGTTGCACAAATTTTACACAAAATAATAATAATCTTGACATGTGGAAACATCATAAAAAATACACACAGAGACCAAAAATTGAAATTGTGGCCAGTGGGAGAAAACCTTTGCAATTATATCTTTGTGCATGCAGTAATAATGTAAGCAAAGCTTTATATCCCTAATGGCCTCACACAGACAGTTTCATGGCTGAGTGGGGACTAAAATCCAGATCTTCCCAGTCTTAAACCACACAAAGAACTCCCAACTACAACTTGGGGTTATCTATATGAGTGGGGGAATGGAATGCCCTGCTGTAATAGCAATTCGAAGAAGATGGGCAATGTCTTAATGATTTTACAGCCCCCATAAACTTCATGTGCCCTCTAGCCAAGATGGCAACCATGAGTGATTTACTTGCATTTTAAAATCTGCCACCACAAAACTTAAAAAAAAGTTTAACATGGTGTAAACAAGTGATATTTCACATTTACAAGAGAGAGAGAGAGAAAGAGAGAGAGGAAAGGTAGAGGAAAAGATTGCCATTTTGTTGCCTTACTGATCACCCACTAAGCCAAAAATTCAACATGACAGCAGCAGGTACTTGCCCTGTTTGGAGGCCTCACCCCTGTGCTCGTCTGTCCAATAAGCTTGCACTGCATTTCCTATGGAAAAGTGCAGCAGTGCGAATGCAACCGTCCTAATGAGTGGACATGCAGAACTCATTTAACTGTTTTAAAACTTCAGGAAAAGCCATGAAGGCTTCCCCAGCAGAATTTACGGTGGATTTGGCGACCTCTCTTATGAATATAATGCATCGATGTAGATTTCCATTAACACAGATAACATTCCAAGTGAATTCCAAGTGAACCCCCTAAATTCCCCCATCTCCTTTTTTGACAGTTTTTGCTGCATGTACCCACAAACCAACAGAAAAGTATCCATATATGCTTTAGCCCAGGTATATGTATTTCCAAACATTTAGATATATTTCCTGTGTGTGTGTGATGTGGTTGTGCATAGTTATTTATGTTTAAGGAAATAAGATCAGTGTTGGAGTTTGTACAATGTTGAAATACCCTTTTAAAAATGCATTTGTAACTCATATCATACTTTGGATGTAATTGGGATCTCTGCATGATTTATTAGACAAGGAACTTGCATGGTAGCATCTGTACATATAACTTCTTTGTACTGTTTGCTGAGTGGGTAGTTGAATAGAGAGGGCATGAAAGTCTGTACGAAACCCAATATTCATTCAGTGCTCAGGAAATTGATTCCTTTGCCTTGCTGTAAATTCACCTCCGATGGCATGTTTGCAGACATATCATATATTCCAGCGTATAAGACGACTTTTGAGCACTCAAAAATGCCCTCCAAAATTGAGGGTCGTCTTATACGCCAGATATACTTTTGCTTCGCCTGCCTACCTATCTCCTGCCTCTTCACAAACAGAACCAAGAGGCAGGAAATGGGACAGGGGGGTGAAGCAAAGTGTTTAGCAGTTTATTCGCCCCCTCCTCTGCCTTCTCCCCCTTTGGGGAGCAATGGAAGACAAAGGAGGGGGCAAACGTTGCGGTTTGCCATGGCTGCCGCTCAATCGCCTCTGCAGTGGCTGAGGCAAACCACTAGATTCGCCCTTTTCCCCCACCTTCCTTGAAGGTGAGGGAAAAGGGCAAAAATGCCCCGTTTTGCTCCGCGGCCTTGATCCCTCCTACTGGGCCCTTCCAAAGGGAGCCAAGGTAGGGCAAGCGGGGCCACTGAGCCAAACCGCTAGATTCGCTTCCTCTCCCCAACTTCAAGGAAGGTGGGGAGAAGGGGCAAAAATGCCCCATTTGGCTCCGCAGCCCCGTGTCCTCCTTCTGGGCTCCCTTGCGAAGGGAGCCCAGAAGGAGGGATCGGGGCTGCAGATCCAAACTCCTAGATTCGCTCCCTCTCCCCACCTTCAAGGAAGGTGTGGAGAAGGGGCAAAGATGCCCCGTTTGACTCCGCAGCCCCGATGTCATAAGCATTTGAATTAAAATTACCATATTGAAATCAAATATGATGGTTTTTTAAAAAAATTTATTTGGGGTGCGTTGGAAGAGGGGGGGTTGTCTTATATGGCGAATATATCCCAAACTCTATATTTTAACTTAAAATTGGGGAGGTCTTATACGCCCTGCTGTCTTATACACCAGAATATACGGTATATACTTCCTTCCCAAAATGGTATTTGTGGGAACACTAGGGTAGCTTTGCCAAACATGATGCATTGCAGCTGCCTTGTACAGTAAATGAGAATATGCTGTGCAAGGAAGGGTAGGTGTGAAAATTTGAATCTAGAAATTGTGGACTTCTCTCATTCAAATTAATATCATCTGTTCCTAGGAAATGGTAGTGGAGCACCATGAGACAACCTTAATTGCAGTCTTCTGGATGGAATAGCTATATTTTGGAGAAAGCATGACCAAAGGGAATGCTATGCTGCTGAGGAAATTATAAGAACCTAAACAAAAATGAAGTCCTTTATCTCATAAACGTTTAATCCTAATCATATAGCTCAAGATCAGCATTAAGCTCTGAAAGAGGGAAAACTGAGTTCTTATTAATAGTTGTATCTTTTTTCAGCAATAGATTAAGAAAGATATGAAACTAATATAAATATTCATTTCTAAGCTCTTTTTGTTATGTGCTGTGTATTTCTGTTCACAGTTGTTAACATTCTACTGTAGCTGAACCGTAGGCACATTTTTCTGTACTTTTAAGTATAATAATCTTAAATAATAAGTCATGTCACGTTTCTAGAAATTGGGCCATTTTCCACATTACTGATCACAGAGGTTTTTACACACTGATCTGACACTGACATGCAACTTTATGTTGGAAACCTATGCCATGTCCTACTGGTTCAATTATCTTGCTGCTATCACTGTCCACTTGACTATATACTCAGACTGCATACACATCAAGCATGAGGTTTGATCAATATTCCTATGTCAGCCTCTCTCAAAGGAGTTCACCATAAAATATTAGCTTTAAAAAATCAATGAGAGAAAGTAAGCTGATTAGAGTTATTTGTCTAGGGCCACCTAGTGAGCTTCTAGGCTAAGAAAATATATTTAGGAAGTTGCCCTATATCAAGTCAGATCATTGACCCAATTTTTTCAGTATGGTCTAAAGAAGGGGTGGAAAAAGAGCATCCCATGGGCCACATGTAATCCCCAAACCCCCTTATGTGACTACTGTGCCCCTGCCATCCTAATCCCTCCATATCCCATTTTTATCATAATAAATAGCCCCCAAGGGCTATTGTTCCTCTTACGGGCCACCAGGAACAGTGGGTTTTGGAAATCTCTCATTGGTCAAAACTTCCCAAGGCCCTAAAAATGGCATTCAAGTTGGATTGTTTGGCAAGCCAAAGATGCACAGGAGAAATAATTTGTCCCCACTGCAGTTTTCCTTGTTGTTCTGTGAGTTCAAGTTATTTCCTACTTATGGCAACCCAAAGACAAACCTATCATGGTGTTTTCTTGGCAAGATTTGTGCTGCAGGGGTTTGCCTTTGCCCTCCTTTGAGGATGAGAGGTTATGACTTGCCCAAGGTCCCCCAGTGGTTTTCCATGGCTGAGGAGAGATTTGAACCCTGGTCTCCTGAGTGCTAGTCGAACACTCAAACCACTACACCACTCTGGACCTATTTGTTCTATTCTCATCTAAATTGGCTGGCAATGACTGTTTAGGGTTTCAGACACAAATGCTTTCCAGGACTAGCTGGAGATGTCCAGGAATGACACCAAGACATCCTGCATTTAAAACATGTGTTCAACTGTTCAGCTGCAATGCTTGGGTCCCATAAATACATACATACATACATACATACATCCTGGGGACATCTTAATCTGAAATACTGGAGGACAAGCAAAAGAAGAAAATAGACTGCAAGTTCATAACTTGCTGGTAACCTCAAGCCTGGACTTTTGCAATGCACTGTACATTGAGCTGCCTCTGTATCAAATCTGGAAACTTCAGTTGGTTCAAAACACAGCAGAAAGATTAGTCACTGGTACAACCAGGAATGATCATATCACACCAATATTAAAATCACTCCACTGGCTGCCATTTAGTTTCTGGGCAAGGTAAAATGTGTTGGTTTTTACTTTTAAAGCCCTACATGGTTTGGATCCAGGTTACCTACAGGATTGCCTTCTCCTGTATAATCCACCCTGTACACTTTGATCCTCTGGGGGACATTTGCTCCAATCAGCCAGGACCAGGTTTGACAACTATCACCACTATGGAATGGCCTGCCAGAAGAGATACGACAGCTCAATACACTGTCAGAATTTAAATCAGCACTAAAGATTAGCCTCTTCTGGTAGGCCTATCCAAATGATTTTAGCGTGAATTTTAAATTGTGTGTTGACTGCTTTAGAATGTAAACTTGGTTTTACTTGTTCTCTTATACTGATATATGTTTTAATTGATATATGCTTTTAACCAGTGTTATGTTAAGTGTTAATGTGCTGTTCCCCACCTTGATCCACAGGGAGAGGCGCATAAGAAATAAATGATGATAATGATGACATAATGGTTTTCAATGTTTTCCAGGACCTTTTAAACTCAGAGTAACTTCCAATAGTCTGATTAGGGCTCCAGTTAGGAGCTCTTTTAATGCTTCTCATGGTAAATTCTCTCTGGCATTTAATTTGTTTTGTAGTCCTGTCCCCCAAATGGATGACCAAATATAGCATGCAAATATAGGTAGGAGAAATTGGAATCCACTTCACAACTGAAGATAAGCCTACATGTCTATCAAACTAGGAATACATTCATGTATAGTGTCAGTGCATGTGCAAAGTCTGTCCAGAATTTCACTGGACAGAATATAGCTACTGTATATGCTGTATGATGCAACATGAGGTAAAGGTTACAGTATGGTGATGGATATGAACTAAATAGCTCTGACAGAGGGTGTCTGATATGGCACTCCAAAACAAGAAAGGAAGTGTGATAATAATAATAATAATAATAATAATAATAATATGTATCTAGTTTGTTAATACAATGCTATTTTAAAGATTTTTCAATATGATGAATTCAATTTAAAGCAATACAACCACAAAAGGCTTTTTTTCAGCATGCAAAACCCACTATGCCAGCATAAAGCTTACAATTTTTACATACACAAATAGCTTAATACAGCATAATGATCCTCACTAACTTAATACCGAATAATTATAACCAAAGACAGCTCTTTTTCAGCAATTGTTAACAATACCAACATAAAGTTTGACAAATATTTTTACATCCACAATTGGCTTAATATATTATAATCAAAAATTACTCTTTTACAGTAAATATTAACAATACCAGTATAAAAGTTTGACAATATTTTTACACCCACAATTGGTTTAATACAAACAAACAACTTTTATCCAGATTCTTTATCCAGTTGTTTCAATCCTACTTGGGTCTTCATCAGTGTCTTTATCACCAGGATATTTAATGACTGCAGTATTCCTTCCTACATTAATATTAAATGAATTATTTTAACTGGTTAAACCATTTAGCTATATTAAGTATCTAACCATAAGTATTTCAGCTGTGCTTACCACTGTTTTTGAACTGCTGTGAGCCCTTTCCCCACTTCTGCAGCATAGACCTTGATTTTTGCAGTCTGTTCATTTTTTAAAAAAAATTGTTAGTTATAATGCTCTAAAGAAATTTGCTTCTTATGTATTTTATATGTAATGGAAGTTAGGCTTACCTTGACTGCCCTGAGTATTTTTCTCAATGATGCAGTACCATAGTGACTGCTAACCCCATTTTTATGATGAACTGTGAAGCTTCTAAGTCTATAACTCACATTGTATTTAAAGGGACAGTGTCTTGTTTTACTTATAGTACTCCCTACTTAGACACCCAATTATGGCAGTAAAATCAATATTTAGAGGAACACAGATAAATCCATTCTGTCATTCAAACCATCAGGTTGCATAGATTTTAATTTGTATATCCAAAATGCCTCTCTTCTAAGTAACAATGTGTTAATCATGGTACTTGAGTAGATTGGTCCTGAAGTAACTCTATGACAAAAAACCTAAAGGAATCAGATGAGTCATTTAATGTGATAAAATGGTCCACTAATGGGTTATCTGGAGTCTTGTTTTTGAATTTGCTCCTGTGTTCTGTGATTCTGGTACGAAGATTTCTTTCAGTTTTCCCAATGTAAAGTAAATTGCAGGGACAAATTATTACATAAATGACATGCGTGGAACTATAATTTGTAAAGGAGTGCAACTTATATTCCAACCCTGTTTTTGGATGTTTGAATGTTTTAAGTTCTAATGCTTGATTACAACTATTACAATGTCCACATTTAAAGTAGCCTCTGTATTTCTGTACTGTAGGTCTACTAGTATATAAATCTGTGTGTACCAATACATCTTTCAAATTTTTAGTTCTCCAAAATGCTACAATAGGAGAAAGCTCACATCCAGGTATGTGATTAACCAAATGCCAATGTTTTACTATTAATTTCCTGATGTCATGAAATGCTTGGTTAAACATAAAAACTCCAACAATTCGACTTGAGGAGGAATGTTCATTTTCTTGAAAAAGAGAATCTCTATATGGATATGAACTGTCATCATCACACCACCCAGGTTATGCCCAGGATAACACAGCAGAGATGATGCAAGTGGCTGATGCAACTGGACCATTACAGACACCTGTCCAAGGAGATCATGCCATGGGCAATGTGTATAAACATGGGTGTGGCCTATGTTCATTGATGGGGTCTATTGTTGGAGTTGTAGGTGGAGATTCTGTTGGATTACTTTGTGAATGGACAGTTGTTGGTCTGTTGTACCCTCCTTGCAGTGTGCAAGGTGCTCAATAATAACTCTGAGTCTTCAACTTCTATTTACAGAACTTTACTTACAGAGTATTTATAGCTAGAACTTTACTTACAGAGTATTTACAACTGTAAATACTCTGTAAATAAAGTTCTGTAAATAGAAGTTGGAGACTCAGAGTTATTATTGAACACCTTGCACACTGCAAGGAGGGTACAGCACTGCAGAACTCAGCATAGAAGGACCACAGGTAGTTCATGCTCTGATATATAGGGCTACATACAAGTAGAGAAGTGACCAAAAATGTCTAAAACAATTTCTCAAAATAAATAAATTTTAAAAATCAGTTTTGGCTTTGAGTCACCTGATATGCACACATATTTCAGCCTGTTTATAAGCTCTCAGGAGAAAAAAAATTAAATGGAGAAGCTACAGAATAACCCTATTCTGATTAATATGTCAGTGTTACTGTTTTTAATATCTAGAGGGGAAATGTCAGTAGTTTCAGAGGCTGCCGAAAATATGTGGGATGCCACATTATATATCTTTGGATACACTTCCAGGTACTGCTAATGTGAGCTTTTGCCCTGCTCTTCCATCTGTCACCCTCACCGAAAGCAAGGGCTTTACATATCTTTGTAGCAATGTGTTTAAAACATTTCTGACTTCTGTGCCAATTTAAAAAGCAGTGGGGGAGAATTTGCAAATAGCATCTCCTTAAGGTTAGCCAAACTTTTTTGTGGAAAAGTATATTGCAGTTTCCACATGTCTACAAAAAATGTGAAGCATTTTGAGGGAGACTGTATTCTGAAGAGAAAGCTGAGGACACCATAGGGAGCTTGTTCCAAGCCCCTTATGCTCCAAATACTTTTTATGACTCCTATAAGTGGTGTTGTACATAAAAATTACTTCACACCTTCTTCAAGAATCATTACAAAAGGAACATTTTTGGCAATATAAGGATAAATGTGGGAAAGTGAAAGAAACTGAAAAATATAGAGCCTCCTTTAATGGCGCTTATGATGGGGAAAATGTGTGAGCAGCAATCAGCATGAACAGAGGTATATTATAGCTGAAGTTCAAGGACATTTTGAGTGAGATACATTGGTTTTCTTTTCTTATAGCTGCTATAAGAAAGGAAAACCAATGTATTTCACCCCCAAAGTCCTTGAACTTCAGAGATACAACTGGCATTCCTTTCAACTTGTTACTTAAAAAAAAAGTAAGGCGGGAAAGAGGAACTTAAAAACTGCCACAAGAAGAAAAAAGTAAACTATTCTCAGCAAGCAAGTTTGTTCAAGCAAAACTAAGGGAATTTTAGGTTTTGTTCTTTGGTCTGTGAAAAGCTATCAGAGGCAGCTCAACTTCAAAATTTAAAAACGATGAACAAGCATGGTTATATTTTACAGTTCTGTGGTGTACAAGTAAATAAAATTAGGATTTTATTTTCAACCATCCCTTTATTTTCCTCCCCAGATAAAGACAGGTAAAGAGCCTCCACATTTGCTGAGTATTGCTATTCTTGTATTGCTATTGCTATTCTTGCCAATACTAAAAGGCCTACTCCCAGTAGGAGTTGGTATCTTTATTCTCCATATGTGAGAGGATTGCTCTGTTTTTCTTTCTGGACTTGTGGTGAATGGATATATTGAGTCTGAACTAAATTTGTTAGGGATATATTTGTTGTACGAGCATTTTAGTCTGCATGAAACATCATGTTCTAATTTAAACAACAACGAAATGAAATGAAATTTGAGAGCATCTCTGTAAGTCTTAAAATGCATTCAGATAAAATAATGTATGAAACTGGTTCAAAATAAATTGGTGTTTTTTTTAAAAAAACAAATAACAAACAAACCATGAGAATCCACTTGATTTGGTTTCTCCTGCTATCTGAATGCCATCCTACCTTGTTATTTTTGTTAGTTGCCATCAAGTTGACTTTGACTTATGGTGACACTATGAAGGAGAGACCTCCAAATCTCACTGTTATCAACTGTTCTGCACAGCCCTTGCAAATTCAAGGCTGTGGCTTCCTTGATTGAGTCTATCTACCTTTAATGTGGTCTTCTTTCCCTTCTGCTTTTTACTTTAGCAGGCATTACTGTTTTTTGTGGATGCTCCTGCTCCCACCACTGATGAAGACACACACAACACCAAGCTGTCTTAACAAAATGTATTGAGTACATGATAAACATAAGAGATTAGGTATAGATTAGTATATTGAATATTGGCAATAAAAGGCCACAACTTGCTAATGGCTGTAAATGGTTGGCACAGTTGCAACCCTTCATTGCCCTTCATTGCCTCACCCTGTGCTAGCCAATGGACCGCTGACAGTTGCTACTGACCCACGCTTGGAGGAGAGAGCCCTGGCCAAGCTGACCCACTCGATACTCTCTCCTCCCCTGCAAACAAGTTTGTTAAAAGGTGGTGGGGTCTCCGTAAACTTGAACTTGACAGAGACCCCCTTTTCCCTGCTTACCCAGATCAGGGCCTATTCCATCCACCTAGAAAATTGTGACTAAAATGATACGTGCATGAAATACACAAAGTCTGACTTCCCCTGAAGGGAGGGTGAACAGGCCTTCGGCTCCTCGGAGCCAATGGCTGTGTCTACATCAGAGGCCAGCTTATATAGCAGCCTCCCTGATGCAGAGATCACATCATCCTGCTGTGCCAGAAGTGTGGTTGGAAGTCCCCCCTCCCACCCAGCTTTAGCCAATGAGGGTGGGGGAGGCCTGCTCCTCTTGGCCGGCTGTTTTGCAGCTGTTTCGTTTTGTAGTAGAGGCAAACATGGTGCCCCCCATGCCAGTCCACATGGCCACAGGGGCTGCTGCCAAGATGTGGGGTGCCGGCCGGGTCACAAAAGGCCCACCGGGACAAGCTGGTAAGCCCCCTTGTGGACCCAGACCAGACACTCCTGCTCCAGCCCCTGATGAAGAAATACACAATACCAAGCTGCCTTAACAAAATGTATTGAGTACATGATAAACATCAAAGATTAGGTATAGATTAGTATGTTGAATATTGGCAATAAAAGGCCACAACTTGCTAATGGTTGTAAATGGTTGGCACAGTTGCATGGCTCCAGATCCCTTTATTGCCTAAACCTGTGTAGGCCAATGAACTGCTGTTGGTTGCTACCGACCTACTTTTGGAGGAGAGAGCTCTGGCCAAGCCAACCCACTTGACACTGTCTCCTCACCTGCAAAAAAAGGTTATTAAAAGGGGGAGGGATCTCTGTGTACTTGAACTTGTACTTAAACTTGAATGTGATGGAGACCCCCTTTTCCCCACTTACCCCGATCAGGGCCCATGCCATCTACCACAAAAGGCAAATCCCCATGGGATCCATCTTCTGCCAGCCACTCTACACCCATCAACAGGCAACCCTATTGTCCACCTCCTCACATGGACTGCATGGATAACACCAGTTCTGGCCTGATGTGTGTAAAGGCCCTGGAGTGCCATCTTCCCAGTCTCTTGATGGTCTCTGTGGTCAAGCCCCCTTGAGCCATTGTGTTTGCTGGTCCTATCCTGAGGGATTGGCTCCCAAAGTCCTCGGCCGGCAAGCCCAAATGCCTCTACATCACTTTCAGGACCCCGACAAACTGAAACTTAGTCAATGGCATTCTATCCCTCTGCCTAAACAGGGGGCCCAGCCCAGCGACGCACACTTCCAAGAACCTGTGCATTATGGCCACTGGGTACAGCACAGTGATGAGTCAGCCAAACTCCATAGACTCAATGTCACACCCTTTCCTCAGTGGTCACACTTGGACTGCCTAATGTGCAGGCTTAGTGTGCCATCCGACACCACCACATCCTGAACTTGCAGCACCCTGTTGGACCTGTCACCTTTGGAGGCACTCACCACTTCCCTCACTTGCAGGCCCTGAAGAAGGCAGTGGTTTAAGCAGCGCTGGATAGAATGGCCTCATAGTCAGAATAGCATACCACCAGCAATATGCCTACCAACTTGGCTAGCAGTCCATATAAAATAGGCTACCTGGAATTGACAGTCCTTTGACTCCAGCCTTTGACTGGCTTCCACTCCAGTCAAAGGCCCCCAACCATGCGTTCTTACTGAAAAAGAGATGCCGGTCATGTGAATGGAGATGGTAAGTGGGGCCATTCCCTGGACCTTCAATGACACCAAGTAATGCAGCACCTTGTGTTCCGTCGTTGGCTAGGAGCCCCCATAACAGTGCTGCTGTCTAAAAGCCAAGAACCGGACTGCCGCACTCCTGTAGCTTGCCTGTGTCGACAGTGCCAAGAAGTCCACCACCCCTTGCATCACCGTCTGTTCCCAAGGTTCCAGAGGTCATCTGGGAAGGGGGCCGCTGTCAGGTCAGCATCCATGGCCAGTGTATGGAACTGATCATCCTGAAATTGAGACAATGTATCTGCTATCTCATTATCCACGGCAGGAACGTGCCATGCAGAAAAGCTGATACTCGACTCCAGGCACACCAGCACAAATTTGTGCACAAGTCGCATAACCCTCTCAGACTTGGAGGACTGCCTGTCAATAATCCACACCACAGTCTGATTATCCCGCCAGAAACACACTTTCTTGTCCTTAAACTCCTCCCTCCAGATGACCACTGCCACTAGAATGGGGAAAAATTCAAGGAAGGATAAGTCACAAGCAATCCCACCCCCCCTTCCTTGGGCCAAGGCTGAGAACACCAGTGACCATTGTAATAAAGCCCAAACCCCAGGCTGCCTGCTGTATCAGAGTGTAACTGTAGCCCTCCTCAAGGGCCCTCCATTCTTGCCATTCTGTAACCCCATTGTAGCATTCCAGGAAGTCTAGCCACACCCATAAGTCCTCCTTCACACCCCTCATGATGCGAATGTGGTGATGAGGAGAGCGGACTCCTGCCATGATGCACTCTACCCCACGCAAAAGGCCCTCCCCGGTGCCACCATCCTGTAGGCAAAGTTCAGATGACCCAGCAGTGACTGCACTTCCTTGAGAGTGGCCTTGTCCCACACCAAGAGGCCCTGCAACTTCCCCCTCAGGGCCTCCAGTTTTTCGTTTGGCAGGCATGAAACCCCTTGAACAGAATCCAGCTGTATTCCTAAATAAAGTAAGGTTGTTGCTGGTCTCACCATCCAGATTGGAACACCAATCTCCTCCGTTAGAGCCTGGAAGGAAGAAAGGAGAAACCCAAACTCTGACACATCAGCCCGCCCCGTCATTAAAAAATCATCTAGAGAATGCATGACAAATAGGGCCCGTGCCCTTTGTTGTAACATGTTCTGCTACTGCTGATTTTTCTTTTTGGCCCAGTCTACAGTGTCTCTCATGTTCCTTGATTTGTGTTTGCACACTGCGTTAGTGGTCCCTATGTAAACTTGTCCACAGCTGCATGGCATGCGATAAACTCCTGCAGCTGTGAGAGGGTCTCTTTTGTCCTTCGCTGAGCATAGCATTTCTTGGGTTTTCTTGGTTGGTCTGTAGATCATTTGGAGGTTGTATTTCCTCATTAGTTTCCCTATTCTGTCTTTTATAAACCATTTTGTCTTTCTGGACACAAAATGTTATTTAAAAACACCAAAATTCTGGACCAGGCCAGCAACTATCATGTCAGAATGCACAGAGAAGCTATTGAAATCTGCAAACACCTGGACAACTTCAACAGGAAAGACGATACCCTAAAAGTAAACAAAATCTGGCTACCAGTCCTGAAAAACACAAAAATAAAAAAATCAACACATGCAAATGAACTTCACCCAGGGACAGGGGGATTTCCAACAGATAATGGATCATTGACCAATCATTAGCCAAACAGACACTAATCCTCCTTGCATATCTCCACCCGGAAACTAGCCATTCAATTTACATATCCTCTCCAACAGGGCTCACAGTATATAAACCCCACATACTCCTACCCAACCATTCTTTGAAGATGCCAGCTACAGATGCAGGCAAAACGTCAGGAATAAAGTCTTCCAGAATACGGCCTCACAGCCCAGAAAAAAACCACAGAAAAACTATATATGCCGGCCATGAAACCTTTTGACTTCACATTTTCCATTATTCATTCAGTAAGTCTGAGTGACATGTGTAAACAGGTCCAAAACAAGCATCAACAATTACAAGCCCTATTTTCCCCCTATTTGTGTGGGGTTCATGAAGGGCCCACTCATGTCAAGATATTAATATGGGGAATTTTAATTTGCTCAATATGGCAGCAAAAGACCACAATCTTTTGACCTATGTATACTGGGACTAACTGATGATACCCACAGCCAGGAAATAAAATAAAAATGGCTGCATTAACAATCACTAATGGCTGAGACATTAAGAATGTTTATCAGGCAACCTTCTATTGTTGAGGAGATGGGTGCAAAGTAAAGCCAGTCTGCAGAGGAATGAGTTCTCCAGCGACTTGATTGAATTAGTGAATGACTTTCATCCAGGAGAATTAGCACATTTCCACCCTAACTTACTGTCTGGGGGGGGGGTCGGCATAATTACTACCTGGGTGTATCTTTTGTGAATTTGGAAAGACCACTTCATTAGGTTTTGAGCAAACCTTTGCTCAGTATGTTTCTGTGGTAGTCCAGGTATACTGCTAACCTCATGATGTATCAATAAATAAGCTAATTTATGAAATATAGCCAATTGATGAATTATTGGAAGGGTGGGGGTGTCAGCGCAGGCAACAGTACTAGGTTCTGGGGCTCTGATTGCTACCAAAGGCTGCCAGATACTGAGAATGAGCCTGTTCATTAGCATAAGCATGGCACCTATCCTGGAAAGGTTACTTCATAAGACTTACTAAGAGAATCCTGACTAAAGCCAGGATGACTAAAAAGGGCCTTCATTGGTAGCCCAGAGGAATTACAGGAACTCTTAAAGTATTGTAGCCCGTTATGTAACATTATGCCACTGCTTTTGCAAGAACTTAGTATTTCATTTCTATTTTATTACTCTTGAGGAGCTGCACTATAACAACACTGAGAAATTGACAGCACTGTAAAATCTAGATGGAACGGAGATATCCAAACATCATTTCATTGCTTTTTTGTAATCGGTTTTTTAAAACCACATCATGTGAACTCCTATCTCAGTAATGAGATGGCCTTTTTTGTTAAACCAATTATTTAGATAACCTTTGGTTCTTAATGTTCATGAACATTTAACTTAGATATATAAGAGAAACTGTCCAAATGCCCTTTTTTGTTATTTATTTGTTTTGCACAGTCATTCTTGTAAATGCTCACAAAGCATAAGTGTTCAGTTTAGGCTAATAAAATATAACATACAACTACACTGCACTTTTTTTCCTTAGGAAAACTTTTGATAAAGGCTGATGCATGGCTTTTAAATAAAAATAATGAAGCATACAAATAAGAAATAATATTTTTTCCCCCATATTTTTAGCCAACCATAACATATAGTAGGGACACTTTCTTAGGCCATTGTCAGCTAAATTACAGATATCAAGTTGTAAAACTGTAACCTCTTCTCATATAAGCAAAATTATCACATAAAAGCCAACTTTATTTGAATAGTGATAGAAAAGTAAGTACAAAACATTTCAATAAGGGACAGGAACATTCTTATTACCCACCTAGCATGTTTCTGGTTATCCAGTAGGTATAAGAGGACTTATGTAAGGTAATTTTTGCTTGTTCTGCATCTTCATGTCTGAACTCAGTTCATTAGGCAGCTTCCTGAATTTAGTCCATCTAGGCAATAGAAAACCCTAGGAAAGATCTACCTGGAAGAAATTAATGAAATAATTCAAAAATTGTTCCTGCAAGCAAACATCTAAGTGTTTGCTCGCTTATTAGCAATTGTATCCATATCAACCCAAGGTAAGAATAACAAATAATAAGATACAAATCATTGCCTGCAGATGTACTTAAGAACATTTAATAGAGCTATAGCCTTCTGGATAGTCTAGATATAACATGTATGTTTTATGTTTTGGATCTTTATAAAATCCAGTATCTGCCAAAAAGCTGCCCTACATTCCAAACATGCGTAAGCCACATAAACTAGAGGGATAGTGTGAATGATATTAATTAAAAAGAATGTCTAATTGAAATGGCAGGGTATCACAACCAAAAATTTCAAAATGGCATTCCATCCAATTTTATTTTTCACCCTGATTAACATGTACGAGGTCTGTCTATTAAACAACGAGACTTATACAATAACCCATCTTTATTTATATGTATAACAATTCTAATGCCTGTCCCTTTCAATATACACCCTGTTCACACTCACATACCATTACAGTCTTGTTTCCCACTGGTAGAAGGTATGGAGCAGATCAGTTTCTGTTAGCTGCTTCAACACATCTGCCGTTTTCTTCTTTACTGCATCAATTGACTAAAAACATGTTCCTTTAAACACCAATCTTACTTTAGGAAAGAGAAAAGTCACATGGTGCCAAATCAGGTGAATATGGAGGATGTTCAAATGTAGTATTGTGTTTTTAAGCCAAAAACTTCTTCACAGAAAGTGCTATGTGAGCAGGTGCACTATCTTGATGAAGAATTAAACCATTTCCCCACAGTTTGGGCCTTTTTTTCTGACTCTTTCTCTCAGCTTTGTCAAAACATCCTTATAATAATGCTGGTTCACTGTTCTGCTTTCTGGAACCCATTCTACCAAAATTACGCCCTGGATGTAAACAACAACAACAATGAGCATGGGGACTTGCTTTGACATGCTTTTTTTCATTCTTGGTGATGATGGTATTTTCCAGTGCATTGGCTGTTGTTTTGTCTCAGGATCATACGTACTGGAAGATCCATGTTTCATCACAAGTGATTAATTTTTGAAAAATGTTTGGGCCACCTCATGTTGCTACATAATGTCAGCACAAATTTTCTTGCAGTACTCTTTTTGCTCTGGTGTGAAAACCCTAGGGACCATCTTGGCACACACTTTTATCAGGTTGAGATCCTTATGCAAAATTTTCCACACAGTGTCTTTGTCAATGTTCATGGCTTCAACTATCATTCAGACACTGAGTCAGTGCTCTTCTTGAACAATCTGGCTGATTTTCCCCACAATTTCTTCAGTTCTATAAGTGGAAGGTTGTCCAGGGTGTTCATCATCTTACACATTCTCACGTCCTTCTCTGAGTCATTTGTGCCACTCAAACACACATGCATGAGCCATGCAGTCTTCCCCATAGGCCTCAGTAAGCATTTGAAAAGATTCTGTGGTTGTTTTGTTCAATTTTACTAAAAATTTCAAATTGACACATTGCTCAACTTTTAAACTTAGCATTTTTCTGGCACACAACAGACAACACAGCTGCTTTAAATGATGACTGACAATTAACTGAATGGCCAAGAGGGTTGATGTTTGTCAGGCAGGTTCAGACATGTCTCAACTCAAGCACTCACAATCAGTTCTCCCTGATTTGTCTGAAAGGTAGACACACAGTCTCATTATTTAATAGATAGACTTCACATCTGGCTTTTCAGGTATTCTCAATGTACTCAATGTACTTCCTTATTTATCTTGTATGTTGCTGTAAGATAGAAGCGGGAGTCATGTGGCCCTTCAGATTTTGTTGAACTGCAACTCGCAGAATTCTTAACCAGTTGCTGTGCTGGCTATTTTGTGTTGATGGAAGTTGTAACCAAACAACATCTGAAGGGTTATATGATTTCCCCCTCAATCCAAGATTGGTCTAAATCAACCAATATTCACATTCCACTTGTAGCACATAATTTCTTTTCAAAAGTCAACTGCCTTAACAAAATATCAACAAATCTAATGTTAGCTCTACCAAGACTAGACTGAAATCAGCCACACTTTCAGGTAAGACTACTATTGGATTTGAATCAAGCATTCTACTGTGTGATTTTTTTTTAAACTAGAAGAAAACTCTTACACCCTTAAGAATAAATGCTGTTTTTTTTCTGTCACCTTATTCCCCTAGAAGATAATTTCTTTCTGGCTTCTGTCCTCACCCACTGTAGAATACTTTGTCATGTAGATGCTCATCTAGATGTGAGCCTGGCAACCCTCTATGACTACAATAATGAATCTCACCATGCTAATAATTAATAGTGGCAAACATTATTTGTAAGCAATCTAAAAAACCTTCCATACCTTACAACATCTAATTAGATCATTTGAAGATGACATATTTCAGAGATGAGAGGCTCTCCTCAACATTTCTGAAAAGACAAAGAGGTGAGCTTATTTCATTAATATACTGTCTTTTGCAAGTAGGTCAGCTACCTCAGAGAACTTCCAAAAGCCTGTGGCATGCAAAACAGTGAGAAACATGACATTTCTAGTCCATCACTGATTTGCAACAATATATAATTAGTGCATTGATCTGTGCACTTAATTAAGCTCTAGTGAGATGCCAAGTGGTTAATGAGATTTTTGTTGCCTGCCATTGTTTGAAAATTAGGTGTAATTTTGGTAAGAAATCCTTGCTACTCTTTTTCATGGATTTAATAAGGCAAGAACAGAATGCTCCCCAAACTCTGATTTTACAAAAGACAGCAATCATGCTTCCAATTTAGACTCACCTTGCTTATAGAAGCAACTATACTGATGTCAGGATGAAAAGAAAAATGTCATTGTTTTAGAGATTGTTTGGGTCAAGTTAATGGCCAAAGAAAAAGATTGAACCAAACAAGATGTTCCCATTATTTTATCTTATCTTGTGTTGTGAGGAGTCAGAGATCAATGGAAAGCCCTTGAACTCCTAGCTTCACACAGTTTCAAGGTAGCAGGATGTGTGTAAATTTCCCAATATCCTACTGAAAAGTCTTTCTTTCAAAGTAAATAGGAATGCAGGGCTATTGAACTGTTGCTGTTTCAAAGTGTGGTACAACAGAAATGCCACCTAGTCATACTTTTCAGTGTAGCAATCAATGTCTTCTAAACAGCTCAATTTTACACTGACAGAATGAAACAAATTTAATAGTTTGAAGCCAATTAAATAGAAGCTAACAGCTTTCTCTGAAATCTTCACATTTTATTTTTTGTAATTGAAAATGGAAAATTGCTTTATACTGCAGAACCATTGAAGCTGAGTATCTCACTAAAGTCTTAAGAGCTTTGGAGCCACCATAAATTTCTATTGGTATAATAGGAGGAAGTAGAAGTAAATTCTGTAATTGCACGGTTGCTTGGGGAAATGCAGGCTGGCCTTTGGGAGGTGTTTATATTACAAGTGTGAGAAATGAACAGATAATAGAAAGTTTGGCAAAAATGGTCTTTGGTGCATGCTCATTTGAAGAATCATCCCTCTGGTTTTGCTTTTCTAGTAACAGCAGTGTGTTAGCCTTTCCCCTTTAATTATTTCTTTCAATTCAACAGGATGAAATTTGAATATAGTTACCATACAGTCCTGTACACATCTATTCTGAAATAAATTGTGTTCACTTCAAGGGGACTAATGCCTAGATGAGCAAGTATAGGATGCCTGCCAAATTGTCTGCATCATGAAACACAACATCCACCAGACTCCTGCACTGATGATACATAGAATACAGCTGAAAAGTTTGTTTTCCTTTAGCTTTTCATAGAGTCTGATGCTTGCTGCTGCTGTGAACTAACTAGCAAACCAATAAATCAATAATCAAAGAAAACATTCACATCAACCTTTTTACATGAGGAAATGTTCATTAACTCTTCAATTTTTTTCCTGCAGTGATGTGGGACTGCTTCGTTCACCATTAAACTCAACACACATAGTTGTACCCCTCAATGAAGCCCTGCCAAAGAGGGTTGTTTGCAGCAGGCCATACAAAATTATCTAGCTTATTGCTAGCAAAAGCTTCTAGGCTAAAATGAGACCTAATGAAAACAGAACTTTACTTTGCTATTACAACTTAGGCAGCTGGTACTTTGTCTTTTAACAAAAACCTTTTGAACTTCATATTTGAGCCATGTTTGGCTATCAACAAGGAGAGTACAGAATTCTACTGGGTTGTAGGTCTCATGTATTACCATAATTCTGCTTTATGACAGCCATAATGGTGACAGTCCTCAATGGTTCTTTCTGTAAAATTTTTGTAAATTAAAATTTCAATAAATATCAACAATATTTAAAAAGAGAGAAAACATTAACTAACAAACAATTTATTAATCAATGTATTAATTATTAACAGTTTACATCAAGCCTTACCATTAACTATGATATGAAAGCATTATACAGAACATCTTTCTATAAATGGTCATGTTGTGAAGGAGGTGAGAGCTTTTCCGAATGGGCATTGACATATTTAAATAAGGGGGAAACACTTTTTAGCAAATGGAATCATATTCTAACTGGCTATTTTTTTTTCCACATTGTCCTCAAGTTTTCCCTCAACCAAGTATCCCATATTCGTTTCCACCAAGTCTCCACTAAGACATTCCCTGTTTTCCAATTCTTAGCAATTTCCAATCTCCAATATTGAGGTGGAACATGATCGTCTCTTTGTATTTCAATCTTTTATTCCCAGACTACAGATGTTAAGTAAAAGGAGAATAGGTGATGGGCTATTTTTTGCTATATAATTTCATTAATGATATTAATAATTTTTAAAAGATTAAATTCTGTATTCTTCCACCCATGAAACAGTATCAAAATTTTTTAGAGGCAGTGAAAAAGTAGGATGACAACGATTTTGTCATATTATATTTAAACTTAGATTTCCTCAAGTCAATCTAATAATTCTTTCTCTTGTTTTTCTATAACTCTTGTTGTACTCTACTAACACTTACAATACATGGAAGATTTCTCTGATTTTTAAGAAATGGAATAAACCCTTTAACTTTATTACATCCAGTAACTAGCATCACGTGATAGCAACACAATCCAGAAAAATACATTGAAGCGAGGTGCAGGCTAATGGGGTATTGTATTCTGCTGATCTCTTCACCAGACAATAAGGATTTAAAGGAAAATAGCTCTTAATATCATCTGATATGTAAATATAATCTTCAACACTTTGAAAAGGAGGAACTTTACATAGACTTTTGAGAATTTGCAGCCTTTCTAAGTAGAGAGAATATATTCAAGCAAGCAGAAAATCTGAGTATTCAAGTGTCTAGTACAAAGGTACTGTTGCAAAACTAACATTTAATTCTCTTTACAGAGTGGTGTTTCATACTTCAGATGTTGACATGGCTGAGAGAGTTAGGCTTCCTTTCAGAAAAATCTTTTCTTTATAGTAGGGGAACAGTAGTGCCCCCCTTTATTTAAGGTGGATTATTTCTCCTCCCCACCAAAAAGTTTCCACCATTATAAGCCTATTGCTTATCAGAGTGACACTATGGACAACATGATCTATGTGTTGAAGCCTACAATGTGGTGAATTCAATGAGAGGAATTAACTAATTAAAATAAATTAGATTATAAAATAAGTTGTCAGCTGTCTAATGATGAAAAGGGGAAACTGAAATTTATTTTTTTAACAAAAATGAATGACTTAAATTGAAATTACAGCATTACCATATAGCATGGCAATATGAGGGACCTAAATCTGAATTTGAATAATTACTGTGAGAAAAACAATTTATAAGTAAAATATATTAATTATTATTAAAATTTGATACTGGAGAGGAACAAGTCAAGGAGTACATGATAAGTTGGGCAAGATATGTGGGGCACAAAATTTATATGGAACAATGGGAGGACATTTGGACTGAAGGGATAAAATTTTCATGATCATATGCATTAAAAGAAATTGGTATAAAATGATGTTAAAATGGTATATCACCTCAGAGGGATTAGCAAAAATACATAAAAGAATTAGTAACTGTTTGAAATGCGAACACAGATTGGATCCTTTTTCCATATATGGTGGAGTTGTAAAAAGAGTAAGAAATTCTGGTTCAAAGTGAGCAAATGGACGAGTAAGAATCACAACCCAGAAATATGACCCAAGGAGACCCTCTGTTGTGCTTTCTGTAACCAGATTTGTTTATCTCAGATTGGCCTTTTCAGTCATCAGCGTGCTTGTAGAAAGCACAGGATGAGTTCTTCCTGAATCTTCATTTGCAAAGAAAAGCCAGAGAGAGAGAGAGATCCCCTCATGCCACATGCCTTGTCCAAGCCTTCATGGCCATAGGTCTGCAGTGTAATGTATTGCTGGTGACACATACAATTGAGATAACCACTGGTACATAATCAGATGAAGCAGTTTCATCACCTGGTTCTGGTGTTCCAGTCTGTATCAGGACAGATTTCAGTAGAAATGTGGCCGCTCGGTGGAGTGAGGCCAGGAATAGCTACTTCTGGGACATCAACTTGAAGGCCTTGCAGAGCTTGGCCCTGCAAGCTTTTACATTTGGCACCCATTCTTTTTGGATCGGGGATGCCTCTTCAGTTTTTTCTATGGGCACGGGCCCACAGTCTATCCAGTGCATTGGGCATTGGAGATCTTCCACTTTCCAGAGGTATGTTTTTCTTCTCAAGTTCTGATTGGGTTGTGTTTCACCAATGTTGTTTTTCTGTTAGTTCCTAGGTCCTGTTTGGTGAGACAATGTATCCTTATGTGTGGCCATAGCCTGGGTGGCGCTCCAGAATTGAAGTTTCCCTTTTGGGGTTCAACTGGGGTTGGGTTGAGTGAGTTGGCTGTTGTGGAGTGGCTTGAGAAAAGAGGGCTTTGTGGAATTGTTTGTTGCCTCTTTAATTTGAGGAGTGCACAGGGTTTGTCTGTGGCAGGTAGTCGGGGGAGAATATAAGAGTTCAGTGTACTCCTTGAAATTCTTTTAGTGAAAGTAGGGCTTCTTCAGGTCACGTAACCTGGTGTGGGGAAGGTGTCTAGCCTTGAGGCCAGCCTGGTGGTTTGTTCTCACTTATAATTCCCCAGGACATGGGAGTGAGTGCCCTGGGTTTACCTTCCAGTAAATGGGCAGCTGGGAAGTAATCCAATTATTGGATTGCCCTCAGGGCTCAAGTGTTTTGTCCAAGGGAAAGCTGAGGAGGCAGCCAAGGGTTCAGACCTGGCCTCAGCTGAACCCACATCAGTTCGCTCCCCTCTCTTGCTCTTTTCCAGGTTCAGCTTAACTTAAATAGGGTATAGTTCAAAAGTGGACCATATTTAACCCAATCTTTTATGTCTGCTCTCATTATTTCCATGGCTGATCATCAAATAGGTAGATGCCAGGTGTTTGGTGAGTCAGCATCTTCTATTCAATAGGTGGTTGCTCCTTTTCTCTTTGCTGGACCTCAAAGGGTAAAGACCTTCAGCATTTGTCAAGTCCTGCTGAGAGAGCCCCTATACTGCTTCATCCACCAGCTGCTCGGATTCAGGAAGGGAGCTGTCTAGTGCCAGAAGCTCCTCGCAATCTAACATCTCTGTGTTGGATTCTACATTGCCCAGAGGGTCAGTTATGGCACGTAGGTATATTATATATACCCCTTCATATGTTGCTTGTCTAAATCTGCCTTTGGCCCCATGCTGCTGCTTATGGTGACTGTGCTGCCAAGGGTATCTTTGCCACTCCTACAGGAAGAAGCTGGAGAGTAGAAGTGGGGGTGTGGCTTGTGTCTCCATGCTAGAGATGTCAGGAGCAGGGCAAAGCTGGCTTTAAAATATTGCCCTGCCCCAGTTTCTCCCTCTTTTGCATTGGATTGTTTGTTTATTTGTTGCCTATCCTGCACTGATGCCCTTTTGGTAATGGGGCTAATAAGGACAGAATGGAAAGCCAACTTAGTGAGCACCCAGGGGAACAATTTGTTGAAGGAGATTCTGCAGGATGGTTAGACTCATAGAATCATCAAATTGGAAGAGGCTAGAATGGCCATCTAGTCTAACCACCTGCCATGCAGGAATACCTAATCAAAGCATTCCTGAAAGATGACCTTCCAGCCTGTTTAAGAACCTCCAAAGAAGGGGACTCCACCAAACTATGAGGCAGTGCATTCCACTGCCAAACGGCTCCTCTTGTCAGGAAGTTCTTCCTAATGTTTAGGTGGAATCTCCTTTCCTGTAGTTGGAGTCCATTGCTCCATGTCCTAGCCCCTGGAGCAGCAGAAAACAAGCTTGCCCCATCCTCAGTATGACATCCCTTCAAATATTTAAATATGTCTATGATGTCACCTCTTAACCTTCTCTTCTCCAGGATAAACACACTCAGCTCCCTAAGCCTCTCCTCATGGGGCATGGCTTCTAGACCTCCCCCCCATTTTGGTGACCCTCCTCTTGACACTTTCCAGTTTGTTAATATCCTTCTTGAATTGTGGTGCCCTAGAACTGTACACAGTATTACCAGTGAGGTCTGACCAAAGCAGAATAGAGTGCCACTATTTCTTCCATTGGTCTAGACACTATACTCTTAAGGAGGCCTGGTGGCACAGTGGTTAAATGCCGGTACTGAAGCCACAATGTTGTGAGTTTGATCCTACAGAGCTCCAAGGTTCACTCAGCCTTCCATCCTTCCATAGGTCAGTAAAATGCAGACTGAGATTGTTGGGGGCAATTAGCTAACACATTGTAAACTGCTTAGGGAGTGCTTTGCACTGATGAGCAGTATAGAAAAACAAATGCTATTGCTATTGTGATATTACTATGGGGTCAAGAGATGCATGGACTAGACTGGGGAAAATTTTTTTTGGGACTGGCCTATGTTGCACCCCCACCTTTAAACTGTGATTGGTGATATGGCTGGCTGGTCTCCCCATGAATTTTAGCTGACAAATGCCACACTGCAGCAATATAGGCAGGCATCAGGGCAGGGTGTTTTTATCAGGAAGAAGATGCTCAGGCAGCAATACTTGCTCCTGCCTAATATTCCTCATTAGGGAAGACCCTTCTGCATTTGATGCTTTAAAAATTAAATAAAGTTGTGCCCTCACTTTCTTGTCTCTTATTTCTGAGTGAGGTTGGCAATAGTTTGCAAAGATATTGGAGGAAGATTATAATCACATTTCTGCAGTAAACCTATTTAATTGCTCCTGCTTTCATGAGAGTGGAAACAGCCTGTTCCAACTTCTTGTATTTATTTATTTTAGTAAGCTTTTGTAAGCTGTTTCCAGAGAATAAAATATCAGTATTATATCATTTCAGACACAGTGGTATGTTCTGCTAATTTAATGACACATTATGCCTAACATTCACACAGGAACACAGGAAGGTGTAGTATAATCAGAGTGGGACAACTTTTCCTCTTTCATCCTTTCCCAGTGCACAGCATGATTTGTGAAAAATGAATCACAATCATTTTTCTGAGCATCCAATACCAGAAGAATAAACAACATGTGAAGTGAAGCAATGATGTGGCCTTTCTTCGATACCATCCTTATTTTCCTTTCTTCTGGTAATATTTAGAAAATGTCTTGTTATTGAAAATTGGAAATGGAGGGATACAATCAAAGAATTTCTACTAAGGAAATTAGTCATTAAACATCAAGGTGACATGATGAATAGTTCAATAAAGCATGCTGAAGAAAGATATCTTTAATCAAAATCCCTGTTGTTAAGAACTATTCCACTGCATTTTAGTCCTTTCTTCAGTATATTGTAAGGATCACGGTTACCCCATATTTGAGAACTAGAATTTTATTGCTTTATATGCAGGGTCTTTTAAAATTAATCTTTATATTTACCAATGCCTGAGCGAGAATCTTACAATTATTTATGTTATCAATATCAAATAATAAATAATGAGAGAGTGCTTTAAAGCCTTGAGAATGCCAGCTGTTCACTGGAAGCTTAAAAGGATATTAGAACACTGTTTAAATGCAGGGTTTAAATGCACTTTGTAAATGTATCATGGTTATCTGTACTTATTAAGTAGTTGTTTCTCAGTCAAAAAGTACTACTGAAGTCAAAATGGCTGACAATCCATGTTTTTATAAAAGTAAGAACAGCTACTATAAGAATTTCAGCTGAAATATTATAGTGCAAACAGATAACACATACAAAAGATAATTTACAGCAGAAACAAAAAGTTAAACAGATGTATTTCATCCTTGAATATACTGGATTAAAATAAACCAACCTGGGGAGCTTGTATAAAAAGTCTCTGATCATACTGAGAGCCGAGAGGAAATATTCTGGGATGAAGAAAATGTCAAATGGATTTTCAAAATAAAACTAGATAGGTCAGGAACAAAATCTGGGACTTCCTAGTGTTTTCAATCAGTCTGGAAGTGCCCTAAATACATTTTTTATATGCAGAACAGAGGCAGAAATTCAGAAACTGGGTAGTTTGGATCCTAACTTTTCATTCTGTTAGCAAAAACATCTCCCATTTATGGAGAGAGTGTTGCAGTTAAATAAAGGGTCTTTCTGTGAGTGTAGCTCTCCTTTTGTGAACTTAAGGTCCTTTTATTTATCTATAATAATTAAAGAGAATTCAAAGACATACCTGTGTCTGGATCAGTATGCAAAGGGACATAGTAGCACCCTTGAAATTGAGAGAAAGAAGGTTGTCACATACACTTTTGTAGACTGAGTCCATCAGATGCTTGGAGTGAAGTACCTATGGACATATATTTATACTCATGAGTGAAAAGGTTTATGTGTGAATGGTAACAGAAAGGCAAAACTTGTGGATACAGTGATGAGGTGACAAGTTCAGTTTTATGGTCAATGGTCATGCGGGACAAAGTTGGGAGGAAATATATTGCCTAAAGCCAAATTGAGCAGATAACCATATGAATGATGGAGGGAATTCTTGGAATGTAGTATGATGCTGGCTGGGAACCAGAAATTAGTTTTGACAGTATCATGAAGCTTGGATGCTAACTAATGTTATAATATGTGTAGTATGCCAGGAAACCATTGTCTCCGTTCAACCCAATGTTGATGGAGTTTGTAGATATATCCCAATTCTGCTGTTTCTCCTTTCAATTCCCCTTTGAATGTTTGTTCAAGGACTACTGTTCTGGAAATTTCATTAGGGAACACATATGTTTAGCTGGAGTGTTGCATTTATTTTTCGGCATCAGTATTGGGAGATTGGTGAAGGAGGACTGGAGAAACAGTTTTACCCGAAGCTTCAATAAATAATGCAATAAAATTTGTGAGTTAGGAAATAATGGTATTTTACTGTAGCTGATCTTGCTGTTGTGATGACTCTGCTAATGCTCACACGCTGAGACAATTTCCATTGATCAGAAATGGTTTATTGGATCAGGAATTGAAGCCTTCAGGTTCATTGCAAAGACAGTTCTGTTGGTTTGCGCCAGAACTCAGAAGATAATAGGAAAGCTAAGTTTCGATTACATCACCCACACCTGCAGCAGCCCATGAAAGCATTCCATGCTGTACCAGCCTCCCAACCTCCCCTCATACTTTCCCAAAATATAATTGGCCAGACGGCCTTGAACACTCCAGCAACATATATCACACTCAGCAGCTTTAACCATCTCCCAGCATGCCCTCTACTCAGGTCAGCCTCTGGCATGCTAACAGCCTAGCAGCAAAACTACATTTGAACTAATTATCTATACAAAGCCTATGCCAGAGTCCTGACAGCTATAACCATATGTACCTGCCTACAGCAAGGTAAATAGCAGCTGCCTCTAGAATCCCTTACTAAGCATGTGTGAACAGCAAAAGAGAGAAAAGTAGAAAGCAGATTAGTCTGCCTCACCAGCTACCCCCAGGATGTTGGGTTTTTTTTAAAGCCCCATATATATCTATAATACTTAGTTATTTATTACCTGCATCTCTCCTCACTTTGGGGTGGGGTACAACATCACACAGTACAGTATACAGTAAATTCAATACAATACATCACAATGCAATTTTTAATACAATACATTTCAGAGAAAAGTACATTCAGTACAGACAATTGTACAATGTGAGTGCCAGTAGATGGTGCTGCTGGCATACAAGCAATTCTGCAAGAGTGACACTGCAGAATGCATTGTACACTAATAACGACTGCTGCTTTTTTTGGAAACTGAATTGACAGCTTCCACAGCATGTCACCCAGCTCTTTTATTATGCTGGTACTCATTTTACCAACTTACGGAAGGCTGAGTCAACCTGAGTCAATCTATAAGTATAGTCACCAAAATGGAAATCATAAGAAAAATGGAGGCTGGGGGGGGGGAATCCTTGGATGAATTATGGAAGAAGCTTTTAAGAGGTCTCTGGAAGGTTGAAAACCTTTTTTGTTTACTTATGCAAGGCTTACCTGACCTGGTTGTTTTATTTCACATATGAATACAGTAGGCCCTTGGAATCTGCTGGGGTTTGGTTCCAGGAACACCTATGGATACCAAAATCTGTGGATGCTCAAGTCCCATTATATACAATGGCAAAGTAAAATGGTGCCCCTTTTATAAAATGGTGAAATCTTGGTTTGCTTTTGGAATATATATTTTGGGAATATTTTCAAGCCATGGATGATGGAATCTGTGGATACAGAATCCATAAATGTGGAAGACTGACTGTATTGTTAGTTTGGAATAAAATGTTGGCTAAAACATGTTTATCTGTTCTTTTTTGTGGAGTAGGAACCTATCCCTATTCTCTCCATGTTACTTCTGCATCTGGTACCAACTTTTCTGTTAAAGAGATAATGCCCAGGAACATATCTACTTCATTAAATGAGGGTGGACAAATCTCTACATGCTCCTGTATTTGCCCTATGATCTCTAATGTAGCCTACTGCCAATGAACTGTCATTAATAAAATATCCAGTGAATTCAATATTGACATTGCAGATTTTGATGTTTCCTTCAATATGTTAAGTACCCTTGCTGGACTGGGCCAATAGAATTAAATTAGGGCCAGTCTATGAAAGAAAAACAAACTTGAGTCTTACTTAAAAGATGTGTCTGTAAGCAAACACATGATATAACAGAGGACAGTGAAAAGAAAAAGCAAATTGCTGAATTTTAGAAAGATGCAGGAAGATAGGGGCATGATAAAACAGGAATAGTGCAAACTAGCAATTAGTGAATATAGCACGCAGAGGTTGATAGCTCTAATACTCACTTCCTTGAAATAAAAGGAAATGATGATGTCCCTGATGTTCTCCATAAACCTCACTCTTGAGGTTAAAGGAGTACTGTCTCCATATATGGAACGTTCATGTTTGAAATGTGCATGGAGTACATGCACTGAACAGACAATAAATTTATTCCCAATCAAGCAAGTGATTGTGACACATCTCTTATTTGTCAGGAACACAACCAGCCAATTAGACTAAGTATCTGGAACTTAGCCTCACCCTTTTCTTTGTCTTTCTTTCATTTTTCTTATCATCAGACTCCTCCTTTCAAATATCACCTTTCTTCAGAGGTAGCAAGTTATATCCAAGGGGGACAGACTTTGCTAATAATGTAAGGGTATTACATTATCCCTCATGGGCAATAGAGTGCTGCCATATCAAGCTACGCTGAGCTCTGCAGTTATATGTGAGTGGTCTGTTGCTACTGAGCCCCAAACCCTTGAGGCTGTTATCATCCTTGGTAACTACTATACATAGATTTTTTTTTTTTTAAAGAAGGGTAAATATTGCTTGGCCTTCGCACTAGCAGATCCAAGAGGCTCTGGTTGGGCCAACTTAGAGGACTTTATCAGAGGCATAAAATCAGACACATCATAATGGTGTCACATAAACACGAAAGGGTGTGCATACCACACAATGTCACACTTTTTCATTTATGTCCCAACCAAAACCCATACTTTTTAACTGATGGGTGAAACCATCAATTGATCCCCCGTGGTGTTTTTGTGTGGCATTGCCGGCATGTGAATCCTCATGCCATTATACTCATGTCAATGCATTGAGAATGGCCGGTCTGGCACCAACACTTCCAGGTGAGATTGCAACAGCCAGGTAAGTGACACACTTTTTATTACCCTCCCCGGGTTACTTGTAAATTTTAAAGTGTGTTTTGTGCTTTGTGTCACTATTTGTGTGTTCTTCATGTTTGTTTGTTTTTTAATTCCCCATGCAATGAAGTCTCACGATATTCTATGGGATTTCAAAGGAGGAAGTGAATGGAGTTCTGTTCACTTCCTCTTTCATTGCTGGGAAAGCCTTTGCCAGGAAAGCAAGTGTGGTGGGGGAAGTTCTTTTGCTAATCCCATTGGTAATTCCAATGGATTTTTTATGCCAGCAAAAGAATACTTTAAGGGGTTTATGGATGATGATAAAGTCCAGAGACCAGGAAGAAGTACTTTATACACCCATGTTTGGTTCCATTATATGGGATAGGTCAAATTGTGGAGTGCCTGGCTGCTCATTTATTACCACATCTGAGACTGAGTTTACAGGAATTCCTGTGCTGGTACAGGGCAATCACCATATCCATGGATTTGGTATCCACGGTTTAACTTATCCACATCTGAAAAAATATGTCCTCTTATTTTAATCATTTCTTGAGTGTTTGATCGAAAGTCCGTATATAAGTTC
Organism: Gambelia wislizenii; assembly: GCA_030847615.1. Lineage (NCBI taxonomy): Eukaryota > Metazoa > Chordata > Lepidosauria > Squamata > Crotaphytidae > Gambelia > Gambelia wislizenii. The sequence continues at coordinate 294,423,015 of JAUMIR010000003.1, forward strand.
TTGAAATATTGTACACATTTTAACATTATTTCTTGTTGATTAGTATATCTTTCCTTTCCTTCTTTAATCTCAGTAATGAGCCTCTTTCCATTCTCTTTGTTTATTTTATAAGACAACCATTTTCCCACTTTATTAGCATTAGCAAAATGGTTCAATTTGGCCTTTTTTAATTTATGTCCAATTTTGTCCATTAAGTCCTGGTTGTATCATTATGTATTATTTTTAGTTCTCTCAAAATTTCCATGTTTCTAGGATTTTGTCTTAGTTGGTTTTCTTTGTTAACTAATCTTTCTTGTAAATTACTTCTCAATTCTTTTTTCTTTTTACAGATCTCCGCTCCTCTTTACAAGAATAGACCCCTTAATGTCGCTTTAACTGCATCCCATATTACTCTGCTTGAAATTTCTGGAGACACGTTCCTTTTGAAGTAAAATTTTATTTCATTCTTTAATTTTTGCACAAACTGTTCCTCTTTAAGGAGGGATTCCTTTAATCTCCAAATATAGTTTTTTTCTTTTTAGTTTCCACTGTCAAGCTTATTGGATTATGGTCTGAGATAACTTTAGGTATAATCTCAACTTCCTTTATCTTAGTACTTAAACTTTTTGCCACCTAGATCATATCAATTCTGGACCATGTTTTATACACCTCTGAAAAGAAGGTGTAACCTCTTTCATTCCCTCTTTTAAGTAACCAAGCATCAACCAGGTTGTAGTCGTCTAGTATTTCGTAACTACTTGCAGGTAAAGTACCATGGGATCTTTTTCTAAAGTTTGAAGGGGATCTATCTCTTGCATTATCTAATACACCATTAAAGTCCCCTAACATAATCACTGTGTCTGTGTCTAAGTTACTGAGGTCTGTATGTAGTTTCTTGTATAATTTACTTTTCCCCACGAGAGGAGCATATACAGCAATTAACGTTATTTTCTGATTTATCATTTTTATCTCCATTGCCACATAATGTCCGTCGTTATCTTTTAACACCTCTGTTGCCTCATACTTGTGACTCACATATACTGCCACACCCCTCTTTCTCTGATCAGCTAAGGATGTAAATAATTGGCCTAATTTATTATTAGTTAGGTAGCCTCTGTCCTGTTTCCCGATCCTTATTTCTTGAATGGCTATTATGTCAGACCCCAATTTACCTAAAAAATGAAACACCTTTTTCCTTTTTTCCGGTGTATTTAAACCTTTCACATTCCACGTCGCAATTACAGCCATTTTAGCAAGTTTTAGTTATTCCTATCCAGTAAATTTTCATCCTCCTCCACTTTTCTTTCTATCTCCTCCTCCTCAGAGTTGTTTCCTTCCGAGTCTTCTTCTCCATCATCTTGTCATTCACTTCCACTTTCATCGTCCTCTTCTTCTTTGGATTCAGATTCTTTATTTAAGGGTGTTTCTTCCTTATCCTCCATGTTCGATTCTTTTATCTTCCGTCTCCTAAACTCAAATTTCTTCTCGCCTCGTACCAGCTTCTCCAAAAATTCTTTCGCCCTTTTGACTGTGTTAATTTTGTACCTTTTCTGACAGTAAAGGAAAGACACCCCTTCAATCCATTCCCATCTATAATTTATACCAGACTTCAAAAGTTTTTGGGTTAAAAATTTGTACTCGTTTCTCCATCTAAGAATCTCGGGGGGGGGTGTCTTTGAATACCTGGATATCACAGCCATCAATTTCTAATTTCTTATCAAAACTTCTTTGAATGGTGTTATCTCTGACACTTGTTTTAGTGTAAGTTACTACCACATCTCTCGGGAGCTTCCTATCCTTGGCAATGGTTGAGTTTATCCTGAAAGTCTTATCTATCTGGGACATTAAGTTTTCCTCTTAGATTTCTAAAAAGGAGGCTAAAGGCGGAATTATTCTATCTTGTAAATTCTCTTTTGCTTTCTCTGGGATTCTCCTAACCTTAATACATCTATCCCTATACCTTAACTCCTGTATTAAACTAAGGTCCTTCAATCTCCCCTGCTCCCCCAAAGAGACTTCCACATTCTCTTCCAGAATTTGGGTTCTTTTTTGAACATTTTCCATATCTTTTTTCAGAGTATTCATCTCTGTCACCAGTTTATCCACCCTTTTGCCAATTTTTTCGATATCAGTTTTCAATTCTTTCCTCAAATTACGAAGATCATCTTTAATTTCACATTTGAATTCTCACAGCTCCTGTAATATTTGCATATTAATATCTGTTTGTTTTGTTGGTGCTTCTATCGACCCCCTCCTGGTTAGCGTAGTTTGTGTAGTTGTATAGGCTCTAGATCTCACTCCAGATGCCATTTTTAGGAATAGAGCCCAACATTAATTATAGTTGTCCACTATTCTCTTGCAACCTAATACTTAATATAGTTATGTTACACTAAGAGCCACGTTGCAGATTACAAATAAGGATTACTACAATCTACTTTATCTCCTTTATAACAGCCCTCTGCACTCAAGGATTTAAATCTCCCCAACTAGTAATGCCTCTTGATTTGCAGAAATACCTTTAACTAATTAGGGTCCTTGTATCTCAAAATTTTCTTGTCATATCAACTTAGGAAATAAAGCAGAATAATTGTACCTTTCTTACCAGAATTCCTTATTCCTTGATCAAAACAATCCTTTCAATGTTCAATAGTCAGTGTTCAATATTCAATATTCAATGTTCTAAGATCTTCAATTTCAATATTCAGGTTTGGAAAACCAGAGGTCATCTCTTTCTAACCAGTAATTCTCAAAAACTGATATCAAATGCCAAGATCCGAAACCCAAGTTTGTGTAACCAACTGATTTAAGATCTTAACCTCAAAATTCTATATATGACCCAGGATCCAACACAATCTCCCTAACCTTTTATAGTGTCAGTTAATCAATTAATTACTTTCTGAACTTTAATTCAAATTAATTAATTAACTCAAATTAATTTCACCATATGATTTCATCATACAGTTTCCCAATACTTGCAAGCCTTTCAGTTTCAGTTTAGTTTCAATTCTAGATTACAACTCAACAACCTTTCTGTTCAATTCCAGTAGTCAATAGATGAGAGGAGTCATATTATGTTGGTCATTAGTCAATAATCAGTAGTCAATAATCAGTAATCAATATTATATATTCAAATGCCTTGGTGGATTTCCCCAATAGAAGCTTGGCAATGTAGATGGACAAAACAAGATTTGTGGATTAAATATAGAGATCTAATAACTTGGCAGGGGGAAAAGGCCATTTTGAAGTCAAGGAAGGAATTTAGAAATCAGGGTTATGAGGTGCAATGGTTCACATATCACCAAATCAGTGCTAAATTTAAAGAAGATATACAAGAATACAATTTGGATAAACATGAAAATGAGCTAGATAAAATTATTTGGGGTCCTAATAAGAAAAAAATTTCAAAGATTTACAGACTACTTTTGGACAGAGAGATGGAAACAGAGGTGGTTAGTGACTCTATGATAAAATGGGCCAGGGATATCGGAGAAACTATACCCCTGGATCAATGGGAAAATGCCTGGAAGAGGACAAATGCTTTCACAGCTAGCCAGGATCTGAAAGAAAACCATTTTAAAATTATTAACAGATGGTATCTTACACCCATAAGAATAAGTAATATGTATAAGTTAATCAATAAAAACTGCTGGAGATGTAACAAAGACCCCGGTTCGCTTTACCATATGTGGTGGCATTGTAAGTTAATTAGAAAATTCTGGGGGAAAATTCATAGAGCAATTCAGAAGATACTGAAGATATCATACCCATTCAACCCCAAATTGTATCTCTTAAATATAACCTCAATATTGGAAGAACAAGTAGAGAAACGTTATTGGAGAATAATTTTATATTGTGTCACCGTGGCAAGACTAATAATAGCAGCTCATTGGAAAAGCAAAAATAGTCCCGATATGGAAAGTTGGCTGTTTAAACTGTTGGAAATGAAAGATAACGACAAGCTAACTAGAATAGCTAATAGAGGGGATACGGGGAAAATTAACTTAGACTGGTCTCCGATTACTGAATATCTGAATTTGAGATGGAGCACACAAATAACTCTAACAGATTAGAACGACTATTCTCTGATCAGAAGCTCTTGAAGTAAGGGCTTTTTAGGTCTAAGAACAGTAGAATAAAATATAAATAGAACAACGGATGGAAATAATAAGGTTAGAAGAACTGGTAAAAATGCATATTTAAGAACAAGAATATGGGAACGGTAGGAATGGAACAAAAAGTTTTTACTTTATAAGTTATTATATATAAGGAAGTTAAATTATAGTTGAGAGCATGATGTGTTTGAAATAGAAGGGTAAGGTGGTGAAAGGGTATATAACCAAATCGAGCTTATGCAGCAGGGGAAGTCAATGGAGAGAATGTGAAGAATTTGACAAGAATGATATCAATTGTTTTCTTGCTAGATTGTTTTTTTTTGGGGGGTTGGATTGTTGTTGTGTGGGGGTTTTTTTGCGTGTTTACGATGAATGCATATGGAATATGGATGACTATGATTTGATTTATGAAAGGCTATATGTAATGTATACGAATGATTATATGTTAACTTGTAAAAATAAATTAATAATAATAATAATAATAATAATAATAATAAAGAAAAAATATGTCCTCTATAGGCATTTCTAGGTCCTTCAGTACTACTCTATGGTCAACTTTCAGTGTTCGTATCATTGAAAATAATAGGGTTCCTTATTATACACAGTATCAGGTATCCATGAGTGGTCTTGGAATGTATTCCCCACAGATACTGGGTCAACCTGTACTTCTTTTGAAGGGTGCCAATTGAACCCAATGGAATTACCTTGCATAAGTTTTGATGGCCATATTGCTCTCTTACATTTCTACTGATATACTGTATCAGTATGTGAGAGAGTCTAAGTCATTACTTATAATTACACCACCATGAAAAACTTACTATTCTTACCCACTCCACTGAAAAACAGACCGCTTCAGTAGTCTCTCTTCAAGTGATCTCATTTTATATTCTTTGAAATTTTACCAGCAGGGTCTCCATTTTACTGAAATATCTTGAAGCTCATTATGAGTTGAAACAGCTGATGAATACGATAAAGTTAACAAAGCCAGTTCTTTTCCTCGTTTTATATGCGTATTTTTGTATTAGTGCAGTTTCTGGTTGTGAAGAGAAACTAGGAGTGAGAGAGAAAGAAAACTGCCTTTTCTTCTAACAAATGTCTGAATATTTAATTGGCTTGTTCATATAGAAAGGGGAAGAGATGAAGATAAATGAGATGTTAGCAATGCATGGCACTGTGTTCAGAAAGCAGATATATACTGTGATAGAAAAGGTATGTTCTAAATATTTCCCCTTGGGGTGGGTCAATCAGTGGTTTCTTCTGTTTTCATTTTTTAGTGGCACCATATTCTTATATACACTTTCGATTTTCAGAGACTTTGCCTTTTGTAATGAAACCTTTCTGTGGTGACCTTGAAGGCATAATGAGCAACAGGATAGCATTCAAACACACACACACACACACACACACACACACACAAACTTTATAGCCACATTTCTCAAGTTTCCTCTACATCTTTCCACTTTGATCCCAGAAGTGTATTTACCTTGTCCTAGTTGTGGAACTATACCTGTATATACACATTTCCCAGTCTATCAATTTAGACATCTACAATGTCAGCATACAGTTGGCTATGCATTCCTTTTCTTTAGCATTTCCACCCAATTTAAACAAACCATACAAAAAAACTGATCATTTGGAGCTGGAGGTCAACCTGAAGAAAACAGAAGTTCTTTACCAGCCTGCACCACAGGATGAACACCATCATCCCCACATTGGGAAATCTGTGCTTAAGTCCATTCAGCAGTTCACCTACTGGGAAGCATCATCTCCTCAGATGCCAAGATTGTCAAAGAGATCGATCATAGATTAGCAAAGGCATATAGCACATTTATTAGATTTTACAAAAGAGTCTGGAGTAATAAATACCTGAGGTGAAGCACAAATATTGATGTGTATAGAGCCATTGTACTGTCTATTCTCCTTTATGGGTCTGAAACACGGGTCACCTATCACCACCACTTATGACTCCTTGAACGCTTTCATCAATGCTGTATATGCACAATCCTAAATATACACTGGACTGACTATGTGACGAATGTTGCTGTCCTTGAGCAAGCAGGGATCACCAGCACTGAGGCCATGATATTGAGAACACAGCTGCTTTGGGCAGGGCACGTTTCTAGGATGGAGGACCATCGCCTCCCCTGAAGCAACATCTCAAGCCCAGCCAAACTGTCACCAACAGTCGTCCACCCTGGCCTCACATCGGGAGGCATGGAAACTCACTATCCACAATGCTGCAGCCTTATTTGAGAACTCACGCCAAACAAGTCTTGAAGAGAAATGACAACGCAGAAAGAATCACAACCTGGAAACATCACCCAAGGAGACCTTCTGCTGTGCTTTCTGCAACCAGACTTGTTTATCTCAGATTGGCCTTTTTAGTCATCAGCATGCTTGCAGAAAGCGCGGGATGAGTCCTTCCTGAATCTTCGTTTGCGAAGAAAAGCCAGAGAGGGAGATTTAATGAAGGAGGAAGAGAGAAAGGAGAGGTCCCTTCTCTTCTCCACAATTGCAGACAAAGCACCAGGAGGGAAAGTTGGAGGAAAGGAGGTGAAGTCTGACATATCAAGGGAGGAAAGGATCTGAATGGGAGGAAGGGACTTGAGAGGGAGGAGTTTAGTTTATTATAAGCAGAAATCTTTACATACCTATACTCAGTAGCTGCTGGTTTGCATGCCTTTCTAAGAGGTTAGGCATGTATTCACATCATTTTCTATAAGAAGACTAAGCCTGCTTTATTTCTCTATTAGACCCTGTTGTGCTGATGGTTGTGGAGATATGGGACTGGTTGTACCTCACCTTCCGTTTGCAAATGCACATTACTCTATTTGTGAGATATACTACTATCTCTAACATTCTTCAACATAGTTCCCTGAGCTGGACTAAACTCTAAAACAGAGGAAAACTCAGTGAGTCATAGGCTGAAATCATGTATGAATACCAATAGAATTTAAATCTCCACCAGCATACTTCTGCTGGACTTCCCCTCTCGCTGCCATGCATAGTTGCAGAAGATGGTCATGGGGCTCAGTCAGTGATTGATGGAAATGGAGAGTGTGTTCCAGATATGATCCAGCAGCAGTTTTGTAGCAGGATAAAAATATATGTATCTTGTCTCCCACACCTCCAGCATATTCCCTGGAGGTCCAGGAGGGTTATGACACTTCCCTCCCACCACTAATTATTCAACAGGTGGGGGTTGGTTCAGATCATACTGAAATTCTGAAATATACAAATTGTGAAAGATACTTTTCTTAATCATCTACACTTTTCATCAAGTATTTCTTATTTTGCTCATTGTAAATGCATTAAAAATATATAGTAAAAACCAAACTGGAATGACATGGCTCACCTGCCCCAGGATCCAGCAGTCACCCTGCATTTGTAGATCCAGTTTAGATTCCAGGAGTACTTAATTGTTTTGTTTGGGATAGCTAATGATGATGGATGATGGGAGTTGAAGTCCAACAATAACTATAGGGCAAATAAGTGTCCCCTCATTTTCTAAGCAGTTGCTCCAGACCAGGGTTTCTCAACCAGGGTTTCCTGGGTTCCACAAGAGGTTGCTAGAGGTTCCACAAAATATTGAGATTGGGGAAAAACACATTTTTAGCTGTAGATATAATACTTTTTTGGTAGGTGTTCCTTGAGACCTGAAAATTGTTTCAAGGGTTCCACCAGGGTTAAAAGGTTGAGAAAGGTGTCACGATAGTGCACTAAACCTCTGAGCATACTAAGAAGTTTAGACAGCAAATGGTTTGTAGCAGAGTCTTGTTCCTTCAGGCAGAGAAATAAACAGACAGAGGCTTTTTGCCTAAGAAACTATTTCACTTTACTAAAGCAAAAATAAAGAAAAATATTTAATAGTACAGAGCACATCGTCACAGTACAGAGATTCAAAACAGAACTAAGCATACATTCAAAAAGCAGAATATAATACCAACTCCTTTAACTTTATAGAGAAAAATAAACATTTCCCCTCCCAAAAGGGAGACATTCCAGACATCTTGTCTGCAAACTCAAAATGCTGAAAGCCATTCTTGACAGGCCATAAAACTCAATTTACAAGCTAGCTCTTGCAAGCTTTTGCACTCATTTCTGCACCCTATAGGCTCTTTACAAAATAAATCTATTAACTGCTTGTCCCATCATCCATGATAAATGGCTGCTCCAGATAGTAATTCTTTGACTTACCACATAAGGCAGCCACACAGACTCTAAAGGATAGCAGTTTGTGCCCATAGCCCAAGTGAGTTCTGAACCAAGTCGAAGGAAGTTCACTTGTCATTAATAATGAGTACAGTCTTTCTGGGAAACATTCCTGTGCCTGTTCATTAAAATGAGTGAATGCTGTGCAGGGACACAGCAATAATTTTGCACAGAGAAACCTTCTAGTAAATCTTTATATCCCTAGCTACTTCATCCCCATCTCAGGCTCACCTATTTTGTGTTCCACTTGTAGTCTTTAGCCAGTGGAAGGATGGGGCGGGGAAGGTGAGCAAGGAGGATCAGCATGAACTGTGTTCAAATTGCTGGCACATGATGGTGATATCTGCATCATTGTGAATCAACTATCAGAACAAAGATAGTCAGAACAGTCCACCTCTCTCACCTGCTCCACCAGCATGACATTCAGGAGCAATAGCTTCTCACTCATCTTCCAGTATTTGTGGGGGGATGGGGAAGGCAGGAGGAAGCTGAACCAGGACCATGGAAGTCTACAGCCTCCGTGATCCTCCTCAATTGGTTTTCCCACCTCCCAATTTTTGTGCTGTGGGGTGGAGGAGAAGAAGCCATGATGTAGAAAGGTGTAGCCTCCATGATCTTCACTTGGCTTCCCCATTCACCCCCAATGTCACAGATGCGGCAGGCAAAGGGAAGGCGAGGGAAGACTATCAAAGGGCATAGTCTGCATTATCCTTGTTTGGCTCTGCTCTTCTCTCTTTCTCCACTCTTTCTTCTACTGTCATCTTCATCTGTGCCCCAAATCTGTTGCTAGAGCTATTGCCTCATATGCAATGGCAGCTGATGGTTTCAGTGTTAGTGAGATGGTAATGTTCTAGTCTAAATTTTAAGGGTGCTATGCAAGATGTGGAACCCAGTCTTCAAATTAGGTTCATCATCTTCAATAGCACATTTGAAGTGCAGATTAAAACCCAAAGCAGATTTGCTATGCCATAGACATGGAACCCACCAGCCATATTGTGCTTTCCTATAAGAATCTTCTATCTATCTACTGTTGGACAAAAATGCATTTGAGGGTCGTAGTTCATACAGAAAACTTTAGAGCTGACATACAGAGCTGTGTTCTACTGGAGAGGGGCATGGGGTGGGGAGAGGCCTTAGGGGCTGAAACTGTTTTGAATTCAGTATCAAGATATTTGAGTACAAGACTCTAGAATAACATCTATATAATTCAGACTGTTGTGGCTTAGAAAAAAAATTAAAATAGGAGTTTGGGTTATTAACATACATGACATTTATGCTCTATTTAATTAGGCTAGACACGTCTCCTAACATTTTGATTGCTGATTGCAGGCAAGGGATTATATCTTCTTCTTTTTTTCTACAGACATCCTACAATTTATTTGCAACACATGCACAACAGCTGCTGCACATTTTAGCATTCTTGTTGTGCTGATGATCTTTTTCAGAGATAAGCAGTGCATGAGCCTTATGTTGTTCCTGCTCTGCATTTTCATTTTCTGCACTGCTAGTCACTGATCCCACAGCAGCTTTTGCGATCATTAGATTTAGAGCCCAAGCAATGTAACAACAAAATCAAGAAGCCCACAATCTGCTTCCAAGTTTTTCAAGGGTGATTACTGTAGTGAAAGATTGCACACCACAAATCGGCTTGATTTCCCTGTGCATGTTACTTGACACAGTAGAAGCTTGCCCTTGTCAGTAAGGTAGTGGATCTACTGCAGGTTTCAAAGGAACTATCCAAGCAATTGGTTCTTAACCCTTTCTTTACCAGGGACCCCCTTAAAATATCTTTTGTTGTCATGGACCCCCAAGACTTAACTCAAGATTTAAAACCCTAACAAGAACAGCAACAACAACACAATTACACTATCCCTTAAATCTCCCCTCAGAGACACTGGAGGGGGAGGAAAGACTTTTCTTCTGCTTCTTCTGCAAGTTTGTGGTTGGAGCGGGTTGAATGGGAATATGCAGGCCAAGTGAGCCAGCCTTTGCCTAGGCTCCTATCATGTGGCCACTCCACTGCAAGGAGGAGGTAGGCCAAGAAGCCTTCAAGCCTTCGCAGACCCCTGGGGGTCCCCAGACCACAGGTTAGAACCACTTATCTAAGCTGCTAAGCCAGTCTTGAGTCCAGATCAAACCTCAGAACATATTTTAAAGTTCAGATTAAAATGAATGCACTAGTACATGGAAGTGACCAGGTCTACCAACTTGATCCTGATGCTTGTATCCACACCATATCATTATACAAGTGTGTATATAAAACAAGACAATGCAAAATACAGAGCAGGATTCTTTAGATACAACACAGGTAAGTATAAACATTGTGGGGGGAGGTTATTGAATGATATGGTTAAATGATGCCAGTCAGCTATGTCCAGATACCTGCTTTGGCTTACAGGCAACTAAGATGAGCAAAGAACATAAAAGGGAAAATTATTTTAGCAGCTCTTCACACACTAATAATATTTTATAACAGAAAATAACATCCCCTCCTTCACTATTCTTTCCCCCAAGAAAGGAAATGCAGGTCATTGTGTATATGTTTTCTGAATAGATTAATAACCAATAGGTAAGAGCGGCTGGATAAACATGATTTTATTGGTGCAATAAATGGCTTTTCAGAGATGAGATGCCCTTCTTCATAAGGGGAGTCCCTGCAAATATTATTAATTATGGCTATCTTTTTTCTTGGAAAGCATTTTGACCCTCTCACAATAATGAGTAAAAGTATCAGTATGCTTGATTTGTTACACCAAAAACAAAAAAGCAAAAAGGCATTACCAGTCATCACATTGTTTTGCAAAAGGAATGTTCTTGTTGCCCAACAAGTAGGGCATTACTGGCAATGTGATTTCTAATAACAAAGTGGTGGGGATGGTGCAATTTTAAAGGACCTATTTTGTACAGCCCCCAGCATAGTGGTGGTGGTGGGGAATGTGACAATGTGATGATTGGTAGTGAACAAGATGTTTTAAAACATATATTTTAAATATGTTTAAAGTGTTTTTGATCATTTTAAGTAATATTGATATTTAATTCTTTTTAACTTTTGTAAATTAAAGTTCTAGCTGGATTTTTTTTTTAAATTCTTGTAAGCCATCTTGAATCCCATTTTGGGAGAAAATTTGGCCCCCTGCCCTAACAAATTTGACCACTGCCTGTGCATAAAGATGTGCCTTTTTAGCTTTGAGTTTTATTTATTAAAATTTTCAAACCACACCTGTTATTATTTTCCATGAGCATTAGCATCAAACAATGCTAACACTTCTTAAACACAGAAGATTTGGAAGGCTCCCCACCCTCCACCTCCATAACAGGAAACAAATCTGAAATCCCAGGGCTGGTTTACACGGCAGGTTTTATTGCGTTAAGTTGCGCTTTAGCACTTTCCCACATCAGTGGTGGGTAGTTTACACGGTATATGTTTACACAGCTATATTTTGTGGCTCTTTGATTTTTTCCGCTTTGAGGTTCACACAGCCAAAAGTGCTGGGGGCATGGCCAAGCATTGGAGAGGGAAAGGAATGCCATAGGAATGTCTGCCCTGGCCCGAACTCCGTGCTTTACAGCTTTTAGAGGCAGCCCCCCCCCACTCCCTTCCCACAAATCAAATGGAAGATTTTCCTCCTTGCTTAAAACAGCATTTTCTGCCAAATAGAGGAAAGCCAGAGAGAGAGAGAGAGAGAGGGAAAATAACAGCTTAGAGGCAGTCCCCCTCCCCCCACTCCCTTTCCACAATTCAAACGGAATGTTTTCCTCCTTGCTTAAAACAACATTTTCTGCCAAATAGAAGAAAGCCGAGAGAGAGAGAGAGAGAGAGAGAGAGAGAGAGAGAGAGGAAAAATAGCAGTGCAGCTCTGATACAGCCCTTCATGAAATGGTTTCTCTCCCTCCCCCATGCACAGGATCACAGCTGAGGAACTGAGCTTTTACATACTTTCAAAACAGCAGAGAGGATGAGAAGGAATGCTCCCTGAATGAAAATTGTTGGGAATCCTTTTTGTTTGCAAACTGGCTTGCAAAATAGCAGAGAGGATTTTTCAAAGTTTCCTCTAATCGCTACTGTTTTTCCCTCCCTCCCTGCCCCTCTTTTAAGCCCACCCCTGCATCATCAACCAATCACAATGCAGCTCTGCTGTAACCCTTAGTGGAATGGTAGTTTATACTGCCAATAAAGCACTACATTGCAAATATACCGGCAAAAGTAGCAACATCCCTTGGCACGCTATATTTGGGTGTTTTACCTTCCCCCCTTCTGAATGAGGCAATGCTGTGCTGCGATCCGTGGGAACTATGAGCTATCTTAGCAGTATATTTAGAGGAGTATTTGCCCATGTAAACGACCCCCCCCCAGACAATAGGAGAAACAAAGTGACCTTCAGTATGCTTTTTATGAGTACCTTTACAACCTACAGCAACTTAAAACTACAGCAACACCGTGTGCAAAAGAGGGTTTAAAATGATTTTTAAAAGTGAATATTTTTGTAACAACAAAAGAAAATATTTGAGTAACAAATATAAATTGGCTTTTATATGCATAGGTAGAATTTATTTTAAGCCCAGCTGTAGCCCTACAAATCAGACAACCTTCCAATTGTTGTTGCTGTTTTTGATTTTAAAAGAAACAAAATGAATATCAGCAGATATCCCTGCATCCTTTTCAGGCTTTCAAATTTCTGTTTCCCAAGGGTTTTCTAAATGACAGCATCTCTGAGGTAGCACATAATTTCCCCAAAGATCCTGCTAATTTATAGCTTTCAACACACCAATGACCCCTGCAATTTGGTGGTTGCTTCATTAATTCCTGCACACCTGCTCTATCTATCTTGCGGGGGGGGGATAAATATCAAAGGAGCAATTCACTTACCCTGCATTCTCTTCTTAAACCATTGTGCAGAAGACTGCCTTACAGGGTTTTTTTTAAAATAATATTTAATTTTATTGGTGGGATGGTAAACAATACCCAAGGGTAAAGAAAAGGGGAAAAAATGAAAATAGACTGTCCAACTGAGGTTGCAATTCTGAAGCAGTGAGAAAGCAGAAGGCAAAATTGGCCTTGGCTGTATCTTTCATGTAACAAAGTCTAAGGATGCATTTGAGCACAAGTGCAAAAATAAAGCCTGTGTGCTCAGAGAGAGACTAGTTGCACTAGGTTGCAGCAGTTGTACCTGATGAAACTTGTGCATATTTTTTGAATCCGCTCACTTAAAGACAAAGTACTTTAATCAGAGAAATGTTTTCATATTCTGGAATGGTTAGATCTGTCCATTCCAGATCTATGCCAATTTTACATATTCTCATTCATCAGTCTTCCCCCCTACCTTTTCTTCCTTAATCAGCATTTTTTAAAGTGCACAAAATATAATAAAATACATATTTTGAATGTAGTTTCTCTCAAAATATTCTTCTATTTTTCCTAAACAAAATATGCTTGCAAATGTTCCTAAAGACATTTTCTCTCAGTGTAGATGTGTAAATTGCTATTGCTTAAAACAATTCGTAAGCCGCTCTGATAGCCTTGTGGCTGAAGAGTGGGGTATAAATAAAACAAATAAATAAATAAATACAATTTTTATTTCTCTTTCTCCTCCTCCTCTTCTTGTTTTTCATCATATCTTGCCTTTCTCCCAATAATGGGATTCAAGCTGGCTAACAACATTTTTAAAACAATACAGATTAAAGTACTATACAAAAACTTTGATAAACATATAAATATAAAAGTTAATTAAAAAGCAGTTAAACAGTTTATAAAGTCAAAGCATTTAAATTAATTGAAAACTTATACAAATCATAAAACTACATAGTACATCACAAAGAGCTCACCCTATTCAATTTTTAAAAGACTGGTGGCACAAGAATGTTTTCAGTTGCTCATGGAAGGAGAGCAAGGAAGGAGCCATCCCGTTCTCCCTAAAGATGGAGTTCCAAGGACTGGGAGCATTCACTAAGAAAGGACCTCTCCCTTGTTCCCACCAAAGGAGCCTGAGAAGGTGGTAGGACAGAGAGAAGTGCCCTTCCAGATGATACTAGAGCTCTAATGGGCTCTAGATCTGGGTATCATCAGGGGACAAGACAGAACCCCCAAGGGACTCCAAAGGCCACTGTCCAAGGTGTTGAACAGGCATCCCCCCCTCAGCATCCTCTGAGAGTGCCCCTCCAGGAAAGAATGGAACCAATGTAAAACAGAACCTCTGAGCCCCTTCCCAGAGAGGCAACTTAGAAGGATACCATTGCTGATGGTATCAAAAGCCACTGAGAGATCAAGCAGAACCAACAGGAACACACTCCCCCTGTCTAGTTCCTGGCATAGGTCATTCACCAAGGTCACCAAATGTGTCTCCATCCCATAACCAGGCCTGAAAAGAGGCTGAAATGGATCTAGATAATCCATCTCATCCGGAAACCCCAGGAGTTGCAAAACAACAACGCACTCCACTCCCTTTAATTTAATCCCAAAGAAGACATTTCACATGCATTTGGTCCATTTTTTTGAGCCAGAAAGTGTTGTATAAAATGAAAAGAAATGAAGGTTAGTTATGTTCTGATTTGCATATTAGTCCAAGAGGTGTTGATCAAATTGATTCACTTCAAAACAGAGACAGCACCAGGAAAAAAAAAACATGGGGGAAATCCCTCACATTGCAAACAATGGCTAGTTGAATTGGCTAGATGTGCAACTAAATTTCTCTCCATGGTAAGGGATGGCTGGAACTGAGCACTGCGTATTCAGAAGATCCATTCCATTTATCACCTTAGCTTGCTGCATCCCTCAACTATACTTTTTTGGCCCTTCCACAAGGTTGGAAATTTCAGACTTGGAAGGAAGACAGCACAGAAACATCCGAAGTGACTGTGTGGAGTTGGGAGGAGGGAGAGAAAATTATATGTCCCTGCTTCTAAGGTTGTACCATCGCTGCAAGCCTCTGAAGTGGATTCCAGTTTCACCCTATTGTCCCAGGACTGTGTTTCCAGGACAGGCTTTCAATAGGCCTCAAATATACATGACTTTTTAATGGGTAGTTCCTTGTCAAGTAGGAAAAGCTCCCAAAAAGAAAGAGAAATGACAACTCAGGAGAATAATTATTAGTTTAGGAATGTTTTAATGGGGCCATTTTCCAACAAGATAATTAGTTAATAGTAATATCAGTTTAGAAATCTGAATTGTGGGCCATTGAGCCTATCACAATTAATTTGTATTGCTACGATTACACCTGGGCATCAACCCACAGGAATGACCTTTAATTCCAACGTATACTTTCGATGATATAGGGCAATTTACCCTGTAGCTGTTAATAATTGCTTTTTCACAAATTAGTGATAAATTATTGATTTGTTTGGGGACTTGATTGGTGAACTATTCTCTTCCCTTACTAAAGTGTGATCTACCATTGGGATTCAAGATGATTCCCTAAGGGCATCCCATTAATTTACTTATGCAGATAATTAATGTGGACCATTTAACCTTAGCATAATTTATTAATTCATTCTGTTGGTTTTATGGAAGATATATTTTTCCCAGAGTGATTGCTATTAATTTCATTTTGAGGGTTTCGTAATAAGGCTGTACAAGGTAGTGAATGTATAAAGCACTGGCAGTGCTTCCTATGCAGGTCTACTTCCCATCTTTTATGTTGTTCCCCTCCTTTAGGAGAAAGAGAAAAATGTAGGCCACATTTATGACTCAAACCAATCTCTCAAGAGAGACAGAGATACACAGACAATGTAAAAAATATAAGCCACCTACAGGAATTCAGGGCATAGCAGAGTGTTTTAAGCAAAGAATGGCTTTATTACAACAAACTGGTTATCAAACAATTACTCTTGTACATTGATGCCTGACAGAGGATTTGTCTACACTGGAGGTAAAAATCTGGATGAAATTTAGACTACTTGGGACCAAAACTGCTATCCATGAAATTCTGACTACTCTGGCCTGGATTTAAGCAACACACCTTACATGGCCAAAGTCCAAATCTGCATCGTTCATCAGCAAGCTTGTCTACACAATAATTCATTTGGATTTTAACCCCAGTGAAGTTGTGGGTCCACTGCTGCTGCCTATCCAGACATCTCCATGGTGCCACTGCCACTGGCTCTGCCTTCCCAGTGCACAATCGATTGCATGGCTGGCCACTCGTTCTGACTTCAGAGAGAGTGACTATGTACCAGAGCTCTGCCTTCCTGGCCCACAGTCACCCACTTTGAGGTCAGAATGAGCAGCCAGTCTGCAAGGTAGAGCCCTAATGCTAAAAACTCTCTCTGAGGTCAGAAGGAGGAGCCAGCTTTGTGACTGTGGGGCTGGCTGTGCCTTCTGACCTCAGAGAGTGTGATTGTGCACCAGGAAGGCAGAGCCCTGGCACTAGTCACTCTCTTTGATCTCAGAATTAGTGGCCAGCCTTATAATTGTTGGCCTGGCCACCTCATTCTGACTTCAGAGTGGGAGATTTTGCACCAGGGCTCTGCCTTCAGAATGAAGAAGTGGAGCCAAGGGTGGGGGAAATGGTGGCACCTCAGGCAGTGCTTTTCCTACCTCTCCAGCCCCCAAATCCAAGGTGAATTCATTGTTTCAAGGAAATTCTGGAGAAAACTGCGGATTAAGGTGGTATATTCTGAGTTTGGTGTGGTGATGGCTGTACAGTATGTGGACATCACACAAGATTCAGGGGGAAGGCTGCACATAGTGTGCACTTATCAGGCTATATTCAGGGGAAGTTCAAATTTTTTTCTATAGTGCAGATAATCCCAGAATCTTTCACAGGTGCCTGGCCAGTTGTAACATGTGTACTGAGGAAGCTTGTTTAGAACTGCTCCAGATTCCAGAATGCTAGAACTGCTGGGGAAATATGAGGTAGATTCCATTATATGAACAGCTTTGCCAAACCTATGTCCTTCTGGGAAACTGATAGTTATAACCAGATGTCTAGCTTGTGACTGAAACTCTATATAGTAACATGGTCTGTTTTCTATTCTCGTACAACTAAAAAGTTGTAAAGTGAAATAGATTTTAATAGTTGGTTTTATTTTAGAAAGTCACCTTCATTTCAGCCTTTCAAAGGACCCCCAACATGGCCTCCATATCATAAACAGGGGAAAATGTAGTTTAAGAACATCCCAACAAAGCACACATCCAAAAGTACAAACATGGACCAGAATTTAAGTTGCTTAAAGCCATGTCTGAGCAGGTTCATGAAGAAGTACATAGTCCTTCAAGTAAAGTGATTCAAAGTAATTTGGGGGTTCATAAATCACAAGAAGCACTTTGAATTCTGGATGGAAACATGAAAGGAATGCAAATCAGTAATCAATGCAAACAAATAACTAGCATATTATTTCTGGCTATAGGGACCCAAGTGTTTCTACAAAGGAAATTGTGTCCCCACTCTCTCTTTTTTGGCATGAGGGAGGGACAGAGAGATTCTGGAAAGTTAGTGAGCTCTACTGGGACTTAGGGGACTGAATAAGGCCTGTAGCCCACACATTACCCCTTAAGATGAGCCCATCAAATGAAATGTAACACTTGGATAATGGAGAAAGGAACTTTGGATAGTGAGCTCAAATTATAGCATGTTCTCCCCAAGGAACTCACTTGGCACCTACATTATGGTCTTTTTGATAACCAGATGAAGTTTATAATTTTTTTCACAGCATTCAAAGATTATTTTAAGATCATTTTGAAAACTTCTCAACATTTTAAGTTATATTAATTGGTTTGTTACTGCTGAGTTTATTATTACTTAATTAATTAATTACTTAGCCTGTACTGTAAGCTGTTTTTATTTTGGTTGTTTTTATGGTTTTTAACTTTTCTTAGCAGATGGGGTTAATTGGGTTGTATGTGTAAATAAACAAACAAATGTGTAGTCTTTTTGTTATGTACACTGTAGCCACAGGAAACTATAGCCTGAAGGAAAACTTAACTTTTCCCCCTCTCTGCCATAGTATATATATACACACACACACACACACACACACATAGTATATATATACACACACACACACACACACAGAGAGAGAGAGAGAGAGAGAGAGATCTTGGATGGTGCTATTTGCATCTTAAGCTCCCATTGCTTCCAATGGACTTTTCAACTGAATGCAGTCCCCCTCCAATGGTGAAGCTGTATGGACAGGGGACCCTTTTTGGGGACAGACCAGGCTTGAGGCCTGTAATATGTGTAATTGGTGCATGCACAGATTATGTAAGCAGAGGGGTGGGACCAGAGGCTTTATATGGCCCTGCCACCCCCCGTAGCTTCCGCTTTCATTGCCCGACCCACCCTCCCACTCCTTTCATAGTGTGATGTCGGTGGTTGCTTCAGAGCCAGGTATGAATTTTTCCCTTCCTCCATTGTAGGGGGATTTTTCACCTACCCCATACTGTGGTAGTTGGCACAGGGCAAATGGCTAGGGTGGTATCTTGAATAGGCAGTCACTGGTTGGTTAAAGGGGGAGAGATTTTAGTTTGGTGAGCACCTTGCACCACTTTTCAATGAAGGGGTTTTTCCTGGAGCTTCCCCTTTAGGTCCTGCAACTAGGGGCGGGGGTGGCAAAAGGGCCTTCCCTTGAGGCTGGCCTGAGGGATAAACCCTGTCCTTAAGTCCTGGGAGTTGGGGGAGGGACTTTGGCATTGGCCTTCCAGATGTGGGTTGGCTGGTTACTAACCCAGAGTCTGCTACTAACACCCTGTTAGTAACCCAGGGTGTTTTGCCCTGGGGAAGCTGGGGAGATGGTCTGGGGATTGGCCTCCTGCCCCAGCTGCTTACACACCAGGTTGCCTCCCCTCATCATAGTTTGAATGTTTGAATAGGTTAAAATTAAATAAAGTGGCCCTTTTTGCCCACATCTTGTGTCTGGCCTCATTCTTCTTGGTTCCAGCTTCAAACAGAGATAGAAACTGCTGAGGGGGTCTTTATTTGGCATTATTACAGGACAAAAACTTCTCCTACCCACATTCTTGAATTCAAGTGGGGGTATTTTTGGATCTATTTTTATAAGAAAGCATAAATGCACATATTTAGACACATGACTAGTTATCTCTAATTCATATCATTTATTTATTTTTTCCTCTAGTTGTGGCTCCGCTACAATTACAAACAGAAATAATTTCAAAATATTTACTATAAATCTGCAGTTAGTCATTTCCACCACTCCTTCATGTTGCATACTAAATATACTGTAATCTTATTTTCAGAGGTATAACAACTAACCATATTCTTTTTTCTTAGAATATACTTGCAATTTACTCCTAAGTATATCCTAGAGTTAGGCTTGAACTTCGTTGTGACTTTTACCTTCTCATTCTCAAAACCTAAAATGACAACCCTGTAAATTTACAGACAATTAAAATAAATATATATTGTGATGAGGTTATGCTGACAATTCTGTTGTCTAAATTTTAATTTGTTTGGTTCAAGTAGCTTTAGTAAAGTATCAGAAGATAAAGCAGATTCGATGAACATGGAATTATTGAGTACAAGGATCAATGAGGATACTAAAAGCTGAACTTTGTAACCATGTGTTACCTTGGAAACAAATTTCACTGTATTACGTAGGAGTATAGCAGACCACTGAAAGTAGGCTGTGAATATAAATAAGCATGGACCACCGAGGTATCAAGCTCCACATTCTTGGTCCTCTTCAAAATTTAGAATGATCATGAACACACAGATTATGCAATTAAAAACAAACAAACATCTTTCTTCAGATTTAATTTTTGCTCATTTTCCTCTACTCAAGTTTTCTTTATTTTAATTTTTGTAAGCTGCCCCGATTGTTTTAACAGAGGGGCGGGGTATAAATAATTTATTATTAGTATTAGTATTAGTATTAGTATTAGTATTAGTATTAGTATTAGTATTAGTATTTCATGTGCATAATTCTCTTTGAAATGAATTCAATATAATTTAACATAAAATTGAAATGAATGTAACCATTTAGGATGTAAGTATTTATTCTGGCTGGATTCCATCTCTCTCTCTCTCTCTGGCTTTTCTTCACAAAGGAAGATTCAGGAAGAATTCATCCCACCCTTTCTGCAAGTGTGCTGATGACTAAAAAGGCCAATCCAAGATAAACAAGTCTGGTTGCAGAAAGCACAGTGGAAGGTCTCGTTGGGTGATGATTCTGGGTTGTGATTCTTTCTGCGTTGTCGTTTCTCTTCAAGACTTGTTCGGCGTGAGTTCACAAATAACTCACAATGGTTCACAATGGTCGCAGACCATTGTTGGTGATCAATTTGGCCAAGCCTGAGATGTTGTTTCAGGGAGTCCTTGTATCACTTTTTTGGAGTGCCCCTCTTATGCTGACCCTTCAGTTTTGACCTGTCTGGCATGGGAGACCCTACTGGTGGCTATTATGCCAAATCCAGCATAGCTCAAAACATCATTAGGGTATGCAAGCCTCTGTCCCACAACAAGGGGGCATCAATGGAGAGGGAATTCCATCTAGTCTTTGTAAAAGGCATATAAGAAGAGAGAGGGACATTGTACCAGCAAATTACTGCTGTTTTATAATATTGACATACTTGACCAACTTAAATTAATAATGAAAGGTTCAAGTATGAGTCCTATTATAGTGTAATAATTAGAACAAGACTCAAATACAATACCATTTGACCAGTTACCCTCATACTATTAAAAGGTCAATCCTTATATTTTTCTGAGATTGAAAGGTAATCATGATGATATCGCTGATGAAATTGTCAAAGCATTATTTAAATGAATCCTATTTAAGTAAACACTTTCTACACAAACTATTTCAAGTTTGTATTTTTCTTTGTTGTTTGTACAGAAAATGCCTCATAAGTGAGAAGCACTTTACTACTGAACACATGTTTATACAGAAAGACATGTGTGTGTGTGTGCGCACACACACAAATACAACCAGTGTTATCATATGTGGAGAAAGAAAGTCCCAATGGGTGTAGTTCTTTAGATTAGAGATAGCAAATGCCAGAAACTAAAGAATTAGTTGGTAAGTTCAAACTTGAATGTGACCTTCTGCTGCCACTATGTTATTATGAACATTGCTAACTCATAGTTGCCAGAGCATAATACTGCATTCAAATAGATAATAAATGATTTAATTCTCCTTTCAGAATCTAAATCTTTTTCCCCCCACTGGGGGTCATATTCACTTACCGTATATGTAATGTCTCATGCCAGCATTTGTCTGTCTCCCATCTCTCCTCTTTCTTCATGCATCCTACTTCAGTTTCTTCTGCTTCCCATTTCTTACTTCTTCTTCTCCCTGCTTACTGTACTCTTGACCCTTTCATCTGTCATCTGTTGGTTCAATGCACTGAACTTAGACATTTAGTTTCTGTTCCTGACCCTCTCTTCTCTCCAACACAAGCACACATATGTGTGACTTTGTTTTCCCCTCCTAGATAATTTCTAAATATCACATAATATTTTTAATATGGAAAACTAGTTGATTTTCTGTGTCAAACAATGTCTACTTTATTGCTGTTATGTGCCTTCAGATTGTTTCCAACTTATGGCGGCCCTATCACAGTGTTTTCTTGGTGGGATTTGTTCAGAGGGGGTTGCCTTTGCCTTGCTCTGAGACTAAGAGAGTGTGACTTGCTCAAGGTCAGCCAGTGGGTTTCCATGGCTGAGTGGGGATTTGAACCCTGTTCTCCAGAGTCACATCCAAGGTTCACACCACTATACTACACTGTCTGCTACAGTTATATACATTAAGGTTTGCTGTCACATGAGGAAGGGTCATAGCGCAGTGGAAGGGCATGTACAGTAATCTGTGTTTTAAAAGCTCCATGTTCAGTGCCTGCCATCTCCATGTAGGGTTGGAACTGGGATATACTGGAGAGCCAATCCCAGACAATAGACTAAGGATGGGGAACCACCAATCCATGTGGCAGATGTGGCACATGGAGGTTCACCAACCATCCTCTCAAGCTTTCCCTCCAAACTCCATTCCCCTGTAGAGGAAAATACCACTATTAAATTACCTTTTTCCACCTCTCTGTTGTTTAGGAGATTCACCTAAGTACCTTCTAGTTCATGGACTATAGTCCCCAGAAGTCTTGGTCATTGACCATTCTAGGTAGGGCTTATTACAGTTGCAACCCAAATAGCCAGGGGGCAGCAGGTTGACTACCCTTGTATAGGGCTGCACAAAGACATTCAGGGCCCGTCTACAGGGTAAAAAAAATAATACATACATTGTTCAGAAGATCAATCTTCCATACACATAGCTGTTTGGATTCATATGTGTCATTCGGAAGGAGGGTTAGTGAATCCCCCCTAAATTACATGGATTCGGCGTTCAGAAGGATTAGTGGATCTCGGCCTAAAATCCGTACAGCCGTTCGAATGGTTGATTGTCTGTACTCCCTGTTCACACACATATGAACAGGCAGTGTAATCTGATGGGCTGGCTGAGTAGAAAGGGCGGGGCTAGCAAGGAGGGGAATTGGGAGCATCCACCACGTTGGATTCCTGGCTAAGCGAGAGTCTGGTAAGTCCGTGAATTTTATGTATATTTATTTTTATTTTACATTGTAAATAGGGAAAACCAACTGTCTGCAAAGCAGGCATCTTTTAAAATAATAATAAAAAGTGATGGGGGATTTAAAACTGCCGCTTGTCTTGCTCCCTCCAGCCAGCTGGGGAAGGGGGGGTCATATGGTGTTCGGGGGGGTAAAAATCGTGTAGATGGATTGTAGGTATTCGAACAACTGCCTATTTGTATTTTTGTACCCCCCAAATGGATTTTTTTAAAAAAATCATATAGACGGGCCCTCAGCTTCAGCCTTGAGACAAATTTCGCATACAGCTCCCATTGCCCTCTTCAGCATCGTCTTGTTTTTCATTGCACATTAAGTTTCAGCTTGAAATCTTAGGGCAAATCTTACTCATTTAACTTATGTTTAAGTTCCCCTGGAGTCATCACTATTACTTGCATGGATAAGCCACAGGAGGCATGGCCTTGTATTTGCCCGTCATCCTCTGATATACAAACAATGAGCCATAGCGGCTCTTTGCTTTCAAAGCAAAAATTTCCATAGAACTCAATAAACAGTTCTGCCTGCTGACAGAGGGATACGGCTCACTGTACTTAAATGTGTTTGCATCCTGAATGTTATACCCACAATTTTAAACTATGCTTGGTTAATATATTTTGGACCATATGGTGTTTGAGAGCCATCTTCCTATCCTATCCATTTTCACAGTTTGATTTATATGCAGCATTTATATGGAGCTTTAATACAGGAAATGTATCTGAGTTACAGCCCAATTTAAGATCATAATTGACAAGTTCTGTATTTCTATTGAGTTTGATAGCTGGCTTCTTTAGGAAATTTACTTCTCATTCATAGTAGGGCAGTTTAATATAGTAACTGGCAGAATAAAGATCCCCCCCTTTACGGTCATTTGCCTTAATTATGTAGTTTGTGATATTATCCACATGAATCAGAATTGGGCAGATTATGTATGGAGCAAAAGACCACTGAAAATCTTCAGTTCACTGACTGCTTAAGAACTGAGATACTCAGTGAACAAAATATAGATATGGAGATAGATGACAGGATTAGGATTTCTATATCATCACAATTTCTCAATGTGGACATTATTTTTATGCTTATTTAAGAATTATTTGGGGTGACTGGATTGATCCTATGACATTTTATTCAATGTTGAAGACTGCCTTCCTCATGAGGAGTCAAACATTATGGGCTAAATCAAAATGGTTGCCCCAGCTTGAGTAAAGTCATTACATGACTGAGAACTTAGGCTGCTGACATACTGCAAAAATAATGCAGTTTGACACCCTTTGAACTATCATGGCTCCATCCTATGGAATCCTAGATTTGTAGTTTGTTGTGGCACCAGTGCTCTCTGACAGAGAAAGCTAAATATCTCACAAAACTACAAACCCCAGAATTCCATAACATTGAGCCATGACAGTTAAAGTGGTGTCAAACTGCATTATTTCTGCAATGTGGCAGCAGCCTTAGTAAGTCAATACTTAAGTCAGGTGCATTTACCTGAAGACTAAAATTTTTCAGCAAGAGCAAAATGGCTGTGGCCCTGTGAGAATGGGAGGGGGAGAAGCAAAAGCCATCTCTGACAGGAGAGGGAACAGTCCACTCATCTTCAACGCTGCTCATGAGCCAGGGCATCTTTCTGTGGTATAGACATGAATTTCCCTCTGCTGTCCCGCAATCACACTATGGACTGCTTCATAAAGGACCCAAGGATCATTGAATCACTGTATGTTACCAACAGGATTCTAAACAGTGGGGCTGCTGTAGTCAGGATTAGCACCTGGATTTTGGCCAAATTGATCGGCTTCATTATTTTCTTGAAATTGGTTTATTCTGGTTCCAGCTAATATCAACCTGTTTATTTGCAGTTCTTTAAAAATCAAGTGGCTTCTGCTGGCCCAGACTATATGTATATCTCATTCTGAGGGACAGCAACAGCATTTAAGAACAGGTTATTAACCTCTTCTAGACAGAGGACCCTACGCAGATAGCCCCCATCTTGGAATATCTAATAATTGGTTCAGTTTGGCCATCCATGTGGTTACTAGGTAAACCAGGACCCCTAATACCAAGGCTGGATTCATGTATAACTAAGGAAGAGGCCTCTGTAATTTCCCTAAAACTAAATACTCAAGCCAGAACTTAACACCTGGAGGTGAGTCATTCACTAATCCTCTCAATGTTAGTAGAGTCCTTGATGCTTGTAAAATGGGTCCTTCCTTCCCTCATTCCCTTCCAACAATAGACCTTGCTTGCTCAGATTTAATTCCAAATAGCACTCTTCCAGAGCACCCATTGTTTAACTCTGGGAAGCTCCAGGGGCCATCGTATTTGTCTGGGAAAGCTGCCAGATGCCAGCAAAATATAAACACCTTTATAAGAGGGTCCTGATAAAGTCCACAATCTGGGAAAGTGGCCAGCTTCTAGTGATAATGAGGTAAACACAATGTAGCCAGTTGAAGTTCATAACAAGCAAGAAAATACAAAGAGAATAGTCCAGAATACAGTCCAAGAGGCAAGGCTTACAGAAGGCATTATGGTTTAGAAGCAGGTCCATAGTCCAACAGGATAAGCAGGCATCGTAGTCACAAGGAGGTCCGAGGTCAAGCAGCATTCAAGGCAGCAAAGACAAGGAGTCACAAATAACAGCCACAAACCTTTTACAAGGATGATCAGTTAATCTTTGACAAAGGCTCCATAGCTCCCCCAGGGCATATATATATATTGTAATCACAGCTGTCCCAGGTGCTCCTTAATGACCCAATGTTTAAGATAAGGTCTCAGTGATCTTCTCCTGGCTTCCTTTTGGGATCTCTGTTGGATGAAGAATGGTATGGGTAATTCCATTTCCTCTTCCTCCTCCCTATCTGACTGGGCAGGGATCACTGCTGGGACTGGTGCCAATCCACAAGGCCAGGCTCTTCCTCTGCTTGGGACTCCGGATTGGCAGAGTTCCCTGCTGGTACAGGTGCAGATAAACTTATGCCAGGGTCCATAGGGCCATTCTCTGCCATGTCCCCCTCTTCTGATGCCATACCCTCATTAGACTCACAGGTCATAACAGTATTCCATTAAAAATCCTATCCCTTCAGGGGAATTATTCCATATAAATATCATCCTAAAACACAACCCAAGTATGCATGAATCTCCTGCCTTTCGACCCCATATCAGTTCATGTCACCATTCTGCCTCCTGGACTTCCTCTCTGCTGGTTTACTTTGAGTTCTCAGCTCCGCAGGATCAGTACAGTATAATCCACCACCCCCTTACTCTATTCCTCTATCCAAATATTTCCAAATACTTGAAATAACCTTGTGTGAGTGTCTGAAGCTTCAGTGTTTGTGCGACTTCTGTTATTAATTTCCAATACAGATAATTTAATTGTAACTTTTGGCATAGAATCTCCTCCATTATTTATCAGTATACATAGGTTACAAGATCCTGCTGATGTCTGGCCTCTTGCATGCCAAGTTGAGCTAATTAAATCCCCCAAATTAATATTTGGACATTAGAGGGTCTCCACAACCCCCCCCCACAAACACACAATTTGGGAAACACATATGTGCTTTAGATAGGCCTCTGTCTCAACAAGATTCATTTTCAATTTACTGGCACTAATTCGCCACTGTACCATCTTAGATTTTGCAACACACCCAATTGATTCAGGTGATACAGAGAAACAGAGCTGGACTTGTGTGTCATGAGTATTGTGTGTAATGATTTGATTCTTCAGTACCCCAAGAAATCATATGATTTTTTTAAAAAAACTAATACAAACGCCTGAGAACTGTGATGAAACAGGTGAAGGATTTCACGGCTGATATCCATAGATTTTCCTTGGTTTTTTTCCGGGCTGTGAGGCCGTGTTCTGGAAAAGTTTCTTGATTCTCTGAGGATCCCAGCCACAGATGCAGACGAAACATCAGAAAGAAACTATTCCAGAACATGGCCTCACAGCCCAGAAAAAAACCAAGGAAAATCTAAGTGATGAAACACTTGAGAGGTGTGATGGTTGATGAGTAGATACGTTCATATCTCGACATTAGCTGACAGGTGTGGAGGAGATCAGTGTGTATCAGAAACTGCAAAGATAAAATATCTCAGACTTCCCTAGTCTAGGAGAGAGGACAATGTATGTGTCCCTGTTCCTGCCCTTCCCTACGTCATATTTATATTAGTGGTTAGTGGCTTTAAGTGAGATAATTGTTTTGAGTTTTTCAATACCTTGGAAGGTATTTCTTTTAAACTACAGTCATCCCTTCATTTTCACGGGAGTTGGGGTGCAAGACCCCTGCGAAAGTGAAAAAAAAACATGAATAAAAATAGGCTTCCCAGGCTGCTTCCACCACCCCCACTGTCGCTCACCGTGTCACTGCCATCATACCCCCACCACCATGCCTCCCCCAGCCAAGCCGCATGGCAAGCCTGCAAGCTCAGGCTGAGAGCGACTTGGCTGGGGGGCTGGTGGAGCACCTCCCCCCAGCCAAGCTGCATGGAGAACCTGCAAGTTCAGGCCCAAAGTGGCTTGGCTGGGGGGTGGCAGCCCACCTCCCCCCAGCCAAGCCATGCTGCAATCCTGCAAGCTCCAGCTGAGAGTAGCTTGGCTGGGGAGCTTGTGGCCTACCTCCCCCCAGCCAAGCTGTGCAGAGAGCTTTGGAGCTCAGTCCAAGAGCAGCCCACCACCCTCCCCCCAGCCAAGCCACACAGCATGCCTAGAAGCTTGGGCCACTGCTGCTCCCCTCATGGCACCCCCATCACTGCCATCCCATTCAGAAACCGCAAATAGGCAAAACCATGAAAGACAAAGGCACAAATAGGAAGGGACAACTGCAATGCATCGTAGTAACTTGCTGTTTTAAAATTTGCTCAGCCTCTGCATTTGTAAATAAATGGATTGTTACAAAGACACCACAACTCTCCAGTGTGTACTTTCTCCTCCAAAGAAAATAGACTCCACCAAGACTATCTTGAAGATGAAATAAGGAAGTCAGAGAAGACAGAATATGGAACAACACTAGAGCTTGCAAAGACACACAGCTAGAAACCCTTTGCTTGTTTTTTAGATAGGCCACAGTTCTTTCTGCTTGGAGAGAACATCCTTGATGCAGCATGGGCCTTGGAAAAAAATTTGTTCTCATTTTCCATAGTAAACAACATTTGTAGTAATTTCTCTAGTTCTCCAGGTAGAATTTTAGGGAATACATAGTGGAATCTTATCAGTCTAGTTGATAGTTTTCTAAATAGGTTAGTTTCTTTAATTCTCCAAAGGAGTTATCCTATCTCAAACTTGGCTGATTTCCAGATCTGGTGAGTGGCCCTGAAGGAGCAGCATATTCACTAATTGTCTCCTAACTGCCCTTTTCTCTAGCTGGGGTCTTGTTTCTTACAGTAAGAACTGGGTCATGTAGTCATGTTCTTCTTTACTCTCCACTATTAGATTTCATTTTCTGTCTCTGCATTTTGTGTTATTATTGCTTCAATCCACCCAGCTTCTGATCTCAGTGGTTCTGAACACATGCTGTTTTTAATTAATAATCTGTCATTGATGGATCTGTTTTTACAGGCATATCTTCAGTCAGATAAAATATGGCCTAGAGCTAGTAGAAAATTTTAAAGGCACCCTTTTCTTTAGTAGTAGTACTAGAAGTGGTAGTGTGCAATTCTCTGTGTAAGTAAATTAGGAATACCAAAATAAAAGTAGAGATTATTGAAATATCTTGAGTACTGCATGTGTGATGCTTACTCTCCATGTCAGCCTTCTTCAACCTGCCACCAGAAGTATATAATTGCACCTCCCAGCATTCTTGGACAGAATGTCCTCATGCTGTCTAGAGATGGTGGAAGCTGCACAACAGCCCCTCTGGACACCTCAGCCAAACAGTCCCCATATTCACTGGCTGCTAAATGAGAAGGGAGATTTGGCCACGTTGATGGGAGGATACATTTCAGAAGACCAATTTTTTTCCCCTCACAGTTACAATGGGCAGTTTCTTGGTCACCTGAGTTGTGTTCCCCTCCCTCACCCAGTTACTGAATGGTGACAGTAGTTCCCTTCCCACAGGACATGACAGCTGCCAGGTGGAGAGAGCGGTCTGAATCTATACATGGGGAGCATTCTGTGATGTAGGATTCAGCCCATATATTTATGTAGGATTAGACAGGTTTGAAAAAAATGTTATTCATGTTTTTATTTTGTAGCAAAGAACAAAGCTTTACTTGTCTGAAAAGGAGTTCTTCCTTTAGTTTTAGAAAAGGAGTTTTCCTCTTCTCCCTTTAGACCCTATCATACTGTTACAAAACCAAAGGCAATTAAAAATGGGCTTCTTCTTCTTCTTCTTCTTCTTCTTCTTCTTCTTCTTCTTCTCTCTCTTTCTCTCTCTCTCTCTCTCTCTCACACACACACACACACCATATCCCAGTTTTAGTTGGCTTTAATTCATGCCAGGTCTCATTCCTGGAACAGTGTGATTTCAATACCAAATTGAGTCACTAAGTTCCCCTTGGCCTCTGAAGTCAAGGATAGGAATCACAGATATCACCACATATTTTTGTGAGCCCTGGGGCCTTTCCAGGCCCTGCCGCCACTGAAAATTGGGGAAGGAAATTCCTGCTCCTTGTTACAAGGCCTTACACCCCTCCCTATAATATTTCATAATTGGCAATAATGGGACACTTCATGAGGTCTAAGTAGACCAGAGTGAACCAAAGGTGAGGTCAGGTGAAGGTCACCAGGACCTAAATGAAGGTGTTGTGGAAAAAGTCTGGAAGACATGTCCAAGATAGGATTAAGTGAAGCCCCTAGTAAACTATGTCATCACTGAGGTATGTGCTAATCCCCCATTGGAAATATTGGCAATGAGTCATCCATCACAAACAAACAAGTGACCAGAACCACCATTATCCCTGGAAAGCCTTTCCTCACATCTTTCCCATCACACATGTCATGATGGAGTGACCAACTCCATCATGGGGAAAGAGCTCATCTGCAAAACCTACAGTTCACAAAACCTCTGGAAAATTCCACTCCCTGCTTCCATAGCAACAGGTAAGGTAGAGGGGTGGAACCTAATTTCCTAAACATGACATCACATCACCTGACTGGAGAGCCAATGAGATCTGGCAATGCAGAACAAACCACCATTGATTAATGGAGTTCTGAGTTTCTGAACTCCTTTGTTTGATGGAGGGCCTTTTCAGCTATTGCTCCCAGATTATGGAACGGCTTGCCGGATGAGATCCATCATATTATCACCCTAAACAGATTTTAAAAAGCTCTTCCGATGGCAGACCTTTCCTGAATAGATACCCAGCCATCAAAAAAAGGAAATCTAGCCTGTCCCGATCTCGCCATGGCCGCTGTCCATTGTTTATTTTTATTTTAATTTTGTATTTTTTAAAGTATGTTTTAATTCTTAAATTATTAAACTTATTTTAAGGGGGGGTGGGATTGAGGGTTTGGATGTATATTTTAATTGTTGTAAGCTGCCCCGATTGTGTTTTGTAAAGGGGCAGGATATAAATAAATTATAATTATAATTAAATTATTATTTTTATTATTATCTGAAGTCTGAGGAGAGAGTTCTGAATGACTCTGAATTCCATCACCAGAGACTTAGCTAGGCTGTCTTATGATAAGCCTGAGCCTAGCCTATTCCAATTGGGACACAGACTGATTAGTATGGAATGCATAATTATAAGTGATAATCTTCTTAGCTTAGGAGCATGTCTAGTTAGCAATGTGTTAGTTTTGTGATTTCTTTTAATCCTATGACTGAATGTATTGGATGTAGCCTTAAACTGAGAACCTGGAGGAGAGATTTCCCTCCATGCTAATTTTTCATTGCTTGAACTAAAATAATAAATAAAGCTTTTTCTGTTTTTCCTATCAACCATCCATGTGCCAAGCTTGGTTCATAGCTATCTGAATTTCCCTGAGATAGAAAAAGGGGAGTTGGTGATACTTTATCATAACCTGCACAGCTTCTCACTGCGCTGTGTACAAAGGGATGGGGACTCATCACAACACAATATAGATAATACATTATTACTGAACTTTCCCCCCATCTATTTTAATCAATACAGTTATAAAATTGTGGCATTGTTTTAATTCACCAGTCACATTGTTTTAATTCACTATAGTCTTTGAGTCTACCCTGAGAAGGACATAAGTGTGTTACCTGCCCTGATACACCCACCCTTCCAATATTTCACCAATAAATTTGCTTATTTATTGGCTTCCATGTGGTTAGCTGTAGACCGGGGCTTCCCAAATGCAAGGTCTCAAGGTGTGCTCAGAAAACCTAAGGAAGAAGCCATCCCAAATTCCTAAAAGACACATTCAGGTAGTAATTATGCAAACCCCTTTAGACTGGTGAGTTTAGGGTAAAAATGGGCTAATTCTCCTGGACATACAAGGAAGTGAGTCATTCACTAATTCAATCAAAGTGGTCAAACACTCTTTGCCTTCCAAAACTGGTTTTTCCTCACACATTGCCAAGATAATAGAAGGCTGTCTGACACCCATCAGTTTTAATGTCTCAGCCATTAGTGATTGTTAACACAACCAGAGCTCCCATTGTCCAACTATGGGAAACTCCAGCAAACATTGTATTCCATTCAAAACACACCTTCAGGGGGAATATTGGGAATAAATGTCATCCCAAATCATCACCAAAGTGTTCATACTTTCTCCCACCTTGTTAGTCTGCCAGTGCTCTGTGCGACCATCAGAACTGCATTCTGAGTACCTTCTGCTATATGAACCTCTGCTTGTCAGATAGGTATGGTATAGCCCATTACTCTGAACTCTGTCTCTATCCCTCTATTCCAATACTTCCTAATCTCTTTGCTAGCCTTGTTTGACTGCTTGAATCTTGAGTGTATGTTCCTGAGATTATTTATCAATAAAAGCACCTTTATTTACTTCCTGGCTGTGCGTCTCATCACTTAATTCCAGTATACATATGTCAAAAGATCTCACAGGTACCTGGCCTCTCGCTGCCATGTTGAGCTAATTAAACATTCCCCATTTTAATATCTGGACATGAGTTGATCAATCATGGACCCACACAATTTGGGTAACAAGTGGATCCCATCCTCCAGAATATTACAATATCAAGCTGTATTGCACAACCAGCACAGTGGAAATCCAGCAGAACTATGCTGGTGGAGATTTACGCTCAGCCAGAGCTCAAACAGGATCTTGGTCCAGGAGTCCTACTGACTTCATTTTCTCAATTTGAAGTATATGGTAGCTTTTTAGTATAACAATGATCCTTGTGTTTGTATTGTCTGAGAGCCTTATAACGCTACACATTTACACTACTATTATTCCACTTTAACTGCTATAGCTGCCTCCTGTGGAGTGCTGGGATTTGCAGTTTTGGGAGGGCATTTAGCATTTCCAGTCAGAGAGCTCTTAGGCCTCACTAAACTACAAATCCCAGAATTTTCTGGGTTTTGCACTCATTGAAGAATGTTAACAATTTTTTTTTCTTCAGCAACATCTTTCATGATTAGAATGATTCATGACAATCATTAGCTGTTTCTCCTGGTAAATATGAGTCAATAAAATCACGATCAATATATCCTATGGTTCATAGAATATTAACATTATAAGCATTATTTTGGCAGCATAAGAGAAACAGGGAGGCATGTCCTGTCACACAAATCACAAGCAGAATGAAATGTCCTTCGGCTGAAATGTTCAGGATAGAACTCATGCCATCACAGATTTATCTGGGGAGATAACGCAAAGCATGGCATAGGCTTCGTTCTGAAAACTATTGGTCAAAAAGAATGTCTACCATTTTACCTGAGAAGCTCTTTTTAGGATTACAGCCTACATCAGCAACATGTTACAGAGGGAATGAGCTCCCAGTACAGGTGAGAAATAAAGAAATATCTATATTTCACAGTCAAGATAGAAATCACATAGTAAATTCATGATCAAGACTCAACCACCAGTAAATTCATTTTTAAAAATCACTGTGAGGTTTCTGAAGCATTTGCCATCTTAGTTCTTTGGATAATTTACTTGCTGTGTTACTATATAGAGAAGACACTCTGGAGAGACTTTTTTGGCTCTAAGTATAGAAAGCCTATGGCAGTATGGAAGCAGTTCTGCACACTATTATCCTAGGATAATCTAGCATGGGTAGGAGATTAAATCCTAAAAAAAATCAGAATTATAGATACAATAAAAGTCTGCATGTAAGAAGGATCCTACACATTACTTCCATTTTCCATATATTGATTGACTCCTTGGCAGAGGCCTTATTTGCATAAAAATAAATGTCAAAGTTATTAGAAGGAAAATATTTGGTACATGAGATAGGCAAATAAAAATATGGGCATATAAAAAAGTCATTCACATGATTAAAACAATTAAACATTAACAAAAAGAAGAGATATTCCTTTCTGATTCAAACTGTGAAGATCTGTTATCTAATAATACAGGTTGATTATTTGTTATCCAGAATTTCAAAATCTGAAATACTCCAAAATCCAAAATTATCCACATGGGTGGTTGAGATAGTGACACCCTTGCTTTCTAATAACCCAGTATACACAAACTTTGTTTCATGCACAAAATAATTAAAAAATATTGTGTATAAAATTACCTTCAGGCTAGATTTATAAGGTCTGTATGACATATAAATAAATTTTGTGTTTAGACTTAGGTCCCATCTCTAGGATAACTCATTAGGTATATGCAAACATTTCAAAATTTGAAAAAAATCCAAAATATGGAACACTTCTAGTTCCAAGCATTTTGGATAAGGGATATTCAATCTGTAATACAAATTGCATATGACCCTAATAAACTCAAGAGATTGATCTGGATAAAAATTAAAGGGGAGGGAAACAACAGGGATGTTATTGTGGGACTCTACTACAGACCCCCAAATCAGACGGAGGAATTGGATGATGCCTTTCTAGAACAGATGAACATACATGCAGAAAGGAGAGATGTAGTAGTGATGGGTGACTTCAACTATCCTGATATTTGCTGGCAATCTAAGTCAGCCAAAACTACAAGGTCTAGCAAATTCCTTACATGCCTGGAAGACAATTTCATGGTCCAAAAGGTGGAAGAGGCAACAAGGGGGTCAGCTATTTTAGATCTGATCCTAACCAACAGAGACAACCTGGTTAATGGGGTGCAAGTGGTGGGATCCTTAGGTGAGAGTGATCATGTTCTCCTGGAGTTTGTTATACAATGGAAAGGAGAAGCCAGGCATAGTCAGACACGCATTCTTGACTTTAGGAGAGCTGATTTCAATAAACTCAGGGAAATACTGGGGACGATCCCATGGTCAGGAATACTAAAAGAGAAGAGACCTCAAGACGGATGGGACTTTCTCAAAAGGGAGATAGTGAAGGCACAATTTCAAACAGTACCATTGAGGAAGAAAAATGGGAGGTGTCTCTAGAAACCAGGATGGATGACTAAATAACTTTCAATGGAGCTAAGTTTTAAACGGAACATGTATAGGAAATGGAAAAGGGGGGAAATCACCAAAGAAGAATTCAAACAGATAGCGAACACGTGTAGGAGTAAAGTCAGAAAAGCTAAAGCGCAGAATGAGCTCAGGCTTGCTAGGGAGGTTAAGAACAATAAAAAGGGTTTTTTTGGGTATGTCCGCAGCAAAAGGAGGAAGCAGGAAATGATAGGGCCGCTACGTGGAGAAGATGGCAAAATGCTAACAGGGGACAGAGAAAAGGCAGAATTACTCAACACCTTCTTTGCCTCAGTGTTTTCAGAAAAGGAAAAGGAGGACCAACCTGAGGAGAATGGAACAGAGGACACAATAGGGGAAATCCAGCTCAAAATAAGTAAAGAGGTAGTACAGGAATACCTTCTTAATCTAAATGAATTTAAATCTCCAGGACCAGAGGAACTACATCCAAGAGTATTAAAAGAGCTGGCAAATATAATCTCAGAGCCATTGGCAATAATATTTGAGAACTCCTGGAGAACAGGAGAAGTCCCAGCAGACTGGAGGAGGGCAAACGTTGTTCCCATCTTCAAAAAGGGGAAAAAAGAGGATCACAACAATTATCATCCAGTTAGTCTGACATCAATACCAGGGAAGATTCTAGAACAGATCATTAAACAGAGAGTCTGTGAACATTTAGAAGGCAATGCCATAATCACAAAAAGTCAACATGGCTTTCAGAGAAACAAGTCATGCCAGACTAATCTGATCTCTTTTTTTGATAAAGTTACCAGCTTGGTAGATGAAGGGAATGCTGTGGACATTGCATACCTTGATTTCAGTAAGGCCTTTGACAAGGTTCCCCATGACATTCTTGCAAACAAGCTTGTAAAATGTGGGCTAGATAAGTTAACTGTTCAATGGATTTGTAATTGGTTGACCGGCCGAACCCAAAGGGTGCTCAGCAGTGGCTCCTCTTCGTCTTGGAAAGATGTGACCAGTGTGGTGCCACAGGGTTCTGTCCTGGGCCCAGTGCTATTCAACATCTTTATCAATGACTTAGATGAGGGAATTAGGGGCATACTTATCAAATTTGCAGATGACACCAAATTAGGAGGAGTAGCTAATACCCTAGAGGACAGGATCAAAATTCAGAATGACCTGGATAGACTGGAGAGCTGGGCCAAAGCTAACAAAATGAAATTCAATACAGAGAAATGTAAAGTACTGCATTTAGGGCAGAAAAATGAAATGCATAAATATAGGATGGGAGAGACCTGGCTGAATGAGACTACGTGCGAAAGGGATCTAGGAGTCCTAGTAGACCACAAGTTGAACATGAGCCAACAGTGTGATGCGGCAGCTAAAAATGCCAATGTGATTTTGGGCTGTATCAATAGAAGTATAGTGTCTAGATCAAGGGAAGTAATAGTGCCACTCTATTCTGCCTTGGTCAGACCTCACTTAGAATACTGTGTCCAGTTCTGGGCACCACAATTCAGAAAGGATATTGACAAATTGGAGCGTGTCCAGAGAAGGGCAACTAAAATGGTGAAAGGTCTGGAAACGATGCCTTATGAGGAGAGACTTAGGGAGCTGGGTATGTTTAGCCTGGAAAAAAGACGGTTAAGAGGCGATATGATAGCCCTGTTTAAGTATTTGAAGGGATGTCACGCTGAGGATGGAGCAGGCTTGTTTTCTGCTGCTCCAGAGACTGGAACACGGAGCAATGGGTGCAAGCTCCAGGAACAGAGATTCCACCTCAACATGAGGGGGAACTTTTTGACAGTAAGAGCTGTTCGGCAGTGGAACACACTCCCTCGGAGCATGGTGGCGTCTCCTTCCTTGGAGGTCTTTAAACAGAGGCTGGATGGCCATCTGTCGGGGATGCTTTGATCGTGATTTCCTGCGTGGCAGGGGGGTTGGACTGGATGGCCCTCGTGGTCTCTTCCAACTCTGCAATTCTATGATTCTATGATTCTATGATTCTATGATACCAGACTTTGGAAAAGCAGTCAGTTCTTTGTTTACCATCTTTAAATACTCTTTTAGCTAAGTCATCTTTACAACTTTCCAAACTTCACCCAAATTCTTGTTTGGTCAAAATGGGGATAACATTATCCCTCCAGTTCCCCTTGCCAACCCTATCTAAACAAATGCTATCATTTATTTTTGTATAGGGTCTATACTTTTGGTACTGAGCAGAATTATTAACAGTCCCAAGGCACAGAGACATAACGAAGAAGTAAAAAATAAGAGCAGACTATGGAGAATTTCAGACAAGAAGGAAAAAAGTGTTCCTGTCCCAGAATCTCCACTCCTACTCTGTTCCTGTCCCTGTCACAGCACAATAACCCTCCCCACCACACTAACCTTTTCTCCTGTTGTTCTAGCAGCTCAGGAGTGAATGGAGGTATAACAGAGCTCCATTCACTTCCTGGATCAAAATCCCGCATATTCCCACGAGAAGATGTGAGCACAGGAAATTAAAAAATAAAAAGAAGAAGAACATGAAAAGACAGCAAGCACAAAAACACACTTTAAAAGGTAGAAGTAACCTGGGGAGGTTCATAAAAAGTGTGTTGCTTACCTGGAAGTCCTGATCTCACCCGGAAGTGTTCTGGCAGGGACCTCCCATTTCTCTTGGGATCTTACCAGAATAACGGGGCACCTTTTCACTTGCAGGAACATCAGTGACAGAAACGGAATGGGGGATCTACTGACAGCTTATCCCATCAATAAAAAGAAGCACTGGCAGAACAGGTGCATAATGAAGGGGGAACAATGCCGTATGAAAAGGGAGTCCTTTTGCAATCTCCTGGCATTCGTGTAATGCCACTTTTAACTTGTCTGATAATTTCCTTTTGTCTGAAGCTACAGCTAGGAAAGGTATAATTGCTGCCAGGCAAGTGGCAGTCTGAATGAGGAAGCCATTATAATCTTTTCACCTGAAGGGAGAAATTACCCCTTGAGCCCATAAGTGGGGAGAACTGTCAGAAATCCTCAGCTATTATGTTATTGGTTGTTATCCTAGCAGCTTTGCCCTTCTACCACCCTTTTTTTTAAAAAAAAAATTGGATATTTTATGGATAATTTCCTCATGCAAGTTTAAGTAGGAATACCTGTGATTTTTGCAGAAAATCCTCTCTGCTTAAATCTGTTTCAGATTTACTGATGTCACAAAAAATCTCAAATACAACATCATTTTTCACAAACCTTTTGGCATGTTTCTAAAATTTAAAACAATAAAACAGAACTCCTTTATTGCTTGACAGCAGTTCTGTTGTATACTGTGATGATAGGTCATCTGCCCAACACCATAGTAAGTTGATATTTTAATGAAGCTATAATAACTTGGAAACACCATAGCATCATTTGAGATGATTAACAGACTCAAAGTCACATATGTGTTCAGAATGGAGATTATCAGATAAGTGTCTAAAAATGTTTTTGTACACATATATTTAAAAGCGTTAGTGGCCTGGTATAATAACACTTCTTATCACACATTCCTGTAATAATGAGAAAGAGCCACCCCTGAATTATCACAGCATGACCGCTAGTGCTGTTTACTTCTGCTTTTTCGCATGGATGAGACCTTGGCAGTTCTCGCAAGAAGATGTGAGCACACGTCAAAGTCTAAAAACACAAAAATAAGACAAACACACAGGCACTGAAACACACTTTAAAACTTGCTAGCAAAATGGGGAGGTTCATAAAAAGAATGTCCCATACCTAGTTTTTGCATTCTCACCCAGAAGTGTTCTGGTGGTGACCGCACATTGATGCTGTATCCACAAGAGCAGAATGGGACACAGTTTCACATGCAGGCAATGCCATGAAAAAATGCTATTGGTGATCAATTGACAGTTTGGCCCATTAATAAAAAAGAATGCCTTGTTCATGGCAGCAGAATGCTTGGAGAAT
This sequence comes from Gambelia wislizenii, assembly GCA_030847615.1. Classification (NCBI taxonomy): domain Eukaryota; kingdom Metazoa; phylum Chordata; class Lepidosauria; order Squamata; family Crotaphytidae; genus Gambelia; species Gambelia wislizenii. The sequence goes on from JAUMIR010000003.1 coordinate 294,461,195, forward strand.
GATGTGTGATAAGAGAGCCCTTACGCAGTAGCCTGTCATTGTTATCATGGCACATTTGCAATGTCTGATAATCTCCCATGTCTATTTTCAACTAAAAATGTTTGAATTTGGAAATACTTCTTCGTTAGCACTTTGTTTAATGCACTATTTTCTCATGCACTTTTACTTATAAATAAATTCTTCTGAAGCAATCTACTAGTTCCAAATAAATATGCTAAGGATTTGATAAGGACTACCGTTATAAGGACTCTTATTCAAGAATAGCCACAATATTCTCATTTCCCTGGTCTTCAGGGAGAGTGGACTACTTGTGGGAAACAGTATGACTCAGAAATCACTTTTCACATACTTATTTGGTAAATATACACATTGTCCTATAGCAGATGGGAAGAGCGGGGGAACATACTATTGTCTAGCTGTCACTTAAAAAAACAAAACAGAAAAAGCCGTAACTATAAATTTTGTGTATGTTTTAAAGGCATAATCAACATGTACATTATGATTTTCTTCCCTTGACAACTGATGTGCTACATGCAGATTTTGGGTTCTGGTTCTTCTACTAGAATACAAATGGTTTCATGATAACTCATCCTAGCTCTGAAGTGATTTTGGGCTACAATATGCAAAATTTCAAAACTGCACAATGTAACCCTCATTTGCTAGGATTGGGACTTCTACAGAGTCATGCTTTACTAATGAATATGCACAGATCTAGACCCACAATGTAGGCATTTGTCAACATGGTGTCTTGAAGCTCTGTATGTAATCACTACACATTTCAATCCCTTGCCTTGTGCTCTGAGCAGGAATGAGAACCACTTTATGTAAACCAAAGGAAGCTTTATGATTAGTCTTGATTAAATTATCAAGACTAATATATGCCACTAGTATAAAATAAGACTTTTCTGGTGATGAATTGGTGCAGCAGGGGCTTTACATTGGGGGGGGGGAGTTATCCTCCAGTGGCAGGAAGCTGAATTCCCCATGCAAGCAGTGATATTTGCAGATGAAAAGTACCTAAGAACAATCAGACAAGACAGACAAAAACAGAAAATGAAAGAAAACCACTAGTTGTTAGTTACAGCCCCCAGATGAGACCATTCAAATAAATCATAAATGAGCTACGACCAGTTTTAGAGAATAATACAGCTCTTTAACAAGCTCTGAGTGGCAGGGATTTACAGGCTTACAAACAGCCTCCTGACTTGAAACAGGTATTCATAGAATCATAGAATCATAGAATCATAGAATTGCAGAGCTGGAAGAGACCACGAGGGCCATCCAGTCCAACCCCTTGCCATGCAGGAAATCACAATCAAAGCATCCCCGACAGATGGCCATCCAGCCTCTGTTTAAAGACCTCCAAGGCTCTTACTGTCAAGTTCCTCCTCATGTTGAGGTGGAATCTCTGTTCCTGGAGCTTGCACCCATTGCTCCATGTTCCAGTCTCTGGAGCAGCAGAAAACAAGCCTGCTCCATCCTCAGCGTGACATCCCTTCAAATACTTAAACAGGGCTATCATATCGCCTCTAAACCGTCTTTTTTCCAGGCTAAACATACCCAGCTCCCTAAGTCTCTCCTCATAAGGCATTGTTTCCAGATCTTTCACCATTTTAGTTGCCCTTCTCTGGACACGCTCCAATTTGTCAATATCCTTTCTGAATTGTGGTGCCCAGAACTGGACACAGTATTCTAAGTGAGGTCTGACCAAGGCAGAATAGAGTGGCACTATTACTTCCCTTGATCTAGACACTATACTTCTATTGATACAGCCCAAAATCGCATTGGCCTTTTTAGCTGCCGCATCACACTGTTGGCTCATGTTCAACTTGTGGTCTACTAGGACTCCTAGATCCCTTTCGCACGTAGTCTCGTTCAGCCAGGTCTCTCCCATCCTATATTTATGCATTCACCTACAATAGCATACACAACCCTGCCACAAACTCAGATACCAACTCAGTCCCCACATCTACACTTGTGACAACATTTGTTGCTGTTGTTGTATGCCTTCAAATTGTTTCCAACTTATGGTGACCCTAAGGCAAACCTGTCATGGAGTTTTCTTGGCAAGATTTGTTCAGAGGAGGTTTGCCTTTGCTTTCCTCTGAGGCTGATAGAGTATGACTTGCCTAAGGTCATCCAGTGGCTTTCCATGCTGAGCAGGGTTTCAAACCGTGGTCTCAAAAGTTGTAGTCCAATGTCAAACCACTACACCACACTGGCAACATTACACTGGCTAATAATGTCACCCACAGTATCAGAGGTACCCTTATTAGCTCATCTTTCAATGTGATATATGACATCCTTTGTCAGTAACACCCAACTGCACTCTACATTGAACAGTCTCTATCCATAAGGATTTGTTGTTGTTGTTACTGCCACCAAGTCAACTTTGACTTATGGCAACCCTATGAATGAGAAACCTCTAAGTCACACTATCATTAACAGCCCTTCTCGGGTCTTCCAGATTCAGGGGTATGGCTTCCTTGATTGAGTCTATCCACCTGTAACACAGTCTTACTCTTTTCCTACTGTCTTCTACCTTCCAAAGCATTATTGTCTTTTCTAGTGAGTCATGTCTTCTAATTATATGTCCTAAATCTGACAGTCTCAGTTTGGCTTGTAGGAAGAATTCAGGCTTGATTTCCTCTATTATTGCTTTTGTCTGCCTTCATGTCATTTCCAGGTTAGGACAAACCAAGTTATGATGTCTGAGAACATGTGACTTGCCCAAGGTCACCCAATGGGTTTCATGGTCAAGTGGGGATTCAAACCCTGGTCTCCAGCATTGTACTCCAGCACTCAAACCAATGTTTTGTTGCTCTAGGACACATTTATTTGTCTTTTTAGCAGTCCAAGGTATCTGTAGAACATTTCAAATCAGCTATATTCACTACTTTCCTATCAACTTTCTTCACTGTCCAGCTTTCAAAACCATACATAGAAATAGGAAATACAATGGCATGGACAATTCTAACTTTAGTATTCAATGATATATCGTGACACTTCAGGATCTTGTCTAGTTCTTAGAACCCTTTCATGTCCTAGTTTTCTTTTGATTTTGTGACTGCAGTCTCCATTCTGATTAATGTTTGAACCAAGGTATGGAAAATCTTGACCTGTTTCAAAGTCTTCATTGTCTGCGTTAAAGTTAAATAAATAATCTGCGGTCATTAGTTTTGTTTTCTTAATGTTCAGCTTTAAACCTGCCTTTGTAATTTCTTCCTTGACTTTCTTCTATAATCACTCCAAGTCTTTGCTATTTGCCTACCCAGACCGCACCGCCCCTTGAATGATGCAAACATGCAACTTCATTTTCTATAACTTGTATTGGTTACATATTCAGAATACATGGTTAGGTACAGGTTAGTAAAGTAAGAAATACATGTTGAGGTAGATATGTTTGTAATAATATGGCGATAAATTGGCTGCAACTTGCAAGCTGGAATGGTCGGCGGCAATGTATGGGTCGTGATCTCCTTCTTGCCCATCCATGTGGGTAATGGCGGACTGGCTCTCTCCTAGAGGAGAGAGCCAACGGCCAGGCCGTCCGCCCGACTCTCTCTCCTCCTCTGAAAACAATTACATGTTAGCAACGCGGGAGGGGCCTACCTTGAACTTGAACTTGAACTTGCCCTTGAACTAGTACTCAATGGAGGCCCCTCTTATTCTTGCCTTATCACGACCCAATACATCCGCCACTAAGGCGTTCCCCCATGGGAACCGCCTTCTGCCAACCATTACCATTATCACTACTTGCTCCCTGAATTCTGGAATCTGAGTCTTCTCTCCCCTTCTTTTTTGGTCTCCCTGCCTACTCCAATTCCCTGATTTGTTCTCATCCTGCTAATCTGTTTGATCCTCACCAAGGCTGTGCCTTTCCTGCTGCCCTTCTTCTGCCACTCTTTCTCAGCTGCCTACACAGAATTGAAAAGGCTTGAAAGAAAAACAGATGAATTGAATTGTATCCACAAATCCTAATGCATTAGAAGGGACATGATCAAAGATAATGGTTTCATGCAACACTGCATATATTAATACACAAATCTTCACTACTACACATAGATAACAACATATATTGTATGTCTAGGAGTTTGTGTGTTCCCTTGCCCCATAGAGTCCTGAAACAGAAAATTAGGTCCCACATCTGCCACAACTATCCACCTCTGCCCTAGTCCATAGAATGTATGCAACATTATAGGCCTCCATTCTGCACTTCATCAAAAGGGGGGTTCCTACACCACAGTCAGGACCACACTGAGATCCCTATTATTGTATTTCTTTCCTGAATATTCCCTTGCTGCTTTGCTGCTGCAAACAGGAATAAAGTTTTAACTTTGGGAACATCTACCACAATGGTTCATGTATCTAGTATTCTGAGAGTAGGGTGGAAGGAAGGAAGACAAGAAAGACTACAAATGATTTTTTTAAAATAAATAAATAAATAAATAAATAAATAAATAAAAGGGTAGAAAATAAAATTCAGTAAGAAATGCTGCAGAAAATACATGCTTTTCTTTGTGAGGGGAATCATTTAAAAAAGAAAGAAGAGCAGAATATATATATATATATATATATATTTCTAAGAAATCTCAGCTCTGCTCTATTTGTCTGAAAAAGACATGAAATTCCTAGGATCTCCAAGGTGGCTTAGAAGAACTGCTATCTGAAGTCATAGAAAAGCACAATGTGGACAATACTAAGCTAGATGAAGCACAATTCTGTCCCAGTCTAAAGGAACTTAAACTTATTTCTCTGAAGAGGTTTAAGATACTTCAGGAATGAAAAATTTCAAAATTTTTATCATGTTTGGACTAAATTGTGACATACACTTGCATATATATGTGTGTGTGTGTGTGTGTGTGTGTGTGTGTATGATATATGGTTCACCTTTACAAATTCCAAGGCTCCAGACAGTTTTTAGGTGATGCAGAAACTTTAATCGAGGAGGAAAGTAGAACAAAATCCTGTCTGATGATACAGTTTGTGTATGTACCTGCAATCTTAAGACCTTAAGAACCCATGGTCTCAACCTAGAGGATAATACAATACCATCATCCATGTAAGAATGTTGGAAATAGAGTGTTCTTAACTGCCACTTTTGATATAAATTAGGCTGTATCCACACTACACAAATAATCCAGTTTGAAACTGGATTGTTTGCCGTGGCCCCTTCCTATTGAATCCTGGGATTTGTAGTTTTACAAGGCCTTTAACTTTCTCTGCCAAAGAGTGCTGGTGCCTCACAAAAATCCCAGGATTTCATAGGAAGGAGCCATGGCAAATAATACAGTTTTAAACTAGATTATTTGTGTAGTGTGGATCCAGCCATATTTTTATTTTCTGCAGCTGATGAAGGCATGAGCAGAATAGTTTTGCTAATTCATTTAATAAATTGTATTTGTCAACTAAAGTGACACACATTCTGAAGTCAGCTTGACTGTAAGGCAAACTCCAGTCAACTAATTTTATGGATATAGTTACATTTAGGAGATTATCAGACACCTGCAGAAAACACCCCAGGAGCATGCGAGGGTGACATTACTTTTGCGCGAATGGGTCTCGGTTTCAGATGTCATCCTCATCCTCATTTGCTCCTCCTGTGCTGCATCCACAAGCAAGGTGTTGCTTTTCATTGACAGGGAGGTCTTGTCAATGAAAAGTGAGGCCTTACTTGCAGCTGCAACAGGGAGTCAGCAAGCCAGGGTGAGGACATCATCTGAAACCGGGACCTGTTCACGTGACAGTAATATTGTCCTCATATGCTCCTGGGGTGGGTGTTACAGTGTTTGATAATCTCCTTAGTCCCAACTTTGTGTGTGTTGTGTGAGTTTATTTTGTATTAAAAAGCACTTTGAACATGTGCACATGCACAAACACACACACTTAACCTTTACAAATTCCAACACTTCAGATAGTTAGGGTTCCTGGTAAGAGTCAATAAACAGCAAGATGGGAATTCATTGTTGACAGCTGCTTTTAAAGATGTGGGGAGGCAATACATTGAACATTTTTGAGAAGCCTAGAGTACATGCTGAATCTTCGTTTGCGAAGAAAAGCCAGAGAGAGAGAGTATACTCTTCTCATAAATTCCAAAGGAAATCCATATTCTACTCAAAAGTGCAGATTTGAAAAAAATCATTTCATCTCCAATGTTCACAATTCAGCAGTATTGCCCTCTCTACATCTGTCACTTGGACTCCATTTCAGTGACCATTTTTCTACATTAGTATAGCTATGCTGGTCTGCTATATTTTTATTTTATATCTTCCTGTACCCTTAATTCAATAGATTAAAAGGCTCTCTGAGAACTAAATGGTCAAATATGGGGGTAACACATTTTGTGGAAAGTTATAAAGTCCACAAGAAAAACCATGCCTCCCTTCAGTAGAACTAATATGCCTTCAGAGGCATTATGGAATGAAGATTGATCACAAAGTTTAGTCATGAATCAGCTCAGGAGAAGAAAAGGTCAGAACATTTGACAAGAGTGGGGATCTTCTTTGTGAAATCCCCAGAGAATGACAAATTGGCTTGGTGTTGGACACAAACATGCCTGCCAGTATAGGAGGCAATAAAATGAAAAGAACAGAAACAGATAAGTGACCTTTAATGCCAAACAAAGAAAAAAACAATACCAATCTTTGCAATAATCCACGGACAAAGCCAGGTTTTATCAATCACCATTTTCCACACTAAACAGGAGTCTTAAGAAAGTTGTCCAAACCACTTGCTATTACGGAACAGATTTGATAATGGAAAGAAACAAGACATATGTCTCTAGATGTTCAAAAATGGTTGTTTAGTGGTACGAAAGACATGCCTTTTGTTTCTTGGAATTAATCAGATCCCACCAGTTTTTGTATCATCATAATCATCTGTGGAATATAATGATGCCCTGTTTATTCACAAACAAAGGAGTCTTCTGTCAGCTGAGCATTAAGAAATTTATTCCAGCATACGTTCTATGGACTAGGGCAGAGGTGGATAGTTGTGGCAGGTCTGGGAGCTAATTTTCTGTTTCAGGACTCTATGCGGCAAGGGAACACACAAACTGCAAAAATTCCCCAAAATGAGAAAAATGGGGAGTGGCTTTAAGTCCACTTTTTGGATTTTGAAAATATTGTGTTATTTATTTATCTAATAATAATAATAATAATAATAATAATAATAATGTGCAATGTGTCCCTGCAATCTATTTAAGTGGCAATTCACAATTTGTGTGGCCAGAAAAAAATGGTGGTCTGGGGATTCTGAGGGATAGACAGACTGCCAAACATAGCCTGTGGCCACCGCACTTTGACCTGATCTGGACCAGAAAGCCCACTGCCAAAACGCTAGAACAAAGATGGCTGGGAAATTGTGGCATTGCCTTATAAAGCAGTGATGTAATTCTTCACTAAGTTTGTTCTCAAAGGTAGTAGCAAGTAATTTCAGCTATTTTATTCCCTCTGTTAGAAAGGCTTTAAAAACCAGAGTTTTGGAAGGCTTTCACAGTTTGGAACGTATTTGCACAAAATTCACACATGGTTGTTTTGTCTAGAAATAAGCATTTTCTGTCCAGGAAACATTTTCTGCATGAAAAATATTATTTCAATGCTGAAATATTATTTTTTGTGCAAAAAAATGCTGTTTTCTTTGCAAATCAACCATGTGTTATTTTTTCACAGAATTAATCCCCAATTGCAGCATTTTCTGCACTGAAATATTATTTTCCATGCCAAAAAATGTTTTCTCTGAAGAAAATGCTGATTTCTAAACAAAACAATTGCATGTCAATTTTGCACAGAATAAGTCCCCAGATGCAAGACAATAATCTTACTTTTCATTCCAAAACTAAAATGGTGAAAGGTTTGGAAACCATGCCTTATGAGGAAAGACTTAGGGAGCTGGGTATGTTTAACTTGGAAAAAAGATGGTTAAGGGGCAATATGATAGCCCTGTTTAAATATTTGAAGGGGTGTCACATTGAGGATGGAGCAGGATTGTTTTCTGCTGCTCCAGAGACTGGAACACGGAGCAATGGATGCAAGCTCCAGGAACAGAGATTCCACCTCAACATTAAGAGGAACTTTCTGACAGTAAGAGCTGTTTGATCATGATTTCCTGCATGGTAGGGGGTTGGACTGGATGGCCCTTGTGGTCTCTTCCAACTCTATAATTCTATGATTCTATGATTCACGAGGGTTTCTCAACAGCCCAAAAAAACATATTTTCTTACCATATTTTGAATATTTTTAATATACTTTCCATCCCTACTTATGAGTAGGGATGAGAAGAAGTTTTGCTAGAGTTTCTTTTATGATTGAAATAGGTTGTCTTGGCATGGCAAGAATTCCATGAGGATTCTCTAAAGATCTGGACATTTACCTCACAGGAGGGCAAGGAACTCTTTGGTATGTCTGATGGACAATCTAAGCAAACTTATTCTTTCTATTAGATGCATTCCAACGCAGTGTATGGCCTTCTTGGCAGATCTGAGAGCTTGGTCAGTGCTTGTCTTAATATATAATATATGTCAAAAATGAATGTTCAAAATGGTTTAGAATGTTAAACGTCATATTTGCAACCTTGAACTCAGACTGGAAGCATACTGGTAAAACTAAATGGCTGCTAAATCTCAAACACATCTAGGTTACCCGTGTCTCTAAATCAGATATGGAAAAATATAATGCTAGCAATTGCAGAAATTATAATGTTTGCAGTTGATTCTGAGACATAGGCATGGATAGGTCCAATTTGGTTTTAACAGAAGGACATCCAGGAAAAGATAATGCACAACTCATGGCAAGTAGTATAATACACACGCTTCACCCAGTAGGACAAAGTCATACAGTATCAGAAATGTAAAACAGGTGTTACTTTAAAGGTTGAAGACATGAAGAAATATTCAAGGCATAAAATGTATGTTTTTCTTGCTTTCCAGTGATGTGTGACAACATGGACCCCATCTTCTTCATGACAAATTGACTTGCACAACTGTTTAACAAGGTAGTGTCCCTAACTGCCTCATCATAGGGTGGGCCAATATAACAAAGATTCTAATTACCCCCAAGGGCTATCATACCTTATATAAGGTATACCATACCTCATTGCCAAAAGTAGTATCTGAAAAGAAGTCAGATTGAAAGACAGCCCCTTCAGTATAAGACTTTCAAGATGTATGAGACGCCAAACACTCTCTGATACAGCCAGACATAGCACCAATTACAGAGTCACTGGCAGTGACTAGTCTAAGTTGCTGATGAAGCATCTGCTCTTGTCTCATGCTGTTCCATAAAAATGCTATTCTTGCTGCTTAATATGTCAAAAATGATGTGACCTACTTAAGATTGTAAAACACCTGGCACAGCTGGCTCAGAAGAAGGTTACATCAGGAAACTTTCAATTCATTTTTATCATAGTTTGCTGGAACCTTACTAGCTCATTTACTCATACAACAATATCCTTTTGGGACAGAGGAGTTCACTTGGTAATATACAAAATGGGCTTAGAGTACTACTCTCTACTAATTACATACTGATGATACTTTATGACCTCTCTTCACATAGTGGTACACTGGTGCATTGGGCTGAGCCTGGTGAATTTTAATTGATCCAAAGACTGATTGGTCAACATGCAGAATCAAAACAACCCTTCGTCATTTGTTCAATAATATGCAGAGGTATGTAATGCAAAAATACTGAATGAGCAGATAAAATACCTGATGCTTGACAATCATATTTGTGCTTTTGCCACATATTTAAAATAGTTATGGGTGTTGGAAACAAGAAAGTGCTTTCTTTGTATAAGTCACTAAATGCTGTCCTACCAAGCCTCCTCTCCTGACGTTTCCAGCTGCCATGCTGACTAGTGATGAGGAGAGTCTGGCTGCTATACAGTTAATCAGACACCTACCTAAAGGGAGATGCTTAAGACTCACCCACCAGGAGAATGGGGCAATATAGGTGTAAAAGCTGAGGTAGTAGCCGGGGCAAGAGAAAAGGAAATAGTCAATTTGTGCTTGTTTTGGAAGATGACTACAGAAGGATGCAAGGGCAGAGGAATAGAAGAGACCCAGCAACCCACTCAGGAAGTAAAGGCTTTCTTAGGGATATGGGGAAGAGATCAAGGAAAAACTCTTTAGCAGATTTATCCCCGGGGTTTCACTTCTCTCATCATGATCTCCAGCTTGCCTCCAGCTCACCCCCATTCCCACTGCAGTTTTGAAGAGCCAAGAGAGCTGCTGCTGTTCTGGAGCCTGCCTACCATATCTGTAAAAGATTCTGCAGCCTAATCAGGAAGAATGCTGGTGCAACCAAACTTGTCATTAGCTATAGAGGCCCCTGTCTGACTACTCCAGCTGTAGTGAATCATCATCATCATCACTACCATCATCCTGCCTTTCTCCTAATAATGGGAATCAAGGTGGCTAACATATTTGGTTAAAAGCTATACAAATCTTTGATAAAAGTATAAATATAAAAGTTATTTTAAAAGTAATTAAACAATGTATACATTTAAACATTAAACAGTGAAATTAATTAGAAGACTGTACAAATCCTAAAACTGCATAGCACATCATTAAAAGCCCATCCCATCCAGTTTCCAAAATCCTGGTAGTGCAAGAATGTTTTCAGCAAGGAGGGAGCCATCCTGGGCTTCCTAGGAAGGGAGTTCCAAATACTGGGAACAGACAGCCTCTACCTTGCTCTCACCAAACAAGCCCCAGAAAGTGGTTGGAAAGAAGGAAGGGCTTCTCTAGAAGATCTTAGACCTCTTAAGGGTCCATAAAAGGGCGATATGGTCCCTTACAGTTTCCCTGGGGCCTGATTCTGAACACACTCACCCTACTCCATGGGATTGACCACATGAACACTTTTAGAATGGAGGAAAAACCTGATCTTAACTTCACTTCTTCTGGCACATGATCCTGGCACAACCTAGATACTTTTAGTCCAAGCAAACCCTTATCACTATCCTGAGCCATGAACAAAGAGGTATAAAGACAGAACTTTGGGGGATGGTGTGATAGTTTGGGACCAATAAACCTCTATGGAATGGAACTCCTGATTGTGCATCAATGGTAAACGATGGAGATTGATGGCTATGATATCCTACTTCCTATTGAGAGTGCAGAAAGCATAATAGTTGCCTTTCTCTTTCTTGACTTTTTTTTTTTAAAAAAAACATTGCTTTTATTGTAACTGAACATGTTTGGTCTGCAATCTAAACTTTAGACATCAAGTTGTCTGGTGTTTCCATATATGCAAATCCAATGTCAAGGAATTAGCTCAGCTTTCCATATTGAGTAGCAGGCTGGAGCAGTCCTCCTCAGTGGCTCTATTCATGAAGAAGTGCTTTGTGCTTAAAATAAAGTATTTTGTTTATTTGACTGGGCTGAAAGCTTATGAAAGCGCATCATAAACTTAGAGTGGGGAGGGCAGAGAGAAAAGAGGAGAAGTGAGATAGAGAGAATAAGAAAAAAATGCTTAAAATCAGATCAGGTCACAGTGATCTTTTCTGGAATGTCTTTAGCTGCACTAGAGCAATTTCACTTTGCCAGGGACTAGGCAGCAATTCTGAGCAGTTTATGGCTCCCAAGCCTAATGGAAGCATTTAGGGAGCAACAAAGGCCTTGATCTCCCAGCATGCTGAATGTCTTCAGTGCCCTCTGAAATAATTGAGAACTGACAATATTCAGGAGTGTCTTGCGGGAGGTCTCCTGCACTTATGGAGCTTGAGAGCGCTAAAAATGGAAGCGTTAGCCTGGAAGAGGATATGTTCTATAATAACTCAGCCATTTCAATATAGAATTCTTGGCATCACTTTGCAAGATACTTAAGCAACTATACAAGCAGAAGTGTAACTGTTGCCCTTCAACACAAGCATTCATTTCAACTTTCTTTGGATCAGAATTTTGCACGTGCGCTAGAACCCAACACTAGGGTCATGGAATTATCTGTGACAGCTACATTATCGGAAGAAGTTCTCACTGAGAATTAAACTCTGCAAAAGAGAGATCTGTCAAATTCAAGATTTTCAGACCTCTTATGTCATTTTGGGAAGCAGCCTGTGCAAAGCCATTTGCTGTCAAAGCTGTCAGTGAAAAACAATGAAAGATAAAACACAGAGCAAGTCTTGTTGTTATGGAAATCAAAGAAAACTGTCCTACTGTTGCCAGTTGGGGGCAGTTGTGGATTTGAGGTTAAAGACAGCATGTCAGTCAAACTTTAAGGCACTTCAAGGTCCTCCCTGCAATTTCTTTATTTTGGTTTGCCAGAGGACTAGTAATCACCACATGGAAATCACCCTGCTCTATATGCAAAATCTTGGGTTGGGGGCGCATACACATTTGCTCACATAGAGATCCCAGATCAACAGAATTAATCACATTTACAACTACTGAAAGCAAAGGTTTAATGGTACTTCATTTTGTGTTGGAGTATGGCCTGAATATATACTACACTGTCTCATTAGAACTCAATTGAAGTGAAGACATTGCCTTATTTATTTATTCTGTGCATTTAGATCTGACATTTCTTCCCCCTTCATAGAATATACCATAATGTGTATAGGGTTCCCATCAATGTTTCATCCAGTCCCTGACCAGACTCAAACTTACCTGGACTTCAGTTAGATGGTTATATCCTGTGACTCATGTCCTACAAAATGTGCCCCTTAAGCAGAGTCAGACCAATGGCAAATAGGACCCAGCATTGCCATTGCTGACTTGTAGTGGCTATCCAAGGTTGAAAAACAGAGTTTTTACCAGCACTATCTGAAAATGTCCAGGACTTAATTCAGGAACTCCTGGAAGTAGAATATGTGGTTTACTACTGAACTGTGGTCATTTCCTCAAATGTGTTTGTGTGTGTGCTTAATATAGAGCCCTCTTCTCCCTGCTCATGTGGGCTTTTCCAGAATTCAGACTCAAGTTAATTCACACGTGAAGCACAAATCATGCTGCTAATTTCATTTCTACTTATAACTCGTTTTCATATTATGTCAGAGGTTGCTGAACACTGGGAATTCTAACTAAAATTGCCGCTTAGTAATACAACTGTACTACCATTATTTTTGCTGAAGGAGAAAAACAAGACAAAATATTAACACATATTCAGTCAAGGTTTTCTAAAGTGAAATAAAGGCTAGAGTTCTGGGGACAGATTGGAAAGCATTCTGTGTCACCTTCATGGTTCCTGTAATATACTGGCATGAATGTGAAGCTGCCTTTGTTCAGAGGAAGGAGGAACAGATTGGTCAGTTTTCTTCATCAGATATTCGGCCTTTCTAAGTCTCATTCTTTCCATTCTATTTATAAAGAAATGTGCTAAATTTGAGAAGTCTTTAAGAATGAAACAAAGAAAATTCTCCCCTGTTTGCACTGGCCAAATTTAGTAGGTACAACTATTCCCAGCATAATCAGAATCTTATTGTATCAGCCTGCTGTATAGCTATTTAAGATGGAGAGCCTGTAGGAAAAAAATAGCTGGTGGCAACCCCAATTCATCAGCACTGCAAATATGTTTGAATAGATAGGGATGCAATGTAAGACAAGAACTAAACTATCAAAGTCTTCTGCTTGAAAGGAGGAACCTACCACTTTCTCTTGCTTAGTTGATTTTATTATTTTTTTTTAAAAAAACCACTGAAACTGAAGTTAAAATTATTTCTATCATATTTATGAAGAAATGTGTGAATTTTGTTAAGCTTTTACAAACAAAGAAAGAAACCAAATAATAACTAGACACTTATCCATCCCTAGTTTAGCATTGTCAACTTGTGCAGAAGAGTGGGGGATGCAGTACAGTGTCTCCATTATGGTACTTTCTGGGGTATTTCTAAAATAAGAGGTCTGGGGTTGATATGTGTGTGTGTGTGTGTGTCCTTAAAAGACTTGAGTCTAGGCTATATAACAAGTATCCCATGTCAGCATAAAGATCAACAATATGAACAACTTGCAGACAAGAGAAGTGTTATGAACATGGCAATGTCTGCACATAGAGGCTTCATTCCATGCTTCTGACAAAGTGGACTGTACTCTATGAAAGCTGATAATGAAATATATTAGTCTCAAAGGTGCTGCTAGGCCCCTCCCCCCCACCTTTTCCATTTTATGAGCATGTTTTCCATAAATAACACACTGTCCTGGAGTCCTGGTGACTATTCAATAAGAAAGGAATACATAAGATTGTCCTTAACCACAATCAAGAATCATAAGCACTAGAAGAGTACATTTTCAAAAAGAAGAACTTGGGAAAGTTACTTTTTGGACAACAAATCCATGACTTTCTCAGCCAGCTATGCACTGTAGTCTCAAGCAAACTTTTCCAAGCTCTGATAGAAGATGGTTGTTGAGAGTTTGGTTTAAATGAGAATGTGTGTCAGTAGCAAATTTGCCTTGGGCATTTAACTCTATATCTTCCTGTTTGATTGCCCACACCATTTCCCCTGTTTCCTCCTGAGGTTATTTCTTTTCCAAAGCTCTAGGCTTTTTCCTTTCCAATTATTAAATACAGTCAGACAACCATATCAATGGGAATTTGGTTCCCGGACTTACTGCGGATAACAGAAACCATGGATAAATTAAACCCTATTAAAATAAAGGACTTCTGGTAAAAACATGCTATAGAGTTGCACTGGAGAGCCTAGAAGATGCCTAGAGAGGATGTCTTTCTAGGTGTTTCCCGGCATGACTCTATGGTATGTGTCCCTATTCTGTGTCCTGTGGATAACTGAATATTGGTTCTGTGGATATGGGGGGATATTGGTTCTGTGGATATGGGGGGTCCAACTGTATGTCCATTCTAGCCCTACCCCATCCATTGAAAAACACATGTGTCATTTGATGACCAACCATGAAATAACAAGACAAGACACAAGTAAATGGGTTGAATAAGGGCCACTTTATTGCCCTATACCCTATTTAATTGATTTGGGGCCTGGGGATAAGCAAAGAGAGTGGGCAGCAACCTGATGAAGGTCCAGCTGATGCCCAGGCATCAACCTGTGACCAGTCTTTCCAAGCCTTCCCTTGGGTGAAACTCCAGACCCCGGGGGCAATCCGAAAACCATTTGTTGCTGCCCAGAGAAGTGTTTACTGGAAGGCAAACCTGGGGTATCCCCCCCCCAAGTCACAAGACTTTATGAGAGAGTAGACCCCCAGGTTGGCCCAAGGGCAGACTCCTTCTGCATTCCCCAGGTCCCATGACCCATAGAGGTGGTTTTAGAGCCCAACCCTTCACCAAAAGATTTCCTGTTTTACACACCAACCATATCCAGTTATCCAAGTCCCATCAGATACAGTATGGGGTAGGCAACAACAACAACAACAACAAAAAGGGGAAGGGGGAAAATTCCTATCCTGCTCAGAAGCAACAAGCTTAGCTCAGACTGCACTGAGGTGGATTGTAGCAAGAACAGCGAAGAGGACACATGAAGGTAAGACAGGGCATTCAATAACCTCTGTCTTCTCCCCTGTCATGTGACCAGCACTTGGGCATGTGCTGGTGATTCTGGCCTCTATTCATTGAGGTCATTAAAACATGCACCCCCCTCCTTGCAGCATTGTTCACAGCACAGTCAGGTAACTGCATTCACAGTCAGGTAAGTGCATTCCTTTCAGTGACTTGTACATTGCCTTCTTTTGGTTTGATTTGTTGCAGTTCTATTATAATTGTACAGATTCATGGTTTTCTTTAATTGGTTGTGATTTATTCAGAGAAGTGGTAAATAAATCCCAGTGTTGCCTTCAGTGGCTGAGCAGAAATTCAAACCCTGGGCTCCTGGAGTCCTAACACATTGATCAATGCACTATACCATGCTGGGTCTTAAGATTTATTCAGAGGAGGTTTGCTCTGCTTTCCTCTAAGGCTGACAGAGTGTGAACTGTGAAGTCGAAGGCTTTCACGGCTGGCATCCATAGATTTTCCTTTGTGTTTTTTCCGGGCTGTGAGGCCATGTTCTGGAATAGTTTCTTTCTGACATTTCACTTGCATCTGTGGCTGGCACCCTCAGAGAATGGTTGGGTAGTGGTGTGTGTGGAGTTTATATGCTGTGAACCCCTGTTGGGGAGTCTATGTAAATTTGTGTAATTGAATGGTTAGTTTCTGAGTATAGAAATGCAAGGCTTGTTAGTGTCTGTTTCGCTAATGGTTGGTTGATGGTCCATTATCTGCTGGGAATCCCCCTGTCCCTGGGTGGAATTCTGTTGTAAGTGTTGAGTTTTGATTCTATTGTATTTCAATACTGGCAGCCAGATTTTGTTTACTTTTAAGGTTTCTTCTTTCCTGTTGAAGTTGTCCAGGTGTTTGTGGATTTCAATAGCTTCTCTGTGCATTCTGACATGATAGTTGTTGGTCTGGTCTAGAATTTCTGTGTTTTCAAATAGCATTTTGTGTTGGTTAATAACAAGTTCTGCTACTGCTGTTTTTTTCTGGCTGGCCCAGTCTGCAGTGTCTCTCATGTTTGTTGATTCGTGTTTGTACACTGTGTTTAGTGGTCCCTATGTAAACTTGTCCACAGCTGCATGGTATGCGGTAAACTCCTGCAGCTGTGAGAGGGTCTCTCTTAACAACCACACTTTGGCTGCCAGAGACACAGGAGGAACCTGAGGCCACACCGCAAATGCGCCTCTCACAGCTACAGGAGTTTACCGCATACCAGCAAGATCATGGCCCATCAACCAACCATTAGCCAAACAGACACTAACAAGCCTTGTATTTCTATACTCAGAAACTAACCATTCAATTACACAAATTTACATATTCTCCCCAACAGGGGTCCACAGCATATAAACTCCACACACACACCCCTACCCAACCATTCTCTGAAGATGCCAGCTACAGATGCAGGTGAAACGTCAGAAAAAAACTATTCTAGAACATAGCCCGGAAAAAAAAAACCCAGAAGAAAATCTATAGAGTGTGAACTGTCCATGATTACCTAGTGGATCATTCAATGGCTGAGCAGGGATTCAAACCTAATTTCTCTTTCACACACACATGAACACTGTGGGTTCCTATGCTAGAAGCTAGGATACAAATCATAGAATCATAGAATTGCAGAGTTGGAAGAGACCACGAGGGCCATCCAGTCCAACCCCCCTGCCATGCAATGTTGAAAATAAAACTAAGTAGCTGTCTAAATTTTGACTTGCATAGTCCTTGTACAGTAAATTGGACAGTATTTCTCAAGACAGTGATTTTGTTTCTTATGTTAGTATAAGAGAAGTTTTTCTGTTTTTCATGACCAGTTTTTGTGTATTTACATAAACTATGCAAAATAGAGAAAAATGTGATCACTGTTGCTTTGTAGACTAGAAAATTGGAATGGTTGTGTGTATGTTTGTGCTTAGCTTCACAAAGAGAAAAAGACTAGATTTGCACACACATTTTGCAAGCACAGGAATAGAACAAGCACAGGTATAGACACACTGTAGTCAGAAATTTCCTGATAGTCAAAGAATCCACCTCAGCCTGCTTCAGCAAGCTGAGATGGTTTATCTAGATCAGTATCTTGGAAATTTCAAGATTTTTTTTTTCTTTCACAACTCTGGTGACATATATAAAGCACAGCACTGTATCTTGCATGTATGTGTGCATGTGCTGAACTTTTCAAGGAGAGTTGGCTGGAAAAAAACTAACACACATTTCAAGAAAACTCTTTTGAAAATCATTAAAAAACAAACAAACAAACAAAAACAACTAACTGTCTTGATTCCAGTAGGAATAAAATGTTAAGAGTGCTAGAATGAAGCAAGAATATGAAAGACCAATAAACAATTCACATCGAAGAAAAATATTTGGAACAGCTGATAGAAAGAGCTTGCTTCAATGCTGCTTCGTGTTGCTCCATGGCTTTTTGATAAAAGCTGTCTACAATTTCAAAGCAACTATTGTTGATTTAAAAGGAAAGAAAATATACCATAAAACTAGGAGGCTTTGCAAAGTTGTATGGGAAGTTTGCTGAAATACTTGTTGAAGCAAAACCTTTCTTAGTATGGGTATGTTTTCATCTCCAAAACAAATGGAAAAATGGAGAAACTAATGAAAATCCTTTGATTTCATTTCTTATAGGAGATATCCATTAAATTGATTAGAACTATTGATTTGCATAGCTTAGGAAATTAATATATATTTCATGTTCACAAAATATTCTGCATATCTCTGCAACAGATGCATTAATAATTATTTTCAGACATGACTGCCATGTACTGGCTTCTTCAGACTTAGTGACCAGCAGTTTCAGAGTTAAAAACAGAAAAATTTATTAGCACATTAATCCAAAGATGTAACCCTACATATTTGTTGCTCAGAATGAACCTAACTAACAAGCAGAGGGCATCTAGTCCAACTCCCTGCTATGTAGGAAGACACAGCTAAAGCAGAAAGAGAAACTGACAGATGTGTCCATCCCCATTTAGATAGTTCAGGTAGATGTGAAAATCATATAGCACTTGAGTACTCTTAAAAGTGGATTAGTAAATGCCAGAAATGTTAGTTGGAATTCCCAGCTACACTACAAAAATATCAGCAAACTTGATAATTTCTCCCCAAATCTCCCAGGTTCAGAAGTGGGAAGGAAGGAAAGTATAAGGTGTGATTTTGTGGCTGACAGTTATAGGACATTTTCAGACAGTGCTTAACAGTGCTTACCGCGGGATTAGGTCCCGGGAGAGGAACGGCGCTCTTGCGCGGCAGGGGGTCATTTTGGACGCCACCGTCCCTCTTCCAGGATCCTTCGTGGCACGTCCGTGAAGCTTTGGAAGCCGCCGCACCATATTTTAAGCACGGGCAACTTCTGTGCTCAAAATATGGTGCAGCCGCTTCCAAAGCTTCACGGACGTGCCATGAAGGATCCCAAAAGAGGGACATTGGCATCCGAAAATGACCCCCCGCCGTGCAAGAGCACCCTCTCCCGGGACCTAATCCTGCGGTAAGCTCTGTTAAGCACTGTCTGAAAATGTCCATAGTTTCCAACCAGAGGTTAATACTGAATCTCTTCTTTTTATTTCTAAGCACAGTAATTTTTAGAAGGAAGGGAGAAGCTGATCTCATCTTTTCACTACATGTTGTGATTCGTGTTTGTGCCAGTAAATGTGCCAGCAAAGTTGTTAGCAGTATTGAGGGCTTCCAAGACCAGTTTAAGTGCCATCACTAGGTGAAAATTCTCTGGTCAGCACTCATGGCTGGTGGCTCTCATAACAGTGGGGTGGTAAATCTACTCCCCATTTTAGTCTAAAATTTAAAGGAGATATCCTGAGTCACATAATCATAGAATCACAGAGCTGGAAGGGTTGCAAGGGCCATCTAGTCCAACTCCCAGCTATGCAGGAAGATACAGCTAAAGCATTTTTAAAAGATGGTCATTGTACCTGTACTTAGAGACTTCGAAATAATGAGAGTCCACCAACCTCCAAGGCAGTCTATTTGATTATTGAACAGCTCTTACAATCAGGAAGATATTGCTATTGAAGTGCTGAACCCTATGCCCCTAAAGATGTTTAGAACATTGGATAGCTCCCTCAAATGTTAGCTTCAACCTTAAAGCAGTTTCACCACCCCACTGGCATGGAAGCCACCAACCACCATTTCTATTCAGTTAGCTGACAACATTTCTCCAAGCAGGTATATGGAGTTCCCCTAGGTCCCCACAACCTCACACTTCTTCAGCTTATTACCTATGTCTATCAGTATTCATGTTTCCTTCCACATATGTGGCCTGGCAGGTGACTACAGTTTGTGACAGAGAACATATAGAAGTAAGGATGTGATAATCTCTCAGTCTTCGTATCACTGTATTGTTCCATTTTTTCCCCTCATTTTTTGGTAGCAGGTTATAAAACCCTTTTTACTTCCTTCATTTCAATTCAGTTATGTTTTCCTAATTGTGCTTTTATTTCCCCCACTGACTAAAGTGTGTATGGGCAATGTTTTAAGTGTATGCATTAGTACTTATCAGAATTTTAAAATGAGCCCTCTCTTTTGTGCATGTTTTTCTCCCAAAATGTCCTCTAAGATTTGCAAATGTGTCAGATCTCAAGCTGAAGTGTATCTTCTTGCAATAAAACTCATGTAGTGTGAAAAAGCTACTTTCATTAAGACTGTTGAATCAAATGAAATTCTTTCCCATCTCAGTCCAAAAGTTCTAAGCAGCCAAGGAATGTAGGAGTGTGAGGAGAACTGGTCCTCTCACTACTTTTACTGCTTTCTAACCCCCCCCCATTACTTAAGGTAACATCTAATGATGAGCTATATAGCAGGAAGCAAGGACATATACAGCATTTCCTCCAAAGCTCCATGATGAGACATTAGCATAATTTGTCATGTTGTACACCAGTGGTAGAACACACATGTGCATTTTCTGTGTGAGTATGCATGCACACATATGTGCATGTGTGCTTACAAATTTCCCCCCTTAGCAATATATTCCATTATGTTTAGCAGCCTATAAACTGTGGGAGGTAAATCCTCAATAACTAGAACAATACTAATGTGGAATACAAGAAACAACATTTTATGTGGAGTGATTAAAGTTTAAAGTAATTTTTTTAAAAAAAACAAGAAGGGATGGGAGATGAACAAGCATAGATCTTAAGAATGTAATGGTTATTTTCTCGCATCATTGTTATCATAACTTTGGCATGTTCACAAGACTTGTGAGAAAAATGCTCCCATGTTCTAGAATGATTTCCTTCATATTGGAAACATTTACAATAGTGTTTTATTTTAAAATATTTTTATATGACGAATAGTGATGTGGTCTGTAGAGAGGGTGTGGAACTGAATGGCTATGCTCGATCATCACTGATACAGGTTTTCTCCATTAATTGTACTACACCTGAGATTTTCCACAGCCACAAAGGTAATCAAAGAAAGGATCTCTGATGTAGCTCTTCATGAAGATAAGGCACACATTTTTGAGCTACCCAGCAGCTGGGAATTATAGTAAAAATGTTGCCCAAACCAATTATCTTTATGCCCTAAAAATCCCCAAACACTGTACAGCCTTTGCCTTGGCTCACTTTAATGTCTTACCATCAGACATATTGGAGACTAAATACTCACATATCCCTTACTCCCAGTCTGCCCGTGTCAATCAGACATGGTTGAAACAGTTGAACATATGTGTCTCTACTGTCTATACTACAAGGATATTTTATTTAGTAGCCCAATTTCACCAGCTTTTCCAGGCAGATCTGATCATTTTATTGTGCCTTTCTTCTTTCACATTCTATTAATGAAATTATTCTTAAGGTGACAACATTTTAACCTTCTTAGTAATTTTGTTAATAACAGCAAGCTCAATTGCATTCATTATAGATGACACTTATGCTTCTGTTGTCATAGGCACTGATAGACTCATAATCTGCACCTGTTCATACCTTCTTATTTTCTGACTATAGGGGCTAGTCTATGACTGTAAAAAAATTATATATGTATGATTGGGGCTGGGAGTTGTAGAGCAGCTTGATTGTTTATATGACTTTTCATATTACCAGCCACTATTACACCAGTTGACATAAAAAGAAGCCTTGCATTACTTAAATTTTCACCTTTACCATTTTTTGAGATTATCAGATGTGGTTGGATGTGGCAAACACACACACACACACACACATCCCAAACCACATCAGAAGAACACGACAGGAACAGAAAGGGCGACATTATCAGATGGTTGCAGATGGTTTCCCTTTCATATTGATGGGGACAAACCACTAATAGAAAGGGACACCTTATTAATGGCTACACTATGACCCAGGGACGCTGGAGATTGACATTGTTTGATAATCTTGGCCCTTCCAGTTTTTCTCGTGACATGGATTTTGCTACATCTCCTTTGATCAATGTCCTCCCCTGGGAGGGGAACATTAAAGCCCCTGTGGTCCATAAAGTCCATGAGCTTACACAGCGTGACAAGTTACGCTAATGCTTTAGTTGAGGCCCTCTTCTGTTTCCTCCAGCATAGTTACAGCACTGGAACTCAAACCAAACATCCCTTTAGAAGCCCCATTACTCCATGGGTCCTTGACAAATCTGTGTATTTCATGGATTCATGGCAGTCTACTCTTTCTGCAGCTCATCCAAGTGGCTCCTAAGTTCCACATCCAATTAAACCCTCTTGCTGATGAATTCCCTCTTTCTGGGGCTGAGAAATACCTGAGTAAATAGGCTAGCTGGTTGTAAATAGGCTTGCTGGTTTCTATACCACCCTAGGAATACATCCCATGAATGTAGATTTACACAATGTAAGCATGATGTTGGATCTCAGCCAAGGGACACTCAGAAGCGTGTGTTTGTATATGAGAAAATGGCTTTGGCCCCATGTCACCTTCCACAAGGGCTAGAGACGTGCTTTCCAAAAAAATAAAACAGAATGAAGGGAAACAAAAGCTGCAAATCTAGGAATTATGGCTTACTGTAGCAGGAATAACTGTTTCCTTGCCTTTCTTCCTGCAAACATCCCAAGCAGATGTGACAGAATGTTCAATAACAATATTGGTTAGCATCCTCTAACCTGTCTTCTGCTGTTTCCAGATGGTAAAAAGAGAAAGCTATTGTAGGCAAGCCCATTTCTATATAAAAGCCATAGGAAAACAAAGACCTTGCTTGTACAAACTTACATTCTACTGGGTTTACACCATCATTGTATTGTGAGTGGTCCACATCTTATAAAATGTGAAGTCACAATTTCAGAAAATTAGATCGGAACAGGTACCATTCATCTCAGCTTCCTTTTAGTACAACAAGGCTCGCCTCTGTTCCTTTGTACAAAAAGTCAAGTCTGGCAACCAGATTCTTAATAGGAATGAACTCATATCACTCTAAACTTTTCACTGTCTGGATATACAACTAGCTGTTCACATAGACACCCATGGAAAGAAGGAATGCTCTGAGGGTTACCAGCAGGTAGGACTTTATGATTGCACCCAGTATTATTCTAACATTCTTTATCTTTCTGTGTGAGTAAGTAAGTAACCAAAATCACAGCAAATTGCTCACAAAAATAAAACAGGAGTAAGTAAATGGATCAAATGTGGGGAGGGAAAAAAATCCCAAACTGTATATAGGCACTACTTTTGCACAAAAACAAAAGTACTTATCTATAAAAACTATGGGCCAAATTTTGATGGTTAATTACGTAGATATATTTTTACAATGTCTCTGGACAAATTGTCCACAAAACCATTTGGGAAGGGAACAGAATGTTTTGTTCTGATGTATTTAAAACCCTTCCATCAAATATAAAGATCTTCATCAAGGAGACATCTATACTGTATATTCTTTTTATACAGTTCCCCACCTTCAAAATAATAATAGTAACACTTTGCTATGTCCCCTGAACCGTAAATGCTGCTTTTGCACAAATCATAGTGCATCAACATGTTTATTATTTGTTAAGGTTCATGCTCTTCAGAAAGGAAAAAAATATATATATGCCTGAGTATTTAATCAAACTCTGGCAACATTTTTTTAAATTACTGGATGTTGCCATTTAAAAAAAATTAAACAAAAAATGTAAGTTCACCTTGGACTTGAAGTTCACCTGCATCTATTTGTTTGAATTTTAGAAGGTGTATTCGCCTTAGAGGGGACTATATGCCTGGAGATTTCAGCTAATGTTGTTGAAAAGCAAAATTGTTATAGCCATAGTCACAGTCAGTGAGAGGTAGAAAACTCTTGACTGCTGAGTAGAGAGTTGGATTCAGCCCCAAGTTGAACTGGATGGCCTCCAAATTGATCAGAGCTGAATTAGGCAAGTTTTTTTTTTAATTGGATCAAAGTCTGCAGCTAATCTTGTAGTTGGTACATAGCCTTTCTGAAATTTATAAAAAACAAAGGGAACCTTAGGGGATGACACCCATCCCCTTGTTTTGATTGCTTATAACAAGGTCCTTCATCCAGTCTGTCTGGGTCTGTGCAGGCCTGAAGACTTAAGTGAATAAGGAAAAAAAAGCACCTCTTGAATATTTCATACTGTTCAGGAGGAATGTTCCAAAGCTGTAATCAATGTAAAAATGAAATAAATGAGATATGAAAAATGAATAGAAGAGTAATGAAATAGAAATGAAATAAATGAAATGGTACTGAATGGAAAATGAAACAAATGGGACTGCCAAAAATTAAATGGAAAACAAAATAAAATAATAATTTTTTAAAGTGCATGTCCCTATTCCCAATATATTTGAGTCCCTACCCAAATATCTGGCACAATCTACTTCCATACTCTAATATGACAAAGCCTATGGCAGTGATTGCTTGGAACAATGTGGTGTCATGGACTTTTCGTAAAACATTGAAACTGCTTAAGGAATTATGCTGTCAGCCATAGAATCTTCACAGCTGAATTTATAAAAGGGAAGGAAATATGAAAATATTATGCAGGTTTATTTCTGCAGAACTGAATTTTAATTAGGAAAAATTGTTAGAAATAGGAAGCTCAGGGCAGAAAACATCTAGAGCGGCAGAAGAAAAGATCCGAAAAGTGGTGGTGATGGTGATGATGATGACATTGCTGTATAATGTTTTTATAAAAGGTAGACAAACAGAAAACAAATTTAAAGTAAATTGTATTTTAATAGCCATATCATCACAATAGAAATAAAAATAAAAATCAATAAACCAATAGCAGTAGTCAGAAATCTATTGTGTTCTTTAAATACCGGCTGAAAAATGTATGTTTTAGTTGCCATTTAAAGGTAAGCAGGGCAGGACAAGGGCAAACATCATTTGGCAGAATATTCCATTGTCACTACATTGTGCCTCATTTCTGTCTGCTATAGTTCCATCAGTAAGACGCACAGAACAGACCCTTGGTAGATGATGTTAAGGGTAGATTAATTTCATGTCCATGATGGTGATTCTTAAGATGGTCTCACACCATTTATACATTTAAAGCCTCAGCACTTTATATTTTTTTCTTTGGGAATAAACTAACTTATGTAGATGGTAGAGAACTGCAGTAACATACTCCCATCAGCCACTTCCATTTAAAATATTGGCAACTGCATATTGAACCAACTGAAATTTCCCATTTGTCCTCATCACCCAATATAAAATGCATTAATGTAATTTCAAGCTAGCCCTTTAGGGTGACAAGGGGCAACCATAATAGTATGAGGTACAACCATAGGGGATTGTCAGTGACTGGGACAGAGGTAAGAGGACAAGTAGGACAGATAAAAGAAATGATAAAAAATGAGAAAGAACTAATGAAAGGGATACTGCATGTAAATAAAGAATACATATCCTGTTTGCGAGAAGGGCATGAGATTATGGGGAAATAGCAAAGGAAGTGGAGCAATAATGCCACAGCTGAAAAGTAGGAATCACCAAAAAGTAATGTGAAGTGGATGTATGGACTGGGGGGGTGGGGAATTAAAGTTAGACATAGTGACAGTGCCATTTTTATGGATGGAGCTGGCACTCCTAAAGCACTCTCTCTCCACATAGGTTTTGTATAGGATTTCTAAAAGTAAAAAGCGAATTTAACTATATGTGGAGTGTTATGCCTTCTGAGAACTGTTGACTATTCAATATACAAAAGGAGGTTGATAAACTGATCTTAACCCTCTACAATTCAAGCCACATTCACACATAGAATAACAGAAGAACCCATCTGGACCAGACCAAAATCTTATATCATCCAGCTTTATCTTCTCCAGAGTGGTGAACAAGATGCCCGTAGGAAACCCATAAACATGGCATCAGAGCATCTCTTTCTTGCTTTTCTTCCACAGCAACTGATACTCAAGCAGGCCATCTCTGAGCCCAAAGGTGTTATATAGCCATTGTGACTAGTGTCCAAATATATGACCTTATCCATAAATTTCTCAAATTCTCTTTTAAAACAAGTGAGGTCACAGGCAGCAACTGGAGCACCTTCTCTATGGAAGTGGTGGTGGGGGGGCAGACAGGATGTAAGATACTGGGAGTAGCCTATTTTTTCCCACAGAAAATTTTATTACAAATTTATGATTCTATGAAATGTCAAATAACTGAAAATATATCATCATTTTATATTTTTGATTTAAAAAAAAAGTTAATCTAGGTTCATTATGAGGGCTGTGACCAGTGGCTATTTGAGACTAACTGCAACAAAGATTTTGATTTTGGTAATCTGAAACAAGACCTTTGGGCCTTAGATAAAGCAAACATTTAGAGGCCGTGGAGATTTCAAGCTATGTTTTGTGCCTAAATTTTTTACTCTGCCTACCTGACTATTTGACCAAAACAAGACAAAAATAAAAAAAACCACTTTCTAACTCATGAGTACAAAACCAACCGATCTCCTCACACAAGAAAAAGACTATGCAAAGTGATTGTTCCAAAACTACTTTTTAAGTCTACAAACAGTATTCATTATTAGTGCAAAATGATACTGGTTTCTGGAAGATAGTAGATACCATCATCCAGAGTGTTCCAAAGCCTAGAGGTCACTTATATTTGAAAGTGTCTATTCTTTGAAGCTTACAGATTTATTGTGGGGGGCTTCTTCCCATCTTGGCGAGGATTTAATATCTTCATTGGGCCCAATATTTCATTGTAGAGTCTACAATAAATTCAGACAGAGCATGTGTGCAGAAAATTTAACATGGAAATGGTGCTGCAAATGCTCCTGATGCCTCATTATATGAAGCTAGCGAAGAAATTCAGGTATGTCTTCCCTCAGGACTATACGACCTGTCAAATGTACTAACACAGCAAACAGGTCTCATTCAGTAAGTAAGCCTGTCGTCTTGATCTCTGGATGGAGGAGAAAAATGCATGTATGTTGACAGTTGTCTTTTTCAGGTATCTCTTTTGTTCTGGGAAAAATCTTAATTCCATCAATATTTACACGTCTTTTGTGGAGGATATACATCTTTAAATTGCCATGGTGCGCCTTTGTTTCCTATGTCTGTCTTCTGCGCTAAATAGATGCTTCTCAAGTAACCTTCAGCATCTTTTCTTTGCACTCAGAGCTGCTCATTATCCCCAAAGAAAGAGCAGCAACAGGATTCACAGGCAGTCATGGGACCAATTTAATTCTGAGGAGTCCTGCACATATACTATTTGTGTGCATTTTGTGGTTTATTCCCTTCCCCAAATTTAATCAACAGTGCCACCAGGTGGTTAGCTCAAACCAAACTGCATAAAATGTTATAATTAGGTTCCTTTTTGAGGGGGTAGTGTTCTATGGAGCAAATGCAAAGCTAATTTTCACTCACTGAGATGGCAGCTGTATTTCTTATGATGCACACCTGCATGCCTAAGGGGTAGAGATGACGCAAACCAGCCATTTAAGTTTAGGTTTTCATTTGTTATTGTCAAATGATTCCCACCCCACATCTTGTTTAGACTGCATTTGTTTTCTGGTTTCTCTTGGGCTCTAGAAGGAAACAAGCTTCCTTTTAACAGTGTAAATAAGATTGTGTTACTTATAAGCACTCTCTGATAAATTAATTTCAAGCATATTTGGTGAGTGATATTCTTAGGCCTAAATTCAGTTTTTAATTCAAAACAGAGATCCATTGAATCATAGGGAACTTGTTTAACACTTATATGAGTTTCATTAATGCAGTGGGCCCATTGTGAGCTAAAACAACTGAAATGATACAAGAAATATGACAGGATCCATACCTTGGATTCATATCCTACAAGCACAAAGTTTGGAATGTAGATTGAGGAGTAAATGTAAGGCAAGCAGAGAATTTGAAGATAATGTTTGTGGTGGTGGGGTGGGGGGAGAAAGAGCATGGGTTCCTGTACTTATGGACCATTAAGAGCACATATATGTGGAACAATAGAGATGATTTAAAACAATATAGCAGATAGACATCAGACCCAGTATGAAAGAAGCATAATGAAAAGCCTTGTGGTCCAAACAGTCATTAAAAAACTACTTCAGCAACAATAAGGAAATATATTTAAAGCTTATACATGCATAATACTTAGATAACCTTAGTTAAATGTAATTACATTCAGAAATAAAGAAAATTTGAAAGTGTTGTGTGAGCTGCATTGTGAGAGGATCATTGATCCCCCTTTTGCGTCATTTTTGATATCATTTCTGTGGGGGGAGTTAAATGATAATCATAGACATCTTCACAAGTACTTCATGCATTTATAGCAGCTAGACAAGAGGTTGACCGATACTGGAAAAATAACCACAGGATGTATAAAATAAAATAACCATTGGATGGATGCTGAGTGAGATATGGAAAATAGCATTGTTGGAAAGACTGACACATCAGAATAAAGAAGCAAAAGAGAGCTCCACTATTTACGGAACCTTGGCTTCTGGTTGTTCTTAGTTTTATTCCATGTGTGGACAAGGGCATGCGCCCACTAGAGGGCGTGCTTCTTTTTGGAGCTGTAATGAAAAACAGCGAGAAAAAACAAAAAAACAAAAAAATGAGATTTTCTGTGGGTTTTTTTCCAGGCTGTGAGGTCATGTTCTAGAAGAGTTTACTTCTGACATTTCTCCTGCATCTGTGGCTGGCATCTTTAGAGAATGGTTGGGTAGGTGTTGGGTTGGGTAGGGTAGGTGGCTGTTTTTCTTAATTCCTGTGGTTTTTTTCTAGGTCTGGCTGCTCTTCTGATGTCTGATCTGGAGTAACTATTAGCCTGCAATACACAAATTTACATATCCTCTCCAACAGGGGCTCACAGTATATAAACTCCACACACATTCCTACCCAACCATTCTCTGAAGACACCAGCCACAGATGCAGGTGAAGTGTCTGAAGTAAACTCTTCTAGAACACGGCCTCACAGCCCAGGAAAAAAACACAGAAAACCTATTAATGCCAGCTGTGAAAGCCTTGGACTTCACAAAAAAGAAAAAGAGAGAGAGTTCCTGATAACTAAACACATTGTTCTATGGTTCTTTTTTGTTATCTTTTCTCAGTGTACTAAACCCAACAGTTATTGTCATTTCTCTTTACTTTTGTTACTATATTTTGTAATTATTTTTTTAAAGCTGCCAAAGGGTATTTACATTCTAAAACTCTAATCAGAGCAATGAAAAAGTATGGTTTTGTGAAAACAAAGTTGAAAAGTAAGGAGATGAACCTCATTTCCCTGTCTGCTGTATTGTGTTGGTTTCTTTCTCAAAGAACTTATCAGACTTTGCAGATGTCCTCATCAATCCCATAGAAGCAACTATTTTTAAATGACTATGGGAGCTAAGGGGGTGGGTGTCTATCCCTATTCTTTGTAAAAGGACTGTGCCTGAAATTTATTTGACACACTCAGGAATTTTTTTCCTATGCTTTGTCATGGAGCTCCATAGGTTAGATGAGAAAGTGCTCCATTTCTTGCTGGAGCCTAAAAACCAAAAGCAATGGGGGTTCACCTATTTGGGGAGGCACAGGGGCAGAAACACACACCTCTTAGTTGATGAAGACAAGAACGGCTAGAGAATGGACATCTCTCTTGAGTGTCAAGATTGAAGAAGCAGTATTACCCACAGTGAATGTGTGGTCTTGTTCTGTTGAGACCCCCTTCAGACTTCCCAGGCAAGAGGCAGTGATTGGGGGTCAAGGACATTTTAGTGCAGCCAGTTAAGTGTGGCATGGTTCTACTTGTATATCAATTAATAATTGATACTTTTGTCAAGAAAATGCAATCAAAACCATTTTTATTTAGTTAGGATTGTCTTGCAAAACCATTTGGGTAAGAGTTAGGATTATTATCAATTAATAATAATATCAGTTGATAATTGATAATAACCCTAACTCATAACTTAACCTTAACCCTTACCCAAATGGTTTTGCAAGACAATCCCAACCAAACAGAAATGGTTTTGATTGCATCTTCTTGACAAAATGATCAATTGATATGCAAGCAGAACCACACCACACTGAAATGGCTGCATTGAAATGAAACATCCCATTCAGTGATTAGAGAGCAAAAGCTCAGCTGATAGCTGGGTATTGTGTATGTGTGTGTTTTAAATGCTCTGTCAATTTTATCTGTTCATCCGACCTGCTGCATTGGCATTTTGGTTTTGTGTGTACATGCGTGCACACATGTGTTCACATGTTTTTAGTGGGGATGTGTCACTTGTACATGTTATTGGGGGAAGAGACGGGATGCCCTATCAGTGTAATCTCAGGCAGAAGGAAGTATGGGGCTGGACACACTAGGAAAGACAGGACAGATGCTTGAAACCAGTCCCCTGTTTTCAGTCCTTTTCCTACCCTTCAAGACCCAGGTAGCCACATAACAGCTTGTCCTCTAGTCTTCTGAAAGTCAAGTCAGCCCATAATAAAACAATTACCATCCACAATTTGATTGTGGATGAAGGGTCCAATCAGTTATGCATTGTAGAGATGTGGGTGGATGAGCTAGAGGGGTAGAACTCTGCCAGCTTTGTCCACCCTGGGAACAGGTGCACTGAAAACCCAGATTGGAGGGTCAGGGGGGAAGTTGCTGTCATTGATAGGATCCCATCTCACTCACAAGGAAATCCATCTGCCCTGATACCATTTTTAAAGGTTTGTAACTGATTAGGCCAATGAGCCAGAATTGGGATGCTGCTGGTGTACTGATGACCTGCTACCCACCAGTCACTTACATGAAGTGGTTGAGATAGTCTCAGAGGTGGGGTTGGAGAACCCCAGGATGGTGGTCTTAGCAGACTTCAACATCCATGATGAGACTGTCCTAATGGGAGCAGATCAAGGCTTCACATCTTCCACAAAAGTTGTTCCAGTACATTCGTTCTTCCACTATGTTGTTGTTCGGACACATGTGGTAAGACATACCCTTGACCTTGGGTATGTCTTGACCTTGACCTTGGGTATGTTGGGATGATGTAGAATGATCTGGATTTGTGTGTGTGTGTGGGGGGTTATTCAGTAACTCTGTTGTCATGGTCAAATCATATCCTTGTGAAGCTGGGATTTGGCAGTAGCAGGGTCTCTCTGCGGTGAGGGAGGTGATCCTCCACAGAGACTTAGGTCTTGTCTATACAAGGGGGGGGGGATATGAACACATTTGGAAAGGGAGGCATGCACAACAATTCAACCTGTCTACATGGCCAAAAGATCCCCCCTAAACTCCACATGACCTCCTAGCCAGATGGCCACCATGAGTGATTTACTCATGCTTTTATTTTTTTATTATTATTTTTATTCACCATCTAAAATCAAATACATAAAAATACATAAAAACACATAATACATAAAGACACATAATTACATACATACATACATATAAAAAACCATACATTACAATACATTGATGTTTACATTACATACATTAGTCCTTCCTTTTAACAGGTTTTGAACTTGTGTCTTGTTCTCTTTACTGTCCTTCCAATTTATCATACAAATATTTCCTTCTACCTTTACTGCTGTATTTTATTATTCATATTCTCCTGTACATCTATTCCTGTTATCATATACATATCTCCTTAATTGTTACCACACAATTTTATCTCTGTTATGAAGATCCACATTTATCCTCTATAAATTACATCAATTATATTTAAATCATAACCCGTCTAACAATGCTGTATTTCCTTTCCATAATTTATTCAGATTATGTTCTCTATTTTCACCCTTTATCATGTTCTATCTTATTCCATCAACCAAGTGATTACATTATTACTCCATTCATCTTTCCAAAAATTTATCAATTTTCCCCAGTTCTGTCTAAACTTTTCCGATGATCTGTTTTTAATCCAACAAGTACTTTTTTCCTTCTGAGCAATCTCTAAAAGCTTTGTCATCCATTCCTCTATACTTGGAATTTCCTTTTGCTGCTAATATCTGGCATAAGTGATCCTTGCTGTGGTGATCAAATATAGCATAATGTTTATTCATGCTTTTAAATCTGCCGCCGCCAATTTTTTAAAAAAAGCATTTTTCCAGGATGTGTAGAAGCAACACTTCATATTTACAAATAAAGAAATTTTAAAAAGGGTATGAGATCACCCTTTGATTGACTTAACAGACCCTCACTTAGCTGAAAATCCAACATGACAGCCGCAATCGCTTTCCCTCTTTGCTGTCCCCACCATCTGTGCTCATCCAGCCAATCAGATTGGACTGCCTGTTCATATCTGTGTGAATGTGAGTGTTCAAATGGTCACACATTCAGAAGTCATATGGAGCTTTACAGAAAATCCATATGAAGCCCTGAATGCAGCACAAATGGTCTTTGCACTGGATTTGGCTGCCCCCCTCCAAATGACACATATTTATGCAAACAGCCATTTGAACGGATCACCAATCTTTTGCATCATGTTCATTATATTTGACCATATAGACAGGACCTTTCAAAATCTGAAGGATTCCTGAATGCTAGTGGGTGGTTTCTGCCTAACAAGGCTGACAATTCTATCAAGCCCTGATTGTCATTGCGAAACCATGCAATGGAAAGGGCCATCAATGCAAGTGCCCAGTCTAGGGCTGTGCAGCCTATAATTTCCTTTGGTATACATAAGATATTAACCTTGCTTCACTCCATTAGTTATTAGAAAGGGCTCTGAAAGAGTATCGCCATATCTGACTTGACCGTGCTGGGTCTGAAACATGGGTCACCTATCGCCACCACTTACGACTCCTTGAACACTTTCATCAGCACTGTATATGCACAATCCTAAATATACACTGTACTGACTATGTGATTAATATTGCTGTCCTTGAGCAAGTAGGGATCACCAGCATTGAGGCCATGATATTGAGAAAACAGCTGCACTGGACAGGGCAAGTTTCTAGGATGGAAGACCATTGCCGCCCAAAAATAGAGCTCTACGGTGAACTCACCATGGGTCAGCATAACAGGGGCACTCCAAAAAAGCGATACAAGGATTCCCTGAAACAACATCTCAGGCTCAGTCAAATTGATCACCAACAATGGTCCGCCCTGGCCTCACATCGGGAGGCATGAAGACACACTATCCACAATGCTGCAGCCTTATTTGAGAATTCACGCAAACAAGTCTTGAAGAGAAATGACAACACAGAAAGAATCACAACCCAGAAACATCACCCAAAGAGACCTTCTGCTGTGTTTTCTGAAACCGGACTTGTTTATCTCGGATTGGCCTTTTTAGTCATCAGTGTGCTTGCAGAAAATGTGGGATGAGTCCTTCCAGAATCTTTGTTTGTGAAGAAAAGCCAGAGAGACATAAGATATATATGGGGAATTAAGCAGGCTGGACAATACCTAGAGTGCAGATGACATAGGGAGCAGAATATTGCAACCGTGTGACCAAAGATCAACAAAAACTCTTTGTCATGCCTGTTATACAGCAATGAGATAGGGGGGGGATCATACTTTGTCTCCATTATTGCATCCTCATGCCTTCCTGCAGAGTTGTTTTGAGTGATGGGAATCAGGCTTATCGAACCAGCAGTCGAAACTTCAGTTTGCTCCTGTGAGAAGTTTGCCCTGAACTTTATAGAGAAAGTAGCTTAGATTTGCTTAGAATTTGATGCCATAGTTATCACAGAGCCTGAGGAAGTGTTCATTGTTCCCTGTGGTCCAGTGTCTTGTAATCAGTTTCAGTTGTTGTACTCTGATCATATGGACCAGGTGCTTAAATTGTTTCTACCACCACATATAAGCTTGAACTTTGCTCATCTTGGCAAATAAAATCTAGCAGAGATGGGTTGTTCAGATGAATCTAGGAGATGGTAAATGCCTTACTGTGTCCAGGGAAGGTACCTTCAGCCTTGAAGGAGATAGTGGTGCACAGTCTTCTGAAGAGAACCTCTCTGGACCCAGAAGTATATGACAACTACTTCCCCATTAATAATATCCCATTTTGGGGCAATGTGAGCTCTGTGGCATGAAGTGCTTGGCACCGGTGTACCTCTCTCTGGTTTCTATGGGGCCAACTATAATTGAATATTGCAAACATAATCCACATACATACATGCACACAATATACAACAATTAATACATTAAATTAGACACATATGCAGAATTCCCAAAGTTCCAAGCATCCAATGAGGACCCAGTGCAGGATATGATTGCAGGACTCTTCTACCTGCACTGTTTAGCTGTACTGCAACATTTGGAGGCAAATCTTAAAGCTTAATTAATTTGTATTTTTTAAAAAAATACAAAACAGAAGCAAATGCAATATAGAAATTACACTACAAAGAATTTACCCCTTTCCCCTTCCAAAATACACAACTGAAAATACCATTATCTTATTCAAGTGAAAAGAATCTATTTCTTAGCCCTAGCAACTGCAGCTCTCCTTCTCATTCTGAACTCAACCATCAGGTACCAAATTAATATTCATAGGGATGGTACAACTCCAAATGGTGCACCAACTACAGCCTTTCCTAGATAGGGAAAATCTTGTGATAGTATTCTACATACTGGTAACTTCTGATTAGACAGTTGTGTGGGGCTGCCCTTGATAATGACTTAGAAGCTAGAGAAAAATGCAGTAGCAAGATTCATGACTGGAGTACCATCTAGCCAACATACGACACAAGTCTGACAGCCAATTCATTTCCTCTTTGAGTTCAAGGTGATAGTGATGACATTTTAAGCCTTAAATGGCTTGAGACTTCAATTCCAGGATTGTTTCTCCCTATATATACCTGAGAATTGAGGTCTACAGGAGGGGCCCTCCTTGGTGCCCCACCAGTGGGAAAAATACAAAACTGGCATGGAGGAGGGTGTTCTTGGCTTCCTTTCTCACACCCTAATTGTGGGATGTCCTTCTTTTGGTGATCTGACTAGTGCCAATGCTGCTTTATTTCTGAAACAATAAAGCCTTTGGAGCCTTTGGAGACTAATTTATTTCACACTATACATGTACATAGTTTTAAACTGCTGTAGTTGTTAAAGTTGTTTTAGCGATTGATAAATTTAAGACCAATCAAGATTACCATAATCTTCAGATGATTGGCTAATCTGTTGGAAAAAATAACACCTTTGATGAATATATTGAAAGAATTTGAATTACTGTCCAGATTAAAAGTAATTAAGGATAAAACAGCAATAGTTACCAAGAACATGACAAAGAAAGATGAGATGGAATTAATGGAAAAAACTGGTTTCAAAATTGTGAAAACAGCTAGATATCTGGGAATCAACATAAACAAAAACTCAGAATTGTTTCAAAATAATTACCAAAAGATGTGGGTACACATTAAGAAAGATTTAAATAATTGGCAACATTTGAAATTATCATTCCTAGGTAAAATAGCTGCTATTAAAATGAATGTTTTGCCAAGATCTATATTCCTTTTTCAGATGATCCCTATTATTCATAAAGACATAGTGTTCAAAGAATGGCAAGCAGACATATCAAACTTCATTTGGTCTGGAAAAAAATCCAAGAGTGAAAATGAAGATCCTTCAGGGTGTCAAGGACAGAGGAGGATTAAATATGCCAAATTTTAAAAAATATACTATGAAGCATGCTGTTTAACATGAATAAAGGAGTGGGCCTTATTAGAAGATGAGAAATCATTGAAATTAGAAGGAGATGGCAATCGCTATGGCTGGCATGCCTACCTCTTCTATAACAAGGAGAAAGTACATAAGGATTTTAATCATCATTATCATATATCAGAAAATCACTAATAAGGATTTGGAAAAAATACAAGGAAAGACTATCTCCAAAAATATCACTTTGACCTTTACTGCATGAAGTGTTTTTCAGTAGAGAAGGTATCCCATCGCAACAATGGATCAAATATAAAGATATACTGGTTTTAGAAGGAGAACAAAATATAATAAAGACTCAGGATGAATTGAGAAAAGACACTATTGACTGTTATTGGTATTTATATAAGCAAATTAAAGAAAGATTTAAAATGGACTCAAAATTAATAGGTGTAACAGCAACCAAACCAGAGTGGGAAAATATAATTCAGCAGAGGAATAAACATTTGATATTGAGATTTTACAAACTAATTCTGAGATGGGATACAGAAGAAGAAGTAGTAAAAACAAACATGATATCTTGGGCCCAGAATATCAGACATTCTATAGAACTGGCTAGTTTGGAAAAGATGTGGACTAAACAAATAAAAATGACACTTTGCCAAAATATTAGAGAGAAAAATTATAAAATGTTTTTTAGATGGCACTATTATCTCATAAGCTATCTAACATATATAAAGGGGTCACAAGTGCATGTTGGAAATGCAAAGACAATACTGGAACCTTCTATCATTTATGATGGAATTGTAAAAAGTCAATAAAATATTGGAAACAAATTCGACAAACAACTGAGGATATCTTGAAGGTCAATATATCATTGAAGCCAGAAGCTTTTCTTTTTGGAATGACTGAAGAGAAATTAGAAAAAGAGCACAGGGAAATATTTTATATGCTGGTAACAGCAAGAATTATCTATGCCAAGATGTGGAAAAATAAAGAGTGCCCGACAGCAGATCAGTGGTTGGAGAAGCTTAATGAAACAATAGAATTGGACAGATTAACAATGTTAATGAAGGGGAAAACCATAGAAAAGCATATAGAAGACTTGTCCAAAGTATCAAAATATTTAGAAAACAGATGGGGAAAAGTTGCAGCAATCAACTCTTGAAGAAATTATCAGGCAAAGCTTGAAATAGAATTATAAACTGCCGTACAATAATCAATGCAGAGAAGTAGAAGCTAACAAAAAAAGAACAAGAGACCGCTTCCTCAAGATTCACAAAATCAAAGGGAAATTTAGACCAAGCGTGGGGAATGCTCTATGATCAACAGAGAAACATAATATATGACTGAGATGAAATAAGAAGAGGATCGAAACAATACAGAGAAGATCTATATAAAAGTGATCAAAGGACAAATGTCACAAGGGAAGAAGAAACAAAGATGAACCCCAAATTTTGGAAAGTAAAATGAAAGCTGCACTCAAACAATTGAGAATAATAAATCACCAGGAACAGATGACATACCAATAGAAGTGAAACAATGTACAGTGACAGAATCAACTTTAGTTCTAAGCAAAATCTGCCAACAAACATGGAGAATAAAGCAATGGCCCACAGATTGGTAATAATCAACATACATTTCCATCCCCAAAAAGGAGATACAAAAGATTGCAGCAACTACAGGGCCATTGCATTAATTTCCCATGCAAGCAAAACCATGCTCAAAATTTGCATCAAAGAACCCTTCCATATATGGAGTGAGAAATTCCAGAGATGAAAGCTAGATTCAGGAAGGGAAGAAGCACTAGGGATCACATTGCAAATATATGCTGGATAATGTAATGCACCAAGGAATTCTAGAAAAAAATCAGCATGTGATTTACAGACTACAGCAAAGCTCTTGACTCCATAGATCATGAAAAGCTATGGATTGCTCTTAAAGAAATGGGAGTGCCATTACATTTGATTGCCCTGATGCATAAGCTCTACTCAGGACAGGTGGCTACCATTAGAAAAGAATACAGAGAAACATAATGGTTCCCAATTGGAAGGGGATTCAGGCAAGGCTGTATTCTATCACCCTACTTGTTCAACTTGTACAAAGAAAATATACAGTCCAGTCGAATTTTATTGCTTTTGGCCAATGGCCTTTGCATAAAACAACATCACAATAACAACAAAGTACATACATATCATATTTGCAACATCACTCGTATGATTATACAACAATTTATAATTTACAAAACTGAACATTTAAACATTTAAAATATAGCTAGAATAAAATTATTAAATATAATCATCACATTTACAACTTATGGCTATCTCTGCTATGTATTTCTTCATCCAAGTCCGGCTGTAGAAAGCACAGCAGAGGGTCTCCTCCTTGGGTGATGTTTCTGGGTTGTGATTCTTTCTGTATTGTTGTTTCTCTTCAAGACTTGTTCGGCATGAGTTCTCAAATAAGGCTCCAGCATTGTGGATAGTGCATCTCCATGCCTCCCAATGTGAGGCCAGGGCGGACCATTGTTGGTGATGAATTGGGCCAAGCCTGAGATGTTGTTTCAGGGGGGTCCTTGTATCGCTTTTTTGGAGCATCCCTCTTACACTGACCTGTGGCGAGTTCACTGTAGAGTACTATTTTTGGGAGGCGATGGTCCTCCATCCTAGAAACATGCCCTGCCCAGCACAGCTGTGTTTTCAATATCATGGCCTCAATGCTTGTGATCCCTACTTGCTCGAGGACAGCAACATTTGACACCATACTACTAGCAGAAAACAACAAAGACTTGGAACTATTGTTAAAGATATTCAAGGAAGAAAGTGCTAAGGCAGGTTTACTGTTGAACATTAAGAAAACAAAAATAATGACCACAGAGGATCTACATAATTAAATCTAGATGATGAGGAAATTGAAATAGTTAAAGAATCCCCATAACTTAGATCAATAATTGATCAGAACAGAGACTGCAGTCAAGAAATTAGGAGAAGACTAGGAAAGGGAAGGGCAGCTTTGAAAGAACTTGTCATGCACTTGCTTTTTCAGACTCAGTAACCTGCAGTTTCAGAGTAACTAAACAGTAAACTTTATTGACAACAATAATGTAAAGAGCTAATCTTTCAACATTCCTTGCTTAAAATAAGAATTATTTTCAAAGCATTAAATTAAAAAGTATTAACAACCTACAAATCTGGTGGGCTATATAGTCATTGGCTATCCATCATCCCCATTCCCATTTTCTTATGGAAAGTGGGCACATCCCATTATTCTCACAGCAGCCACTGGTATACAATTTAATCACACAGTTGCAGACACGTAGCACATCCTCCCTTGTTTCCCAGCACAGGACCGGCTTGTTAGGAAGTACCAAAGACTGCAAGCATTATTAGCCACAAAATGATAGAACAGAACTGAAACTTGGCAGGAAAAGATCACGTCCAGGACTGATCCTGACAAAACAGAACACTAAAGTTAGGATCATCCAAGCTGTTGTACTTCCCTGTCACCATGTACAGAAGTGAAAGCTGGATAATGAATGCTTATAGGAAGATAATCAACTATTTGAGATGTGGTGCTGGAAAAGAGTGCTACGGATACAGTGGACTGCCAAAAAGATCAATAAATGGATCCTAGAACAAATCAAGTCTGAGCTCTCCCTGGAAGTCAAAATGCCTAAACCGAGACTGGTGTGCTTCAGCCATATCATGAAAAGGCATGACTCATTAGAAAAGACAATAATGCTAGGAATGGTGGAGGGTAGTAGAAAGAGAGGAAGGCCACATACCAGATGGATAGATTCAATCACGGAGGCCATGGCCTTGAGCCTGCAGGACCTGAGCAGAGAAGTTGCAGACAGGGGCTCTTGGAGGTATCTCATTCACAGGGTCACCATGAGTTGAACTCAACTTGAGGGCCATTAACAGGTTTAATAAATTTGTATCTTCTTCAAATTATATATTGTTTTAGTTTGGTAGTGTTTTAAATTGTTTAATATAGTGCATTCACCCTGAGATCTTATCACAAAGGGCTGGATAGATGCATTTTAATGAATCAATATGTTACCAATTAGAAAAATTGGGGTTGCTGTCCACTGTTAAACCCTTACATAAGAAGAACAGTCTCTTCATATGCAGTGATTGTTCTGAATGCAATTCCTTAGATACTTCCTAGGTGTCCTGTATTTCTCACCTTTTCTTGTTCCAGCTATGCAGACATGTTTAAAAAAAAAAGAAGAACTCAGAGATATGTTATAGGGAGCTCAGTGTCACCTTCAGGCATCCAGACAAGTTGAGATGTAAAAAGTTGAGGATACTAGCCACAGATGCAGGGAAAACATCAGAAAGAAACTATTCCAGAACACGGCCTCACAGCCTGGAAAAAACCCAAGGGAAATCTAGAGAAGTAAACTGTTTCCCTAGTTCTTTGACTTGCCTGATGCTACCTGTTGGGAACTGGTTACTTCTGTTTTTCCTTATTCCCCAGCTCTCTCCCCCTTGTAAAATGTCCCCAGCTCTCTCTCTTCTGCATTGTTTGCACAGTGGGGTGTCAATCATTCTTCTAAGTAGTCCCTTTATGCAAGCCTCCTACTTAACACTATCATAGTTTTTTGTGTATTGTGGCCTCCTTCTGATTGTATGGAGGTCATTTGTGGGTTATATCCTGTCTTACTTAATGCCATGAGATGATTTCCATGTGTAAGTAATGGGGTATGTCAAGTACTACAACTACTTGTTCAGTGCAGACAATAAAGAGAATTGGCAACATATTTCTGATAAAATGAAATTTCAAGGGAAGCTCCTAATTCTTGCGAGCATGAAACATGAAAAATGCCAAGGGGAAAAGAAAAGAGTTCATCAGAAGGATTCTGTAGTTCCCTCAATGAGACATACCAAGTGACAACTAGAATATCTTGTAGGAACAGAGCCCTGGAATTTGTAGAAAGAAGATGACTACATGGCTAAAACCCATTCAAACTCTCAGTCAAAGACAACACTCTTTTAAACAATATACAACCTGATGGACAAAATAAGCCCTCAGGAGAACAACAAATGTTTGTATTAATATTGCTAGACCTGAATGGCCTTGAGAAATTAAGGACATTTTCAGACGGCTCTTACTGTGCAAATAGCCTCCATGTTTTTGAAGCCATTTTCTGTTGTCGTTTACCATAAGATTTACTTTTTTAATTTCTTTGCACACTCCTGCCATCTCCTGGTTAATTTGCTGCATAGCATTTTGCAGTTGTTTAGAAACCTCTTGTATCGTTTCCTGCTTCATATTCTGAATTTCATTTCGTAGCTCAAGTGTATGAGCTTTAAAACTTTGAAGTAATTTTTCATTATTCTGTGCCAGCAAAGATTGTAAATCCTCTTGTCCTGACAGGTGTTCCTTCTGTCCATTTTTCTGAGTGCTTTTCTGTCCGTTCTTTCCTCCCCCTGCTCCAGTCGCCATTTTAATTGCTTCGGTCTGTTGTTTTTCTTTTCTAATCTTTTCAGTTGTTAATGTTTCAGCTGAAAATGCCCGTTCTAATCTTGAAATAGTTTTATCAGAGGGTTTATTTTTAGATCTTGTCCATAAGGGAGTTTGTAAGAATTTTTTCTTTCCCTTATCTTCTCTTTGGTCTCTCGACATCAGCTTCCCTCATAAATCCTCAAACTTTGGGCTTCAGCTTTCAGCTTCTAGCTTTTAAATAAAACAGATGTTACTCACAGCATTCCAGAACAGGGGACAGTTCTTTTTTCTTTAATTAACTGCTTCAACAAGGTATTTTCTTTATTTCAAAGATATCACATCGGAGAGAGCTGGATTTTACGTCCACATCCGGTGGTGCGTGACTCCGCCCCTTAAAATCATTCCGTTCTCTCCTTTGAGCCTGTCTCTGATCATGTAAAACATGAATTAGTCCTATGGCTTTGAGATATGTTTCAAAAGAAAAAGCCCATTTTTTATAGTTTGGGCCATTCAGTTTTTCTAGAGTGAGTATGGCATTCAAGCCAGGAGCATGTGCTTCAGCCATAATTGCTTTACTGTCTTTGTCTCCAGCTGAGTTCAGAGAGAGGAAAGGGCAGTTGAGTGATCAGGTAAAAACAATACTTTGCAAAACAAAAATTAAATTGAGCTTTTAAGTCTTCAAACTGGGAAACATAACCCTTAAATGTTGGAGGTATGAGTCTAAAATTAAAAATGTATTAAAAAATTCCAGGGATCTAGCCCTTCTAAAAATAAAAATATCTTCTTTAAAAGTAAAAACACTTTTCTTTCAAAACAAGCAGAGTAAAAAGGCATCGGAATGCAGACACAGCTCGATTAACATTTAAATGTGTGGTCTGATCACCCAATCAATTAGACTCATTAAACAACAAAGAAGTCAGTTTAAAAAGCACGTCAAAAGTTTACTGAACGCATATCAATCTTAATCTACATATTAAAACAAACTTAAAAGATCCCTAACTAACTAAGAGGGTTTAGGGTAGGAAAAGACTCACCCAGCCTTTAAGCGGTGGGGGCTACATGCTGCATGGTGACTCAAAGACACTCCTAAGAGAGTAAATAAGGCAAATATAGCTCCAGCCACATGGAGACAAAACTTAAAAAACGAACTTAGACAAAGTGTCATATAATATTTAAATTAGGTCATGTGATGAATGACCCATTGCTCCAGTTGGCTGAAATTGCCTAGTTAAGAAAAGGGGGAGTGAAAGAACTGATGCATGCAGGGAAAATGTGTAAACTGAACTTAACATGGGATACACAAGATTGTATTGCATTACAATAATGATTTCCCCACATACTATATGCACTCTGTAAATACCTCATGGGCTGTACAGAGTGGAAGGAGCAGGCCTGTTTTCTGCTGTGCCAGAGGGTAGGACCAACTGTAATGGTTTGAAGTTACAGGAGATTAGATTTTGATTGAATATTAGAAGTAGCTTCTTAAGGTTATGTGATTGGCAATGGAACCAATTTCCTAGAGAGATGATGGGATCTCCTTCTCTGGACATCTTCAAAAAGTGGTTTGGCATCTACCTATTGGGGATACTTTAGTGGGAGATACTACATTGAGCAGGTGGTTGGACTAAATGGCACATGATGCCCCTTCTGAATCTATTTTTCTATGGTTCTCTGAGAGAGTTATAGGATAATGTGTCCTTCTCCATATTTCATGAAGCTCTCATTGGCTTAACAATTGTGTACAAAAATCCTCATATTAGGAACACTAACATTTAAAAATCATATATTAAGATAAAAATATATGCTGAATGTTATGGGAAAATTCATAGAAAATAAATACACATATCCTTGCATTTTTTAAAAAATATTCAAACCAAGGAGGAT
Source organism: Gambelia wislizenii (assembly GCA_030847615.1). Lineage (NCBI taxonomy): Eukaryota > Metazoa > Chordata > Lepidosauria > Squamata > Crotaphytidae > Gambelia > Gambelia wislizenii. The sequence goes on from JAUMIR010000003.1 coordinate 294,503,863, forward strand.
ATTTGATTGAATGAGCTTCTGACATGTAAAACAGACACAGAGCAGAAATATTTTTTCCTGAAATGAGCTTATCTAACAGAATTCATACTTCTAGATATCTGCTACACAGGGCTGAACTCAAAGCCTTATAATTCCTATGCATTATATATTATCTAGTTAGCAACATTACAAATTTGGTTTAAATCATGAATTTGGATAGAATCATCAAAGCAAAAATTTTAGATGGCCCACTAGAAAAGTTACTGTTCCAGTATTAGCATTACCATAACTAACTGCACATCAGGTCATATATTTGTGTGTTCTAAGGATGGCTGCAACACCCAGAGATGTTTTGCATGTATCATCATAGCTAAAGCATCATAAACATTTCTTCCATTTCACTTCAGATGATACACTTGGCACTTCACTTTCATGTGTTTGGCATTCACAGGTTTGATCATTCAGGGATTTGATTAAGCTCTCCAACCCACTCCATGCTGACAGACCCTGAAGGAAGAAACACACACCCCTGCTCTCTCTTTGGAGGGGCTTTCCACCATGGTGGTTCCCAGAGGATGATGGGGCTTCTTTCTTGCTCTCCAGGCATGGACTGAGCTTTCATAGTTTACTCTGTTCCCAGAGACACTGGAGGAATGCAAGCCCCCCTTGCTATTTCTTTAGTGGCACCTTTGGGGCTTTCTGCCATGGCAGGGAAAACAGAGGTTGGTGGGGCTTATTTCCAGATCTCTGGGCATGGGCTAAGGTACACAGCAACAGCAGTGACTAAAAACATACTCTGAAAGTGTACAAAATTCATTATTTCATGCCTTCCCCTCATGAGCCCCCTCCACCAGTAAAAATAGCTCTAAGATCCTTGAATCAGGGTTTTTCGTGAAGTTGGCAAATTGTCTTTAAAAGAAACACGCTGCCTTGCAAGAGGACTGTGCTCAAGGGTCACACCCACCAGGGCCAATTCATTCTCCCAGCAGGTTGTGTGTGTGTGTGTGTGTGAGAGAGAGAGAGAGAGAGAGAGAGAGAGAGAGAGAGAGAGAGAGAAGCCAAAATTTATGCCCACTGCATTCCTTCATCCTTCTCTCCTCAGAAAAAAGAAGAAAGTAGGGAAGGAAGGAACTGAGTCCTCGTGTTCACCTCATTGTCTCTGTCTGCAGCCATGTACAGCTTAATGGTTTGCTCTCTGCTGGACCTGCTGGCTGCTTTGTCCTTCTCTCCCCGCCCCCAGCCTTCCTCCAGCATCCCCAGTCACAGAGTAAACTCCAAGAGCTTATTACATGCCTGGAGAGCCAGAAAGAAGCCCCACCACCCTCTGCTTTCCTCTGCTTTTTCCTGTCATGGCAAAAAGTCCCAAAAGCACTGTCAGAGAGGAGAGTGGAAGAAATCATGGCTTTTTCCTGGTTCTGTCAGCCCTTTTTAATCTCACCACCCTGACCAGCACCACACTGCTGCCACCATTTTTAAAAACAGGTATTACAGTAGGCCAGAAGCAGCACAGCGCCAGCAGAGGCACCATATTGACCCGGGTGTAAATTAATTGAGGATTTTGAGATTTATTTAATTTTGCATAAATTTTTATCCACAGTGGGGTTTTTTCCAGTTTCATGGCAGTCTTGCACCCCTAATCCCCATGAATGTGGAGGACCAACTGTACTTTCAATAGCAGTTCTTCACATATTCAATTGCAGGTCATTGAATGGCATTCAAAATAATTAATATCTCCCCCCCCATCATTTCTGTAGCTTTTTCAAACTAGAATACATAAATACTTTATTTCAGAGTCGTATTATTAAAACTAATTATACAATTCTGGAATACATGAGGTGTGTGTTGCAGATACAGTGGAATCCTGGTATCAGTGGAGTTTATGTAATAACATCATAAGATCTTATATCCTTATACATATTAAATAAAAAATAAAACTAATTGAGGCACATACTACTAGTGGAGATGAGCATTATATTATGTGATTTTTGCTGCCTTTGTCCTTAGTCCCCACATAGGAGACTATCAGATGTGGGGGAACATGCCAAAAAAAATGCATTCCCAACTGCGTCAGAAGATCACTACAAGAACAGAAAGGGTGACCTTACCAGATGCCTGCATCCTTCTCCCATTCTGTGGGCATAGCGCTGCCATGGACAAGGCTTCTCTTTTGTATTGACAGGGACAAGACGCTAATAAAAAGGGATGCCTGACTGATGCCCATGCTATACCCCAGAACACTGGAGGACGACATCATCTGGTAAGGTCACCTCTTCCTGCTCTCGTCACAATCTTTTGATGTGGTTTTTACTGTGTTTGCTTGCCAACAGCTCCTGGATCTCTTGGTTGTTTTCATCAAACCAGTCTTGATTTTTCTTGTGGGAGAACCCGAGGGATTCTTCCACAGACTGGAGGAGACTGTTGCCAAAGCACTGTAGGAGAAGGATCTGTAGGATGGTCTTCAAGTTTTGTTTGCATGTTTGCCTGTAAGCTGTCTCTCATGGTAGCTTGTTGAAGATTGTTGACTTGGAATCTTGTCTTTAAGATGCCACCCCTCTTAGGTTTGAACTTAAGATGAAAGCCAGAGAGACTGTGTTTGATAATTTCAATTGTCAAGAAAGGGTGGGGACTCTTCCTTCCGTTAAAACTACCTTAAACAACATCTTAAGCAAATTCAACAAGATGTCCATGACTCCTTTTTTTCACCTTTTTATGGGCCTAATAAAGATTATCACTGTGGTGTGTATTTTGAATTTGGTTGTATTTTCCTGTATGGCCACCGCCTATGCCATTATGTTGTTGAAATCATTCTTATCTGGGAAGAGACATTGATAACTGCACTGAAAATTCATGCTTCCAATGGATGAAATACCTGCCTTGCAGAGTTTTCATGTCACCCCATCACACACACACAGAGACAGACATAAAAGCTATCCCACATAATTAGCTGAAAGTTCTCAAGTATTATGCATGCATGCTGAGATCAGCCGAAACAGATTTGAGCATCCAAGAATGGTGACTTTCAGTTCTGAATTAAACAGTGAAACTGGCTCTTTTGCCTTAGTTGCGTCAGCATGACAGCTAGCTGTCAAGATAAGTATACCTGAAGAATAGAATGTTGACCTATAGGCAGAATCTATTTCATATATCTGTATAGGATACAACTAAGTAGTGACTAAGAAAGGTGGGACTATGCAATTACTTTCCTTAGCAGGAAAGAGCCATGCAAATGCATTAATATCACACTTCAGATTTATCCAGGAATGAACATTAGGAATTGAAAACTGGCTTGGGGCAGAATCCTCATAGACCCAGATTCATTAAGCTTTGGATACTAGCCTTGTTTCATAAACTGATTGCTGAGATCAGTTCTACTAGGAGGCTCATCTAGGAAATTACCTCTAAATCCTTCCATAATAAGCAGTTAGTTATCAGCTATTTCATCTAGTGTAAGGCTTTGCTTTAATGAAGTTGCTCAACTTTAATGAAGTAGTTGGATAAAATTGTCAGGAAAGTCACTGTACAATAAGTATCAAGGACAAATTTGCTCTTAGGCAATATAATGCAGCCTGTGATTTCTAGTTCAGTATAGTGCAAGCCTCTACATGTCTCCTCAGTGGTAAGTGAGTAATTTAATTTAATATCCAACAATGAACAGGAGGATAAATAGATATATAGCAGGTATCGGGCTTAGTATTCACATGGATACAATCATATTGATTTTACTTTCTGCAGTTCCAATAAGTGTGTTTATTTTGGCCAGACTGCTTCCTTGTAAGCTTTATGTGAATCAAATCTATGCTGAAATATCACAGGCAAATGCTCAGAGGTACAAAATATTACATATTATTAATAAAAGCCACTACTCTGCTTTCACTTACATATCTTTAATCTTATTCCATTCAGAAAAAAAGCAACATCTGGTCCTATGGTTTCCTATGCCCCTACAAAATATCTCAATTTATTAGGCAATGGGAGCTTGATGTGGCAAGAGGGGGAGCCAGAAATATTTCCTACTGTCTGTTTTAGACATCCCTGAACCTCAGGGCCAATGGTGATTCTTATCACTAATAAGCTGGTTGTTTATGTTATACAGTGCTATATATCACAATCACAACCTCATTTTACAGTAGTCACATTACTCCTGTGGCCTTTGCCTAGGGATGGAAAAGAGTTTCTTCCAAGTTAAGATTCTCTAATGAAGTTTACATTTGGTATTCCAGACACTACTGTGGGACAAAGAACACATTGTCTCTGACATGTGTATATTTCCAAGGCTTACAGTACACTGTCCACAATTTTGTACGGTCTGCTGTAGTATAGAAGTTTTGCATATTAGTTCTCCATTCACAACTATGCTACAGCTGGCCATTCACTGACCCCAGACCTACCAGAGTCACTGCAACCTTCCCTTTGACTGAGCCTGTTGGGAGAGTGATTAAGCATCTGGCTATGTCTCTGTAGCCAGATACAAAATAATTGTATCATCCATTGAAGTCTCTGGAGGTCTCAATTAATGATGTAATCACTTTTGTGTCTGGCTGTAGGGATATAGCCAGATGCTTTTTCAGTCCCCCATCAGTCTTACCAAGTACAGAATGGATGGAGGGGGAGGTGCTATAGTAATTCTATGGTAGGTAGTGGGAGCTTTGGTTGGTATGTGGGGAGGGAACTGCCACATTGACCAAGAGACATACACAAGCATAAGATTGACTTATGGCACTAACAGGATGCCCACTATTGTCTGGGGTGGGTGGGAGGGAGGAACTATACAAAACTATGGCTACATTTAAAAAATGTGAATGTCTAAAATGCATACCATCAAAATATATATAAATATGTTATAGTCAAAAGGGAAAATGTGTACAAAACAGATTGAGACATTTCCATGTGTAGAGAAAGACACAAAGGCTCACCACCTTTAAGAGCTAAGGGTGGGATGCAAGAACCAGATGGCCCTTGTAGTCAATTCAAACTCAGAGATTCCAAAATGGAGAGTTCCTCCCATCCAACCTTTCTGTCTCTTCTAAACAAAGTGTCTTAAATATTAGGAAACATGAAGGAGGAGTTTTGTTTAGCTTACATTTCTAAAGCAAGGGCAGATTAAAAGTAATTTTTTTAATGCTAAAATTGTATGCCCCCCACATCAACAAAGGCCCAAGGGTGCCTGTGCCTGTCCACCTGCATACCACTTGCAAATCTCTCTGTCTGCTTGGTGAATTTCCCTCCATCTCAGCTCACTTTGCAAGCAGCACGTACATGCACAGTCAGTCCCAAGCAAGCCTCAAAAAAGTGGAATCCTAGCCAAATGAATGAACTTGTCCTTAATTTACAAGTATCAAAAGAGTGAGTTGTCAATCTGCTCTGAGGTTCTGTATACTGTAATTCCATTCCCATGTGCACTAGGACATGGTCACACTAAGAGTCAGAAGGCAACTTAGGCTGATACTTGCTCAAAGTTCCTACACTGTAGATTTCTAGGGAATGAAAGGAAGGAGAAGTAATTGGGATAGTTAACCCAAGAAAAAGATATATTAGTGTAAGTTACCATTGTACTTGGTTGGTGAGAACACATAACAGGACATTCTCTGTAGTAGCACCTTGACTATGGAACTTCCAACACAAGGAAGTTAGGCTGGCACCATCTCTTTTAAGCTTCCAGTGGGCAGCCAAAACAATGTTTTTCCACATCACATTCATTGTTTGAAATTGCTGTTTCAAATGTTTTGAAAGTGGTTTCTAGGGTTGTTTTTAGACTGCTTTTAGAAATGTTTAAAGAGCATTTTAATGTATTTAAATTGTATTGTATCTTTGTATTGTTTTAATTGTTTTTTATTTGTCTATCATCTTGGGAGCTCTTGTGGGCTAGGAGGCAATAAAGAAATATTTTTAATAACTGATAAATAAGACTACACTTAATATTATCTATCACAGCCTTAACATTTTCAACTCTTATCTAGCTTGTGACAATGGCATGATTCTAGCACGAGTCTGAAAGGTGACATGCTAAAGTCTAGTGCTTTGAGTCTTCAGAGAAAATCTTCACCATCAATATAATAGGAGTATGGGTCAGATTATGAGGAAACCTTTGTCTGGCAGGCATACCCCTGGATTATAAAGGAACTTCTGAACAAGAATCTAATCACATTCTTGTGATTACTTTGAATCATAGCAAGAAGATTCATGTATGTTGAAAGGCAGATCCAAGCATCATAAAAACACAATAGGATGAACATTTCAAATTACCTAAGTAATGGAAAACTATTAACATGTGTAAGAAGTGAAATAAGGTTATTAATTAAATGATTTTTTTAGGGCATCAGGGAGAGTGTTACCATAAAAAGTGGCCCTGTGGAGTGCTAAACACTTTTTAGAATCAACAAGGGGATAATGCTATGAAGCATAGTCCTGATGTTAAAAGCTTTTTCATAATGTTGCATGAACCTTTGCTTAAGTATGTGAAAGCGAAAATGCACAGATACCATTAGGCTTAGCTCATTTCTTCTTATTAGCTTTTTAATGGAGCTTTTAGGACATCATTTTGCATTCATAAACTCACATTTAGATCTTGGGCCACAAGATTTTATGATAGCCTTTAGATATCCTGAAGCTTTTAAAACCTGGGTGACAAAAAAAGCCATTAACAAATTGTGGTGGAAAACAACACAAATGGATGTTTATATGTTTGCTGTGGTTAAGAGAAAGCTGATCTTCTGGCATTCAGCCAGGATGGAATTGCCTCCACCTCCTTTTGAAGAGGAAGAAGCATTCTATGGAGGTGGGACCAGACCATTTAGAAGGCTGCCTGGCCAGACACACAGCATCTTTCCCCGTCAATATGGTATCTCCACCCCAAGCTGCACTGTGCTAAGGGGAACAGATTGAAATATTTTGATAGACTTTGGTTAACTTTAGAGACCATGGTGTTTCCATTAATCTGATCAGTTTAAATGACAATCTGGTGGGTAGTGCTGGCACTCATATGCGTTGTCCTGGCAGGTGGAGGCTAAAGCATTATTACATTATAATATTATCATTTACCCACAGCTCAGAAGCTGAGAAGAGATCAAGGAAGATAACCTGAAACCTCATATTGAAATGGTACTGATACTTAACCATGGAAATCCCTGTACAGATATTTGGTTACCTAGGATAGGTAATGTGTGCCTAAATCCATGTTCACCATTCCTGAGAGTTAGGAGATGGAAAGACTGACCAAATACCAAGGTGGAATGAAAGAACCATGAGGCAGGGCAAAACAAAAAACAAACCCAATAAACATTACAAGGCAAGAAGAAACAACCTTGGGGTGAAAGGGACAATGGGATTTGTAGCCCAGGTACAGCTTGATCAAGCTAAATGAATAGTAGGGGTGGAGAGAAGCAAAGACCAGCATAAGAGAAAGTGTTGGGAAGTGTGGAAGAGAAATCACATTAGTGTGAGTTTGGAACTGTGTTTTTAAATGCAGAGGAAGCCAGGCACTTTGATAGCAATTAATATCTATGTTCTTCTGCCCATTACTGACTCATGCCATCATTCCTGGTGTTGGGGAGAAGGATATAGTAATGCCATACTGTTATCCCTACTACCCTTCTTTCACTATTGGCTTGTTTTATTTAGCTGTTGTTGTTTTTAAAACTTTATATCCCAGCATATATGACCATTGAGAAGGAGAATAAAACATAAGGGTTTAAACACAGAAATGCACACAGCATTATTACTTCATTTAATTAAATGCTTTCTTAAAGGAGAAAGGTTTGTGTGTGTGTGTGTGTGTGTGTGTGTGTTTAAATGGTCCTTGGTGAAAATTGGGGCAGCTGATGGAAAAGATTTTTTGACCATGTTTTAATTGAGTTGCACTAGCTCTTTGTTTTTAGATTCAGGAGGTTATCAGACACTCTAAATATGGTGTTATAACAATGCCAGGAGATCACCAAAGGACATCCCTTTCACATGATGTTCCCCTATTGTTATGCTCCTGTTGAGCTGTCATTATGGCAGCACTGCTTTTTATTCATGAGCTTAGCTGTGAATGGATCCCCCATTCCATTTCTGTGACAGAATGTCCTGCAAGTGAAAAGGTGCCCTGTTATGCTGGATGATCCCCGCATCAATGGGAGGTCCATGCCAGAACACTTCCTGGTGAGACTGGGACATCCAGGTAAGTCACACACTTTTTTTGTACCCTCCCCGGGTTACTTGTTAAGTTTTAAGTGTGTTTTTGTGCTTGCTGTCACTATTTACTTTTTATTTTTATTTTTTTATTTTTTAAATTTCCTGAGCTCTCATCTTCTCACGAGAAAATCCAGGATTTCAAACCAGGAAGTGAAGGGAGCTCCATTCAAGCTCCATTCACTCCTGGGCTACAGTGGAAGCACAAATAAAGTAGGTTTGGCACTTTTTTTTTTTTACCGTGGCGTTACAGGGGTGGGAGAGGAGATTGTGGGATGGGAACACTTTTTTCATTCCCATCTGATAATCTCCTCAGTTCAAGGTACTAAAACAGTACCACACATTTGGGCCTTATGAATCACTGTTGGCAATGGATTTCACCTAACTCCACTATTTACTTTTTATTTTGATGAAATAAATTGCCAGCATAAAAAAAGTCTTATCCCAGCAAAAGAATGCTTCCCTCCTGCACTTACCTCATTTCCTGGTAAACACAGCTCCAGCAATAAAGAGGAAGTGAATGGAGCCCTGTTCACTTCCTCGGTTAAAATCCTGCGTAATTTCATTGCAGGGGAAATTCAAAAGTAAAAACATGAAATAAGCATGTAAAATTTACACTAAGCACCTAAAATCACTAAAAAAAACCCTTCAAAGTAACCTAGGAAGGGTCATAAAAAGTTTGTCACTCACCTAGATGTTGCTCTCTCACCCAGAAGTGTTCTGGCCAATCCAGCCATTGTTGGTGTAACTACGAGATTTAAATGGCCAGAGGTTTTGCACGCCAGCAATGCTGGCACAAAAGCAGCAGGGGGATCTATTGACAACTTACGCCATCAATTAAAAGGTACAGGTTTAGGGGCTGGTTTTAACCACAAAAGGGTAATGTCATCTGATATGTGCGCCCTTTCGTGGTTATGTGGCATTGTTATGATGCTATATTTTGAGTGTCTGAAAAAGTCTCAACCTAGGCAGTTATGTGCCACTCAATAAGTATGACATGGTCAAAATGCCTAGCTCCCACAATTTGCACCAATTGCAAATTCTAGACAGTTTTTAACAGAAAACCTGCATGGAACATTTGACAGTAGCCTAAATCTGAGCCATGTTTCAGTCTAGAGATAATAAGAGGACATGAAATGACTCTTGCACAGTGTGCTTTTGCCAGAAATGGCTATTGAAGTTGTGCCAGATGCAAACACTCTCTTTATAAGTGAGTGATGTTCCTGCACATCTAGCAAGAGTGGGAAGATCAGGGAGTAGTCACAAACTAGCAATTTTTGGAGTTCTTAAATCTACAAATCTAATTTTGCAGACTTTTGCCCTAATCAAGACAGATACCACACCTAATTTCAAGCTAGATAATCCAGTTACCTATCACACCTTCATGTTGGCAAGATTGAATTTCAGCTCATTTCCCCTCTCCTCACCTACAGAGCTTCAGAGAGTGGTTTAGTAATACTAGTGTTTCACTAGGATCAGACGAAAACGAGGAATTGATGCATATGTATTCATTACTTTGCATCCCAGATAAACTTTTAGAGAAGGTTACTTGTTCCTGGATGTTCTTGAATCACTTTGGGTTCACCATTTGCCCTTTTCTTCAGAAAATGTCTCTGCTATGGGTATCTTCTTATTGTTAGATTTTGTTTCTCTATGCGACCAGAATCCTCATGGCATGTGCTGTCTGTTGGTTTTAGTTTTGATTCCACTTACAATCCATGAATGTCCTTATGAGCCACAATGAAAAGAAACTAAGGTCATCCTTAACATCTAGGATGCAAGGGGTCAAGGAAAAGTACAGCTTCAATTTAAAGCAAAGAAATACCCTCTAAGAACAGCGGAACAGGTCTGGGCTAATGAATTGGGTTCCCTGAAAGTGCAGGCTGTCTCTAAAGGCACCAGGATATATATAAATAGTAAGGTAAGAGGTACTGTAGGGCAGCGAGGTCTTCATCTGACTGAAGCACAGCTGCTGAAACTTCATATCATGATTTCTGTAATTACTACAATATAATCATGCTGTCAGAAACATCCAATTAATGTTACCTAGAAGTGAAGCCTCTTGTGAGTCTTAGCAGAAAGAGTTTTAGAGGAGGGGCAAAGGAGAATACTCTCAGAAAAATGTAATTGGATTTCTGTCACATTACCATTCTGCATAATCAATAAAACAAAGGTCTTCAGAAGGTACTCTTTGGACATTCAAGCTGGATTGTTGAAATGATGTAGCTGCCATTATGTCCCCACTGTTCTAAACAAGGTAGTGAGTGTTCTGAAGATCAATGTTGCATGGTTACCAAGATCAGCAGAGCCCTGCAGTCATTTATTTATCTAGCTCTTTGGTATGTAACTGTATTCGAGATATTTAAGAGGAAGACTATGGAAATGGCTGTTACTACATATTTTCTTTGAAAATCTTGCAACAAGAGATAAATTTGCTTCCCCCCGCCAAAAAAAAAAAAAAAAAAAGAAAAAAAAGAAAAAGAAAAACTGGTTAATTTAGATTATCAACAACTGGCAGTCTTCCTTCCCCTTGAAAAAAAAAATAACAATGTAGCAGTGATCAATCTCTTTTCAAGATACCAATTCCTGTTGTAGATATATGGGATCCCATTAGATCTACCTTGACTAGCGGAAGCAAGGAAATTACAGATCCTTAATGTTCACGGATGTTCTCCCACTCCTCAGAGCACAATATCTCTTTTATAGATTTTGGAAGGGACATAAGAACAGGGAAAGCCATTTCCCTTTCGGTCTGATAACAGGGTCAGAAAAACATGTGCCAATTTTGCCACCTGACTATTGGTAAAATTAGCACCTAGATAAGACTGAATACTTCAATGAGCACTGAGCAGAGTAGGACTAGTGAACCTGTTCTCCTTCAGGTGTTACTGGAGCATAGTTACCAAAAACCCCAACCAGCTTGGCTAATGGTAAGGGATAATGTAACTAGTAGTCCACTGAGCTCTGGAAAGTCTCATATCCTCCACCCCTAATCATGGCTAATAACCATTTATAGCCTTATCCATCCTAGATTTGTTTAATTTCTCTTTAAATCCATCTCAGTCATCACCATAAGTGGCAGACCAGAAAATAAAGAGACCAGGCACATGAAGTGGATTGTAAAGGGCCACTTTTTAAACTTTGACCTATTTAATATTTCCCAAGAGATCTGCAATGGGAGAGCAACCTACTATGGGAGTTGTTGGAGCAGGTGGTCAGCTCCTGGACCTCCTTCCCAACTTCCCCTGGGAAAAACTCCTGAACCCCAGGGAGAACCCATAAACTGGGTTTCTCCCCAGTTAGCCTGCATCCAGAAGGCTGACCCAAAAGTCCCTTTCTGAAGTCACAAGACTTAAAGAGAGGGTTTATTGCTCAGGACAGCCCCAAAGGAAGTCACTTTCCCTGCCCCTCAATTCGTAGGAACCAGGGGGGAAGTTCCAGATCCTCCCCTTCACCTCCAAAGGGGAGGTGCCATAGGTGCTCACCAATCTACCAAATCTCATCCTCTCCCTGCCATATAAAAGGGGAAAGCATCTTTTTATCTCCTTTCCCCCACCAGATTGTCCAACAGTGACCTCAAACCCCAATGCAGATCACTCAGAAAAATCAAATCCCCCACTTCAGAAAGGTGAACCCTGTGGCCCCTGTAAAGCTCAGTTCTCTTGAACAGAATATCTAGGTGTGGTAAAAAAAAAAATGACCCAGGTCTTTCTTCTTGGCATTCCTAACTTCCCTATTAACTCATCTACAATCCCGGTCAGTCAGGCATGGGTTACCCTCACCCCACGACAGCTGCCGACCACATAAGCTGTACCTCTGGCCACTCTGACTCATGTCATGCAGAGCCTGTAAAATAAGAGCTTTTCCCTTCCACAATTCTTAGTCATTCCTTCCCAAATGCATGACCAGGATATCAGGTGAAAGCCCCTGGTGCTCCTTGAACAGGAGAGGCATTATGCCATGCCAATGCAGGCCTCTCCACCCCATCCAATAGATGGGAGTAATGTTTTGAAGTCCCAGATGAATCCTGAAATGGCCCAACTGGGCCTGGTGTGCAGCCCAATAAATCATGCTGTGGCTGCCAATAAGAACTCAAGGCAACCTAGCATCTGTAGGACAGAAAATTAACAAGTTAGTACTGCAACTGCTGCACGTACCTGTGATACTATGTACCTCCATTGATCAATCCTTTGTAGTGTGGACACCTCCATACTTGTGGCTGCTGCTGTGGATGTGGCCCCTATTTGGAATGAGTGTGTTCTAAAGTTAACCCCACTGAGGACAATGCAGCCAGGGCTCTGGAGGTGACCACCCAAAATTGAAACTTTGTTAAAGGTGCCAAGTCAGCATGGATAAACAATGGGCCTGGCCTATCCCCTGTATCACCAAATATTGCCTCAGAGCATGGACCAGGCATAAGGACCTGTCACTGCACACATTCAACCTGAGTTGGGCCCCCAAACCCTATGATCAACTTTGGAAGAACAAAAGATAAGTGTGATGTATTGATCACACCTATATAAATCTTGAAACTCCACTGCCTTCCTGGACTCATGCTCCTCAGTGTCAGGATCCAAGGTATGGGCAGCAGGGTCTTGGAGTAGAGACACCAGGGCTGGGGGAAACAGGGAGACAGAGAACCAGAACATAATGGTTAGAGGCAAGGTAGGTCCAGAAGGCAGGGGCCAGGTCAGGTCAGGGGCACAGAAGACAGAGTCCAAAGTCCAAAAACAAGGCAAGGTCAAACACATCTAAGGAGTCCAGAGGCAAAGGCAGGTCTAGAAAGAGAGTGTCAGTCAGGTACATGGGAGACAGAGTCCAAATACAAGCCAAGGTCAAACACGTACAAGGTATCCAGAGATCAGAGGCAGAGCCAAGAAGCAAGTGAAGGTCCAAACACAAGTAGCAGGTCAAAATAAGGTCCAAGAGCAAGAAACAGCTACAGACAGCACAGAATATGTTGTTGCTGTAGCAAAGGTTGAGGGAAGACTGCTGCTCTGAAATAGCAGTTCACTGGGCTGTTCCAGGTGTCCCACATAGTGCAGTCAGCTATGTCTAACTCCTTGGCCCTGGTTCCTTCAAGACTTCCACAACTAGGGCCTAGTCCTGCACAGAGAGGCAGATCCAGCTTTAGCACCGAGGGGCCAGTCCTGCAGGGAGAGGCAGATCCTGACACTTAGATTTAACCATGAACTCACTTACTCTCAGTACCTCAAAGAATTCAGTCAGGGCAGCTGGATCAGACCATAAAGATTCATAATGTGATGTGCATATCCCTGACCATACAGTGCTCATTCCCTTCAAAATGCAGAGGGTAAGAGGAGCCCGAGTGTCCCTAACATTACTTCTTTCCCTGGACCAAGCCACAAATATCTTCTGCATCCTAAATTCACGTCTTGTCCTCAACCCCCTGGGCTTTTACACAAAATGCTATGGCAGACAACCAGGACCTTATAAACTGTGCAACAGACAGTTGTGATGACACAATACTGAAGCAATTGCACTACTAGTATAGGTGTTGCTTCCCCCATTCCTTCACACCACCTGAATCCCAAAAATCCCTTCACCAACCTTATATAACCCTTCCTGGTGTTTGTAACTATGGATAAGCCCATAACCCTCATTGCTTCTCCTTTCCAAGAGTCCTTAGGTCTATCGGCATCAGATCCACTGAAGGCTCAACATCTGGAGCAAGCTGTCTGAAGAGCTACATCTGCAAACAAGAGAGAGTGTCAACAATGCCATTGTCCACCCCAACCACATGATGGACTGTAACCAAGATATTATACTTGAAATATTGTAAGGGGAAGGCCCAGATGAGCCTCATGGCCCAGCAAGATTTAGATGTAAGAGAATTAATAATCTATAACATGGCCATGTTGTCACCCCAGAAATGGACAGAGGAGTTTACAAACTCATCCATCCAAATTGTGGCTGCCACAAAAACTGGGGTGGGGTGGGGAGAATCCAATAACATAAGTCCCTGGCTTACCCCATTATCACACCATGACTCAGACCACTGCTGGGTGCACCAACATCCCCTAAAATGTACCCCAAAGCCAATGGGACCAGCTGCATCTGATGCAACCTGCAATGTATTTTGTAATTTACTCTCCTCCTGCCAAAAGGAGATTCCATTAAAGTCGCTTAGAAATTCCAACCAAGGTATAAATCCTTTTTCATCCCCCAAGTGATATGGATCCAATGGTATGGCCTAGATATTCCCCCCAATGGCATTGCATCTCTCTTTCTCTCTCTCTGGCTTTTCTTCACAAACGAAGATTCAGGAAGGACTCATCCGCTGGTAACCTCTCGTCTAGATTTCTGCAATGCGCTCTACATGGGGCTACCCTCGTGCTTGGTCCGGAAACTTCCGTTGGTACAAAATATGGCAGCCAGAGTGGTCTCAGGAACATCTCGGAGAGATCATATAACTCCAATACTAAAATCTCTCCACTGGCTGCCTATCAGTTTCCGGGCCCAGTATAAGGTGTTGGTTATTACCTTTAAAGCCCTAAATGGCTTGGGTCCAACCTATCTCCGGAACCGCCTCCTCCCATACAATCCTCCCCACATACTCCGGTCCTCTGGGAGGAATCTGCTTCAGCCACAAAAATCTAGGCTGTCTGCAACCTCCCAGAGGGCCTTTTCAGTAATCGCCCCCAAATTGTGGAATGGCCTGCCAAATGAGATCCGTCAGCTGACGAGCTTGAGTAGCTTTAAAAAAGCACTAAAGACGGATCTCTTTCGGCAGGCCTTTCCTGATTAGATCCCGGCCTCAGGAACTCAGTCTCCTGGCTTTTTAAAAATTATGTATATATTTGTTTTTAATGTGTTTTTTAGCTAGAAGTTTTTAATCTTATTGTGTTTGATGTCTTTTTATGTGGGAGGGTGGGGGTGGGTGGTGTTTTTAGTCATTATTATAATGTTTTAATTGTTGGAAGCCGCCCCGATTGTTTTTAGCAGAGGGGCGGGGTATAAATAAATTTTCTTATTCTTATTATTATTATATATCAGAGCATGAACTACCTGTGGTCCTTCTATGCTGAGTTCTGCAGTGCTGTACCCTCCTTGCAGTGTGCAAGGTGTTCAATAATAACTCTGAGTCTCCAACTTCTATTTACAGAACTTTATTTACAGAGTATTTACAGCTGTAAATACTCTGTAAGTAAAGTTCTGTAAATAGAAGTTGAAGACTCAGAGTTATTATTGAGCACCTTGCACACTGCAAGGAGTGTACAACAGACCAACAACTGTCCATTCACAAAGTAATCCGACAGAATCTCCACCTACAACTCCAACAATAGACCCCATCAATGAACATAGGCCACACCCATGTTTATACACATTGCCCATGGCATGATATCCTTGGACAGGTGTCTGTAATGGTCCAGTTGCATCAGCCACTTGCATCATCTCTGCTGTGTCATCCTGGGCATAACCTGGGTGGTGTGATGATGACAGTTCATATCCATATAGAGATTCTCTTTTTCAAGAAAATGAACATTCCTCCTCAAGTCGAATTGTTGGAGTTTTTATGTTTAACCAAGCATTTCATGACATCAGGAAATTAATAGTAAAACATTGGCATTTGGTTAATCACATACCTGGATGTGAGCTTTCTCCTATTGTAGCATTTAAACTGGGAGAGAACTTCATACAAGCTGTTAAGGCAATATATATGAGAAACAAAATGCTCAAATTATAATCAATGGTGGTAAGACCCCACAGATAAAAATAGAAAAGGGCGTGAGACAGGGGTGTCCACTGTCGCCACTCCTCTTTATTATGAGTTTGGAGATATTATGTAGAGGGATTAGAGAGGATAAAGAAATAATGGGTGTGTGAATAAAGAAGCAGGAATATAAGATATCATCCTTCGCAGACAATATAGCTTTAACTTTAGAAGAACCAGTAACATCAGTTGAAAAATTGCAGGAGAAATTGTGGGAGTTCGGTGAGGTATCAGGAGTAAAAATAAACAAAGAAAAAACAAACATGATAATAAAAAACTTGTCAAAAAAAGAGGGAGAGGAATTGTCTAGGTTAACGAATTATAAGGTGCAAAAATGTGTCAGATATCTTGGAATAATGCTTACAAATAATAATTTAGAGTTAGTAGAAAATAATTATACTAGAGTCTGGAAATATATAAAAAAAGACTTAGAGAGATGGGAAAAATTAAGACTATCAATTATGGGGAGAATCGCCACAGTTAAAATGGTGGTCCTACCAAGGATATTATTTTTATTCCAGAACCTACCAGTTATGCATAATAGGAACCTATTTAAAACATGGGATAAAGACATATCCAAATTTATATGGGCGAGTAAGAAGCCAAGGATTAACTGGAAAACTCTACAAGAGGATAAAAACAGGGGTGGTTTTGGGCTACCTAACTTAAGACTCTACTACAACTCGGCGGTTTTAACCTGGCTACACGATTGGTTTGTACTAAGTGATGATAGGGTGCTAACGTTAGAAGAAGTTGATATGAAATTTGGTTTTCACGCATACCTCTGGTATGGAAAAGATAAAATAGATAGAAAATTCAAAAATCATATTATTAGAAGATCAATGCTTTATGTCTGGAAAGGGGTTAAAAAACAACCATATCTAAGACTTCCACTTTGGGTGGCACCCCAGGAAGCTTTTAGAAGAACGGAAATGATAAATAAACAAAGATGGGTGACTTATAAAGACTTAATAAAAGTACAAGGTGATACGTGTAGATTAAAAACAATAGAGGAGTTGAGAGAGAATTCAATAGAATGTAACTGGTTCCAATACAGACAGATAGTGGAAAGGTATAAAATGGATATAAAATTAATAGGAATTGAACAACGACAGATGGAGTTAGACAAGATTATAATAGAATGTAAAGATATCAAAATCTCCAAAGTATATAAAATGTTACTGGATCTGGAATTGGAACCAGAAACTATAAAAGACTATATGGTCAAATGGGCCCAGAATGTTGGACAAAAGATTGAATAGACGATTGGGAAACCGTATGGAAAAGAAATATAAAGGCCACAACGTGCATGGAATTAAGAGAAACTTGCTATAAGACTATACTTCGATGGTATATGACACCGCAAAAACTAGCGAAAATCTATAAAGAGGTAGATCCTATATGTTGGAAATGTAAAAAAGAAGAAGGCTCGTATTATCATATGTGGTGGACCTGTGAGATAGTGAGAAAGTTCTGGATAAAAATATATATTTGGATTAAGAAAATATTGAAAATTGAAATTAGATTCTCACCAGAGCTTTTTCTATTAAACCTAATTGATAAAGATATTCCTAAAGAACTGAGAAACCTGATATTTTTTATGATCACCACAGCGAGGATAGTCCTGGCCAGATATTGGAAATCAGACGAACTACCTAAAGTAGAGGAATGGCTGTTAAAAATGGAGGAGGTAGCAAGAATGGAAGAACTCACCTCGTGGATTAAATTTAAATCAAAAAACAAATTTAGGAGAGAATGGGAAAAGTGGATAGACTTTTTGAAAGTAGAATGGAGTGAATTGGCAGCAATTTGGCTTATTGAGTAATCTATTAAAATGATAATAATGATAAACTTGAATAAAATAAATAAATAAAAAGAGATGAATCTAAACTACCCATATATAGAAATTAATAAGTTTGGGAAGGGTGCTATTTCCAATTCTCGGATAAATGAAAATCAGGATCCGGGGTGAATAGGAGAAATGTGTATGGATACGAAATTCTGAAACTTTATGTATACTGTCTAGAAACAAGGTTATAAGGGAACTTATGAAAGGTTAAAGGAGAATAGAAAGCAAGTTCATGATCCAGAAGGGTAGGAAGTAATTATGTTGTATGGATATTTTATATTAATGGTGATTTTGTTTGTATGGATTGTCTGTGTCTTTTGTATTGTACTGATCTGTATTGTCATGTATCATATTGTATTATATTGGGGCTTTGTTGGGTAGGGGAGGGTAAGGGAGGGTAAACGTGAAATTGTATGTAGAAACTTTTAATAAAGATAATAATAATAATAAAAAAAGATGGATCTCTTTCGGCAGGCCTTTCCTGATTAGATCCCGGCCTCAGGAACTCAGTCTCCTGGCTTTTTAAAAATTATGTATATATTTGTTTTAATGTGTTTTTTAGCTAGAAGGTTTTAATCTTATTGTGTTTAATGTCTTTTTATGTGGGAGGGTGGGTGTGGGTGGTGTTTTTAGTCATTATTATAATGTTTTAATTGTTGGAAGCCGCCCCGATTGTTTTTAGCAGAGGGGCGGGGTATAAATAAATTGTATTATTATTATTATTATTATTATTATTATTATCCCACACTTTCTGCAAGCGCGCTGATGACTAAAAAGGCCAATCCAAGATAAACAAGTCCAGTTGCAGAAAGCACAGCAGAAGGGCTCTTTGGGTGATGTTTCTGGGTTGTGATTCTTTCTGCATTGTCATTCCTCTTCAAGACTTGTTTGGCGTGAGTTCTCAAATAAGGCTGCAGCATTGTGGATAGTGCATCTCTATGCCTCCCAATGTGAGGCCAGGATGGACCATTGTTGGTGATCAATTTGGCCGAGCCTGAGATGTTTCTTCAGGGAGTCCCTTTATCGCTTTTTTGGAGCGCCCCTCTTATGCTGACCCATGGCGAGTTCACCATAGGGTACTATTTTTGGGAGGCAACGGTCCTCCATCCTAGAAACGTGCCCTGCCCAGCGCAGCTGTGTTCTCAATATCATGGTGTCAATGCTGGTGATCCCTGCTTGCTCAAGGACAGCAACATTCGTCACATAGTCAGTCCAGTGTATATTTAAGATTGTGCATATACAGCACTAGCTATGACCTAGATATCCCCCCAATGGCATTGCATAGCGTACACGGAAAGGCCCTCCCCAGGGCTACCACCTTGCAAGTGACATTCAGGTGTCCAATGACCTCTTGAAATTCCCTTGAGGTGGCTTTTCTAAATGATACAAAGTCAGCAACCCTAATCCTGAGGTTGTACACTTTCTCATCAGGTAACCTGCACAACTGATGAACAGTGTCAATAAAAAATCCTAAAACATCAGGCATGGGGCTAAACCCAGTCTTTTCTGGAGCCCGGGGGAAACCCAAGTTCAGATGGTAAACATTCAGATTCTTTCATCAATCTTGCACATTGACCTGAACAATTCTGCCCTGTAAAGAGAAATTCGACCAGGTAATACACTACTCCCTTATTACCTGTCCTATTCCTCAATGCCAATTCCAAAAATGTACTAAATAATTCAAATGTAGAGCAGGACACAGAGCACCACTTTGGCAGGGCACCATCAATGTAAAATTGGACATCAAAGCAAAAACCTAACAACTCAAAATCATTAGTTTGCACAGGTAGCAGGTGGAAGCCAGATTTCATATCACACTTAGCCAACTCTGCACCTGTCCTGTGTCATTGTACCTCTTTGAGAGGCACATCAAAGGTTGTATAATGGACTATGCACAGTTCCAGAAAAATGGAATCATTCACTGAATAACTTTTGGGGTAAGAAAGATCTTGTATGAGCCTAAATTCCCCAGGGGTCTTTTTGGGTATCACACCTAGAGGGAAAACCCTCAAATTAGGAACAGGGAGTTGAGGAAATGGACCAATCACCCTCCATTCTTCAACCTCCTTCCAGATCTTGGCCTGCACTACATGTTCCATTCCACAGACCAACTTTAAATTATTAGCCATGTAGGCACAGCAAGCAACCTGGAATGGGATATGTAAACCCTGTTCAAATTCATTATGTAAGTAAGAAGTGGCCTGCCTATCTGGATAAAACAGTCTAGGTATTTCAGGCTTAACTGGGCTGGGTCCCTTCCTTTCTCTGCTTTCTTTCTTTCCCTGCTGCTGATATCTCACCCCACTTGGGGGCCTGTGGCTTCTGGGGAAGTTGCAATAGGAATAGGGATTATTGCATACTGAACACACATGCTTAAACCTACATGGTTTGTTGTACACAAGCCATGCAAACCAAACTCCTAACAAAGTAGCCTCGGTGTCTTTCCCGAAGGCCCCTGTGACTGAGCAGAGATTCCCCAGCTGTTTTCAGTATCAAATGCCCACTGTAAGACCGCTCCCCATGAGTTGGCTACACTGGGGTCAAGAGTTGCATCCACAACTGCAGATGCACCATGTTCCAGAGCAGGGTGGGATAGACAGCACCCTCATATGAAAGGCCTTATCGTACAACAACCACAATGAGTCCAAGTAATCTACGTGCACCTTGTTTATGATATCAATGTATTGGAACAGGGACACTGCATGCAAGGGCTCTGCCTTTGAGATTACCCCAGCATAAATGAGGAAACTGGATAACTAATTGGACCAGTTCCTCTCAACTTCGCGCCTCTTAAGTTTCTCTTTTTTCTTTTCCGTGTAATTCTTCTTTATCTCTTTTCTCTATTTCCTTGTATAAAAGTGTAAAGACATCAACAAATTCACCTTTTAAAATTTTTTTCCCTAGTGGATTGCAATAGATAATCACCTAAAGGGAGAGATAGTTCTCCATATAGGATGGTGGAGTACAGTATCACCCCATAGCCTATCCCAGCACATGACATCAGGGAATGTCCTTTCCCTAGAGGTGAAACCCCCTGGTTAGGGTTTGGCCAACCCATCCATGGTGTAGGGCCCCAACCGCAAAAAGGCTGCATGATGGGCTATCAGGGCCCTTCATAGCTGGTGAGCCATCATGTGATGCAGGTCATCCACCCAAAACCCAAGGCCAGCTATAACGAGATTAGGTATACTTGAGAACACTGGTATACTCACCTTCTAGCAAAGGGATGGCAGATGCCTCATTCAAGTCATTCTCTTCTGCCCTAGCAGCAGATTCCAATGCACGTCATGCAGATCTGGATGCCTCATCACTGCCCATCTGTCTCTGTAGAGCATCGAGGCAAGACAAAATCTCATTAGTAATGCAGCATCTCTTGCCTCCTTTAGGAGCCCTCCAAGAGGCTTAGGAAGGCTACTGGGAAGGTACTGCAGCTGCCTCTGGCACCTTAATTCTGTCTTCCTAGGGGACCTCCTCACCCTCATCAGAAGATGAGCTATTGTTGACTGGAGGGCATTTAGAGGGCTGCTTCTTTGCAGGGCTTTTAATTAGATTATGGTCACAAGTCCAATCCAAAAGGCACAACAACTACAGAACAAAAAACTAGTACCCAAGTACTAGTCCAACACTTAAACCACTTAATAAAATTCAGGAAAGAAGTCCTATTCTAATACTCCAACCACTAACAGAAAGTAACTAGATTTGTATGGTAAAGGGAGGGAGCTTGAAGGTTGTGTAACAGGCAAATCCAAACCCAAGAACAAGCTGTAAACCAGCTAAAAACGAAAAAAGAGACTGTTATTAGCTTCCACTGTTATGTTATTCTTTTCCTTTTCTATTCTTTTCTCTTTTTTAATTTTTTTATATAAAAAAGCAAATAATTGCAAGTTGGGGGAGGAGGTAAAAATAATTCCCAGTCTCCCTTTGTAGCCTCCAAGAACATACCCCACTAAAAATTAAGTGGGTCATAAACCTATAAGGGGTCCTGTCATCAAAAGCCTGCCAACTGTGTATCTACTAGAATACTAAGTGAGTCCTAGGCCTATAGGGGGCCCTGTCATCAAAAACCCACCAAAACCAGCTCTCCTAGCAGGCCTCAAAGCAACCTGAACCACCAGAGGGAACCCCATCACTAGCTGAAAGTTGAATTGATGGCCATAAGCAGGCAGTGCTGCAAGCAGCCACACACCAAATAAAGACAGTTAACTGCTGTGCATGGGGGAGGGGGCATGATCAAATTGAAGCCCAGGTACTTGCATAAACCCAGTGTACTAGAGGGCAAGAACCATAGTAGGCAAACACCCCACCAACAGCTCATGTCTCCCTCCCTTTTAAAACCACAAGGCCCATTCAGGTGAGTGCAGGCAAAAGACACATGGAGGATCGAAAATCCAACTGTGCCACCAATCTAGTCCTGGCAACCATCCAAATAAATTTTTCCGTTGACACACAAAGTTGAGGCCTGATCTGCAAAACTGGCTGAAGCTGTGTGCACTCCAACTGAGTGTAGTCAGAAGAGAAAGAGGTGGGGGAAGGCATGGCCTTAAGTAGCCTCTGGCTCCTACCCCTCTCCTAAGCAAGGTGCAGGTGCCTCAGCTCCTATCTTGCCTCACTTCCTGTCCAGCAGCGAATAATCTCCCCACACGCACAGCTGTGCCCGTGTGCCAGTGGTGGGGACCTGAATTAGGGCTGTACTTTTGGATTCAAACAAATCCCAAATCTCAAACTAAACGGGGTTGCTTTAGACAGATTAGGAAGATGTCTGAATGAAAACAAATTTCCTCCAAATCAGGCCACATCTGTATCTAAAAGCTGGATAATTCATTAGTAATTTGAGTTAAGGTGACACAGAGACACAACAGTGTGTTTCTGAAAATTGGTATGTCTATACTCAAGCACACTTCCAAAAACAGGGAGAGCAGGGAAGAATAGAATATGTAATTCTGGGAGTATCCATCACTGTGGGTGGTTTTACTGGAGCTCTCCAATCCAAATGCTTTGGGGAAAGAATATTGAAGTAATATATCATAAAACTGGTTCTTTGTTGAGTGCTTTTTCCCACAGTCTCTCTCAAGGGCAAGAATCTTTAGAATGTTCAGTGCCCATGGTGCTGTGCCACATGGGGCTGCCATCTCAATCTGCTCAATGTTTGGGTTTACTCTGATTTATTGGTATGATACCTCTCCATTGATGTCCCCTTGTCGTGGGAGAGAGGCTTGCATACCCTAATGATGTTTTGAGCTATGCTGGCAGTGGCATAAAGCCACCGGTAGGGTCTGCCATGCCAGACAGGTCAAAACCGAAGGGTCTGACAAAGAGTGTCAAAGGGCAGGATGCTCTCTAGCCTTATGGCAACCATCCTAGGAGAAGGAAAACTCTAATTCCAAACCCGGGCAGATGGTGCTCGTCCAACCCTGTAAGGTCAACCATCTAAGAGAAGGAAACTCTAATCAAACCTACGACCCGAGGACCTCGCTGCTACCATCCATGCTTGCAAGGCCACAGCAGATGAACCTTTGGTTTAAAGGGTGTGGCCAGTTCTGTGCATGCTGCGCTCCACCAGAAAGTCATCAGTGCGCTTGCAGAAAGCGCAGGATGAGTCCTTCCTGAATCTTCATTTGCGAAGAAAAGCCAGAGAGACAGAGAGAGGGACTGGTATGATACAGCATTTGAAACAAGTTCTATTAGCTGTAATGGATAACAACTACAGAAGGATCTATCTTCCATGTTTATGCTTATACTCAGTATGCTACTCTTTGCTTTATGACTAAAACCCAGTGACTAATTCCTTCATACATCTTACATAATTGCTCTTTTTGTGTTTAAAATGAAAGGTGTACAATACATCTCCTTAAGTGCAATCTATTTAAAGCTAAATATGTAATTTATTTAATCCTTTTCACAAAGTTACTCTTTGCTTAGAAAACAATTATACATAAAATAGTGTTCTTGGGGATGTGTGTCTTTCAGCAAAGGTGCAAATAATTCAAATTATTTAATCTTTTTTTGAAATTCCACAGTTGATGGTGATTCCCCCCCCTTTTTTTTTTCTTGTGACATACGATGAAAAGAAATTCAGGTCCCCATTTTTTGTGCTTAAATTTTCTACTCCTGAGAAATCATTATCCTGTTTAAATGCACTAGTGTAAAACATGGATTTTGGATGAGATGTGGCTTGATTGGAAATAGTAAAGATCTCCCTAAATGGGGCACTGGCATCAATTCAAAGCTGGACATATGAGGGCCAGAGACAATTGCATTTGTTGACATACAGTTTCATTAGCATCAGGAGGTATATGGACAAAAAAGTATACTTTGTCAAATAATGGATCTGCAAGTTCCTGTTTTCTCTCTATAACCATTTAATTCCATCTATACTTTTAATCATTGTGAGGCAAAGTTTCGTCTTGTGGCATACTGACATAATCATAAATTTAAGCCACAAGTCCATCCTATCTTTCAAATACTGCAGTATTGTCTGTTTAATTCTGGGTCTGGCATCTTTCCAAGTAAACCCACTCATAGAGTTTACCATCTGTTCAGTTTTGTGCTTTGAGATCTTGAAAGAACAGAAATGGGATTTAAAATGCATTGCTTGCCATAGAGTCAATTTCATCTTCTCCCACCACTGTTCTTCAACCCATCAATGCAAACATAAGCTTTCTATTGTGAATAGTTCTTTTCATTTTTCTTTCATACTTTTTTGTTCTTAGGCTACAGTCAATATCCATTTATATGTCTCTGAGTTCTACTAAAATCACAGGGCATAAACACTTATTCAGAATGATGGATTTACTGTCCTATGGCCTAAATGTATTGGTTCCTCCCCACTAGAGCAGATCCATTGTATCAAAAAGATTTACCAACATGTTGACTCCCCATTCAACAGTTGATTTATAGGATCTACTCTAGGATCTACTCTAACCAATAGAATTCAGGCTTACTTGCTATGCAGAAGTTCCCAGATTTAGTTCCTGTCATATTCCAGATAAAATCTATGCTGACATGAGTGTACAAACACGCATCCTTGTAGGGTGTAAAGAATAAATAATGTGGGGGGGGGGGGAGAAACATAGGAATTTCCCCTAGAATCTACTGTTAACCCCAGCTACTGAACACCTATGGAATCTCCATTGAACAATGATTCAATGTGTCTATTCTAGTTGGGATGAACTGCTAAAATTCAGGCTATAGACTACAGTTTTGAAACTTTGAACAAAAAGGTAACTTGTATAAATGTATGAATGATGTATGAATGCTTTATTGTTGTTTGACTTCAAGTTGTTTCCAATTTAGAGTGACTCTAAGATGAACCTATCACAGGGTTTTCTTGGCAAGGTTTGTTCAGAGGGGATTTGCCTTTGCTGTCCTCTGAGTCTGAAGGAGTATGACTTTCCCGAAGGTCACCCAGTGGCTTTCTCAGGCAGAGCAGGTGTGTGAATGCTACTTACAGCCTATGCGGGCCAGTCCTGACACTGGCAGAGTGAAGCCTGTCATGCATTCTTTAAACTAGATGTTGGAATCAAGCAGCTCCCTAGATGTTGTAGAACTGCATTTCTCTCCATTGGCTAGGACTGTCAGTAGCTGCATGATTCTTAACCCTGCTGTAAACTAACAGGGAAGGAGAGTGTTTATTCATACATTTGTTTTTTGCTGGGAAAATATTCATTGCTGAGTGGGAAATATACCCTACTGAAGTATCCAGGCAGCATTGCCTAAAAGACCACTTCAAACTGTTACTATTTTCTCAGCTTGAATTTCCTTTTGAAAAGAACTCTATTTTGCTCTATGTTATTTAAGTGATGCTTTATGGAAGCATCGTAAATTGTTCTTAAGACTTGTGTAATTGTAAAATACTGTACAAATAAGCACAGCACAATCCTACCTAACTTACACAGATAATTAGGTTGCATATGAGGACTCAGTATTGTTCTACACAATATAAACTGGTGCTTCACAGGTTATCTGAAGTAGGGATCAGCCACTATCCTCCCCACATGTGCCAGGGACCAGTAACATATTTGCATCCATGGGGTTTATCTGGAAACTTGCTGCTGACTGGCAGCTGGTGGCTTGTGGACAGGGATTGCTTCAGATACCACCATTTTGAATGGCACTGGCATAAACAATAGTGATATAGCATAAAGGCCGGGAGATTGAACTGTCTGCTAAGAAGCCCTTTAGTAACTCTATTCTCACTTTTCCCCTGAAGTCTAAAAAACTAGGTTTACCTTACACAGTCTTTAGCAAGATTACTGTAATAACGTATGTGACACACACTGAAAATTACAAGGTACTGCACAAAGAACATTCTGTCAGTGGAAAGACACCAACTGGATACTAGGGTTGTAAGGAAGAATTTATTTAGTTTGCATTTTAATATGAACCATCCTAATGTGTTTGTCCTGAATGCATATATGAACCAGAAGCCAATGAATCCTTTGGTTTTTAGACTTAACCAAATTTTGCAGTGCAAATGCAAATTCCAGGGAGAATGACATAGAAAAAATGGTCATTAAGGAAAGTAGTATAAAAAGATGATTATATTGTTAGAAAGTGCTTGAAAAACATGCATACATCAGAGCACACTGCACATAAAATTTATGAATTTGCATGTATATGAATTTTGTACAAGCTTTAAAAAAATAAAATATTGACGTGAGAAGAGGATACAAAAATGTGCTTGAAAAACAATGTGAATGTAGTAGAAGGTAAAATATTTGTTCTATTGGCTCCAGTCCTGTATCAATAGTAAATAATAATCAATCAGTCTTCTACAGAATTTCTGAGCTTAGTCAGTTTACATACCCACTATGCATCATTGCATGTGTGTAGACAATTTTCCTATCCCACCTGTCACTGATATCTTTTACTTTCGTCCCTGACTTACTATTGGAATTGGAAAAGTTACCTTTTTTGCACTACTGTTTTCAGAATTCCTCAGCCAATATGGCCACTGATCAGACTAGCAAGGGGGATTCTGAATTGTAGTCCAGGAGTTGTTAGTCCAGGATTTGTACAATCTGGGAGTTGTAGTCAAATAAAGTTGTAGTCCAAGATGCCACCCTTAGGCTAGTTTAAAGATGTCAGTTATGTTCTTAAGAGTTGTTTTATTCTAAGACAAATTCCTTGCCTCTGAATACCTCTGTTTCATGAAACATTCTTATATAAAAAAAAGTACATTGTTTAGGTGGGAAAGGCATCAGTCATCAAAGGCCTATCAATACATACAGGTCTTCACCTGTCTATGGAAGGACAGTAGGGAGGGTGTCAGCCTAACCTCCTTGGGGCAGCCACTGAGAAGCCCCTACCCTGTTTTCCCACCAGATGTACCTGTGGGGATGGTGGGACAAAAAGAAGGGACTCCCCAACAGATCGTAAATGTCAGGCAGGTTTGTAAGGGAGAATATAGTCCTTCAGATAATTTGGACCTGGGCAGTATAGATTTTTTATAAGTTCATTAGAGCTTGAGGATACATCATAAATTGACAGATTGCCATACAGAAATTTCATACAATGTTAAGTGTATCATCGTGGTTATTGCTAGAAAATCTTTCCCCATGGTTGGGACTCTGTATAGTTGCTAACATGTATGCTGTACATTAAGCATAAATACAGTGAAGGGCACAAACTTCTGTTTTATTTTGGAAGCTAGGCAGAATCAGGCCTTGGAAAGGGAAACCCCAAGTAATACCAAGTTCTGTGGACTAAATGGAAAACAACTCTGAATCTTCCATGCCTAAAGAAATGCTATGAAATTAATGGGTTGCCATATGTCAACAGGCAGCTTGAAGGCATGCAAACTAACGCAAATGCTGCCCTTTGTTGCCCCTTCTCTCATTGATGTATCTTTTGGTATGAATATTTCAGAGAAGTAGATCTAATCCTTGTTGCAAGTTATGATACTGCCATCAGTGGAAAGCAGTTTCCAATAGCAACCATACTTCATTTCTAACACAGTGTTGTTACTAAGCACCCAAAAGTTTCTAGACTGCCACACATATAAGAAAAAAGGGCACACACTTACAAATGTTCTCCTTTGCCAGCCCTTTGTATTTATGTGTCAGCTAAGGAAGAAGAGGAGGAAGGGAATGCTGACCTAGCTGCTGAAGGATAAGGCAACAGAATGATCTGTTTCTCCCCTGCTGTTCTTCTCAGCCTTTATTCTGGTCTCTAAATGAATGAGTGTCTTCTTCTGTGGCCAGTACTGAATCCAAGCAGGCTGGTGAGTACTAAAGGGGACCAGAGTGATCTGTTCCTCCTTTGCCAGCCTAATTAATTCTTGGGGTGGCCAAAGAGGGAGGGACATCACTTTCTCCATGACCAGCATGGAAATTGAGCAAAATAGTAGTCCCTCCTCCATTAATGCCCATATTCATTTAGAGTGAATGCTAGGTATGTGGCTTTTTATTAATTTTGTTCTTGAGATCAAGAACAAATGATTTAAGCAAAATTATTTCCCTCTGATACAAGAGAGTCCTCAAAAACTGAAAGAATATTCAGGGCCTAGGATACACAAAAATGTATGAGAAACCAAAGACAGGCATGTGGGGGATATTTTTTTCCCATTTGATTAGAGGGGGTGGGAATTCACCCCTTTATTCAGTTTCCTAGGTTCCTCCTGTTCCATTTAATTCCACTCACCCCATCTCAGTTCTTTCCTTAATTTGGGTCGGGGGTAGATATGGAAGAGCTGATTCTTTGACAACTTTCCAATATTGTGCCAAGCCAACAACACTGCCCTCCTCCTTCCTGTTGGTCATTTGAGTGGAGGAAAGTGAAAGGTTGTTTCTCATTCAGGTGAGGGATAGGTGCTTGGGCAGACTGACAAGTGAGCTGCTCACTTGCCCGTATGCTGCTGCTTCCTGACTTCTTTAATGCACCAAGGCAGATGTCTCCTCCTCAGCTCACAAATACCATCACCAGCCAGAGGATTCCTTTCCCATCCTTCCTGCAGACACCATTCTGGGAAATCTCTCTGACAGTCACAGCATGTTATTGCTGTTAGTCTGACAAGGTGCTCTATGGCCTATTTTTACTATTATTATTTAGTGCATTTCTACTTTCCTGCATGTAATTCCTGGTCACCAATGGTATCCAAGCAAATGGTTAAATACAAGACATGGTTTTTCCAACTCTTTATCC
Source organism: Gambelia wislizenii (assembly GCA_030847615.1). Taxonomy (NCBI): domain Eukaryota; kingdom Metazoa; phylum Chordata; class Lepidosauria; order Squamata; family Crotaphytidae; genus Gambelia; species Gambelia wislizenii. The sequence continues at coordinate 294,532,737 of JAUMIR010000003.1, forward strand.
AGACTTTGGATAAAGACTTTGCTACCTTATTTCTCTACACCTTTCTTTCTGTTATTATGGACCTACATTATGAAATCTATTCATCCATCACATCAGGAATATTTTCCTTATGGGAGAAAAGAAACAATGTGATACAACTACAATTCTATTCTCTCTCTGTCCTCTCAAATTGCTTTCAGAGTTTACCTCTGTAATATGATGCCCAATCTCAGAGATATTATAAGTAAGCCAACATGTATTGTAGAAATAAAGGATGCCTCAAATATTTTGCCAGACTTTTCCAGTACCCTTGTATGTTTCTCTTGTGCTGATTCTTCACATAAACAGAACTTCAATCATGGTGAGGTAGTGTTTTAAAACCTAAGCCTTTGTTTCAGCGTAACAATGTAGTTTGGGATAGCCAGCAGAAAGAAGCATGTACATAATGAAAGCTGAAGGAGGGAAGCACCTTGGAAGAGGAATTGGAGCTTATTAGGTGGTGGAGTAAAGGGGGAAATAACAGTACAGGGGGGAGAATAAAACAGACCTGCAGAATGTCTTACCTGCTGTGCAGGAGCCAGCCAATCTGCCCACCAAGGGGAATGATAAATGATGTTATGCTGAGAGACAGCATGGATAGTGGTAGGTCTACACCTCTAGAAAGATTTGATTAGTGATCTTGAGCAGGGAATGAGAAGAAGATTGATGGCATGATCAGATAGTTTTAATGTTGAAGGAGTTTTGAATCTTAGTTAACTCTTGGGCATGAAAAGAACTTAAATGGGCTTTGGGAGTTCATAACATATGGGAAATAATGCAGATGTAGGTTATGAATATGCAAGCTAATTAAAAAGGTGTGATGAAAGATTTAACCCTAGTGGAATTGTAGCAAAAGGAATTGATTACCACCAAACTTTCATATTTCTAATGGGTTCATGACTACCAAATTATTCTTCATTGTCTTCTGATGTCAGAATGCCATCTTGAAAGTACCTATAATTAGAGGGAGAGTTGGTCTTACTTCCCTAATGCCTTGCCTGAATCTCTCCCAAAATCCTTCCCAAAAATATTTCCTCATGATCCCACTCACGACCCAAGAAACTATAAGACTCACGTGGTCAAAAGGGTAGTGACCAGTAATGTTTTGATAATATACATTTTATTAAATTTTAAACAGACAATGCAATAGTACTAAATATTCAAAAATAGAAGAGATGAAAACGGGGAACACGGGAAAGAAAAAAAGAGAATACACACACACATATATCTGCAATTAAAACTAACCACTTAACTACACTAAAACTGATACATCATACGAAAACACTAAGCTAAACTATACAGTAAGTAATAACCAACTAACACACTATAAAGCTCTGAACTCCTAGCCAATCTGTAACAAATTATTAAGAAAAAATGGAAAAGAGAAAAATATTATTCTGCCAGTATAGACTCAACTAAATAATCCTACTAGCATTATTAATACCAATAACCATAAATGCATCATTACTCTTCTTCCTGCTCAAAAAGTCCATAAATGGCTTCCAGACTTCCAGAAAATCTTCAGTTGGCATATCCTTTAAGATCCATGTTTGCTTGGAAATTTGGACTAACTTAGCAACTTTAACAATCCAATCTTCCATCATTGGCTCTTCAGTCCATTTTCAGGTTTGGACAAACAATTTTCTTGCTGCTATTCTCATATATGAGAGAAGAAATCCATATTTACTATCCAAGTCCTTATCCAAAACAAAAACATCTCTGGTAACACTGGAAAGTCTACCACTAGATTTTTTTTTAATTAACATATATATCCTAGACTAATAACTTTTCTTTCCTACAAGTCCACCACATATGGAAAAAAAGAACTCTCCTTCCCTTGACATCCCCAGCACTGATTTGATACTTCTGATTTGATTCTTAGACATTTTTGACAACCCATTTGGCATTAAATAACATCAACACATTTATTTTATTTTGCGTTTCTCCCAGAGTGGGACCCAAGGTAAGTCAAAAATAAAAACATGATTGTCATCTTTACACAGTTACATGATCACCATCTTTACACAGTTCTAAATAAAATTCATGTTCTACAGCCTCTCTGGGTAGTTCTCCTTTATTTTGGTTGAATCTCTCTCTAAGTTGTAAGAAAACCAGTTGAGCTCTTTACCTTCTTTAAGAAGCACCTCTCTTGGTTTTAGTTCCCAGCTGTCATATTCCAAATACAACAACCATCCCTGACTTTTAACTTATTCTTTCCTTAAAAAAAAAAAAAGTTCCTGTGGTGAAGTGGCTAATGTTATCTTGGAGGGGGGGGAAGCCTCTGCTTATATTTATGCCAAACTTGTATAAGAGCTCTTTTATTACAATGAATTTTAAATGCAGCATGGCTTAAGGTACCAAAGATAGCCATGCCACTCAGATCTTAAATCATGACCATCAAGTTCTAAAATTAATCTCTAATCAAAATCCATTCCTTCAGCCACACAAAGCAGCAGGACTCATAATACAATTTGATATTTGGAAGTCCCAAGTCACCCCTTTGTTTAGCATCATACAGTGTTTTTTATTTTATTATTTCTTTGCCTGCCAGATAACTCTGGAGATTTTTTCCTGCCGTTGGGGGAAAAAAAAGTATTCAATTTCTTATGATGGGGGTCATTTGGAAATAAAATAGAAGTCTTGTCAAGACATTTTTTTAACCATTGTAGTTCTCCCCATAAAGGTTAAATTTAACTTTATCTTTCCATGTCTATTTTGATTCCTTTCCAAAGTTTTTCATAATTATTTTTTAAACAATAAATTAAAGTAATTATCACTCCCAAGTATTTAATCCTCCCTTTCCACCTTAAAATTAGAAAGAACAATTAGCTCATCTTCCTCTTCAATAGTCATATTTTTAGCCAACATGCTTGTTTTGTCACAATTTACTTTAAACCCAGAACATGCCCCAAACAACTTATTTTTTTTCTAATAGAATCTTCATTGAAGCCAATGTTTGTTTTTTTGTGTGTGTGTGTTTTGCTGTCATTATCACAAGATCATCTGTTATGCCTGATAGCTCTTTTAATTGGGGCACAGAAATTATGATGTGACTAGATTATTTTTTTCTACCAGTCTCAAGAAAAAAAGGCTTTGCAATAAAGATGGGGATAAAAAGAAAGAGAAAGGCAAGACCTATGGGCAGCTTCCATAGAATTACTGGAGTTTGCATTGAATTATTGTGTTAGTGCCAGGATGATTGTGTTAATGAAATTGTCACTACTACTCATTCTGTATTTAAATTCATTCTCACCTCATGGTCTACATACCATCCCCAATCATATGTACTGTATTTATACCTACGACTGGGCTTCTAAAGAGACTGCTACATCTATGAAAATTCATGCTGTAGGAGGGATGGACAACTACAGTGGATCCAGGAGCCAATTTGTGACCCTCTGGGGGCCACACAGACTACTAAAAATGCCAAAACAATACCAATAAAAGAAATTGTTCAAAGTCCACTTCTGCTTTTCAAAAACAGTTTAAAAAAAAATTAAGCACTGCAACATATTTGAAAGGCAAATTATTTGTCCTAGAGGTTGTCTAGCTTGATGCTTCCAGGAGAGACAATTTAATTCCCTTTTTTTTTTTTTTTTAAAGAGGGGGAGATATGCAGGAAGAGTGAGTGCCACAGTAACAGTATGGGGAAAGGATATATGGGCACATCTTGTTCACTCTGTACTAAATAAATGGTCTGACTTCCCTTCCCTTTCAAATAGACAGAGGAGAACAGGTCAAGGAGAAGACAGAAGCATGAAGGAATCAGCCCATCTTCCTAGTTAAGTAAATAGTGAACTAGCAGGGCTCCGTCTCCTTCTGTTCCTCTTACATGGACAGAAAGAGAACAGACAAGTCCAGTCAGAGTATTGTGCTTTGCTTAAGAGAAGGAAAAAAGAATCCTGTTAAGAAACAATACAATCATTTTTGGTGTTGTTCCTCTGGGGGTTCACCAACATGTAAAGGAAAGAGCAGGGTGGGATCTGCTGGCCATTCCCTTGCCATTACATCCTGTCTTAGCTACACCTCTTCAATCTCTTCAGTTTGGAGGAGGTATCTTTATTTGGTTCCTTTCACACTACATAATTTTAATGCTATAGTATGTTCCATTTTAATTGTCAGGGCAACATGCTATGGAATTCTGGGATTTGCAGCTTGGAGCTCTCTGGCTGAGAATTCTATATACTCCCAAAGCTGCAAATTCTAGGATACCATAGGATGTTGTGATGGTAGTTAAAGTGGAATTATAAGGCTATAATTTTGTGATGCAAAAGAGGCCTGATTCAGACGGAGACTGTGCTTAGCTATTTTGCTTACTATGTTCAGGGAAGACCTACTATGTTCAAGGAAGTGTTCTGTCTTTCAAATTGTTTTTTTTTCTTCTCCTCAAGGACAAGAGAATGAGGGCTTTTATGTGAGAGTCTACATACAGAGTTGTCTAACATAGTCGCTAGACAGCAACTCATACTTGATCCAGTTAACAATATTCTATTTTTGTTTCAGCAAAGTCTGTTTATGAACTCATTACAATGTTATGCTGAAATGCTTATGATAAACTTAATCCAATCTTGGTGTCAAAATAAAATACAGAAATGAATGGGACTTGTATGTTATTGCTTATGCAAGTCTCACTGATTTCAAGGGCTCTCTACTATTTGCTGCTAACACTAACAGAAGGTTTGGAGATTATCAAACACAATGGGACATGCCAAAAAATCATGTTCTCAACTGCATCAGAAGATAGCTAAAAGAACAGAAAGGGTGACCTTACAAGATGCCCACGTCGTTCTGCCAGTCTGGGGGTTTAGTGCTGCTGTGGATGAGGCTTCCCTTTCATATTGATGGGGAGAAGCCACTAATAAAAAGGGACACCTTACTGATGCCTGCAATACCCCTGAAAAGTTGGGGGATGTTGTGGTATGGTAGACTCAACCTTTCCTGTTCTTCTAGTGATCTGTTGACATGGTTTTTGCTGCATCTGATAATCTCCTTAGTCAATGACTCCATCCATACTTCACTAATCTTGCAGAAAATCACTTCTTCTCTCCCCACAATTTATATATATATTTAGATGAGCAAGGCTTTCTGTATTTGCCTCAAATTTCATTTCAAGACAGAAATCAATGATTACTCAGGCATGTATAAAACTACAGTTGTCCCTTCATATTTGCTGGGGTTTGGTTCCAGGACCCTCCATGGATACCAAAATCCATGAATACTCAAGTCCCATTATATGCAATGACATAGCAAAATGGTGTCCCTTATACTAAATGGCAAAATCAAGGTTTGGTTTTTTGGATTATTATTTTTTAAAGAATATTTTCAAGCCATGAATACTTAAATCCGTGAATACCAAATCCATGGATGCGGAAGAACAATTGTATATTGTTTATTCCCATCACCTCCTATTGGGGAAAAATACCTATCTTGCTGAAATTCTTTTAACATTCCCTGGTATTTCTACAGATACCACATTTCAAGAATTTTCAAAGGTGTTTTGGTTTTTTTATTTAATATATCAAGTTGAGATCCACACTCTGACAACTAGAAACATTCTGCTTCCATATCTTGGCCCACTCCCTAATGCAGATGTTTGACTGCTTTCATGTAAGACAAAACCATGTCCATGGATACAGACATTATTTTTATGTGCACTAAATCATCCATTCAGAGCTTTACATGTTGATGGCTCTATAACCTTGTTCAGTTGAATACAGTGACAAAGTTCCTGGTTGCTGTTTAATTGCATTCACTAAATGTAGTAGATAGCATCATACAAACCTTCATGTTCAACAGGGAAAGACCTAGAATGGTGGCAGGTGTATGCCAACATTGAGGAATGAGGGTATGCACCCATGTCTTTCTACATGATTTTGCCCTATATGTGAGCAGGAAAATCTCTGCCTAGAATTTGTGTTGCTTCCTGATGCAACCATCTGGGGTGTTTTTTCACAGGACAAATATTGGTTGAATTGTGAAGTTCTCTCCCTTTCTGCTATTTATGCTGGTTTTACTAGAATGAAGATGGCTGGCTATGAGAGGACAAAAAGCCAGTGCAAGCCTCCTGTGGTGGCATCATTTGAAACTTTTACTTGCCTTCGCTGCATATTATCGTATTCATTGACTTAATATATGCATGAACCATGATGGTTAATTGATTTTTGGTAGAGCTGCTGTGTCAGATATGAGACAAAGCAAAATCTCTTTTCTGGTCATGGCCATAAAAAATTATCTCCTATTACAAAGTGTCTCTTGAGAGGTCACTTGAAATTCCATCAATACACAGAGGATATAAGAGCCAGAATTGAAAAGATTCTATTAAGAGGAGAAAAAAAATGAACTTCATTAATAATGCAGAAAATTAGATATATTCTCTGCGTGCATCAGTATGTTCGGCACAGCTGGATTGTGACAGTCTTTGATAAAGTTGTAATATGCTAAATTGACATTAATGAAATCTCAGTTTCCAAAGCATAATATTAATTATGCTAATTTTATCCTCAGAAATTTGAAACATATAATTACAGAAAATGAAAGAATCTTCTGATTTTAAATATGCACAAACATGGAATGTTCATGCATTCACACAATGTAATCATTTATTCTCAGATAACTGTGTCTAAATGATCCCTCAAAAATTTACACTCATTTTAAGGGAAAGAATTTGGGAAAGCAATTACTTCAATTTTCTCCAGAGGAGGACAAATCCTCCAGTTATTTCTCAAAGAAGTTGGGACTGAGATGATAGCTGTTACATAGCTTCTTCATTTTTGCCTAACGACTTCATCAGACGCTGCCCTTAAAATGTTCTTTTACCTACACAAACCCCCCACATTTTTATGCCAGCAAAAGAATGCTTCACCCTCCACTTACCTCCTTTCCTGGCAAAGGCAGCTCTGGCAATGAAAGAGGAAGTGAATGAAGCCGCATTCACATCCTCACTCAAAATCCCATGAGACTTTGTTACATGGGAAATTCAAAACTGAAAACAAAAATAAAGCATTTAAAGTTTTTTAAAACACACACACACACTTTAAAAGACCCAAGTAACCTGGGGAGGGTCATAAAAAGAGCGAAACCTACCTGGATGTTCCAATCTCACCCAGACGTGTTCGCCTCAGACCAGTCACTGTTGGGGTAAGTTCGAGAGTTAAATGGTCCAAGGTTTCGCACACCAGCAATGTGAGCACAAAAGCAATTGGGTGGGGGTCTATTGACATCTTAAACTGTCAATTAAAAGATATGGGTTTGGGGCTCTTTTTAACCATGAAAGAGTGACATCATCTGATCCGCACACCCTTTTGCGGTTATGTGGCATTATTATGACACCGTATTTTGAGTGTCTGATAAGGTCCCAAGTGTTGGTTATTCATTTGTTTTGCAATGGCACTGCAAATGAAAACAAGACGGACTTTGTAACAAGCCTAGCTTAGGGATGGTAATATGTGAAAATGTATTTTTTTTTAAAGGTAAAAAAATGTGCTTCTTGACTTTTAGGAAATGGTGATGAGGAAACTTATTCTGTGTAAAATTTGCACATGCTTTGTGTATGTGCGTGCAAAAAACAAGCATTCCTCTAGAAAGTACTGTTTCTTCAGTGCACACATTCTTTTCTGTACAAAAAGTGTTGTTTCCTAAGCAGAAAGTGCTATTTTCAGTGCAAATAGTCCACATGTGATTTTTGTGAAGAAAATGTCCTGAACTATGAATAATCTTAAAAAATTGTGCCTTTTTTTTTTTTTTGGAAGACTTTCTTCCAAAGTCTCATTCCTTCCCTCAGGAATGAAATTAATGAAGAATTACATCTTTTGCTTGATTTCTGCATCATCCACAATGCCAATATCATCGTTGATGGTTGGGAGGCCACCTCCACAAAGATATGGAGGGCATGGGAAATTCAGAACTGTTCTTTCTTCTTTTGACTTTGGAAAGCTCAGCTCTGTTGTCATTGTTGTCTTCTTCAGGATTTCCTAAATGGAGAATTTTGATGGGATAATTGTGAATACATCTGTAATATATTGAGTTTAATTGCTACCACAGATGTAGTTACAGTTAAAGTCATTAGTTGGTGCAAATGTAGGGTGACCAACTTTCAGGTGGGAATTTAAGGGGTATTTAGTTGCGACAATTTTTTTGCATTTTTATCGGTGTGGCATCACTCCAGCAAATGGTATCGGATCACATCTTTAATGGCCAGGCCATATTGTTTAATATTTTGATTGGCTTTGTATGTTTGTGTATGCATGCACTATCCAGGGAACTTAAACAGTAATGACAAGAGCAACAAAATCTATTCTGAAAAGATCCCAAGCACCATTACTAACTTTAAAGAAAACTGAAAGAACTATTACAGATGTCTTAGCAAAACAGACACATAAAGACACACATTCACCACCCACACATATCAAAAATCTTTTATATACAGAAATGCAAAAGCACACACATACCTCATTCCCCCCTCTAATAGGGATATGAAAACATACACTTCACTTTCTCACATGCACACAGATGCAACAACACACACACACATACCTCTCCCTTCCTCCTTCCCTCCCTCTCTCTCTCTCATACACACATACCTTCATCCAGCCTTCACATGCCCGCTCTGTGCATAGACTTGCTTCCCCTTGACATCTGAATGTCAGACCTTCATAAATATACAAGAGAAACAGAAGTCAATAGGGGAGCCCAGAGGACCCCCCCCCCAATTAGCTTGAATAAGGCAGATCCTGGGAAATAAGGGAGAGTTGGTAAGTCTGTGGTAGTGACAATAGAACTATATAATCCAAACCAAATTAAGTATAGGCATACCTCAGGTAACAAGGCCTTTGTCTAAGAAGCTTCTTCTGTAAAGTGTTCTGTATTATTCAGCAGTCCTAGGACAGATGTATATCTCTTCTCCCACATTGTGTTACATAGTGGATTCGGCAGAACCAATCTGAAAAATGTAGTCAAGCTCAAGAAAAGCAAAATGGTGTTCAGAAGTGATGTCATATTTTGAAAAGGAAGCCCTGGTGGCACAGTGGTTAAATACCAGTACTGCAAACCACAAGGTTATAAGTTTGATCCCAGAGGACTACAAGGTTGACTCAGCCTTCCATCCTTCCATAGGCCGGAAAATTAGTACCCAGCTTGTTGGGGGCAATTAGCTAAAAAAAAAAATGTAAACTGTTTAAGGAGTGCTTTTGGCACTGAGAAGCATTATATAAATATCAATGTTCTTGCTATTGTTATTGCTATGATGATAATGGAGATATGGGAATGCATTTGTGCATTATTGTGTGTTTGGAGGATGGAAATTGCCTGAAAAAACCCTCTAATAATTTTTAATGGAGTTGGGGGCATTTGGGGTATTAGCAGGAGGCTTCAGGGACTGCAGATTGAGATTCAGCAGCTGCATGAACCCTGCAGGCTGAACTTTCTCTACCCAAGCCATTGATTGATTGGTTTGGTTTGATTTATATCCTACCTTTCTCCTCAAATGAGACTCAAAGTGGCTTGATACAGCTAGATCTAATAGCAGGAGGCTATGCATTTCAGGATGCACACAATATTATAAAGCAGTGTTTCTTGGGCACCAAGGACTACAATTTTTTTCCCCACTGTTCCAGAGACTGACACCATACTGATGTCTATTGGCTACATCTGCTTTTTTTTTCCCTGGACACTTGCAAAGGACTGGCACTGGTGTAAAGATCACCAGTTTGAGTAGCACTGATTACATCCACTTAAGTATGCCAGAGGACACCAGCTGACTTCAGCAGGTGTAATCATTTCACCTCTATCTATGGGGATACAACCAGGCACTTCTCCAATCCCCCACAGTTTTCACCAAGCACAGAATGGGTATGGCAGAGGGCTGCAGTGACTCTGCAGTATGTCTGGGGGTTGATATGTTACAAGGGAACGTTCCAGTTTCAATTTTCCCTGAAGCAGCCATTCTAAGCAGCATGCAGTGATGAGACAAGCATCCAAACAATTTACAAAGTTTGTCAATGGAGACTGGGAAACATTTGCACTAGGTATTTAAGTCCAAAAGCAGTTGCAGTTTGCAATACAGTAGGCATTAAAGTTTTGCAGCACATAAAAAGGGGCCAGTTACACAGGAGGATAAAGTGCAGGAAATCCTGGATTACCATCCTTTCGCATCAGCAGTCCCCAGTTCACATGAATTTTTGCTAAGTTGGAAGATGCGGTGAGTTTCGGGTTTCATAGTTTACATGGCATGGCCTCAAGATCATTAAAGCCAGGCAGGAGGCGGGGAGGAAAAAGACCGTAAATAATGACAGAGGGAGGAAAGCACAAACACACACAAAAGAATGATCTGCTGAGATTCCTTTTTCTCTGGAATGCAGCTGAAGCCTGTCTCGCTTCCTCTCATGGGAGGGGGGAGATCCCTGCCAGCACGTGTGCACACACACACAAAAGAAGCAGCTGGAGGGAAGGAAAGCAGCCGAAAGGAGATCCCTGCCAGAGCGCACACATGTGCACACACTCACACTCACACACACACATACATACACACACATGGACAATTGATCAATCAGCTGGTTGATCTCTCTCTCATATACACACACACAGAGACAGATAGAGGGAGGGACGGAAGAACAGTTGTTAGAAAGCAAGCCGGCTAGCTCGATCTTTTTATTTCAGACTCATCTCTTGCAAGTCAAACCCCCTCCCTCCTTTATCAATTGAACCAATCAGGATTAAGTTCTGCTGCCCTGAAAGCCTTGAATAAAGACAAAGGACTGAAGGGAAGCACAAACAAAAGCACGATGGTGCGATCGGCCAGTTGCCGCACTCACACATGCACGAATGCACACACACATACACATACACATACACACACACACCACCAAAGCAGGGGCTAGCCCCATTACCGATCGTCTTCCCTGCCCCCAAAGCCTTCCTTTGAAACAGACAGGAAGGGCTCAGAGCAGATTTTCCAAAGCGGGCTGCAAGCAGAAGAAGGGGCAAATGGCAGGCTTGGTGGATTTCTCTCTCCAACCCGTCCGTCTATTTGGAGAAGGCACAATGGCCACTCCAACAAATCAGGATTCAGCTCTGCACACGATACTTCGAAAAGGTTGCTGCAAGTTCACACAGACATAAGTTCACACAACCAATTTTGTGCATTTTTGCAAATTTTATCAATAAAGATGGGAAAACTAGCAAAAGCTGATACTGTGTGACTTATGCGTTTTTTGCACCCCCTCCTTCTGCAAAGGGCGCTGTGGCTTCAAGATGCGTGGGAACTATCAGGCTTCTTGTCTCATTCTTTAAGGATTTAGGCCCCAAAGTCTCTAGCAGTGGTCTTTGTTCTTAACAGATGTAAAGTGACTGGTTCTTCCCAATCAGGGTTGAAGGGAGAAGTTTGCATTGCATCCATGGGTAGAGGCTCTAATGCATTCTCAGGAAATAGTGGAAGGGTCTCAGGGCAAACTGTGGAGATGATTGCCTCAGTATTTAATTTTTGAATCAGCTCAGCTATTTTCTTTTTACACACTTCATGACTTATATTCACATGTTTGATCTTTGCCTGCCCTGCTGGACATTGACTGTGCGCTGAGCCTTTGCATGTTCCATGTCTAAGGTGGCCACTTTGCACTGTAGTGTGTCTGCCTGGAAGATTGTAGCTTCCAAAATAGAACTTACAGTTCTTGGGCTGCAGACAAAAAAGCTAACGTGTCGGCTAGCAGGGTACTACTCTAAGCACTTAATTGTTCCAGTTTGGTATCCTGTCTATCAATTTTAACTTTCAGCTGATGGATGGTGCTTGAAGCATCACTTAGAGCTATCCATAATCCCCTAGCTGCCATTGCTTCTTTGGAGGGGCTGAAAAGAGACCTCTCCCTGCACTGTGTGTGAAAGGCATCACAAAAGGTTTGAAAGTTGTCCGTGGTCTTAAAGGAACCTATCCTGGCTAGCAACCCATTTCTCCCACTTATCCACTTTAAGGCTGCTTTCAAACATCTTTGCTGTTTTACTAAAAATTTTCAGGTTAGTCTAAATGTCCTCAAGGTAAATCAACTCTGCTGAATTCCTTTTCTCTTAAAGTGTGAAAGTGCTTACTTTACAGCGCTTTTGCCAAACTCAGGCAAGTAAAGTGCAAAGGTGTCTTTGCAACACTCCTCCACAGGGTTATCTGTGGAAGCATGGAGGTGTTTCTGTTAAAATACCCCTGGTAACAATGGGCAAAGTGCAAAGATGTTTCTTGTTCTCTTAACAGAATATCTCCACACAAAAACTAGAAGTCACCAGTGAAGTTGTTGCCTCTCAACCTAGGATGAAGGCCCAGGGTCAGGGATGGAGGGATCATTGAAATCCTTTTTGGGAATTCCCTTGCATCTATACCAGGTAGAGCTGTTGTGGGGGGGGGAGTCACATACTCAAAGGGACTTATTCTCACTTGGCTGAGCAAAATTACTGACTCTTGCCTATTACTTTTTTGGAATGAGAGGCACCCTCCTAAACTCAATTTTTTTCTTGGCTTGCCACTACCTCTTACATGCAGGGTCTAAATTCTCTGTCCTCCAGGAGCTACATTGCAAGGACCTAAACCTTCCTCAAATGGGGGCATGCAGCCTGCCTCTAAAAACAAAACTCAAACCCTATTGGCATTCCTAGCCATGTGATGTGTGTGTGTGTACATGTCTTAACACCTAGCTTTGGATCCCACACCATAATAGACCCATAGAATGGGAGAGATTCCCAGGGGACAAGATAGAAAGGGGAAAAATGTTCCCACCCTACAATAGCCCTTTGGTTTCACATTCAGTTCCAAGTTCACAAAACTTTCACACATGAAATACTGGTTTGAATCCCAGAGTTTCCCTATGTCCATCATCCCAAAACTATGTCCATCAACTCACAAGTAAAGGGGTGAGGGGGGTACCCCATATTCTCCACAAATCTTGTTACGTGAATTGCTAGTGTCCATGGAAATCCACATGAGTAGAAGTTCTTGCTTTAGAAAATTTAAATAAGCCCGGTTGGCAAACAAGAGGTCACATAATGTGCAGGATCTTATACCTTGTGTATACTAGTACTTACTGGGAGAGAATGAGCCAGAAAAACCAAATAACTTTGAAATGTTTATTGTAAATTAATTAAAACTGCATTTCACACCTCACACATCCATCCAGCACACAAACAGGAACTATCGAAGAAAAGCAGGGGAAATCTGAAAGGTGGGTTAGCTTAGAGCTTATCCAGGAAATACTATGCTGCTCCAAAGCTAAGCAGAGGGAATTACTCTTAAGCAGCTTGTGATGACAGATGGTAAACAATTAAAGAGAAGGGGAAGGGAGAAGTTAGAAAGGGGAGGAGAGAAACATTTGTCTGGCACAGAGAAAGATTAAGCAAAGGGAGAGATGCCTTATTTGGAAGAAAGAGGAAAGTGGGGGAGGTAAAGGGGAAAATAAACTGACATGGAGACAGAAAGTGAGGTCCAAGCACCCTGAGGGGAGATTTTGGGGTTTATTTATATGCAAAATCTCTTTTGAAGGGGCAATTTAGAGAGGAAAGCAATTGTCTATTGGAACATTCCCAACATTACAGCAAAGGAAACTCCAGATAAGCCAGTGCTGTAGGAAATGAACAGTTTTCAAACTGATGAATGACAGGCAACTGTCTCTTTAAGATGCAGATAGAGTGATAAGGAAACCAGTCCTCATACAACAATGGGATTTCCAGCTAACTGTTGAAGTGGTCAGAAGGATGCTTTCTCCTATCAACTTCTCAGGAAAACATGGAATTATTATGGCAAATTTCAAAGAAATTCCACTTCACCTTTACTTGAGGTGTGAAACACATTGAGGAACCTGAAATGGTCTGGTGTGTATATGCCGGGTGAGTTTGCTCCTGCCCTGACCTTAATTTTCCCACCAGCCTCACGGAGGGCTCTGTATCAATTAAACATGTATCAAAAATGGATGGAGTGGTCACTCTCATTACAGATAAATGGCCAGTGGCAGCATACTTCTGCATGCAGAGCTGGTACACTACATTGGACCATTGAAGAGTTTGCCTTATGCCTTCCTTTTTAAAGAATGAGACCCCCGAATGCCACAAGAGAAGTCTGAGTAATCCCTAAGGAAGAAAGCAGCCAGAATCTTCTGTCATGGACAAAATTCAGCCTTCCAGATGTTGCTAGATTCCAACTTCCATTTTCCCCATCCACTGTCAATTAGTCCAGTCCAAGAACTCCTGAAGAGCCACATTTTGTCCAACTCTGCTTTACTTGGTTATTCTGTTTCCAGACCCAGGTGCCTTGAATACAATGTGAAAAAATGCCTAGTCTCTCTAGTGAAGAAACATATCTGTTTTGACAGATAGGTACAGTAGGCCTTTCATGTCCACATACTTTTGTAATCTGTGAAAAGTTTGTAGGATGAATCTCAAAGGTAACATCCCCAGATGCCTTTTGCCTCTCTGGCTAAGATTCCATCAGAACTTCTTAGCTTTAATAGAATCCTTCAGGAGAGAAGAAAAGAGGTTTTTCATATGCTATTTCTGTCAGATTCATTATAGAAAAACATCTCTATTAAATTGAGAATGCTAAAATGGTTAGTCTGGCAACTTTCTAAAGCCTTTAGTCGGCTTCAGCCAGTGACTATCAGTGAAGAGCCAAAACAGAGAAGTTGCATCTAGTTTTTCTTTTTAAAAATTGCTTGCTTTTTTCTTCATGTTTCAAATGTATATACAGATCGACCCCCCACCAGATCCACAGATTCAGTATCCACTTTTTCACTTACCCACATGTGAAAAATGTGTTATCTCTAGGTATTTCTTGGTCCTCCAATGTAATTCGATGGTCAACTTCCAATGTTTGTCTCATTGAAAATGACAGTGTTCCCTATTATCCATGACTCTTTGAACATATCCCCTGTGGATACAGAGATTGGCCTGAACTACTTAACAAAAGAAATTGCATCATACTATAACTGTGTATCTTTCTACTTTACGAACAGGATAATGTTTTCTGTTTTAGTGATCATAAATCTGATGTCAAGTATATCTCCATATACATGGACATTGCTACTTTTCTATAAAGGAGGGTGTACTCAGTGAAATTAGGGGGCATTAGAGATGTGTTTGTGTATGTGTGCATGCAGCCATAGTCTACTCTCCTTAGTGATCCTCCCATGGAGTTACCCTATAATGGGAAAGAAATAGATGTTTCAAGATGTAATCACAGCTACCTACCTGTATGGACAGAGCTCAGGAAAAAAAAGTGTGTTAAAACCTGTAAAACCATGAAAGTTACTTCTGGAAGGATGTGATAGATTTCAAGCAGAGATTACACTAGATGGCTTTTTCTCCCATCCAACAATTCTCATATTTCCAATCAGGCCTATAGCTTCCTTGACTAAGTTAATTATCATCTTGTTTAATGAATCATGTGTGTGTGTGTTCAAAATACATTACATTTTAGTCATTTTGGCTTCTAGTAAGACAGAGTTCAAGTTTGATTTGTTCTCAGACCATCTTATTTGTCATTTTGGTAGTCCACAATATCCATAAAACTCTCCTCTAGCATTAAATTTCAATGAGTTGATTCTATTCCTATTAGCTTTCTTCACTGTCCAGCTTTCACAAACATACATTTAAGTCAGAATATGGTTCCCAGCGCAGTTGCGACTGCACTGTATGAACCCCTTTTGAGGGAGCACAGGAGGGAGGCCTTTAACTTTGCTTCAGCCTCTGGGCTGTTGCCAGGAGAGCAGAGGGCAGGGCTAGAAGGGATTTAAGCTCAGACCCCTCTGCCTCCTCCTTTTTGTCTCTTTGATTGGTCCACCCTCCCGCCATTGAGTCAATGTAATTTAATTGGTCGCTTCAGGGCCGGGTAGGAATTTTTGCCCTTTTACCTGGAGTCTTTTTGCTTACCCCACACTGTGGGTGCAGACTTGACAATTGGCTTAGGGTGGTGTCTTCAATAAGCGGTCACTTGGCAGATAGAGGGGGAGATTTTGGTAGTACAGTAAGCACCTTTGGCACCTCACCCTTTTGGAGGTGAAGGGTGGGGCTGGAACTGCCCCTTTAGTTACTGTGAACTGAAGGGTGAGGAAAGTGACCTCCTTTGGGGATGGCCTGAGGGATAAACCCCTCCCTTTAATTTATGCAAATTGTGGGAGGGACTTTTGGGTTAGCTTTCCAGATGCAGACTGACTGGTGAGCAACCCAGATTATGGGTTCTTCCTGGGGTTCAGGTGTTTTCACCCAAGGGAAGTTGGGGAGGGGTTCTTGGGAGTTGATCTCCTGCCTCAACAATTCCCACAGTAGGTTGCTCCCCCATTGCAGATGTCTCAGAATGGGGTTAAATAATATATAGCTAAATAAAAGTAGCCATTAATATGCCAGTTATATATGTGGTCTCTTTATTTTTTTTATCTGTTCTCCTTATTCCTCCGTCTACCATCAAATATCATGGTATGAGTGATTTTGACTTTTTTTCACATAAAGATATATCTTTGCACTTGAGGTCTTATCTGGTTCCTTCATAGTTGCCTTTCCAAATCTTAGCACTCATCTAGACCAGCCAGGATATTCTGGCTTCCTGTTGGCATATTCTGGCTTCAGATATGGCCTGTTCCACCCCAGTTCCCTGCCTTCAGATCTTGCCTGTTCCACCCCTGTTACCTAGAGAAACTGGGCTGGCATCCAAACAGAATGCCAGCCATTGCTGCAGCCACCACCACTGCCACCATTTTCCCTGCTGATGTGGAAGCCAGGAAGGTGCCCCACAACATATGACTGCAGGCTGCCTGCATGTGACAAGCCTTGGTCACATGCTAAGGAATCCCTGCCTGGCTTCTGGGAGAGCCAAGGACCTGGCAGTAGCAGTGAGGGGTGGCCTGCTGGATGGGCTCATGTGGGCACACAGGGCCTGATCTGGGTTTTGGCTGCCAGAAATGGAGGAAACTGGTTATTATATTTTAACATTTTATCAGGCCCTATATCGGCTTGTCCTCATTCCAGCCCTGTATCTGCCATGCGGTGGTGAAGACTGCCTGGGGGAAGATTGGGGTAAATACCCTGCATCATTTGGACTGAAGAGCTTGGGAATGGGAACAAGCCAGGGTATTTAGCCCATGTAGATAAGCCATGAGCATTCTTATTATTTCTTGACTACAATCTCCATTTTGGTTAATGATTCAGCCAAGGCTTATGAAACCTTTCACTATTTTATTACCCACTTTAAAATTATGTAAATCATCTGAGGTTATTATATTGGTCTACTTAATATTCAGCTGTAACCCTGCTTTTGCACTTTCTTTCATCAGTTGACGTTCCAAGTCTTTGCTGTTTTCTCTTGAGAATGAAGGATAAGGTTCCTATATTTCTATCTTCAGGAAACCCTTCCAAATAAGGTCAGTTTCTAATACCTGTAATAATCATTTTTATCCAACCTAATTTTCTGGCTTATGACCAGAGCTTTAGGTTCCTCAATTAAATACTGACTTCTAAACTCCTTAGTGCTGTATCAGCACTGTGTGTGTCCTCCCCCGCCCCACATAGAATGTTTGTTTTTTGTTTGTTTGTTTGTTTGTTTGTTTTTTGCTTGCCTATTCAGCCAGCTTTTTTCCAGATTGATTTACTGTTATTATTTATTTTAACCGTACTGTTGATTTCAATAGTTAGGGATGGGGAAATATTATTTGGCTCAATTGTTAATAGGGATCCAACCTAATCTGTAAATCTAAATATGTACATTTGAATACAGTAGTATTTCTGTTTTCACACATCTCCATTTTTTTCCTAAGAAAGTTCTCAAAACCAAAATCTATGTAGAAAAAATATGTACATTAAGAATTAGTGTAAATAATAGAAGAAAGTGATTTAGTATATAACAGAAAAAGTGATTTTTTTTAAGAACATACATTAGGAAAAAGTGTGTACTAATGCTACATGGAAGAATACATCCTCATTTTTCAAATCGATTAAAAAAACTGAGTTCAAAAACTAATGCAGACACAGGATGACACTTAAAATGTGTAATTTTTCAAGAGTAAAATGGGCAGATTTCTGCTCCCCGCCGTTCGGCAGAGCTGTTCGCGCAGGGGAGCCACCTTTGCCGCCGTCCTTGAGGCAGTGAGACCACTTTAGTTGTTGCAGGCAGCATTGCCTGCGACGGAGAATGAGGGGCAGGGCCAGAGGTTATAATAAGCCCAACCGCCCCTCTCCTCCTCCTCTTCAGTTCAAGCGATCAGTGAGATCGCTAGTGGTTTTTTCAACCTGAAGAGGACAGCAGCAGTTTACTGCTGACAGAGGGCTCGTTGTTCCCTTCCTGCTGCCCTCCGTTCCGCAGGGCTTCTTCGTGATCATGACTGGGGTCGGAGCAGAGTGAAGGCGGTTGCATGGGCGGCTGGCTGGTGTCGGCAGTCCTCACCCCCACTCCTGCCTTGGCTGAAGGCTCGTGGAGGAGCAGAGCGACGGCAGTTGCGTGGGCGGATGGCTGGTTGCAGCAGCCCCCACCTCCACCCCCCTGCTTTGGCTGAAATCTCGCAGACACTCAGGGAGTATTGGGACGCGAGGGGGGCATTGGTCGCTGACTTTTGCTGGCCATAGCCAGCCTTTTTTGGGGCGAGACTCGTCCTGACCCCCCCCCCTTGGCCTGCCATTCCTTCGCTGTTGGGGGGGGGCTCTCCCGCAGGTTTTAAGGGTGGTTTGGAGCATCCTGTGAATGGTGTTTGGGCTGTTTCTGGGGGGTTGGTGTTGTCGGGTGTTTTGGCGGGCCAGCAGCGGGCCATTTTTTCAACGGTCTGTTATCCACACCCTCCCCATTCTGAGTTATTGGGTTTTGGCGGGCCACCAGGGGGCTGTTGTTGACAGTTCGTTCTTTTTGACTCTGCTTTTGTTTAAGTTACTTCCTTTGGCGGGCCACCAGGGGGCCTGCTACACTGGCAGTTGCCCTAAGTGCGACAGGGCGTCAGTGGCAGCCATCTTGTGACCTGTTCTGTGAGGGTGCAGCCATTTTGTGTAGCTTGTAGAGCTAGGCCCTCTGTTGGGCCACCTGACATTGGATTATTAGTTATTGCGGTAATTTGTTGATTGTTGTTCATTGATTGTTACTTCAACTGGACCATTGTTGCATTTGATAGTGATGATAATAATAATAATAATAATAATAATAATAATAACTCCACTACAGGCTGGTTGGGGGCTGTTTTTGTTGATCACTTGATATCAATAACATCATTAATACAGTCTCATATTCACAACAATTCTAGTTGCATTGCTAAGATCTGTTTTATATTGAAGTTTGTTATTGGGTGTTTTATGATGGCATCCTGCAAGTGAAAAGGGGGCAGTAAAGGGAAGGGGTGGGCTGTTAAACAGCCCCCCCCAAATACCAATTAGTCTTGATCCTCCCTCTTCTAGCGATGAGGAGGATCAGATTCCTTGGCCGGCAATATTAGCCAGGATTCAACATCTGGAAAAGATACAAGGTGTTCAGGTAAATGAAGTGGTTAAGTCTAGTAGCCATAGTAAAAAGAGGAAGATGACTGACGATATTCTTTCTCGTTTAGAGGCATTGGAAAGGAACATTCACCCGGATGGGTTGTCTGGGTCCGAGCCGACGGGTGATGCTGCGGGCTCTATTCTGCCTCCGGTTACTCCCCAGGAACTGCCTGCGCCCGAGAATGTAACGCCAGGGACTTCAGGTGAGTTGCCAAACGATTCGCCTGCTACTCTCTCTGGGATGGCTTGGCCTTGGGGACATTGGCCTCCCCTCACACAAAATGTTACAGCTATGGATCCAGGTATGCAGGCAGCGCAGTCACCATGGCCTATGCACCCACAGGTGCCAAATTGGGCCCCATCGCACTGGTCACCTTGGTTCCCCTACATGCCTGGACCACTCGTTAGTCACCCAGGGTTTGGCCAATGCCCGCCTACTACGGCCCCAAATTTGGGCTATGATGCAGTGGCTTATTCTGCCATTCCATTTGGTGAGATGTCCCTTCCATTTGGGTGACCACTTGCTTCAAGCTGCAAGGGATAAGATAGTTAGGGGGGAATACGTCGATTTGTTTACCTTGCTTTATAGAGAAGTGGAAAAGAAAGATAGGGATGAAATGGATGAGAAGGATAAGAAGAAATTGAAGAAAAGGAAGGTAGAGAGGAACTGGACCAATTGGCTTTCCGGGTTTCTCATTTATGCCAGGGTTGTGGTTAAATCTCATCCTCATTGTGCAGCTGCCTTGTTTCAATATTTGGATATAATTCACAGGGCGTATGTTGACTTTGCAGGTCCTGCATGGCTCCTGTACGATGAGGACTTTAGGATGAGGGCTGCTATTTACCCATCTTTGAGATGGGATATGATGCATCCACAGTTATGGATGCAGCTTATGACTCCGGCTCGCCCAATCCAAGGAGAAAGAACCCACAGTGGACATCTGGTTAAATCCTCTAGCAGCCCCATGGCTCAGTCGCCCACCAGCACAGTTCTGGCCACCAAGCAAGTTTGTTGGGAATTTAGTTCCCACGGGTTTTGTACCAGGAAACCCTGTAGATTTAGCCACGAGTGCTCCATATGTAGCGGGGGCATTCCTTTCGGAATTGCCCAAGGGGCAAGCCACTTACCCGCATTGGTAGAGCCATTCAAGGAAGGAGAGGTGGCAACGCTACCTCTCACCCTCAAAAAGGGACCCACCCCAATAAACAATGAGGTGCTGCGGCGATGGCTTCTTGTCTATCCCGACAGGGAAGCTGCTAAATATCTACTTGAGGGTTTCCAGTTTGGCTTTAAGATTCCATTTCAGGGTGTTAGGTGCCCCTTTTGGGCTCGCAATTTAAAATCAGTTGTTGGTATGGAGCATGTTATTAGGGAAAAAATTAAAAAAGAAGTTAATGAGGGTCGTGTTTTAGGTACTTTTCCCAGTCCTCCAGTTCCCAACCTCAGAGTATCCCCGCTGGGTGTTGTGCCCAAAAAGGCCCTGGGAGAGTTTAGGCTCATTCATCATTTATCATACCCGAAAGGGGGTTCGGTGAATGACTCTATTCCCCATGAGCTGTGTACTGTGAGGTATACATCTTTTGAAATGGCCGTTAAGGCGGTTCGATTACAGGGTTGGGGAGCTGAGTTGGCGAAGTGCGATATTAAATCTGCCTTTCGACTTCTTCCAGTTCATCCGGACGACTTTGAATTGTTAGGTTTCCAGTTTGAGGGACAATTTTACATGGACCGCGCTCTCCCCATGGGCTGTTCAGTTTCGTGCAATGCATTCGAAACATTCAGCCCCTTTCTTGAATGGGCTTTGAAGGCCAGGACTGGCTTGTGTAGCGTTGTCCATTATCTAGATGGTTTTTTGCTGATAGGACCCTATCAACCTGGCCAGTGCTTATATTTGTTACGTCAATTTGAAGCGATGGCAGGTGAACTGGGGGTCTCCCTAGCACCTGAAAAAACAGAAGGTCCCGCCCAAGTGTTGACTTTTCTGGGTGTCGAAATCGACACGGTCAACCAACACTGTCGATGGTTGGAGGCTAAAGTCACCGATCTGCAGGATAGAGTTATCCTGTTCTTAACTAGGCATAAAGCTACATTGCGTGACTTTCAGGTCCTTATAGGACACTTGAATTTTGCGTGTAAGGTGGTAGCACCTGGCAGGGCCTTCCTTCGCCGACTTTATTATGCCATTAAGGGTGTACGTCAGCCATACTTTTTAATCCGCATAACTAGGGATGTTAGGGCTGACTTACTTGTTTGGCAACAGCTTTTAGAACAATTTAATGGTGTCTCTTTTTGGTGTGAGGAACGGAAGCTAAAAGGTAATTTACAGATTGCGTCAGATGCGGCGGGGTCCACAGGGTTTGGAGATTATTTTGGGGGACGGTGGTACGCAACAGGTGGCCTCCAGACTGGGCTACTTCAAGTATTGTTGCTGATTTGACATTTTTGGAGTTCTTCCCAATTTTGGTGGCAACCACCATTTGGGCCAAGGAGTTAGCAAATTCATCTGTGCACTTTTGGTGCGATAACATGGCAACCGTTCAAGTGATAAACTCCCTTACCTCGAAGTCCCCTTGGGTGATGGTACTTGTCAGGGCCTTTACGCTACAGTGTCTGAAGTTTAATATTCTGTTTGTGGCTCGGCATGTGGCGGGTGTTAACAATGGAATTGCTGACACTCTTTCCCGCATGCAGATGGAGCGCTTCAGAGAACTGACCCCAGATGCAGCACCCGAGAGCGATCCGATGCCGGCAAGCCTGTGAAGGCTTGGGAGGTTGAGCTCGTAAGGGCACTAGGTATGTCCATGGCACTGAGCACTAAAAAGGGATACGCCAGAGCCTTGCGTGAATTTTTTCAGTTCAGGGAACAGTCAGGTTTCGGACAGGGCATCCCAATCCCTTTTCAGCACCTCTTTCAGTTTTGCGTTTCCCTGTATTGTAAGGGTTTATCTCCACAATCCATTAAAATTAGACTTTCGGCAATTGCATTTTGGCTCAAAGCCCAGGGTGTCCCAGACAGTACAGGGGATTTCCGTCTTAGGAAAGCCCTGGAAGGATGATACAGGGAATGGGGACATAGGGCAGACAGTAGGGTCCTGATTTCCCCCGCCATTTTGAAAGGGTTACCGAACATTTGGTTAGACATTTGTAAGTCTTCATATGAGGTGCTGCTTTTTTACGCAGCCGCGTTGATGGCCTTTTTTTGGAGCTTTACGCATTTGCGAGCTTGTGCTGGCATCCAGGACGGATGTTTCTCATCGAGCTTTGGAATTGAGAGATGTCATTATGGAGGGCCGCCAGGTTACCCTGACCTTGCGCTTTTCTAAAATGGATCAATATAGAAAAGGCAAGCGTTGTTGCTTGCTGCCTTGTAGCGACCCCGAGTTATGTCCAGTTAGGGCTTTACAGCAATTTTTAGGTAGTTGGGGGCCACGCCCAGGCCCACTCTTTATACATGCGGATTCTTCCCCACTGACCAAATACGAGTTCTGGACGCTGACGGCTAAAGCACTAGGTAAGTTGGGTCTTCAAGGGGTGCGTTTTGCCACCCACTCCTTCAGTATAGGAGCTGCTTCCACGGCCTCTGCAATGGGCATGCCGTCAGCTGCAATCCAAGGGATTGGCCAATGGAGGTCCTCCTCCTATCGGCGTTACGTGCATCCATTGACTTACTAACTAATTATCTTCCCCTTTTATTTTTCAGATTCTAGGTCAGTGTCGGTGAGGCTGCGGGTGTTGATCTGTGGCCACAGTATGGTGTACTGGGCTGCCCGGCAGGCCCGACTGGGTCACTATGGACCTCACCTGGGGCTGGGAAACGGGGCAACTGTTGAATGGTTGGGGGAAAGGGGTTTACGTTGGTGTGGCCTGTTGCCATTGCTTTTTGAGGAGCGCCAAGGGCCTCCCCCTAACATTTTGGTTTTACATTTAGGGGGAAATGATTTGGGCCTGTTGAAGGGTAAGGCCCTTCTCCTTCAGGCAATCCATGACACGCAATTGATCAAGTCGCAATGGCCTGAGGCTACCATCATGTGGTCCGCCATGCTGCCTAGGCTGCAGTGGAGAGGGGAAGGTGATCCCCACTTACTGGACAAAGCCCGGAGAGGGGCCAACCGGGAAATTAAGAACGCTATGTATAAGGGGTTGGGATATTACCTTCCGCACCCTGATATCGTGTCCAGGAGGCCTGAGCTCTACAGAGCTGATGGGGTTCACCTCTCGGACGCCGGAAGTTCGACTTTCTTGAGTGATCTTCAGCAGGGGTTGAGGAACCTCTTGGACGAGCTGGTGGGGGAAAGGGACTAAGCAGACGCTTGCCCCTTTCTGTGGCGGGAAAGGGGGAGGCTTAGCTTCGGTGAGCACCTTGGCACCAATTTTCTGTGAAGGTAGGGTCTCTGGAAGGGCCACTTCAGGTCTTGGGGCCTAAGGGGACAGAAGGAGACCCGCCTCAGGGTTGGCCTAAAGGATAATCCTTCAACCCAATCTGTGGGGCTTGGGTGAGGGGCTTTTGTGTTCACCTTCCAGACGAGGGCCAGATGGGTAGCAACCCCAGGCAACTGGGGTTCCTATCCAGGACCCAGGTGTTCGCCAGGGAAGGCTGAGGGGGGGTGTGGTCCAGTATAGACCTACTGCCTCAGCTGGTCCCTCACCAGATAGCCTCCCCCAGTTGAAGATTTTAGAAGGAATTTAAATAGGTTGATTTAAATAAAAACATTTTATTTCACCCGATTCATGTGTGTGGTCTCTTTATTCTGCAATCGGCTGGCAATCATCCTTTGTAATGACAACATAGTAAGGATTGGTGCTGCTGCTTTTTTTCCCTAAAAGGTCATTTTCTGGAATATACATTTAAATTTTTGTTTATTTATTCACTTCATTATTTTGGAATTTGAAACCTGATGTTTGTTGCACTTCTATCCTGTGGTGCTGATGGTGATTGAGCAGCCAGCTTCTTCTTTTTTTTCCTCCCAAATATTTTTATTCATACTTATTTTCCAGCATTAAAAAAGAAAAAAATTGGTATCCACATACTTATGCATAACGTACCTACATACATATATACCAGGGGTTTATCTCATATCTGTTTAAATACAATAAATAACATAAATAAACCAAATCATTTACTTAACTTAAAGTATACAGTGTTCTATCTATTGTATTTTGTTTGTTTTGAATATCTTTAATCCCATCCACCACACATTCTCTCACTCTGCTCTTTCTATCTCTCCAACCGTATTTCTTTTTCCATCCTAACTTACTTCTATCACTCTATCACGCTATCGTTTTTACACCCACCTATTCTATCAATTTCTCTCATTCAAATCAATGTTCCTCTCATTCAAATCTTCCTATCCAGTCTCCCCATACTTCCCATTATTTATCTATGTGCATCATTCAATTTTCTATTTATACATATATAAATTGTTTATATATATACTTCCTTTTTGCTTTCCCAGAAATTAATGTTTGTTTCATGTGTTAATGTGGTTCCATTTCACTTTATTTGAAGATTTAGAGTTTATTTGACATTTAATATTTAAGTCTAATATCTTCAAGTTTTATTTTATTCCATTTTTCCTTTGTAACTGTTGTTGCAGGAGAGGTCATATTATCGTTCCTCTTATTTACTTGTTCTACTCTTTCCCCATGTCCATGTTCCTGTCTTTTTTTTCAATCTCAAATCTGAGGTGTTTATATATGTATATGTATAAATTATGTATAAATTGTGTATAAATTGTAGTATAATAATGTATTGGTTTGTTTATCTGCAGTTTTTGGACTTTATTTGCTTTCTAGTGTATTATAAAATTAATCATTCTTGTTTCCATGTATTTCGATACCATGGTCCAATCTTCTGCAAACTTTCCTATATCTTTTCCTTTAAGTAACATTGTTAATTTGTCCATCTCTATCATTTCGTATAATTTCTCCAACCATTGGTCCCTTGATGGTATTTCTTTTTGCTTCCATTTACTGGCGAATATTATTCTGGCTGCTGCCAGCATATAAAAAATCATCTTTCCATTTTGTCTTTCTAGTTCTTGTTCAATCATTCCTAGAAGATATATTTCTGGTTTTAGGGGGAGCACAATTTTAAAAATGTCTTGAATTAATCTTTGTATTTGTAACCATTATTTTTTAGCTTCTTCTCACATCAACCACATATGAAAAAAAGTACCATTTTTATTATCACACTTCCAGCAGTTCGGTTTTGCCTTCTTATACATTTTTGCTAGTTTGTTCAGTGAAAGATGCCATCTGAAATACATTTTATAAACATTTTCTCTAATGTTTTGTGATAACATGTATTTCATCCTTGTAGTCCACATTTTTTCCCAATTATGTAGCTCAATGGAATGGCCAACACTTTGTGTCCATTTTATCATGCTTTGCTTTATTGTCTCTTCTTCAGTTTCCCATTTCTTATTTCCAGCTTGTATTATTTTTTCCAATTCTGACCTTGTATCTTCAAATCCTTCTAATTTCATATCAATCTTATCTCTCTCTTTTAGTTGCCTATATAGGTACCAATGACATTTATAATCTTCTCTTTCTAGTTCTTCTTGACTTTTAATTCTAAGATGACTTTCTTCTCCCGTCAATATATATTTATATAAAATCCATTTGTGTGTTGGCACACCTTCTCGACTATATAGAGCTTCATGCGGGGAGGCCCACAGAGGTATTTTAATACATAGTCTATTTTTATCCAGACTCTCAATAAGGACTTTCTAATTAAATGGTTATTGAAGTCTTTGTTTAATCTATCCTTGTTATAAAACATATATGCATGCCAACCAAATCGGTTATTATCTCCTTCCAGTTTTAATAATTTGTCATCTTCCAATGTAATCCAACCTTTGATCCAAAGTAGACAGCATGCTTCATAGTAAACTTTTAAATCTGGAACATTTAGCCCAACTCTTTCTTTAAAGTCTTGTAACACCTTCATCTTTACTCTCGGTTTCTTCCCTGACCAAATGTATTTCGATATTTCCCGTTGCCAATTTTTAAACACTTTTTCGTTATGTAGGACTGGAATCGTTTGAAACAAAAACATCAGCTTTGGTAATATATTCATCTTAATTGCCACAATTCTGCCTAAAAAGGATAGTTTTAAATTTTGCCAATTCTTCAGATCTTTCTTAATTTCTGTCCAGATTTTCTTATAGTTGTTTTGAAATAATCCCCAAATATTGAGACTTCTTAACAATTTCCCGCTCTGATATTTCCGTTAGGTCCTTTTTTTCTTTTCTTGTCATATTTTTCGTTATTATTACTATTTTTTCACTATTTACTTTTAGCCCCGTTAGTAATTCGAACTCTTTCAAAACTGTTGACAATGTCATTATACCTCTAATTGGTTCACCCAAAGAAATAACCAAATCGTCTACATACATTTTTAATTTGTACTCTGTTCTCCCTACTTTAATTCCTTGTATCATGTCCTCTTCCTTCATTCTTTTATTTAATAGTCCCATCACCAATATAAATAGAAGAGGGGATAGTGGACACCCCTGTCTTGTGCCTTTTCTAATTTGGAATTCCTTCGTCTTTTCCCCATTTATTAGCAGTTTCGCTGTTTGGGTACAGTAAATTGTCTCTACCCAGTTGATAAATTTTGGCCCCACATTTATTATTTTTAGAATCTCAAATATTACTGACCATTTAACATTATCAAAGGCCTTTTCCATGTCTAAGAAGATTAAGGCCAATTTCTTGTCTCCATGATTCTCCACATATTCTATCAAATTTAAAACGTGTCTTGTGTTACCTGTTAAATATCTTCCTGGTAAGAACCGTCATTGTTCTTCCTCGATCCAATCTGTCAAAACCTTATTCAATCTGTGGGCTAGCATATTTGCGAATATTTTATAATCAACATTTAATAAAGATATTGGCCGATAATTTTTAGGTTCTTGTGGGTCCTGATTCACTTTGGGAATTAATGTTATGTTAGCCTCTTCCCATGATTTAGGGTAATTACCTTTTTTGATAGCTTCCAATATTTTTTTTTCATTAGAATAATGAGATGATCTTCCATCGTTTTGTAATATTTTGGAGTGAAGACATCTGGGTGCCTTCCCGATCTTTAATTTCCTTATAGCTTCTACCACTTCCATTATCATTATAGGTTGATTCAAACTCTGTTTTTGTTCTTTTGTGAGTTTAAGTAAATTTTGTTGTTTTAAGAAGTTATGAATGTTTCCACTTTGTTTACATTGTTTCCCATACAATGCTGCAAAGTAGTTTCTGAAGAATTTTTTTTATTTTTTCCTGATCCGAAGAGATTTCTCCTCTTTCCTTCACTTTAGCAATATAGTTTCTGTTTTTCAATTTCCTAAGTTTATATGCAAGCCACCTTCCCGGTTTATTTGCTTGTTCAAATTGTGTCTGCTTTATAAATTGCAATTTTTTTCTGCATTGTTTTCTTCCATTGTTTCCATTGGTAGTTGTTTTTGTAACATTTTAATCTCTGTAATGATCTCTTTTTTAGATGGATCTTGTTGAAGTTGCTTTTCTTTCTGCCTTATTTCTTCTTTAATCTTTGTTGTTTTCTTGTTTTTCTTTTTGTTTATTTCAATATTTTGTTGGATGAAGAACCCACGCATGACTGCCTTAGATGCTTCCCACACTGTAATAATGTTTGTTTCTTCATTTACATTTTCTTCAAAATACCATTTTAATATTTGTTTCGCTTTCCCTATTTCATCTTCTCTTTGTAAAAGGCAATCATTTAATCTCCAATTGTATTCATTTTTTCCCTTTTGTCTCCAATATTACTGGGTTATGATCTGTCCAGATCCTTCGGAGAATGTCTATTTTCTGCACCTCTTTACACATATTTTGAGATATCATAAAGAAGTCTATCCTCGAGAAAGAGTTATGTCTTTCTGAATAAAACCTATAGTCTCTAGCATTTTCATATTTGTGCCTCCAGATACCAACCAGGGATGAATTCTCTGTCATCACTTCAAATGTTTTTGGCAACTTCCCTTGATTTTCTTTCACATTTTTTGATGATTTCCTGTCTATCTATCTCTGGGGATATCACTCCATTCCAATCCCCACAGATCAGCACTCTATCATGATCATAATCCAATATTTTTTCCAAGAGTTTTGGTAAAAATCACTTTTCTTATCCAACGGTGCATATAATACAATAATTAATGTTTTTTTTTCCTGCTGTACTCTTCCTACTATTCCAATGGAATGTCCATCCGGATCCTTAAATAATTCTCCTGCTTGTACCTCCTGCCTTGCATATATGACTACCCTTTTTTTTTCTCTTTAGCCAATGATGCAAATTCTTTACCTAGTTTCTTATTTCTGAGTAGATGAGCATCCTCTTGTTTTGTATACGTCTCCTGTAGACAAATTATATCTATTTTTTTCTTTTCTAAAAAATGAAATATTTTCCTTCTCTTTTCTGGTATGTTCAACCCATTTACATTCCAAGTTCCTATCTTTTGATTCCTTTTTGCCATTTTGTTTCCTTAAGTCTATGTTTCCACTATCTCTTCCTCTTCTTCTTTATTTTCCTCTTCTTGTACTTCTTCCTCCTCATCATCATCATCATCTAAACCTCTTTCTTTCTCCCCCTTCTCACCTTCTGCTTCTTTTCTTACTTTTGGTTCATCTCCATATTTTGCTCCTAAATCCTTCCTATACTTCTCCAAAAATTCTTCTGCTTTTACAGGGTATTGATTTTAAAGTTCTTCTGTTTGAATCTAAATGTTACTCCTTCTAACTTCTCCCACTTATAACTGATTCCATTCTTCCGTAATTCAGACATTAGTAAATAGTAGTTTCTTCTTTTCTTCAAAATCCTCAGGGGAATATTCTTGAAGATCATTATTTCATTTCCTTCTATCTGAAACCTCTGTTCAAAGTTTCTTTGGAGTATCATATCTTTAGTTTTCTTCCGCACAAAGTACACCACCACATCTCTAGGTATACTTCTCTGCTTAGCAATTCTGGATGATATCCTGTAGATTTTATCAATTTCCCATTCGAATTGAGATTTTGTTTTACCAATGAATTTGGCCAGTCTTGGAATTAATATTTTATATAAGTCTTCATCTTTCTGCTCTTGGAGTCCTCTGAGTTTTATGCAATTTTCTCTCCATCTTAATTCCTCAAGTGCTTTTTTTTTTTTTTGGTCTTAAGACTCTATCTCTTCAAATCAAGGGATATGATAAAACTCTATTGTTGATTCTCTGTTTTTTGTCACTTACTGTTTTTATCTTCTATCAAAGTGATCTATCAGGTCACTTTAATCTCAAATCTGTAAATATGTATAATTTCAATTTCCAATTCAATCTCTAATATCAATTATATCAATTATCTGACAATTGAACAATCAGATTTCTCAGCAAAATTAGAGAAAAATAGGAGAGTCAAAAGTAGAGCTAAGTGTAATATCGTTGTAACCGGAAAACTATTTTTCCAAATTAATCTACCAGAGGTCAGCAAGATGTGTTTACCTCTGAGCTAGCAGAGTTTACTGACCTCAATTCTTTGTGAATATCAAAATCTGTCTGCAATCAAATACTATATATAATCAAATGCTTATGTTATAACAGTTATAACAGTTATATCAAAGTGTGATTAAATCTTATTTGCTATTTTTAACCATTTTTACCGATTTAAACAAATGCTGGCTATCTCTTTGCAAAACAATTTCCCACTTTGCTTATACAATATTTTACTCCAATCTCAAACAGCTTATTTCCAGTCCCCCTCCCTCCTTCTTTACCTCACTTACACTTCTAATTTCCTGCCTACTTATATCCTATGCTTTCCCCTTCCTTCCCTTCATTCACACCACCGTTATTATCCCTCTTCCACTTTCTTCTGTTTCTTTTCTTCTACCTTATTTTCTATCTGTCTTGCTTTGCCTTGTCTCCCACCATTTACCCCCTTCAACCTTCTCTTCCCCCCTTGACCTACAACTACTTCCCCCTACCTTCTATCACTTACTCTTTCTCCCTTCTTCTCTCCTGCCCCCCTGGAGCTATCTTATTAATTGTCTTATAAAGTTTCCTTCCTTTTCCTTTCATGTTTCGCTACCTTGACTATATCTTCCCATCTTCCAGGACCTTTCCCTGTTCCTCTTTTCCACTTCCCCTTTCCTCCTTTTCTATTCTGCTCCTTAACTTCCCACGTTCTTCCTACCTACTTCTTACTAGCAACCACCCTCATGTCAGACCCCCTCCCTATCCCGTTCACATTCCCTTCCTTCCCTTCTCCCCACCCTTGTCCTCCAATATTTAACCATACCCAAACACCTCCCTCCCGATCCCTCCTTCTGCCCTTCTTACTCTCCCTTTGTGTTCGTCAATCTTTTCCCCGGTATTTTCTTATAATATTTAAATTCTGTATATTTTAATTTCCATTGTCATCACCTCTGTTCTTTTCCTATTCCTGCTGGCTTGCGTCTACTCAGCTGTTCTCCTTCCTTTCCACTTTATATTCGCCTCTGTCTCACTCCGGATCGCCGTCTTTCTTTCGCATTCAAAGTCACCTTCTTCTTTTATTCTTTTTGCTCCATCTTCTTTATTCAGCTTTATACCGCTTTGGAGTTGCAACTCTCTCCCCTTTAAATGTATCTTCGTCTCTGTCACTGTTACAGTCTTTCCTGTCCCACTCCTAGTCTCCTTTTTTCCCCCTAAAGACTATCTCAAATAATCATTATAAACGAGAGACTTAGGGAGCTGGGTATGTTTAGCCTGGAAAAAAAGATGGTTAAGAGGTGATATGATAGCCCTGTTTAAGTATTTGAAGGGGTGTCATGTTGAGGATGGAGCAGGCTCGTTTTCTGCTGCTCCAGAGACTGGAACACGGAGCAATGGATGCAAGCTCCAGGAACAGATATTCCACCTCCACATTAGAAGGAACTTTTTGACAGTAAGAGCTGTTCGGCAGTGGAACACAGTCCCTTGGAGCGTGGTGGGGTCTCCTTCCTTGGAGGTCTTTAAACAGAGGCTGGATTGCCATCTGTCAGAGATGCTTTGATCAAGATTTCCTGCACGGCAGGGGGTTGGACTGGATGGCCCTCGTGGTCTCTTCCAACTCTACAGTTCTTTGATTCTATGATTCTATGATTCTATGAGTCCCAGTCTTGATCACTTAGTTGTCAATTTTAGATTACTTATTAGTCAAAGTTATGTTCGTTATGTTATGTTGTATGAATATTCAGGGATTTCCTCTTTTCTTTTCCAAGATTATATTTCCCCACAGGGTCTGTTTTTCTCCACAGTAATGGTAATAATGGCAGTTGTGGCGGCTGTGTAAAACACCAACTCCGCTCAGCCGCGAATCTCAACTTTTAAATCCACCTACTGCTGGACAAAGGATCTTATAGCAGAAAGTGTATATATCAAAACAGAAACTTTGTATATATCAAAACTGAAACTCTGTATCAATCTCCACCAGAAGGGAAGGGAAAACAAAACCAAGATAATCCAGTGAGGGGGAATGTTTTCCAATTGTCTTACAGAGAGGGGGATAATGTATCCGCTCCACTCTTGCTTTCCATTCAGTTTTTTTCCCATCTAATCCATCTCTTTCTCATCTCCTCCTACTTCCACACTGCTTCAGCAAGGAAAAAAGATATTATATATAGGAGATAAATGTAACTCTTTTGTTATTTCACTTAGTTAAATGTCTCTGTCCTCTTTTTCACTTTGATTTTTTTTAATCTCCTTCTCTCTAACCTCCGTTTCACACTGTCTCTGTATGCAGCTTGAAATTGCTCCTTTTTTTTATCAGTTCATCTAGCTGCACAAGTCCATGAAACTTATACTTGAGATGCTGACAAGTTCTGGTTTAGACTGAATACCTATTTTTTGTATCTTATGAGTGTTTTCTTTCTTTTAAAATTGGTGGCAGAGCTTTGCTAAGGCAAGCCCCAGCAGCACTCATGCGGCGGTGGTTCCAGCTTCGATCCCCTCCACTCCTTTCCTCCAATGATCTGCTTACTGCATCTGATCCTTGGGGTGCAGGACAGGCAATGGATCTTTGAGAGCCCCTCTGGTTCCCCCGTGCCAGGGGGAAACTCCTAGCCCACTTTTGATGTTTTAAAAGCCCGGGCTGCAACCGCATGAGGCTAGACCTCCCTGACAGCTGCTCAGTGAAAGTCTGTTCACTCTGCCATAGCCAGCCGGAAGTTGAGCAGCCAGCTTCTGTTGCCTTATCATGTAGGTATAAATGTGAATGCAGCTACTTATTGCAGCCTGACTTTTATTTCAACTGTGGTCTATCTTCAGATTTTAGAAGTTGAAGTTATATGAAGTGAAAAGGGATATAACAATTAGTAACACATAGCCAGTATGCCTTTGGTGCCAGAACATAAATAAACCATTCAGAATATATTTATTTTAAGGATAACTAGATTGATCTCACCATATCCAATCTGTTGCATGTCATTTAGTGATTCACTTCAATCACAGTTCCAATCACAGTTCATGGATTGTTTTGGAAAACATTTATATCACTTTATTATGAATACGGTATAGCCATCTGTAATGTCACTGGTGAAATACTTTTGTAAAACCTGTTTGGTTATTTGAAGTGAAATCTTCATGACCTCTTGACCTCTTTTCATCTTTCATAGAGGTTACCGAACTGGTTTTACCTCTTGACTTGATGAGTCAAAGATTTCAAGATGAAAAAGAGCCCTCTTTTGTAACTCTCATTATTGTACAACAACCATTCACCCTTGCTTCCTTTCCTTCTCACTGCTTTCACTATGTTGTGACAATTAACCATTAGGGATGGAAATAATATTTGAAAATATTCAAAAAAAAATGTTGAAAAACATCTTTGTTTATTTTTTGCAAAACCCCGATGAGAAGAATCCTGGACTAACAAGAATATTTGTAGTTTGGGACTTATCCTGAACAAAATTTGCATGTGGTTGTTTGGTGCAGAAAATGGCATTTTCTGCATGGGAAAATAATATTTCAACACAGAAATATTAATTCCTGCACAGAATACAGATCTAAACCTGTGTGATATGAGGCACTGTGGGGAAGGATCTGCTTTTGCTGGTGAATTTTCCTGATGAAGGAGAGGCCAGTGTTGATTACATCATGTGCAATATGCCATGATGCCAGGCATTTGTGGGTGGAGCTTGACTGCAAGGCAAACTCATTCCAGTCACTTGGGAGCCCAGCTCAAGATGAGTAAGAAGACTCATTTAAAAAACAGGATTGATGTTAATGCTCCACCTCTTACCAAATACCAATTGTGGTCTGTTACTTCCAAGGCCTTACAGCACTTAGGTCTTCAAGTGGTTAAATTTGGGACCCATTCATCTAGTACTGGGGCAGCTTCTATAGCTTTTGCCATGGATCTGAATGTGGGAGTAATCCAGTGTATTGGGCACTGGAGACCACTTGCTTATGAGAGATATCTGTGACCTCTCAAATTCATGAATCATATGATTCTGTTTTCTAATGTTGTATTTTCCAGGTTCTAGGTTTTGTCTGGAGAGGTGACAGGTCCTGATTTGTGACCACAGTACAGTTTGCTGGGTGGCATGTCACCCAGTAAACCATAGCTATTATGGTGCTAATGTCGGGTGGGCAGAGTGACCAGGCCACAATAGAGTGGCTAAGGAAAAGAGGCATTTGGTGGCATGATTTCTTGCCTCTGTTGTTTGAAGAGTGTAGTCAGCCTCCTCCTCACATTTTTGTCATTCGCCTGGGAGGGAATGGCCTAGTTTTGTTAAAGGGTAAGGCCTCATCATTCAGGCTCCTCATGACTTCTGGGTCATACAGAATAGATGGCCAGGAATAATATTGATGAGGTCAGCCATTTTGCCTTGCCAAGTCTGGTGGGGTGAGGATGATCCCTGTTGCATTTATATAGCCCCCAGAAGGGCAAATAGGGAAATCTGTAATACCCTGAACAGGGGGTTGGGCCACTTCCTCCCACATCCAAATAAAATATTTCAGTGCCCTGAGCTCTACATAGTGGATGGCATGCATTTATCTGAGGATGGTAATATTTTATTCTCAGGGGTCTTGCAATAAGGGATGAGAGGCTTTTTGGACTGAATGGTGGTGGAATGGGATCCCCCATTCCGTTTCTGTCACAGAGGTTCGTGCGTCTAAAAAGGTGACCTGTTATGCTGCTGAGATCCCAGTGTCAGTCAGTGAGATCAAGACAGCAAAGTAAGTGACACACTTTTTTGTACCTTCCCCAGGTTACTTGTAATGTTTTCAGTGTGTTTTTCTTCTTGCTGTCACTTCTTAAAAAACTTTATTTTGCTTTGAATTTTTGAATTTCCCGTGCTCTCATGTTCTTGTAATTTCAAACCAAGAAGTAACCAGAGCTCCGTTCAAGCTCCATTCAGTCCTGAGCTGCCCTGTATGCATGAGAAAGGTAGGTGTGAAACTTTTAATTATTGTGCAGGGACAGGGATGGGAGAGGGGTGGGAAAGGAGATTGCAGGACAGGAACACTTTTTTTGTTCTGGTCTGATAATCTCCATAGTTCAGGACAAACGTTGCTGTATAGTTGGCTATACTAACATCATTTATATGCTGGGAAACAGATTCTGTCTGGTATCATTGCATTCAACTTGCAAACAAGTTTCTAAATTTTCTCCTGGGGTTGTAAGCATTTATAAGTGTAAGGGTTTTGTTTTGTTTTGTTTTAATTTTATTACTGGTCAGGTTGGCCATATGTGACGAATCTTGCAAATTAATGTTCAGAGCCATTTTAATGTTTTGTCCAAGACAAATGTTAAACGTAATTTGAAGGTCAGTGGAAGCAATAGAATTGTTTCTGGAAAGCATTAATATCACTTTACCCTTAAACAGTCTTGTCTCTGAGTGGAACAGAAAGCAATTTAGGAAATTGATTGCTGAGATAAAGAAAAATAAAATGGAAGAAAAGGCATGGCATTAAAAGTGTTGCAAGGTACGGGAGGGAAGAGCTGAGTTTTGAAGCAGTAATAATGACTCTTTGATGCCAGGTCTTGAAATACTTTTCATATTGTTTTTCCTGACTTTCTCTCTCTCTCTCTCTCTTTCTGTGTGTGTGTGTGTGTGTTTCAATCCTTTCATTTCCAATTAGTGTAATATTTTAAGTGATAATGCAACAAATACAATAGAAATGCAGCCCTATTAATTATATACATGAAGTTGATAACCCTTTCTCATTAGCTAACACTGGGTAGGAAGAATGTTTTAAATTATGGCATCCCACCTTTTAAAAAATACATTACAATTTATTTCAGATTTGCAAAGTTCTTTCAGCCTCTTGCATAGTTTACACTGTTCTATTCCTCTCAGGGATGTCATGTGACTTCCCTGCATGCCCCCTGAGATAACTTGCTGCCCTCAAGTGTAGTGGAGTATTTTTCCTCATCATAAGTGTTAGAGCAGTCTTCAGCTACTACTCTGGTCAGCTTTTGTTCATTGAATAGATGAGAACAGTATCATGTTCATTACACGAGGGAGCAATCTCTCTTGGGCTCCACTGGCTGATCTTACTAAAGCACTTCTCGTTTCTCTGAAATTTCCTTAGCTCTTTCATCTGAAGAACAAACAGAATTAGAGGATGCTTGAGAAACTCTGTCTTTGTAAATTTCTAAAGCAATGGTGGGAAAAGTGCAGCCTGCAGCCTGTATTTGGTTCACAGAGGCCATTTGGTGAGACCTCAGACCCACCCATAACCCAGGAAATGGGCTAGAAGATAGCTTCCTGTTTTAAAAAAGACTTCATCTTCAGCAAACATGTGGCAAAATTTTCTCCACATCTTGATGACAGGGGGCATTGGGAGGCAAGTTGAATCAGAATCTTTTTTGGGTTGACGTGCCATCAAAGGAGTATACGTCTCCAAGGTTATTGTCAGCTCTTGACAGTTGAACACATCTTGTCTGTACAGACTTACTTGATCTACATGTCTCAGATTATGGTACAGAACAGAACAATTTCCCACAGGGTAAAACATGGAAAACTGATGTGGAAAAATTATTTATTTCAAACATATATCTATATACTGCTATAAACATATATCTATATACTGCTATTCCTTAATGAGCCCAAATCAGATGACAACATATGCAGATAAAAAAACTTTATTAAAAAGGGGGAGGGGTAGTTTATCTGCTTTATGTTGTGTGCACTGTGAATTAAGTGAGATTTTGTTTGCAAGTTTGACCATAGTGCATCAAAAGAAACAATTTGACACACAATTGCAAATGTATAGGATACATATATCATACAAAAGATGCTTGCATAATCCTGGATCAGGATTTCTTGGATTACACATGTGTTCGTTCCCCACCTCCACCCCCCAAAAAAACCACATATGTATCAACTGTTGATCCTGAAAGTGCCTCTGAGGCCATTTACAACAATTAATTTCAGAAGGTAAGATTTCTTTTTAAAACAAACAAAAATAAATAAAACAAAATAAATCTAAAACAGGTAGACATTAAATGAATCATCACTGTCAATAGCATATGAAAATCCCCTCCACACATCTGATCATAGATGCAGAATTAATTTAAAAAGCACTCTGAAAAATAGTCAACAACAAAGCCATGTTTAAAAAATCCTGTCTAATCAATATAATCTCATTTTTGTAGACAGAGCAACTCTATGTGCTCTACCTATGTGGCTAACATTAAGCTATGCTAGCCATGTTTGCACTCAGATCATTGTATAGAGCAAGTGGTCTAAAAGTGCCAATGCAATTTGCAATTACAATCAGTGAATGTGTTTAAATTCAACTACTGGAAGTCTATGTCAGCACCTGAAGTAAATAACAGTCTTTGTGATGTACTTGTCTGTCCCAATAAATGTGTTCATTTGAAACTGTCATTGGTAAATGTCATGATTTATTACAGCTTGTGCTTCCTAAAAATAACATTGCCACAACTACACAACAGAACACTTAAGGGAAAGGAATGACTTCTTTCTCTGGCACATTCTCCTTTGTTTGCCAGAGGATTTTTCACAATAAGCCATCACTTAGTGGTAAAAGGGCAGGATTTGTAAATCACACAATGCTTGATTTCCTATTCCCTTTCTGTAGTTTACTTGATGGAACCAGCAAGATTAGACAAGAAACTGCTTAAAAGAGAAGGGAGGGAAAGGTTCAGTTCAAACAGAAGATGTTTATTTCACTCAATAATCTCCTAATGTTTACTTGACCTTTGAATTCTTAGCCATATTGGTTTTCAAATCTCACAATTTTGTTTGTAATATGTAACAAGGAAAGTAGTATAACTAGGCACATTTATTTGGAACAAAGTCCTGCTATGACCAATGAGGCTTGCACTATCAGTAAATACTGTATATTCTGGTGTATAAGACGACTGGGCGTATAAGATGACCCCCCCCCAATTTTTAAGTTAAAATATAAAGATTGGTATATACTTGCTGTATAAGACTACCCACCACCACCCGCCCTCCCCAAAGCCCCATCTCAGACTTGGGAAGGACGGGAGCTGGCTAGGAAGCTTCGTAGTCACCTTGGAGGTTTGGCTGGCTGGTGTGGGGGGAGCATTCCCAGCCAAAAAGAGAGGTCCCCAAGAATCTGTACTTGGAGCAGTGCACCCAGTTTAACCCATTCATTAATAATCAGGACTTCAACATTAGCAGTAATATCTTTAAATAAAAAGGGACAATGAAGACCTCTAAGAAGTCTCTCCAGACTGGTATATTGGGTATTAAAATGTGCTTTCATCTATAGCTAGTTAATATTTATTCAATTGCATGCATTATGTTTACCAACCCATACCCCCCCCCCACAAGTGCACAAAGCAAAAGCTGATCTCCTGGTGATAAAGTAGTAGACATGGTATTTCATAATAATTCAAATCTGAAACCAGGTATTCTTCTGGTTTATATACTTTATACCACAGTTGTTTTGCAGTTGTGAACTGCAGTGAATCTAGGTAATGCAGCATTTCACTGTGCTCAAGTCTTTTACCCCATCCAAGGAATAGCAGGGGTGACAAGATTGACAAGCAAGAACTGTAGAGAAGAATAATAGCCCAGACTTTCTTATAGCCTTTTGTGCATGAGGGTTGTAAATAAACCAGATACAAAGCAAGTAAAGCTGATATCCTTGCAAGGAGCCTTTGTAAAAGTGCAGAGGTTTGGCTAGGAACGCTCCCCCAGACAGCCAGCCAAAGAAACCTCCGAGTTGCAGGGTTGCTTGCTGTGGGGGAAAGCTTTCTAGCCACCTCTCATCCTTCCCCAGTCTGAGATGGGGCTGCCAGCACCATCTCAGACTCGGGAAGGACAGGAGCTGGCTATGAAGCTTCCTAGCCACCTCAGAGGTTTGGCTGGCTGGTGGGGGGGGGGCAGAGCATTCCCCAGCCAAACCTCAAGGAGCCCTTGTGAAAGTGCAGAGGTTTGGCTGGGAATGCTCCCCCCAGCCAGCCAGCCAGCCAGCCAAATGAACCTCCGAGTTGCAGGGTGGGTGAGTGGGTGGGGGAAAAGCTTTCTAGCCACCTCCCGTCCTTCCCCAGTCCAAGATGGGGCTGCCAGACTCGGGAAGGATGGGAGCTGGTTAGGAAGCTTCCTAGCCATCTCAGAGGTTTGGCTGGGGAGGCGGAGGAGAGGGGCGAATGTACCATACACACTTTGCCTTGCCCCCCTGCCCAATCTTCTGTGTCTTTGCTCCCTTTGCAAAGGGAGTGAAGAGGCAGGAGATCCGGTGGCGGGTGAGGCAAACCATATACCTGGCGTATAAGATGACCCCCACCTTTTGAGGGTATTTTTTGGGGTTCAAAAGTCATCTTATATGCCAGAATATGGTAAGCCCTTCTGAGTACACTAGGGCTTACTTGTGAGTAAAAATGCATAGGCTGGTGTTGCATGACAACTTTTCAAGACAACTTTGTGTATGTAGCACATTTTGAAAATCTGTTTGAAATTATTTTAGATACATTTTTATAGCTGTTTCTTTTTTATTTAATTTTATTTTTATTTTTTGGTCCTGGAAAAGAAAGACAGACAAGAAAACAAGGAGCAAGAACCTGCATGATGAGGATGTGTGAGAGAGAAGAAAAATGATACTTGATTGATTGATGGCATTTACACCAACTCTACAGAAGTGTCATTAAAATTGTATACAACATGGATAAAGACAATCAACATTAAAAATCAGCAATATAAGTACATTATAGCACTCAAAGGGACATTAGAACTACCAAATACTTTGTAAAAAACAAAGTTAAAAAAAGACATATCTTTTCAAAACACTCAGAGAGGGGATGAATCTGAAAGAAAGAAGTTTTAATGATTGACGCATAAAATAATGAGACCAGACACAGAAGATTGGGTTGAAATACGGGCCACTTTATTGATATCTTTCCTATTTATGTGGTTTTCTTGGGGTATGCCAATGTATGAAAGGGGGAGATCCCTTGCGGGGGCGTCTAGGCAGTTGGTCACAACTGACCTAACCCCTAGAGTCCCTGGGCGACTCACCTGAGCCCCAATGGGGATCCCGGTAACGTCCGGGGTTCCCTTTGGGCGCCATCTGCTGGAGGGCCCTGCCCCAGGATGCAATCCTTAAGCCGAGTGGCTTCTGCGAAGGATCGCAACCCGAAGCCGGCCCTAAGGGTAGCCTACCTTGCTGCACCCCATCCATTCGGATTCCGGTGCAGTTCAGTGAGGGCTATCCTTCCACTCAATTCGAGGTTGCCATAGGTGAACGCCATATCATTATCTCCCCCACTCCCAGCCACTGATAGGGGCAAGTGTCGACTTAGCCCCTATCCCCCCCCCGCTGAAGAAGTAGGATAGACCAACGTTCCTCCCTCTTTCGATCCAGTGGAAAAGAGGAGGAAGCCAGGGGCAGCAAGGGGTAAAATAGGCCCTGCCTCAGCCCCGCCCCTGACTCCTCCTGACCAGGGCGTGTCCACGCCCTGGCCAACCCCTGCGCTCATCTCCATGCGCATCATTAAAACACCTCCCCCGCATCTACCATTCTTCAAGATCCAGGGGGGTGTCTGTTCTAAGTAGAGAGTGTTGGATTTGCCACTCACTGGCATCAGAGCCATCAATCATCACTATGGACTTGTGTAAGCCTCAGAAATAGGATTCTGCCATAAAAAATAATAACAATAACAATTAAAATTGTGACCTCCAAAGGGCCTTCTCCTGAAGATCTTATTAACTCTGTAGGTTAATAGTGAGAAACTGTGTCTTAGTCAGGCCCTTTAGAAATAAGGCTCAAAAATATTAAAACCGACATCTTGAACTGAATCTGGGCAATACTGGTAGGCAGTGCAGGTTTTTCAATGTTGATATAATTTGATACTATGCACTAACGATCAAACATGGTGCTCATATGCAGAAACTGTGAGTGTAAAACGCAAGGTTCTCAGGAGTCAAAGCAAACAAGAAAGGATGTTGAATTTAGTGAACTTCAGCACAATTAAAGACTGAGTTGAAATATATAAGAACAGATGTGGTGCAGTCCAGAGAGGTAAAGGGACCAGAGGCAGCAACTGTGGCCCAAAATGAAATATATACATTCCATTTTGTAAGCAATATATTGTTCTCATCATCACAGAGGATAAATGTTCAGTGTTCTTCAGGAGTAATACTGTTCTTTAAAATGTAGAATTATATTGGGGTTAGTGGACTGGGGGAGGTAGAGCCCCAACCATCTAGCACAGGGAAGAATTAATGTAAGGGTCAGGTGGATGCATAGGTCCCTTTTAAGAACCAGGAGGCCTGCATTTATCCATCACATGGACCCCAATTTTTGCTAGGAAACATTTGGAGGCACAACTGGGCTCTGCAAACCAATTTTTTTGGTGGCCTCTTCTCCTGTTTTAGGCCCTGACAAGCTTTTATTATTATTTTTTTTTAAGTCTAGAAATGGCATCTGGTTATTTTGACTTTTTGGGGGGTGGGGGAACCTCCAGGCTTTATGCTGTCCAAATTTAAAGTAGTATTAAAGACCATTATAGACTATCAGGCCAATCCAGATTATTTTAAAGTGTGAATTTCAAATTGTGTATTGATTGTTTTGTATTGAAATGTCTTGGGAGATTATCAGATGATCCATTTTAAAATGTTCTTTTGCCAGCATAAAATAAACCATTTCATGCTGGCAAAAGAATGCACCCCCACGCTTACTCTTCTTTCCTGGCAAAGGCTCCCCATCAATAAAGAGGAAGTGAACAAAGCCCCATTCACTTCCTTGCTTGAAATCCCACGAGACTTGGGACTTCCTGTCAGCTATAGTGTCATGATAACCTGTTTTTCTGAGACGCTCTCAGGGTGCTACACGGGGTGAACTGAGCTGAATTAAAAATCTAAAGCTGGTAAAAATTTCCTCTGGTAATAGGGAAATGGAGGGGTTCCCAGAGATCCAATTCCTGCCTCACATTCCGAGTAGATTGGGCACCAGAGGGTAGATCCAGA
Source organism: Gambelia wislizenii (assembly GCA_030847615.1). NCBI lineage: Eukaryota > Metazoa > Chordata > Lepidosauria > Squamata > Crotaphytidae > Gambelia > Gambelia wislizenii. The sequence goes on from JAUMIR010000003.1 coordinate 294,574,634, forward strand.
GAGAATGGAGCAGAGGGGATTGGAGCAAATCCACCACCACGTGTAAGCAGCCAATCTTCGGCACAAGCGCCGCCGCTGATTTTTGAACTTAAAAGACAGACTGCTTTACATCTCTGGTCAAAAGTGAAACATAGCACTGACCTGTAAAGTGACAATCTGCAGATTTTTCTTTTTCTACACTCACTTCTACCAACTTCTGGATTGTGAGCAGGAACTGTGAGTACAAAAAAAAGAACACTCCCCCCTCCCCAGAAAGACAGAAAATGGAAAAACATTTGTTAATTAAGGGGTGAATTTATGTCCAAGTGAGGAGTGGTAATTTAAGTTCAAATGAGGAGTGGTGATTTAAAAAGCATAAATACTGCCTATGTGAGAAGAGAGAAAGGGGAAAGGAGACTTCGCGGAAGGAACTGATATTAGAAACAACCCAAAGTGAAAAAGATGGACTCTTTTTGTTTTTCGTGTCTTGCCTTTCTTTCTCTTCATCCCCTCTTGCCTTGAACCTGCAGATTTTTTGTTTTATTTTTGCCTCTGAACCCTATAGAGAGGCATAATTCAATTCCCCCTGGTGAAAGTTAGTTTGATACTATTTCGCTTCCCCTATGAAATGGATACAAAATAACTGTGGATTACAGCAACTGGATGGGAAGTGCAAGACTGCACAGAACAAAGTGAAAGGTTTCCTGACCTCCCCCTCCCTTTTTTTCCTTCTTCTTTTCCCTTTAAGGAAACGTAGATAGGCTTTATATTCTGAAAAGTGGAAAAATAGCTCTGGCTTCTGTTCCAGTCTATTTACTGTCTGTTTCCCATTTTTGGTGACATTTACAAGGGTAACTCTTGAGAAGACTCCAGGAGGCACTTGAGGTTAGAGACTTTTAAACAATAAGGATGATGAAAGAATTCTGAGATTTTGAATAATTTAGAATATTTAGGTAAAGAGAGGGGAAGAAAGAAAGGAAACTTGGAAACTAAATTGCCTGTTCTGCTGAGACTGAATACGGACTCTTATCTGTCAAGGACAGCATTATGATACTGTAGAAGGACAGAGAGAGCTAACATATAATCCTGGACTGGATCACAAAGAAGAGGAAGAGCACTGTAAAGCAAGTTGAATGGGAGGATTCGGAAGTGAAAGCATTGGGGAAAGAGGGACATCTAGAGGTTAAAAACATAAAATATATTTTTGAGTTTATCTTGAATGCTCTGTGGATTTTGAAGTTAAGGGGGGAGAGAGTAGAATAGAAGGTGATAGAATAAACTGAAAAATCATTAAATTTAACATTATTATTTAGAATTAAAGAATAAGTCATAATTATAAGAAAATAGACATTGGTGTTAATAAGAGAATGGATTGATTAACAGTATATAAATAATATAAGTTGCTACAAGAGGAAGCTGATAGAACTGGAGTAATGGTCATTGCAGAACTAAGATATTTGATGTTCACAAGTTAATATATAAAATATCTAAAGGAAAATTGTAATTGATTTGGGGGGGAAAGGTTTACAATGTATGAGAATATAGAAAATAGAATATAGAATATTGGCCCTAGGCTGACAAAATACAAAGGTATAGAAGGATAAGTGAATGTGTAATTTATGTGAGTACTGATAAATATAAAAACTGAAAATAGGAAAAAAAGAAGTAATTTATGAAAATCCAGTACTGTACAGAAATTTAAAAGAACAAAAGCAAAAAACAAAACAGTAAGAAAATAACAGTAACAACAAAGAATAATAATAATTATTAACAAGATGCCTACCCTGAGAAAAGGAACAGTACATGCACAAGCACAAGCTATGGCACATAGGAGACCATCATTGGAACAGCCCTCAAAAGCCAGAGATCAAAGTTCAATATTAGAACAAATTAGATTAATGAGGACAGAATTGAAAGAGATGAAGACAGACATAAGGAAGGATATGAAAATGGAACTGAAGGGAATTAAAGCATTGCTAGAACAGGTCGTAAAAGATTCCAAGAAACTAAACCCGAGAGTGGAAAAAGTTGAAGATAAACCAAAACATTTAGAAGAAAGAATAGAAAAAATAGAATTGGAAAATGAATGAGAATTGGATGAAAGAGCACTGCAAGATCTAAAATGGCAGGAAAATTGCATAAAATATGTGCTAAAAGAGCAACCAAATGAAAATTTAATTGAGTATTTGGTACCTAAGCTGGCAGAATTTATGGGGAAAACTACAGAACAACTTGAATGGGAGATAGATAAACTGTATAGAATTAGCTCTCAAACCACTAAAATCAAGAAACTTCCAAGAAACATAGTGATATATTTTGTGAGGAAAAAAGCACGTGACTTATTATTGCAACAAAACTTACAAAAAAATCTTCTAATTGATGGCAAAGAGATTGCAATCTTTTAAAACATACCAATAAGATTGCTAATGAAATGAAGAGATTATAAACCTTTGACAACAATATTAAAAGCAAACAGGATCTTCTACAGATGGGAAAGATTAGAGGGAATATCATTCAAATTTAGACAACGTAACCTCCAAATTAATACTATTCAAAAAGCAACAGAGTTTATGGAAAGATACAAAGACAAGTTGAAGAATACCCAGAAAGATGAACCTGAGTATAAAGACATAAAAGGCGAGAGAACACAGGAACTAAAAGAAGGTATAGTGTCTACAGAGGATACAGAAAGTAAAGAAGAAGAGCAAGAGGAAAAGGTAGAAAGAGGAGAACAATCAGAAGAAGAACAAGAAGGTCAGGAAACAGAATCCATCTCAGCAGAACCAGCAGAAGACTAATATGGATTTGAAGATTTTGACTTGGAATGTTAAAGGCTTAAATCAACCTGAAAAAAGAAGGAAAGTATATCATCACATAGGAAAGGGAAAATATGACATTATCTGTCTACAGGAAATGCATATTTTAAAAAAATGACATACGGCTCTTAAAGAATAGAAAACTAGGCAATGAATTTGTCTCAGTTTCTGATAAAAAGAAGAAAGGAGTGGAGATGTATGTGAACTCAAAAATAGTAGGAAATGAGCTTTTTTTGTCTTTAACAAAAATAATATATTTTTATTAATATATTGCTTTAACATCACACATTGGTATACTCACATTAAACACTTTATGCAATCAATTAAAGCATTCTATATAATCTTTGAATGATCATCATTTCACATTACTCAAAATTCACTGCTTTATATTCGAATACAAATTTGAACCCTTGGTGAATTTCTTTACATTACCCAGATTAAATAGAGTAATCAAAAGTTTATCAAGTAACTTCCTATATTGCGATGCTTTCGGAACCAGCTTCTTGCTAATACTAATCTTCTGAGTACTTCATTTGAAATTAACTTTCTAATATGAATCTCTACAGTCTTTCTTTTCTATTATAATCAAAAATCACATTCCTTCCTCCTCCCCTCTTTACCCCATTAGCGACAAGTTCTCATCATCGTAGCCTAATCCTCTTGTTTCCCAAAACTTTAAGACTGGTCTCCATTTCTCCAATGTTTTTTCCTTGGGGAGATTATGGATTTTAGAAGTCAATATATCAATTTCAAGCAAGTCTTGTGATTTTCTTAACCATTCATCTCTTGTGGGCGCTTTATATGATTTCCACCCTTGGGCTATAGTCAGCCTCGCTGCTGAAATCAAATATAACATCATTTTCCAATTTTTCCTCACCACACCTTCTTCTAATCCATCAAGCATATTTAACAAAAAAACCTCTGGTTTTGGATCAAATTGGAATTGAAAATTTTCTTCCAAGATTTTATGCAGTTGGCTCCAAAATTTCTTTATTACCTTACATCTCCACCACATGTGGATTAGAGTGCCAACATTTGTTTGACACTTCCAACAGTTGTTATTAATGGAGTTGTTAATTCTGTTTAATCTTTCCGGGGTAAAATACCACCTGTGAACTATCTTCTGCTAGTTCTCTTTCAGATTTTGACAACTTGTAAATTTATAAAGTCTCTTCCTAGCTCTTTCCCATGCTTCTAACTCTAATGGGTACCCTAAGTCCTCTGCCCATGTAATCATGTAATTTTTTATATTGTCAGTTTCCAAAGTTCTTTTTAGTAATAGATTATAAAATTTACTGATCTTTCCTTTTTCCTTTCCTTCCCATTCCGGCTCCCCCGCTGCGCCGCTGAGCGGCTGCCTGCTGGGAGCCGTCCTTTGCCGCCCTGCTCGCCGGAGGAGACCGCGTTTAGTCGCAGGCTGTCAAAGCCTGCGACGAAGGGGGAGGGGCGGGGCCAGAGTGTATAAAGGCACTCCCGCCCCTCACCTCCTTCTCTTTGAATCGTGCGATCTCGGATCGCTGTTTCGATCGCTAGCTGCAGCGAGGCTGTGGAGTCTTCTTGCGGCCAGTTTGTCTGGTTTGGTTGGTGGGCTGAGAGACGCGGGGATCAGCAGTCTGGAGGGAGCGGGCCAGCTTGGGCTCGTTCCCTTTGAGAGGCTACCCGCCCACTCGGTGCCGCTTTAGGGGCTTTGCCCTGCATTTCCTCGGCGCTGTGGTGACTGCTGGGACTGGGGGCCGTGGGTTCGGTGGTGGCCGGCTGATCGGGCCTTTGGGTCTCGTGACTGGGAGGTTTGCCCGGCTGACACCGCCTGGGGCTCTCCCCTGGCGGTCGCATTTTAGCGCCGACGGGGGCAGGGGAACTTCGCTGGTTACTTCCCCACTTAGCCTCACCGTATTGGGACGGGTTTCATCCTCCGCGCCTCTCAGGGAGTACCATTTGATAGGGGGGGGGTTACCCAATTTTGTTGTCTTCATATGTTTAGGGTTGGCATATGTTTTGTTAAGGGAGGGCTGGTTTAGCCTTCTCGTTTGTTTGGTTTTGCTATTGGGGACTTGTCTCTCCTAAAGCCTAGTTTTTTCTCGGGCCACCAGGGGGCTGTCCTTTCTGTCACATTAGCTGTTTAACCATCACTGCCTGCAGTTCCTTAGGCGGGCTTCTGGGGGGCCCCTCTCCATTGTGGGTTTGGGTAGGCCATTTTAAAGCATATTTGGCTGCCAACTGACAGTACGCCTGCCTTGTTTTGTTGCCTGCAGTTCTTTGGGCGGGCTTCCAGGGGGCGTTTCTCCCTTCGTGGGCTTGGGGGGCCATTTTAGGACCTTTTTATAGCTAACTATCAGTTTGGCAGCCATTTTAGGCTGGCTTGTTGGGTTTGTGACTGGCACGGCTGATCTGTTGCATCAATAATAATAATAATAATAATAATACCATCACCAGTTTGATGGTTAGCGATTGAAGTTGCGGATTATCTTCATTTGAGTGATAATTGCTGTGCGTCTCTATTGAATAATAATAATAATAATAACAATAACAATAATAACTATTATACACGCCACAGCAGTGCAGTTACAGAATCACAACAACTGCCTTGTTTGCTTTGTGGTGGTTGTTCGACCCTGAGTTAAGTGTTTTCTCATTTTCACGATGGCTTCAAAAAAAGGAAAGGGAGGTCACAAGGGTAAAGGGAAAGCTGTTAAGCAACAAACACCTGCCCCGGTAGAGCCCGATCCTCATTCATCCAGTGATGAGGAGGATCCAATCCCTTGGAAAGCAATTATGTCCCGTATTCAGCAACTGGAGAAGTTACAGGGTGTTCAGCAGGAAGAATCGGTTGAACCACAGGGACGTGTTAAAAAGAGGAAAATGGCTGACGACATTCTTTTACGTTTAGATGCACTGGAGCGCAAAATCCACCCAGATGGGGCCTCTGGGTCCGGGCAGGCGGATGATCTTGCTGGGACTGAACAGCTTTCAACTACTGCTGTGGAACAGTCGGGCACTAACACCATGATACCAGGGACTTCAGGTGAGTCTATGTTTCAGACAGCTAATCTTGGTTTGGGCATATCTTGGCCTTGGGGAGCTTTGCCCCCCACAACCCAGAATGTAGAAAACACCATGCCAAAGAATGTAGAAAAGACCAGTTCAGGCACACAGCCCTTGCCAGGATCCTGGCCATGTCAACAGCAAATCTTGAATTGTGCACCGCCGCATTGGTCCTCTTGGTTGCCTTATGGGCTTGGGTCAATGGCACCCCCTTTTGGGTCAGCCCTCAGTTGGCCCAACATGGCTCAGGGGATGGGCTATGATTCAGTGGCATATACCGCCATTCCTTTTGGTGAAATGTCCCTTCCCCTGGGTGATCATTTGCACCAGTCCACTAAGGAAAAGATTGTGAAGGGGGAATACGTGGACCTATTTTCACTTCTTTACAGAGAAGCGGAAAAAAAAGATAAGGAGGAAATGGATGAGAAGGATAGGGAAAAATTGAAGAAGAGAAAGGTGGAGAGGAATTGGACCAACTGGTTGTCCGGATTTCTCATTTATGCCGGGGTGGTGGTCAAGGCACATCCTCACCGTGCTGCGGCCTTATTCCAATATTTAGACATAATTCACAGGGCATATGGGGATTTTGCAGGCCCGGCTTGGCTCTTATACGACGAGGCTTTTAGGATGAGGGCTGCTATTTACCCCTCATTAAGATGGGATTTGATGCATCCTCAGTTATGGATGCAACTCATGACTCCTGCTCGACCAATTCAAGGTGAGCGAACACATAGCGGGCACCTAGTCAAATCATCTAGCAGCCCGCCGGCTCGCTTCCCTGCGAGCATGCCTGTAGCTAACAAGCAGGTGTGTTGGGAGTTTAGTTCCCATGGCTTTTGTGCCAGAAAGCCCTGCAGATTCAGCCATGAGTGCTCCATCTGCAGTGGTGGACATTCCTTTCGGAACTGCCCCAGGGGTAAAACGGCTCCCCGGGGGGGCAGGGCCAATCAAGCGGGGAGAGGTGGAGGTTCCAGTAATCAGCCTCAGAAAGGGACCCAGCCCAATCAATAATGAAGTCTTACAGTTATGGCTAAAACCCTACCCGGATAGGGAGGCAGCTAAATATTTACTTGATGGTTTTCAGTTTGGTTTTAGGATTCCATTTCAAGGTGTTAGGCGTCCATTTCTGGCACGCAATTTAAAATCAGTTTTAGGTATGGAGCACGTAGTTAGAGAAAAAATTAGTAAGGAAGTTAGTGAGGGTCGTGTTTTGGGTCCTTTTGCCAGTCCTCCGGTTCCCAACCTGCGTGTTTCACCTTTGGGTGTTGTCCCTAAGAAGGCCCCGGGGGAATTTAGACTTATTCATCATTTATCATACCCTAAAGGGGAGTCAGTGAATGACTCTATTCCCCATGAGTTGTGCACGGTGAAATATACATCTTTTGATGCAGCCATTAAGGCTGTGCGATCACACGGTTGGGGAGCTGAGCTGGCAAAATGCGACATTAAATCGGCTTTTCGTCTTTTGCCGGTTCATCCAGACGACTTTGATTTGTTGGGTTTCCAGTTCGATGGGCAATTTTATTTGGACCGTGCTCTCCCCATGGGCTGCTCGGTTTCATGCAATGCATTTGAAACCTTCAGCACCTTTCTTGAATGGGCCTTGAAGGCCAGGACTGGCCTGACTGGTGTAGTTCATTATTTAGATGACTTTTTGTTGATAGGACCGTATCAATCGGGCAGGTGTGGGTTCCTGTTGCATCAATTCGAAACATTGGCGGGGGAACTAGGTGTCCCTTTAGCACCCGAAAAAACGGAGGGCCCTGCTCAGGTGCTGACATATCTAGGAATAGAAATTGACACGGTCAACCAGCAATGTAGATTGTCCACTACTCGGGTCATCGATCTGAGGTATAGAGTGTCCTCGTTCTTAACAAAAACCAAAGCTACTTTGCGTGAATTTCAGGCTCTCATTGGGCATTTGAACTTTGCATGCAAGGTGGTGGCACCTGGCAGGGCCTTTCTTCGCCGATTATGTGATGCCATTAAGGATGTTCGTCAGCCCTACTTTCTCATCCGTGTAACCAGAGGTTTAAAGGCGGACTTGCGGGTGTGGGATGAGTTCCTGGGGCATTTTAATGGCATCTCCTTTTGGCGGGACGAACGCAGGCTAAAAGGTAACCTGCAGATAGCTTCCGATGCTGCGGGATCTAAGGGGTTTGGAGTTTATTTTGGTGGACGGTGGTGCGCGAGTGAGTGGCCGACTGATTGGGCTATATCAAACATCGTGACTGATCTGACATTTCTTGAATTCTTTCCAATTTTGGTGGCAGCCCATATTTGGGCTCAGGAGTTGGCAAATTCGTCGGTGCACTTTTGGTGCGATAACATGGCAACCGTCCAGGTAATAAACTCCCTCACCTCAAAGTCTCCTCGGGTGATGGTGCTCGTCAGGGCTTTTACGTTACAGTGTTTGAAGTTCAATATTCTGTTTGTCGCTCGGCATGTGGCGGGCGTTAACAATGGGATTGCTGACGCTCTTTCCCGCATGCAGATGGAGCGCTTCAGGGAGTTGGCCCCCGATGCAGCACCCGAGGGCGATCCGATGCCAACAAGTCTGTGGAGGCTTGGGAGGTTGAGCTTGTAAGGGCTCTAGGTATGTCCATGGCTGAGAGCACAAAGAAGGGCTACACTAGGTCCTTGAAAGAATTTTTTCAGTTTAGGGAACGTTCGGGCTTAAAATGCAGTGTGCCGGTTCCCTTTGAGCACCTGTTTCAATTTTGCTTGTTTCTATACCGTAAGGGGTTGTCCATCCAATCTATAAAAATTCGTCTTTCGGCAATTGCATTCTGGCTGAAAGCACAGGGCATCACTGATACTACGGGGGATTTCCGTATTCGGAAAGCCCTGGAAGGTTGGTCCAGGGAACAAGGCCGTAGGGTTGATAGGCGGGCTCCGTTTTCTCCTGCCATTTTAAAAGGGTTAGCTAAAGTCTGGTCTAGTATTTGTACGTCCCCTTATGAGGTGCTGCTTTTTCATGCGGCGGCACTGACTGCCTTTTTTGGTGCATTGCGCATTAGCGAGCTTGTGCAGGCATCCAAGAAGGATACTTCTCATAGGGCCCTTGAATTTAGGGATGTTACGTTAGAGAGTCACCAAGTCACCTTGACTTTGCGTTTTTCGAAGACAGACCAGCGGGGAAAGGGTAAGCTATGTTCCTTGCTGCCTTGTAGTGACCCAGATTTATGCCCAGTTAGGGCTTTGCAACAGTTTTTAGGGGTTCGGGGTCCACAACCTGGGCCTCTGTTTGTTCATGCCGATTTGACCCCTCTGACGAAATACCAGTTTTGGACCCTGACGACCAAGGCATTAGGTAAGTTGGGTCTCCAAGGGGTACGCTTTGCGACGCACTCCTTTCGCATAGGAGCTGCTTCTACAGCATCTGCAATGGGAATGCCTGCAAAAGCAATCCAAGGGATTGGTCGATGGAGATCCTCCTCCTATCGGCGCTACGTGCGTTCCCTCACCTTCTAATGGATCATCTTCCCCTTTTGTTTTACAGATTCTAGGTCGATGCTGGGGAGGACGCGGGTGCTGATCTGTGGCCACAGTATGGTTTACTGGGCGGCCCGACAGGCCCGTTTTTGCCACTTTGGACCTCACCTGAGTCTGGGGGATGGGGTAATTGTTGAGTGGTTGGGGAAGAGGGGCTTACGTTGGCGTGGCCTGTTGCCACTGCTTTTTGAGGAGCGCCAGGGGCCTCCACCTAATGTGTTGATTATACATTTAGGGGGAAATGATTTGGGGCTTTTGAAGGGCAAGGCATTGGTCCTTCAAGCGATCCATGACATACAGGTGATCAGGGCACGGTGGCCCAAAGTGATCGTCATGTGGTCGGCCATGTTGCCAAGACGGCACTGGCGGGGGGAGGGCGACCCCCGTTCACTTGATAAAGCCCGTAGGGGAGCCAACCGTGAAATCAAGAATGCCATGTTTCGGGGGTTGGGACATTATTTGCCTCACCCGGATATAGTGTCCAAAAGGCCTGAGCTCTACAGAGCCGACGGGGTGCACCTTTCGGACACTGGGAATTTGATATTCTTAAGTGATCTTCAGCAGGGGATGAGGAACCTTTTGTTCGAGCTGGTGGGGGAAAGGGACTAAGCGGACGCTTGCCCCTTTCTGTGGCAGGGAAGGGGGAGGCGTAGCTTCGGTGGGCACCTTGGCACCAATTTTTGGTGAAGGTAGGGTCTCTGGAAGGCCCACTTCAGGTCGTGGGGCCTAAGGGGACGGAAGGAGACCCGCCTTGGGGTCGGCCTAAAGGATAAACCTTCACCCCAATCCGTGGGGCTTGGGTGAGGGACTTTTGGGTTCACCTTCCAGATGGGGGCCGGCTGGGGAGCAACCCCAGGCAATTGGGGTTGCTCTCCAGGGCCCAGGTGTTCGCCAGGGAAGGCTGAGGGGTGTGGTACGGTATATACCTACTGCCTCAGCTGGTCCCTCACCAGGTTGCCTCCCCCTGCTGAAGATATGAGAAGGGAATTAAATAGGGAAAATTAATAAATACACTTTATTTCACCCCATTTCATGTGTGTGGTCTCTTTATTCCGCGATCGGTCGGCAATCCGGCTCCCCCGCTGCGCCGCTGAGCGGCTGCCTGCTGGGAGCCGTCCTTTGCCGCCCTGCTCGCCGGAGGAGACCGCGTTTAGTCGCAGGCTGTCAAAGCCTGCGACGAAGGGGGAGGGGCGGGGCCAGAGTGTATAAAGGCACTCCCGCCCCTCACCTCCTCCTCTTTGAATCGTGCGATCTCGGACCCACCCTCCCGCCGCTTGAATAGTATGATAATTGGTTGCTTCAGAGCCGGGTAGGAATTTTTTCCCCCCTTTTTACCAGGGGGGTTTTTCGCCTACCCCATACTAGGATGGCGGCATTTGGGAAATTGGCTCGGGTGGTCTCTGAATAGGTAAATTCCCTTTTGCTATGGCAGGGAAGGGGGAGGCGTAGCTTCGGTGGGCACCTTGGCACCAATTTTTGGTGAAGGTAGGGTCTCTGGAAGGCCCACTTCAGGTCGTGGGGCCTAAGGGGACGGAAGGAGACCCGCCTTGGGGTCGGCCTAAAGGATAAACCTTCACCCCAATCCGTGGGGCTTGGGTGAGGGACTTTTGGGTTCACCTTCCAGATGGGGGCCGGCTGGGGAGCAACCCCAGGCAATTGGGGTTGCTCTCCAGGGCCCAGGTGTTCGCCAGGGAAGGCTGAGGGGTGTGGTACGGTATATACCTACTGCCTCAGCTGGTCCCTCACCAGGTTGCCTCCCCCTGCTGAAGATATGAGAAGGGAATTAAATAGGGAAAATTAATAAATACACTTTATTTCACCCCATTTCATGTGTGTCGTCTCTTTATTCCGCGATCGGTCGGCAAAAGATTTTATCTAAATCATTATCTTCTCTTTCTATGCTATCAGATTTCATATCCTCCTGAAATCTCGCTTTTATCTGAAGTACGTAAACCAATTAACTTTGCATCTTTCTTCCAGCTCTTCTATGGATTTCAGACTAATTTTCCCCTCTCCATTTTCCTTAATTAGATCTTTATATTTCAACCAATACGTAGTATTCTTCCAATTATTTTGAAATGCTTCCTGAGGGGAAGTCCAGTATGGTAATTTAAAATAGAAGAGTTTTTTAACCTTTTTCCAAACATGTAATAAAGCTCTTCTTACAAAATGGTTATTGAAGTCTCTATTCATTTTATCTTTATCGTAACATAAATACGCATGCCATCCATAGCGATTGTCATACCCTTCGATAGCTAACAACTTATCATTTTCTAGTTTTACCCACTCTAACAACCACTTTAACGAAGCTGCATAGTAATACAGTTTAAGATCTGGCATGCCCCAACCTCCTCTTTCCACTGAGTCTATTAGGTATTTCCACTTAACCCTGGCTTTCTTATTTCCCCAGATGAAATTTTTCAGATCTTTCTCCCATTCTATCCAATATTTGTCTTTTATAATCACTGGTATATTCTGAAACAGAAATAGCATTTTAGGAAGGATATTCATCTTGCATACTGCGATCTTTCCAGAGACTGTCAGATTCAATTTAGCCCATCTATCCATATCGGCCTTAATTTCATTCCAAGTCTTTATATAATCATTTTCAAATACATCTATATTTCTTTTTGTAACCCAAATACCTAAGTATCTCACTTTTTCCCGCTTTTACAACCTGACCTCTCTGCTAATAGCTGATCTTCCTGATCAGTCATATTTTTTGTTAATAATGTTGATTTTTCTCTGTTTATTTTGAACCCTGTGTGGCCTCCAAACTCTGTTATAATATCTAGTGGATGTTCTATGTTGTAAATCGGGTTCTCTATAAAGATAACTAGGTCATCTGCAAATGCACGTAATTTAAACTTGTATCCTCCTGTTTACAGAGTAAAGGTGATAGAGGGCACCCTTGCCTAGTACCTTTATATACCTTTATTAATTTTGATCTCTCACAATTTACGATTAGAGTCACTGTCTGTTTTTCATATGTCTTCTCTATCCTTTCAAAGAAATTTTCTCTACCCACCAATCTCTTAATTACTTCTAAGAGACAATCCCATCTTACATTATCAAAGACTTTTTCTGCGTCGACAAATAGCATTGCCAGTTTCTTTTCATTGTTCTTTTCAAAATACTCCACTATGTCTAGGATTACTCTTGTGTTATTCTTAATATGTCTTCCAAGAATGAACCCATTTTGGTCTTCCTGGACAATTTCTCCAATTAAATAATTGTTTGTAGTAATCATGAAAGGCTTCGATTATTTCTTTTTGACTTGTTATTGTCCTTCCCTTATTTTTTAATTGGAGAATTAATTTCTTTTCAAGTTATTTTTTTAATTTATAGGCAAGCCACTTACTAGATTTATTTCCATGTTCAAAGTTCCTTTGCCTTGTTCTTTTAATTTTCTTCTCTATCTGATTTAACTCTTCTAAATTTATTTGCTTTTGAATCAATTTGATTTGCCAAATTGTTTCTATGTTATTTGGATGTTCTCTCAATTCTCTTTCTTTTATTCCTAATTGTTTATTCAAAAATCTACATCTCTCTGATTTTGCTTTTTAAACTTCTGCTCCTCTTTTAATTAAAATTCCTCGCACTACTGCCATACTAGCATCCCACACCACTCTTGTTTGTACATCATTTGTCATATTTTCTTTGAAGTAAAGTCTTATTTCTCTTTTTAATGATTTCACGAAGGTCTCATCTTGCAGTAAGTTCTCATTCAACCTCCAATGAAATTATTTCTTTTGTGATTCCATCTCAGTCTGTAAAGGGTTATGATCTGATATTGATTTGGTCAAAATCTCCAACTTTGAAATCACTGGGATAAGATTTTTGGAAGTTAATATTAAATCTATTCTGGACATAGACTTAAATCTGTCAGAGAAAAAAGTAAATCCCTTCTCTTCTCCTTTTTTAACTGTCCACGTGTCCTCCAGACTTAGTTCCCTTTTCATTAAAAAAAAACAACTCTTGGGTAATTTCCCTTTAAATTTTGACTTTTTATTTGTTGTTCTGTCCTCATTAGGGTCAATGACCCCATTGAAATCACCAATTATCATTAAATTTTCCTTATCATAATTTTCAATTCTCTTGTGTACATCTCTATAAAAGGATTCTTGATTGTTATTAGGGGCATATATTCCTATAATAACCAATTTCTTTCTGAAAACAGAAACTTCTATTCCTATTATCTGGCCTTTATCATCCTTGAATAATTATTTTACTTCATAGTTCTTATTTACATACAGGGCTATCCCTCTCTTCTTCTGCTTATCTGTTGCTGATTAGAACAAGTTCCCTAGTTTTGCACATTTCAAAAATCGAATATCCTTCTCTTTAATTCTCATCTCTTGGATGCAGATTATATCAGATTTCAATTTTTCCAAATGATGTAAAACTTGCCTTCTTTTGTATTCCGAATTGAGACCTTTCACATTCCATGTTATTATCTTAAGGTTCATCTTCATCCTCTGAATTACTCTGACTTTCCTCACCTCACTTCATTCCTTCTATTTCTTCTATCACCTCCTCCTCCTGATCGCTTTCAACTTGATCATCTTTTTCCAATCTCTCTTCTTCTGGATTTTTACCACTTTGAACCTCTCTTCCCTCCTCTTCTACTAATTCTTCTGAGCTTGTCTTATTTTTATTATCCTTTGCTTGTTTCTTTCCTGCTTTGATCTTTTCTAGCTCTCTTTCAAATTTTTTACAGAATTCTTTAGCTTTGGGGATTGATTTTATTTTGTATCTTTTTTGATTATATGTAAAGGATATACCTTCTATTCTTTCCCATTTATAGAATATTCCATTTTTAGACAATAAATGAGTCATAAAGCTGTAATCTTGTCTTTTCTTTAAAATTGATGGTGGTATATCTTTAAAGATTTTAAGTTCATCCCCGTTAACTAACAGTTTTTTTAATAGCTTTGCTGATAGATCAGATCTCTTGTTTTCATTCTAGTAAATGAGATTATCACATCTCTTGGTAATTTTTTATCTCTGGCCACTGATGAGTTAATCCTAAAAGCTCTGTCCAACTCTCTTTCTAAATTGGCTTCTGTATACCCAATGAACTCTGCTAATGGAGATGTCAACCTTTCCACCACGTTTTCAATTAATCTCTCTGGGATTCCTCTCAATTTAATACTTTTTTTCTCTATGTTGTAATTCTTGATTTAGTAATTGTATTTCGTCCATTTCTTGTTTCTTTATAATGTTATCTATTTTCTCATCCAATTCTTTAACATTTCCTTTTAATTTAGTGATTTCGCCTTTCATTTCTTCAATGTCTTTATATATCTTATCTATTTTTTCCCTAGTAAATCCGTTTCCTTTTTGTTATCCATCTTTATTTCCTTCCTTAAGTCTTTAAGCTCCGCCCTTATTTCTTGTTTAAATTTTTTTAATTCTGCCTTTAAATCATCAATGATCAACGTATGTAATTCTGATAGCTTCATTGCCTCTATGGATCCTCTTCTTGTTAATACCTGTGTTTGAGTTACAGTTTTTTTTAACACCTGATGCCATTTTTCTAATCTATAGAGTGAAATTTTATAAATCAAATTATCCTTAATCCCCAGAAAAACCACCTCTTTACATGGAGGAATAACCATCGAATTTGAACTAAGATTTTCAACCTTTAAAGAAAGAGAAAAAAAAATATGATATGTTTATCCAATAAGGACCAGATTATTTCAATTTTAATGAAATGAAAAATAATATCATATATTCAAATATCTATATATCCATATCTATCTACAGATATGGATATATAGAAATGTAAACATATATACGTTTGACCACTAATAATGAATTATATTTTTTTTCTTGATTCTTAATGGTATTTGCGATATATATTTGGAAATATGTGGAAATTATTGTCACTGTGTATAATTGTATAATTGTATATATCTGTATGTGTATATGAATTTACATATATATGTATATACAACTATAATTGACTACAAGTATCTATTTCATGCGTTGGGATCGCTGAGAGCCCCTTCCTTCCTTTGCTGTTGCCCTTGAGCTCTCTTTGCTGTTACCCCTGAGCTTTCTATATCTCCTCTTTCTTTTCCTCTTCGTCCTGTTTTCCTTCCTTCCTCCTCCACTTATCCCTCTTGTTCCTCCTTTTCTTTTCTTTCCTCTTCCTCTTATTCACCCCTTTCACACTTGGGTCCTTTTAATATTTGATACTACCAGTTCACCCCCTTAATTCCATACAGTGGGAAGCAGTTTATAGGGAACAATCTATACAGTCAAATAGTTCTAAACCAATACAAAAACTCAAATGTAAAAACTCAAATTTGGCTTTCCCAGTCCACTTAAATCTTCACAGCTTCACAGCTTGAAGCAGTCCGTTTATGCCCATTATTTTCGTTTTCCCCAGGGCTTAGAAATACACTTGGATTTTAAGCAAATTTTTACACAGATTTTAAAGCAAATTTTGAACAGTTATAAACAGTTTGAAACAAATTTTTAGAGAAGTTGTGAAAGAACTTCTCAAACTCAGGAGGGCTCGAGAAGGTTCAAGAAAGTTCTCAGGTAGTATCCAACTGTATAAAGAGATTCGTTGAAATCCGCGTTAAACGCTCCTCCGTCTCCCATGATTCTCACCAATTGAAAATGGAGTCTTTAGTAACTACTGCCCCGTAATATTAGTGATAATGTCAATGGTATTTCCAAAAAGGTAAATTGGTTTAAGGCAGAAGAATCTCTCTGAAAATGAAAAATAAAAGCTTTTACCTTAGCCCCCTATATTTCCGTTGCTATCTCTGAGCTCTGAGTCCGCAGTACAGTTGTTGAGTTCTAAACCATTCTTAACTCAAAGGATAAGAAGTAGGGGGTAAGGAGCAAATCATTCCATTGGGGAGGAAAGGTCTCATGTAGCTCAATCTGGCCTTTTCGCCTTCACCTGTGAGATAAAGTTGCTGAAGTAACACAACATCCACTCACTATACCAAAAGTATCTCTTCTTTCCTCCTCTCTTTTCTCATCCTTTGTTTAATCTGCCCGAGTTGGCTAATGGCTACAAAAGCCTTCTGCTGCATTGTGGGATGGCTCTTCGCCCGGCTTTTTCCACCTCTGTGGAGTCCCCGGAGACTTCCGTCTCTGAAGTCATCCACAGAGTATTGGAATTAGTGGGCAAGCTTCGAGCCCACCTTCACCCCTTTGTCTTCCCAAAGAAGGAGTCCCCCCAAAATCTTCAAAGGAGGTAAAACAAATGCAGCAGTAGAACGTTCAGGCTGGAGCTTCTCGCCCTCACATCCCTCGCCTCTCACAGCAGAACCAGAAGTCGCAAATGAGCTTTTTAATGACATGAATGGTCACTACATTGGCATAGAAGTGATGATACAAGGAAAGAACACGTTAATAATTGGAATATATGCATCCATAGAAAATAAAGACAAATTTTATCAAGACCTATTCATAGACATTTCAGAACATAACCATGAAAGAATTATCAGCTTTGGGGCCTGGAACGGCAGGATTTCACCAGAATTAGACAGATTTTCTATGAAAAAAATGAAAAAAACACAAGGCAAATTACCAAAATCCTTTGAACAACTCAGAAATAATTTGAATTTAGAAGATATTTGAAGATACAAATATGAATAATCTAGAGACTACACTTTCTTTTCAGAATGTCATCAATCCCTCTCAAGAATATACTTTTATTTAGTTTCAAGGACTATTTGTAATTCAGTTAAAAAAATAAAGATCATGCCAAGAGTGGTATCAGATAATAATCTGGTGCTTCTGATACTGAACAATCAAATAAAGTCAAGTTTCAGTAGGCGATTAAATGGCAATCTATTACAAAATGAAAAAAAACATCCAGAAAGCTAAAGAGACCTTAAAAAATATTTTGAAGAAAATACAACTGAAGATCTAAACAGTATTACAATATGGGAAGCTTCCAAGGTAGTTATTCGGGGATTCTTCAAAGATAAAAAAGGTAAATGATACAATAAGAGATAAAGAAAGAATTGAATGAAGAGCCAACAAAAAAAGAGTTAAACAAAGAAATAAAAATATTGCACAATCAACTGTCTATGGAATATACATCAGAAATACAAAATAAACTTCAATATATAAAACAAATGCATTTTGAGTATTCAAATAAACCTGGTAGATGGTTAGCCCTTAAACTAAGAAAACAAAAAGAGAGAAATAATATAACAAAAATACAAGGAGAAAAAATCTACATGGAACAAAAGAAAATAAGATATACATTCCAGAAATTCTATTCTTCATTATATTCAGAACAAGAAATAACCGTGGAAAAAATAAAGAATTATGTAAAAAGGCAAGATATTCCAGCATTTACAAGAGAACATAAGGAAAAACTGAATCAGCCAATAACAATTGTAGAAATCTTAGAAGCAATAAGAAAGATGAAGAAAGGGAAAGCCCCTGGGCCAGATGGCTTTACAGCCAAATATTGTAAAACAATGGAGGATCAAATATTGATACCATTAAAAAAATCCTTGGATGTAGTAACAGAGGGATACTTCCCACATACTTGGTGAGAAGCAAATATTACATTGATATTAAAAGAAGAGAAAGATAATTTGGACCCTAGAAACTACTGACCTATATCACTTTTAAATATGGACTATAAAATATTTGCTTCAGTTCTAGCAGAAAAATTGAAAAAAGTTCTCAGTGGATGGATACATGAAGATCAGAGGGGATTCTTGCCAAACAGACATCTGAGAGACAATGTTCGCCACATCTTAGATTTAATTGAATACCATGAGAAACACAGACATAAAAAATTAGCAATGATATTCGTGGACGCAGAAAAAGTGTTCGATAATGTGAGCTGGACAATGATATTTGAAGTGCTACAATGTCTTCAGGCAGGTGATAAATTTACAAAATGCATAAAGGCAATCTTTAAAACACAAAATGCACAAATTTTAATAAATGGTGAGAAAACGAATAATATTAAAATACAGAAAGTTAGAAGGCAAGGATGCCCCCTATCCCTATTATTGTTCATAATGGTAATGGAAATCCTGAACAGAAATATAAGACAAAATTCAGAAATAAAAGGTGTAAGAATAGGCAAGTACGAATACAAACTGAGAGCATATGCAGATGACTTGCTGATATCTTTGGCTGAACCAGCAAAAGGAATCACAGTGCTGACATAAGTTCTTAATGACTTTGGAAACATTTCAGGGTTTAAAGTGAATAAAGAAAAGACAGTTATTATAACAAAAAAAAATGTATCAAAAACAGAAGAGATGGAATTGATGGAAAACTCAGGATTTAAATCTGATAATAAAAAATATTGGTGAGATATTCACAAAGTCATAACAAAAATATTACAACTCAATATTTCATTCAAACCAGAAACTTTCTTATTAGGCATGATAGATGTAGCAACAGAAAAAGAACATGGAAAAACAATATTTTATTTACTATCTGCAGCAAGAATATTATACGCAAAACTGTGGAAGAACCCTTTGACACCAACAATAGAGGACTGGCTAATCAGAGTATAAAAAATGATCAAAAATGATAAACTTACCTGTCTAATGAAAGGGAAAAGCAGAGAAATTTCAACAAGATTGGGAAAAATTGTCAGAATATTTGGAAAAAAACATGGGGTGACTTTGCGACAATTGGGTTGAGAGACTAACAATCAATGTTGATAAGAGGAGAAGAAAATAGAAGATAGCAGAATAATGGATTATCTATAAGAGGAAAATAGGAGAAATAGAAAGAGATCAGATAAGAATAAGAACTTAAATATATCCTCTCGCCCTCTAATACTACTTTGGAAACTATACTTATAAAGGACATAGGTTTTAAGAGATACTTGATCTATAGTAAATAGGAGAAAGACACAAATGATAACTCGACTAAGAGAGAAATTATAAGATAAATAATAGTAAAAGGTTTATGGAAATTGAGTGATGGAATTGTATATGGATGTAGAAAATATATGTAAACACTAATAAAGAGATTGACAATAGGAGAACAAGGATTAAACAGGGAAGTTTGGGCAGGAAGTCAATAGAAAGTGTGGGAATTTTTGAGAAGATAAAGTGAAGAGGGACGGTTGTAAGTGTAGAGAGTATGAGAAAGTGAAAGGAAGAATGAGAGGAAGAGTGAAGGGAAGAAGGGATGGGATAAAGAAAGGATATAGATGAAAATAAGAAAAAAGGAGAGGAAAGGAGGGTAAAGGAAATGAAAGAGATAGAAAGCAAGGATGGATGGTTAAATTATCTTATAAAATATGAAAACGGTATGAGATTAAGGTGAATAATGATATATAAATGTATGGTTATGTCTTATGAAGTTTCTGTTGTCTAAATCTCTTAGATAATTTTTTTTTAAATCCCATGAGACTTCGTCACACAGAAAATTAAAAAAAAAAAAAACCAAAACCAAAATAAAGACATTTAAAGTAGCACAAAGCACCTAAACACACTTTAAAGGTCCCAAGTAATCCAGGAAGGATACAAAAAGAGGGTAGTTTACCTGGATTTCCTGATCTCACCCAGAAGTGTCCTGGCAGGGCTTCCCATTGAAGCTGGAATCTTGCCAGCAAAATGGGGCACTTTGTCGCCCACAGGCAAATCAGGAACATAAATGGAACAGAAGACCAATTGCCAGCTTCTCCCCATCAATAAAAAAGAATGGCCTTGGAATGGGGGCAGATCACTTGGGAGATGATGGGGGAAGATGTAATCTGATAATTAAGCCCTTTTGCGACCTCATGGTGTTGCTATAACACCATATTTGACGTGTCTGATAATCTCCTTGTCTTACTGGGTTTTTTTTAAACTGATATACGTTTTTAACTGATGTGTGTGTTTTTAAGCAATGTTATGTTTATATGTCAATTTGTTGTTCCTCGCCTCAATCCATAGGAAGAGGCTAGTAAGAAATTGTTGATGTTGTTAAAAAGCCCCAACAGAATGGTCCCAAGTGGACAACCTAATTGTTTAGAGGCTTCTAAGGGCACAACTGACTATTTTCCTCCCCCTTCAATTTTAGGGATGGTATGAAGGGACTGTAAAAAGGTCTTAGGACCAGCAGGTGGCCTTTTACCACCCTTGCTTTCGCAGTCATGAGACCAAGTTTTTACAGACCATTTTCTCACAATTTGAGGGTCTACATTCAGATATTAACAAAATGAGAACACTATTCAGTGTGGTGAAGGAGTGTGAGGTCATAGTAACTTCACCATGTTCACCATTATTGTTGCTCTATATATGCTGAGCACAAACATCTGCAACAGGGAGGCATGCTGTCGTTGTAGGCTGCCACACACTTTAGAACATGAGAAAATCAGACTTCTAAATTGTATGGGATCCCAATGGCTGATACAAAAATGTCCCTGTGCAGAATTTTACTCCATATAAATGGAGTGCATTGATAACACTGATGGACTGAAGGGACAGAGCTTGAATGCTAAACTTTGCTCTCTCCCCTCTAAAGTACGTTATAACCACTTTATTGTGTCTTACAATAAATTAAAAGCACACATAATTAAAAATTAACATAATTAAAAATTAAAAATTAACAAATACAAAAGTTGAAAAGCTATATTAAACAATAAAAAATTAAAACCAGATTAAAACATATTCCATTAAACACAGACACACCACCAGCACAACAATTAGCAAGATCTAGTGAATTATTTGAGTGAGACCAGCCTTATACAATCACTCATCAAATGCCTGGTGCAACAAAAAAGTCTTTATTTTCCTGAGAAATTAGTGTCATGCTAACTTCTCTAGGAAGGGAAATCCAAAGCCTGGAGGCCAGCCAGAGAGAAGTTCCTGGCTACAATTACACAGCAGGTTTTATAGTGATAAATTGCGCTTTAGCGCTTTTTTGCACCAGTGGTGGGTAGTTTACACAGTGTATGGAGGAAAGAGTTCTATTTTGTTGCTCTTTTTTTCCCCTTTGTGATTCAGACAGGCAAATGTGGGGGGGGGGTGGCCAAGCATTGGAGAGAAGGACAGAGGAATGCAATAGGGTCTTCCCTGGCCCCAACTCTGTGGTTAACAGCTGGTTGACACTGAGCCATTGCCTCCCACCCCTGCAGCTCCCTGGACCCAAATAAAAATGCATACGCAAAGGTTTTTTCCTCCGTAGGTAACAGCTGATCGACACTGAGCCATTGCCTCCCCCCTGCAGCTCCCTGTACAGACTTCCCTTGGCACCGAAGCAAGCAATAGACACAAAGGATTTTAAGATTTCCTGGATTGCTACTGAATCTCCCTCCTGACTCCACATTTAGCCAGCCCACCCCTTCATCATAAGAACAATCACAGTGCAGCTCTGCTGCAACTGTATCAGGAAGATTGCTGGTAATTCACACAGCCCTTAGTGAAATGGTTGTTTACACTATCAATAATGCGCTAAGTCGCGCTACTTTTCAAATAAACCAGAAAAAGTAACGAGACCCCCTGGGATGCTATATTTGGGGTTTTTTTTTTTACCTTCCCCCATTCAGAATGAGGCGATACTGTGGCACGATCCGTGGGAACAATGAGCAATCTTAGCGGTATATTTAGGGGAATATTTGCCCATGTAAACACAACCCCTCTCTTGTGTTTCCATTAGATGTACCCATGAGGGTGGTGGGGTAGAGAGAAGGGCTTTTCCAGCAGACCTCAAAGGACTGGTGGGTTTGTAAGGGAGAGCACGATCCTTTAAATAACCTGGATCTGAGGTGTACAGGGCTTTATAGATCAAAACCAGCACTTTAATTGTGCCTGGAAACATATCAGCAGCCAGTGGAGCTATTGCAAGTAGGGAGTTGTGTGTTCCCTGTAGCCAGCCTCAGTTAGCAATCTGGGTGCAGTTCTTTAGACCAATTGAAGCTTCTGAATACTCTTGAAAGGCAGCCGCATATACAGCACTTACAGTAATCCAGTTGGGATGTAACGAAGGCATGTGTCATGATCTGACATCTCAAGGATGGGCACAGCTGGTGCACAAGTTTAACTGCACAGATGCACTCCTAGTCACTATTGAAACCTGAGTATCCAGGCTCAGAACTCTAAACATTTAAACTCTAAATACTCTTTATATGACTGAGGTGTTCTTTACAGGTAGAAGATCTGTTGTGTAGAATTAACCTGTACTTTGCCAGCAGAGAAGCACTTGCAAAGGGGTTGCTCCTGATGATGTGTGCATAGAACTGTGCAGTGCTTTCTCACAAAATCATAAAATTGTAGATTTGGAAGAGACCACAAGGGCCATCCAGTCCAACCCCCTGCCATGCAGGAAATCACGATCAAAGCATCCCTGACAGATGGCCATCCAACCTCTGTTTAAAGACATCCATGGAAGGAGACCCCACCACACTCCAAGGGAGTGTGTTCCACTGCTGAACAGCTCTTACTGTCAGAAAGTTCCTCCTAATGTTGAGGTGGAATCTCTGTTCCTGGAGCTTGCATCAATTGCAAGATGGGGAAATGTCAAAATTGAGAACAATGATATTGAGAACATGTCTCCCAAGGTCACTTCTGAGTTAGAATGATGATTTCATAGAAACAGTGTGGGAAAGGAAACAGGAGTTGCTCAGGTTCTTATTCCATTTTTCATATTGTAAGACTTAGGAAATAAACTTTGCATGTCCAGGCAGGATGTACCCCCACTCACCCGCTCCCCAAGAAAGACAGACACAATATATGTTTGAAAGAATATACTGAATGAGATAAGAATATATCGCCAATAAAGGCCACAATTTTATTGATGACAGCTGCAGTTGCTTGACTCAATCACATGGGTTCAGATCCAGATATCAACCAACCTTCCTGTGGTTGATGAGACTGTTGTCGACCCGTCTGCTGACAAATACCAGTCAGGAAGGGGGAGGTGTCTGGGCAGGCCCCTGAATGCCTACCAAACCCTCCCCCTCCCACCACCAAGAGCCAGATGGAAAAAGGGGGGGGGGATTCTGCAATTGTATGCCCCAAGCAGGCATGCTTCTTTGAACATTGACCCTGGGGGTCACCCTGACCTTGACTTTAACCTTGACCCTGAACTTGACAGGGACCCTGCTACTGATGACCTTGGATCAGAATCCATGCCAACCACCAATAAAGGTGGGCCAACCCTGGCCCATCTTTTTGCCAACCCTTGGTAGCTGCCACCAACAAGACTAAATCAGGCCCCTTGCCCTGAACCTGGTGTGCACAGTAATGTAAATTCACAGCCCTTGTCCTGAGTGAAGGGAGACCATGATCTCAGTCCTCAAACATTGGTAGGGTTAAGTCCGGCTGGATATACCCAGCAAAAGCCCGACCACCAGACTGGAGTGAAAACTTGCTGCAAAAGCAGCGCAATCTCACCTCACAGCCAATCAGATTGTGAGGCCTGCAGGCTGCCTCCAATTGGCTGGGAGTCTATTTGAACTGACCAACAAGGATGAACCTAGCTTTGCCCTGATTGGCCACTGCTCCAACTTCCATCCAGCCTGCAATGCCAGCTGGGAAGAAGATGAGTGAATATGGTGGTGGCCATGCCACCCCTTCCCACCATGAGGAAAGGGTGAAGACTGGGGGGCTCTGGCTGGGACCTGTAAATGTGCAGCTGGGTAAGTCTGGCAGCTGTTTTTGTTTTTTGTTTTTTAAATGAACCAAACACTCTCGGAATGGAATATGAGAAAGTGAGAATAACAACTATTTTAGTAATTAGCACCTTGATACTAATGAGATTGCACACCTAAAGTCTTGAAATGTGTTCATTTAAGAACTGTCACTATATTCTGTCTAGAATGACATTTGATGATTATTTGCTGCTTACAGGCTTTTGGCTATGACACCTGTCAGAATCCATGATCCATGCCACCTAACATTTTGGGAGATGGTTTGATGCATGGAATTCTATAAATTGATTTAAACTATCCTAAAATCCACCACCAATGTATCATATTCTGCAATAACTTGACTATTGATTTAACTTATTTCTGTGCAGTTCTATGGAATCATTGAATTTTTTGCATTTTAATTTAAGCATGTTTAACTTTTTACTGCTTTCTTCATTCTTTTTATAAAAAAAAGAAAAAAACTTTCTGGGACTTTGTACATTGTTTCAATGAATGCCTGAGGTTCATGGAGGAATGAATACAATTTTTTTGTCAGTGTGCTATTAAAAGGGAATAAGTGTTTAAATGCCATGATCATCTTTGTCAATATGGGCAAGCATTCTTGTTATGATACATTGCAAAGACACACAGTCAGTGAAGTAAGATAGAAGAGACCAGGGTAGTTAGGAAAAGGGGCTGTGAAATAATCCTTACAGGACCTGCTTGTTTCTTAATAAAGTAGCAAAGCTGGCTTGACAGTGTGGTCAAGTCAGATATGGAGATCCTCTTTCAGAGCCCTTTCTAATAACTAATGGCGTGAAGCAAGGTTGTGTTCTTGCACCAACTTTATTTACAATCTTCTTCAGCATGGTGCTCCAAAGGGCTATGGCAGAGCTTGAAAAAGACGACGGCATCTATATACATTACCGTACTGATGGTAGCTTGTTTAACTTAAGCCGTCTTAGGGCTCGCACTAAGACTTTAAACTATCTAGTCCATGAGCTGCTCTTCGCTGATGATGCTGCCCTTGTTGCCCACACAGAAGCAGCTCTGCAGCGCCTAACATCCTGTTTCGCAACAGCTGCAGAGCTGTTTGGGCTGGTAGTCAACCTGAAGAAAACAGAAGTTCTTTACCAGCCTGCACCACAGGACGAACACCACCATCCCCACATTGCCATCGGCAAATCTGTGCTTAAGTCCATTCAGCAGTTCACCTACCTGGGAAGCATCATCTCCTCAGATGCCAAGATTGACAAAGAGATCGATCACAGATTAGCAAAGGCACATAGCGCATTTGGAAGACTTTACAAAAGAATCTGGAGTAATAAACACCTGAGGCAAAGCACAAAAAATCAGTGTGTATAGAGCCATTGTACTGTCTATTCTCCTTTATGGGTCTGAAACATGGGTCACCTATAGCCACCACTTACGACTCCTCGAATGCTTCCATCAGCGCTTTTTATGCACAATCCTAAATATACACTGGACTGACTATGTGATGAATGTTGCTGTCCTTGAGCAAGCAGGGATCACCAGCATTGAGGCCATGATATTGAGAACACAGCTGCGCTGGGCAGGGCATGTTTCTAGGATGGAGGACCATTGCCTCCCCAAAATAGTATTCTACGGTGAACTCGCCACAGGTCAGCATAAGAGGGGCACTCCAAAAAAGTGATACAAGGACTCCCTGAAACAACACCTGAGGCTCGGCCAAATTGATCACCAACAATGGTCCGCCCTGGCCTCACATTGGGAGGCATGGAGATGCACTATCCACAATGCTGCAGCCTTATTTGAGAACTTACGCTGAACAAGTCTTGAAGAGAAACGACAACGCAGAAAAAAATTACAACCCGGAAACTTCACCCAAGGAAACCTTCTGCTGTGCTTTCTGCAACCGGACTTGTCTATCTCGGATTGGCCTTTTTAGTCATCAGCGTGCTTGCAGAAAGTGTGGGATGAGTCCTTCCTCAATCTTCGTTTGCGAAGAGAAGCCAGAGAGAGAGAGAGAGCAAAGCTAAAAACCTGTTAGATTATTCATGTTTCTTTAATGATCTTAAATTGTTTAAAATGCTGGCTGAGATTCTGCATGAGGAGATGCCACTACAGAGATATAGCTACATCTCTATAACTATATCTCCTGATGCATCCCTCATAAACCTACCTTTTAATCCAGGGAGACCCCACATACACACACACCAGAGGAATTTCCATGGCTCTGGAGAGCCTGGTGGTGAGTGATGGCATGTTCATCTCTCTCCCTTTATTTATTTATTTATTTATTTTACCCCGCTCTTCAGCCACAAGGCTATCAGAGCAGCTTACAAATTGTTTTAAGCAATAGTAATTTACACATCTACACTGCATTAAGCAGTTTCCAATGTGTGTTAGCTAATTGCCCCCACAAGCTGAGTACTCAATTTACCTACCTATGAAAGGATGGGAGACTGAGTGAACCTTGGAGCCTTCTGGAATCGAACTTGCAACGTGGTGACTTGCAATACTGGCATTTAACCACTGCGCCACCAGGGCTCCCTGGCACACACTGTGTCTCCAGTGCCTCTAAAATTTCTCACAGGGGGATGCATCCCTTGAAAGTTAGGTTTGTGGGACACTTTCAGTTGTTGTCATGGTGCAAGAACCATATAAGTGATTAGTGTAATTCAGATATCATAACATCATAACTGACAACATCATAATTATAGAATAGAATGCCGGCAACCATTTTATTCTTCTAAAATAAGACTCATTTATGTAGTTGTTCTGATCCTTTTTTCCAGTTCATTGTCAAGTTCCTGTTTTCCCTTTCCATAACTCCTTTTGCTTTGGCCAATGCAAACAGGCAGAGTTTGAGATGGCATTCAAGGTCTGCTGCTTTCCCCACTCCAACAGGATTGTACTAGTTGTTATAATACAGTGGGCTCCTGGTATCTGCTGGGGTTTGGTTCCAGTACCCACCGTGGATACCAAAATCTGTGAATGTTCAAGTCCCATTTTATACAATGGCATGGTAAAATGGTGTCCCTTATATACAATGGTAAAATCAAGGTTTGCTTCTTGGATTTTTTTAAAATATATATTTTCAGGCTGTGGATGGTAGAATCCATGGATATGGAGGGCTGGCTTTAATGCAGTCTGTATCAATTGTTATATCTTTGGTCTTGTAGGAAAAAAAATTATGGGGAGGGAGGGTGCAGCTCTTTCATAAAGCACTTTGAAACCTAATGCTTTAGAGCCTGAAGTTCTCTAAGAATACATCTGTGTATTATTAGTGTGAAAGGGATTGTGTAATACATACAATGTACCATTTATGTGGTAGCTGCTATAAATATGACCTCACTGAGCCAGGCTATTCGTATAACATTTTGTTGCCTGAGGTGAAAAGCCAACTCCATTCCCCTTCTAACTGTTTCTTATCTCATTCTAACTACAGAATTAGTTAGTTTTAAACTATGCCAACTCTATTGACAGTTGAAACTTCCTTAAACCCTGGTAACAGTTAACAGGACAATTTCTATTTTACTCAGGGGCAGCAAAACTAGTTCAAGGTATACAGGGCAATTTGTCTGGAACATACACTTCTGTCAAGTATCTGAGAAAAACAGCCAAGCAGTTAATGCCACTTATTACAACCCACCGTCTCCCACCTGAGATGACTGCCTCACTCTGATGGCACAGACAGCCTCGAAACCAAGGTTTTTTTTAGCTATTTATGTAGTGTAGCTGTGCCACGGAGAATCAAATGGCTTGCCCATTGCTGTGCAAACTAATAGTTTACATATTCTGCTTGGCATGAAATACCTAGCTGGAAGCTGCTATAAAATACGAAAGAGCTACCACGATTATCCAAAGAATAAGGGCAGCATAATGTGTCTGAAACCTACGGTTCAAAAGAAGACAATGGAGAAGGGAGAAAACAGTGAGTTACAAACAGGATGATTGTTGAGATGAGCAAATAAACATAAAGTTGTTTGGTGGCAGTACACAGCAGAGTTTACAATTCTAACATAATTGACAGATGTTAAGTGAAAGCAGCTTTTCTTCATTCTAGTGACTTTATTGTGAATAACACGGTTTATTCCTTCTCTTCTAGCCTGAAGATAATGACAGTGCCGTTCTTTGTGTAAATGTACAATAGAACATCAAAGACAGTGGGTCTGGTGGACTGTGACTTTATGATTTAGTTGTTTAGTATTTTGTAGCATTCAGTCATTGCAACAAGAAATGAATGCAGGTGCAGCTTAGAGATAGGCACCAAATCAGGACATTTTCATTGACTGTTGTAGTCCAGGAGACCACTATTATTTGCCTCTGACAAGCCATGCACCTTTGTTGTTACTGCTGCTGCTGTTTCAGAGCTTCAGAAAATATCCTCTCTGTTCCTTTCACTGTTTCTATTATTTTTATTTTATTTATTATTTCTCTGAAAACTGCAATAAAT
Organism: Gambelia wislizenii; assembly: GCA_030847615.1. NCBI lineage: Eukaryota > Metazoa > Chordata > Lepidosauria > Squamata > Crotaphytidae > Gambelia > Gambelia wislizenii. The sequence continues at coordinate 294,602,982 of JAUMIR010000003.1, forward strand.
GGCATTAAGGTGCTTGTGCTTCCTTTGGATTAAGTACTAGGGCCTGTGTACACAGCAAAAAAGTTCTGGGATGAATTTGTGATGAATCCCAGTAGTTCACATGCACATCATGACAGTCTCACATTTTTTGGAAGGGGGGCTACACAAAAAACCTCAAGAAGCATGACTTTCCATCCTGCAATTTGCCCTGTGTTTTTAAAAAAGTCATGGAAGTATTAAAAAAATTGAGCTTGTGAACAGTTTGGGGCAAAATATCCTGGAATTGGTGATGCCCAGAAATTGAGGTGGTCAGGGGCAGGAGAGAATACAGAGAAGGAGGGTTAGGTCCCCTTTGGCAGTTGTTTTTAAATGCCCAAATGTAGCAGCCATTTCCTTCCTACAGCTTTACCTTAGAGGGTGTGCATTTTCCTTTCTCCACTTGTCTGTGCTGATATTATGGAGCTGGAAAAAGCTACATTAGCAAGGAAAGGTGGAGATGGCATCTCTTGGTTCCATTCAGAGACAATCATTTGCTTGCTATATGGGGTGAAGACAAAGTACAGCAACGATTGCCACAGTGCCACCAAAATATTGGTTTGTTTGGAAAAAATAGCTGTCGAGATGAGGAGCAAGGGGCATGATTGGAATGCAGAACAGTGCCTCACTAAGAGTAAACTGATGTGGAAAAAGTACCGTGAGGTGATCAACCACAACTCCAAAAGTGGTAACAATGTGGCAAGGATGCCCTATTTTCAGAGCTACATGCGATATTTGGCAGAGATGCAAATTATCACCTGAAACATTTGGTGAGAGACACCAATATCCACAGGGTTCCCATTGGGTCTATTACAGCCCATGCCGAGACCCTTTCTCAGTCACTGCAAACATCATCAGAGGACAATACAGGGGGGTACCCTCCTGACCTTTTTGGAACCCAGGGAGGTAACAACAAAATCTATTCAAAATATTTTTTGTTTATGTTGACAACATTTGAGAAAACACAAAAATGTTATTTTTTTTTATTTTTTTCAGATCAATGGGCATGAAGTATTTTCTCCCTACCTTATCTCTCTCTCTCTCTCTCTCTCTCTGGCTTTTCTTCGCAAACGAAGATTCAGGAAGGACTCATCCCGCGCTTTCTGCAAGCGCGCTGATGACTAAAAAGGCCAATCCGAGATCCCTCGCCAGTCGCTACAGGGCTTTTTTGGAAATGGATTTGTCCTTCGAGCCTGTGCAATGGATTTTTCTGGTGGAGCGCAGCGTGCACAGAACTGGCCTCACCCTTTAAACCAGAGATTCATCTGCCGTGGCCTTGCAAGCATGGACGTGGCAGTGAGGTCCTCGGGCCGTAGGTTTGATTAGAGTTTCCTTCTCTTAGATGGTTGACCTTACAGGGTTGGACGAGCACCATCTGCCCGGGTTTGGGATTGGGGTGTGGATAAATATGTTTGGTGGGCATCAGCATGGGGAATGTCTGCCTAACCTAATTGTTGAAAATAATGCTTTCCATTTATATTTATATAAAATAACCATTTCATTAAACTTAGAGGTCCCTTTCCATACTTTAAAATTTTCAAGTATTTCAATATCATTGGTACTGCATTCAAATGGGGAAAAAAAACACCTTCCATTTTGTATTGGGGGTTTCTTGCAAGGGGGAAGTGGCATCGCTGTGCTTCACATTCTTTTGCCTTGTAAATCACCACCAGTTACCTCGCCCACTGATCTTTATCATGTAGATGAAATGTGTTGGGGGAGGGTAATGGTGTGACTATCCCTGGCATAGAGGTAAACAACTAGAGATAAACAACTTTTCACAGCCTGCTACGTGACTGTTCTTCCCCTGTTGATGGCAGAGACATTTTCTCTTACTTCATATTGAGCTGATTGGTGTATCTTTTGTGATTCCTCCACCTTGCTATGCAGGATGGGACACTACCTATTATACACAACTGTTTCCTTTTTAAAATAAGATTTCTCTAACCTTATTTGCAAATCCCTTTATTTTTTCTCTAATATGTCTTTTCAGTAGGATCTCCTGATTCGCAAACAACTGAAAATGGGACCGTGACACTTACATTGGTTGAAGTGAACCAGAACAAGGGTGGATCTAAAACACAGACCAGTGAGAACATGGAAGGACAGGAGAGGTAAATGGAAATGCTTTGGAGTAGTCTGTCTCCTCAAAGTGGTAATGTATTTGCTACTTATTATATGGTTTTCATTTGGTTTGTACTGTTATTACTGTAGTTAAATACAAAAGGAGGGAATAGATACACTAAACATTGGTCGTTTTTTCCATGTACAATGTTTTAAATTTACATATAATTCCATATAATCCTCCCCGTGCACTCAGGTCCTCTGGTAGGGATTTGTTAGAGCCTTTAAAAACTAGGTTTCTTTCAACCTCCCGGAGGGCTTTTTTGGCTATTGCTCCCAGATTATGGAATGGCATGCTGGATGAGATCTGTAATACTACCACACTAAATAGCTTTTAAAAAGCTCTTAAGATGGATCTCTTACAGCAGGCCTTTCCTGAATAGATACCCGGCCATCAAAAAAAGGGAATCTAGCTTGTCCCAGTCTCACCACGGCCACTGTCCATTGTCTATTTTTATTTTTATTTTTTGTATTTCTAAGTATGTTTCAATTCTTAAATTATTTAATTGTATTTTAAGAGTGGGTGGGATTGAGGGTTTGGTTGTATATTTTAATTGTTGTAAACCACCCCAATTGCGTTTCTTAGAGGGGCAGGATATAAAATAATAATAATAATTATAATTATTATTATTATATGGTGGGGGCAAATTTGTGAAACATATAGATCTTATCTTTACTTATTACCTCTTTTTATTTCCTTTACAGTGTCCTCAATGAGCAAGCCCAGCCAAAAGATTACAACTTAATAGGCACAAATGAAGGTCATTGGAAACTTCAGAGGTCATAATGAACTCCAAGAGATTAATGGACAAGTTAATTAGTCATCTTGATGCAGACACAGAAGTTCAACAAGAGGGCTGAAACTATGAATAAATGCCTACAACATTTTTTTTTTTTTTGCATCACCAGCAAGAAGTAGATGAAGGAAACATAGGGAACAAACTAGTTTACTTGCAGCTCTGGTTCAGCATATAAATTCTGTTGAAAAAAGTGGGAGGAGGGTGGTTGTCAGGAGAGTTAATGAAAAAGAGGTGCCATCCCTGCTCCACACACTAGAGTCTCAGAGAAGGGTAGGCTGCCCCTTCCCAGGGCTTGCCTGGCTCCCAGCTCCATGAGGTCGAGGGGAAGGGTCAGCCTTCCAGCCCTCCATTGGGCTCGGCTCTTCCTCCGGCATGCCCGCACCATCCCCCGGCACGCCTGCTCCCTGGCCATCTCCAGTGGCCAGGTCTTTCTCCATCTGGGTTTCAATATCCGCGTCGTCAGACATCTCGGGCAGGGATCACAAGTCCAGTAGGATTGTGTGAGATCTGGCTTGCTGTGATGTACCAGAAACACACACTCGCATTAACTTAATAAGATATCTTTATTAAGCAAGGATACGTGAGTCAGTAACATAGTCAAAGCCAGATCTAAGCATATACTAGCACAGTCTCTAGATAAAACCTTACAGCATGAGAATGGTACGCAGGGAGGCCTGTAGGCAGACAGCTAGGTCGAGGTGCTGTGACCTTGAGCTGCTTGAGGAACAGTGTTCCCAGACCTAAGAGGCGAGCTGGCACCCGACCAAGGCCTGAGAGGCCCAGCCAGTGAAAGCAGGCCAGGAACCAAACTCATGTCAGGCCTATTACCAGAGTCATGTCAGGGTCTTCCATGGATTCTACTCTAATACCCAGAACCCATGGATGAGCATGACATGTACACAGTAAGAGCAAGCAACTAATTGCTCTTCTTGGGATTAGGTACATGGCAATGTTCAATTGGTGCTTAAGTAAAACATTTTCTGTAAACCCCTTCAGGAAGTGATGGGAGATGAAGTAAAGAAATACCAAGCAGCACATTGCTCTTCCTGACATTGGCCAGCAGAAAATGGTTTGTATGGGATTACCTAGGACATGTTTTCCTTCCTGGAACTTTCTTCTAGTGGGAGTTGCAGTACAGATACATATGTCTTCAGTAACAGAACACAATCTATCTACTTTGCAATGGAAAACTGAAAATGTTCACTTTGGGCATTTTTTGCTTGCATCTGTAAGAGGTGATGGGTGCTGACGTTGCAAAACTTGTTTACAGAGTAAGACCCACCCCATTACTCTTGTCATATATGGGAATCAGAGAATGCGGGAATAAATTTTTACCTTAAAAAAATGTTTACTTTACTTTACTTTACCCTGAGGGCAACGTAGCAGTTCTTCCAAGTGTTCAGGAAAAACAAAAAATCATGTTATAAGCATTTACCTTTCTTTCATTATTTCTTATTGCCTAATCTTTAATTGTACCTTGTACTACTAGTAGAAAAATAAACATTTTTTCTGTTCACAATTATAACTTTTACTTTCAAAACAATGCTATGTACAATATTTACAAGTTTTTTTAAAATGTGGGGATATTTTAAAAGGGGGAATTAGAGGGATGGAACATCAATTTTTACATGGGGTAAAGTAAGAGGGGAAGGAAAATTTCAATTAAAAATCTGAATAAATTTACAACATAAATAAATTAAATACAAAATAAAGGCTATAAAATATATTACAAAATAAAAAATATTGGAAAGAATTGAATGAAATTTAGGAGGTTGCTAGCCTAACCTCTAGGTGCTGAATTCTTGCTTCAAGGTTTTCAAATTGCACATCCATGTTTCAAGCTGAAAAGAAAAAAAAAGGAAAAACAAAATTAGATGTACAGTTCTGTCATCTTGGATAATTTGCCCCATCACATATTTACTATACATTACCTAGCGCCTCGATTCTGGCAATTATGTCCAGGCTTGCTAACTGTGCTGCCACATCCTGAACCTCAACTTGCGCTACAACATGATAAGACATCTCCATTAGTTACCCATATCCACAGAAATCATAATGTTTTCCATCACATACATAATTTGTTGTCAATTTTTTTCCACCTGGTCATGGAGAAGCAGTGGCGGCGGCGGCAGCACTGTCAGCAGCAGCACTATCATCATTAGAGAAGGATTCAGATGGGGCAGCAGCAACCTCCCTCCTCCTTCTCCGTATCACTATGGAGAAATAATAAAAAGGGGATGTTAATATTTTAAAAAGAACCCAAACCAGATACGTGTAAATCAAGGTGTGGAATTATAAACTCACGAGGTGTTTTACCTCCAGGCAGGTGATCCTTCCAACTGGGCCATCTGGATCTGACCCAAATATCATGCAGAGTAATGTAGAACGGCAACCTTCTTTGGGGAGAATGGCTAATGTCACTGGCCTCCAGTGCCTGGTAAAACTGGCCCTATAAAGTTTTGATTTTGGACCAGAACTGGAGGCCCCTCCTAGTGTAGCCCCTTCCCTGGAGGAACTGTGCCATCTCTGCAAAAATGTTATGATTCCTCCAGTTAGAGGACCACATGATGGAGACACTCCAACAGGATTTTTGTCTCCCAGATCCCCTAATGGGTGATGCGCCAGGCCACCTGTGCACATCCCCTAACCCCCTCAGCCATTGTAATGCTATGAAACATTTTTCAAAAACACGAGTATATTTTTCCCCAAAAAAAAGACTGTTACTCTGTTGTTCTCTCAAACAATCAGGATTGACTCTGAAACTTTTTAAATTTTAAAATATTGAATCTTTCTTCCCGATTGGTGTTTTGGCAGAGTTACCCATTTTCCAGCACTTTGCTGCCTCAGTGAACCACCTTGTAGTGTTGTGCAGGGAAAATAATAATAATAATAATAATAATAATAATAATAATAAAGTTTATTTATATCCCGCCCCTCTGCAAACAATCGGGGCGGCTTACAATGATAAAATGGTAGACAGTATAAAACAACCCAAAATCCCTCCCTCCCCTTAAAACATTATTAAATTAATGCAAGTTAAAATCAATACAAGTTAAAATCAATATGTAGTACAATATGTTAAATATCCTTTTAAGCAGGCAACATCTGTTAGGAGATCCAAAAGCAACCTCCAGAGGGGGTTCCTGAGGCCGGGGTTAGCTATTCCGGAAAAGCCGGAAAAGCCTGCCCGAAGAGAACCGTCTTGACAGCCTTTTTAAAGCTGTCTAATGATGTCAATAGGCGGATCTCGTCGGGCAGGCCGTTCCACAATTTGGGGGCGACAGCCGAGAAAGCCCTCTGGGAGGTAGTCGCCAGCCTAGGTCTTTGTGACTGCAACAAATTCCTCCCAGAGGACCGGAGAGCGCGGGGAGGATTATAAGGGAGAAGGCGGTCCCTGAGATAGCTTGGGCCCAAGCCATTTAGGGCTTTAAAGGTGATAACCAACACCTTGTACTGGGCCCGGAAGCTGATAGGCAGCCAGTGGAGGGACCTCAGAACTGGAGTAATGTGGTCCCTCCTAGATGTTCCAGAAACTAGCCTGGCTGCCATATTTTGTACCAGCTGTAATTTCCGAACTAGGCACAAGGGTAGCCCCATGTAGAGAGCATTACAGAAATCCAGACGTGAGGTTACCAGCGCGTGCACAATGTTCCCGGTGCCTGTTTAAAAACTTACTAGTGCCTCTGTAGCTCTGTTGACGTTTATTATAGAAAGTTTTATTCTGTCTAAAAGGGGTTTAACAGGGGGGAATCTAACAATGCACAGTGCCAAATGTAGAAGCCTGATAATAGTCCTAACTTTACTGTTTATTTAATTCGCAAGATGTAGCATCTGTGAATTGCCCCCCTATACTGCCAACCGATGGGAAATAATGGAACGGGAGCCATTCATGAGTCTAAATGATTTAATTGCAAAGGAAATCATTTATTAATGAGTACATTGAAAACATATAAACAAATGAATTGCTATTCCTATTTAGTTTTGTTGCTCCAAATGCCAAAAGTACTCCTTAAAATATTGTGCACAGCCTCACCTTCTTTTTTCTTTTGCACCTCATTATTAATTATAGGGGCACTCAGTGTATCTAGGACATACCTGTGTACCCTCCTAGGGCTTTCCTGTAATATTTTTTCCCTTAGTTTCACAAATATTGTATAAGATTACACAAGCACATAATACAGAGCATATGTTTTCCTCAGCAACTTCCAGAGAAGAAGTAAGGCAAAACCATCTGTTCTTCACCCTCCCAAACGACCTCTCAATTATACTACGGACCTTATTATGATGTTTGTTGTACAGTCTCTGCTTTTCAGTTGTCGTACCCCTGTATGGTGTAAGCAACCACTTTCGTATTGGGTAAGCCCTGTCATTCAAAGTAAGATGCCCTATCTGCTCCCCAAAATAGTAATAGTTGGATTGCCAGGGACATAGATCCCAGCTTTCATTGATTCAAAAAATGTTGAATTATGAAGCATACATGCATCATGTATTTTCCCGCTCCAGTCAGTCTCTGCATCATTGAAAACACCCCTGTGGTTGCATGTTCCTTGAAGCAGTACACTGTAACTCTTTTTTCTATTAATGTATTCATTTCCCTGGTGCACAGGAGGCACAATAGTTACATGGCATCCATCTAATACAGCAATCACTTGAGTGAGTCCAAGTTCTGTGAAGCCATCCATTATCTGTGGAAAAATGATATCTAGAGAGAGGAAACATGTTAGCAATCATAGGTAGGTATTTAAAGAAAATAACAGTCATGTGCAAGACACCTATATACACACATTCAGTCTAAAACAAGCACACAGAGTGTATTCCCTTGCTCTTTGGGTTATATAAATTATGACAAAAGATGTGATTTGTCATGTTTATCACAAAGAAAAGATTGGGAAGTAGGAGTAACTGTTTTGCTCCATAAAACCAAAGCACACATTCTATAGCATCACTTAATGGCAGTATGCTTTCAGTTATCCTATGGTACATTAAGTTCAATAGGTGATATACATCTTGACAAAAGATGCAATTTTTCTTGTTTTCACTACAAAATCAGTTATGAAGTAGGTATGATGCTAAAGGTTAGCCTATGGTAAATTAAGTTCCTTAGGGAAAAGTCGTTTAAGGTTTAATGATCCACCAACAGAAAGTTAAGTTTTCAGAATACAAACTTACCCACCGATAGTCACCCAGATAGTATACTGCATAAGAAGCTTCTCCATTGCCAGCACCACCACTATGAAGATCTTGCACATGATGGACCGACCTATGCCAAACAGATTACATGCTCTTGAGACTGTTGGCAAAAATATTTCTTCCAACTTTTGTAAGATGCACCCCATCTCTTGCCAGAAGTCCCCCCGCATGGAAGCACAGTCCATGATCCAAGAATCCAATTTGTTCTTGGCGACACCATCTACGGAGCCAGTTGTTTACGTCAGCTGTTTTCCTCTCCCTTCTTGGACCATGCCCTTCAACTGGCAGAAGAGACGAGATAACCACCTGTGCGTCCATTTCTTTCAGCTTCCTCCCCAGGGCCTCATAATCTCTTCTGATCTTGGGAAAGCTGTGCCTTGCAGTATCATTGGTTCCCACATGGACCAAAAGGAAGGGGTAATGATCTGTAGGCTTGACGAGTCTTGTTAGCCACTCCGTCACATCACGGATCTTTGCCCCAGGGAGACAACACACCTCCCGAGTCATCTTGTCAGGGCCACATACCACTGCTTCTGTACCCCGCAGCAAGGAGTCCCCCACCATCACCACATGCCTCCGCTGAGGCTTCGCAGCTGCTGTTCCTTGCGGTGGTCCTCTCAAGGTCCCCTGCTCTACCCCTGAAGTCTGTCCATGTTGTTCTTCCTCGTTGTCCTTGATAAGGGAAAGGGCTTCGAATCGATTCTGTAGCTGCAAGCTGCTCGAAGAATCCCTGGATTTTCTTGTTCTGTGTGTGACATTTCTCCAGCTGTCTACTTCCTGTGTCTCCGCAGCCACTTCCTCTGTGCGGTCCCCATCCAAGACTGTTCATTCTGTTCTGTCCAGGAAAACCTCTTGCTCGCGAATCTGTTGAAGTGTAGCTATCCGTGTCTCCAGCTGCTGTACTTTCTCCTCCAAGGGGGCTACCAACTTGCACTTGGTGCATGTGAAGTTCTCCATGTCTGTAGACAAGAAGACAAACATCGCACAAGTGTTGCGAGTGACTGCCGCAGTCCCCTCAGTGTCCATGGTGAGAGCTTTTAGGAAGCTTTTAGGTAATCTAAGAACTCTTAGTTAATGCTGAGAATGCTAAGCTGTCCTTTTTGGTCTGCTGTATTTTTGTTTGGTTACTGAAATTCACGTGCCGTTAGGTGCGCGCCTCAGGCTCTTGAGGGTAAAAGGGCAAGGTCAGAAGTTCAAGCCCCTCAGCAACAAGCAGCCTCTCCCAACAGTTTTTTTAAAAAATTCAATCTCCCCAGTCAGAAAGGGAACACATGGTCTCAGATGTCTCTACACTAATGCGCAGAGCATGGGAAATAAGCAAGATGAACTTGAACTCCTCGCACTACAAAACAAATATGATATAATAGGCATTACTGAAACCTGGTGGGATGAGTCTCATGATTGGAATGTAGGAATAGAGGGGTATAACCTTTATAGGAGAAACAGGCCAAACAGGAAAGGAGGAGGAATAGCATTATATGTCAGGGATATTTACACCAGTGAAGTGATCCATGACATCAATACTGGAAGCCAGGTGGAGAGCATCTGGATAAAAATTAAAGGGGAGGGAAACAACAGGGATGTTATTGTGGGACTCTACTACAGACCCCCAAATCAGACGGAGGAATTGGATGTTGCCTTTCTAGAACAGATGAACACACATGCAGAAAGGAGAGATGTAGTAGTGATGGGGGACTTCAACTATCCTGATATTTGCTGGCAATCTAACTCAGCCAAAACTACAAGGTCTAGCAAATTCCTGACATGCCTGGAAGACAATTTCATAGTCCAAAAGGTGGAAGAGGCAACAAGGGGGTCAGCTATTCTAGATCTGATCCTAACCAACAGAGATGACCTGGTTAATGGGGTGCAAGAGGTGGGATCCTTAGGTGAGAGTGATCATGTTCTCCTGGAGTTTGTTATACAATGGAAAGGAGAAGCCAGGCATAGTCAGACACGCATTCTTGACTTTAGGAGAGCTGATTTCAATAAACTCAGGGAAATACTGGGGGTGATCCCATGGTCAGGATGGGACTTTCTCAAAAAGGAGATACTGAAGGCACAATTTCAAACAGTACCATTGAGGACGAAAAATGGGAGGTGTCTCAAGAAACCAGGATGGATGACTAAAGAACTTTCAATGGAGCTAAGTTTTAAACGGAACATGTATAGGAAATGGAAACGGGGGGAAATCACCAAAGAAGAATTCAAACAGATAGCAAACACGTGTAGGAGTAAAGTCAGAAAAGCTAAAGCACAGAATGAGCTCAGGATTGCTAGGGAGGTTAAGAACAATAAAAAGGGTTTTTTTGGGTATGTCCGCAGCAAAAGGAGAAAGAAGGAAATGATAGGGCCGATACGTGGAGAAGATGGCAAAATGCTAACAGGGGACAGAGAAAAGGCAGAATTACTCAACACCTTCTTTGCCTCAGTGTTTTCAGAAAAGGAAAAGGAGGACCAACCTGAGGAGAATGGAACAGAGGACACAATAGGGGAAATCCAGCTCAAAATAAGTAAAGAGGTAGTACAGGAATACCTTCTTAATCTAAATGAATTTAAATCTCCAGGACCAGATGAACTTCATCCAAGAGTATTAAAAGACCTGGCAAATATAATCTCAGAGCCATTGGCAATAATCTTTGAGAACTCCCGGAGAACAGGAGAAGTCCCAGCAGACTGGAGGAGGGCAAACGTAGTTCCCATCTTCAAAAAGGGTAAAAAAGAGGATCCCAACAATTATCGTCCAGTTAGTCTGACATCAATACCAGGGAAGATTCTAGAGCAGATCATTAAACAGAGAGTCTGTGAACATTTAGAAGGAAATGCCATAATCACAAAAAGTCAACATGGGTTTCAGAGAAACAAGTCATGCCAGACTAATCTGATCCCTTTTTTTGATAAAGTTACCAGCTTGGTAGATGAAAGGAATGCTGTGGATATCGCATACCTTGATTTCAGTAAGGCCTTTGACAAGGTTCCCCATGACATTCTTGCAAACAAGCTTGTAAAATGTGGGCTAGACAAGTTAACTGTTCAATGGATTTGTAATTGGTTGACCGGCCGAACCCAAAGGGTGCTCAGCAGTGGCTCCTTTTCGTCTTGGAAAGATGTGACCAGTGGGGTGCCACAGGGTTCTGTCCTGGGCCCAGTGCTATTCAACATCTTTATCAATGACTTGGATGAGGGAATTAGGGGCATACTTATCAAATTTTCAGATGACACCAAATTAGGAGGAGTAGCTAATACCCTAGAGGACAGGATCAAAATTCAGAATGACCTGGATAGACTGGAGAGCTGGGCCAAAGCTAACAAAATGAAATTCAATACGGAGAAATGTAAAGTACTGCATTTAGGGCGGAAAAATGAAATGCATAAATATAGGATGGGAGAGACCTGGCTGAATGAGACTACTTGTGAAAGGGATCTAGGAGTCCTAGTAGACCACAAGTTGAACATGAGCAACAGTGTGATGCGGCAGCTAAAAAGGCCAATGCGATTTTGGGCTGTATCAATAGAAGTATAGTGTCTAGATCAAGGGAAGTAATAGTGCCACTCTATTCTGCCTTGGTCAGGCCTCACTTAGAATACTGTGTCCAGTTCTGGGCACCACAATTCAGAAAGGATATTGACAAATTGGAGCGTGTCCAGAGAAGGGCAACTAAAATGGTGAAAGGTCTGGAAACGATGCCTTATGAGGAGAGACTTAGGGAGCTGGGTATGTTTAGCCTGGAAAAAAGACGGTTGAGAGGCGATATGATACCCCTGTTTAAGTATTTGAAGGGATGTCATGGTGAGGATGGAGCAAGCTTGTTTTCTGCTGCTCCAGGACTGGAACACAGAACAATGGGTGCAAGCTCCAGGAACAGAGATTCCACCTCAACATGAGGAGGAACTTTTTGACAGTAAGAACTGTTCGGCAGTGGAACACACTCCCTCGAGGTGTGGTGGGCTCTCCTTCCTTGGAGGTCTTTAAACAGAGGCTGGTTGGCCATCTGTCGGGGATGCTTTGATCAAGATTTCCTGCGTGGCAGGGGGGTTGGACTTGATGGCCCTCGTGGTCTCTTCCAACTCTGCAATTCTATGATTCTATGATTCTATGATATTTTTCTCCAAAGTGGACCATTCTCATTCTGTTCAAGGTTGCAGAAGTGGAGCAGTGCATGCAGTGTCATTTGTGCATGCAGATAAAAACACAGCTTTTCATGTGCATGAATATGCAAGGGAAGCGCATGTAGACTTGGTTGCTGATTTAGTTGTGTATTTCGTTGTACAACATTGCCTTTCAACACAAAGGTTGTATATCACAGTCAAAGAAATACTCTACATATGGAGATTTATGCTACACCTCCCTGATATGGGATTTCAATTTTTATTTCTTTTATTTCCTTTTTTAACGCAGAATGTGAGTGACATGCACTGAAGATCTGCAGGGAACAAAAATCAACTGTCATTTTTTGATCCAAGGTAGTATTTAACAAAGGGAATAAGTAGAAAATCATGATAACACACACTGAAAACTTCATCAAATTAATTCTGTTTCTAACGCAAAGATTATCTGCTTTTTTGTGTGACACTGTCACTTTTGCTCTTCAGCACTGTAGGAAGTAATAATGCAAATTCTCAAGCAAAGAGACAGATACACAAAGGTGGAGTGGAGGGGGTCTGTCATATTTACTTTAAATATTTTTTAAAATAATTTTAATCACATTCATGACTGAAAGTGATTCAAAGTATAGAAATAAATTAATACATGAAGCCAGATAGGCACCTTTCACGGAACATCCTGAAATTAAAAGGCAAACAGAACATTGCCAGTATGACATTCTCTCCCTCTACCAAAAAAAAAAAAAAAAAAGAGGGGGAAAAGTTTTGTGAGTCACTTTACTTTTGACTCTAAACCATTACAATGGAATGGTTACAACAAATCAATCATACACTCACATTTCCAGCCATCTGGAATCTCAGAACTCCCTTCCTCCACACAAGATGTTATGTTTATGAGTGATTTAGCACTTTCCTACACTGCTCCTGGAGCTTCTCCATAGAAGGTTTAAATGCTAAAACTTACATATTTTTCACATTAAAATTTTATAAATCAAATATGGGAAGCATCAGCACGAATGTTAGTGGTAACCCTTGAAATGCAGAATAATTTATGACAGTGCTCCCTATTAAGGAGGAACAATCCTTGCAAGCATATTTTTTGTCTAGTCTTGTGCTGTATGCTTCATTTTATATTGACAGTTTAAATTAGTTTAATTCATCAATTTGGGATTTATTATGTCACTTCTTAATTAGCATTAAATCATTATACAATCCATGTGGCTATATTTTTGCTTGTTTTCAGTGATAATTCTTCTAGAAACCATTCTGCTGTACATTTGGAAGCTTGGTTAGATATTGAAAAGAAAGGGCTCCATGCCTTTGGTTCCAAAGAGGTTCAAATCCATGGAGGAAACTGATACATCTTAATGCCCTCAGAGGTCTTCATACATATTTATGTTATGAACTAGCAAAGATATAGTCCAGAGCACTGCTGAAAACAATGAGTCAGAATGAGATGTTGATTATACCTTCTTTCTTGAAACAAATCAGGAAAAAAAACCCTGAAAATATGCCTGTCTGCCTACTAAACAAATCCATATGGAATGGAACCTTTGTACCATAAAGTGACTGAGTATTATTAAATATTAATAGGTGGCTCTAGAAGATTGATATGATGGACTATTCAGATCTGTTGTGGGTGGGGGAAATCAAAATGAACTAGGGTTGTGATCAGGTTGTCAGAGAGGTGATAAGAGAATGGATTAGAGAATCTATATGAGAATGAACAAACACACACCAGCACAGCATAGCATTGCATGAGGGGAGGTGCTTTGATGGCTTCACATGATGAGAGGCCTTTAATTGTGTCATGGCATCTCATGCCATGATGTAGGAAGTTTGGGGTGGAACAGAGGCTATTTGACAAGGGCCACCCTTTCCCTCCTCCTCTTTTGGTTGATTTGACCACCCTCCCGCTTCTGTCATAGTGTGAGTATTCTGGTTGCTATGGGCCAGGTAGGAATTTTTTTCCCCTTTCCACTGGGTTTGTTGCCTAACCCACGTTGTTACAAGGGACTTGGAGAATTGGCCTTAGGATGGTGTCATAAATAGGTGGTCACCTGGCAGGTTGTGGGGGAGATGGGGATTAGTTCAGTGACTAATGGCACCCGTTTTGAGTGAAGGATGGCTCTGTCAAACTACCCTTGCAGATCATGTGACTGGAAGGTGGGGAGTAGACTTGAGGCTGGCCTGAGGGTTGAGTAGACTTGAGGCTGGCCTGAGGGTTGAGCCCTCACCAGAAGTCATGCAACTTGAGGTGTCTCATCCTGGGGTTTTGCATTCTAGCAGATGGTATTGGGGGGTAGCCCAATTGATGGGACCCCCCCCCGGGGCTTAGGTGTTTCTCCCAGGAAAGCTGGGAGGTAGGTCTGGGTGAGACAATTGGCTCCAGCTTGTCCCACATTGTGTCTTACCCCTAGTTTGCATATCCCAAGGAATAAAGATTAAATAGGTGATAGAACAAATAAAGTGACCCCTATTTTAACCCAGAAATTGTGTCTGGCCTCGTTATTTCATGTGTTGGTCATCAATGGGTTGCAAATCTTTAGTTATCTAGTGATATATGAAAATGTCACTCACTTCTCTCTTTTCTCTTTCTAAATCCTGATGTAAATCTGCTTTATAACTGTAATCATAGACTCTTCCCTGTGTATAACACAGAAACCTGGGGCTTTGAAAGTAGGATATGTCTGAGTGAAATTCAGGGGGAGGGGAGTAATACTCATGGATTATGTGTTCTTGTGGTGATGAATGAATTACACCAATTTTTAAAGAACTTGCACACTATGTGAGATACATATTATGTGGATAAAGATAATGTCTCCTTTTATGCTTTCTTTACAAATTTAGGCATGCCCCAGTATCATTTTATCCAAATGTGTACACTGGAATTGGGGGAGGGAGAGAAAACTTTCTTTTAAAATGCACATTTTTTCTTTGTTTAACCCCTCTCTTTGTGTGTGCTAGTCACCAGTCTGAATTAAGCCTACAGAGACATAATAGATGAGTGATGTTTAGCATCATAACACTTATGTATCACAGGGCTTGGATTGTATGAACTCAGTAGTCTCACTCAATTTGTATATGGCTCTTCACATTTTGTGTAAGGTTGTACAATCTGTGTTTTGTTGGGACACAAGTAAAATGTTTCCTCTTAGGAATATGGACTAGAATTCATGATCACAGTTACTAATGTGTAACACATCCATAACTGATTCATATTCATGATCCCATTGTAGTCAATACTGTAGGGAATACATAGGAATTGTAAAAGTCCTTTTAAATGTAAAAATATTAAACCGACACTACAAGTGGCAGGGGGCTGTTCTGGCAATTGGGTGTAGCAGATTGATCTTTCCACCCATTTCTGACAAGCCATCTCTGGTGTGAGGAAGAATTGCAACAGGGAGATCACTGGAGGGAGTGAGGTGGCAATGTCAGTCCACTGCATCCCAGGTGCCAGTTAGATGACAATAATTATCACAGGGAGAACTGGGATTTCCCGATCCCAAGTTTGTCCCTAACTGTTTACAGGACTTATCACATGCGCCTGAATATCCTGGGATAGTTGTTTACATGGGAGTATGTCATGAGATGTGACTGATAATTAAACTTTTTTTTTATACATGCCATTAAAATCTGGTGGGTTTTTTTGCTGTCAATCAAGGATAGGATTACTCATTTTCTTCACAAAGCTGATGACATGTTTCTGCTGCTCTTTCCTGCCACGAACACATTAATTGGCTCTTTCTGGAGCAGAACAGATTAACATTATTGGTTAGTGAGTACTTAAAAAACTGTAGTAATGCACAACCCACCATTACTTTTATAATGGATTCTTAACGCTGCAACTCATTTGGTTATCTCTGTACTGTTGAGGACATTCTTTTCAATGTTGTACAGATGGAGACGTTGTCACCACCGATGCAGGATGATCCATCTCCTTCTTTTGCTACATAATTTTGAACTTATGTAATCCAGTGGTCTCAGTAGTGATCTGATGTACTTTGAAACTATAGATACTCCTCTCTTATTTAAGTGTGTTCGCCCATATCCCGATTTACAGAGGTGGTGGGTGTATCCAACAAGTAAGGACTGGTGGGAGAAATTCATCAAGTCCATCTGGTCTGACGAATGCTGGATCATGTACTCCAGAATGCCACGATTCTTGTTTATGAAACTTGTGGATATTCTCCGTCCAGAGATTGCCAAAGCAGACACAAATATGAGGAATGCTATTTCCGTGGAGAAGCACATTAGCTATAGCTATTTGGCTTGTCACCCACCGACACCCAGATTTGGCTTGTCACCAGCTCCTATGTGTCTGCTTGCCATCTGTTTGGTGTTGGTCGATCCATGGTGTGCAAGATTTTCTTCAGGTTGTGCTTGCAATGGAGAAGCTACTTCTGAAGCAAATTGTGTTCTTAGGAGATCATAGGAAGGTGTTGGTTTTTTTTTTTTAAAAAATTTATCTATGTGAAAATGCAAGTACTCGCATTAGTTGAGTACTCTTGGTGAGTACTCACATCAGTTGAGTACTCTTGGTAAGTACTCACATCAGTTGAGTACTCTTACTTTTGGACACTGACTTTTGAAAATTATTTGTGTAACAGAATACAGGTAATAACGATTATGCTTGAGATGACTACTTTAAATAGAAAATATATGCCTATAATCCTCAGGTAGAATCATAGAATTGCAGAGTTGGAAGAGACCACGAGGGCCATCTAGACCAACCCCCTGCCACGCAGGAAATCACAATCAAAGCATCCCCGACAGATGGCCATCCAGCCTCTGTTTAAAGACCTCCAAGGAAGGAGACCCCACCATGCTCCGAGGGACTGTGTTCCACTGCCGAACAGCTCTTACTGTCAAAAAGTTCCTCCTAATGTGGAGGTGGAATCTCTGTTCCTGGAGCTTGCACCCATTGCTCCGTGTTCCAGTCTCTGGAGCAGCAGAAAACAACCTTGCTCCATCCTCAACTTGACACCCCTTCAAATACTTAAACAGGGCTATCATATCGCCTTTTAACCGTCTTTTTTCCAGGCTAAACATACCCAGCTCCCTAAGTCTCTCCTCATAAGGCATGGTTTCCAGACCTTTCACCATTTTAGTCGTCCTTCTTTGGACACGCTCCAATTTGTCCATATCCTTTTTGAATTGTGGTGCCCAGAACTGGACACAATATTCTAAGTGAGGTCTGACCAAGGCAGAATAAAGCGGCACTATTATTTCCCTTGATCTGGACACTACTTCTATAGATGCAGCCCAAAATTGCATTGGCCTTTTTAGCTGCCGCATCACACTGTTGACTCATGTTCAATTTGTGGTCTACTAGGACTCCTAGATCCCTTTCGCACTTAGGGATCAGCCAGATCTCCCCCATCCTATATCTATGCATTTCATTTTTTTCACCCTAAGTGCAGTACCTTACATTTCTCCATATTGAATTTCATTTTGTTAGCTTTGGCCCAGCTCTCCAGTCTATCCAGGTCATTTTGAATTTTGATCCTGTCCTCTAGGGTATTAGCTACTCCTCCTAATTTGGTGTCATCTGCAAATTTGATAAGTATGCCCCTAATTCCCTCATCTAAGTCATTGATAAAGATGGTGAATAGCACTGGGCCCAGGACCAAACCTTGTGGCACCCCACTGGTCACCTCTTTCCAAGATGAAGAGGAGCCACTCAAGAGCACCCTTTGGGTTCGGCCGGTCAACCAGTTACAAATCCATTGAATAGTTAACATGTCTAGCCCACATTTTACAAGCTTATTTGCAAGAATGTCATGGGGAACCTTGTGAAAGGTCTTAATGAAATCAAGGTATACGATATCCACAGCATTCCCTTCATCTACCAATCTGCTAATTTTATCAAAACAAGAGATCAGATTAGTCTGGCATGACTTGTTTCTCTGAAACCCATGTTCACTTTTTGTGATTATGGCATTTCCTTCTAAATGTTCACAGACTCTCTGTTTAATGATCTGCTCTAGAATCTTCCCTGGTATTGATGTCAGACTAACTGGACGATAATTGTTGGGATCCTCTTTTTCCCCCTTTATGAAGTTGGGGACAACATTTGCCCTCCTCCAGTCTGCTGGGACTTCTCCTGTTCTCCAGGAGTTCTCAAAGATTATTGCCAATGGCTCTGAGATTATATTTGCCAGCTCTTTTAATACTCTTGGATGTAGTTCATCTGGTCCTGGAGATTTAAATTCATTTAGATTAAGAAGGTATTCCTGTACTACCTCTTTGCTTATTCTGTGCTGGATTTCCCCTATTGTGTCCTTTATCCTTCTTTTCTGAAAACACTGAGGCAAAGAAGGTGTTGAGTAATTCTGCCTTTTCTCTTTCCCCGTTAGCATTTTGCCATCTTCTCCGCATAGTGGCACTACCATTTCCTTCTTCCTCCTTTTGCTGTGGACATACCCCCCCAAAAACCCTTTTTATTGTTCTTAACCTCTCTAGGAAGCCTGAGCTCATTCTGCACTTTAGCTTTTCTGACTTTACTCCTACACATAGAATCATAGAATCATAGAATTGCAGAGTTGGAAGAGACCATGAGGGCCATCCAGTCCAACCCCTGCCATGCAGGAAATCACGATCAAAGCATCCCTGACAGATGGCCATCCAGCCTCTGTTTAAAGACCTCCAAGGAAGGAGATCCCACCACACTTCGAAGGAGTGCGTTCCACTGAAGAAAAGCTCTTACTGTCAGGAAGTTCCTCCTAATGTTGAGGTGGAATCTCTGTTCCTGGAGCTTGCACCCATTGCTCCAAACATGTTTGCTATCTGTTTGAATTCTTCTTTGGTATAGACGTGAAAAATCAAATAGCCAACTAACATCTATCCCGTACTTAATACTTCCTTTTTATTTGTCTTTTCTCTGCAACAGGTAATGGATAGATTTGCAGCTCTTGGGTATCCGCAAGTGATAGCATGCCTGGATGGATGTCACATCAATATTTTTTCACCAGTGTGCCAAGGAAACAAATATATTAACAGTACTACTTCAAGGGACATGTGATCACAGTGGGGGTTATTGACACAGAGATTGGTTGGAGCAGCAAGAATCATGATGCCAGAATGCTTAGGAACTCTGCTTTTTTTGAAACAATGGAGGCAGGAATATTCATTCCAGGGAACCCCACAATAACTATAGTGGGTCAACAAATTGTACCTCTTACCTTTGTTGAAGGAGCATAACCTATAAGGAAATGGCTCCTCACACCATATAGGGGATCCACTAATAATAAACAGAGACTATATAACAGATATCACAACAAGGTCCATTTTACTGTGGAGAGGAGTTTTGGGCTTCTCAAGGGATGCTGGAGATCATTGAGATATAGCATTGAATTAGCAGAGGAAAATGTTTGTTAAATTATATGTGCATGTGTAATACTCCATAATATATATGAAACCAAAGGGCAAATACTTGATGAGCCAAACAGATGGGTACAGAGGTTCATGCTTGACACTCTAGGAGCACCTATGGTTAATGACGATGCACGTAAAAAAGCAGAGGGGGAGGCTGTTCATGACACTTTAAAGGAATACTTTTGTCAGCTGCATCACAGGAACGGGATCTGAAAATAATTGTGAATGTAATGCTGTGATGGCATAACTTACAGTTCCAACTACCAGATAAATTTCTTGGGAATAAAGTTGATTGTAAACATGAATGCTTGCGGTTCTTAATTATTCCATAAACTTTTTAAAGGACTACATTGGATTTCCCCTGGTGCAGTATAAGTTACAGCTTTACAGTGAACCATTCCCAAACAGTACATACATTGACATTTTTAACAATGACCCACCATAAATACATTGTTTCATTGCTGGCGGTTTGGAGAATTGGTGCCTTTTGCAGGGTCTAACCTTTATAATAAAGGTTCCAGGCAGAGCCAAACTCTGAAAGAGAATATCCTCTGCTAATTAGCCAATTGTATGTCACAAAAAGCATTCAAAACTCAAAATTGTAACTACTAATAATTCAATAGGCTTATTTTAAAATACAATGGTGTTTCCAAGTAGTTATAAACCCGATTTTCTGCATCCCGCCATATGGCATTATGATGGCCGAGGGGGGTAGAGGATGATGTCGGGCAGGTCCACACTTTGCTTACTGGGGCATCAGGGAGACCAACCTGCTGTTGGAATCCCTGTCCCAGCAGGCCAGTGCACCGGATGGCCTGATGCATTCCTCTAACCAGAGGAACCACAACTTTTTCATTGAAGCAGCACGGTTCCTCCGGGAGCAGGGCTTCCCTAGAATGGGTCTCCAGTGCTGCTTTAAATTTAAAAATGTGAAAAGCATGTTTTTTGAAGCACCGGAGGCCAATAACGAGAGCCCCCCCCCCGAAGGCGGCCACCTTTCTGTGCCCTCCTGTGTGACCTATGGGTCCATGCAGGGCGGCCAAGTTGGCGAGACTGGCTGCCTAGAGGTAAATGTTTACTTTTTTCCATTGAAGGATATGGGGGTTACAATCAAGGTATTTATTTTCCCTTTTCTTTTAAATGTTTTCCAGCGGTCTGGATCCAGAGGCAGGCTGTAGGTCAGCCTGTCTTGGAAACCTCCTCCGAGGAGGAAGGAGGGAATGAGTTCAGCCCAGCCCCAGCTTTCCCAGCAGATAAGATTTTTTAAAAAAAAACCTAAATAAATACAATAAAACTTGCAGCCTTTTTTCTTAAACACAAACATTTTTTTTTCTTTAGAAGCAGATAATGCTCATGAGGTGGCTGCCCAGCTAGCCAGGCTCAACATAATAGCTCGTATAGAGGAGCTGGATAAATATTTTAGTTATTGATTGGGGGGTAGGTCATTTGTGATATATGTTTGGATACTTTTTTTTTTCATTTCAGCTTGATCTTTACATGAGACCATTGCTAGGCTGGATGGGAGGGTGGGCATCATTGAGCACCATTTGGGGTTATAATTTTTTTAATATACTGTATATGTATTTTATGAATTTTTGCTGACTTTATTTTATTTATGATATGTAAATTGTTTGATATTTAAGAATGATTTTATGTATGTAAAAATTGTTATTTATGTTTCAATGTTTTTGTTGCATTTAATGCCTTTTGGTTGTGCAATATGTTTCTTGAGGTTCAGATTTGTTTTGGGGGAGAATGTAAATATTTGTTTATATATGTAAATAACAAAATTAAAATCATATTTTTTTTTACCTTTTCTAGTAGCTTTCTCTATTCTTTAATATAATAGTACTTTTTCCATTAAGTGTATGGTTAAAGAAAGGTAGAGTACTATGTTTTAATGAGAGTAGGAAAGGTTAGAGAAAGCATTTACACAATGATATACTTTTCAAAGTACAGCTAAATAGGTAATAAAAGATTGCATTACATATTGCTGGCTATTCCAGTCTCTCATTGAAAGTATATCTTGCAATTGCAATGATGACTTAACTTTTGTTTCCTAGAAAAGGTAGACCAGGTAGAAAGAATAAGAAAACTAATTACATGGACAATACTTCCATTTGGCAAGTAGCTAAGTAACTGTAGATGTTTATAAAGTAAGAGGAACAGGTTTCTTTATTTTTCTAACTGGCCTACTCAATCCCAGCCTCCCTGCACATGTACTGTTAGAAGAAGGTAGCTGATTGTCTTGTGGCAGTGAGTTCTCCTTTTCAGATTCTTCACCAAGGTTTTTATTTTTAACTCTCCTTACAACAACCCATCGAGGATTGTTATCAGGCAATTTTATGTGGGCTAATAATTCACCAAGCATTTCATTTTGTTTTTCTATAGCAGCCAGCATTTTCCTGCTGTCTTGCATTTCATGCTGATAGAATTTTTCAAGATATTCCTGCAAAGATTTAGACCTCTGATCCATTCTGTCTGAGATATTATTCATATTTTTAATGAATTGTCCCATCATTTCTCTGGAGTTGGAAATCATTTCAGCTGTCTCAATAGATCTCCTTTTTCAGCGGTTCAACTGGAGTCTTTCTGCAGGCGAAAGTGTTGCAACAGGGTTGCTGAGCGAAGCAATTAGGGAAGGAAATTGTAAAAAAAGACATTCGGTTTTAGCAGTTTTTTGAAATGCACTGCACACCAAACCTCTATTTCCAAGTTGACTAATTCATTACCATTTTGGATAGGTAGAGTGGTCCACAATGCTTCTATTTTAGAAACTTCTACTTCAGGGATGTCGTTTATCTGGGTATCACAGAAGCTGGTCTTGTTAGGCCCAGTTAGTGTAAGAGTCACAGTATTGCCATCTAAGGCCTGTGTACAATTTCCCTCTGTTAAGGAAAACAAATACCGATATTAAAAAATTAGTAACACAAGCATTACAGTGCCCTATCTTTATTTCTCACATCTTCCAAACATATACTTAAATGTAGAGGGATCAACTTATTGCAAAACATTACTCCTGCCATTCCCATTGTGCGGGCAATCATGTAGCATACTGTGCCTGCCCACCCACAGAACAGCATTCAGACATAGGTGTAACTGCCTGAATTAGCATGTCAAAGCATCATGGAGCCATGGCTTGTAAACAAGCTGAAGATTTACTGCGATTGGCTTCTAGTAAACTCCCAATAAGCAGGAAATTGCATGGAAAAATTAATCCAATTCTAGGGTTAACAACATTTAATTGTAAGTTGAAGACACAAGCTTTCACATAACGATTAAAAGTAGTAAACAAGCCTACTAAAGCGGCTGAAATATTACAAAATTCTAAGTAAACTTTTAAAAACAATCCAAACCAAAAAAGGAACTGTACAAGCTGGTATTCCCTTAATTGTAGAGAGATATTCGGGAGATTATTTATTCGAGTTTTCACAAACCGGAACATGTATTAAAAAATTCTATTTTTTAAATTACCTGGAGGGGTTGAAAAAAGTTCCCATGAGTACCCTTCTGCATTCTCCTGGGATGGCGGTGACATCACTGGGTCTTCCTTGGGGGGTTGGATTGTGATGGGGGGGGTTACTGATCCACGAGGTACACGGACTATGTTGGTGGTTTTAGCCAGGTGCCTAAGGTGGTAGTTGGCATCACAGGCAAGAATTACATGCAGCTCTTTAAAGAAGGGCATCCTGGGTGTATCGTTCCCACTTTTAGCATTGTGATCAATTACCTGGTGATAATTTTTACTCATAAGTTTAGTATTCATCCTACACTCCTCCGCAGTGCAACCATGTCCCTTCTTTTTCATCTCGGTTGCGATTTTTTTTCAAAAAGTTCAACATTGCTATGGCATTCCTTCAGCTGTTCCTGGACCTTCTGCTCACCCTATATGGCTAGCAAGTCTATGGTCTCTGTGTAAGACCATGAGACCCCACGGCCACCTTTCCTTGTCCAGGTACCACTTTTGGCATCCATATCTATGAGCACTCAGGTGATGGGCAAGAGAACAATGGAAGATTACCTTGTCAACTTAAGAATCAGTTTAAAGGGGGCACTGACCCCTCCCTCTCTGGGCTATGTGCCTGCCCCTGCCCACCTCAATTTCCGGGCATCTCCTAGTCCTGAGATATCTTCTCCTGGTCTGTTTAGACTTCTGAATTTCTGCAGCCTCCCATTCCTTTTTTAAAAACATGGGACAAACTGTGGGATGGAAAGTCCCGCAGGTTGAGGGATAAAAGGTGGCTCCCCTTCCAAAAAGCTCGAGACTGTCAAGTAGGACATGTGAACTACCAAGGATCAACACAAATTCATCTCACTACCTTTTCATCATGTAAACGGTGCCCCAATCAATGGGAAAACAGACCCCACCATTGCTCACAGTGGCTACTGCCTGAGAAGTCAGGATTGGTGGGGGGTTGGCAGTCAGTCCAGGAGATACTACTTAGCTATACAACTAAGGTAGTTACACAGCTAAGTAGCTGATTTAGAATCTCAGCCATGATTTTTTCTGTAAATTTCTACCTTCCTAGATTTGTTTGGTCCTTTACTTGTATCAAACATGAAAGGCCCAAATTTAGCACACATTACCACCATAAATTTCATTAGCAGAGCAGACTTAAATATTCTCCATTAGTCTCCATGGGACATTAAGAGACCAATTCCCTCCTCTTCCTCCTCCATTTTCATTCTTCAAGCAGATTTAAACTGCACACTTGGACAATGACTGAAATAAGGGTAATTTTTAAAGGCAGCATGGCTTTCTGCTTCATTTCTGGGAACAATTCAAAACGCTGCTGACTACAAAGCTGAAAACTGCCAGGACTATGACAAGCTATCTGTCAGCTTGATCTCTGAGCTGGCAGGAGTCACAACAGCTCCGTCTCCAGGAGACTACCCATGTGTTCATCATGTGAGTTGTTTCTCTAGGTCCTACCTGTTGAGATCCAGTTGACTTGGATTGCATCTTGTGGAAGCCTAATATGGAACTCTGTTCATGGGGGGGGGGTGTAAGCAGTTTTCTCTCTTTTGACTTTTAAGAAGAAAATAAATAGCTTTGCTATTATTGTTTCTTTTGTGTTTTTAAACCTGTCTAGCAATTTTAATCATTTGTTGTGGTCCTGTGTCATGTTTTACCTAATAATCCATTTTTATCTTTTCACCTCACTGTCATTTTAATTGAATTTAATTCTCTTTTTGTGTTCTTAGCATTTGTGTTTGAAATATTCACTAATTTCTAGACTGTTTTTTAAGGCCATAAGAACCTGCCTTATTCAAAATCAGACTATTGGTCCATTGAACTCAATGTTGTCTACTCTGACAAGCACTGGATCTACCGGGTTTCAGACAGGTGCTGGGAACTGGATGCCATGCCTTCTGCATGGCAAACATGACCCTTCTTATTGCGTTTCTGAACTTTAACCTGGGAGCAGCTTTAATGTCCCTTGGGGGTTGAAAAGTGGTGTAGAAACATTAAAATTAAATGGATAGATTCTGCTTTAATTTCCCTTGAATAGTTTTCTGCCTAAAATGTTTTAATACCTGTGTGGAGAAGACAACATATTCCTGAGAATAGCTACAGTTTCAAGAAGTCTCTCTCACACACACCTGTAAAGAATCTACTATACTCTTCCTTCTGCCACTTTAAGAAATGGAAATATTTCCAATAGCACACCATTGACAAATTACATCAAAGTACTCTGGCATGCTGTAACCATTTTCTCATTTACCTCTTAGCACTTTTATCTCATTAGATTTAACTTACTGCTGTGAGTGTGATGATACTGCAGTGGCATATGGCAAGCAATAGGTGTAGATTCTTCTGTTTTCCCCATGTCTGTGGGAATAACATGTGAAGTACAATTCATTTGCTCAGACACAAGTCCCTCTTTCCCTTAATGTTAAGGCATATGACCTGTTTGGCGGCAATTCATTGCCACCTCTGTTTCTCTCAAGTCATAAGGATTGTTGCTCTATTTTTTTTTAAATGTAGACAGCTTTATGGTAAGGACTTTACAAGTGAGTCAAGCCCCTGATAAGCACAAAGTGTCAGGAAATCTATCTGCACTCATACACTGCAGGGAATTAAGCTGCACTGAGATTTAAAACTGAATAAGGAATCCAATAAAACAGAAACTGCTTACTGGGTTAAGTTACACACTTGGGTTTCTTTGAACATAAATAATCTAAAATGTTCTAAAGAGGAGAGGAGAGTAATCACTACCTGGTTCATGGAACTTGCTTTGAAGAACAGTTTCCCATACCGGAGCTGAAAATTATGCTTCAGTATTTATAAATATGGCCATTTGGTTGCCATACTGGTATGGCAACATTTTTAATTGCTTCCTTTGGGCCTTACTGGAGTGGCATAGAAAGCAGCCACAAAGCAGCAGCTCCAGTTCCATTGATGTAATACATGTTCCAGCCCTTTCTCCAGTTTGCTAGCTAGGGCTGATGGATTTCTATTCTGTCAAGAAAAGGAATGGGAAAGATATTTGTTCATATTTTAATGCATATATTGCATGTTAATGCAAACGTATCTAATTTTGCATTTTTGAACTACAGTGTACTATTCTGTTAGCTTTCAAAACTGTGTTTTTTGGAATTTGCAATGGAGTCTCCAGTCAAAAGGTTTGTGTAAAAAAGTGTATGCTACGAGAAGGTGTACGCAAACTTGCTTACGTTAGTAATTACAACATTAAAAATGTGTTCTGTTAGCACACTTGGTTTTTTTTTTTGTAATATACATATTTTTATATTTTTGTATGTATATAAGGCAAAAAAAATTAAAATGTGTGATTTAAGAGAACCATACACAAAAATATGTATGCATTTTCATGAACATTTTTTTTTAAAAAAAATGATGGGGGAAAACCAAATTTAATATTACAAATAATTATTCAAATTTTGGTTAATATGAATTTAGGGTTGGAAAGATGAGAGACCAAGAGCAAATGAATCTCATAGAGTTGTCCCCCTAATCAGTTTATGAAACAATTTATTTAGTAATGCGATTATGAATGGTTAGGATTCCCCCCCCCCCAAAAAAAAAGTCTTATCTTTACCTGTTTGATCATCCATTGGTCTTTTCTTGTTAGGAGAATTGGTGGATGGCATGCTAACCAACACTTTCATGCAGGGAATCCCTATCACGTCTTGTTAAATAAAGTCAAAAGTTAGACTTCCTATCTGGTTTTGCTAAGACATAAGTCAAAGAAACATACTGTTGTAGTTCATTTCTGGATGTTGTTGGCTTGCATGTATCAGCAACCTTAGTCAGCATATCCAGTGCTGAAGAATGCTAGGACTTATAGTCATCAACATCTTGATGGCCACATGATTCCCATCCCTACTTTAGGTCATTGCAAACTCACATTTCATACTGTGGAAAACATTCATCTATATTCTCAACAGGTAAACATAAGAAGAACAAGTGCTCTAAAATCGGTTCAGTGATTAACTTTTCATTTTCAGTCTGATTCTCTGGATTTGCACGGGAAGAACTTCATTAACAGAAGATTCATACCCCTGGGTGTAGCATTCATACCTCAAAGGGAGTTTCATAAAACTGATCTACAATGGGAACAATGTCATTTGCATTAAAATTAATAACACATTTTATCACTTAGACATACAAACTAAATAAATTGAATGTGCTTACATACATTGATAACCAGTGTGGTATAGTGATTTGAGTGTTGAAGTATGACTCTGGAGACTTGTTCAAATCCCCACTCAACCATGACTAGCCACTGGGTGACCTCAGGCAGGTAAATCTCTCTCACCCTCAGAGGAAGGCAAAGGCAAACTTCCTTTGAACAAATTTTGCCAAGAAAACTCCATGAGAGGGTCGCTATAAGTCGAAAACAACTTGAAGGCACACAGCAAAAGCAGCAATACACATTACCAAGTATCACCACATCACATCCCATTTGTTCTCTTTTATCTCGTTGTTTTAGTGTTGTTTTAGTACTGAAGGCCTAAGAGAAAATCTGCCTAGGCACAGTGACTTGACATCTATGTGATTTGAGCTAGATGCTCAAGCTAACAGAAGAATTACCATTGCTGAAGGCTCCCTGCTGAAGCAAAAGCCTCTGCCAATGTTGCTCCTGGAGTTTTCCATTTAACCTTTCAGTAATGTGCACATAAACATGTTGTCTATGAAGAAAGCAGTGCAAAGTAAAGTATAATCTAACCTCTATTCCATGTAACAAAGGTTGGGAAGGCATTTGCCCTCAAATCAGATTGCAGGAAATGAGAATGCCCACCTTATCTTCCAACACATAGAAGACTGTTTGGCTGACTCATGCTTTTTGATTTATCTTGCCAAATATATTCTTGACCTATACATCTGTCCTGGTATACTTTAATAGCCTCAGTTCTTTACTTATGACACATTCAAAATATATATATCACAAATGGGACTTACTACAACAAAATGGTGCAATGGAGAATTCTGTTCTTCAGCGTTACAGCTAGCCATACAGACTTTATTTTACTATATACTCCTATTCCATTCCATTCCACTTACCATCCTTTCTAACTCCTCTAACAGATAGTTATCATTCTGTGCCCAGCAACCATGCTCAGCTTTCACTGGATAGTTTTTTTTCTACACTGCTTTTTTTTTTCAAAAGCAAAGGTGATAATAATGCAGCTCTCCAGTTATTGTTGGATTGCAACTTCTAGCATCCCACACCACTGACTATGCTAGCTAGGACTGCTGGAAGTTTCAGTCCAGAAACATGTGGAGACCTACCCTCATCTAAATTCCCACCCCTGGCCTAAAAACTTTTTATACTTCTGCAAAGATTTTTGTTCCTCACCCCCCAAATCTGCTGATATTTCCCTCTTGCATATGAATGGTGTTGTTTGGCTATGTAACTGTAATTTTTATGCAATTTTCAAGGACTTTCTCACAGTAGAGATAAAAATGGTTAAATTATTCATTATTGCCCACAAGAAAAAAAACATATGAAAATTTACAACTCTATTATATGCTGCCCAAGGATTAATGATTGATGTCCTTTTCCCCCAAGTGATCTTAAACTGGGGACAGTCTTACATATGCATTTTTATATCATCTGAAGTTCTTACAAGGGCATTATAAGACTAATATCCATACTTCAGGCCTCACAAGACTGCACTATAGAACAGCTGTAATACTTGTATAGCCTTCAAGAGATTAAACTGACATCTGAGCAGTCCTACCCAATATAGCCAATGATAAGGAATGCAGAGAGTTGCAGTTGATTTTGGAGAGCAATGTAATTCCTATTCCTGCCATCTCTCCTCAGCCACAACCATTGCTAATGAAGAAGTGAGATTATTTGAGATATCAAAGAAGCAATGAAAGTATTGATAGCTCCATAGCCCCTTCCCATGAACAAACGAACCCCAGTGTGTTTCTATGCACAGATAAAGAGAGCCACCTTCAATATTGTATAGAGAGGTATATTAAATGGATATATTTTCAGAAAGGAAACAATGTAGAACAACTTTGACAACCCAAAGCAGCAACCATTTTCCCTCCAAATTTTGCCATGACTCTTTTGCCATTCTTTGATTTGTGTCTGATCTTAAATATCAATCTCCTGTTTCTTTTTCCTATCAATCTACAATACCTAAAGTTATTTCTGGAAGACAAATGGGTTTACATCTTCTATTTGAAGAATGTGGCACCTCAGAGGGTCAAGTCTGTGCTGAGTGTTTGATTTATATAGCAGCCAGTACATCAATAAGTGGATCCTAAATAAGATTCAAGAGTTATCTCTTCTGAACCCAGCCCAGACATGCCCATCCCCTTCCCCAAAGAATGCACAACATGGTATAAATTCAGAAAATATATTGAGTACATATGAATCACAAAACTGGTTAGGTAAATGAGGTAGGTTAGTGTTGACAACAATGGGCCAAAACATGGTGATGGCTGTAGATGGTTGGCACAAAAAGCATGGGTCTGGATCCCTTCATTGCCCAACCAAGTGTTAGCCAATAGTGATTGTTGGTGGTGACCAACCTCAAACTAAAGGAGGGAAGAGACCTGGCCAAGCTCCGCCCAAGTGACACTCTTCCCTCCCCCACCACATGGAGGTATCATGAACTTGAACTTGATGGGTACCTCCCTTTGATTACTCTAGATTGGGCCCACCCACAGGCACCCAGCCCAGTGGCACCCTAGCATCCCCTCCCCAGTGGCCTCCCAGCCAGCCTGGCAGCATCCCAAGGTACCCCTAAATGCCTCCCCGGGGGGGGGGTGCCAGCCTCTGCAGGCCCCATGGAAATGCCTGGTATCCCAGTGGGGTGCCCTGACAGCCCAAATGCCATGACTGTTGGCCAGACCCTGCCACCCTTTAAGCCCGAATGCTCCCACGGCCTGCGAACACAAAATGTTATGGTTCTGTGGCCACCGACCAAATGGCCCAAGATCGCAGCAGCACCCGGCAGCCTGCAGCCTCTGCCACCACCACCCATTGAATCACCACCACTATCACACTGCTGCCACTGAGCTCTGTTGCCACACCACATTCCACTGCTGAGCTCCATTGCGACACCACGCTCTGCTGCTGGACTCCTCTCATCTGCCATTGCTCCCACCACCATGAGCTACTGCCGAGCTCAGCCGCTCTCCCCGCCACCAATCTTCACTGCCAGCTTCACCGCCATGGCACTCAGCTGCATCCTCCACAGCCTCAGCCATCTCCAAGGAAAGGCCTCCACTGCAGACTCCAACCAGATCACCACAGCTGATGGCCTGGCTTGCTCCTTCTTTTCTTGCTCCTTCTTTCCTTCTGTCATAGAGGGAACAAGGCAAATAGCACAAGGACCCAACAGTGGGAGGCAAAAAAACCTTGCACAGGCAGCAAGTAAAGGGAACACATGGTCTCTACACTAATGCACAGAGCATGGGAAATAAGCAAGATGAACTTGAACTCCTAGCACTACAAAACAAATATGATAAAATAGGTATTACTGAAACCTGGAGGGATGAGTCACATGATTGGAATGTAGGAATAGAGGGGTATAACCTTTATAAGAGAAACAGGCCACACAGGAAAGGAGGAGGAATAGCATTATATGTCAGGGATATTTATACCAGTGAAGAGATCCATGACATCAATACTGGAAGCCAGGTAGAGAGCATCTGGATAAAAATTAAAGGGGAGGGAAGCAACAGGGATGTTATTGTGGGACTCTACTACAGACCCCCAAACCAGACGGAGGAATTGGATGATGCCTTTCTAGAACAGATGAACACACATGCAGAAAGGAGAGATGTAGTAGTGATGGGTGTCTTCCACTATCCTGATATTTGCTGGCAATCTAACTCAACCAAAACGTCAAGGTCTAGCAAATTCCTTACTTGCCTGGAAGACAATTTCATGGTCCAAAAGGTGGAAGAGGCAACAAGGGGGTCAGCTATTTTAGATCTGATCCTAACCAACAGAGATGACCTGATTAATGGGGTGCAAGTGGTGGGATCCTTAGGTGAGAGTGATCATGTTCTCCTGGAGTTTGTTATACAATGGAAAGGAGAAGCCAGGCATAGTCAGACACGCATTCTTGACATTAGGAGAGCTGATTTCAATAAACTCAGTGAAATATTGGGGGTGATCCCATGGTCAGGAATACTAAAAGAGAAAAGACCTCAAGATGGATGGGACTTTCTTAAAAGGGAGATACTGAAGGCAAAATTTCAAACAGTACCATTGAGGAAGAAAAATGGGAGGTGTCTCAAGAACCAGGATGGATGACTAAAGAACTTTCAATGGAGCGAAGTCTTAAACGGAACACGTATAGGAAATGGGAAAAGGGGGAAATCACCAAAGAAGAATTCAAACAGATAGCGAACACGTGTAGGAGTAAAGTCAGAAAAGCTAAAGTGCAGAATGAGCTCAGGCTTGCTAGAGAGGTTAGGAACAATAAAAAGGTTTTTTTTGGGTATGTCTGCAGCAAAAGGAGAAAGAAGGAAATGGTAGGGCCACTACGTGGAGAAGATGGCGAAATGCTAACGGGGGACAGAGAAAAGGCAGAATTACTCAACACCTTCTTTGCCTCAGTGTTTTCAGAAAAGGAAAAGGGTGATTAACCTCAGGATAATGGAACAGATGACACAATGGGGGAAATCCAGCACAGAATAAGCAAAGAGGTAGTACAGGAATACCTTCTTAATCTAAATGAATTTAAATCTCCAGGAGCAGATGAACTACATCCAAGGGGATTAAAAGAGCTGGCAAATGTAATCTCAGAGCCATTGGCAATAATCTTTGAGAACTCTTGGAGAACAGGAGAAGTCCCAGCAGACTGGAGGAGGGCAAACATTGTCTCCAGCTTCAAAATGGGAAAAAAGAGGATCCCAACAATTATCGTCCAGTTAGTCTGACATCAATACCAGGAAAGATTCTAGAGCAGATCATTAAACAGAGAGTCTGTGAACATTTACAAGGCAATGCCATAATTAGAAAAAAGTCAACATGGGTTTCAGAGAAACAAGTCATGCCAGACTAATCTGATCTCTTTTTTTGATAAAGTTACTAGCTTGGTAGATGAAGGGAACACTGTGGACATCGCATACCTTGATTTCAGTAAGGCCTTTCACAAGGTTCCCCATGACATTCTTGCAAACAAGCTTATAAGATGTAGGCTAGACAAGTTAACTGTTCAATGGATTTGTAATTGGTTGGCCGTCCAAACCCAAAGGGTGCTCAGCAGTGGCTCCTATTTGTCTTGGAAAGATGTGACCAGTGGGGTGCCACAGAGTTCTGTCCTGGTCCCAGTGCTATTCAACATCTTTATCAATGACTTGGATGATGGAATAAGGGGCATATTTATCAAATTTGCAGATGACACCAAATTAGGAGGAGTAGCTAATACCCTAGAGGACAGGATCAAAATTCAAAATGACCTGGATAGACTGTTAGCTGTTTTGTTAGCCAAAGCTAACAAAATGAAATTCAATAGGGAGAAATGTAAGGTACTACACTTAGGGCAGAAAAATGAAATGCATAGATATAGGATGGGGAAGACCTGGCTGAACAAGACTATGTGCGAAAGGGATCTAGGAGTCCTAGTAGACCACAAGTTGGACATGAGTCAACAGTGTGATGCAGCAGCTAAAAAGGCCAATGCAATTTTGGGCTGCATCAATAGAAGTATAGTGTCTAGATCAAGGGAAATAGTGCTGCTCTATTCTTCCTTGGTCAGACCTCACCTAGAATACTGTGTCCAGCTTTGGGCACCACAATTCAAAAAACATATTGACAAATTGGAGCATGTCCACAGGAGGGCAACTAAAATGGTCAAAGGTCTGGAAACCATGCCTTATGAGGAGAGAATTAGGGAGCTGGGTATGTTTAGCCTGGAAAAAAAGATGATTAAGAGGCGATATGATAGCCCTGTTTAAATATTTGAAGGAGTTTACACTGAGGATGGAGCAGGCTTGTTTTCTGCTGCTCCAGAGACTGGAACACGGAACAATGGATGCAAGCTCCAGGAACAGAAATTCCACCTCAACATGACGAGGAACTTTTTGACAGTAATAGCTGTTCGGCAGTGGAACACACTCCCTCGGAGTGTGGTGGGGTCTCCTTCCTTAGAGGTCTTTATACAGAGGCTGGATGGCCATCTGTCGGGGATGCTTTGATCATGATTTCCTTCATGGCAGGGGGTTGGACTGGATGGCCCTTGTGGTCTCTTCCAACTCTACAATTCTATGATTCTATGATTCCTTTCCAGCTCTGGCAACCCATCCTCTTCTGCTCCTCTGAGCCAACTGAAGCCTCTGATGTCAGGGGCCAGCTTAAATACCCCCCCCCCAACGGAGATGCCTCGTCATCCAGCTGCTCCAGAAGCATGGCTGGATATCCCACCTCTGCCCAGTTCCCAGCCAATCGGAGCGGGGGAGGCCCGCCTCAATTGGCCCTGGCTTTGTGCCCTCCTCCCGGTAACAAAATTCATCAGAAAGGAGAGCAAACATGATGGCACCCAGGCCAGCCACCACATGGCCAGAGCACCGCCAGTGCTAGGACAATGCTCTGGGTGGGTCACAAATGGCCCACTGGGGCGAGCCCAGTAGTCTCCCCTCTCATTACAACTCAGTTGTAAAGAAGTTCGGCTTTATACCTTCAGAAAAAAATATTTACTTCAGATAAAACCAATAGGATAAGCTTTATAAGAACTTTTCTGTGACTATAGATGCTAAAAGGATGCTATATTTATAATTGGATTCTTAAACCATCAATTTTATTGCCAGTCTATCAAAGTCAATGGTCCATTTCTAAACAAATTAAGATTGAGTATTTGGAATCTTATCTCCATTTGTTATTAATGAATGAATTTCTAATAAAGCACAAATGTTGGTTTCTTCTAACTAATCTATCTATCTAACTAATCTCAATGAGTCCCTCACTATAAAATTAAATCAAATTTCTTACTAAAAAATGAAAACATTTTTAAACCTTTTTTTTTTTTTACACTGAAGATGAATAGACATTAAATTTTAGCATCAGATCACCAGGGATTATCCCAGTAACTTATTTTTGATACAAAGTCAGAAATCATTGGAAGTAATATGTAGTAACAAAGAAAAGTTATTTTTATTTTTAATAATGTAAGGGTATTTCTAGAATAGGTAATAATAAAGAAATGATATTCCTAATAATAAAAATTACAGGTCGAATCCACTGATTTGGCGCCCATGGTTTCACTTATCCATTTCTGAAAAAAATATGTTCTCTATAGGTATTTCTAGGTGCTCCAGTGTGATTCTAGCGTCAGCCTCCAGTGTTTGTCTCATAGAAAATAACAGGGTTTCCTGTAATCCATGGTTTCAGGTATCCACAGGGATCTTGGAATGTATCCCCCACAAATATAGGGGTAGACCTGTATTTACTTGACATGAAAATGCATATTATTAAAGATGTGTTTTTATTTATTTAAACATACTTGTTAATAAACATACTTGTTAATATATACTTGTTAATATATTTATACATAACAAGCATTAATTAAACGTTCATACTGACAGTATATTAAACCCTCATCAAAAACTATCATTTAAAAATTAAAAAATTAAAAATAAATGTTATGATCACATCTAATGATGATTAAGATACATGATTAAAAATCAAACACACTGTTTTCAGGAAGAAGCAAGCTGATTTATTTATTTGATGCACCATCAAACTGAGATATTTATTCAATATTTATATTTCACCAAATTCATAATATCTCCCACTCAGTCCTATTCATTCCTGCTTGGAACTACATCCCACTTACTTCACTAAGGCTTACTCCCAGCTGGTTATAAAATAGCAGCCCTAATTAGGCAGATGGGACAGGTGGTTGGTTTCGATGACCAACCATGGAATAACAAGACCAGAAACAGAAAGTTGGGTTATATAAGGGCCACTTTATTTGATCTATCACCTATTAAACTGATTGGACTTAAAAGGAGCAAAATGGGGAGCAACCCAATGGGGAGCAACCCAATGTGAGGCTAGGTGTCCATGCTAGAGTACCTCCTCAGCTATCCCTTGGTTGAAACACCTGACCTCTGAGGGCAAGCCAATAGTTGGGTTGATCTCCAGCTTGCCACTTACTGGAATGTAAACCTAGAGTACTCCCACTCAAGCCCTAGGACCTTATAAGTGAGCGCAACCTCCCCCTCCCAGGTTAGCCCCAAGGGTAAACTCCTTCCCCACCCTCTTGGTCCCAGGACCTATAGAGGCTGTTCCAGAGCCCTACCCTTCACCAAAAGGGTGGCAAGGTATATAACAACACCTTAAATTATCTCCTGTTACCTGAAAAATGACAGCCTATTTACAAACACCACCCTGAGTCAATCATCAAAGTCCCTTTGATACAGTATGGTGTACGAGAAAACAAACAGGAAAAAGGGAGAAAATTCCTACCTGGCCCCATAGTGACTGGTAAACTCACACTACAATGAGGATAGGCCAAGCTGCAACAATCCAAAGAGGTATGTGAGGGGTGGTCAGAACTATCACCCCACCCCCATAACATGACATATTTAGGCATCCTGTGCCACATGCAAAGCCTGGTCTCTAGCCATTGAGGTCATAAAAAAAGTACCCTCCACACAGTACCTTTCACTGCACTAGTCCAGGAAAGTATTTATTTTTGGTTATGTCTTTTCTTCAACTTTGCTTTATAAATGAATAAAGAACAATAACATATGCATAAACCTACCTAAAAATAAAAGAATACTGTTGCATGTTTGCACTGCTTGGTGCTCCTTAATGGCCAGTGTATGACTCTATACACACTAACTTGTTACCCCAATATGATTCCAACAGCTTTAGAGAGTGGGGATGGTTTAACTGACTCAACCCCTCTGTCTTATGCAATAAGGGTTCTATATCATGGAAGCAGTCTACATGAGTGCAGAAGACTCCGTGCTGTCCCAGTTTGGAGGGTTGCATAGGAGGGCTGGTGGGAATATGCTTGAAGGGTTTGGGATCCACAAATGTGTTCTCATTTTCTCTCTTCACATGACCAGAAACAAATGTGTGATGGGGGCAGATAGGAGGTGGTTATTGATGCAAAGACATCTATGGAATGTTCTGAATGGAAAAAGCTACCATTTGGAGGAGGGTGATACTTCTTCCAGTTGAAGGAAGGTACAGCACATATATATGCTGTGATAATGACATACATTCCCCCCACCCCTGTTCGCTAAGGGAAAAACAGCTGTATAAATATTGTCTGGCTACCTATGACCAAAGGGTTAATGCTTAGATTTTTGAAATGGTGTTATTTAGGATCTTTTGATGACTGTATGAGACAACAGTCAGCCAATGATAGTTCCTGTTCAAAAGAATGGTGGGGAAATGTCTAGAGTCTTCAGATCAGAAGTTTCTTATGGGCAATATATTGAGATATGAGAGAGCACTGTAGACTGAAGGAGAAAAAAAAGATTGTGTGTGCGCACATGCATGTGCGCGCGCACACACACACACACACCATTTGTGACCTTGGGAAGTGTGGTTCAGGCTGGATAAAAGAGGCCAGGCTCTCAGGGTTCCACCATGGACATCAGACAACCAATATTGCAGAACAGAGATGTGTAGGTGAGTCACATTAGTGTTTTATGATTCTTCTTAAATGTGGTTGAATGTAACCTAACTCTGAACCTAAAGTTCAGTAACTTCTATAACTTTTTGTGTTTTGTCTGAGGGAAGGCTGCCCTCAGGTAGAAGATGATTTTAAACATGATATAATTACCTGTTTAGAATAAAGATTTTCCATATTGTAAACTCCTACTTTTTTTATATGTATGTGTCCTGCCTGCTCACTGTGCTTGTGAGATTTATCATCTCCCATGTGAAGGAGAGAGGGCACTGAGAATTCCAGAGGTGAATAAAAGTGCAAAAAACCCTTTTTGGTAGAATCTAGCCTTGTTGCTGGGTTTGGGAGTACCCCCCAAAAGGGGAAAAGTGATGGTAAAATATTGTTCAAAAGTGGAGACCCTCTCTCCTACTCAAAGGTGGAAGGCAGGGAGCACAATCTCAACATATGCTAACTGTAGATGTTAGTATGGAATATTGATGAAGAGACTCTGAGGG
This sequence comes from Gambelia wislizenii, assembly GCA_030847615.1. Classification (NCBI taxonomy): domain Eukaryota; kingdom Metazoa; phylum Chordata; class Lepidosauria; order Squamata; family Crotaphytidae; genus Gambelia; species Gambelia wislizenii. The sequence continues at coordinate 294,640,177 of JAUMIR010000003.1, forward strand.
GTCAGTTACACAGCAGTTTTTAATGTGGCAATTTGCACTTTAGCGCTTTTTTGCACCAGTGCCTGGATAGTTTAGACAATTTATGGGGGATTCAGTTGCATTGTTTACTTTTTGCTTTCTGGTTCAGAAGGGCAAATGTGCAAGGGGGGCGTGCCTGTTTTCCTGCCTCCTAAATGCCTGCCTCTTAAAGCCACTCACTGAGAACACACACAGTTGATGGAGGAGGGGCTTGATGGGGGGGGGAATAGCTCCTCCATGACTGAAAGGGCTTTAATTGCAGGCATTCCTCAGAAGAGGAAAAGAAACCATAAGTTGTCTGTATACAAAGCAACAATATTGCCTTTCACAGCTTAGTCTGAGCTAGAGAAAACCAGAAAGCAACTAAAAAGCAGGGAGACCCAAGAGGGGGGAGGATTAATGACAAAGAAGGGAAGGAAAAGAATTCTCTTTGCTCTGCATTTCTCCTATCTTAGTAGACTGTTTTCTCTCCCTCTCTCATGTTGGCACTGCGTGGGTGCACACACACAAAAAAACAGCAATCTATCAATATGTCAGCTGGTGGAGCATACACAGAGAGAGGGAGGGAGGGAGGGAGGGATGGGCAGAGCATTAATTATGCAAGATAGCAAGGCAGCTGGCTAGATCTTTTCTCATCTCTTGCATGTTCACTCCCTCCCTCCTTGGGTAAATTCAACCAATCATGACTAGTTCTGCTGTGGCAATTTCGAAAAGACTGCTGACTGTTTCCACGGCCATAAGCAAAATGGTCATTCACACAGTCGATAGTGCGCTAACTTGCACTACTTTCAAAGAAGTTTGGGAAAACAGTGAAAGCTTATACTGCCTGACTTATGGGTTTTTTTGCCTCCCTCCTTCTGAATATGGTAACTTTGAAAGATGTGGGAACTATTAGGACTCATTGTGAAATCTTTGAGGATTTATTTTGCTGTTTAAATGGCCCCTGAGAGACATACGTACAGAAGCAAAACAAAGCCCCATTTGGCGAAGGAACTTATGTATATGAGGAATTTCACATGAAAAAGTGATGATGTTAGAGTCACAGGCCTATAATTTATACTAGACATTGTTTCTGTTGTAGCTCAGTTGTTCTAGAGGGATCATAATGCAGGCAGAGACCATTCCCCTTTTTGGCTGTGTGGGGAATGAGACAAAGAACAGTAATATTTAAACTCCATTATTATGGCATTGTGGTTTGAGTGTTGGACTATGACTCTGGAAACCAGGGTTTGAATCCCCATTCAGCCATGAAAACCCTTTGGGTGACCTTGGGCAAGTCACATACCCTCAGCCTCAGAATTAATATGCCAAACAAACTTTCAAAAACCATTGCAAGACAATATAAAGCAAACTGAAAAATACATATAACCAAGATATGCAGGATTATAAAACAATATTATACTGAAATTTAATAAAGATGCATTGCATCAACAAGGTAATCCAGAATGGGATCAGCAGTTAGAGAAGAGTGAAGAACATCAGCATTGAAAAGCTCCTGGAATTTCCTTAACTGTATCAGGTCACATGAAATGCCCTAATACTGCATTGGGACATGTATCCCCCAACACTGTCTACTCTGATTGATGGCAGCTCTTCAAAGATCAGAAGTCATTTCCCTGTTTGAGATATTTTTGACTGGGATATTGAGCATGCAAGGTCTCAGGGTAGATACTTTCCTATATTCCTATACTGGGCTTTTAATCAGCTTGCATTAGGATCTTGATTACAGAAATCCTCTTAAGATATACCTTAACACAATTTTGCTTATTTCTTAGGCAGAGAACATTGAATTTTGCACACATATGAACCGGCAGTGTCCAACCTAATGAGGTTGTCACAACACCATCAATAATCAGTTGAGTTTTGGTTTCCTTTGTTCTGTGGGAGAGTCATTCAAGCTTTTTTATTACAAATTTGCCCCTCCAAGGCACAGAATAGGGTATAAATATTACACCCCTAACAATAGTAAAGTGTGCCACAGTGAATGAACCTGGCCACTCTCTTTCTTGACATCCCCTGGATGGAAACCTCCTGTGTAACCCTCAGTGCCTGTCTGAGTATACTTACTGCATGGAACTCTTCTCTTCAAGACTGATAATTATCACCCTATCTTCCTGGACCTTTCTCCCTCTATCCAATTTTTCTGTCTTACTCTGCTATAGCCTTGTATGGTTCTTAAGCATGTGTCTTGTGTATGTTAGTTCACTTTTGTGTTTCCCCAACAGAATACTCTATTTCACTTTAACTGGAGCACTCTCTACAGTTAGTACTGGTATACATAGGTGTAAAGATCTCTGAAGTAACCCTCCTTTTGCTGGCTTTCTGTTGAGCTAATAATCCCTGCAGTAATTACAGGAGATTTGGAATCATTGGTGTAGATCTAACATACCCACCACTTCTTAGGGTAATAAAAATTAGGAAAACATGCACCTTTTTGAGAGATCAGAATGCAGAGTATTTTGAATACCGAGCATTGCTGCATACCGCATAACTTTGCATGCCTCCCCAATGCTGGATCATCAACCACTGATATAGCTATGTTCAGATGACTGGCTCTTCTAGCTAAAAGGAAATCACAGCTAAAGGGAATCTAAAGAGACTTTCTTGTTCTATTTTGCTACTACAAGAAGCCAGTACTGCTCAAGAATGAAATGAGTGAATGAGTTTGGGTGACTGAACAGTACAGGTGGGACCCTGAGCAGGCTGAAGCAGGCTTTTTATGTAGCTATCAGTAGCTATTATTTCTGGTAGTATCTCCTCATCACAGGTTGTTGTGTGAACCGGACCTTACAATGGCCAACTGGATATCTATTGGTCATATATCTCTTATTTTCAGTAATGTTGAAATGTCTGAAAACCTACCAGGTGTGGCTGCAGGGCAGTGGACACATGGACAGACAATCAACATCATTGTCAAATTTGGACTTCAAAAATGTTGATAGCCAGTTGGAATTGTGAGATGGGGTGGAGACCAGGACATGGAACTGAAATAGCTCCAAATAGTAATAACTTTTTGTTGGATCTTGAGGAACCATTTCTGATGGTTTTGACCTTTTCTGTTTCCTCCTGTGTCTCATGTTAATAGTTATGAGCTATCCCTATGTCTGCTTCCCAAACAATTTGGGGTAAAGGAACAGGAGACAAGTATGAGAGATTAACCATCATAACTCCCACTGCCTCATTGTTCATCAAGAACCCATTCTGGCTTGCTAGAAGAATTACCATTTTTATGGAGTGGTGAGAACGTGCACTTTACAATCAATCATGCAGCAAGCATGTGAAATGATGAGACATGTTTGAGTTCAATATCCTGATTCCTTAGGATGTGTGCCTGGGCTACACTATTCAAGCATGCACACTCTCATGATAAAATGATTCTGCTTCATATATATTTGCTTTAAAAAAATATCAACTTTATTGTAAAAACCTTGGCCCAACATTCTGGCTTTTACATAAGGAGTTCTGAAAATTGTAGCCAACTTGTTAACTGGAGCTGGCTACAAGGAGGACACAACTCCTTTATTGCAAGAGCTTCACTGGCTGCCAGTCTGTTTCCAGGCACAATTCAAAGTGCTGGTTTTGACCTATAAAATCCTATACAGTATTGGTCCAGGTTATTTGAAAGGCTTCATCTCCCTTTGTGAGCCCATTAACACTGTAAGATCTTCTAGAGAGGCCCTTCTTTCTGACCCACCACCTTTTCAGACAACTCTGGTAGGAACAAGGGAAGGGCCTTCTCATTGACTTCGTAATTCCTCCCTAGGGAGGCTAGGATGGCTCCATCCTTACTGTCCTTCTCTTGGCGAGTTAAAATATTGTTTATACCATCAGGTTTGTAGACACTGGATGAAACATACTTTTAATGCTGGGTAATACTGTTTCCTGACCGACCTGGGAAATAACGAGACCAGACATGGGTTGTAAATGGGCCACTTTATTTAATTCTATCCTATTTATTGGATCCTTCTTGAGAGTTGCAAAGGGTGGAGTAACCTGGTATGAGATCAGCTGAGGCATGTGGTCTTTCCCCCAGACCTCCTCCACCACTTCCCCTGGGCAAAAACACCTGATTCCCAACCAAACACTGGGTTCCTCCCAGGCCAGTCTGCAACTGGAAGGCCCACCTGAGGTTCCCTCCCCTAAGTCACAGGACTTAAAGTGAAGGTTTAACCCTCAGAACAGCCTCAAGGGAAGTTTTTTTTCCCACCCACCTCCAGCTGCAGGACCTAAAGAGTTCGATAGACCCATCCTTCACCAAAGGTGCCATAGGAGGAAAAGAAGGAGAGAGGGGGAAAAGAAAGAAAATATTAAACTTAATAGAAGCACAGAAGATCAGCAAGTGTGGTGGAGAGAGAAGCTAACTGAGGACTGGTTATGGTAAAGCCCAGGGAGGGCCAATCCCACCCAGCAAAGAAAAGTGAAACTATGGCCTAGCAGGCACACTACAAAGCAGATGCCATCCATGTAACCCACTACACTCACAGACCACAGCCTGAATCAACATGGCCTCTGCGGTGCCAACACAAAACATTGTCTAGGGGTCCAGAGAGTGGGCAAGGGATCCCCATTTTGTGAGCAATGCAACTTCACCCCTCCCTTTCCCAGCCCCAGATGCCCAATCACCTTGTCCTGGTAGCCAGGAAGGGAAAGGAAAGTTTAGAAAATGGGGGTGGGCAGGCTGCTGTCCAGACAGACACATGGCAGTTGTGACTCTGTCTAATCAGCCCACCCTCCCTTAAATGCTGGATCCCATAGGGTGACCACCAGCGATCCAGTCATGCCAAGCCTGAGGAAAGCACAATGCAGCACAATCAGGCAAAAATCCAAGTAAATACTCAGCACTTAACTGTAAAGAGGAAGGAAGGGTTCTCTTGTTTGCTCACTGGAGTCTCTTGCTCCAGTCACTCACTCCTACTGCCTCAAGCTTGCTTTTACATTTTTGATAATTTATAAATCAATAAAAGTTTTTAAATAACATTTATATTTATGCTTTTATTGAAGCTTTTGTATTGTTTTTATTACTATTGTTTTTAAACAGGTTTTTAGCTGCCTTGAGTCTCATGATTGGGAGAAAGGTGAGATAGAAATGAATAAAGTAAGTAATAAATAAATTTTAAAAATGACAACTGGACCAGAAGCAAACAAACAAATATTTAAACATGGCTATAATGTCCCATCTCAACCTTCTCTTCTCTAGACTACAGAATACAGTGGTACTATTACTTCCCTTGGTCTAGATACTATATTGCTATTAATGCAGCCTAGAATCGCATTGGCTTTTTTAGCTGCTGCATCACACTGCTGACTCATGTTCAGTTTGTGGTCCACTAAGACTCCTAGATCCCTTTAACATGTATTGCCATCAAGACACATGTCATCCCTCCTGTATCTGTGCATTTCATTTTTACTGCCCAAGTATAGTATCCTACATTTCTCCCTGTTGAACTTCGTTTTGTTAGTTTTGGCCCAGCTTTCTAATCTGTTGAGATCATTGTGGATTCTGATCCTGTCTTCTGGGGTATTAGCTACCCTTCCTAATTTGGTGGCATCTGCAAACTTGATAAGCATACCCTCTATTTTGTCATCCAAATCATTCAAGTGTTTCTTGGGTGATCAGACAAAAGCTATTGAGTGGAAAGTTGTAACTGCTCAAGTCTAGGCAATACCAGTATACAGTGTAAATAATAAATTCAAGCCAGAACTACAAGTCCTAAAATATATACAAGTAATATTTCCTTATGTATTACATTTTCTTCTCATAACACAGTGGAAATGATGTGGAATCAATGTAAAGGAAACACTGACAGATGGTGCTTCTTCTGTAATAGCCTTTCTAGGAGTACAAAAAAAAATGTGATAGTGTTTGATAGTCTGTAAAAGGGCTTGGCAGCATGTACTATTTAATAATTAACTAGTTTTTTTTTCCAAAAAAGAAAAGTGCAGTTTCCTAATAGCAGAAAATTAGAATAAGAACACAATTGTAATAGATTTGCAGATTCAGTTACACCTTCTTGTAAATCTTTTCTATTTTCTGTCATTTATCATAACAAAGTACCAGGTGCAGGCTACAACAGAAATGATGAGACTACTGTAATGAACTAAAATATCAGATATGCACCACAATATACATACAACATGAGCATCACAAACACTTGTGACATTTCACTGCCACCATTGCAAAATTAGTTTGTTATATTCTTACTATTACTGTTGTGGAAAGCCTTATTTTCTCAGTTACAAATATAGTTGTTTGTCCCACCAGTAACAATAAAGAAACATTCCCCTTTCATCTTCACAAAGTTGATAATGAAACATATTGTGTGGATTGTCTTCTGTTGCATCTTCTCCAGTAGTTTAATATTGGCTATAAAAATGAATAGTTTATCTAAAAACAGGGCCAGCTGAGGCATAGTGAAAGTACCTGCCTAAGATGGCAGCATGGAGCAGTGGGCAGGTGAGAATGAAGCCGTAATTGATTTTCAGTGGGCTAGTATTGGACTCACAGACAGTTCTGAGGACTAAACCTAGGATCCATATGGGGAAAAAGGTCTAAAGGAAGTTCAAACACAGCAGAGTCCAGTAAAGAACTAGGTAGCCAGAGAGCACTAGAATCCCAGGACCTGATGCAAATACATTGTTCCAGCACTTTGTGCCCAGGAAGGACTCATACAGTGGCCTACCACCAGCATTCCCTATGGATGTTGTCTACAAATGAAGAGTCGCCTATAAACCATTTTATAGAGTCCTCCACGAGGCCCTGCCTGTGTAGATGGAACCAGGAATAATGAGGCTGTTATAAAACTGTTTTTGTGACAAGGTTATTTTTGATCTAGAGAGAGAGAATAAGGTTCAACCACTAGGACTATAGGAGAAGACCATTACTTGGACACGAGATCTGGTTTTAAACACTCCTTTCATGTAACATTTATTACATACATTAAACATGGTATCAGACATTTATTAGAAATGCATTAGACATTTATTAGACATTTACAATCACATGTAACATTTATTATGCAAACATACATGACTTTTGGTACCAAGAGTTTCATTCACTCACACACTCAGACACTATAGTCACAAACAGGCACCTCATGAAAATTAGATTTTCATAGGGCTACGGATGCAAGTTTAGCACTTATTGCTTGCATGACCAGTGGTTGAAAAGTCTCTTGTTATTATAGCCCTTTTCAGCTGAATCACCTGTGGGCTGCCATCCGGCCAAAACCTGCCCACCACATTCCTTGCAGGCTGCAATCAGGTGTTCCTTTGATGTTAATCAGATCTGCCTTTCCTGCAATTTCCACCAGAGACGGAATTGATTTTGACCCAGTCCGTCATTTCATTTCCACTTCAGCAATAACAAAGAGGTCAGGTTCTCACAGGCCTTGCTTCCTTGCCTCCTTGCTTCAAGTGTCATATCTTCATTTTATGATGCATTGTGAGAATCTCCCATTTAGGTAGCCTGTTTCCTTCAGCAAGGCCCATGCATCCACATCCATAACATATTGTAACATATTTATTGTAACAAGGCCAGATATAAGATGAGGGTAAAAGACCCACCCAAAATTATCTCCATGCCACAGGACTTAAGTTTATCCCTCAGGCCAGCCTCAAGAGAAGGGCCTTTCACCACCCGCTAGTTGCAGAACCTAAAGGGGAAGCTCCAAAAAAGCTTCTTTCACTGAAAAGTGGTGCAGGGTGCTCACTGAACTAAGATCTCTCCCCACTCAACCAGCCAGTGACCGCCTATTTAAGACACCACCCTAGCCAATTGCCCTGTACCAACTACCACAGTATGGGGTAGGTAGAAAAAAACAACAATGGAGGAAGGCATTGTTGTGGTCCTGAAGTGACCACTAATATCATACTATGATAGTGGCAAGAGGGTGGGTTGATTGATGAGAGAGGAAGCAACAGGGGTGGTAAGGCCATATAAAGCCTCTGAACCCACCCCTGTTCTTATGTAATCAGCACACATCGATTACCCTGATTACCAGGCCTCAAGTGTGGTCCATCCCCAAAAGGGGTGCCCCAGCCATATGGCTTTACCATCGGAGGAGGGTCGCATTATCTGAACATTATTTGAAATTGCTAAAATTACTCATTGCTTCCTTCAAGAACTAAATTAGTAAAGAATTGCAGTGGGCTCTCCAGATCCATGGCTCCAGATGACAAAAAATGTGGTTGGTTGAGCCTCATACTATTGACAGTGATTTGTGCATTGACATGTCAGTGTGCCTTGGTACATGTCACTGCCATTGTAGGTATGGGATGCAATGGTCTGAGGGCAGTTGAAACTGCAGATCAGAAGCCTGCAGATTGGGAGGGCCCACTGTACAGGCACGCCTCACTAATATGGTAGGTTAGGTACCATTTCATTCCACAAAATGAAACACAGCTTTTTTTTTATTTGCCAGTACATATGAATGCCTAAAAACATATTTCCATTATCATTTATTAAGTGTGCAATAGCACTAGCCATAAAAAAGACACAAAAATAAAAATAATTGCCAGAATGTGACACTGAGATGTGAAGTGCAGAAATCTGCAAACAGACTGAGCATGGATAACAAAATGGCATTGTACTGTATAATTGAAAAGCTTTGTATTAGTGAAGGGCTCCAAAGGGAAGTATCTAAAAGAGAGGTACACCTGTATACCTTTACAGGAAACTATAGAAGTTTCCAATAAGCAAGATAAAAATACTTGCATATTTGTTTCTTACGTCTTAAAATACTATATTTTCAAATTCATGTTTCAGAATAAATAATAAAAAGCTAAACATCTAGTTGCAATGTACAGTTGTCCCTCCGTATCCACGGATTTGGTATCTATGGATTTAAGTATTCACGGCTTGAAACTATTCTTTAAAAAATAATAATCCAAAAAGCAAACATTGATTTTGCCATCTTATATAAGGGACATCATTTTGCTATGCCACTGAACATAATGGGACTTGAGTATTCACGGATTTTGGTATCCATGGGGGGTCCTGGAATCAAACCCCAGCGAACATGAAGGGACAACTGTATAAGTGAAAACAGTGGCTAGTTGATGTTCATATGTATACAATATACAATGTAATACATACAAATCATACTCCAGGTGTGTTCTTTGTTAACAAGTAACAAGATCCCAGAGGGTGATGCTCTGGGACAGTCGATCTGCAAGAGAAGAGATTAATTGTGTTGTTCCACAAGGCACCATCCCCAGTGCTATTCAATATATACATGAAGCCTCTGGGAGAGATAATCCAGAGGCATGGGGTGGGGTGTTACCAGTATGCTGATGACACCCAGATATATTTCTCCATGTCACAGTCTTCAGCTCTGGCTTCAGATGGTGTCTCTTCTCTTAATGATTGTCTTAAGGCAGTAATGGACTGGATGAGGGAAAACAAATTGAAGCTGAATCCAGACAAAATGGAGGTTCTCATGGTAGCAGCCCTGAACCCAGGCATTGTGATACAACTTCCAGTCCTGGATGGGGTGACACTCTCCTCCAAGGACTGTGTTCGCAGACTGGGGGTGCTCCTGGAGCCATCGCTCCAGATGACGAATCAGGTAAATGTAACGGTCAGAAGCACCTGTTATCAACTTCGGCTGATACACCAGCTGTGCCCTTTCCTGGAAGTCGGGAACTTTGAGACCATGGGACATGCTCTGGTAACCTCCCGTCTTGATTTCTGTAATGTACTCTACATGGGGCTACCCTTGTGCTTGGTCCAGAAACTTCAGTTAGTACAAAACATTGCAGCCAGACTGATCTAGGGTACATCCAGAAGAGACCGATATAACACCGACCTTAAGATCACTTCACTGGCTGCCCATCAGTTTCTGAGTCCAGTACAATGTGTTGCCTATTACCTTTAAAGCCCTAAAGGGCTTGGATCCAAACTATCTTCGGGGCCACCTCCTTCCATATAACCCTCCCCGTGCATTCAGGTCTTCTGGGAGGAATTTGTTACAGCCTTTAAAAACTAGGCTTTCTTTGACCACCTGGACCTTTTCGGCTATTGCTCCCAGATTACAGAATGACCTGCCAGATGATATCCATCATATTACCACCCTAAATAGCTTTTAAAAAGCTCTTAAGGCAGATCTCTTCCAGCAGACCTTTCCTGAATAGAAGCCTGGCCATCATAAAGAAAATCTAACTTGTCCCGACTTTGCTACAGTCACTGGTTATTGTTTATTTTTGATATTTTTAAAGTAGGTTTTACTTTTTGAACTATTTAATTATATTTAAAGGGGGGTGGGATTGAGGGTGGGAAGTATATTTTAAATGTTGTAAGCTGCCCCGATTGCATTTGTAGAGGAGCAGGAAATAAATAAATTTTATTACTATATTATTATTAAGTATATAAATAATAAGTCTGTACCTACAACATGAAACAGAATCTAATTTCAGGGGGAGGGAACACACATTCTTCTGATTAGGTACTATAAAACGTATTATAAAGTAAAGTAACAGAACAAATTATAATGGGCCATTATTTATAATTACAATACATATTGTTGTAGCAATATTTTATATTAGTATACATTTTATTTTTTTCCAGCACTAGCAATTGTAATATAAGCATCTGAATAAACTCAACATGGTTGAGAAATATAGTGACATTGCGATCCTATGCATATCTACTAAGAAGTAAGTACCATACAAGTAGGTCCCAATCAACTAACATACTTTAAAAAAAAAACCTTTTTATTTTTCATTTATAACAATTCACACCACACAACAGTATGAAATACTAGCTGCTGAAATTCCATGTATTACTAAATTACAATTGTATGGAGGAAATTAAGCTTGTAATTACCAGCCCACAGCTAAGTCTGGTTTTAGCACTGGACTGAGTAAAGTAAACACCTCAAGCAGAAAGTTGAGGAGTGTGTGTGTGTGTAAGATTATGTTGAGAAAAGGCTTCCATTTTTTCTTTATCAATTTAATGGCATTGGGTTGGGTATTGACTTAGTTATACCTGATGAAATCTGTGTGACTTTTACCTGTGGTTAAGTGAATCTTATACATTTCAATAGGCTCACTCTAATTTTGACAAGCTGGATCCTTCCCATTGCATTTTTAATACCAGGGCAGGGGGAAGGTAAGAATCTTCTAAGTCATAATGATTTCTTTGGTCTTAAGTAATCTTCATTTTGACTGGTGCTGCGAAGAGGTGCCATTACCTCTGTTTCAGGCCCATAGCCAGTTTACTTCTTTACCAGTTGTTACTGCATACTTACTTCTTGAAGCAGGAACAGTCTTCTTTGTCACCCTGACACAGGACTTGGAAGAGTTAACATTTACTATCACCAATCAAAAGCTCATGCTATAGAAATTATATCCAAAAAAGTAGGATGCCATTTCAGACAGATCCTGAAAACATTTTCTCAGATATACTATCCCATTGGTTTGCAAGTACATTCTCTGCTTTTCTCTGATTTCCTTTTACCTTCTATGTAGTCAAATAGTCATTAATAATGTCTCACTTACTTGTCTTCAAGGTACATCAACTTTTCACTAGCCTGTTTAGTTCATGGCTAGTTAGACTGGGTCATATTGTACTTGAAGTCATACCTCCATTAACATGTAAATGTCTGCCTGACTCTAGAGGCTTCCTCAAAATCAAATGTGAAATGACATTGTGAGATTAGAATTTGACAGATAAATACTACAAGAAAAGGAAGATAATTTAGAGTTTTCTAATGGACAAAAGCACTACAACCACCACATTCCTATATTTTTTTGCACTGCTACATGATGATTTAAAATATTAGAAATCAAGTATAATCCTATAGCAGGTGTCCATGCAGCTAAAAAAAAGTAGGTGTTCATGTAGCTCTAGCTGAATATCTTCACACATCTTCACAATCCGGTATACAAATAACCCCATTTAAGAAGTGGCAGCTGGTGACTCCCAGGCAGTGTATCTCCTAAAGGGTTTAATCTGAATTTTAAACGTGCTCTCCATCTCTTAAATAGGTTCAACACTTTTCACTGAAATGGAAGCCATCAGCCACCAGTGCACTTAGGTATGTCATTCACCTGTTTTGCTTTAGGGCTGAGTGAGTTTATCTTGACTCCGTCCAGAACTGGATGGGTAATTAGGAGATTTCCCACTATGTGATAAATAAATTCTCCCACTACATAAGACTGCTGATGATGCCACTGTGCTTATACCTTTTCATAGAGCCTTCTGATAGTTGGAGTAAAGATTAATATGATCCACAGCAAAAAGCAGCTTCAAAATTCAACTCTTTGCATCTGAGAAAAATAATCCTGTGCTTGTAAATTAAAGGTTTTGATCTGAATGAGACACAGCACACACACAACATGTCTGAAAGAGATAGACTGAGAAAACTGATACAAGTAGAGAACATATTCACCAAATGGATGTTTGTGTGATATAAGTGTGTGGCTCACAGCAATGAACGAGAATTTTAAGACATGTAAGGGTTTAATGATGAAAAGCAGACATTTCTTCAAAGTTGCTAATCCTTGCTAATTTTGCCCTCTTATGTGATGACAAAAGCCCCCCCCACTTTTTTTTTACTCCTTGTCTTCACATTGGTGATATACTGTATACATTTTTTTTTTGCATTTGTGACAATATTTTCATGTAAATTGTGCAAATTACTTAACTAAACTATAATATCTGTTGCCTTTTTGGATAGATTTAGATGAGGTGTTTGCATCTTTTGGGTCTACCAGCCAGTCTTCTGTCTTGGCTCTGTATGTGCACTCAGCTACAAAAAGAGAGAAGTCACTAATTTAACACATATATTTTCTGCAAATTATGGAATCTTCTGCCAAAAAAAAAAAAAGGACATTGTCTTATTCTCATGCTAGAGGCAAGTATTCTTGTAGGTGTTTTTTAAAATCTCATGATGAACTGTCTCCTTGAGAATGAGTAGTTTAGTAAGATTTTTTTCACGTTCCTGCTTCAGAGCAGCTGACTTTGTAGCTCATGCAGTTTTACAGCAGATAAGGAGAGTTTCTGAAAGAACCATGCAGAACCTGAGTAGCCTAAAATCTGACTGTACAAACACACAATATCAATTTACCTTCTATATGGTTTGAAGAATGGCTTTTGGAGAAATCCTACTCAGTTCATAATATAGTTGAGCATTATGTGCTTATCAACTTTATATTTTGATTATGCGGATGACACAGTTTGGTGTGGTATATGGCTAATGGCTATGGAAGCATCACCATTTGGTTTTGGTTTCCACCTTCTTCTCCCTGGTAAACAGACTATCAGTTACATCCCTAATATCTAACTAGGATTACATATGTTTACCTGCTAGGCAAAAACTAATCAGGATCAAGGGCAAAGTGTCCACTATCAGTCAAGGCAATGAACTGAATATCACTTGAAGATTTGTCATATAAAATATGCTTATAACCACACTGGCAGAAAGCATATGAGAAGTTTATCATTTGTAGGAGCCAGTGATGTCATCAATTCAATTCTATCTCATCCCTACTACTGGATAGTTCTAATTGATTGCAGGGATGTGGTAAAATTCATGCTGCCACATAGAAGCTTGCTCAAAGTGATCTGCCTTCACATGTGTGCATTTATGTGTTCAAAACTTCCAGCATTCAGTTTTTAAGGCTATTCTAATTATATGTTGCCATGCTATATGCAGTACAGAAGAACAATATAATTTGAACAACTATAAGTTTCATTAGCAATTTTTTATTTATTGAGGTACACTTAACTACCTCTAAAATAAATAGAGTTCCAGGACAAAAACATTTGTTAAGAATGAGGGTTGGAGTAAATGACCCTTGTGGCTGCTTCCAACTGTAAGATTGTATGAAAGAGGGGAAAGCATCATTTTGTTCTCTGTTAATGCTTCCTCTCAAAAATATGTTCAGAAAATGAACTGGTTCATCCAGTGTCACATGGATATTGGTAAAATCTTCTAAAACAATCTGAAACAAATTATCCCCCACCTGCATCAGCCAAATTCTCAGCATGAAGTATGTGCAAAGTATTTTAAACTTCTGAATATGGGAGAAGACAAAACTCACAGACACTTCACCCCACCCCACCCAAAATAGTTTCCCAAGTCCGATACCATTTTGGATATTCAGCTAAAAATATATCAAGAACTATTTTAAAATTACTATTTGTGAACAAATTCCTACATACAGTATTTATATGTTATTCCTTCATTAAAGATTAAGAACCTGTCAGTACAAGAGAGAGAGAGAGAGAGAGACGGGGGAGGGAGGGAGGGAGGGAGGGAGGGAGGGAGGGAGGGACTGATTGATTGTAGTCTTCATTCAGCATTATAATGGTTAAGAATATAAGAGTCATGTTGGATCAGACCAAGGGTCCATTTAGTCCACATCCAGGACTAGGTTCACACAGAAGCAAACTAGATGCCTGTGGGAATGCCACAAGCAGGGCATGAATGCTCCTTATCAACTGGAGAAAATATATATCCCCCACAGATAGTTCCATCCTTTGTTAATTTGTAAAGTCTCCTTTTAAGGTTGTCTAAATTAGCAGTCACTAATGCCTGAATTCCACAATTTACCAATGGGTGGACATTTTCATCAAACTATGGACTTTATCAGATGCATTAAATACAGCATCATAATGATGCCACATAAACATGAAAGGGCGTGTATATCAGACAATGACGTCCTTTCACATTTCTGTCTTGTAAAAAAGGCATTCTATTTTATTGATGGGACAAGCCATCAATAGATCGGCTGTGGCAATTTTTTCCAGCATTGCCAGCATTTGAAACCTCACACCTTTTTTTCTGTGTAGTTACAGTATCAATGGCCAGTCCAGCCAGAACACTTTCAGGTAACATCATGACATCCAGGTAGGTGACACTCTTTTTATGAACCTCCCCGATTTGTAATTTTAAAAAAGTGTGTTTATGTGCTTTTTTTCACTGTTTGTATATTATTTTTGTTTTAGTTTTTGAATTTCCCGTGCTCGTGTCTTCTTGCGTGAATCCACGAGATATCATTCCAGGAAGTGAACAGAGCTCCATTCACTCCTCCATGAATGCCAGGGCTGCCTTTTAATGCTGGAAAGGGTAGGTGTGATAAAAAAATTCTTTTGCTGGCATAAAAACACCACAAAATATGCCGGCAAAAGAATGGGAAAGGAAGGTAGTTCTATAAAGTCCTATATTATTTATTTATTTATTTATTTATTTATTCCATTTATATGCCACCTTTCTACCAAGATGGGACCAAGGCAGCTTCCATAAAACCACAGATTAAAAATACAATATATAAAATTAAAATATTTTTTAAAATTAAATTAAAACATATAAAATCTAAAACATGCCAAATAAAAGCCCTGCTGCTTATACGTAAAAAACCTGCTTGAAAAGAAAAGTCTTTGCCAACCCCAAGATCTCTTTGACCCTTCAAGTACTGGAATCAGACATGGAAAGTTATCCTTCTTAATTTTACTGTTGGTGTTTATCCCACTTTAAAGAACTCCCTTAGTTTTCCTAGGACCTATGACGTAGGACATTTTCAGACATGGAAAAACAGCTTCTTGCAGCACAAGCAGCCTCCGGAACAGTATCGAGGCTGCTGCGTGGCAAGGGTCCATTTTGGACTACGCTGTTTCTCTCTCGGTGTCGTCAGTGACTGTTGCAGCCAGCAATGGAGGCGGATGCACTATTTTTTACTTACGGACAACTTTCGTGAGTAAAAAATAGTGCAGCCGCCTCCAGTGCTGGCCGCAACAGTCACAGACGACACCGAGAGAGAAACAGCGTAGTCCAAAATGGACTCTTGCCACGCAGCAGCCTCGATACTGTTCTGGAGGCTGCTTGCGCAGCAAGAAGCTGTTTTTCTGTGTCTGAAAATGTAATCCCACATATTTGCCTGCATAACCAGAAACTTGATTTCCCCACTCCTTTCTCCCCATGTTAGCTCCTAGAGCATCCTATATAATCCTCCCACAGAGGATGGGAGCCCTACTGAGTGTGACACAGGTGGGCTGAGTGAGAAGAAGGAGACTGCAGAAAATCCGACAGGGGCATTTGTAAAGTCTCCTCTCACTGCAGGTACTGCCATCAAATTTTCCACAATTTCCCCTAGACTGTCAGAGCCCCATGTCACAGCTTGCACCACTCTGCAGGGTACTCAGATTCATGAGAGAGAGGCTCTTGCAACTGCAAGAGAGAGGAAAAGATGCCCAAGCCCATTTTTGCCAGCCCCAATTGCATGGGTAGATATCTGAATCCAGCCCCACGTCACAGACTGCCTTCTTTTGTGTGCCATTCACCTCTGGTTGATCCATCTATTGTCTCCACTTTCCTGTCCTTCATCTTTCAAATCTTCCCCTTTTGTATTCCACACCACTTCTACTGTCTGTCTTTTATAATTCTGTTGTTCCAGAGGAATCTCTGAACCCTTTCACTAATATATTCCCTTGAGGATTACTGTGCCTTTGCAGAGATTGTCAAAAAAGATACTGGTAAAGTATATCCCTGGTTTTATAACTTATCCCTCTACAATTATTTTGATAGACACTGGAATATTGTTATTTTAATCCTATACTCAAATATGCCAAAGCTCCCAAGGATAAGCAGAAGTAACATTAAATATGACTTCCTAACAGCCAACATGCTATGTGGTTCTTTTTAATAGAACAAAGGAGGTACTGGAGTAGGCTTCAAGGGTTAACTAGTATCCCTGAGAGCTAACATGATGAAGTGGAATAGAGTGAGGTAGAATGATGAGGAGAAGTTGCTGTTCCATTCAATCCTCGTGATAAAATGTCAGAAAATGAAGGGGAGGTTGTTAGGAACACTAAATATGAGTTTACTATTTTTGTTCTTATTTTCTATTTCTGAGACAGCATCATCATCCTTGGCATTTTTATTTACCCCTGCACCTGATTATTTGAGATAAACTTAGAATTATTGGTTTATAGGAAATATAACAGACAAAATCTGCTCAAGGCTTCAAGAAAACCATTTATTAAATGAATCACAAGTTTTCAGATTGCCTGCTTAAGAAAGACAGTCCTTGATACTGATAAATGTTTTAAACTCTAAGTTGAAAACAAAGGAGAGCAACAATAATCAATGAAAAGAAATACAGTATATGTAACAGGAATACTCAGGCTGTCTCAATTTACCACAAGGAAAATTTAACTAGGGAGTGTATTACCTTTCAGTCATGGATAATACCAATAATTGCTAATATGTTTTGTGTGTGTATAGAGTTGGCCATATGATATACTTTTAAGAGAGGTACTTTTCAGAGTCTCTGCTTTTCATATGGAGTGTGAGATTTTTTTTTATTTTTTTATTGTTATTTTTATTTTTATTTTCATTTTTGCTTACAGACATTAAACAATACGAAGAATCCACCACAGACTGAACACTTCAGTAGATTAATCATTTTCCTTCTTCTAATCATCATCTTCATGTCAGGAGTTAGAGACTCAACTCCATAGAAAATGGCCAAACAACTGCTAAGTCATGCTAGCCGAGGCCAAGGAACTGCCAAGTCATGCTAGCCTTGAGGCCACAGCTGCACAAGAAAGTTACTGGAGGCCATAGCATCAGGATAGAGTCTGGAGTGCATAATCTGGTGTAATGCACCCATGTGGTTGAGGGAGCCAATGCCCTATAAATCTATATAAAAGAAGGCTCAGTCCACAGCATTCATTCTCTTGAAATACATTGATATTTGGTGAAGCATTTTGTCTGTCTGTTGTTTATATCTGTACATATTGCAACTGCCTTGAGGTTGTAGATAAAGTGCCACCTGTTTTGTTGGATGGCAAACACTCTGTGTGTATTCTTGGGAATAGGTTGCTGCTAAGTCTGCTGAGATACTTTTGGCTTCTGCTGGGGATTGAGTGTCCTATCATCCCCCAACACTTCATTTGTCTCTTAAAAAAAAAAAAAAACCAAAGAGCTTCTATCCCCTGGCCCACTCCCCACCCCAAACAAACCTACTTTACCACGTACCAGTGGTATCAGGTGAAGCAGATCTGTTCTGCTGCTAATCAGAGAATGGGTGGATGACATGTCCACCATCCCTCCTGACAGCAAGCAAGGCTGAGATAAGGAATTGTAACAGAGGTCCTTCTTCTGCTTGTCACAACCTCTTGCACTGGTGATAGGGGGAGGAAATATCCACCCCGCACCCTGATCACCAACAGGTCACGTTCTCCTGATGCATCTTATTCCTTGTAAGTAGGTTTGGAAGGGCATTTATGATCATGGTAATAGTGGTACCATCATGATTCCACAGGGATAGTGAATACAGGTTCTGTATTCACTATTCCTGTGATGTCATGATGTGCCACTGTTACCATGTGCCTACAACACATGCATAACTTTACATTTCACAGTTGTACATGTAATACAGAATGCTAACAATCTATTTTAATTTTGGAAGTTGCTTTAACTTACTGTCTGTTTAGCTTAGCTTCCACATTCTGGAGAAAACATGGAATACAAATAGCATAATATTAAGTGAAATAATAATTAACTAATATATATATGACAACTGACACTAATTTAGTTTGAAAAGGATTAGACAAACTTGAGGAAGGAAGATAGGAAGATTGGCTAGTGTTGGCTAAATAAAACATCTATGTTTAGAGGCAGTCTACTTCTGACTGAATGGTTGCTGAGTAGCACACAATTGCTGGCCGATTGTGGAATAAAGAGACCACACACATGAAATGGGGTGAAATAAAATTTATTTATTAACTCAACCTATTTCATTCCCTTCTAATATCTTAGAATTATAGAATCATAGAATCATAGAATTGTAGAGTTGGAAGAGACCACAAGGGCCATCCAGTCCAACCCCCTGCCATGCAGGAAATCTTGATCAAAGCACCCCCGACAGATGGCCATCCAGCCTCTGTATAAAGACCTCTATGGAAGGAGACCCCACCACACTCTGAGGGAGTGTGTTCAACTGCCAAACAGCTCTTACTGTCAGAAAGTTCCTCCTAATGTTGAGGTGGAATCTCTGTTCCTGGAGCTTGCATCCATTGCTCCTTGTTCCAGTCTCTGGAGCAGCAGAAAAAAAGCCTGCTCCATCCTCAACTTGACACCCCTTAAAATACTTTAAAAAGGGCTATCATATCACTCCTTAACCATCTTTTTTTCAGGCTAAACATACCCAGCTCCCTAAGTCTCTCCTCATAAGGTTTCCAGACCTTTCACCATTTTAGTTGCCCTTCTCTGGACATCCTCCAATTTGTCAATATCCTTTTTGAATTGCGTTGCCCAGAACTGGACACAGTATTCTAGGTGAGGTCTGACCAAGGCAGAATAGAGCGGCACTATTACTTCCCTTGATCTAGACACTATACTTCTATTGATACAGCCCAAAATTGCATTGGCCTTTTTAGCTGCCGCATCACACTGTTGACTCATGTTCAACTTGTGGTCTACTGGGACTCCTAGATCCCTTTTGCACATAGTCTTGCTCAGCCAGGTCTCCCCCATCCTATATCTATGCATTTCATTTTTCTAATAATAATAATAATAATAATAATAATAAAATTTATTTATACCCCGCCCCTCTGTTAAAACAATCGGGGCGGCTTACAGAATTTAAAATACAATACAAATAAAATCCCTAAACACCCCCACTCCCACCCTCCCCCATAAAAAAACATTAAACAAATATAAATTAAAAACAACTAATCTAAAATCACATTTAAAACTATAAATACAATAAAATATAATAAATGGCCAGCAGCCTAGAAGACCCTACCCTAAGTGCAGTACCTTACATTTCTCCGTATTGAATTTCATTTTGTTATCTTTGGCCCAGCTCTCCAGTCTATCCAGGTCATTTTGAATTTTGATCCTGTCCTCTAGGGTATTAGCTACTCCTCCTAATCTGGTGTCATCTGCAAATTTGATAAATATGCCCCTAATTCCCTCATCCAAGTCATTGATAAAGATGTTGAATAGTTCTGGGCCCAGGACAGAACCCTGTGGCACCCCACGAGTCACTTATTTCCATGATGAAGAGGAGCCATTGGTGAGCACCCTTTGGGTTTGGACAGTCAACCAATTACAAATCCATTGAATAGTTAACTTGTCTTGCCCACATTTTACAAGGTTGTTTGCAGGAATGTCATGGGGAACCTTGAAAAAGGCCTTACTGAAATCAAGGTATGCGATGTCCACAGCGTTCCCTTCATCTACCAAGCTAGTAACTTTATCAAAAAAAGAGATCAGATTAGTCTGGCATGACTTGTTTCTCTGAAACCCATGTTGACTTTTTGTGATTATGGCATTACCTTCTAAATGTTCACAGACTCTCTGTTTAATGATCTGCTCTAGAATCTTCCCTGGTATTGATGTCAGACTAACTGGACGATAATTGTTGGGATCCTCTTTTTTCCCTTTTTGCAGCTAGAGACAACGTTTGCCCTCCTCCAGTCTGCTGGGACTTCTCCTGTTCTCCAAGAGTTCTCAAAGATTATTGCCAATGGCTCTGAGATTACATTTGCCAGCTCTTCTAATACTCTTGGATGTAGTTCATCTGGTCCTGGAGATTTAAATTCATTTAGATTAAGAAGGTATTCCTGTATTACCTCTTTGCTTATTCTGAGCTGGATTTCCCCTATTGTGTCCTCTGTTCCATTATTCTCAGGTTGATCACCCTTTTCCTTTTCTGAAAACACTGAGGCAAAGAAGGTGTTGAGTAATTCTGCCTTTTCTCTGTCCCCCATTAGCATTTTGCCATCTTCTCCACGTAGTGGCCCTACCATTTCCTTCTTCCTCCTTCTGCTGCGGACATACCCAAAAATACCCTTTTTATTGTTCTTAACCTCCCTAGCAAGCCTGAACTCATTCTGCGCTTTAGCTTTTCTGACTTTACTCCTACACGTGTTTGCTATCTGTTTGAATTCTTGTTTGGTGATTTCCCCCTTTTTCCATTTCCTATACATGTTCCGTTTAAAACTTAGCTCTGTTGAAAGTTCTTTAGTCATCCATCCTGGATTCTTGAGTCACCTTCCATTTTTCTTCCTCAATGGTACTGTTTGAAATTGTGCCTTCAGTATCTCCCTTTTGAGAAAGTCCCATCCATCTTGAGGTCTCTTCTCTTTTAGTATTCCTGACCATGGGATCCCCCCAGTATTTCCCTGAGTTTATTGAAATCAGCTCTCCTAAAGTCAAGAATGCATGTCTGGCTATGCCTGGTTTCTCATTTCCATTGTATAACAAACTCCAGGAGAACATGATCACTCTCACATAAGGATCCCACCACTTGCACTCCATTAACCAGGTCATCTCTGTTGGTTAGGATCAGATCTAAAATAGCTGACCCCTTTGTTGCCTCTTCCACCTTTTAGACCATGAAATTGTCTTCCAGGCAGGTAAGGAATTTGCTAGATCTTGAAGTTTTGGTTGAGTTAGATTTCCAGCAAATATCAGGATAGCTGAAGTCACCCATCACTACTACATCTCTCCTTTCTGTATGCGTGTTCATCTGTTCTAGAAAGGCATCATCCAATTCCTCCATCTGACTTGGGGTCTGTAGTAGAATCCCACAATAACATCCCTGTTGTTTCCCTCCCCTTTAATTTTTATCCAGATGCTCTCCATCTGGCTTCCAGTATTGATGTCATGGATCTCTTCACTGGTGTAAATATCCCTGACATATAATGCTATTCCTCCTCCTTTCCTGTTTGGCCTGTTTCTCCTATAAAGGTTATACCCCTCTATTCCTACATTCCAATCATGTGACTCATCCCACCAGGTTTCAGTAATGCCTATTATATCATATTTGTTTTGTAGTGCTAGGAGTTCATCTTGCTTATTTCCCATGCTCTGTGCATTAATGTAGAGACATCTAAGACCATGTGTCCCCTTTACTTGCTGCCTGTGCAAGTTTTTTTGCCTCCCACTGTTGGTCCTCGCGCTGTTTGCCTTTTTCCCTCTATGACAGTTTGACTATTTTCTCCTGCCCTTTTGCATTCCAGAATACTCAGTTTAAAGCCCTCCTGGTCAAATTCTTGAGACTGTTGGAAAAAATGTTTCTTCCAACTGTTGTAAGATGCACCCATCTCTGGCCAGAAGTCCCCCCCTCGTGGAAGCGCAGCCCATGATGCAAGAATCCAAATTGTTCTTGGCAACACCATCTACGGAGCCAGTTGTTTACATTGGTCTATTTTCCTCTCCCTTCTTGGACCATGCCCTTTAACTGGCAGAAGAGACAAGATGACAACCTGTGCATCCATTTCTTTCAGCTTCCACCCCAGGGCCTCATAATCTCTTCTAATCTTGGAAAAACTGTGCCTTGCAGTATCATTGGTTCCCACATGGACCAAAAGGAGGGGGTAATGATCCGTAGGCTTGACGAGTCTTGTCAGCCTCTTGGTCACATCACGGATCTTTGCCCCAGGGAGACAACGCACCTCCCGAGTCATCTTGTCAGGCCCCCAAACCACTGCTTCTGTACCCCGCATCAAGGAGTCCCCCACCACCACCACATGCCTCTGCCGAAGCTTCGCAGCTGCTGTTCCTTGTGGTGGTACTCTCAAGGTCCCCTGCTCTACCCCTGAAGTCTGTCCATGCTGTTCTTCCTCATTGTCCTTGATAAGGGAAAGGGCTTTGAATCAATTGTGTAGCTGCAAGCTGCTCAAAGAATCCCTGGATTTTCTTGTTCTGTGTGAGACATTCCTCCAGCTGTCTACTTCCTGTGTCTGTGAAGTGACCCTCTCCTCTGCAGCCACTTCCTCTGTGCGGTCCCTGTCCAAGAATGTTCATTCTGTTCTGTCCTGGAAAACCTCTTGCTCATGAATCTGTTGAAGTGTAGCTACCCGTGTCTCCAGCTGCTGGATGTTCTCCTCCAAGAGGGTTACCAACTTGCACTTGGTGCATGTGAAGTTCTCCACATCTGTAGACAAGAAGACAAACATCGCACAACTGTTGCAGGTGACTGCTGCAGTCCCCTCAGTGTCCATGGTGAGAGTTTTTCGGTAATCTAAGAACTCTTAGGTAATGCTGAGAACTCTAAGCTGTACTTTTAGGTATGCTGTATTTTTGTTTGGTCACTGAAATTTGCACGCCATTACATGCATGCCTCAGCAACAAGCAGCCTCTCCCAACAGTTTTTTAAAAAATTCAATCTCCCCAGTCAAAATGGCTATCCAACAGCTGCTCTCCTTCTTCTCTCTGGCAGGAAACTGGCCTGGAAAGCCTCAGCAAGGAGTTATGTAGAGCTAGGCTCCCAGCTCCACGCCCTAGTGACTCACAGGTGTGACTCACAGAAGCTCAACCGACTCAGCAACAAGCAGCCTCTCCCAACAGTTTTTTTTTTAAAAAAATCAATCACCCCAGTCAAAATGGCTGTCCAGAAGCTGCTCTCCTTCTTCTCCCTGGCAGGAAACTGGCCTGGAAACTGGTAGGAAATCTTCAGCAGGGGGAGGCAACCTGGTGAGGGACCAGCTGAGGCAGTAGGTCTATACCGTACCACACCCCTCAGCCTTCCCTGGTGAACACCTGGGCTCTGGAGAGCAACCCCAGTTTTCTGGGGTTGCTCTCCTGCCAGCCCCCATCTGGAAGGTGAACCCAAAAGTCCCTCACCCAAGCCCCACAGATTGGGGTGAAGGATTATCCTTTAGGCCAACCCCAAGGCGGGTTTCCTTCTGTCCCCTTAGGCCCCACAACCTGAAGTGGGCCTTCCCGAGACCCAACCTTCACCTAAAATTGGTGCCAAGGTGTCCACCAAAGCTCCACCTCCCCCTTCTCTGCCACAGAAAGGGCCAAGCGTCTGCTTAGTCCCTTCCCCCCCCCCAAATCGCTCGATGCCAAAGAGGAGGAGGTGAGGGGCCTGAACATCTGTATACATTCTGGCCCCACCCCTTAGCCTCTGTCGCAGGCTGTAAGCAGCCCATGACAGCCAGTGGTCTCCATGCCAACCACTGGGTGGCAAAAGATGGCTCCCTTTTCCAGCAGCTCCACTTCACGCTGGGGAGCCGAATAAATTACAGAGTTGCTGAATAGCACACAATGAGTTAGGGAATGAAAAGCTTCATTTTAAACGAAGAACCAAAACAATATAGCTGTGTTGTTGTTGTTGGTGGTGGCCTTCAAGTCATTTCTGACTTATGGCAACCCTAAAGTAAGCCTATCACAGGGTGTTGTTGGCAAGATTTGTTTAGAGGGGTTTGCCATTTGCCTTCCTCTGATGCTGAGAGAATGTGACTTGCCCAAAGTCACCTAGTGGGTTTCCATGGTCAAGTGGTTTTTTGAATCATGGTTCCAGTGTCATACTCCAATGCTCAAACCACTACACAATCCCTACTCTCAGTATGGCTTGTAATCAACATGATTCTACATTTATTTCAGTCCATACAATCCCTTTATTTTAGGGGTTTCCTGGCATAATTTTTCACAGAAAGTTTGCCATTGCCTTCCTCTTAGGCTGAGTGAGTGTGCCTTGTTATCTAGTGGGTGGATTTGAAAGATGAAAGACAGATCAAATCAAATAAAATATTACCTCTGCCATAAGCTCATTAAGTTATTAGCCTTAGCTAAAATAAAGTAGCTAAAATAAAGTAAAAAGCAGATACTAATACTCACCTATCATGAAATGCTGTCATAATTACAGAATAAATGTATTCTAAGTACCTTGACTGACAGAAAATTATCACAATAAATGTATGGAGAAGGTTTGGGACCACACCTCCTAACCACAGCACAATGATGCTGTCTCCCAGATGGCTACTACAACAATGGTTCAGTCCCAAATTTAACACATTCACTCAATTGTCCGAAAGGGTGAACTATGCAAATACAAGGACATCATGCAGGTGTTCCTTTTCAGATCCTCCAGCTAACATGCAGAGGTTGAGGATGACATGAGCAAAGCAATGAGAGTGTTGCTCTGCAATGACTGATTTAAATCAAGACTTCTTCAACATCCTTCTTCAATCTGTTGTGCTCCAGATGTTTTGCACTACAATTCTAACCAACCCTTGACAACTGTTAGTAGTCAGGATGATGGGAATTATATTTGACATGTATCAGGCTGGGAAAGGCTATCTGACAGTAGAAAACAAGATGATAAAGCTGCACTGGGTGTTACCATTCACCATTTTTTGGATGGTGCTTGTGGATACCATACTATTACAAATACCACATACCATTACAAAAACATCCATAAACAGTATGTTTATAATGCTTATGTTCATAATATTCATAAACAGAATAATCTATAGGCTTTACTGTTACCTGATCCAGAGGACAGACTGTATGTCCAAGAAAATTAAAAGACACTACCTCTTCTAATGTTATTCCTTCTAATGTTATTCCATGCTGTAAGCTTTAAGCTGCGTACAAACGAAGAAACAACTTTTAGTTTGAAACAACCTGAAGCTGCTCAGCAAATACTAATGGTTTTTTCTCCTATGGGAACTTTGTAAAGATTAAATATTTACAGCAATAAACAGTGTACTGCTTAACCCACAAGTCTGGTACTCAATTATCACTCATCAAACAACGACAGATTCATGGAGTAAGCTATAAAGATGGTTAATATGACCATGAGGACTCTGTCCTCACACTTTTTATGATAGCAGGGACAATTAAAAATATTTCAGCGTGATATTAAAAAGAAATTGGTCATTGCAGCCATTCTGTCAAAGATAGAAACATGCTGCTTGTGCATTTTGGATGAGAAGACTGTCTGGCAAAGGAAGATAACTTCCCTCAGCAGCTCAAGCGAGAGGTTTCCACTTGAGCAAAATATCTAAAAGTTTTCAGAAACTGCAAATGGCAATGTGAATGTATCAACAATTGCAAAATAGGACTGGCTGATAACACCTTACGTCCACTTGCAAAATCCATTTTTGTTAGCTTTGTCCGTTGACAAGCTATCGGTGATGGACATCTGGTACATAAATTGAAATGAGTAATGGAGCAATCCCAACCCAAAGCCAACCGATGAGGCAGCTTTTGAATTTGACTCGTAATATAGATTTAGGCTCTGATCTGGGTTCAGGAAATCAGAATCAAGCCTTAAGTGCATTGCAAGCTACCAACCATTCTTATTGTTCTGCTATTCATTTTAGTTCAGGAAATAAAATTGATTGATCTGGGAACACATCACCAAAATTTTGGCAAGTGTGTTCAGACATAGAGATTCAGCCGAAATAGTTCTGGGGAAAGTTCAAAGGAGCAAGAGATATATAATTTAAATTAATGTTTAGTACTGTATTTTCTGTATTACATTTATTTCAGTGCAAAATCCTTTTCTAAGTAAGAAAATAAGTTTGTTAGCATGACTAAAACATAATAAAAGGTTGGCCATGTTTGTTCCAATACTTAGTTTGAGATGAAAGGAAATACAAACAAGAAGTTTTTATACCAGTGCTAAGAATATCTGTCCATTTCATTGTCCCTTTTATTTAGATTTTTAAAATCTCAAATGCTTTTTCTGAATATGAACAAAATTGAAATTTTGTCACTTCTTCAAAAATGAATGGAAACAAAATTTGCATCTATCAAACTAATAGATATATTATTTTGGTAGCATAGAGCAGACCATGTTCTCACTATCTGCCACGTAAGTATTAAACATGAAGTACCACTCAGAGGGAAAAAAAGGAGAGAGAGACTGGTAACCTAAGACAACCTAAGACCTGGATGACTATAGAGGGATTCACACCAACACTTTGAAACATTAAACATATAAAGGACTAATCTGTTATTTGGGTTCCTCCATATTCAACTTAAAAACAAGTCTCAAGTTCTTTCTATCCCAAATATGAAGATGTTTTTGAATTTTCTAAATTCTTATTTTAAAAAACTGAGATGAAATGTTTTATGGTGTGTATAAATCTTCATTTGTGAAGAAAAGCCAGAGAGAGAGAGAGAGAGAGAGAGAGAGAGAACAACTCTTTTAATTAATAGTAATGTTTGTAATGTTTAATCTTTAACCTTATAAAATGCTTAATTGCTTTTATCTTTTACTCTGTATTGTTTTAAAAGATGTTGTTAGCTACCTTAAGTCTGATTATTGGGAGAAAGACAGGATATAAATGAAGAGGAGAAGGAGAAGGAGAAGGAGAAGGAGAAGGAGAAGGTGGGGAAGAAGAAGAAGAAATTTCTCTCATCCCTAGCCTATGTTGTCAAAGTTGGGGGCTTGTAGAATGGCGACTCAGGTCAACTTTCCTTAATACATCTAGACGGATGTGTGGCCAGGAAAAGATGAAAGCAACCCAAGCATTGCTTTTGAACTTTTAACCATTATCAAGCTCACATGTAGCTTAAGGTTGACACTTGGTGGATCCTGACTTACATCAAGGAAGTTGCCTGCACAGTAACTGTAAAATACAGAAGATATTCTTATTAACTGATAAACAGTAGAGGCTCTCTTACCTTTCCAGGTGTGGTCACACTGTGCCTTCCAGTCCCTTAAAATGGTTCTGTGAAATCACTCTACACAGCCCAAGACGTTGTATTGGAACAGTCATCAGCTGAGTCTTTAAGAACATTACTTGTTGGAATGCAGTTGGTGAAAAACAAGCAAGCTTTTCACTTTTTAAGAATGATCATTCCTTAATAAATAAAAGTCTAACCTTTGACATGAGTCAACAGTGTGATACAGCAGCTTAAAAAGCCAATTTAATTCTAGGCTGCATCAATAGGAGTATAGTGTGTAGATCGAGGGAAGTAATAGTACCACTCTGTTCTGCTTTGGTCAGACGTCACCTGGAATACTGTGTCTAGTTCTGGACAGCACATTTCAAGAGGGATATTGACAAGCTGGAATGTGTCCAGAGGAGGATGACCATAATGGTTAAAGGCCTGGAAATCATGCCCTATGAGGAGTGGCTAGAAGGAGCTAGGTATGTTTACTCTGGAGAATAGAAGGTTAAGAGGTGACATGACAGCCATATTTAAATATTTGAAAGGATGTCATATTGAAGTTGGAAAAGCTTATTTTTTTGCTCCTGCAGAGACTAGGACATGGAGCAATGGATGCAAACTAGAGGAAAAGAGATTCCACCTAAACATTAGGAAGACCTTCCTGACAGTAAGAGCTGTTCAGCAGTGGAACACACTCCCTCGTATTGTGGTGGAGTCTCCGTCTTTGGAGGTTTTTAAACAGAGACTGGATGGCCATCTCCTGAGACTGATTTGATTGTGTATTCCTCCATGGCAGGGGGTTGGACTGGATGGTCCTTGAAGTCTCTTCCATCTCTATGATTCTATTATTCTTTTTGCTATGTTGTAAGAATGAAAGATTAATTAGGCATATAAATTTTCTAAATTGGTTCCCCCTCAACTTTAAAAGAGTCTGAAATTCAAAAAGATGGTAGTATTTGGCAGCAGTATGTAAAACACCCTTGTTGCTTTACAATCCATAGCAAGCACCATAACCAGGTGTTTGAGTTTCTCTTCTCTCTCTCTCTCTCTTTCTCTCCCTTCCTTTTTTGCACCCACCCCTTTTTTGCACCCACTCAAATGTTTATTACTGGGTTTTGGTTTTTTTTTTTTTTTGCACTGCTGTTGAATGTTTCTCTGCATGACAAGTGAGCTGCACTTGCATTCTAGTGTCTAGCATTGTATATGCCTGCTATATAGGTTTTGGAAGCAGAAAAGGCCCTCTTTAAAAAAAAAATGGCAGCAACCTCTCATGCTGTGTAGAAGCTGCTCTGATTTCTTTACCCAAAGTTACAGGGGCTGCTTATTATGTGGAATAAGGATTGTTTTGAGAAGTACATTCAGAAGCTCTACTTTGTACATGAATCTCATGTTCAACCATTTGAATTGGGGTCATGACCTTTACATAATATGGATGGGATGGATACAACACTAAATTCATCACTCGGTAAAGGAGATATACCAGGAGCAACCCAAAACTCATCCATGCGATACAATGACCTACCAAACTCACATGTAATAAGTACTTTTCAGACTGTGACCCAAGTCATTATCCCCAAACACCTGGTCAACACACACAATGTAAGTGAAACTACAATGACTTTGTGCAATTGAGTGACTCATAAGTTCAGCTCTACTTTTCGATTGTTTAACACTGGATAACCTCTTGAGTATAGTTTTTTCCAGATGGCTTAGCCTCTTTCTTGAATCTTATATAAACTCTGATAATTCACAAAACCACAGATTGCATCCTTAGGGACCATTAACTAAGCCTACAGTATGTTCTGCATTAGCATCTGATAGATATATAAATAAGGATAATGATGTGTGCATTTTGTTAAAGATTTGCTTGAGTCATAATATGGAGGGAAACTGTGCATATGAAATATTTTCATTAGGATATTAAAAAGAAATTGTTTAGCTAGTCCTGCTCTTTTCTTAGATATATGTAGAAGTGATTGTCTTTGATTGTGAAGGCAGCAAACCAATGTCAAGCTACTTTAAAACTTAAGAATGATATGCACAAGATAAATTCATACAGAATAAGCAATGTTCTGCCTTTGCATGCAAAAAGGGGTGCCCAGTTTTGTGAGTTATCTCTAAATGCATAGTTTGTTTCACATTTTAATTCTTTCTCATTCTTAAACTTTAGGGATGGTGACAGAACTATTAAACAATGGAGCATAAAATCTATAACACTCCCCACACAAAAAGCTACATTAAATTAAATATTCCCTTGTCATGATCCACAGCACAAGGAATAGATTGGTTTGTCCTCTGTGTACTCCATTTGTGATTGCATTGAAATATTTATTTATTTATTTAATATCCCATTTTCCTACCCAGATTGAGACTCAAGGTAGCTTACAACATGATAAAAAGGTAAGAACAGCTAAAAACATAAGTTCTTATCATGTATCACAATTTGATAGGTTGTCATAATAAATCAATGGATACCAGTTTGCTGAGACATCAAATATAACACAAAGGTTTATAAATCCAGACTTGTCACACTGAATATAGCTACCTGAAAAAGTCAATGTCTTCAGTATCTCTCTGAATGATACACTGTGTTTAAGTTATGAATAAAATGGTACCACAAGAGCAAGGATACAACACCATCTTGGCTTCCATCCAGATATTTATTGAGAATGAAAATGAAAGCTGTGCAGAAAGTAAGGATGGGAGCTGTTTGGTGGGGGGAGGGGGAGAAGAGCATTTTCCTCAGGGAAACTACTGTCCAGAAATCATTTCCAATGATTGTGTTACAAGCTGTACACAGAAAACCCCATTAAGAAGAATGCCCAGTGTGACAGAAGTCCAAAGCAAACCTTTAATCAACACATTAGTTCCTCTACACAGAGTTTATTTCCTCTTCTGCATTTCCTCTTGCTGGAAATGTATCAAAAAGAACCCTATCGCTCTTTAAAAATGTCATGAAGAGAAGCCACACACTGCTTCCACAAACAGTATCAACTTTCTGTCAGAAAAGCCCATGCAACACAGTGCTGCTGGCAAGAGAGAACAGAAATTTCTCAGTGTCTGAAAGCTCAGGAAATGATGTAGCCACTTGTTGCTATGGCAAACCAGGAAGCTGATGCTAGGGGATGTAACTTTTCACTAACTTTCTTCTAGAAGTCTGAAAATCATGCAGTTTTTGAAGGCAAGTCACAATTTAGGTCTGATTCTGTGCAAAATTCACATGTGACTGTTTTGCTCATAAAACAGTATTATCTGTGTAGAAAATAATCTTTCAATGCAGAAATATTAATTCCTGTGCAGAAAATGTGGCTTTCTGTGCAGAAAATGCTGTTTTTCATGCAAATCAACCATGTGTAAGTTTTATGCAGAATAAATCCCCTATTATAGCATTTTCTACACAGGAATTAACATATCTGTTGAAATATTATTTTCTGTGCAGAAAATGCTGTTTTCTGTCCAAAACAACCATGTGCGAATTTTTCACAGAATAAGTCTCAAACTGCAAAGATTCCAGTCAGTCCAGGATTCTTCTTAGAGCTTCTCAATACTCGAAAAACATACTTTTCAACTATTTTTTCAATATTTTCTAACAAGTTTTCCATCCCTAGCTGGTGTACAGTGAACACCTTGGCTGCCCCACATGTCTTTAACAATTCATGGGCAATTTAGATATTTTGGCTCAGCCTGAATCCACACTGCACAAATAATCCAGTTTGAAACTGGATTATTTGTAATGGCTCCTTCCTATGGAATCTGGGATTTGTAATTCAGTGAGGCACAATACTCTTTGGAAAAGAAAGCTAAAGACCTTGTAAAACTACAAATCCCAGGACTCCATAGGAGGGAGCCATCACAAATAATCCAGTTTCAAACTGGATTATTTGTGTCATATGTATTCAGCCTCAGTGGGTTGTAGTCCACTTTGGTATTAATTACAGAAATCCCACTTAGACAATAAATTCTTCCTTGCCATAAAATCAAATTTTAGAGAGGGAGTATAGAAATCTAACTAAATGGTTTTGTCACCTTTCACTTCTCTCCCACATCAGCTGTTCTGATCTTTCTGTGCTCAAGCTTGTTAAGAAATAGTTGATAGTATATGGTCTTGTCACTGTTATGCTCTTTCATCTTTGTATCTCACCCCATGTATTGTAGGACATTATCAGACATAGCAAAAACCATGTCAGAAGAACGCAACATGAGCAGAAACAGGCAACATTATCAGATGATGCTGTTCTTCAGCATTCCTGGGGCATAGCATGGGCATTAATAAGGCATCCCTTTTTATTGGTGGCTTAGCCCTGTCAATAAAAATGTGCTAAGCCTCATCCATGCTATGCCTGGGAATGGCTGAGGACATGGACATCTGATAATGTTGCCCTTTTTGTTCTTGTCCCATTCTTCTGATGTAGTTCAGGACATTTTTTTTTGTTGTTTTTTTTTGGGGGGGGGTTTGCCACATTTCCCTGTGTCTGATAATCTCCTTAGAGTAGATAACCAGGACTCTGAAAAGTATCTGATAATCTCCTTAGAGTAGCTAACCAGGACTCTGAAAAGGATGCTTTGTTTGCGGCTTTAATTCCTCTATTCCTTGGCACAGAATGGCAGGGCAATGTCCAAGTTCTTCTTTTTTTCTTTGTTTTTCCCCCATCCTACTCTGAGCATAGCCTCTCCATTCACAATCCTCTTTAAACTGTCAAGGGAATAGGTAGCCTTGCTGATCCTATGGCTGGGTCAATCTGACCCAGGACCTTATACACTATATAATTATAGCACTATGATCTCATTTTAACTGCTGTAACAAGATCCTCTGGAATCATGGTGTTTGTGATTAGGAGAGATAGTAGATTTGCTGACCAATCCAGGAGAATGAAGAGAGCACACCCAGAAATGGGATGAAATAATTGGATTTTGTTTAAGTCTAACCTATTTATCAATGCTCTCAAAGAACTTCAGCGATGGGGAGACAACCTAGTGAGGGAGCAGCTGGGGCAGTAGTTCTAACCCAGACCTGCTCCCCAGCTTCCCCAGGGTGAAACACCTGAGAGCCCCAGTAAAAAAACCCAAAATCTGGGTTGTTCACCAGCGAGCCCACATCAGAAAATCCAATCCCATAAGTCCCTCCCCCAAGTCACAGGACTTAAGGAGAGGGCTTATTCTTAATTCCAGCCCCAAGGTGAGACTCTTTCACCACCCCCTAAATTGCACAACCAAAAGTGGTAGTTACAGAGACCCCCCTTCACCAAAAATTGGTGCCATATATGCTCATGGGGCAAGTGTCTGCTTGCCCCCTACCACCCACCAGATTGTCCAAGAGATTCCTCACTCCACACTGAAGATCCTCCAAAAAGATAAGGTTCCCTGTGTCCAAAAGGTGGGCTCCATCAGCTTGGTAGAGCTCTGGTTTTTCAAAAATAATCCCAGGATGTGGTAAGTAATGACCCAGACTCTGTGCCAAAACATTGAGAATCTCACTGTTCACTCTCCTCCACCTATCAATAAGGTGAGGATTCCCCTCCCCATGCCACAACTGCCAAAGCAGCATGGCAGACCACAGAATGGTTACCTCAGGCCACCGTGACCTGATCACCTCCATGTTGTGTATGGCCTGCAGGACCAGAGCCTTCCCCTTAAGCAGACCCAGGTAATTCCTGGGTAGAAAACAAGAATGTGTGGTGGAGGGCCATGGCATTCCCTCCAAAACAAAGTTGTAAGACCTTGCCAGCAAATCCCCTTCTCCCAAGATATTTCACAATGGTCTTGTCTCCCAGCCCCAGATGAGGTGCAAAGTGGCTCAAACGGGCCTGTTGCACTGCCCAGTAGGCCATACTGTGGCAGTGGATCAGCACCCAATATCTCATTGGTAACGACCTAGAATAATAATAATAATAATAATAATAATAAAATTTATTTATACCCCGCCCCTCTGCTAAAAACAATCGGGGCGGCTTCCAACAATTAAAACATTATAATAATGACTAAAAACACCACCCACCCCCACCCTCCCACATAAAAAGACATTAAACACAATAAGATTAAAACCTTCTAGCTAAAAAAATACATTAAAAACAAATATATACATAATTTTTAAAAAGCCAGGAGACTGAGTTCCTGAGGCCGGGATCTAATCAGGAAAGGCCTGCCGAAAGAGATCCGTCTTTAGTGCTTTTTTAAAGCTACTCAAGCTCGTCAGCTGACGGATCTCATTCGGCAGGCCATTCCACAATTTGGGGGCGATTACTGAAAAGGCCCTCTGGGAGGTTGCAGACAGCCTAGATTTTTGTGGCTGAAGCAGATTCCTCCCAGAGGACCGGAGTATGCGGGGAGGATTGTATGGGAGGAGGCGGTTCCGGAGATAAGTTGCACCCAAGCCATTTAGGGCTTTAAAGGTAATAACCAACACCTTATACTGGGCCCGGAAACTGATAGGCAGCCAGTGGAGAGATTTTAGTATTGGAGTTATATGATCTCTCCGAGATGTTCCTGAGACCACTCTGGCTGCCATATTTTGTACCAACTGAAGTTTCCGGACCAAGCACGAGGGTAGCCCCATGTAGAGCGCATTGCAGAAATCTAGACGAGAGGTTACCAGCGCGTGCACCACAGTCTCAAGGTCCCTTACTTCCAGGAAAGGGCACAGCTGGCGTATCAGCCGAAGCTGATAACAAGCGCTCCTGACCGTCGCATTCACTTGACTCGTCATCTGAAGCGATGAATCAAGGAGCACCCCCAGACTGCGAACACAGTCCTTAACGGGGAGTGTGACCCCATCCAGGACTGGAGGTTGCAACTCAACTCCTGGTTTCGGGGCCGCTACCTTGAGCACCTCCGTTTTGTCTGGATTTAATCTCAATCTGTTTTTCCTCATCCAGCCCATTACAGCTTTAAGACAGTCATTAAGAGGAGAGATGCCATTAGGATCCGAGGCCGATGATCGGGACAAGGAGAAATAGATCTGGGTGTCATCAGCGTACTGATAACACCCAGCCCCATAACCCCGAATAATCTCACCCAGCGGCTTCATATAGATGTTAAACAGCATCGGGGACAGGATGGCGCCCTGTGGAACACCACAAGTAAGCTCCTTTCTGCTGGAGCAGCTGTCCCCAAGCCGCACCCTCTGGGACCTGTCCGAGAGGAAGGACCGGAACCACTGGAGCGCAGTGCCTCCAATTCCTAACCCTCTCAGGCGATCCAGGAGAATGCCATGATCTATCGTATCGAAAGCCGCTGAGAGGTCCAGAAGCACCAACAGGGACACATTACCCCTGTCGATGCTTAGATGCAGATCATCGGTCAAGGCAACCATGGCAGTCTCAACTCCAAATCCCGTCCTGAAGCCAGTTTGAAATGGGTCTAGATAATCAGTTTCATCCAAGACCACTTGGAGTTGAAGAGCAACTGCCCTCTCGATCACTTTGCTCAAGAATGGTAACATGGAAACCGGCCTATAGTTATTCATGTCCAGGGGATCTAGGGAAGGTTTTTTCAGGAGCGGCCTGACCGCCGCTTCCTTTAAACAAGATGGAACACACCCTTCCCTGAGGGATGCATTGATGATGTCCTTAAGGAACACCATCAAGGCAGTCCCCCCCTGGATGGCCAGCCATGAAGGGCAAGGATCAAGAGGGCAGGTCGTCTTCCTCACTCTACCAAGTAGCTTGTCCACGTCCTCGGTACTCACAGATTGAAATTGATTCAGTAAACTTACATCAACGGAGTTGCTGGACACCTCGTCAATTGTTTCTGTCAAAATGCTGGCATCTAAGTCGGCTCTTATCCGAGAGATTTTATCTGCAAAGTAGTTGTTAAATGCATCACAGCAGGCCGTTGTTGGGTTAAGCAATGGGTTCTGTGCAGGTATAACCTGCGTCATCTCCCTTACCACCCTAAACAGCTCTGCTGGACGGGACTCTGCAGACGCAATACGTGCAGAGGAGAAGGATCTCTGTGCTGCACGTATTGCCTCTCGATAGGACCGAAGAAAATTCCTATGTCGAGTCCTGTCGGATAAGAGTCGAGTTTTCCGCCAGTTGCGCTCTAGTCGTTGTCCAACCCGCTTCATTTTCCTAAGCTCTGAAGTATACCATGGCTTACGGTTAGAGGCGGGTTGGAAAGGACGCTTGGGAGCGATCGTGTCAATAGCCTTGGTAAGATCGGTGTTCCAGGTATTAACCAAAGCTTCGACAGGGTCACTGGCGTTACCAACCATTAAACCCTCCAAGGCTTTCTGGAATCCTATTGGTTCCATTAGCCTTTGGGGGCGGACCATTCTAATGGGTCCACCACCCCCGGTGGGGCGGGAAGAGACTCTTAGTTCAGTCTTGACCAGGAAATGATCCGTCCATGACAATGCGGCGGTTTTAATAACCGTCGCCCACGGATATTCCTGTTCCGTACTAAAGACCGCGTCGAGAGTATGACCCGCACAATGTGTGGGCCCAATGACCAATTGGGATAGGCCCATGTTTGTCATGGTTTCCATGAACTCCCGAGCTGAACCAGTCAGATTTGTCAAGCTGGTCTCGAGTGGGATGTTAAAGTCGCCCAGAACTAAAAGTCTGGGCGACTCCAACAGCAACTCTGAGACCAGCTGTGTCAGCTCGGTTAGGGAGTCTGCTAGACAACGGGGTGGTCGGTATACTAGCAGAATCCCCAAACTATCCCTGGTCCTTAGGCTAAGGTACATACACTCAAAGTGGACTGTGTTTCGGACAGGTATCCTGGTCAAGGTCAGATTGTTCTTATAAACCAGAGCCACTCCGCCCCCCCGCCCACTTCCCCTCACCTGCTCACTGACAGAATACCCGGCTGGGAGGGCCTGCGCCCATGTGACAGCGCTATCCTCTCCCAGCCAGGTTTCTGTGAAGCAAGCCAGGTCGGCATCCTCATCCAAGAGTAGATCGTAAATAATATGAGTTTTATTCTTAACCGACCTGGCATTGCAGAGGAGCAAAGTAAGGTTCTGTGGAATGGTTGGTACGCTCTCCAATCCATTCGGGGAAACAGGGTGAACTGAAGGTGGGATAGCTGACAAACTGCGATCCCGCCTTCTTTTGTAACATCTGTTCACTCTGTTCCGACCATACCTCCCTTTCCCCAGCACAACTCCAATTTTCGCCCCACTCCATTCCCGGCCTCAGCTGACTCCAGTTGCTGGCTTCGAGTCCTTCTGGCTTGCTGGCTGGTGTTCCTGAGGGGGTGGGAGTGGCTTAAGACGCCAGCCACTCCTGGCCACGCCCCCTCCCGCTGCTGCCTCGCTGCCAAGAAGTCCTCAGGGCCCCACTACAGCCTCCTGGCCCGGTGGAATGGGGTAAAAGGCTGCTGCAGGCTGGATCTGTAAGACAAAACAGAGGGTGATAATGTTAGCAGTGCAGTGGTCTGACATACTTCCAATAGGATGCAGATTTCCATCGCTCAATCCTTTTGATCTGCATTTCCTGCATCCCCATTGCAGCAGTGGTAGAAGCTGCCCCTATTCTAAAGGAGTGACTGCCAAAGTGCACTACCCACAGGCCCAGCTCACTGAAAGCTCAGAATGTTACAGACCAAAATTGGAATTTGGTTAGTGGAGAAAGATCAGCATAAATGAACAGAGGGCCTGCAGATATACCTTGCACAGCCAAATACTGCTGTAAGGCCAAAACCGAGCACACGGGTTGGTCACTACACTTTTGTAGGACAGAACAGGTCCCCTGTTGGTCCATTTTGGAAGATCGTATGGTCAATGTGACTTGTTTGTCACCTATGTCCAAATTTCTAAATTCCAGAGCCTCACGTGACCTGTACGTCTTTGAATCCATGACTAGTTCACTAATCCATAGGGCCCCAAAAAGTGTTGTGAGTGCTGCTGCATGAAAAAGTAAAACCTCAAAAGGAGTTGCACAAACATTTGGACAAGTATCACCCAAGCCCTTCAATATACTGCGGGAAAGGAGCACCAATGTATTAGTAGGTACCCCCTTTCCCTGGCTCAACCCTCCAAGATCTTTCAAATGCAAAAATCCCCTGTATTGTCCACTGCACCTTGTATCTTAAACCAAAAGTCAATAGTCGACAGATGAGATTTAATTGATGGTGGGACCAGGCCCTTGCAATAGAGAGAATTGAAGCAATTGAGGCACTGGAACTGACACCCCTGGATTAAAACCTTCTTGCACCCTGAACTCTAAAAATATTTTCACTGCCCTCACATAACCTTTCCTGGTGCTGGGATCTACAGACTCAGATTCCTCACTATTTCAGTCCTCCAACTTCCCATAGGTCCATTGCCATCTGGTCTC
This sequence comes from Gambelia wislizenii, assembly GCA_030847615.1. Lineage (NCBI taxonomy): Eukaryota > Metazoa > Chordata > Lepidosauria > Squamata > Crotaphytidae > Gambelia > Gambelia wislizenii. The sequence continues at coordinate 294,677,849 of JAUMIR010000003.1, forward strand.
CCATGGGTGCCAACCCTAGAGCCATCTGTCTGAAGCCCTCCATCTGCATATAAGAAAGAGGATCAGCAATGCCATTGTCAATGCCCGCCACATGCTGGGTGGTAAACAAAATATTACAATTCAAACACTGCAGAGTGAAGGCTTTCATCACCCGCCGGGACTTAGATGTCAAGGAGTTAATAACTTTAACAATGGCCATATTATTGCACCAAAAATGAACAGATGAGTTAGATCACTCATCTGCCCAGATTGTGACAGCTACCAATATTGGAAAAAACTCTAAAAACATCAAGTCTGTGGGAATGACAGAATCTACCCAAGCCATAGGCCACCAACTGGCACACCAGAGACATCCAAAGTATACCCCAAACCCAATGGAACCTGCAGCATCAGAGGCAATCTGCAATGATCAGTGCAGATTCCTTTCGTCCCACCAAAAAATATGCCATTAAATTGGGTCAAAAAAACCTGCCACACCTCTAGATCCTCCCACACTCCCCCATTAATGTGGATCTGATGGTGTGGCAACAACGCTCCTTTGATGGCATCACACAGATGACAAAGGAATACCCTGCCAGGTGCTATCACCATAAAGGTGAAGTTCAAGTGTCCAATGAGCTCTTAAAATTCCCATAGGCTACCCTTGCACCATACCATAAACTGTGCTACTCTGTCTCTCAAATCCTATACCTTTTTATCTGGAAACCTGAAAAGTTGATTGAGTGTATCAATCTGAACGCCCAAAAACATAAAGTGCTGCGCCGGACCCTCAGTCTTTTCTGGTGCCAATGGAACCCCCAATTCATCAGCCATCCGGCCAAACTTAGTGAGTAAGTAAGTGTGCTGCCCAGTACTATACTCCCTTATAAAGAGGAAATCATCCAGATAATGCACTGCTTCCCCCATCCCCATCCTGGTCCTAATAGCCCACTCCAAAAGAGTACTGAAGGCCTCAAATGTAAAACATGAAACAGAGCACCGCATTGCCAAGGCACAGTCCATATAAAACTGGTCTTCAAATTTAAAACCCAAAAGTTCAATCATCAGGGTGAATAAGCAACAGGCAAAAGGCAGACTTAATGTCACATTGTCACATTTTGCCATTTCATCCCCAGGGCCACAGCTGTGCACCTCCCTGACTGCAGCATCAAAAGAGGTGTACCAAACTATGCATAGTCCCTGAGGGATAGCATCATTCACCGACAACCCCTTGGGGCAGGACAGGTAGAGAATGCATCTAAATTCCACCAGAGTCTTTTTGGGCACTAGACCAATTGAGGATGCATCATGTCCCAGAGAAGCATGGGGTAAATGGCTGCCCTCATACAAAGTGCTTCATCATACAGCAGCCACGCCAGACCAACATAATGAACTTATGCCCTATGTATATCAGCATACTCGACCAAGGATTCAGCCTGCACAGGGTTTGCTTTAGCAATCACCCCCACATAGATTAAAAAAAAAACAAAAACCTGACAGCCAATTTGTCCAGCTTTTCTCAACCTTTCCTCTCCTCAATTTCTACTTTTCCTTCCCATCTATTTCCCCTCTATCCTTTTCCCCCATCTCTCTATATAGAAGGGAAAATAAATCTATGTCCTCACCCTTCAAAATCTTTTCTTTAGCAGCCAACGATAGGTAGTCCCCCAAAGGAAGAGACAATTCCCCAAATGGGATAGCCAAATATGCAATGGCATCATAACCAGACTATTAGGGGAGGAGACTGTGGTCCTAATACCCCTTGATGATGTTAAGGCAAGACCCCCACCCTAAAGGCAACCAATAAGGCCACTGGGGAATATACCCACCCATAGCAGACTGCATGAATGTAGATATGCTAGGTGCAACACCCATGGGTTCACTTGCTTGTAATGTATCTGTGTAGATGTTGAGATAGCACCCCACGGCCAGCTAAAGCAAGGTGGTGAGGGTCCTGAAATGTTAGCCGACTCATCTTCAGGTTGCAGAGCAGCCAAAATGTTCTGTTGGTTCCTCTGGCCTTGCCACATTGATTGTCCACTCCAGCACCAGTATCCAATGTCTGGGATCCTGAAGCTCCACCATGTAGACACTGCTCTAAAAAATCAAGGCAAGCAATAAGTTCATTAGCCATCTTTTGTTGCTTAGTAGTATTTCATAGAATGATAAGAGTTGGAAGGGGCCCTGTGGGCCATGAGGTCCAACTCCCTGCTCAATGCAGGATCTCCAGCTAGAGCATCTCCATTACCTTATCTTATCTTATCTAGAAGATTTCTGCTGGGATGTTGGAGCCACAGCCCCTAACACCCACTCCAGATTCTGCACCATCTCTGAAATGGCTGCCCAAGGAATTGTCTCTTCCTCATCACTTGAGGAAGAGAGCTCAGGAAGAGGAAGCTGCTTGAGGGATTGGGCTTTGGCTGGCTGCTTACCCTTAGAATTCCCCTTACTCTTTTTAGGGGCCAAGACCAAATCCCAACGAGATGAACTCAATTCCAATAATCTTATATAAGCAGTACAAACAAAAGTCCACAAAGTGGTGCTATCCCAGGCCCAATAATCTTATATAAACAGTATGAAGAAGCCTCCACTGGGTGGCTCTATCCTGATAACCTTCTAGAAAGAGTATGAACAAGACCCCACTAGGTGGCACTATCCCAATCCCAATAATCTGTCAATATCACTCAGACCCTACTACATGGCACTGTGCCGGCCCACTACAGCAAGGCCTCTTCCAGGACCTCTAGGTGGCTACTCCACAAGACCTTGACCCATGAGGCAGCAAACCACCAAATCCCTCCCTTATCCAGCAGGCCTTGTTTAGGCCCACTGGATGGCTGCACCACAAGGCCCATGATTAGGCCCACCTCACTAGGCCCTGACCAGGCCATGCCTCATTAGGCCCCAATCAGGCCACACCAACCATGTGGCTCATCCAAGAGGCCAACTTCACAGCCCTCCTAGGCTGCAGAAACCACCACTGAGAAACCACCACAGCCCTCCTAGGCTGCAGAAACCACTCAGCCCCACTGAGGCCTCGACTGAGGCTGTGCTGGCAAGGTAGGAGATGGATTCTCTGAGTGAGAATTCAAAATAGCCCTCCTTAAACTGCATATCCCAGGATTAATCACAGAAGCTAAAGTGGAATAGTAGCACTATAATTATGTAAGTGTAAGGCCTCCCCATATATTTATTTCTGACCAGGGTTCAAGCATGCTGGAAGGGAGCTGACCACCCAGATTTATTTTACCTAGCACTTCAGGGAAATCCCTGAATTGGATTTTCCCCAGTTTATTTTTTAAAAAACAACAACAATACAGAATTGACCATATATGTAAAGTTAAATCCAGTGCTAATAATCCCTTGAGTTTATTCAGACATTTATTTCTTTAAAAATATTTCTGTACTTTTTCTCTTGAAGCAAAGCCTCTCCTAGGTGAATAAACTGAACTCTGTTGCAAAGCAACTGCAAGAAAGTGCCTGAAATAATGTTATTATAATTTATATTTTTTTAAAAAGAGATTAACAAAGAGGGCCAATGGGAATGTAGTGCAATCAAGTGCACTTGAGTATAGAACTGATCGGCTGTGAAGAAAAGTGCTTCTGAATTATGGCACCTCACAGTGTAACCCATTTAGCATCCATTTTATAAATGACCTCTGTTTGTATTGCTGCAGACAACCTGATGACAGGGCATGTATTTTATTTGTAGATGTAATAGAGCTTATTAAGTCTGGATTTCTGGGTCATAGAATTTGTCACTCTTTATATTTAATTTGGGTTGATCTTCAAAGCTGTATTTGGATTTGAGAGGTGAACAGGGAGTTTTCAAGAACCTTCCAATGTCCTCAACATTTAAATGTCCACCTTATGAAAATGTCCAAGACCTGTACTGTACTTTTTTTTAAAAAAAATCACCTTATAACTGGCTTAAAATAGAATATTGCTATACAATACACAGTCTCAAAAGGAAAGTATGCACTTCCCAATCAAAGTGTGCCTAGAGTCACGACCAATTTCACATGAGTAAGTTATACTCTGAATGTGTCAAATATTTATTTTAATCCAAACCAAAAATCTGTTTCAGTCAGACCCAGCAAATGGGAAAAAGCAAAGGGTGGGTGATATAATGCATGCATTAATGGATCAATTAATAATGGACATTTCACTTTCTAATCTAAATCGGGGGTTTCTAGAGTGTGCCATAGGTCACATGCGGCCCCTAATCTCCTTATGTGGTTCCCCAAATCCCTCTAAAGTTACCAGATTTCCTCATTTTTTTTAAAAAAAAAACCTGAATGAGAGGTACCCCCCCCCCAAATGCCCAAAATGTCTTAAAAGGAGACAGTTTGTCCTAATTTATACACTATGACCACAGTCTCCTACCCAAAAATCTTGGAGAAAATGTCCAAGAACCAGGCAGTCACAAGAAATGTGTGAAGTCAAAGGCTTTCACATAGATTTTCCTTGGTTTTTTTTTCCAGGCTGTGAGGCCGTGTTCTGGAAAAGTTTCTTTCTGATGTTTTACCTGCATCTGTGGCTGGCATCTTCAGAGAATGGTTGGGTAGGAGAATGGTACCCAACCATTCTCTGAAGATGCCAGCCACAGATGAAGGTGAAATGTCAGAACACGGCCTCACAGCCCCAAAAAAAAACAAGGAAAATCACAAGAAGTTTGCCAAAAACACACCACTGTGGTGGTGGGTGGGGTGCAGCAACAAAAAATTGGTCCCTCATGCATTAAAAAGGGAGGAGGGAACCTGTCTTATCGATCATTACCTCTTTGAGCTATCCTTTATGCAACTTCTTTCTGCAGAATTTCTGAGATTTTCCTTTGCTTTCTTTGCACATGGTAACCCTTACACCTTACACCCAACCCCTTGAAACTTTTATGTTTTTGAAACCTAAGTTTTCATTGTAGGAGTAAGATGAGCTTTTTCACTGGGCATATTCCAGGTCTCAGTCTCAAGTTAAGTACTAGACTTTTTATTTATATGCTTTATTTCATATTATCAATGTTAAATATTGCATTTGTCCTTATCAAAATAGTTTTGTAATTTATATTGTGTTCTATTGTTTTTGCAATTCATCAAAGTTTTATGTCATTTGTAAATTTTATGAGACTATTTTTATTCATACCTTCCAAACTAATTTAAAGTTTGATCAAGAACAGCACAACAGTCACCTTGCCCAATTTTATAGTAATCAAGCTATTGTTCTTAGAGAGCTATACTGTTATCGCTTCATATTCGCTGGGGTTTGGTTCCAGGACCCCCTGTGGATACCAAAATCCATGAATACTCAAGTCCCATTGTATGCAATGGCATTGCAAAATGTTGTCCCTTATATAAGATGGCAAAATCAAGTTTGCTTTTTGGATTATTTTTTTAAAGAATTTCTTCAAGCTGTGAATACTTAAATCCATGGATACCATATCTGTGGATAGGAGGGACAACTGTATTACTTATTTTAGTCTGTCAGTGACTTCTTTATTTTGGTTTGTTTTATTTTTTTCATAGCAGCTGTTTCCTGCAGGGAGTGATAACAGGAACATTCAAAAATCTTGTAATGGGATTACCTTTTCAAATGGAAAAGAAAATACTTAGCTTGTAATGGTTTTGTGTATCCTTTTGATGGAATAGGTGTAATATAAAAAAGTAAATTAAAATTCCAAAGCCTCATTGTTGTAAATAAGCAATAATATTAAATATTTTTCAACATGTCACACTAGTCCCACAATCCCCTATGATGTTGTTTAGTATGATATTGATCAGCCATCATCTTCAGTACAAATTATACTAAATTAGAGCAGCTAATGCAGTTTGGAGAATGGACGTTCCATTAGTATCTAATGATCCGAAGCACACTTGCAACAATAGAAATCAATTGGGGACCCTTTGACATGAAGATTTGCACATTATGCTTACTAAAAATTCATTTTGTAACCTGGCCCTTTCCATAAAATCGTGGATGGAGATTTGTAAAAATATAGTACTAAACAGCTTTTAGCATAAGAGTATTAGTTAATTTTCATAAGACCTGAATAAATGGCTATTGTCCATAACTGAAATTGCATTTCCAATTGAACTCATATAATTTCAGTTAAGATCATTTTTTCAAAATGTTGGAAACAATACAGTATGTAATAGTATGTAAAGTTCACATCAGCTAGTATTTTTTTTTCTGTTACTGATAGCTTATTTCTTTCTCCAAGTATCACTCATCCAATTTATATCCAGGGTCTCCCAAGGGCCTCTTATCTGAACAGGTCTTCAGCCCTTAGTTGGTTGGGATAGAAGGATGAGCAACATTTGTTGTTTTTAATATCTAATATGTTTTTAATGTACTCTTAACTATTTTAACTGAATCTTTTAATTGGATTGTTTAATAGGTGTTCCTTTAAAAAAAAAACTTTTCTTATCTTTTGTTTTAACATATATTGCAAGCTGCTTTGGGTCCCATATTGGGAGAAAAGTGGGATATAAATCAGATGAATACATTAACAAAATTCCCCCATTAAAAAAACAAAAAAACAAAACCATATTAGAACATATGCCTGTGGCAGGGATGTTTGCTTCTATTGTTTTATTTTTGTACAGTGACATGTACGATAATGGCAGCATATAAATGGATGATGATGATGATCATCATCATCATCATCATCAAGACAAAGATTCTATAATAGTGCTCATTTTCTCTGACAAACTGGTCTTTATATGGAAGAGCATTTAAACAAGGAATCCCCATCAAACACATTCCTGACTACAGTCAGACAGCCTAGGAGTAGCAATAGCGTACACATGTTAAGCAGTGTGCTACAACACTATTTGTAGTCAGACTGGATCAGGATAAGCCAATGGGTACTATGATGATATACCCATGACCAAGACAGCTAGCATGGTGCAGTGTTGTTAGTGTTGGAAAAGGGTTGTGGAGGACCAGAGTTCAAATCTTCACTCACCAATAGAAACCCACTGACCCTTGAGCAAGTTTCAGCCTTAAAGGAAGGCAATAGCAAATCCCCTCTGAAACAAATCTTGCCAGGAAAACGCCATGATATTTTTGCCTTAGGTTGCCATAAGTTGGAAGAGATTTAAAGGCACAGAACAACAATTAACTGTGATAGCATTTTAGTGAACAGATACACCAAATTTATCCTGCAACTTCAGATGACTCCATGCCAGAATTTGGAAGTAATTATTTACAATAGATAAGTAGTTCCTTGTAGGATTGGCAGACCATTAACTTCCCAGGCTCTGAGACATTGGTGATACCAGTTGAAAACATGAGAAAAACTGTACAACTTTTGGTAGCAGACAGAAAGCACAACCTTTCAAAAATCAGAAAAAGTCCAAAAAAATTATGGTGGAGCATTGCTGGAAGACTAGAATAGCATGTTGGTGTGAGCAGTTGCTTGGTGGAACATACAAACAACTATTTATTTAATTATTTATTTGGACTCAAAACTACTCACAAAAATTAAAAAAGAGAACAGAGCAAATTTAATAATTTGCTCTGCCTTTCCTTCATAATTTGCCTTTTTGAAAGAATGGCTTTATTGAAATATTAAACAGTAACAATCCGGCTCCACTCTGTGCGGCAAGGCTGTAGAAGAGGAAGCCCTATTTGCCACTTGCCAGGGGGAAATGAGGCCCTTCACCTTGTCCTGGTGCACGTGCTAGTGATGCGAAGCGAGGGGCGGGGCAGAGGCTACTTAAGGCTCTGCCACCCCTTGCTTCGGCCTCTTCTTTAGTTCACGAGTGCCAGAGCAGCAGCATTGCAACAGCAGTGGCACAAGCAGCAGAGAGGCGATATCAGGAGCTTGACATACATTGAGCAAGTGGAGCAGCATGAGAAGAGGTGTGATGTGTGCTAGCTAGACTGCAGCAGCCAACCACGAGTTTTTTTCAGCCATTTGGCCGGTCCCTGGGATGGGCTCTGGTGGGGGCTGGTGGTATAGCCAGCAAAGGGGCCTAATTCCCTACTGCTTGGTGCAGCAACGACAATCCCTGCATTCCTCTTTGGGCTGGGTGGATGGGCGGAACCTCATGGCATTTTGTATGGTTGGGATTGGCTGGCCTTTGCCATCTCGGAGCGGCGATTTGATGGGTCTTCTGGAGGGAGATGTGTTGCAGGAACCATCACAGGTGCCAGCCACCAGCCTATGGGGTGGACCTTTGGCCCAATTTGGCTTACTAGGCCTTCCTTGGTGATTGGTCGGCTGGGCCTGGCACATGCTCCCAGGGATTCGTGGCCTAGTGAGTCTGGAGGCCTGTTTGATCTGTAGGCCCTCGGGCCTGTCACATGCTGTGGCCTAGTTAGGCCTTGCCCTTGGTGTGATTAAGGCCTGTGAGCAAGGCCTGCAAGTTGCAGCTTAGTGAGCCCAGTGGGCCTTACGGGCCTGTGTATTCAATAACTATAATACTTGATAGGTCTACCACGTGGCATGGCCAAGTTGGGCTTTACTCTTGCTGGGTTTTAAGGCCTGTGAGCAAGGCCTGTGAGTGTGGCCTAGTGGGCCTGCTGGGTCTGTGGATTCAGTAATAATAATAATAATAAGGCCTACCACGTGGTGTGGCCTAATCAGACCTTTCCCTTGCTGGTGATTATGGTCTGGGAGTTGTGGCCTAGTGGGCCTGGAAGGCCTTCCGGGCCTAGTTATCTGGTGCTCACCAGGGGAAGCTGGGGAGTATTGGTCTAGGATGGACGAACTGCCGCAATTGCTCCCACACTAGGTTGCCTCCTCCCACTGTAGATTTAGAGGGTATTAAATAGGTAGGGTTAAATAAAAACCCTTTTATTTCAACCCATCTCTTGTGTGTTGTCTCTTTATTTTCCTGAATCGATCGGCAACTAGTAACATTATTAATAACAAGAACAATACTAACAGTTATATTTATTGTAAATAGCACATAATACTAAGGGGTTTCTCCCCCAATAGCTCTAATGTACAGGAGGCCTCTATCTATATGCTTCTTCTATATGCTTCAAAGGAAGTTTTTCAGCATAATAATACAGTAGAACCCCCGCATACATGGGGGATTGGTTCCAGGCCCCACCGCAGATGGTGAAATCCACGGATAATAATGAACACCACCACCACTGTGCTAAAACCCTCTTTCTGCCCATCCACCATGGTGGAACACTCACACACACAAGATCATGTCCTCCCTCCCTCCCTTCCCCACCCACCCACTGTGCCAGAGCCCTCCTCTTGCCATGACAGACCCCTCCTCCTATCCACCCACCATGTCAAAACAGCCCCAGTGAGATAACCTCCTCCCTCCCCCCACCTGCCTGCCAGCTCCGCCATGCCAGAATGCCCCTTGAGAGGTCACCTCCTCTCTCCTTCCCCCACCCACTGTGCTGGAACATTCCTCCTACCAACCCAAAACCTCCTCCCACCCACCGGAACCAACCCCTACAGAGAAGGGAGGGGGTGGCAAGCTTGCCTCCTTCCTCCCTCTCCCACCTGCCAGTGCTTTCATGCCACTGCACCAGGATCCCTCCCAACAAGGTTTCCTCCTCCCTCCTTCCCCTGCCTGCCTGCCACAACACCCCAATGAGATTGCCTTCTTCCTCCACCTGCCACACTAGAAAGCCCCCGTGGAAAAGGTAGGGGGAGGTGAACTTGCCTCCTCCCTCACCTACCATGCCACAATCCCCCCATGAGCTCACCTCCTCCCTCCCTCCCCCTCCTGCCCACCCACCCCACCATCACCAACCACAGATAATTGAATCTGCAGATGGCAAGTCAGTGGATGTGGGGGTGCTACTGTACAAAAAATGTACAGTGAAGTTGCCATAGCCTTCCTAGTGGACACTAACATTTTTTGTTGACCATTGGACTAAATTTTCAACCAGTAGTATGATGTAAGTTGTTAAGTAAGGAACTCATCCCTGTAGACCTGTCCTCAAGGACAGTCCAAAAATATGCAAAAATAAGCTTTGGGGCTCCTTGGAACAAAACCTTTAGCTCATTACTTTACAACAGTAACTTTCTACAGTCTGCAAAGGATGCAAAGTAGGAGGCCACTTTTTCATATTCCAGCCAATCTTGACAAATAGGAGGCCAGTTTTCCAAATTCCAGCTAATCTTGACAAGAGCCATTGGGATCCCACTGTCTGAAAAAATGTAAACACCATCATAAAAAGGAGTGGAAAGAAAAAGAAACTGAGTGAAGTGAACAGTATGCTTTTTTTATTTATTATCAATATTCTCGACCATTTTTCCTCAATTGAATTAGTCTTTGTGAAGAATTAATTGGCCTATTAATCCCCATGACAAGGCAAATGTAGACCAAAATATTCACACAATACTATGTCATAACTTTCTTTCTCTTTCTTTTTTTTCCCCCATTTGAGAAGCTTTATAAAGAAACATTCATTATCTCTAGGTTTTGATACAAGCTGGAGGGAAAAGTTGATCCTTCAGTCAAAACTGCTTTGAGCTTCTATTGCCTGAGATTAATTCAAACTATACTTTTGCAGCTGTAATAAAAATAATTGAAACTTTTATGGATAATAAAAAGACACATTCAAAGTTAAAAGCTAGCTTCAGAATCAGCTATGGTCTTTTTTTTCGCAGAAATGTACAGTATGGTGTTATAAAACTGAAGAACAAAAAATGATTTTATATGTATTCTGTTGCATACTTTGTAAACCATAATGAATACTTATACAGTAGTCAGAAAGTGGTACATTTTGAGTTCACTCTGCTCCTTTGCTTTATTAGTGGTTTGGTTATAGTATGCAATACTGCAAAGGTCAGACACAACTCTGGATTACATTTTAGCAGCATTTGGGACAAAATGATTAACTAGTGAGCTAGCATTCACAGGATGGAAAATTCACTTTAATGTCAAGGATAGTGTCAGCAAACAAATAATGCTAATTGAATTATAGCTCTAAAGTAAATTGAAATTTGGGAGTAAACAACATTGGCATATGAATGTGGTTGTTTAGGCAGGAACACTAAACCTACTACACTAATTAATAAAAAATTCATATATACAAAGCTTTAGTTTTTTGAAAGATGATGGTAGGTGAAATGTTTTATTTATCAATGGCTCAATCTTTTAATAATAGGCTACCTTTGTAAACATTTTAATATTAGGTTAAATTTGCAATGCATCACTGTATGAGTCTTCTCATCAATAGTCTCTTCTAATTATAATTTCATATCAGTGTTTCCCTTTTGTCTCCATAAGGAACGTGAATGGAAAGCTAGTAAGTCATTTTTGTAAACATAGGCAATGAAAGGTCACAGATCTTCAGTTCTGTCTACAATTCATCTAAATAGATTCCAGTCCAGCTGGATTCTCAGATGTTTTGCAGACAGTTTGTTATAATGTACTATGCATTATTGCATTAAACCTGTACATAAGTTTGTTTAAATTAATATCTCAAATTCTTCATGAAAATTTGAATCAGTTGTTACTTAATTTGAACATCCATCTCAGTGTTACCATGCCATTCACCCCTTCCCTGTAATATCTCATAAATTGGCAACATTAAGACACTTCATTGGGTCTAGTAGACCAGGGTAGATCAAAAAGTGAGGACAAACAAAGGTCACAAGGACCTAGGAAGGTGGCATGGAAAAATATTAGCAGACACACCCAAGATAGGGTTAAGTGAAGCCCTGGGTAAACAACGCCATTAAGTTGGTATGTGCTAATCTCCTCTTGGACACCCCTGGCAATGAGTAACACATCACACACACACACAAAAAGTGACCAAAACAACCCTTATCCCCAGGAAACATCCCTTATCACCTCTCCTTCTCCTACAATATGAGATTTTCATAAACCCATCAGTTCCCATCTCTTAGCCATAAACAACAATCAGCAGCTTTGATTTCCTTTGTCCTAAACCCAAATAACCCTTCCGGATATGAAATACAGTATAAATATTAGTCCCCAAACAATAGCAAGGTGTACCACTGTGGATGACACCCTGCCACTCTCTCTGTCAGCATGTCCCCAGATCATATTGCAGTGCCACCTTCAGTTTTCATCTGAGTTCTTCTCTGCTCTTCATTCTTGGTAACTATAGCCCTATCTCCCAAATCTATTCTTCTATCCAAATATTTCTGCCTTAACTCCTTGTTAGCCTTGTGTGGTTCTTGTGAGCATGTTTTGTGTGCATGAGCACCCTCCATATTATTTTCCAATTAAAAAAAAATTACTTCAGAGAAACCAGAGTTCTCTGCAGTAAGTACCGGTATACACAGATGCAAAAGTCCCAAAGTTACCTGGCCTCTCTCAGCCTTCCATTTGAGCTAATCATAATTCCTCAAAATATTAATATAGTTCTGACATCATAAGTCCCCACTATTACAAGTCCTAAAGCACCCTGTCTATTTGGGTAACATCAGAACAAGTGATTTTATCTGACAAACCACTTGTGGAAGAATAGGAGTCACCAGAGGCACCACCTTGCATGTTCCCAGTGCCCTGGCCTCATGAATGAAAGAAAACCAGCTGCTGATCTCAGTTAAAGCCTCTGCAATTGAGTATGGCAATGAGACCATTAAAATAATACTGAATAGCTCAGGGACAGGTGGCGCAGGAAGGCAGAAGTTGCATGAGAGAAGGGCTGCAAGTATCTCTTTTAGACCTGAGTTGCAGGGGAATGCAGAGCAGTGGAAGGAGACTTGGGCAACAGCTGGACTGAGGCTTTTCTTGTCTGCCTTACTTGGGAGGACATCCTAGTGAGCCAGAGGGACTTGGGCGGTGGGAGCCAGGAAATGAGTCCTTCTACAAATGGGAAAGTCAGACAAGGTGGCCTGGTAAAGAGTTGACTTGGAGCAGCTGATATGAAGAACCCTTTGTACCTTAGCAGATACCTTCTTGGTATCCTTTTGTTACTAGTTTGCCTGCTCCTTGAGTCTCTAACCAACCCATCCTATCCCTTCCTGAGCCCCTCATTCTGCAACCACTTATCAGGATCCTACTGAGGCCTGCATTCTAAAGCCACTTACATATACCACTGAAGCTTCTCCTGCAGCTATTTTCAAGGGTGTGGTGGCCATTGTCCTTATATGAGAATTCTTTAACCTTAAACAAAGACACTTTGTTGTACTTAAGAGGTTCTGGGTGTGTTTGAGAGGTCATGCAAACAGGCTTGTTTGATGTATTGCATCCCATGGAGGATACAGCCTCCATGATACCAGTTCAAAGTGTTGTATTGCCTCTGATCTTTCTACAAAGATTTGTAAAAAAAAAAAAAAATAGGTGTTCACTTTCTGCTCGTACATGAGTACTACTGAAGATTGTAATGCAACTGCTGTAGAAGATAGTGTATAGATTTATTACATGCCTACTACCATTTATGTACAAAAATAGTACTCTATGGTGAACTCGCCATGGGTCAGCATAAGAGGGGTGCTCCAAAAAAGCGATACAAGGACTCCCTGAAGCAACATCTCAGGTTTGGCCAAATTGATCACCAACAATGGTCTGCCCTGGCCTCACATCGGGAGGCATGGAGACGCACTATCCACAATGCTGCAACCTTATTTGAGAACTCACGCCAAACAAGTCTTGAAGAGAAACGACAATGCAGAAAGGATCACAACCCAGAAACATCACCCAGGGAGACCTTCTGCTGTGCTTTCTGCAACTGGACTTATTTATTTCGGATTGGCCTTTTTAGTCATCAGCACTGAATCTTCATTTGCAAAGAAAAGCCAGAGAGAGAGAGACTAACATTTATGTACCAGTCTTCATACAAAAACAAGGTGGTGCCCAACAAAGCAAAATATTCAAACTTTAAATTAAGTAAAAATAATAAAAAATAAAACTGTTGTACAACAATATCACCGCTAAATATTTTTAAAGCTATATTTAAAAATAAAATTCCTCCAAAAGCAGCAAAAATATAAGTTTATCATAATTCCAGAGTATGGGAGTGACACAGGACTTCAACTTCTATGATTCCATCAAACAGGTCTCTATATGTAACGGAATGACTAATATTCTGGATATCATAATGACTGGACATGTTAAAAAAATAAGACACCTGAGGCTCTTAGGTAGACAGGACCTTAATTATTTAGGACTTTAAAGTTTAAAACAAATGGATTGACTCCAGAAAACAATATGCAAGCAGTGCAAATTTTTCAGTAATGGAGCAATATGATCCTGGTTCTGTGTAGTGGATAGCAAATTTGCTGCTGCATTTTCCACCAAATGAAATTTCTTAGCCATCATCCAGAATAGCCCATGTATGATACTAATGTAGTATAGTGGTCTAGCTGTTGGACTAGGACCCTGGAGACCAGGATTTGAATCCCCACGTGGCCACTGGAACCCACTAGGTGATCTTGGGCAAGGCACACTCTCTCATACTCAAAGGAAGGCAATGGCAAACCCCCCTCTGAACAAATGTTGCCAAGAAAATCTTGTGATAGTTTCCCCTTAGAGCTGTCATAAATAAGAAATGACTTGAAGGCACACAGCTACAACAAGAACACATTACAGCAATCAAGACAGGATGCACTTCATGAGAGGCATGACAACTGTTGCCAGATCAGACTGACTGAGGAAAAGGTCATAACTGGTGTACTTATCATAATTAAGAAAATGCTCCCATTGCCAACTGTTACCACCTGGAATTACAGGGACAGCAAGACTCCTCGACTACAAACTTGATCTTTAAAGTCTTTAAATCTTTTTAAAAAAAGGTTGAATCCCATTGTCTAAACTAGTCCATCTCCAGACAAACGACACCTCCATTTTTGGATGGATTTAATGTAAATATGCTTGTCCATATCCTGACCATTAGCAAATTCAGGAAACACTGAAGTGTATTGAGAGCTTCCTTACGTGACAAGAACAACAGAGCTGAGAGTTAGGTGAGAGTCATCTCACTCCAATAGCACCAAATGAATTCCTGTTTTTATCACCAACAGCAAGTCAAGTGTCAATAAGTAAATCTAATGTTAGTCCTACCTTGGCTGGAGCCACTGCAATTAATGAGCCTTAATTTAGTAGCAGGTCCCCTTCATTTCAATAGACAAAACTGAAAACTTGAAATTGAAAACTACAGAAAACCTCCCCCAACATTTAGCTCTACATACTGTATTTCAGCTCATAATATCATTTTCTAATGAAGTTTCTTTGTACATAATTAAAATTATTTTTGTTAACTTGCACATGCATTGTACATTAATATATAACTGAAATTATATTATTACTAAGTTTATGTATGTATATATGTTTTATTAATATGTCTATAACTCAGACCACATTTTAAAAAAAAGATACTTAAAAAATGTTTCTGGGCTAATGAATATGCCCTATTTTTGCTAATATCTATACTACACAAAAAATTCTACTTCATTATATCAGGTTGGAAAGGTTTATGATAAAATATTGTTTATTGCCCCAGCTTTCAAAATTATTCTATGTAATTATTTCATGTCAGCATTAATGTATAAGATGCTTCATTTCTGATTTTGTAATTTTCTCCCTGCTACTTCCCTCAGTTAAGGGTCTGCCATTCTAGGTTCTCATATGCCAGTTATTTCTTAGAACACCTGGCTACACTTCTATTGCCAGATGGATGTGGTGATGCAGAACAAGAGCACTAAAGTGTGAAATAAACACGTCTTTGGAGATATTATTAGTCAAGCATTTTGTTGAATCCTCCTTAACTTGACATGGTATATATCCATATCCCTAGCCAATCTGTCAACTACTATCAGGGTACATCTTGCTGAAAATTGCTCTTCTTAAGCATTATAGTTAGCATTTGCCTTGAGAGCCATGGCAAAGTCATAACTTTGAATGGCTTCTCTCCCACCCCAACCCCAAGCACAATAATTAACAAATCAGGCATTCATCACAACTTATAAATGCTTTAAATTTATTATATTAAAATGATAAGGGTTTATCTTGCTTTAACAGGCATGAGATAGCTATTCCGTTCAATGCAAGATTGTCACTATATTATTACATTGTGATTTTTCTTTTTCTTTTGAGCAATGTTGTTTGAAACATTTTTTTGGTGTCTGACTTAGTTTCCTATATGTCTCATTAAATATGAGTGTCATAAATCAAAAAGACTTGAGGTGAGATTCTTTTCAGTGTATCACCAAATTCTGTTCCATCAAATTGTCTGGCAAATATGTGACATTATTCTTCTACTTAAAAAGGACAATTTACAGCTATAACCATCCCATATTGAGCATTGTCAATGTACAGCTATAACCATCCCATGCATTATTTAACTTACACATAAATTCATGAGGTCATGGGGAAATACGTTCATGGGGTAACACCAAATAATTCTGAGTGCTTAAACCCCCTTTTGTGCTGATAAGATCTACAGCAGAGGTGAGAATCAGCCTTCCATATGTTGTTAGACTTCAAATTCCATCAGCACTAGTCAGAACAGCCAATGTTGTAGGAATACTGGGAGCTGCTGTCCAACAAAATTGGGAGGACCATGTGATTCTTTACCCCATATACATAATGGTTGCTAGGTGACTAGGAAATGAAGAGCCAAATGAGATTCAGCGTATGTAATTGTACCATAATATATACAGTATGTGTCCTGCATCTAACAATCACATAGATTTACATATATCCTGATGCACTGTCCATACATAACCCCACATAAATGTAGTATTTTCATCAGACTCTTTGATCTGAAGGATTGTCTTTATAGAATGTCAATGGATGCAGATTTGTCATGATGAATCAGTATACTTTCATCCCTTGATGATACTTGCCAGACTATTTTTATCTAAGATTTTATTGAAACTGAATGATGAGTGTATTCTTCCAAAGAAACAAGGCTCAGTCCCTTTGGAAATTACTTTCTTTTCTTAAATGCCATCATGAAGCCACTTCTTCCTCTTTCATGCACACCTCTATCTGGATATAATCAGTTTTAACTCACAGTGGTATTGCATCAAAATTCCCCTTTTTTGGGGCTCAAAATTGTTACACTCTTCCCTCTACACAGCCCCTTTCTATTAAGAAATAGATAGCTGAGCTTGATGAAACAACTTTGATCATTTCTTGGGTTTGATATAGGTAGAAGCATCCAAGAACTGGTGTCAGGAGTTGACACTGTCAGGTACATGCCAAGAGACTTCAGAAGCAGACCAGGTATCAACACACATAGTGCCCTTGCTCTCCCCTTAGTGTATCTCCAACTTACTCTTTCATGCCACTATATATATATATATATACATTTCTATACTGCTTATCAGTGCCAAAGCTGTCACTAAGTGATTTACAACATGAAAACAAGTAAAAATAAGGCAATTAAAACAATTTAAAAAGTAATAATTAAAATTATTTTTAAAACATATACAAGTTAAAACAATAAAAATAATAAAAGCACATAAAAACACACCCCAACAGAAGCCTCTGTGCCTGCAACTACAAATTAAAAGCTTGCTGAGATAAAAATGTTTTTGCTTGGCAGTGGAAGGAAAGCAGAGAGGGGGCCAGCCTAGCTTCCCAAGGAAGGGTGTCCCAGAGGGTGGGAGCAGCCACTGAGAAGGCTCTCTCTTGTGTCCTCACCAAGTGAGCCTGGGATGATGGTGGGACCAAGAGAAAGCCTGCATCTGAGGATCTTAAAATTCTGACAGGTTCATATTGGGAGATATGGTCTTTCAAATAGTTTGGACCCAAGCCATATAGGCTTGGAAATGAACTGGTAGCCAGTTAAGCTGTTTCAACTTTTGAGTATAGTCCCTCATAAGTCCATTACACCTCCCTTCCATTTCTTCACATGAAAATTGCCTCCCAATATGTACTGGAATGCATATGTTTAAACATTTTCCTCTGATAGAATGGATGTACATTCCTTTCCCCTTTTGAATTGCACATTTTAAAATAGTTTTGGTACTTTTTAAATCCAGGAAAGGTATGGTTAGTTAAGTTCTGATAAGCACATTCAAAAGATCAAGGCAGCTCACATTGGCAGTCACAAAGATCAAACTGCTCAAATGTTCTTGGCTGTTACTGTTTCTATCCCTGTCTAGGTGAAAGAGCAAACAGGGCAAAGAGCAAGGAGGAGGAGTACCAACAAGCACTTGTGAGGACATAAGAGTGTGGAGGGAACAGAGAAAGAAGGCGAGTGAATCATAGAATCATAGAATTGCAGTTGGAAGAGACCATGAGGGCCAGCCAGTCCAACACCCTGCCACGCAGGAAATCACGATCAAAGCATCCCCGACAGATGGCCATCCAGCCTCTGTTTAAAGACCTCCAAGGAAGGAGACCCCACCACGCTCCGAGGGAGTGTGTTCCACTGCTGAACAGCTCTTACTGTCAAAAAGTTCCTCCTCATGTTGAGGTGGAATCTCTGTTCCTGGAGCTTGCACCCATTGCTCCGTGTTCCAGTCTCTGGAGCAGCAGAAATCAAGCCTGCTCCATCCTCAGCGTGACATCCCCTCAAATACTTAAACAGGGCTATCATACCCAATGAGCATACCCAACAAAAACTGCAGCTCATATTGATGCAATTACTGATTCCTAACCCATTATTTTGATTTTTTTTCTCTTTCAGCCTCTCATTTGTAGAACCATGTAGATACTTCCCTCAAGATGAAGCTTGTTGGTTTAAAATATTTATATTCCACCCTTTATCAGAAAATCTCAGAACAGTGTACAATATAATCAATTTAAATAATTTAAAACAAATCAAAATTAAAACAATAACATGGCCTAAACACAAACATGTTAAGCAATAGGGGGAAAAAACTATGAAAGTTAAACAGGTTTTTTTTAAAAAATAAATAAATAAATAAATTAAAAGCTACCCTGTACATGTACAAAATGAATAAATGAATTCAATAAATGAATGAATAAAATGAATAAAATTGTTAGAACCAAAGGCTTTAATAAAACTCCATGTTTTTTACTTGGCACAAAACACCCATTCCCCTCAGCACGCACAGCCTATGGGGAGGGGAATTGGTATTTGACAGCTGGGAGGGGTGAGACCACTCTTTAGCACCGGGCACAAGGTGTGCCAGCGCCGGAAAGGGGAGGGGCTGAGCCAGGAGCCTACTTAAGGCTGCTCCGCCCCCTTGACTCCCCTTGCTCTTTTGATTGAGGAGAGGAGTGCAGGAATGGAGCTTGACAGCACGGAGACACAGGGAGTAGTGCGAGTTGACTGGGCCCGGTCGGCTTCAGCGGTGGCAGTGTAGCTGCGCTGCTGTGGGTGGTTCTTTCACCCGCGAGGTTCTCCGGGTCCCCGGGGGGAAGTTCGGCTCGGGCGGTTACCGCCCACCGAGCAAGTCTGGACGGTGTTTTCCAGTGATTCTCTGTGCACCCGGGTGGCTATAGAGGGCTTCTAAGCTGCGCAGCTGTGCGGCCTGAGCCCCAGGCTTCCCCCCCCCGACCAGCCAACTGAGCGAGTTCGGCTGGTGCTTGCCTGAGATTCTCTGGGTGCCCGTAGGGCTGTTGGGGGCCTCCGAGTCACACGGCTGTGTGGCCCGAGCCCCCCTGACCACCTCACATCACCGGGTGGGTTTGGCTGGGCTTGCCGCACGGGAGGATTTCGGGGCTTTCGTGTCATGCATCCATGCGTCCCGTGCCGCCCCCTCATCCTGCTCCACTTACCGGGCGGGTCCGGTTGGGCATGCCACTCTGGCAGCTCTTTGGCGAGTGCGGGCGCGTGGCCATGTTGTCCAGTTTGCTCTCGCAGCTGCCCACTTTGCAGTGCGAGTCCGGTGGGGTTGGTGCTCCGGGGATCCCCAGGGCCACCTGCCCTACTCCCTAGGAGTTGGGAGTCCCATTGTCGGCATTGCTGCACCTGGGGCTGGGCCGGGCCGCTTGGCATGGGATTGGCGGGGAGTAATGGCCAACCATGTCCTAGAGCTCCCCTGAGTGGACGCTCCTGGGCCTAGGTGCTTCAGGCCATGTTGCTCAGGATCGTCTAGGGCCTAGCAGCCTAGCGCCACCGAAGGGGCCAATAGGCCCGCTCCATTTCAATCTACTGGCCACGTGTTGGGCCTGGGGGGGAACGATAGTAGGCCAGACACTTTGGGCACCCCCTAGCTGGCTTCAGGCTTTTGTCGTGGCCTAGCGCGGCCCAGACGGCAACTAGCTTCATTGGTGGGCATGTCTTGGGGCAGGCTTGGGGCCTAGTTGGGCTTTGACATTCATCTGCAGGGCCCCAGTTAAGGCCTGCATGGGCTATTGGCCATTATGGGCCTGGCTGGGCCCTCAATACCTTCTTTCGGTGGGTGATCCCCTAATGGTTTGCAGTGTTCTGACAATATTAATAACAATATTGTTTACATCATTGATTTATCAGCTAGAGTTTGATTATGGTGCCTAAAAAGGGCAAATCGGGTGCTAAGGGCAAGGGCCCTGCCCCCAAGCCTCCATCTAGGCCCCAGCCGGTTCCTGAACCCATATCGTCCAGCGACAGCGAGGACGAAATTCCTTGGCCCGCCATTTTGGAGCGGATCCGGAAACTAGAGGAGGCACAAAGTGCATCCTGCCTGCCAGCAATGCCCAGCGTGGGGCAGCATGGTAAAAAACGTAAAATCGCTAATGAGATTCTCTCACGCTTAGATGTCTGGAGAGGAAGTTGCAGCCGGAGGGGGCTTCTGGATCCAATGATGTTGGGAACAGTGGTATGCCTGGGCCGATGGAGAACTTGGAACAGCCTGCAGATCAACAAGCCAGGGGTTCTCCAGCCTGCAGAAGTCTTTCACCCCATTCCACCAGGCCAGGAGGCTGTAGTGGGGCCCTAAGGACTTCTGGGCAGCAGAGCAGCAGCGGAAGGCGGCGTGGCCCACACCCCTCAGGAACACCAACCAGCAGCCAGAAGGACTCTAAGCCTGCAATTGGAGTCAGCTGAGGCCAGGAATGGAGTGGGGGCAGAAATTGGAATTGTGCTGGGGAAAGGGAGGTATGGTCAGAACAGAGTGAACAGATGTTATGAAAGAAGGCGGGATCGCTGTTTGTTAGCTATCCCACCTTCAGTTCACCCTGTTTCCCCGAATGGATTGGAGAGCGTACCAACCATTCCACAGAACCTTACTTTGCTCCTCTGCAATGCCAGGTCGGTTAAGAATAACACTAATATTATTTACAATCTTCTCTTGGATGAGGATGCCGACCTGGCTTGCTTCACAGGAACCTGGCTGGGAGAGGATAGCGCTGTCACCTGGGCACAGGCCCTCCCAGCTGGGTATTCTGTCAGTGAGCAGGTGAGGGGAAGTGGGCGGGGTGGCGGAGTGGCTCTGGTTTATAAGAACAATCTGACCTTGACCAGGATACCTGTCCAAAACACAGTCCACTTTGAGTGTATGTACCTTAGCCTAAGGACCAGGGATAGTTCGGGGATTTTGCTAGTATACCGACCACCCCGTTGTCTAGCAGACTCCCTAACCGAGCTGACACAGCTGGTCTCAGAGTTGCTGTTGGAGTCACCCAGACTTTTAGTTTTGGGTGACTTCAACATTCCACTCGAGACCAGCTTGACAAATCTGACTGGTGCATCTCGGGAGTTCATGGAAACCATGACAAACATGGGCCTATCCCAAATGGTCATTGGGCCCACACATTGTGCGGGTCATACCCTCGAAGCGGTCTTTAATACGGAGCAGGAATATCCGTGGGCGGAGGTTATAAAAACCACTGCATTGTCATGGACGGATCATTTCCTGGTCAAGACCGAACTAAGAGTCTCTTCCCACCCATTAAAATGGTTCGCCCTCAAAGGCTAATGGAACCAAGAGGATTCCAGAAAGCCTTGGAGGGTTTAATGGTTGGTAATGCCGGTGACCCTGTCGAGGCTTTGGTTAATACCTGGAACACCGACCTTACCAAGGCTATTGACACGATCGCTCCCAAGCATCCTTTCCAACCCGCTCCAAACCGTAAGCCATGGTATACAACAGAGCTTAGGAAAATGAAGCAGGTTGGACAACAACTAGAGCGCAACTGGTGGAAAACTCGACTCTTATCTGACAGGACTCGTCATAGGAACTTTCTTTGGTCCTATCGAGAGGCAATACGTGCAGCGGAGAGATCCTTCTCTGCATGTATTGCGTCTGCAGAGTCCCGTCCAGCAGAGCTATTTAGGGTGGTAAGGGAGATGACGCAGGTTATTCCAGCTCAGAACCTGTTGCTTAACCCAACGACAGCCTGCTGTGACGCGTTTAACAATTTCTTTGCAGATAAAATCTCTCAGATAAGAGCCGACTCAGATGCCAGTAATTTGACAGAAACAATTGATGAGGTGTCCAGCAACTCCGTTGATGTAAGTTTACTGGATGAATTTCAATCCGTGAGTACCGAGGACGTGGACAAGCTACTTGGTAGGCAGAAGAAGACGACCTGCCTTCTCGATCCTTGCCCTTCATGGCTGGCCATCCAGGGGGGACTGCCTTGATGGTGTTCCTTAAGGACATCATCAATGCATCCCTCAGAGAAGGGTGTGTTCCATCTTGTTTAAAGGAAGCAGCTGTTAGACCGCTCCTGAAAAAATCTTCCCTTGACACCCTGGACATGAACAACTATAGGCCGGTTTCTATGTTACCATTCTTGAGCAAAGTGATCGAGAGGGCAGTTGTGCTTCAACTCCAAGTGGTCTTGGATGAAACCGATTATCTAGACCCATTTCAAACTGGTTTTAGGGCAGGATTTCGAGTTGAGACTGCCATGGTTGCCTTAACTGATGACCTGCGTCTAAGCATCGACAGGGGTAGTGTGACCCTGTTGGTGCTTTTGGACATCTCAGCGGCTTTCGATACGATAGATCATAGCATCCTCTTGGATCGCCTGAGAGGGTTAGGAATCGGAGGCACTGCGCTCCAGTGGTTCCGGTCCTTCCTCTTGGGCAGGTCCCAGAGGGTGTTGCTCGGGGACAGTTGCTCCAACAGAAAGGAGCTTACTTGCGGTGTTCCGCAGGGCGCCATCCTGTCCCCGATGCTGTTTAACATCTATATGAAGCCGCTGGGTGAGATTATTCGGAGTTATGGGGCTGGGTGTTATCAGTACGCTGATGACACCCAGATCTATTTCTCCTTGTCCCGATCGTCGGCCTCAAATTCCAATGGCGTCTCTCCTCTTAATGACTGTCTTAAAGCAATAATGGGCTGGATGAGGAAAAACAGATTGAGATATAAATCCAGGCAAAACGGAGGTGCTCACGGTAGCGGCCCCGAAACTAGGAGTTGGGTTGCAACCTCCAGTCCTGGATGGAGTCACGCTCTCCGTTAAGGACTGTGTTCGCAGTCTGGGGGTGCTCCTTGATTCATCACTTCAGATGACGAGTCAGGTGAATGCGAGAGTCAGGAGCGCCTGTTATCAGCTTCGGCTGATACGCCAGCTAAGCCATTTCCTGGAGGTAAAGGACCTCGAGACAGTGGTGCACGCGCTGGTAACCTCTCGTCTAGATTTCTGCAATGCGCTCTACATGGGGTTTCCCTCATACTTGGTCCGGAATCTTCAGTTGGTACAAAATATGGCAGCCAGAGTGGTCTCAGGAACATCTCGGAGAGATCATATAACTCCAATACTAAAATCTCTCCACTGGCTGCCTATCAGTTTCCGGGCCCAGTATAAGGTGTTGGTTATTACCTTTAAAGCCCTAAATGGCTTGGGTGCAACTTAACTCCGGAACCGCCTCCTCCCATACAATCCTCCCCACGCACTCCAGTCCTCTGGGAGGAATTTGCTTCAGCCACAAAAATCTAGGCTGTCTGCAACCTCCCAGAGGGCCTTTTTGGTAATCGCCCCCAAATTGTGGAATGACCTGCCGAACGAGATCTGTCAGATAACAAGCTTGAGTAGCTTTAAAAAAGCACTAAAAATGGATCTCTTTTGGCAGGCCTTTCCTAATTAGATCCCGGCCTCAGGGGATCCTGTCTTCTTTTAGTCCGCTGGCCACTTATTGTATTTTATTGTATTTATTGTTTTTAAATGTGTTTTTCGATCAGTTGGTTTTAATTTATAATTGTTTAATATTTTTTTATGGGGGAGGGTGGGGGTGGGGGGTGTTTGGTGATTTTATCTGTATTGTATTTTAATTTTTGTAAGCCGCCCCAATTGTTTTAAAAGAGGGGTGGGATATAAATAAATATTATTATTACTATTATTAGATGCTGGTGCTCCTCCAGTTATAGCAGGTGAGTCGCCTGGCTCAAATACACCCAATACACCGACTGCTTGGTGGCCTTGGGGCCAGCCAACGCTCACGCAGGGTGACGTAGGGCAACCTGTAGTGGGATCCGTTGCACATTTTAGCTGGCCCATGCCACAAACACCATTGGGCTGGGTGCCTCCACAATGGTCCAACTGGGCTCCATGGGGGGTTGGTTTGTTCCCATGTAACATGGTGGGGGTTCAGCTGGCCCAGGGTTCTACATCAGGTGTGTGCTATGATTCTGTGGCTTATGGAGCTATCCCCTTCGGGGATCTGGCTCTCCCTTTGGGTGACCACCTGTTGCAGTCCACCAAGGATAAAATCATAAAGGGATAATATGTGGATGTTTTTTCCTTGCTCTGTCGTGAGCTGGGAAAAAAAAGATAAGGAGGAATTGGATGACAAAGAGAAAGAAAAAATTAAAAAAAGGAAAGTTGAATGCACTTGGTCCAATTGGCTGTCTGGTTTTTTAATTCTAGCAGGGGTTATCGTTAAGGCCCAACCTCTGCGAGCGGCAGCGCTGTTCCAATATATAGATATCATTCATAGGGTTTATATGGATTATGCTGGACCGGCTTGGCTGCTGTATGATGAGGCCTTTCGTATGAGGGCCATCATCTACTCTTCCTTGCGTTGGGACATGATGCACCCGCAGTTGTGGATGCAACTTATGACCACGGCTTGGCCGATCCAGGGTGAGCGGACCCATAGTGGTCATCTCGTCCAAAAGGGACCAGCGACCACTACCCAGTGGGCCCCTGGGACTACCCAAAGCCCTAAACTTTTGTGTTGGGATTTTTCTTCTCAAGGGGTGTGCAACAGGAAGCCTTGCAGATACAGCCATGAGTGCTCTATCTGTGGGGCTCCTCACTCTTTTTGACACTGCCCCAGTGGACAGGGTCAATTTCGGGGCGCAAGGGGTGGCCAAGGAGGGAACAAGGGTTCTGGAAGCACTCCTACAACTTCAAAAGTGCTCCAGCCCAATTAAATTACAAGTTATGAGCCAGTGGCTAAAGTTCTATCCTGATAGGGCGGCAGCCGATTACTTATATGAGGGTTTTAAAGTAGGGTTTTGCATTCCTTTTCAAGGTCCTAAGCGTGCCTACAGGGCTAACAATTTGCAGTCGGTTAGGGGCATGGAGTCTATTGTTTGGGCTAAGATTCAAAAGGAAGTCATGGAAGGCAGAGTAGTGGGCCCCTTTAAAGTGCCCCCGGTACCTAACCTGCGGGTTTCCCCCCTGGGAGTTGTTCCCAAGAAGACACCGGGAGAACATAGATTAATCAATCATTTGTCATACCCCAAGGGGAAATCAGTGAATGCTATGATTCCAAGCTATGCACAGATAGGTACACCTCCTTTGATGCGGCCATCAGAGAGGTTCGGAGGCATGGTCCCGGGGCAGAACTAGGAAAATGTGACATTAAGTCCGCATTCCACCTTTTGCCGGTGCACCCTAATGATTTTGTATTGTTGGGCTTTTGTTTCGATGGTGAATTCTACATGGAAAGAGCTTTACCCATGGGCTGCTCGGCTTCTTGTTATGCCTTTGAGACGTTTAGCACCTTTCTTGAGTGGGCTCTGAAGGCAAGAACAGGTTTGATGGGCATTGTACATTACTTGGATGACTTTTTATTCATAGGGGCTGGTGGCTCTGGCAGGTGTGCCTACCTGTTGCATCAGTTTGAGCAGATGTCCGGGGAGTTAGATGTCCCTTTAGCACCAGAAAAAACCGAGGGCCCAGCTTTGAAGCTGATATTCCTGGGTATTGAGATTGACACCATCAATCAGCTTTGCCATTTGGTGGAATCCAAAGTGGCTGATCTGTTATCGAGGGTCACAGCTTTTATGTCCTATAGAAAAGCCACTTTGCGCAACTTTCAGGTCCTCATTGGTCATTTAAATTTTGCCTGTAAAGTGATAGCCCCAGGCAGGGCTTTCTTGCGCCGATTGTGTGACGCCATGAAAGGTTGCTCCTTACCCCATTATAAGATTCACATTACAGCTGAGATTCGTAGCGATCTTCAGGTATGGAAGGATTTTCTGGGGCAATTTAATGGCATCTCATTTTGGCGGGAGGAAAGGAAAGTACAGGATGCATTGCAGATTGCTTCTGATGCTGCTGGGTCATTGGGATTTGGAGTTTATTTCGCAGGCCGATGGTGTGCAGCCTGTTGGCCCACTGAGTGGATTGCTTCAGGGATTACCGGGGACCTGATGTTTTTGGATTTTTTTCCTATTCTGGTGGTGGTGCACATATGGGCAGCGGAGCTGGCAAATTCCATTGTGCACTTTTGGTGTGACATGTCCACGGTCCATGTAATAAACTCTTTGACCTCCAAATCTTCCCGGGTCATGCGTCTCATCCGGGCTTTTACTTTACAGTGCTTGCAGCACAACATTTTGTTTGTGGCCAGGCATGTGGCAGGCGTTGACAATGCCATTGCTGACGTTGTCTCCTGCATGCAGATGGAGCCCTTCAGAGAGGTGGCTCCCAACGCGATGCCCGAAGGCGACCCGATGCTCGTGCACCTGTGCATGATTGGGAGGTTGAGGTGATCAGGTCGTTATGTATGTCCTTGGCACCCTCCACTAGAAGTAGTTATACGAAAGCAGTGCAAGAGGTTAGTGAATTTGGCCAACAGCATCACTGGCAACAAGGAGCACCCGTGTCCGTTTCCCTGTTATTGCAGTTTTGTGTGCATTTACATAAAAAAGGGCTTGTTCCACCATCCATTTACTCCAGGCTGTCTGGTATTGCCTTTTGGCTCAAGGCTAGGGGCTTTGTGGATACTACAGCTGATTTCACAATATGCAAAGTCTTAGAGGGGTGGACCAGAGAGAGGGGTCCGTAAAAGATACTAGGGTGCCCCTGTCCCCAGGCATTCTTAGGGGCCTTTTTGCCGCCTGGGAATACATTTGTTCATCCCCTTATGAAAGGCTGCTTTTTCATGCCGCAGCCTTAGTGGCGTTTTTTGGTGCCTTATGTATCAGCGAGTTGGTACTGGCATCCAAAAATGACCATTCTAATAGGGCCCTTGAGTTTGGCGATGTGGAACTAGGGGATCAGCACGTTTTGATCAAGTTGCATTTTTCCAAAACTGATCAAAGGGGCGTGGGTTCCCAGTGTTGCCTACAGGCTTGTTCTCAGCGGGACATCTGCGCAATTAGAGCCATTAGTTAATATATGGTGGCTAGGGGGGGTGATTCCAGGCCCATTGTTTATGCATGCCGACCTTTCCCCTTTAACCAAGTTTCAATTTTGGGCTGTCACTGTGAAAGCTTTAGACAAGCTGGGCCTCACAGGGCAGTGTTTCAGCACTCATTCATTCAGAATAGGAGCGGTGTCCACCGTGGCTGCGATGGGCTTCCAGTCCCAGGCGATATGGCAGATTGGCCGTTGGCGTTCTTCCGCATACCGCAAGTATGTTAGGCCATTACAGTATTAACTTGTTCCTTTTCTGTTTTTCAGGTCCCAGGCCAGCGTTGGTGAGACGAAGGGCAGTTATTTGCAGCCACAGTATGTTCTACTGGGCAGCGCGACAAGCCCGATTAAGCCATTTTGGACCTCACCTCACCCTCGGGGACCAGTTGATCATTGAATGGTTGGTAAGGAGGGGCTTTCATTGGCATGGCCTGTTGCCATTACTGTTTGAGGAGCGCCAAGGGCCTCCTCCTGATGTTCTCATTATCCACTTGGGTGGAAATGATTTGGGTTTATTAAAAGGGAAGGCGTTGGTCCTTCAGGTGATCCATGATATCGGGTTGATCCGGTCACGGTGGCCAGGGATTACCATCATGTGGTCCGCCATTTTGCCCTGTCAAGTTTGGAGGGGGGATGGAGATCCCCGTCTGCTCGATAGAGCTTGGCGCAGGGCCAATAGGGAGGTTAGGAATGCCCTTGCTAAGGGTCTGGTTCGCTACATCCCTCACTCTGCCATAGTGTTCGAGAGACCCGAGCTCTACCGAGCTGACAGGGTTCATCTCTCGGATGCAGGCAATGCGATTTTCTTGGCTGATCTTCAGGGGGGGGTTGAGGGACCTGTTGGACAGTCTGGTGGGGGAATAGTGACTAAGCGGATGCTTGACCCTACCCATGGCCTGAAATTGGGGGAGGCATAGATGTTGGTGTGCACCTTGGCACCTATTTGGGTGAAGGGAGGGTCTCTGGAACGACCAATAAAGTCGTGGGACTTAGTGGAAGGGAAGGAGACCCACCTTGGGGCTGGCCCAAGGGAGAATCCCCCACCCTAATCCATGGGGCTTGCTTGGGGGACTTTTGGGTTGGTCTTCCAGACGCGGGCCGGCTTGAGAGGAACCACAGTAATGGGGTTCCTCTCAAGGGCTTGGGTGTTCACCCGGGGAAGCTGGGGGGTAAGGTCTCGGTTAGACCTACAGCCTCAGCTGCTCCCTCACTAGGTTGCCTCCCCCCACTGAAGATCTTAGAGGGATTTAAATAGGTAGGGCTCAATAAAGCCCCTTTTATTTTACCCCATATATTTGTGTCTGGTCTCTTTATTTCCCTGACTCTGCTGTCAAAGAAATCTGCACCAAATGGGCCTCTAAGGGGACGGCATTCCACAAACAGAGTGTCACAGCAAATATCATCCCTTTGCAAAGTATTGCCTCTGCTGGTGGGAGACAAAAGGAGGGCCCCTTGAGCAAAACTTAGTCTTTGGACATTCATATATATGGCAAGTGATTCCTTAACAGATTGATACCCTAAGCTCTTTATGGCTTTAAATATTACTGCTAGGACCTTGAAATCTTACCAGAAGTGTATTGGTAGCCAGTGCAATTCCAGTGTAGTAACAACATCTCAGGCTCAGCCAAATTGATCACCAACAATGGTCCGCCCTGGCCTCACATCGGGAGGCATGGAGATGCACTATCTACAATGCTGCAGCTTTATTTGAGAACTCACGCCGAAAAGTCTTAAAGAGAAATGATAACGCACAACCCGGAAACATCACCCAAGGAGACCTTCTGCTGTGCTTTCTGCAACCGGACTTGTTTATCTTGGATTGGCCTTTTTAGTCATCAGTGCGCTTGCAGAAAGCGCAGGACGAGTCCTTCCTGAATCTTCGTTTGCGAAGAAAAGTCAAAGAGATAGTTTCTGTAACCATTTCCATAGTTTCTGTGTTTTGGTCAGCAATCTAGTTTAGCTCCTATATTCACATAAGGCATGGTTACAGTGTTTCTAAGGGGGAAAAATCTTTTCATACCAGTCCTTTATTTTGTTTTAATCTGAACAGCAACATAGCACTTACGTTTGAAACATTACTATGCTGGGGTGAGAAATATGTGGACGTCCTACTCCCACCAGCATTAGCCACCATAACTAAGGGTAAGGGATGCTGCAAGCTAGTGTCCAACAGCCATCCACATAATTTGTGCCCTTACAATACATCCCCCTTTTAATCAATTAATAAATTAATTAAATTGTTTATTGATTAGTCTAGTGGTTCTTAACCTGGGGTCCATGGACCCCCAGCACTGGTCTGTGATGTCTTCACAGGGGGTCTGCACAGTCTTGAATGTTGCTTGGCCCACTTCCTCCCTGCAGTGGTGTGGCCACATGACAGGAGCCAAGGCAAAGACTGGCTTGACCTGTTCATTGCCCTTCAATCCACTCCAGTCAGAAACTTGCAGGAAGAAGCAGGAAAAAAGCCTTCCCTCCCCCCAGTACCTCTGAGGGAAGGTTTAATAGATGGTGTAATTGTATCATCATCATCATCATCATCATCATCATTTTAAATCTTGAGTTAAGTCTTGGGGGTCTGCGGCAACAGAGTTATTTAAAGGGGATCCCTGGTAAAGAAAAGGTTTAGAAACACAGGCTTAGCACAAATACCATCACGAACAAATAAATAACTAAATTTTCATCCTTTGTGTATCAGCTGCATTATATTCTTGCAACTGCTGTACTATTTATTAAACAGCCCCTCAGGGTTCTGTTTTAATTTTCTTTACATTCTCTTGTTTCACTGTATAACTCTTAATGAGCAATAAAGCAATAATCTTACTGGCAGCCATAATGCAACTCAAATTTAAGTCTTGTCAGGTGGATGAGTTTGTGTGTGAGGTAGGAAGAGTTCCCACCAGCCACCCTTCTTTAAAGCCTGAAAGACAATTGTCATGATCACATACTAAAAAGAACTTTGTTCATTCCCATTTGTAATCCAGCCTATGTGATATAAATTTTCTCTTGAGTATACCTTATTGAAAATGCCAGTACCAAATTTTATGTGTGTGACAGTAACTGACACTGGAATTGTAGGTCTCTTGAAATGCGAAAGAAAGTATGTCAGTGGCTGGCATAATGTGCTTGGTGGAACCGTACTACGCATCAAGGAAATACATAATGATATGAAGAATGCAGGCAGTATTAATAATGAATGAACACATCTTCCTAGCTAAGAAGACTATCCATTAGATGAGAAAGAGAAAACATGTACATGAATTCAGTGATCCAAACATGGAGTGAAAAATTTATATCAGAAGATCCAGAGGCAGTAAAAACATAATGAAATAATTAATAACTGTTTACTGCTGCTCCAGAAAACTATGAATCAAATTTCAAATTGGCACACTTTGTATACCCCCATTTATTTCATAGGTTCATTTTTGCATCTAGGCTGTACTTGCCATGTCTCAGAAAATCTTGAACATTTAAACAGTATGCTTTTCATAAAGTAATATGTGCCATCACTAGTAACATATGTCTCAAGTTGTTTGAACAGTCCACTCTCTTCTTTCTGGCGCACTGTAATGAACAGCTATGCCACAACCTAAGTGGAAGAGAGAAAGGGTAGATTAAGGGATCATTTGAATAAAAGAAGCAGAGCCATCACTGCTGAATATTCTCCACTGACACCAAGTCTGAAAGTGCTAATTGTCAAAACTGGGAAGTTTTGCAAGCTAGGTAAAGCTTATTATTCCTTATTTTACTAGTGTGGGTTTTGTCCTCCAGACTTTTGAACCATCCCACATTGAGCCATCACAAGAGCTGCCTCTTTCCTTGGGAGACGCACACAAATGTCTCTTCACCCATCACAAACAATACAAAGTGTATGAACATCCTTCAAATTTTTTTTTTCATTTTGATCCATATTGTGCCATAGCAATTTATTTGCCAAGGCTCTGAGTTCTATCATTTCATGACCAACTAGGAAACAATGAGCCAGACACAGAGATGGGTTTAAATAGGGCCACTTTTATTTGTCCTACAAATTAATGAATGAATTGTACCTGGGACAAAGCCCCCACCAATTCAGGTAACATATGGGCAACAAAGTTCAGAAAGGATATTGACAAGGGCAAGAAAAGGGCAAGCAAGATGGTAAAATGTCTGGAAACCAAGTCCTATGAGGACTGGCTTAGGAGGCTGGATGTGTTTAGCCTGATTCAGAAAGAAAATTAATAGATGATATGGTAGCCATATTTATTTATCTGAAGCAATGTCATGTAGAAGATGGAGCAAGCTTGTTTTTTTGCTGCTCCAGAGACCAGAACACAAACCAATGGATTCAAATTACATGAAAAGAGATTCAGCCTAATCATTAGGAAGAACTTCTTGATTGGAAGAGCTGTTCAGAAGTAGAATAGATTGCTTCAGAGATCGGTAGACTCTTCTTTGGAGATTTTTAAGCAGAATTTGGATGTCTATCTTTCAGGAGTGTTTTAATTGTGTATTCCTGCATGACAGGGGGTAGAACTCAACAGTCCTTGTGGCCCCTTCCAACTCTTATGAATCTATGATTCTAAGTAGAATAGGCTCACTGCTGCAAGCATTGTCCTTCCAGTATTTGAAGGATTAGAGAGCTGAGTGAAAAATATAGGTCAAGAGTGGGGACAACAAACATGGCCCCACTCTCCTCCTTGTGCCATTTTAAGGGCATACAAGTGAACATCTGAGCAGTGTATAAATTGTCCTTCAGTCAGAATGTATAATACTGGAGTTTCGAAGCTAACATTCTTTCCTTCCAATCAAAGTATGGAGCTCTTGAAGTGGTAGTTCTTATGATGTAATCTCTATAGTGTAGTGGCATGTAGTCTCTGGTGACACAGCACAGTGATAACATGCTGTACCAGAATTCCCAGAAATGGCAGATATCTGTTGACTACATGGCTATTATATGTTAACTACATGGCTATGAATTCTGTGATTATAGTCAACAAGTTTAGCTGTGAATTTATGATTGTCATTTTCCGTTCTAACTATTAAAAAACTGTTGATAATATAAGCTACTTGGCAAATATTGGCATGGAGGAAGTTGGGATGACTGCCACATGAAAGCAGAACAATTTAAATAATGTATGCTATGAGCAGACAAACTTTTCTTCCCATACAAAAAGTGTTCCTGAAAAAATTAACAGATGCACCTACAGCTCTATTTTTGTTCTCAGTAGGATATGCCAAGATAGTAACTGCTGTGAGGACTTTTTTCTCCCCCCCCCCTACTAACATGTACCAGTATATTGGGAGTAAATTTGTTCTTAATTCAGTGAGGGATTCCTAGTCTGTAATTAACTGAAAGGTGAAAACAAATAATAAAAGAAACTGAAAGTTTCAACTGAGGTAAATAAAGGGAATATCTGGATCCCTTCCTCATCATTTGGAGGAGGTGCATTTGCTGATTAATGGCATCATGGCTCAGTGCATCATGAGAGCTTTAAAGGCTCTCGTCTCCCCCTCCTCTTCCCTTATGGGATGTTTTGGTTGGAGCGGATGTCACTGACAGGATCCAGCTCATGCAGTATTCATTTTGTGTTTTAATTTTGTTATGCTTTTTTTGTTAGTTAAATTTGCTTTGCTTTGGATTTATTAGCTTGTATATTTCCTTGAGGTTTAGTTGAGGGGAGGGAATTAGGACTCAATCAGACCCATGGGGTGGATGGCATGGTGGGCCTTGTTAGGTTTCCTTGGGCTTAGTTTGTGGGGTGGTGACATTAGGGCCTGAACAGGCCTGAGTGGTGGTGGGCTGTGGTGGTGGTGCTATGCTCCAATCAGGCTGCAAACTTATCAGATATCATGAGTAAGCAGCCCATCATGGATAGGCCCTGTAGCTAGGCCCTGGTTGCTAGGTCTCCAGCAGGCCTGCAAGGGTGCAGTGAGAAACCTGTTTTGTAGGTCCTGATCATTCTAGGCTTATCCAGCCTCATGATTAGGCTCCAAACATCCTAGGCCTAGTAGATCTCATGAGTAGGCCCCAAACTTCCTAGGCAATCCATGACAGACTGACCCTTGTTCAGTAGGCCCCATATGGGCCTGGTACACAGACCCATCTACTAGGTCTCCACCAGGCCTTGTGCCTAGGTCTTTATGGATAAGCCATTTGGACCTTACTGGTAGGCCCTGTTTGGGCTAGTAAGATGCCTGCTCCTGGCCTCCATTGGGCCTCTGGACTAGGCTTCACCCTTGCCCTGCTAGTCCTCGATAGGAGGCCTTGAGCATCAGCATTAGGCTTTGGTTGCTAGGCCTTTAGTGTGCTTCATGGATAGGGCCCTATTTTTGTTAGGCCCCATTAGTAGGTCCCATCTGGCTCACATAACTAGGCCCCAGACACATATTACATTGGGCCCACTACTAGGCCTTGATTCAGCCTCATGGCCAGGCCCCAACCAATGGTGGTACTAGGCCCTGTTCCTAGGCCCCACCACGGTATGTAAGTAGGCCTCAGTGCTAGTGTTATATTGAGGCTAGGCCTTTTCTAGGCCTTGGGTGGCCTGCTAGGCATTAGCATTTGGTTTCAATCAACCCAGTGAATCCAACATGCCAGGTACCAGCAGTCAGGGAAGGGAGTTTCCACTTCAACAGGACTGGTCATGGGGTTACCCTGGTATGGTTCTCCCAAGTACAAGTCCACAACCAGTGCAGGTGGGGGATTGGGGGTGGGAGCTAAGGTTCCATCCCCCAGAGTAACTACAGCAATGTCCCTTACTCAGCTATTCCATTTGGTGAGCAAATGTTACCATTAGGTGAGCACCTCCTCCAATCTAGAATATGTAGAAGTTTTCTCCCTGTTACATAAAGAATTGGAGAAGAAAGAGGGAGAAGAATTGGAAGACAGGAGAAAGAGAAACTAAGGAAGCATAAAGTGGACAGGACATGGGAAAACTGGTTACCTGTTTTGTTTTGTTTTTCATATATACAGGAGTCATTGCTATGGTGCGGCCTCAAAGGGCCTTTCTGCTCATACAATGCACAGATACTATTTATAGGTCCTACATAGACTTTGCAGGACATGCATGACTTCTTTATGAGGAGGCTTTAAGGATGAGGGTGGCAATTAACCCATCCTCAGATAGGACCTCATGCTCCCTCAGTTATGGATGCAGATTATGACCCCCTGCATGGCTGACCCAAGGGGAACGGTCACACAGCAATCATATCGTGCATAACTCTAAAGGGAGTGCCATTGCTCATTCTCAATGCATCCAAGGTCAGTAGTGGAAGCTGCTTTGTTGGGAGTTCATGGTTCAGGGTTCACGTGCATATCGAAACTGTATGTAAAGACATGAGTGCTCTTTTTGTGGAGTCCCCCACTTTGTTCAGAGCCATCCAAGGGAAAGGATCCATCAGGAAACAAATAAGATCAACAGGGATGTAAGTGTGAGTTAGGTAATCCCCCTACCTTCAAAAGAAGTTGAGTACAATTAATTTCAGAGGCTTTTGATTTGGCTGCAATTATACCTGGATCAGGCAGCTGTTAAGGAAAATGCAACATGGGACATACAGTGAAAGAAATAAAATATGTATGTGAAAGTCACAATGACTAAGCAAGAGCAATTATGGGGCTACACAGGTGAAACTGCTAATGTAATCTAGAAGGCCTGAGAGCCAAGGACAGAGGTACTGAATGCAGATTGGAAACACCTGAGAATCATTAAGTGTACAAGGTGAAATGTTGAAATACATGGGTTGGTCTTAAGCATGGGTGGAACTATGTGGACCAATCAGAATGGAAGTACACACCCACTGGGTGGAAACTAACTAGTGGGTGGTGATAAACAATGGCTATAAAATTGCAATGTTTGCCAATGTATTGTTGTGGAGTAGAGGTGGTGTAGTGTATAGAGATTGTGATTTGTTGACCATATAGTATATTTATATAGAAGAATAAAGTAGGTTTTATATAAAACTACTGAGTTGCCTGAGTGAATCCTGGAGACGTTTTCGAGACACCTGGAGAAGAGTGAGAAGGCTTGGAGAGTTTGTCAGGATCTTCAGTCTATTCTCTGAAACTCTGCTGCTTTGGAGGAAAGCATTAACCACTGATCTAAGCTGGTTGGCTCTGCTGCATAACAAGGTGGTGAGTTTGAGCCAGAGGTGAAGAGCTACAACTCCCATCATCCCTGACAGCAGCAGCCCATTATTTTAGGGATTGATTCAAAGAATACAGGATTATTCACCATCTGTCCTATCCAAAGGGTGAGCCAGTTAAAGATGCTATTTCCTCAGAATTCTGTACTCTCAGGTACACTTCACTTGTTGCAGTAGTTAAGGACATCCTCAGACATGGTGTTGGAGTGGAATTGGCGAAATTTGACATTAAGTTCTCATTCCACCTCTTAAGTTCACAATCTACCCAGATGGTTCTGAGCTGCTGAGTTTCTCATTTTATGACATGTTTTGTATGGATCAGCCCCTTCCTATTGGGTGTATGGTGTTATATGCAGCCTTTGAGAAGTGCAGGATAAGGTTGTTAGGGTCATTAGCCTATCCCTAGTGCCTAGCACTAGGAGGTTATGTTACAGTTGTAAAGAAATTTCAGGATTTCAGAAGGCAGGAGCAACTGGGTGACAAGTGGTCTGTGCTTGTTCTTTATTTGCTACAATATTGTATTTTCCTTCATGGTAAAGGGATGGCTCTGCACTCTCTTAGTGCCTGACTGTCAGGCTTTGGCCTTTTGGCTTAAAGCTTAGGGTTTCCATGATACTACTAGTGACTTCCATATTTGCAAGGCTCTGGCAGGCTTGTCTTAGGAGAAAGGCAGGATGGTTGATGATAGGAAGACACATTCTACAGCTAATCTCAAAGGTTTGAGAGGACTCTGGCGGGAATCTATATTCCCCAATAGTAATCCCTTTTGTTCCATGTAGCTTTCTTGACTGCATTCTTTGGCACTTTGAGAATAAGTGAACTGGTGGTGCAATCTAAGGGTGACAAGTCAGGTAAGGCATTGGCATTAAGGGACCTTATTAGAAGCAGTTAGCAGGTAACCCTTAATGTTTGTAGGTTCTAAAACAGATCACAAAAAGGAGGGAATCTATGATATAGGTTAAGAGTTGCAGTGATTCAGCCTTATGTCCTGTTCAAACTCTATGAGGCTCTGTACAGGTTGGGAGGGGCACATTCTATTCTTCCATACTGTCTTGTTGCCCTGCATTTCTGGTCCATCACCTCCATGGCTTTAACCTTATTAAGATTAAAAGGGTTGAAATTTGGAAACCACTGATTTAGAATCATTGGGGAAGCCTCCACCATGTTTAGGTCATGGGACCTGGGGCTGGAGAAGGAGGCTGTCCTTGGGGCTGTCCTGTAGGTTTAGCCTTCACTGTAAGTTATGTGACTCATGAGTTGGGTTCTCAGGTTGACCTTCCAGTAGCAGGCTGGCTGGGGAGCAACCCAACATTTGGGTTCCTCTTGGAGCTCATGTGTTTCACCCAGGGGAAGCTGTGGAGGAGGTCTGGATGAGACCACCTGCCTTGGCTGTTCCCACACTAGGTTTCTCCCACCTTTTGCATATCGCATGTCTTTAAGATTTAAACAACTTGGTAGTCTAAATTCTCATTAAGTGGCTCATATTCCTTGCAAGGATACTCCTGAACAGGTTAGTTCCTGCTATTGCAGAAGAACTTCTCCCTGAAAGCCAATGTGGCTTCAGACCCAATAGGAGCACTACAGACATGGTATTTGCCCTTAGGCAACTGCAAGAAAAATGTAGGGAGCAGAACAAGGGTCTCTATGTAACATTTGTCGACCTCACCAAAGCCTTTGACACTGTAAGTAGAAAAGGTCTGTGGCAGATCCTGGAAAGACTAGGATGTCCCCCCAAATTCCTTAAAATGATTATCTTGCTACACGAGGGACAGCGTGGTCAAGTCAGATATGGCGATGCTCTTTCAGAGCCCTTTCTAATAACTAATGGAGTGAAGCAAGGTTGTGTTCGTGCACCAACTTTATTTACAATCTTCTTTAGCACGATGCTCCAAAGGGCTATGGCAGAGCTTGAAGAAGACGACGGCATCTATATACGCTACCGTACTGATGGTAGCTTGTTTAACTTAAGCCGTCTGAGGGCTCACACGAAGACTCTAAACTATCTAGTCCGTGAGCTGCTCTTCGCCGATGATGCTGCCCTTGTTGCCCACACAGAAGCAGCTCTGCAGCGCCTAACATCCTGCTTTGCAACAGCTGCAGAGCTGTTTGGGCTAGAAGTCAACCTGAAGAAAACAGAAGTTCTTTACCAGCCTGCACCACAGGACGAACACCACCATCCCCACATTGCCGTCGGCAAATCAGTGCTCAAGTCCGTTCAGCAGTTCACCTACCTGGGAAGCATCATCTCCTCAGATGCCAAGATTGACAAAGAGATCGATCACAGATTAGCAAAGGCATATAGTGCATTTGGAAGACTTCACAAAAGAGTCTGGAGCAATAAACACCTGAGGCAAAGCACAAAAATCAGTGTGTATAGAGCCATCGTACTGTCTATCCTCCTTTATGGATCTGAAACAGGGGTCACCTATCGCCACCACTTACGACTCCTCGAGCGCTTTCATCAGCGCTGTCTACGCACAATCCTAAATAT
This sequence comes from Gambelia wislizenii, assembly GCA_030847615.1. Taxonomy (NCBI): domain Eukaryota; kingdom Metazoa; phylum Chordata; class Lepidosauria; order Squamata; family Crotaphytidae; genus Gambelia; species Gambelia wislizenii. Next base: position 294,715,778 of record JAUMIR010000003.1, read on the forward strand.
ACACTGGACTGACTATGTGACGAATGTTGCTGTCCTTGAGCAAGCAGGGATCACCAGCATTGAGGCCATGATATTGAGAACACAGCTGCGCTGGGCAGGGCACGTTTCTAGGATGGTGGAACATCGCCTCCCAAAAATACTACTCTACGGTGAACTCACCACGGGTCAGCGTAAGAGGGGCGCTCCAAAAAAGCGATACAAAGACTCCCTGAAACAACATCTCAGGCTTGGCCAAATTGATCACCAACAGTGGTCCGCCCTGGCCTCACATCGGGAGGCATGGAGACGCACTATCCACAATGCTGCAGCCTTATTTGAGAACTCACGACGAACAAGTCTTGAAGAGAAGCGACAACGCAGAAAGAATCACAACCCAAAAACATCACCCAAGGAGACCTTCTGCTGTGCTTTTTGCAACCGGACTTGTTTATCTCGGATTGGCCTTTTTAGTCATCAGCGCGCTTGCAGAAAGCGCGGGATGAGTCCTTCCTGAATCTTCATTTGCGAAGAAAAGCCAGAGGCTCATATTCAACCAAAGTCTTGTGTGTGGCCTCATTATTCCATGATTGGTCAGCAATGAGGAAACATTAAACCAAATGCAACAAAAGAAAGTTTGAGGCTTTGTGGTAGGAAAAAAAAAGAGTGTGAAATTATGCATTCTGGAGTAATGTCTTAAGCTGTTAGCCAACATGTAAACTACATGTTGTATTTTAATACAATAGAGAAATGCATTTTTATTTGATCATTCAAATTTTGCTTTGAACTTATAATGATGGGAAGTGATAAGCCAGACACTTTTAGGAATATTTTGGAAGGTACATTGTAAAACCAAATAGAATACGTTTAAGGGCTGCTGTGAAACTAAATTGATTGGGTTAAAATCATGTACCCAGGAGCAGTGTATAAGAAGCAACAAGAGCCTATCATAACAAGAAGATGAGCCCCCATTTCCCCACCATTGCTGGATTCATGCCAATAGAAGAAGGAAAGCCACTTCACATGTACAAGTGCATTCATGTATTAATATCTGTGTAGCTCTTCAACAGCTCTGCTGCATTTTTGAGCCAACAACAGCTATACATTTTCCAGCTTCTGATATACACATCAAGACTGTACCCCAGGCAATCTACTGAGGGGAAGAGGAAGCTTCTGGCACATGTAGGAGAGAGAACAGGGAAGGTGTGTGCCTCCTGTAGGCAGCCTCAAACTGGGTGCACTTCTTTGAGTCAACACAGGCTTCTGGGCACTTTTCAAAGACTGTCCCACATAGAGATCATTGCAGTGATCCAAGAGGGACATAACTAATGTGAGAGATAGTAGTGTGTCTCACAAAATAATTTTCACAAGCAGAAAGTGAGGGGGAAATTCCTACATCACCAGCAGCACTACTCCCAACACAGGGTAGAACACAGAAACAAAGCAGGCCTAGTCTTCTTTGTAAAAATGTATGAAGTTTTTCATACATATGAAGGGGGGGCCTGATGGTGCAGTAGGCTAATGCAGCTAAAACTGTAGCCAAAACTCATGTAGATCTTGAGTTCATAAGTTCAATTCCAGGGGCCCCCAGGTTGACTCAGCCTTCCATAAGTTGGTAAAATGAGTACCAGCATAATAAAAAAGAGCTGGGGTGACATGCTGTGGAAGCTGTTAATTCCGTTTCCAAAAAAAAAGCAGCAGTCGTTATTAGTGTACAATGTATTCTGCAGTGTCACTCTTGCAGCATTGTTTGTATGCCAGCAGCACCATCTACTGGCACTCACATTGTATGATTGTCTATACTGAATCTCTCTCTGGCTTTTCTTCACAAACGAAGATTCAGGAAGGACTCATCCCGTGCTTTCTGCAAGTGTGCTGATTACAAAAAAGGCCAATCTGAGATAAACAAGTCCGGTTGCAGAAAGCACAGCAGAAGGTCTCCTTGGGTGATGTTTCCGGGTTGTGATTCTTTCTGCGTTGTCATTTCTCTTCAAGACTTGTTCAGCTTGAGTTCTCAAATAAGGCTGCAGCATTATAGATAGTGTGTCTCCATGCCTCCCAATGTGAGGCCAGGGCGGACCATTGTTGGTGATCAATTTGGCTGAGCCTGAGATGTTGTTTCTACTGTACTCTGAAATGTATTGTATTAAAAATTGCATTATAATGTACTGTTTTGAATTTACTGTATACTGTACTGTGTGATGTTGTACCCCACCCCGATTCTAAGAAGAGAGGTGGATAATAAATAACTAAGTATTATTATTAAGTATTATTATAAGTTTTACTTTATTTACAAATACTACAGATTTCATAACATCTCACAGCGAGTGGCTGTATAGCATCTGATCTTCAAACATGGAGAAATCTCAGATATATTCTCAGTCAAACGATCATAGGAAGGGAAGGGAAGGACACCAGTTCAGACCCATTGAGTTCTTGAGTTTGATTTAAGAGTAAGAAGAACATATTCAGGAGCAGCATTTAATAGGAGACTAGGTTTGTCTTTGTTTTTTTTGTTTTTTGTTTTTAAATGTATGGTTGTCCCTTCACATTTGCAGGGGTTATGGGAACAAGACCCCCGTGAAAGTGAAAAAACTGCGAATAAAAACAGCCTTCGTAAACACACGCACACACAGGGAAACTGACCTAGCCTCTGAGCATTTAAGTAGGAAAGAAAATCACAGCCCCATGCTGTGAGCACGCAAGCAAAGTCCCCCCCTTGCCACTCTCCTCTCTGTGTTTTAACAAACTGAATTGCTTCTTTAAAACTCACATTTCGCCCCATGTTTCCTCATGGCCCAAAGTAAAGCACAGTGACAAACTGAATTGCTTCTTTAAAACTCACATTTCGAACCTTTCCTACACACATTTACACACAGGGAAGGTGCGGGTGGGATCTCCCAGCAACCCAGCCTCTGAGCATTTAAGGAGGAAAGCTTCCTGTTGGCCAAAAGAAAAGCACAGCCCCATACTGTAAGCACGCAAGCTTACTACTTTTGGTGATTTGAGCCAGTCTGTGGGGTGTCAAATACCACTTATAAACCACCTTAAGTGTATTTTCTTTTATTATGACTGGAGTTTTCCAAAATGTTGGCAATTTCCAGATGTTTGACCAGTCCAGATCGCTTATTGGGTGTGCTACCTCAGTTTCCCAGGCCTATTTGAATTGAATGGTGTCCGTCATTGTGGTTTCTATCATAAAGTTATATATAATTGCCATGTGGCCTTTGACCTAATTGGTATAGAGCATACATAAGTTTTCAAATTTCATTAGGAGTTTAGGGGTGAAGTCCTGATGTTGTATGTGGGATAAGAAATGCACAATTTGGGTGAGTTGTATCCAAGTGGGCTGAATGGGGTCCAAATCCTTTATGACTTCTTGTTTGGTTTTACGAACATTTTTATTATATAGATCAGATATCATATATATCTCCTTCTTATCCCAATTTAGGTAAGTTGTGTATTTGATTGGGTCAAAATATTTGGGATGGGTCAGGAAGGAGTGGATGGGTGATACTTGGGGCATCGTTTTATGATTCCACTGTTTCTAAACTCGTAAAGACATTCATGAGAAAGGAGGTTTTTGTTTTGTTTTGTTTTGTTGCGGTTTTTTTGATTTGAGGGTAGGAAAGGTTAGAAAAGTACATTTCCATGTGTTTGGGGTCTTTCAGGTTTAATTCTATCTCAATCCAGTTGGTCTGGGGGGTTTCTCTTGACTATCTGGACCAGATGCATAAGCTGAGCAGCCATAAAGTAATATGGCAAATTTGGAATGCGGCCCCCCTGTTTGGAGTTTATGATATAAAATACCTTTCAGAAATCTTTGTTTTTTATTGTTGAAAAGTGTGGAATAGTTTTTCCCCCCCCCCAAATGTTGAACTATGTCAAAGGGGGTTCCAGAGAGATTGTGAAAAATAGGAATAGAAGTTGTGGAAGTACAAACATTTTTAGTATTGCTATCTGCCCGAAGAGGGATAGGTTAAATGTGGTCCAGTGTTTTATATTTTGCTTTATCCAGGGGGTCGTTTACACGGGCAAATATTCCTCTAAATATACCGCTAAGATCGCTCATAGTCCCCATGGGTCGAGCCACAGTTACGCATCATTCAGAAGGGGGGTAGCCAAAATGCCCAAATGTAGCGTCTCTGGCAATGTTGCAAGTTTTGCCGGTATATTTGAAAAATAGCGATACTAACGATGTTATTTCTTGTGTGAACTGTGTATTGGTATATGTTAAAAAAAAAACCCGGAGACTGCTGCCCTGTGGGCAGTGGCATGGGAGTGGTCAAAGCCATTTGCCCGCTCATTTTTTTTAAAGGGATAGAGAAAGCGCATCTTCTCAGGCGCAGTTTTGTTTTCAACAACAAAAGCAATGGCGTGCGCACCTCAGGTCAGAAACAAGAAGGGTGGTCGTGGCATAGCATGGGGTCATGTTGAGACACTGGATTTGATAGAGTTATGGGGTGAAATGAAGGTGCAGGAGCAGCTTCAAAGCAGCCACTGCAGCATTGATGTTTTTGAAAAGATAACAGATGAGATGTGTAAGAGAGGGCATGAGTGCACCGCTGAAGAGTGCCGATCCAAGAGTAAAACGTTGAGGGCGAGGTATAGGCAGGTAAAAGACCACAACTCTACTAGCGGTAATGATGCGGCTACTATGCCCTTCTTTGCTGAACTTCATGCTATATTCTCCGGGGACTGCAGTTTAAACCCGCCGCCAGTTTCTCACAGCTCCTCTGCAGATCGCAGACCCTTTTCCCCCGAGCGCTCAAGGCACAGCATCTGTGCTAGCTCTGGTGGCTCAGCAAGGGACACGGAGGTGAACTCTCCCACATTGTTTGAAGAAGACTTTGGTAAGTTAAACAGCATACTGCTCTTGTTAAATTACAGTCAATGCATGCCCTTATTTGTCCTCTAACACTACCTTTTCCTATTTTATTTACCTTCCCACTGAAAAGAAAAGCGCTTTGCCGCTCACCCTCATTTCCCCTACTTTGAAAATGATATATATTAAACCTTTCCCCATGCTTGTATTTATGAGGTGATATGCACCATGATACCAGTTTCTGCATTCTTTGCAGTCCAGTTCTGGAAATTTAATCTTTTATTTTCCTCCCACATCATCCTTTCTGACAGAAAGAGTGCTAATGTAATTTTTTCCTACTGCGTGCTTGTAAAACAATTATATTAAAATATTATTTGTAATCCAGAAATAAAACGAAAAAATTAAAATTGTGTGATGGTAATAAAAGAAGGTGGCTGTGTCTTGATGCAGAACATCCTGTCTGCTACCTTATTGTACTTGGGCTAACGATGTTTCCAATTGTAACCTATTTTGCTGGGGAATTTTTTTAAAGGAGGAGGACTCCATAACGAAGGATTTTTTGTTTTGGGTTGCAAAAATAAACAGTGCAGATGTTTACATTCCTTCACAGTTGATCTGCCGTGCTTCCATCATAAGGGTGGCCATGCCAGCACTGACAACAATAGTGCAGTGGCCTTAAAACGCTCTTCCGGCGGTTAGTATAGGCCCAGCACCTTACCCTTTGGAGACATTTAAATTTGAAATTTGCAATTTGGACCCATTGATAGAATAGGTGTATTTGAATTGTTTTGGTGTATTGATACTCTTGCATGCATTAACTGCCGGAAAGGCACATAGGCATGGCTATTGTTGAACTAGTTTACATTCGAATTTGCACACCATGAGGAAATGAGACAAGATAGCCTTTTCCTTTTAAAAATTATCACGTTTTTATTACCATTGTGAACAGATGATAAAATATACATCAATTTTGATGCTGTAAAGGAAAGCATACAGCGATCAGGTTAACACAGTTAATTCTTATTAATCATACACAACGAGGACATTCCCTGTGCATCAGCTACCTGCGTCTTCTCTCGCAGAAATAATTAGCTAGCACGTTGCACACAGCTTCCCCCTCATCTTTTTTAGCCTGCTCTAAATTCAAAAGGGGTGCTCCAAGTGTGTTCAGAATGTACCGGTTAGACCAGAACCATTCTGGATTGAAAATCTCTCCTTTTGTTTCACAGTAATTGTGTAAAATTATGCATGCAGCAATGACAGAACATATGTTTTGTTCTAATACTTCTAGGGGTATTTTTAATGCCCTCCATCTGGACTTGAGATGCCCATAACTTCTTTCTATGCAATTCCGAACCCTATTATGGGTTTTGTTGTACAGGGCTTGCTTTGGGTTTAAACGGCCATGCCTGTACGGGGTCATTAACCACTTCCTGATGGGGTATGCTCCATCCGCAAGAACCAGTGGAGGAATAGACACACCGTCTACTGTGATACTAGGGTTGTTAGGGACATATATTCCGGCATCCATAGCCTCAAAAAAAAATAGAGTTACGCAACATGCGTGCGTCATGCACCTTGCCGCTCCAACTGATCTCCATGTCCACAAACAACCCTCTGTGATCACAAACACCTTGAAGCAGCACAGAGTAGCTATTCTTCCTATTAATGTAATCATTCCCCTGCCTGATAGGCAGGACAATCGTGATGTGTCATCCATCAATGGCGGCTATAACATTTGGGAAGCCCATCCACTTGAATCCTGCCATTACCTGAAAAGTAAAAAAAGACTGTTATTAACAGTAAAAATGCAACAAACATTTCCAACCATATAACATGCTACCGTAGGAAAAAAAAGATTACAGCTGTTCCCCTTTGAACGTTCATTATCATAGCCGTATTGCACAGGATAACTCACACAATGATTCCTGCAAGTACCATTTATAGTACATCAAAGGCAGACCTCTAATGTTTCATAAATAAAAAATTAAACAATGGGCTTCTGAAAAATTGAATGGTGTTCTTTAGGAGAACTCCAATGCTGTACAACAAAATATAAGTTGTGCTACTAGATTCGGGGGGAAAGCACACAGTAGATTTTGCTCAGCAGCGCATCTCAAATCCTGTAATGGTAGTACTATTCTGAGGAGAACAGTAACATAATTTGCATTATACTATTGGTAACTCATCAAGAGGACATACATGAGTGTAGATTTAAATGAATGCAACCTTGTCAACATTGGGGAAAATATAATGAACTCCAAAACAACAAGGAAGTGTGATAATATATTTTTTAATATATATATATAACTAGTTTGTTAATACAATGCTATTTTAAAGATTTTTCAATATGATGAATTCAATTTAAAGCAATACAACCACAAAAGGCTTTTTTCCAGCATGCAAAACCCACTATGCCAGCATAAAGCTTACAATTTTTACATACACAAATAGCTTAATACAGCATAATGATCCTCACTAACTTAATACAGAATAATTATAACCAAAGACAGCTCTTTTTCAGCAATTGTTGACAATACCAACATAAAGTTTGACAAATATTTTTACATCCACAGTTGGCTTTATATATTATAACCAAAAATAATTCTTTTACAGTAAATATTATCAATACCAGTATGAAAGTTTGACAATATTTTTACACCCACATTTGGTTTAATACAAACAAACAACTTTTATCCGGATTCTTCATCCAGTTGTTTCGATCCTACTTGGATCTTCATCAGTGTCTTTATCACCAGGATATTTAATGACTGTAGTATTCCTTCCTACATTAATATTAAATAAATTATTTTAACTGGTTAAACCATTTAGCTGTATTAAGTATCTAACCATAAGTATTTCAGCTGTGCTTACCACTGTTTTTAAACTGCTGTGAGCCCTTTCCCCACTTCTGCAGCATGGACCTTGGTTTTTTACAGTCTGTTCATTTAAAAAAAATTGTTAGTTATAATGCTCTAAAGAAATTTGCTTCTTATGTATTTTATATGTAATGGAAGTTAGGCTTACCTTGACTGCCCTGAGTATTTTTCTCTCAATGATGCAATACCATAGTGACACAGGGGAAAAGCGCAAACTTGATTTTTCTCAGAAATGCATAACAGAACTTGTTATCATAGCAGTTAAAAATAAAATAGTAATTATATGCGTCATGATAAAATTGTGTTACCTCATCCGGATCACCAGGATACACCGCTTTAGACAGGAAAACATGTTCCATGGTTAATACAACCTCCTCAAGAATTTTGGAAACTGTTGCTTTCCCCACTCCGAATAGAGGACTTGCAGTAAGGAGCATTGATGTCCGAGGACCCAAACAGCAATAGCCACATGCTTCTCAGGAGGTATCAATTTCCTCATATTAGTACCTGACTTCTGAATATGAGGTCGGAGCATCTCTACTAGTTTGATGAACAATGACCTATCCATTCTAAAATTGGAAAACCAGCGCTGATCAGACCACAGAGACATTACGAACTTCTCCCACCACTCTCTGGATCTCGGATACTCCCAATATAATCTCCCCCTTTGAGAGCGACATAACATTTCAGCCTGCATTGATGGGATGACCTGGGAGACAGCTAGCAGGCCAGTACATGAGGATGTACGCGCTTTTCTTCTTTTGTACCCATCGTGACTGCCGTGACCCAACTGCAGAGCCCGGCTTGTTCTTTTTGATTTCCTGCTAAGGTAGACACGCAAGTTCTCATCAATGGCACTCAATATTGAGCATATGGTGGATAACAAATAAAAACCACATGAAACTGTCACAAGTGAGTCAATCTCATCTTTGTCCGCCATTGCTTATCCAGATGTGCAGCCAAAGGTAATATGGCCAGACCAATGAGAGGACATCATCATCCTTTTAAGGATAGCCAATAGGAATGAAGGTGGTGAGAAAACGAAATGGAAATGTGTGTATAATTGCGGTCATGTGAGCTTGATCAACAAGACAGCCGTAGCACATCTTTGCCAGTGGGAACTGAAATAGGAGCGGAATAATAAACAGCGATTCATTTAGGATGACAGAATAATTTCCATGTACAAAGATTTCATACTTTATATTGACAAAGCAAAAAAACCTATGCGCTACAATATCAACATTGCACAATTGCACAATTTTGCGTAATAAATCCTTCCGTGTAAACTGCCCCCAGGTTGTGACTTGTTTATAATTCTGTGGCAACAGTTGAACTATGTCTTTGGTGATTAATATCACTAGATACTTAAATCCAGAGGGTTGTAGATGTAATTTAGTCAGCTGTTGCCATTCGTGTTGTGTTGAGTGTGGGGTATTTGGGCATAGTAGTTTGGATTTTTGCATGTTTACTCTGAAACCTGTGTACGTGTCAAATTTGCTCAGTATCTATTGGAGGGCAGGAAATGCAATTGTCATGTTTGTGATATAGAGTAAAATGTCCAGAAAAAGTCCGATTTTGTGCATTTGTTGGTGGATCACTGGCCTTTGATTTGGTGTGTCATCTTTATTTGTTCTGCAAGGGGTTCTATGTCTATTGTGAATAATAGAAGGGACAATGGGCACCCCTGCTTGTTTCCTCGATGTAGTTCAGATGTTTGGGAATCTATTTTGTTAGCATAGATTGTTGCTTCAGAATAGCATAGATTGTTGCTTCAGAATTGGAATAAAGATTTTGGAGAAATGTTACAAATTGGCATCCCATATTCATTTTTGGTGCAGATTAAATCTTTGTTAACAGCTAGGATAATCTATATCTGTTGAACTATGGAGATCTACATTGGCTCATGTTAGCATGTGCCTCCATATTATGTGTACAAGAATCTGATCCTTTTGCGGCTTTTTTGTTATAAGCAGCCTTTCTCCCTTAAACAAAGTGTAATAGAATGATTTCTGTAATACAAGTAAATAAGGCTTGGTACCCTGTTTAATATTTACAATGTCATAAGCCAGATTTATGATATCATAAAATGTTGAATTATTGTTTAAGTCATTGCACCAGTGCAACAACAAAGAATATCCCCAAACCCACCCTAAAAGCAAGACAGCAGCATCAACATAGAGATTTCTGAGGGACTGGGGAGCATTCACACTTCTCTCCACAGCAAGGCATGTTGAGAAAAGCCCTTGTGACAGGACCCTATGGGAATCCTGTGTCTGCCTGTTGGAAATTGCTTTACTGCTGGGAGAGGGATGGATGCTTCTTCATTCATTGACTTGCTCCCAAGCACCTTGGAAATCCCTGTGTTGGTGATAATGCCTGACTTCTAAGGTAGCTTTGGTTGTGTAACATCAGGAGATGTAGCTACAATGACAAGCTCCATCATCATAGTTACATTTCCTGATGCAGGATCTTGGTAATGATGATTTTAAGGATAAAATGTGGAGTGCCAAAAGGCAGAGCAGAAGCTACTATGCCCTAGAACTACCATATACTGAATACAATTAAAAGGAATTATTTTCTCTTTTTTGAACTTTGTATTTTCAGGCTTGATTGTGAATGATGCAAAAAGTGAAGTGTACAGGATTTTAAGTAGGTTGTTACTCAAATGTGATAATCCTTCAGAGTTTTTGCCTTAAAGCAGATTCTACATTTTGTTAAAAATGCTTTCACAAATCAGTGTCATGGCTTCAACCAGACCTTGAAGGATTCTGTTTAATTTAAATTCTACAGCAGCATTCAGACTTTGGAGCTCAAATCTGTTGATGAAAAGGACACAATCCCAAGACACCCAGGCAAGTCCTGGTACAAACTGACTAGATAGAATAGAAAAAGTAGTAATGGCTATCCTTCATGTTTCTGTGACACTTGGGTGCAGTTTTGGTAAAATATCAAGCTGATGTAAAGAGGAAAGGTCAAACATTGCTTCACTTACTGTTTTCTCTCTGAGTTTTGCATGTAACTAATGTTCTGAATGTAAGAAAGAACCTGACCAATATGAACAAATGATAATTCAGTGGGTAATTCATTAGACCACATCTTCCTAGATACAGTTTTGGCTGGTAGCTGCTATATCAGTGGAGTATTGTCTGCTCCGGGTTTTAATGTGAATTTTAAGAAGTTCACCAAGGTGCTGAAACTAGTTGGGGAATGATCACCCGCCCAGCACTACACAGTGTTGCAATGGGGGAGGTGCTCTAATGATCTCAAATGAAAAGAGAGGTATATGATTTGGTCATGCACCCTGGTGGTACAGTAAGCTAATGTAGCCAAAAACTGCAGCCAAAAACTCATGTTAGATCTTGAGTCTATAGGTTCGATCCTAGGGCCCCCCAGGTTGACTTGGCCTTCTGTAAGCCAGTAAAATGAAGACCGGCATATTAAGAGGTGGGGTGACGTACTGTGGAAACTAATAATACAGCTTCTAAAAAAGCAGCATGACGTTTATCATTGTACAGTGCATTCTGAAAAAATGTCACTCCTACAGTGTCATCTGCATGCCAGCAGCACCATCTACTGGCAGTTATATTGTCTGGACTGTACAGCTGTTTGCAATCGTCTGCAATATTTGTAATTGTCTGCAATGTTTGTCTGTATTAATTTCTAACTTGTATAATAATTGTATAACCTGCTTGGATTGGATTGTAATGTATAACTTGCTTCAGTTGTACTGAATTGTATGTGATGTATTGTGATGTTGTTCCTCACCCTGATCCTGAGGGGAACGGTGGGTAATAAATAACTTATTATTATTATTATTATTATTATTATTCAGGGAGGAGGCAGGGGCAGACCCTACTATATTTAGGTCACATCACCCCTGGCCTCTTCCTCTTTCGCCTTTCATCGAATGCAGATAGGACCACACATGGAGGAACTAGTCCTGGTTTGATTGCATGGGAGAGGGTTGGCATTTTGTATGCCAGTTTATCGGTAAAGCTAAGGGGGTGCTCTTAGCCAGGTTGCCCCTTGTCCACCCCTTGTGCGTCCAATCTGATCGCCTGCCACTTCACCCCTGGCCTTGATTGCCCCTGTCTCACCTGGTCTATCTGGCAAGGGTCTCTACGGCCTAGGCCACACTGCAGCCTTCTGGCAGGGGAAGAGCCTTTTTGCCCCAGCCTAGGGCTGACATTGGGGGGAAACAAGGAAGGGATGTGTGGCTCCCACTGCAGCTTCCCTTTGCCCTCCGCCTCACTGGGGGGGTGGATTTTTTTCACCCTAGCCTAAGATTGCCATCAGGGGGAAAAGCAAGGAGGGGAGGTGTGGCTCCCACCATGGCCTACCATTGCCTTCTTCTGGTGGGGGGCTCTTTTATCTCTGGCCTTTGGTCATCGATGGGGGAGGGGGGAAGCAAGAAGGGCTCACGTGGCTCCCAATGCAGCCTGCCATTGCCCTTCACCTCACCTGCCACTCATAGCCCTCCCCAGAGCCTTCAGTTCCAGGCCATGCTGTGGCCTTCTGGCAGGATGGCAGGTGTTTTCATGGCCTGCCATTGTCCTCTGCCTCATCTAGGGGGGAAGAGTAGGAGGGAAGGTCGGCCACTCCATCTGGCTGTTCACAGCCCTTCCCGGAGCTTTTAGTTTCAGGCCATGCAGGGCCTTCTGGCAGGGGTTGGGTCTTTTGGCAGCCTGCCATCATGCTCTGCCTCACCTGGGGGCAGGGAAAAGTAGGTAGGAAGGCTGAATTCTCTGTCAGGCTATTTGCAGCCATCACCGGAGCCTTCAGTCCCAGGCCACACCGTGGCCTTCTGGCAGGGGGCAGGTCTTTTCGTGGCCTGCCATTGTCCTCCATCTCTCCTGGGGAAAGAGTAGAAGGGGAAGAAAAGAAGGGTTTACATGGCTTCCCACCATGGCCGCTAATCCCATGGGGGGTTGTCCTGGATAGCAAGGGGGGAATTTTTGATAAATGGGGGATAGGGCATGTGGTTCCCGCTGTGCCCTCTAGCCCCCCACTGCAGCTGCTAGCCCCCCACTGCAGCTGCTAGCCCCCCACTGTAGCTGTTAGCCTCCCAGTGGCTGGTGCTGGTTTGTGGCAGGCTCCTTCACTGGCTGCTGGTTGCTCCTGCTAGCCTCCCCCCCCCCACTGGTTTGTTTTTGAGGATGAGGCACATGGTCCTTGCCGCAGCTGCTGCCCTGGTAGGTGTGATCCTCTGATGCTAGTAATATTGTTATAGTAAATATTTAATATGAGCGGTCACAGCTATCCCCCACACACACACTGCTGGGTTGTGATCCTCTGATTCTAGTAATATTATCATATTTATATTGTCATATAAATTGCTTAACCTCTTGAAAGATAGTAGACTTTGGTTGGGGCGTGTGGACTTTAAATGTTTGTGGCATTCTAATATAATATCTTGTTTATGTCTTGAATATTTAACTGATAGTAGCCTTTGGCCTGGGTTCTTGGATTTTATTAGCCTTTAGCCTGGGTGCTTGGATTTTAAATGCTAGTGGCATTCTTTTATACTATCTTCCCGAGGTCTTGAAGACTGGTAGCATTTGGCTTTTGTGCTTGAACTCTTAGATGCAAGTTGCCTTGGCTTAGGTATGGTAGCACCACCTGGGGTTCATACTGTTTAGTAACTGCCTATTGTTTTTCATTCAGTTTTAGCAGGACATTGCATATGGATTTGCAGTCATGGGTCCGAAAAAGGGAAAGGGTGCTACAAAAGGAAAGGATACCAGGAAGAGCATCCCACAGAAGCATCCTCCACCTCCAGCTTCTTCCTCTGATGAGGATGAGGGGACGGATATTGTGCAAGAGCTCTTACAATGTGTACAGGCGTTGGAGACAGAGAGACTAAAGAAGCCTCCTAAGAAGACTGGTAAGGATGGGGCTGGGGCTGGAATGGAAAATGGGAATTTGGCACCAATGGTTCATGCTCCTGGTGCCCTTGTGCCTTCTGCCACAAAAGCTCAAATTGTGGTGGTGGGTATTCCTTTCAAATTTGCACATGAGCAAAGGATCAGTTCAGTGGTGTTAGAGAACAACAGAGAGGAAAGAAGGGGCCAGGTATTCCCCCAGCCACTACAAAAGGGGCCCAGCCCAATTAACCTGGAAAAATTGACAGTTTGGCTAGCACTGTATCCACATAAACAAGCAGCATTATATCTATTGGAAGGTTTTCAATTTGGATTCCACATACCTTATCAGGGCGAACACCATTCATTTAGGGCCCCTAATTTGAGATCACTTCATGGTTTGGAATGTTTAATTTGTAGGAAGATACAGAAGGAAGCTGCTGAGGGCAGGGTGATCGTGTCATTTGTGGATCCCCCTGTTCCCAACTTAAGGGTGTCCCCATTGGGTATTGTTCCCAAGAAAACGCCTGTCAAGTACCACCTCATTCATCATCTGTCTTATCCTAAAGGCCAGTCTGTTAATGATTTTATCCCAGAAGAGGTATGTACAGTGCATTACACCTGTTTTGATTCACACTTGAGAGAAGTTAGGTGCCAGGGCTCAGGACTGAATTGGCAAAGTGCAATATTAAATAAGCATTTTGCCAGTTCACCTTGATGGCTTTGAGCTGCTGGGATTCTCCTTTGACAGTATGTTTTTCATGGACTGGTCACTACCAATGGGGTGTTCTGTATCTTGTTCCACCTTTGAGAAATTTGGAGTGGGCTGTAAAGCATAAGACAGGATGGAAGGGAGTGGTGCACTACCTGGACGATTTTCTCTCCATGGGTGAGGTTGGTTGAGATATGTGCCAGTTCCTTTTTAGGGGATTCTGTGCCCTTATGGACCTGTTTGGAGCAAAAATTGGTCTTTCTGGGCATCAAAATTGACACTATTAGCCAGTTTTGCAGGCTCCCTGCAGCTAAGATAGATGATATGATGAGTAGGGTGGGCCATTTTCTTACCTGTAGGAAAGCCACCCTCAGGGTATTGGCACTGAAATTTTGCATGCAGGGTTGTAGCACAGGGAAGGGCCTTCCTCAGATGTCTATTTGATGCTGTTTCTGGGGTGTCCCAACCACACCATAGGATCAGGATCAAACATGAAATCCAAATGGACCTTACAGTTTGGCATACATTTTTGAACCAATTTAATGGGACATCCTTTTGAAGGGAGGAAATCAAATTGAGGGATGCACTCCAAGTTTCACCAGATGCCTCTGGAGCATTGGAATTTTGGGGTTATTTTAAGGTTCATTGGTGCTCTGCTTAGTGGCTTCAGGACTGGATGGATACAGGGGTTAATGCTGATCTGATCTTCCTTGAGTTTTTTCCAATATTGGTCGCTGTTAAGATCTGGGCGCCAGAGTTTTCAAACTCTTCAGTGCACTGTTTGTGTGACAATATGGCCACTGTTCAGGTAATTAATTCCCTTACCTCTCATTTGCCCAGGGTTATGAGACTGGATCACACATTTGCATTGCATTTCTTGAAGTATATTTTGTTCACTACTACATATACTGCGGGAGTAGACAACGGCTTAGCCGATGCTCTCTCCTGCATGCAGATGGAATGCTTCAGGCAATTGGTGCCCAGGGCTGCCAAACAGCTCGATCCAATGTCTGAAGATTTGTGGGAACTTGGATGTCCGAGATAGTCAGGGCAATCAGTCTATCAGTTGCCCCAGTCACAAGGAAAGTGTATACTAGAGTGATTGAGGGAAGTTATGAATTTTGAACACAAAGTCAGTTGGGAGATACTTGGCCAATTCCAGTTCCTCATATTCTGTAATTCTGTGTCTTCTTAAATGATAATGGTCTTGCCTCTCAGTCCATGTGATCATGACTGTCCACACTGACCTTTTGGAGCAAGGCACAAGGTTTTTTGGATAGTACTACTGATTTTCATGTGCATAAGGCAATAGAGGGATGATCTCAGGAAAGGGGGATGGCTGTTGACAACAGACACCCCCTTTCTCTAGTGATGTTGAAAGGCTTATACAATGTTTGGCCTATAATTCGCTCCTCTGTTTATGAGACACTTTTGTTTCACACTGCATCCCTGACAGTCTTTTGCGGGGCTTTATGCATAAGTGAACTGGTGGTTGTGTCTAAAGGGTACAGGTCTGGCAGGCCATTACAATTAGATGATTTGTCCCTGAGCATGCATCAAGTCTCACTAATGCTCCGTAGATTAAAAACAGATCAGAAGGGGAAAGGCTCAAGCATTGTATTAAATCCATGCCACCATGCAACCCTTTGCCCAGTCTGGGCCTTACAGTTTTTGAGAGTTCAGCAGATCACTCTGGCCCTTTTTTTTGCCATGAGGACAGATCACCCTTGACACACTATCAGTTCTGGGCTATCACTTCGAAAGTGCTTTCCCACTTGGGATTGGCTAGAGTACATTTCTGAACACATTATTTTAGAATAGGAGTGGCATCCACAGCCTCAGCTATGGGTATGCCACCAAAGGCAATCCATAGATTGGGATGCTGGAAGTCGCTGGCTTTTCACAAATATGTATGGCCACTTTGGTATTAATTATGCTGCTGTTTCTGTTTTCCAGATATTAGTACATGGCCGACAAGGTGCCAGATGCTGATATGCGGCCATAGCTTTGTTTTTTCACCAGCATGCCATACCAAGACCAGTCATTTTGGAGCCCACCTGGGCCTGGGCAGAATGGCTACTCTTGAGTGGTGCGGCAAACATGGATTGAAATGGCATGGCTTGATGCACACACTGTTCAAGGAGCATCGTGGACCTCTACCTCATGTTCTGGTTGTCCACCTGGGTGGAAATGTTCTGGGTTTATTAAAGGGGAGGGCTCTGATTCTTCAGGCACTAGAGGACATGCAGCGAATCAGGTCTTTATGGCCTGGCATGCAAATCCTTTGGTACACCATCATAGCTCGGCAGGTTTATTCTAGAGAGGGGGATACGAAGAGCATCAATATTGCTCATAAGAAGGTTAATAGGGAGATTTGGAGAGCGATGGCCAAAGGGCTTGGTCATTACATTGACCACCCTAATACTTCCTATGACAGGTCTGTACTTTACAAGGGTTGATGGGGTCCACTTGTCGGATATGGGGATCCAATTATTTCTTGATGATATACAAACTGGGTTGAGGGCTGTCTTAGAAATCCTAGTGGGGGAGAGGGGCTAAGTAGACACTTGCCCCTTATCTGTGGCAGGGTGTGTGGGAGATGGGACTACTTCGGTGTTCACCAATGGCTACCCCTTTTGGGTTGAAGGATGGGTCTGTCAAACTGCACCTGCAGGTCATATGGCTGGGGGGCAGGGAAATAGGCTGTCCTTGAGGTTGGCAAAAGGTTGGAGACTTCAACAGAAGTAATGCAGCTTGAGGTTTGCATCCTGGGCTCTCGCCTTCGAGTAGATGGTGCCTGGGAGGCATCCAAGTTTATTGGATCCCCCTTAGGGTTCAGGTGCTTCACCCAGGAAAGTTGGGAGATCTTTGGAGACCAGCGGCTCCAGCTTTTTCTGCACTGGGTCTTCCCCCTGGTTTGCATACTCAAAATAATAATAATAATAATAATAATAATAATAAATAATTAAATGGGTTAGTATTCAATAAAGTATTCAATAAATTTTCAACCCAGCTTTTGTGTCGGTCTCATTATTTCATTTGTTGGTCATTAAACAACTGTTCTCCCCTCTGATTCTCTGTATCACTCCAAGTCATTAAAGCAGAATACAGGTTGAAGGCTGAGTATGCTTCATCCAAAATGCTTGGGACCATAAGTGTTTGGAATTTTGGAATTGTTTGCATTTCAGAATATTGTCACATACATAGTAAGATATCTTGAAAATGGGACCCAAGTCTAAATAAGAAATTTATTTATGTTTCATATATACCTTATACACATAGCCTGGAGGTAATTTCATACGTAATATTTTTAATAATTGTGTGCATGAAACAAAATTTGTGTAAAGGATTCAGTATCTCAGCTACCCATGTGGACAATTTTGATTTTGGAATATTTTGGATTTCTGGATAAGGGATGCTCAACCTGTACTGCTTTCACTATAAAGAGAGCTGCAGAATCACAGAGATGCCACAAATCAACAGAGAAGGCCACACTTAGGGTCCTTGACTTCAGGGGACTAAGAGGTGTTTTATTTAATGTTGGATTGTAGCCTGTGTGCATTGAAACCATTGAAAATGAAAAAGGGCACAAAATATTTTCTGTAGGACAATAAACTCTATAAAGGTTATAAAGTTGTAAGCTGAGTATTTAGAATCCATCATGTGGAACTTTAATTAAATAACAAAGATTTATTTTACTAATTTTACACAATAAGGTAAACAGCATAAAATATAGTATTAGCATTGAAAAATCTGTTGTTGTTTTTCTGGTCTCCTTGGAGGTGGCAGGAATACATTATGTATTATAGTTTTATTAACTTCCCCTGTTTGTGATGATATTAATGGCCTTTGCTTCTGTATTCACTGAAGCACTATTGGGAGCTGAATTGCACATTCTGCATTCATCCTTGTAATTGTTTCTGTTGCTATAATGATAGCTTCTGTAATTAAGAATAAGTTTCTGCCAAAAATATCATTACTTAGGTAAGGTTTTATTATTTGGAAAAATAATATATAATGTTATTTGATTAACTTAATCATTTGGATCCCCACATACATAATATCAAATACGGCATTAATTTATGTCAACAAATGTGGATTCAAAACCTTTACTATGCCAATTCAATTATATTAATTTAGAACGTAAGAGAAATGACTCTACAAACCAATTAAGTAGAAAATAAATAGTACAAGAAATGAAGGTTATCTCATTTCTTCTGTATGTGGTTTGCATTTCTATGGCAAAAAAGATATTTTCAACAGGAAAGAAGTAGCAAATTGCTGAATATTAACATTTAGAATTTAAAATAAATGGATGCTTTTATCAAAGGAAGTCCTACTCACCAAAAATCCATTATATACTGTCCCAGAATGAGGAAAACTTTTCTATAGAAATATAAAATGTTGTGATTTGCATGTATATATATTAATATAAACATATGAATTCTTTGAAAGAGATCTATTATTTTGGGCTGTGTACAATAAATTATAATGTGCTAGTGCTTATTTCTGATGAAATAAAATATTGGAGTTAAATTTTGCTCTCACTCATTGTAACCTGATAGAAAAATCTGTGTCTCAAAGGATATCTACCACCCATCATCTGTTTTCACTTAAGTATCAGGTGCATACAAATATCAAAGTAGTCAATTAAGGGTTATTTTTCTGTCATTTTTAAAAAAAATATTTCAATATCTCATGTTAATGATACTGTGGATTTTCTTTCCCATACAATGGCAACATTGTAAATGTTATATTTGCATCAACACATTTCATGCTAAAGATACACCTTCTGTTATTAAAAGAAAAAAAAAGTGATATCCTTGTGAACTGGCTGGCTACTTGGCTGTCTGTTTGTTTATAATATTTAAATCTACCTTTCATATTAAGATAGCGGGGTAGTACACAAGAAGCATAAAAATGTAATATAATACAAAAACAAATTGCAATGGAAAGCCAATAAAATGCAACAAAACAATGCCTTTTGAACCAAACATAAGCTAGGGTAACAGTGGGCAAATAATAAGAAAATGATAATAATTTGGCCACAAAATAATAGCATGGATGCCAGTGAAGCTTGAACTCCAAGAGCATGCCAGAAATAAGAATTCTGCCTGGTTCCTACACAGAATCATAGATTTGAAAGAGACCACAAGGTCCATCCAGTCCAACCCCCTGCCATACAGGAATACACAATCAAATCATTCCCAACAGATAGCCATCCAGCCTCTGCTTAAAAACCTCCAAAGAAGGAGACTCCACCACACTACGAGACAGCTCTCACTGTGAGGAAGTTCTTCCTAATGTTTAGGTGGAATCTCTTTTCCTGTACTTTGAACCCATTGCTCTGTGTCCTAGTCTCTGGAGCAGAAGAAAACAAGCTTGTCCCATCCTCAGTATGACATTCTTTCCAATATTTAAAAATGGCTATCATGTCGCCTCTCAACCTTCTCTTCTCCAGACTAAATATACCTAGCTCCCTAAGCTGCTCTTCATAGGGCATGGCTTCCAGACCTCCCATCATTTTGGTTGCCTTCCTCTGGACACATTCTAGCTTCTCAATATACTTCCTGAATTGTGGTGCTCAGAACTGGACACAGTATTCCAGGTAAAGTCTGACCAAAGCAGAATAGAGTGGAACTATTACTTCCCTTGATCTAGATTCTAGACACTATACTCCTATTGATGCAGCTTAGAATCTCATTGGCTTTTTTAGCTGCTGCATCACACTGCTGACTCATGTTCAGCTTGTGGTCCACTAAGATGCCTAGATCCCTTTCACATATACTGCCATCAAGCCAGGTGTCACCCATCCTATATCTGTGCATTTCATTTTTACTGCCCAAGTGTAGTATCCTACATTTCTCCCTGATGAAATTAATTTTGTTAGTTTTGGCCCAGCTTTCTAATCTGTTCAGGTTATTTTGGATTCTGGTCCTGTCCTCTGGGGTATTAGTTACCCCTCCTAATTTGGTGTCATCTGCAAACTTGATAAGCATGCCCTCTATTCCTTCATCCAAGTCATTCATAAAGATGTTGAATAGCACTGGGCCCCTGGACAGAACCCTGTGGCACCCCACTAGTCCCTTCTCTTCAGGATGAAGAGAATCCATTGGTGACTATCTTCTCAGAAGATTCCAAAGAGCTTAAAATATGGGCAGTTTAGTGTAGCGCAGAGTGGGCAAGAATCCAAGATCTATGGCCACATATGGGAGCAACACCATGAGACACAAAAACAGCATTGCACAGCAGTATGCAGCCCACAAGTTCTACTTTCCACACCACAAGTGCATTTCTGCAGGTATTTGTGTCTCAAACTATTTACTGAATATAATTCACATACATAGGTGGGTTCACGCAAGCCTTGTCATTCATTCAAAAATTGCTGAAAGATGCAGCAGGTGACGTTTACAGATTACTTCTCTTTTGATATACATGCCAGGCACACACCTGACTGGCTGCTGGAACTATGCATATGGAACTATGCTTGCAAAAATGAAGAGTGGAGGAATTATTCCCATATATAGATTTTCCTTGGTTTTTTTCTGGAAAAAAACAAGGAAAATCTATGGACACAGGCCGTGAAAGCCTTCGACATTCATATTCCCATATGCATTGTTAGAACATTGAAAATGAAAATTGCAACTTACAATTAGTCCATTCAGTATGAAATCTACATCCTGAGACTATGTTCAACTACAGATATTTTTCCTGTATTTTGAACTTCTCTTTTTCTTCTGCCATCCCTTATATATTATACAATCCAGTCTGAAGAAGAATTCTGGAGAACTTCAATGCTTGCACACTTTGGTGGCATTTTAGTTGTTCGTAATAAAGGAATGGGCCAACTGTTGACTTTGTTTTTTATCCACAGACCACCATACCTACTTTTATTTTATTTTATTTTATTTTATTTTATTTTATTTTATTTTAAAATCATTAGTAGCATCTTCCCTTTCCCGTCCCTTTCACCATTTGTCACTGGTTTTGAGATTTCTGATATGTTGAGATCCCAGGTTTCACTTAAAACATATTCCTAGTTGGGGTATTAATAAGTCAGTTGGAGCTGGAGTCACTTATTAATTAGTATAGAGTAACTGCCAGAACAGTATTTTTTAAAAGTGCAACCAATTGTACAAAGAGATTGTATAAGATTGTATAAGGAATTTCACAAAAAGTTACACAATATGTTGTGCAAGATGATGCAGAAGTGTTTACACAAGCAGGTGCACAAATAGATGTTTAAAGAGTTGAAACCAGTTGTGCAGTCTCTTGTGTAACCACTTTGACCACCATGTGATCATGGTGTGATCTAGCACAACAGTGCTAATGATTTTTGCTCTGTTAACATTATATTGTGTTTAGGCCCACACATTTAACAGACCTTTAGTATGCAAAAGTAGAAGAAGTAGATACCAATGTCATCTGTCTTCACAACATTTATTCTAGAGCAATTCATTTGATATTAACAAGGATATTTCCAATTAAATTATTTGTGTAGCTTGAATTATTCTTCAAATGTTGCCTGTACCCCAAATGAAAATTAATTTGTAATGACCCCTTCTTTTACACAGCGATCTGCATTCATCTGATTCACTTTGCCAGTTGTATATTATTATTTTTATTTGTCATTATTTTAAAAGTCCATTTTATGGAAAATTACTGCATTTTCCCTAGCTGACTTGTGAAGAGAGTGCAATAATATCATAAATTGAGAGTGTATTGGTCAACCTTGGCATCTAAATATTCAGTTCTAGAGTCTAAAAATGATATTGTAATTTGCAAATTGCATTTAATAAACCATGCTTAAAATAATGACATAAAAGTGTATGAAGGATTGTAGTATAATATTATATCATTTTAACATTCATGAAATGAAATGATTCCTTCCATCTCTCTACTGCTATAATTTATTTTTGTGATGTATTACTATAACAAACTGATCTTAAGTGTCCTCCTTCATTGTGCATTGTCATGGCTCTGTTTTTGCAAAGTTCTAAAAATATCTGTATTCAATTTAGAATATCCACTTTTCATATTCATTGTTGCATTTAAAATTTGTATAAATATCTGCTGAATGTCCAGGAATGAAAGAGGGTCTAAATGTCCTGAACATGAGTCAGCAAGTGCCCGAGGCAACAGGTGGTTGGTGTGTAGGAGCTGTGAAGTGGTCAGTCCAGTCCAAGTCAGTCATGGGTTATCTGAGTCAGATGCAGAGGAAAGCCATAAGGGTAGTTGATAGATGGTCCAGAAGTTGTATCACAGCAGGTCAGAAATTCAGATACATGAGCCAGTAAGAAGTAAACAGAGTAGTCTAAAACATAGCCAGTCCAAGGTCATGAAAAAGAGGAGAGTGAGAGAGTAGTGCCATTCAACCAGATAAAACAGTTGTCAATACTAAGGCAGAGAGGGAACTACCAGGATGTTTATGGGTACTTCCATCAACGCCAGAGGTTCCTAATTAGGTCAGAGTCTACTACTTAACTAGAACTGCACTTGCTGTTTCTCCCTCTGTCACTCAACGGATGTGTCATCTCCGGTGTCTACAGCATCTATTAACTCCTGCTGGGGAGCAGGGCCCCTACTACCCCAGCCCCCATCTCCTTGGATGCAGAAAGAGTTCCACCATCAGGAGCTGCAGCTTCCTGGCAATTTTCCAGCACCTCTTCCTTGTCATAATCTGTGCCATCTAGGGAGTGAGTTATGTCACTTAACAGGGCCCATACTAGGTATGGTTATGATAAACAAGACACTTTTCTTATGAACTTCAACAAAGAGAAGGGCTCAACTACCTAAATCACACTTGATTTGTATTATTGTCCTAATTATTTTAAGAATGGTCCATTAAGTTTGTGAATATTTATGCTGAACTATATCTTCATGCTTCATATTTTTTGTTTTGTTTTGATTTTTCTATGCTCATTCTAGGCACCAGGCATGATCAGCAGAGTATTATCCAAGGCTGGATGTATGCAAGCTAAATAATGTGTCATTACCTCAATCCAACTCCTTTTTTTAAAAAATTAATTCCCCTACTCCCCCCCCCACCTCAGTGCTCCGCTTCACCGGAGCCATTATCCCTTATGTAATCTTTCCAGAATCTCATTTCTTCTCGTGGAGGTAACCTACCATCTTTTCTCTGTAATATTTTTTTTAACAAATACTTTCCAAATTTTATCAAAGTCACTTTCTTTCCAACTTCCTCTTCTTACTTTAATTCTACATGTTAACTTATCATTTATTGCCATCTTCCAAACTTCTTTATACCACTCCTCCACTTGTACATTTATTTGCATTTTCCAATGTCTTGCTATAATTAATCTTGCTGCCGTTAATAAATTTGTTATTAAATCCTTTTCTGCTTGGTTCCCATTCTCTCCATTATAAATTGACATCAATGCTATTCTCGGTTTCCTTTCTATATTTCTATTCAGAATATTCTCTATTTCTATGAAAACCATTTCCCAAAACTGCTGTACAAATTTACAATTCCACCACATATGCATATATATAACTATTTCTTGACAACCTCTCCAACAATATTTAGAGTTATTCTTATCTATATTATTCAATCTTGCTGGTGTCGAATACCATCTCCATATTATTTTATAATAATTTTTTTTATCCGTATCGACATATTTTTTAGATGTCTTTGTTTCCATATCTTATCCCATTCATGATCTCCAATTTTTTTGTTTCAAATCTTCCTCCCATATTCTCCTTAAATATTCCCCTTTGTCTTTTTCCCCTTATTTTTTATCAATATTTTATATAATTCACTTGTAATACCTTTCATACTTTCATTATCATCCCTCTTTTCACCTTTTTTCACCAAATTTTCAAATTTGGTAAATTCCCTTGTTTCTTTATGATTCTTTTCCCAATTTTTAATCCATTGTTCTAACTGTATGCAATTAAACCATGACATTTTCATTCCACTTAAGTTCTCTCTTATACTCCCTTTCTCATTCATCCATCCTATCCATCCCTCTATTTTATCTAGTCCTCTTTTCTTTAATTCCCATTTTTTCCTTCAAATTATTTGGGAATTTTTCCCCCATTATAACCGGTGTTAATACTGAATCAATAGGCAAAAATTCTCTCTTATATTTATACCATATTTCCCATATATTTGCAGAAATGGGTTCTCAATTCCTTTAATTTCCTTTTTTGTAAAATTATCAAAAAATATGTTCCATATTCTCTTTTCTATTCTCCCTGTTTCTGTCTCTAACCATTGCAAATCCCCCTGTCCTACAATTCCTTCTATAATGTATCTCAATTGATTAGCTTCATAATATCCTTTTATTTTTGGGAAGACCAAGTCCTCCCTCCTTCTGTGATATATACCAAAATAATTTATTTAATCTTGTTCTTTTCCCTCCATTACAATATTTATTCAAGATATTTTGCCGTTTTTCCAGTTCTACTTCTGATACTTTTATTGGTAACATTCTAAACAAAAAATTTAGTTTAGGTAATATTTTCATTTTAACTAAAGCTACTCTTCCAAACCATGATAGTTGAATATTTTTATATTCTTCCAGCTTCTTTTCCATTTCTTTCCTTAGTACCATAATATTTTTCTCTTCTAGTTCTTTTAAATATTTTGTAATATTTATTCCTAAATACTTAATATTACTTTTTAATCTTACTTCTAATTTTTTTCTCTTTTACAAATATATTTTCTTCTTCCTTAGTATAGTTAAACAACATCATATCTGATTTGTTCCAATTAACCTGTAAGCCTGTCATCTCCCCAAATAATTTTAATTGTTCTTTAATTTGTTCTATTCCATTAATCAGTTCCTTAATTGTTAGCAATGTATCATCAGCAAACAAACATATATTATGTTTTTTATCATTTCTTATCACATTTGCTAGAATTTCTATTACCATTGCAAACAATATTGGAGAAAGTGGGCAACCTTGTCTTGTTCCTCTCATTATTTTTATTTCTCTTGTTATTCCATCATTAACCATCACTATAGCTGTGTTATGAGAATACAATTGATCTATTAATCCTCTAAACCTCTTCCCCATTCCAAATTCTTTCAATATTATTTTTAATGTTGTCCATTCCACACAGTCAAATGCTTTAAATATATCTAATGCTAATATCCCTGCTTTTACTTTTGTTTTGCCAATTATATGTATTTTATTTAACACCCTTCCTATTAAATTTGACATTTGTCTTCCTTTCACAAATGCACATTGGTCCTTAAGTATATACTAATACATACAACTATTCATTCTCTTTACCATTATTGCTGATAATAACTTTGCATCTTGATTTATCAATGATATAGGCCTGTATGATCCAGGGTCCAACAAATCCTTATCTGGCTTTGGTATCAATATTATCAATGATTGTTGCCATGATGGAGGGACTTTGTCTCCCATTATTATATTATTATATAATTCTAATAATTGAAGTATCAACTTCTTTTTAAATACTTTATAATAATCTGGTCCTAACCCATCCATTCCTGGAGCTTTCCCACTTTTTAAATTGTTTATTGCTTCCTCTATTTCCATTTTCGTAATTGGTTTTTCTAATAAATCCTTATCTTCCTCTTCTATTTTAATCTTCCAATTTTCCCCTACATATTTTTCTATTTGTTCCACTGATTTATTCCCTGACTGGTACAGGTCTTTATAAAACTCCTCAAAAATTGTTAGTTTTTCCTTCATTGTTCTACACATTTTACCTGTTTTGTCTCTAATCCCATTTATCATATTTTCCATTTTCTTCTTCTGTGTGGATCTAGCCAACATTTTTAAATTTTTATTACTAAATTCAAAATACTCCCTTCTTAAATAAATTAAATTTTCCTGTACTTCATCTACTTCCATTTTATCCAATTCCTCCCTCTTTACTCGTAACTCAATATAAGTTTGTTTTTCCTTGTTTAATATATATTTATTTTCCAATAATTCTATTTCTCTTTCTAATTTCCCTTTTCTTTCTTCTTGCCTTTTTTTAAGTTAAAGGTTTCTTTTATGCATATCCCCCTTGTCACAGCTTTCATAGTATCCCACAATATTCATTTTGATACTTCTTTATCATTTAATTCCCATAATTCTTGCCATTCATGCTCAATTTTTTCTACTATTTCTCTGTAATTTAAAATCTTTGTATTCAACCTCCACCTTTTCACCTTTTCATTATAATCTCTTCATTATAATCTCCACATTGACCAAGGCATGGTCTGTTACTTTTATATTTTCTATCTCTGAATTTATGATTTTATCAATCAAATTTTTTGATACAAAAATATAATCAATTCTTGAATAACTCTTATATACCATTGAAAAGTATGTATATTTCCTTTCATCTCTTTACCAATCTCCACACATCTTTCAATCCCTTTCTTTTTATTATTTTATTTAAATTTGTAATATTATCATATTTATCCCTTAAGGAAAAATTTGATTTGTCTTTTATTCTTTCCATTTTCATATTAAAATCTCCTGCTACAACAATATTTTGTTCTTGCATTTTCTCCATTTCTTTAAATACTTTCTCATAAAATTCCTCTTGTATTTCATTTGGAGCATATACATTCATTAGAACATACTTATCATCTCCCATTTCAACTTGTATTATAATATATCTACCATTTTCATCTTTTTTCACCTTTTTAATGACAAAATTACATTTTTTGCTATTAATATTGTAACCCCTCTAGCTTTTGAATTCCCATATGCTTTTTCATAAACTCTTATCCAATTCAATTTCAATTCATTTACTCCTTCCCTTTTTCGATGTGTCTCTTGCAAAAATATTATATCCGCTTGATCCTTCTTCAATAGTGCTTCAATCCTTTTTCGTTTTATTACCGTGCCAAGGCCATGAACATTTAAGGTTGATATCTTTAATTTATTAACCATTAGATTCCTTATTACATTTTCTATAAGATCGTCTGGCTCCAAAATGTGACCTCCCTTCCCCATACCCACCCCTTCCCAATTCTTCCCCATTCCCTTCCCCCCTTTCCCTTCTTTACCTCCTCGCCTTGTCTTCCCAAGGCAAATTGCCTTGCTCATGAACCCCCAGGTCTTCCAGGTGAGGAGTGGTGAATAGATCTTCCAATTGCCCAGAACAACTCCCTCCCCCCGAGTGCTCATAAAAATAAAAATAAATACATTTCCCCTCTTTTTTTCCCCTGTAATTTTTTTCCTTCTTTCTTCTGATTTCTTCATCTGTCTAAACTTTTCCTCCTCCGCTGTCTTCTCCTCCATCAGCTCCATACTCCTTCTTCTGTATTCCCAACTCCTCCAACAATCGCAGTCCTTCTTCTGGTGTTTCCTTTCTATATCTTTTTCTTGCCCATTCAAATTTCAAAAACACTGGGTATCCCCAAGCATATTTTATACCAGCTTTCAAAAGAGTAGCAATACAAGGCTTCATCAATTTTCTCCAAATTACTGTTTGTGGGCAGTAGTCTACATCTCCATACTTCAGTCTCTCTCGATGTTTCTTGACTGTTCTCATCAATTCCTCCTTGTTATTGTAATTAGTAACTCTAACAATAACATCTCTTGGCAAAATACTTCTCCTTCCTGTCAGTTTTCTATGGATCCACTCAATGTCCTCATCCCTCCATTTCACAGTTGGGGTCACTTGCTGTAGCCATTTCAACACTTCAGATTTCAGATTAGATCCTTGATCTTTCCCCACAGATTCTGGCAGGAACCTTATTCTAAAGTTATTCCTGCATTGATAATCTTGCATGTATATCAATTTTTTTTCCATATCTGTGATTTTCTTCATATTGTCCTGGATCTGACTGCTTTGAAGTGTTTGGGTTTTAATTATTTCTTTGTTCTCTTTTACTATATTAAGAATATCTCCTTGTATTCCTTGTATTTTTGTACTCATTTCCACAAATCTTTCTTCAGATCTTTTCCTCTCCTTCTGCATTTCTTCTCTTATACTTGCAAACTCTGAAAACATTCTCTTTTTGTCTTCTCTAAATTCTGTCATCATTTTTGTAAAGAGAGAATCCATATGAGTTTTAATATCCTCTGTGCTTTCTCCCCTTCTTTCCCTCCCCCTTGCAGGTAGAGGATCTGGGGCAGAGGCAATTGAAAGACCACTCTTTTTGGGGATTGTTTCCTTTTCCATACTTAGCCCTTCTGGTTCACCCTTGTTATTCTGTACTTCCAGAGATATTCTCTCCAATCTTTTATGAGATCTATCCGATGGCTTATCTAATGTTTGTGGCCTCAACCAACTTTTGCCTGCAAGATTTCTTCTTTTTTTAGACATAAGAAAATCAAAACACTCCAAACTTTCATTCCTCCCCTTCTGTGTATGGCCCCTCCTTCCTCCACCACTTATTATTTTAAAAAATCTTTCCACTTATTCTCCAGTTAGATCAATTATTCCTTCTCCTGTTAAATCATCCTTTTCATTTGCCTACAATTGCTCGCTGCTTCCTCCAACCTTAGTGATTTATTAGCAAAATATTCTTTTTAGTTAGGCAGCTCCACTATCAGGCAAAACAGAAAGTAATTATTTGTTTACTTTAGGCTTCTTTGAGCTGCAGTTTTCTCTTCCATTAACATTCCTTAGTGATTCACAGCCATAAATCTTCCCTCAAAGCTCTCCTCATGCCTTTTTGAGGGGAAATTATTCATTTAATTCCATTACATTGAGCACCCATCCTGGGAATTTCTCCCTATGCCATTGAAGCTTGGCTCCTCCCCCTCAGTCCCAGTCCTGTTGGAAAACACAATATCCCTCTCCTTCCAATGTAAAAACAGGTTTTTGCAATGCCTGAGAGCTTTAATGTAATTTTTAAAATAAGCTCCTAGCTTACTGTTCTGTTTTGGGGAAAGAATCAGGTTTATAAAATGTGTATTTTGACCAATGAATTGAGATTGTGGCAGAATCAGGGGTGGGTAAGGGTGAGGCTAGGTTGGTTGGTGGCCACTAAGTCACCTGATCATTTCCACCAAGGAAGGATAGCTCCCTTGCTTGTACTGGCATCTGGAAAAGGCAGCATTGCCTTTAGGGGCTGGGAATTGGTGCTTGTATGCATGCATTTGCAGGCTTGCATTTCACCTTCTTCTCTACTGGCTTCACTGCACAAATCTGTAAATCAGAATTTCACCTCTCCCTTCTGTACTGGCTTCTGCAGGTGGGCAATTGGAACAAATGGGAGGGGAAGCAAATATTCACATGTATTGTGAAATCCAAAAAACAAAACAAAATTCTACAGCAACTGCAGCCATGTGACCAGACATAAACCAATACAGTGAGCACATGCACACAGTAGAAACATCCCATTGCACCAACGTGGCTACGTAATGAGGTCCCTGTGTTGCATACCAAACTTATTTCAGTTTGCATTAAAAGAGGTGTGTGTCAGTAAAGCCAAATTGGGAAGGGGTAGTATGCAGGAGAAGTGGGATACAGCCCTCATGTAGATTCAGCCCTAAATATCAACTGACATACAGGCAAAATCAAAAGCTGACATTTCCTGCTTGTTCAGTACAGCAGAAGCTTGAAGGGCAAACTCTATAAAGGTGGTGCCTTCTGCATCAAAGACTACAGTTGAAGTACTAATAAGCTCCACTAAGTCCTCTTGGATTGCCTTCTCCTTATGTCATCTAAGGATATAATTCTTCATTATTTTTTTCACAAAGGAAGCAATGGCTAATTTTAGCCATTTTCCTTCTGCTTCAAGGAAGTCTTTGAAAATGACAGTTTCCAAAGCCTATTCACAATTCAGGACTTATTCTATCCAAAATTCACACATGATTGTGTTGCCTAGAAAACAGCATTTTCTGCATAGGAACCAGCATTTTGAATGTGTAAATATTATTTTCTGTATAGAAAAAGCTGTTTCCTGAACAGAAAAAAATGTGGTTTTCTATGCAAATCAACTACATGCAAATTTTGTGCAGAACACATTCTGAACTGTGAAAATTCTCATTAGACTAAGATTCTTCTTATCAAGGTTTCTCAACACTTGAAAAACACATTTTAAATCTTTTTAAAAAATATTTTCAAATATTCTTTCCATCCCTAGTGTTGTCCAGTTTTCTCTCTCCAAGTAGGAGGCTTCTTTTCTTCCTCTTCCCTTCCCCTACTTCCATTTTTTTTCATTCTTCTTACTGCTCTTCTATTCTTTCAGTCTGCCAAACAGACACCCCATCCCTACACAACTACCAGTAATCCTCCATTTAAACCCGGACATGTAGCTTTTAGGATTCATGATTTCTAACAATAAGTGTCAATGTTTACCACACACTCAATCAGGCTGGGCTTACTGCAGGGTTAATTTAATCTTTCTCAATGACCCATGACAGCTAATGGGTTTAAAAATATTTTTAAAAGCACATCTATCTCAGCATCTTCATTAATGGAGACAATCAGATCACAGAATATTATCTGGATAAGAAAGCAGAGAATCTAGATAGAAGCCATTCAATAAAATACAATTGTCACTACTTGCTTTATGGAAACTGATATTAATAATAATGCTAGTCCTCTGGGCCAGGGACACCTCTATAATCAGCTAATATTTTATCTAAAGGCAAAGACATGGCTGGTTTCCACAGTAG
The DNA here is from genome assembly GCA_030847615.1 of Gambelia wislizenii. NCBI lineage: Eukaryota > Metazoa > Chordata > Lepidosauria > Squamata > Crotaphytidae > Gambelia > Gambelia wislizenii. The sequence goes on from JAUMIR010000003.1 coordinate 294,746,609, forward strand.
CTATAGTGCAGGACATTAATTCACTCTTCTACTATTAGCATACACCCCATTGTTTTCTGTATGTGAGAGAGGAAGAACTCATTGCCACATCAATGAAAATATTAATATTTATAGATTCTAAGGTTATATCATAGTCATCTGTAAGAAACTGTAGGAAAATGTCCCTTGCTAAAACAAATGTTGTACACAGTCACTAGTTTTACTTACGTATGCAGAATCCATTATGAGAACACCAACAAGAGGTGTTTTTTTTTTTGGTTTTTTTTTAAAAAGACACTCTATTTTGACAGGCTCAGAAATCTATTTTATCCTCTGTGATAGAAGTTGATTCCAGTGGCACTTCTCGCACAACCTTAAAACACCAAATACAAAGAACCAGCATGTCTATTCTTGTCTGACAGAGATAACATAAATTCTACAGTGTGCAAAAGGCTAGAGACTTCCAGCTTGGATCCTACTTTTGAAGATATTTTCTCATTAAAACTGTTAATAGGAAAGGAGCTGATAATCCATATTGAGAGTTTAAATTTCTGTTTAAGGAACACAAAGGCTTGAACCTGCATAGTACTGAGAACCCCAAAGCTCTCAGATGCTTAATCATCTTCTTTCCCACAACTCAGCTTCAATTCACCATGGGGTGTGTCTTCATGGGTGTCCATGTGTAGCTGTTTTCCTTGGTCTGGTCTTCTTTGGTGGTCTTGACCTGTCACTTCTGAAAGAAGATGGTGCAATCAATAGACTTCTTTGCCACTGACCTTGCTGTTTAAATCTTGCTGTTCAGAACTTTGACTTCTGCAAGCAGGCTTCTGTAACTGGGGTGCAACTTTGAAGTGACATTAAATGCATTTTCAAATCTTGTGCTTGGGATTTTTCTCCTCTTTTATTAAAAGAGTGGCTTCATGTGGGCTGCCATTACAGACCAGGACCATATACACATAGGGAGACAGGATGCAGCAGTAACCCTTGCCCTGTGCTATTTTTTCCTTCCTCAAATGTAGTATCCTCCTCAACAAAATACAACTTTGAAAAGAAGATAGGAGTGTGTATAGGGGAGGTTTTCAGAGGAAAAACAGTGCAGGGACAAGTAATAAAATGTCTTGTATACTTCCTGTGCCACAACCCTGTTCTGGATCAAAGATCTGCAGCATAGGTATTAATTTATAAATACAGATAAGGGAATCCAATCATGGATTCAAAGATAGTGTTCAACATCACTATCTTTTCAAGACAAAAATATTAAAAAATAGTTGAAAAACATGTTTTTGAGTGTTTACAAACCCTGATGAGAAGAATTCCTGAACAGATTGGGGCTGGAATCCTGTGGGAGAGTTATGTCTTTGTAAATGGATGTAAGTATGTGGGAATCAGAATTGGTCAGTTTTGTATTGTCTGTACCCAGTAGAGGACTGCTGTTCTATTAATACATAGGAGATCACATGCATCTTCACAATCCACTAACAGGGGTTCTTAATGCCTCTGCTACTTACTTAACTATATATAAAGTTACATTAAGTGACAGGCAGTATAGGATTCTGGTGGATAATCTTTAGTTTGGGACTTAGTCTGCACAAAATTTTCACATAGTTGCTTTGCACAGAAGAGTATTTTTAAGCAGAAAATAATATTTCTAAACAAAAATATTGTTTTGTGTGCAGAAAAAAGATTTTTTTTCAACCAATTGTGAATTCTGTGCACAATAAATTCTAAATTGTGAATTGGCTTTCAAAACTACATGATTATTGAAGAGGGTATTTTCCCCACAGTGGGAAGAAAAATGCAAAAAGTTAATTGTTGTCTCCTTTGAGAAGAAAACTAGTGAAGAAGATATTACAATCCTAATATCTTAAAAGGTAAGGCAATATCAAATTCCAAAACAGATTCATAGCATTATCCTAGTTTTCTTGGTAGCATCCATGATCCAGACAGAATATTTCAAACTGGATTTAAAATTTCAGTTTAAAATGCTTCCATTGATACAGACTGAGCACTGGTTTAGGTTGTATTGTTCAAAATTTAAGCCCTGGAGCTTGAATAGTGTGTTTATAAAGTATAAAGTATAACACCGAAATCTTTGTATAATGCCAAGAACATAGGCACTGTTTTGATTCCAGGCAGGAAGCCAACCTAACTGTAAATTAATTAATAAAAGTAGAACATAAAACAAATGAATGCCTCATTTTAAACCTGACACAGATGGTTATTAATTTCAGATGGCTAATGCAATCTCATAGCAGCCATCAACTACTGGCCTTCAAGTGTTACATCACAAGTAAAAACCAGTAGGATTTCTGGTCTAGTTGGCCAGAAGAAAATTGTTTACATTAATGGAGGCTAGTAAAGATCTCTGATCTGATAGGACCTATAGAGGTTGGGGAGACTATAAACCAGCTCTTGAGAGATAGAAACTAGGCTGACCACAAACGTCAGCCTTCCACATATCAACCACATGGCAGCTGTGTACAACAGGTTTACTGTTCTTAGCTGATGAAGAATTAAGACAGTGTTGATAAGCAATAATAATGCATTTCCTATCTTGATAGATGCCCATAGACATAAGATATGTTACAATAATCAAGTTGCAATGCCCAAGGAAGATTATTATCTTTCCTAGATGCTTGTGTGTTTCTTCCACAGATAGCTTATGTGTTAGGACACCCTAATATTGTGTAAGATGCATGATGTAATGTGTTTATGTCTCTAGACAGCCAAAAGTCTATATTTCTTCCTGAGGGGAGTGTATATTTGTATATGTATTACTCTGTTTAATAAAATACGGTAGCCTAAAAGGCTATCAGAGAGTTTGCTAATTCTTCCATGCTAAATATCCTGAGATTGCAATACTTAAAGTGGAATGCTGATGCTAACTCTGTCTGTTTGGGCATTACCATTGATCATGTTATGAGGACAGGAGACAAGAAGGTGATGAGAGAGACTTCCATACAGGTTCAGATTCACTAACAGATGACAAAGAATCTTCAATCCAAGAGTATTTCAGTGATCATTCTGTACATTAAAGTGAGGATTGAGGGGAAAAAAAACATTGCCTGAGATTTAGAGTTCAGACAGTTTGGCCCTATTGACATTGAACTTTCCATATTGCATTGCTGCTAAAAGCAGAAGCTGATAGGCAGTCTCATTACTGATGAACACTAAAAAAGAAGGCAAAGGGCTCTTGTAACACCTTTGAGACTAACTAAGAGAAAGAAGTTCATAGAATCATAGAACTGTAGAGTTGGAAGAGACCACGAGGGCCAACCAGTCCAACCCCCTGCCATGCAGGAATACAAAATCAAAGCATCCCTGACAGATGGCCATCCAGCCTCTGTTTAAAGACCTCCAAGGAAGGAGACCCCACCACACTCCGAGGGACTGTGTTCCACTGCCGAACAGCTCTTACTGTCAAAAAGTTCCTCCTAATGTTGAGGGGGAATCTCTGTTCCTGGAGCTTGCATCCATTACTCCATGTTCTAGTCTCTGGAGCAGCAGAAAACAAGCTTTCTCCATCATCAATGTGACACCCCTTCAAATACTTAAACAGGGCTATCATATCACCCCTTAACCGTCTTTTTTCCAGGCTAAACATACCCAGCTCCCTAAGTCTTTCCTCATAAGGCATGGTTTCCAGACCTTTTACCATTTTAGTCGCCCTTCTCTGGACATGCTCCAATTTGTCAATATCCTTTTTGAATTGTGGTGCCCAGAACTGGACACAGTATTCTAGGTGAGGCCTGACCAAGGCAGAACAGAGTGGCACTATGACTTCCCTTGATCTAGACACTATACTTCTATTGATGCAGCCCAAAATCGTATTGACCTTTTTAGCTGCCACATGACACTGTTGACTCATGTTCAACTTGTGGTCTACTAGGACTCCTAGATCCCTTTTGCACGTAGCCTCATTCAGCCAGGTCTCCCCCATCCTGTATCTATGCATTTCGTTTTTCCGCCCTAAGTGCAGTACCTTACATTTCTCCATATTGAATTTCATTTTGTTAGCTTTGGCCCAGCTCTCCAGTCTATCCAGGTCATTTTGAATTTTGATCCTGTCCTCTAGGGTATTAGCTACTCCTCCTAATTTGGTGCTTGGTCTACTTCCTTCATGCATCTGAGGAAGTAGACCAAGGGCTTGTCTATATGGCAAAAATACTCCTCATAGTATTTGAGGAGTATACCTTTTGTCCCAATGGGATCCCACATCATTTCACCATATTCAGAAGGAGGGGGGGCAAAAACTCCAAATACGCCACTGTCCGGGACAGCAGTCCAAAATGCCAGCAGGATAAACAAAATCTGGGAAAGCAGCCAACCACCAGTAATAGCAAAGTTAATTAAGGGGAGCCAGATAACATTTTTTAAATTAGGTATTTATACCCCACTCTTCAGCCACAAAGGCTATCATGTGATTTTAGTTTAGGCGGTTTTTAATTTTATATGAGTTTAATATCTTTTTATGGGGGAGGGTGGGGTGGGTGGTGCTTTGGGATTTTAGCCATCGTTATTGTATTTTAATTGTTGGAAGCTGTCCCAATTGCAGAGGGATGAGGTAAAATATTATTATTATTATTATTATTATTATCAGAGCAACTTACAATTTGTTTTAAGCAATAGCAATTTACACATCTATACTGCATTAAGCAGTTTCCAATGTGTGTTAGCTAATTGCCCCCACAAGCCGGGTACTCATTTTACCGACCTACGAAAGGATAGAAAGCTGAGTGAAACTTGGAGCCATCTGGAATCAAACTTGCAACATGGTGACTTGTGACTTGCAAGTACTGGCATTTTACCACTGCACCATTCAGAACAAGCAAGGTTCCATTTCTTGAAGGAGCAGCAATACAGGCAAGAAGGCACACAGAGAAGAGTCCAGAATACAGTCCAAAGTTCAAGGCTTACAGAAGGATGCATACTCAAAAAGTAGGTTTATGGGTCAGCAGAATCAGGCAACAGTGTAGTCAAATAAAAATCTTATAGCTCTTAGGTGAAGTGGACTTTTTGGATAGTAATACCATTGTTACCTGAATTCTGTGGGGTCTGCTATGATCCCATTATTGTCTGAAATTATTATGGGGAATATTAATTAGCTCAAATATGGCAGCAAGAAGTTGGGTAACAATGGAATCTTTAAACATGTGTGTACCAGTAGTAACAGAGGAGACTCTAAGCCAAAACGTACAATTAAATGATATTTCTTGGAAAATAATAACAGCACACACACAAGTCTATTGAATATAGTAGGAAGCGTTTGGATAGAGAAATAGAGTAAGGGGGATGTGGGTTATACTGTACCAGATCTGCAGAGCTGAAGTCATTAAGTACACCAACAGTGAGGTGATCCAGAAGACAGGATGGCTACAGAGTCTGACATGATGTCAAGAGGAAGATGAACTGTGTGCCTGGTAACACAGACGGGCATGGTGTCAGGAAGAAGGTCTGTGCACACTTTGTTGGTGTTTTAGGGTGATATTTATGTGGAATAATTCCCCTGAAGGGATGGGATTTTGAGTAGAATACAATGTTTCTTGGAGGTTCCCAGGAATAGTCAAGGGGTGCACTGGAAGTATTAATGATTGTTAATGGGCAGTGTATTTGGAATTGAATAGGAGCAGGAAAGGTCTATTGTTGGAAGGAGATAAGGGAAGGAAGGACCCATTTTACAAGCATCAAGGACTCTGCTGTCATTGAGTGGATTAGTGAATGACTCACCTCCCAGTGTTAAGTTCTGACCTGATTTGGTTTGGTATTTGGTTTTAGGGGAATTTCCAATGTCCCCTCCCTTAGTTATACATGACTCCAGCCTTGGGATTTCGGGATTACCTGCTGACCATGCGGAAGGCCAGATTAAGCCAAATTATTAACTATAACCTATTATTTTATATTCCAAGATGTGGGCTTTCAGGGTAGGTAACACCATGTATGAATACATTTAATACATTTTCTCTGATCTGGGCAGATATTGATTTATAGGGTGGCATTTTGGGTCCCATTGTCCTCCCTCCACAATTATTTTTATCTCCAGATCTGACTCCAAACAAGTCTCAGCCGTTTAGATTTACCAAATTGTGCCTCTTGTTTTATTTGATATAATTTTGAACCTTGGGCTTTTCATTTGTTTATGCTGTCATTACAATATCTATCAAATAGAGTTAAAGCTCTCAGTTGGAGAGCTGTTTTATTTAATTTTGCCTGAAAGGAATTTATTTGTATAAATTGCGACCATAATGGGTCTATTGGATTAAATCTATTTTAAGCTGTTCTGATTGTATAGGTTTAATGTGTGTGTGTGTAGTTCCCCTTTCTTTTTCCATTCCCTGAATTGGCTATAATTGTCTTTCTAAGAAAGAATAATGGGGTGATGGAACTGGTGCTAAAAATATTATAGCTAAACCAGTGTTTTTAACTTGCATTTAAATAATTGTTATTTATTTATTTATATTTAATCTTATTGTTCATCACCTTGAGACCTTCAATGAATGCAAGGTTATAAATAAACAATTTCAATAAGTAAGTAAGCAAAATTGTAAAATTTCAAAAGTTATTTGCAGTCACCTTGGTCTTTCTTTGTACACATAGATTAGATTTGTTAGCTATCATACAAGGTCATGTTCATTCTCACTATGAAAGCTAACTAATTGCATTTTAATTAGGTACTTCATTGGGTTGGTAGGAGAGACCCATGGAGCTACAGACAGTGTCAGTACCAGGAATCATTAATGTTGTTGTTGATGCTGTTTCTTTTTCGAAATCTCCTGAGTGTGTTTTTCTTATATATCTTTTTTTTCCTTCTCTTTTCTTTATAGATTACTGGAGAAAGAGCTGCAAGGATTATTACACTTGACGGTTACAGAAGAAATTCACAAACAATAACAACAAAGAAATCCCTTTAGCATCCTTAGTTGCTGACAACAGCAGTTTGATCCCCCCACACACACTTTCTAACTTGAAAGTTATGGGAACACTTATCCAATGTACTAGAATGTTGTTTTCTAAACATTAATAACTTAAAAAAGAAAAAAAAGAAAAAGATCATTTCAAAGGAATGTTCAAAAACAATGGAATACTGTTAAAGCAGTTGCTACTTCATTAGACATAATTTTAAAATGCTTACCTACTGGCATAAATATGCTGCTCATCTTTGTGTCTTCACATTCATTTCTGACTCTTTGTGTCCATGGCTTTCGGGCTGGATTCAGAGCTAGTCATTCTTAGCAGTGAACAGATTAGAGATGTAATTATTTACTAAGTTTCATATTGATGGAGCAATGAATAGAATCACAGAATCATAGAGTTGGAAGAGACCACAATGGCCATCCAGTCCAACCCAACCCCCTGCCATGAAGAAATGCACAATCAAAGCATTCCCAACAGATAGCCATCCAGCCTCTGTTTAAAAATCTCCAAAGAAGGAGACTCCACCACACTACAAGATAGTGTGTTCCACTTCCAAACAGCTCTTACTGTCAGGAAGTTCTTCCCAATGTTTAGGTGGAATCTCTTTTCCTATAGTTTAAACCCATTTCTCCATGTCCTAGTCTCTGGAGCAGCAGAAAACAAGCTTGCCCAATCCTCAGTATGACATCCCTCCAAATATTTAAACATGGCTATCATGTCACCTCTCAACCTTCTCTTCTCCAGACTAAACATGCCCAGCTCCCTAAGCCATTCCTCATAGGACATGGCTTCCAGACATCCCACCATCCTGGTCGCCCTCCTCTGGACACATTCTAGCCTCACAATATCTTTCCAGCATTGTGGTGCCCAGAACTGGACACAGTATTTCAGGTGAAGTCTGACCAGAGCAGAATAGAATGGCACTATTACTTCCCTTGATTTAGACACTACACTCCTATTAATGCAGCCTAGAATGGCATTGGCTTTGTTGCTGCATCACACTGCTGACTCATCTTCATCTTGTGGTCCACTAAGACCCCTAGATTCCTTTTGCATGTACTGCCATCAAGCCAGGTGTCACCCATCCTATATCTGTGCATTTCATTTTTACTGCCCAAGTGTAATATCCAACATTTCTCCCTGTTGAAATTCATTTTGTTAATATTGGCCCAACTTTCTAATCTGTTCAGGTCATTTTGGATTCTCATCCTGTCCTCTGGGGTATTAGCTACCACTCCTAATTTGGTGTCATCTGTAAACTTGATAAGCATACCCTCTATTCCCTCATCCAAGTCGTTGATAAAGATGTTGAATAGCACTGGGCCCAGGACAGAACCCTGTGGCATCCCACTAGTCCCTTCTCTCCAGGATGAAGTGGAGCCATTGGTGACCACCCTTTGGGCTCAGTCACTCAAACAATTACAAATCCACCTAACAGTTGCATTGTCTAGCCCACAGGTTACTAACTTGTTGGCGAGAATATCACGGGGGACCTTGTCAAAAGCCTTACTGAAATCAAGATACACTACATCCACTGCATTCCCTTCATCTATCAAGTTGGTAATTCTGTCAAAAAAAGATATAAGATTAGTTTGGCATGACTAGTTTTTGAGAAACCCATGTTGACTTTTAGTGATCACAGGATTCCTTTCTAAGTACTTACAGACTGTCTGTTTAATGATCTGCTATAGAATCTTTTCTAGTATTGATGTCAGGCTGACTGGGCGGTAAGTATTTAGGTCTTCTTTTTTCCCTTTTTAAATATGGGAACAACATTTGCCCTCTTCCAGTCTGCTGGGACCTCCCCTGTTTTTCAGGAATTCTCAAAGGTTATTGATAGTGGTTCTGAGATTACTTCTGCCAGTTCTTTTAATACCCTTGGATAATGTTCATCTGACTCTGGAGACTTGAATTCATTTATACTAGCCAGGTATTCCTGAACTAGCTCTTTACAAATTCTGTGCTGTATTTCTCTTACTGTATCATCTGCTCCATTTTCCCCAAGTTGAGCACTGTTCCCCCTTTTGGAGAAGACTGAAGCAAAGAAGGTGTTAAGTCATTCTGCCTTTTCTCTGTCCTGTGTTAGCCTTTTACCATCTTCTCCAGGCAGCAGCCTTACCATTTCCTTGTTCTTCCTTTTGCTACACACATAATGAAAAAAAACCCTCTTTTTCTTATTTTCAATCTCTCTAGGAAGCCTGAGCACCACCTGTGCTTTAGTTTTTCTGACTTTCCCCCTACATGAGCTGGCTATTTGTTTGGTGATTTCTCCCTTTTTCCATTTCTTGTACATGTCCTTTTTAAGTTTTAGCTCAGTTGAGAATTCTTTTGACATCCGTCCTGTTTTCTTTAGACACATCCCCCTTTCCCTCCTCATTGGAACTGTTTGAAGTTGCACCTTCAATATCTTACTTTTAAGAAATTCCCATCCCTCATGAACTCTCTTCTTTTTTAGTATTCCTGATCATGGGATCATCCCCAGTAATTCCCTAAGTTTTATGAAATCAACTTCCTTAAAGTCTAGAGCACATGATTGAATATGCTTGGTTTCCCCTTTCCTCTGTATAACAAATTCCAGGAGAACATGATCACTGCCCCGTAAGGATCCCGCCAATAACAGTCCATTAACCAAGTCATCCCCATTGGTTAGTATCAGATCTAAAATAACTGATCTCCTCATTGCCTCTTCCACCTTCTGGACAATGAAATTGTCTGCAAGGCAAGTGAGGAATTTGTTGGACCTTAAATTCTTGGCAGAGTTCGATTTCCAACAAATATCAGGATAGTTGAAATCCCCTATTATCTCTCCTTTCTGAATGTGCAGTCAACTGTACCAGGAAGGCATCATCCAAGTCCTCAGTTTGGCTTCGATGTCTGTAGTAGACCCCCACAATGACATCCCTGCTGTTTCTCTCTCCCTTAATTTTTATCCAGAAGCTCTCAACCTGGCTCCCAAGATTTAAACCATGGATATGTTCACATGTGTACACATCCTTAACATATAATGCTACTCCACTACCCTTCCTGTTAGTTCTATTTTTCTGAAATAGGTTATACCCTTCTATTAGTACATCCCAATCATGATACTCATCCCACCAGGTTTCAGTGATGCCTATTATATCATAATTGTTTTGCTCTCCTAAGAGTTCAAGTTCATCCTGCTTATTTCCCAGTATTTTCCTTCATGTTTCTGTGACCCCAAAATCTGATAAACCAGATATGGCTTTTGCAACTAGGAAAAGATTTGTCAAAGAGTAAATAGGAGGAGAAATGTAGGGTGAAGAAAATAAATTGTTCAGTTTACAACTAAATGTAGCCATGACTACAAAGTCTAGAATTTATGTGATAATTAAATCAAACAACAAACATTTTGTTAATCAGTAGTATACTAAAGCTATATAATTTATTGCCCTTTTTCATTTGGGACTGTATGTAGCTTGACAGTATGAAAGTTCCAGCTGTGTGTTTTAAATATTACTTCATAGTAATTTAGGGGTTTCTCACATTACCTACTTGTAGCACCAAGATTTCAGTGTTACCTGTCATGGCACCATCCTATGGAATTGTGAGGTTGGATTTTGGTGAGGGACTATAACTCTCTGGGTGAGTAGTCCAAATACACCATCCTAAAAGGTGAATATTTCTCATGAGTTAAAGATTAGTAGAATTATGACTTCCGCACATCTGACACATGTGAGAAGGAGGCCTACATGTATACCAGCACTCATCAGGATGTTCTCATTTCATGGAGAATCTGTGCAGAGATATGTGAATATGTCCCTCTCCTATCTGGAGTGAACCTACAGCTAATGGATCATGGTCAGCATGTGTGTTGATAATGGTGGGCATGCTCACGGAACAGAGTGTAGAAAAGCTCCTTTTGGAACTATTAACTCCCATGCTGCCTGGAGGAATCTGGGAAATGTAGTCCAAAAATGATTTTTTTTTCAAACTCTGACACTGACTATGTGAGCAGTAGGGTGGCAGAGTTGTTCCTTTGCAGGCCTATGAACCTTTAATACATTATTTTATCTTATGTTGGTGTCAGCTGAGCCCCTTAATCTTTTCTACCAAAGCAAGACCTGGGAAAGCCACCTCTTTTCTAACTTCCTGGATACCAAAACACATTTGGACTTACAGGAAGATTTTATAGTTGAGAGACTTCCACATGTATGCATTTAAATGTGAGAAATAATAGTAATGCTTTTGAAGTAAGATTTTTAAAAGCAGTGCTCATAATTGCTTTTCTTCTAGTTTTGTTAATTGGCTGAGTATATTTGAAGTAAGCTTCTGAAAAATATAATGGAAATACCTCAGATACTCAACCTCAGTTTGAATTTGGCATAGCAAATGAGTTGTTATAGAAACGGGAACATTCTGTTTAAGAAATAATGTGCTATGCATGCACTATAGAAATGTGAATGGTGGCCTGTTTCATAAATTAAATATATACTTCCCTTGGGTTACACCACCATTTGCTTTAATTTAATCAATTTAATTAAATGAAATAGTGTTATAATACCCTTAGGGAGAATGTGCTTCACTTATGAAGCATTCCATCAGAAATACTCAAAATCTGAGCATCTTTTTTCCTTGTGACATGAACAGCATTTTTAAATATCAGCAGAACCATGAATATAATATTCTTATAACCATTTAAAGGGAACCTTTTATGCAGTTTGGAGTCAATAAATGAGTGGAGTTTGTACACTAAATATGTATGCTTAGAAAGCTCACTGAATATATACAAAATAATTTAAAACTCAGGTTTTATAGATTATCTATTGTGCAGTGTGTATGTCTGTTTATATCAGTTATAATCTTAATATATTTTATTTCAGATAACAAATGCAGACAGATTTCACAAAGAGAGTGTTCCATTATGCAAAATTTATTCTTCAAACTGGGATAATGGTGTTTCTTTTAATGAAAAGCTAGAACCATGCACCCACAGGCTTCTCATTGAAGACAACAGCTGCATGTATATAGGCTATCATTATTGTTTTGATTACAAGCTATAATTGTTTTATTTTATTTTTAAAAAACTAGCTTTTATCATCTACTTGGAGATATATTTATTTGATATTGTTTGCCTCTAGCAACCAAAATTTTAGATTGTGTTCACCTAAATCATTAAGGAATTGATTATTTGGATATATAAATCCAGTAACATGTATGAATTCTAAAGAAGGCATCTTAAGATGCCAAGATTCACAAGCAAGTTAAATTCACATGCAAACATTACAAAGAAAGGTTGACAAGTAACTCCCTTCATACCCCAGTCTTATTAATACATTGCATTTATCAGCCAGATTTCCAGAGGAAGCATAAATTGGATTTCCACACTTTTATCATCAGAACATCCCTGTGAGGTAGGTTAGGGTCTTGTCTTCATGGGCTGAATGAAACAACCTCCCCACATTCCTGTGCCCATCTGTTCAGTTGACAGGATTTTAGCCTCGATTCCAGTCTGAACTGTACAGGTGATGTCCAGTTCTGACTAGAAACTGGGGCAAAACCACCCCTTAAAATAGCTTTACAAAGTAGCTGGGAAAACCTGGTCCTGCAGGGGGGGGGGAACAGAGCATTCTGTGGTATGAATGGGCAGCTGTTTACATGTGCGTGCTGCCCTGTATTGGTGGCCATCACTGATAGAGTGGAGCATGCACATGCAGACAGATGCCTTTTCATGTCATGGAATGCAAAGTATCAGGAGGGATTGGGGGCAGTTCTGGGGCCAGAATACTCCAGCCAGAATGTGGAGTATTCTGGCCAGTGCAGACAAGACATAAGAAGTGAGATGTGCCATCCAATGTGCTTTATGACTAAGGGGATATATAGGCTGATATTTGGAGAATCATAAAGTAGTCTGGTGTGGTGCAGTTTGTATGTGTGTGTTTGTGTGTATGTGTGATTTGCAAGCTGAAGGTAGCATATAAAATTTATAAACCTTTGAATAACTAAAGTTAATGGGCAAGCAATAATGGCTCAGGTAGTGAACATGGAGGGGACACTCACCACACTAGAAAGCTTACTTGGGGATGCATCACCATAGTGATTGCACAACTAGTCCTATTCAGAATGTAAGAATTTATTTTTAAAAAAATGTGTTTAGTTAACAGATGCAGCTGAGAGTTTTTTAGCCTCATCTTTTCTGTCTCCAGTTTCAATGTTCTTCCCATGGGAAGATGAAAATTATTGAACAATCATTTATAATACATGTGGGGGTTCTCTACACAATCAAGGATATAAAACAAAACAAAAAATCAAGTTTCCTAAATAAAGGTGAAAAAACATTCACAATTATTTATTTCCAGGTCAAAAAATGTATTGGTAACCACCATACTACTACCACTACTACTACTACTAATAATAATAATAATAATTAATAAAATTTATTTATATCCCATCCCTCTACAAAACGCAATCAGGTAGCTTACAACATTTAAAAATATCTCTCTATATATTGCTTTTAGGTATATTGCCATTTCCAGTGTGCTGATTGGCTACTTAGGAAACTGACCAACCAATCAAAGCTCTGTTGGGCAGCCAATCAGCAAAGTGAGGGTGGGACCATGTGGAAGTTTCACTCCTTTCTAAACATGGCAGAGGCAGAGGGGGTGTGAGTAGCAATGGGGGATGTGGCATGGGGTGTGTGTGTGTGCAGTGTAGGGGGGGCACGGGGAGTGTGGCACAAGCATGGGGAAGGTGGCACAAGGCACAGGGAAGGCAGTATAAGATGTGGTGTGGGTGGTGTCGGGAGGGTGGCATGGGTGCAGGGAGGGCAGTGCGAGTGCATGGAGGGCAGCACATAGTAGCGTGGGGTGCAGGGAGGGCAGTGTGAGTGTGGGAAGGGTGGCTCAGGGTGCAGGGAGGGTGGTGCAAGTGTGGGGAGGTCATGGGGAGGTTGGCACAAGCACAGGAAGGGCAGCATGGGACACAGGGAAGACAGTGTGGGGAACAGGAAGGGTGGCAGGAGCATGGGGTGGCACAAGGAGGGAGGCGCAAGAACAGGGAAGGTACCATGGGGTGTGGGGAGCGTGATGCGAGCATGGGGAGGGCAGCATGGGGGAGTGGCATGAGTACCCTGGGGTACCCTGGGGTACTCATAAATAATCCAAAAAATTAAAACATACTTAATAAATACTAAAAATAACAATAAACAATAAACAGTGGCTGTATTGGGATCAGGACAAATTAATTCTTTCTTTCTGATGCCTGGGTATCTATTCCGAGAAGGCCTGCCAGAAGAGATCCATCTTAAGTGTTTTTTTTAAAGCTAATTTAGGTGGTAATATAATGGATCTCATCCAGCAGGCCATTGCATAATCTGGGAGCAATAGCCAAAACGGTCCTCTGGGAAGTTGAAGAAAGCCTAGTTTTTAAAGGTTGTAGCAAATTCCTCCCAGAGGACCTCAGTGCATGGGGAGGGTTATATGGAAGGAGGCAGTCCCAAAGATAGGTTGGACTCAAGCCATTTAAGGCTTTAAAGGTGATATCCAACACCTTGTACTGGGCCCGGAAACTAATGGTCAGCCAGTGAAGTGATCTTAAGATTGGTGTTATATGGTCTCTTCTAGATGTACCTGAGACCAATCTGGCTGCCATATTCTGTACTAGTTGAAGTTTCCGGACCAAGCACCCCATGTAGGGTGCATTACAGAAATCAAAATGGAAGGTTACCAGAGCATGTACCATGGTCTCAATGTCCCTGACATCCAGGAAAGGGTGCAGCTATTATTCTTCCATCAGGAAGAATAATAGACAGGTGAGAATTTTCCACAATTTTCTCCTGGTATTTGATATCCCAAAAATATTGTACAGGGAGAGCAAAATATATTTTCACCCAGAAACCTGGTTTCTGTAAGGAAAATGGGTTTCCTGTGCAGAAAAAACAGTTTCCTATTGAGAAAATCTGTGTAGAAAATACAGGGTTTGTACAAAAATCACATTTTCCCCCTCAGAATAATTCCTGCACAACACGTTAATTTGCTTAAATACATAGGCAATGCTGCAGATGAATATTTGCAGCAGGGAGAAAACTACTTTAATTATTCATTCTGCTATGTGAGAATGAAATATTCAAGGATTTAACATCCTTAGTTCTTAATCATGTGACAAACTGTCATAGGCGTGGCCTTGGTTCATAGAAACAACTTAAACTTGACCAGGAAGCCTATCCAGAAAACAGCTTGCATCGAGTGCATGTACCTTAGCCTGAAAACCAGGGATAGTTTGGGGATTCTGTTGGTATACTGGCCACCCCATTGTTTAACAGACTCCCTAACCGAGCTGACCCAGCCGATCTCTGAGTTGTTGTTGGAGTCGCCCAGACTTTTGGTTCTGGGCGATTTCAACATTCCACTAGAGACCAGTGTATCGAATCTAACCGGTGCGGCTCGGGAGTTCATGGAAACCATGGCAAACATGGGCCTATCCTAATTGGTTAACGGGCCCACACATTGTGCAGGTCATACCCTCGATGCAATCTTCAATACGGAACAGGAATATCCATGGGCGGAGGTTATAAAACCTCTGCATTGTCATGGACGGATCACTTCCTGGTCAAGATGGAACTAAGAGCCACTGTCTGCCCCTCTGGGGGTGGTGGACCCATTAGAATGGTCCGCCCTCGAAGGCTAATGGAACCAATTGGCTTCCAGAAAGCCCTAGAGGGTTTAATGGTTGGTAACACCAGTGATTCTGTAGAGGCTTTGGTCAGCATCTGGAATACTGATCTTACCAAGGCTATCAACACAATCACTCCCAAGCGTCCTTTCCAGCCCACCTCTAATCGTAAGCCCTGGTACACAGAGGAGCTTAGGAGGATGAAGCGAACTGGACAACGGCTAGAGTGCAAGTGGCGGAAGACTCGACTCTTATCCAACAGAACTCGCCATAGGAGGCATCTTGATTCCTATCGGGAGGCAATACGTGCAGCACAGAGATCCTTCTGCTCTTCACGTATTGCATCTGCAGAGTCCCGTCCAGCAGAGTTGTTTAAGGTGGTGGGGGAGCTGACGCAGGTTCCTCCTGCGCCAAATCCCCTACTTAACCCGACAACAGCATGCTGTGATGCATTTAATATCCACTTTGCAGATAAAATCTCTTGGATAAGAGCCGACTTGGATGCCAATGTTCTGACAGAATCCATAGATGAGGCATCCAACAACTCCATTGATGGCACTTTACTGGATCAGTTTCAATCGGTGAGTACCGATGACGTGGACAAGCTCCTTGGAAGAGTGAGGAAGATGACTTGCCCTCTTGATCCCTGTCCATCTTGGCTGGTCGTCCAGGGGGGAGACACATTGAGAGTATTCCTACGGGACACAATCAGTGCATCCTTCAGGGAAGGTATTGTACCATCTTGTTTAAAGGAGGCGGTGGTTAAGCCACTCCTGAAAAAACCCTCCCTGGACCCCCTGGACAAGAACAATTACAGACCAGTGTCCTTGCTACCTTTTTTAAGCAAGGTGATCGAGAGGGCAGTTGCTTCCCAACTCCAAGCCATCTTGGATGAAACTGATTATCTTGATCCATTTCAAACCGGCTTCAGGACAGGATATGGAGTTGAGACTGCCATGGTCGCTCTAACCGATGACCTCCGCCTGAGCATCGACAGGGATAATGTGACCCTGCTGGTGCTCTTGGACCTCTCAGCAGCCTTTGACACTATAGATCATTCCATCCTCTTGGATCGCCTGAGAGGATTAGGAATTGGAGGCACTGCTCTGTGATGGTTCCATTCCTTTCTCTCGGGCAGATCCCAGAGGGTGAGGCTCGGGGACAGCTGCTCCTCCAGAATTGAGCTCAACTGTGGCATCCCTCAGGGTGCCATTCTGTCCCCGATGTTATTTAACATTTATATGAAGCAACTGGGAGAGATCATCCGGAGGCATGGAGCTCAGTGTCATCAGTACACCAATGACACTCAGATATATTTCTCCATGACCAGGTCGTCGGCTCAGACCTCAGATGGTGTCTCTCCTCTCAATGACTGTCTTAGAGCGGTAATGGATTGGATTAGGAAAAACAGATAGAGACTAAATCCGGACAAAACGGAGGTACTGACAGTCACAGGCCCAAAACCAGGTCTGGGAATACAACTTCCAGTCCTGGATGGACTCACACTCTCCTCTAAGGACTGTGTTCGCAATCTGGGGGTACTCCTGGATTCATCGCTTCACATGACTAGTCAGGTGAATGCGACGGCCAAAAGTGCCTGTTATCAGCTTCGGCTGATACGCCAACTGCGCCCTTACCTGGATACAAGGGATCTAGAAACTGTGGTACATGCTTTGGTAACCTCACGTTTGGATTACTGTAATGCACTCTACATGGGGCTACCCTTGTGCCTAACCCGGAAACTTCAACTGGTACAAAGTATGGCAGCCAGGTTAATTACGGGTACATCTAGGAGAGAGCATATAACACCTGTGCTTAAATCTCTCCATTGGCTGCTGATTAGTTTCCGGGCGCAGTACAAGGTGTTGGTTTTAACCTTTAAAGCCCTACATGTCTTGGGTCCATCTTATCTCCGGGACCGCCTCATCCCATATGATCCCCCCTGCGCACTTCGGTCCTCTGGGAGGAACCTGCTGCAGCCTATGAAAACTAGGCTGTCGCAGACCTCCCAGAGGACCTTCTCTTCTACGTCTCCCAGACTTTGGAATGGCCTGCCGGATGAGATCCGTCTTATCACTACTCTTGATAGCTTCAAGAAAGTGCTAAAGACGGATCTCTTCCGGCAGGCCTTTCCGGAATAACTTCCCAGTTCCAGTGGACTGATTGCTACCCACCCCCTTGCCATCGTTGCCATTATTTATTTATTTATTTATCATGTTTTATTCTTGTTTTAACTCTTTATTAGTTTAATTTAGTTTTAAGGGGTGGGAGGGTTAGGATGGGGAGGGATTGTTTTAACTTGATGTTTTAATCTTCTTGTATGCCGCCCCGGTTGCTGAGCAGAGGGATGGGTTAAAAATAAAAAATAATAATAATAATAATAATTATTATTATTATTGGTAGCAGAATCATCACTTTCCATGAAGAGAGCAATTGAATTGAGATAAGGGGGTGAGTGAGTACACTTCTCATTTGTTCAGAATAAACAGTGTTAAGAATAAGCACTGGAACAGGACTGCGGTGCATGTGCGTAAATATGTTCTTTGTGTGCATATTCACTGATGTACTGCATTTATATCATTATACCATTTAATCTCTCATTTTAAAAGTGGAACCTTTAAAAAAAGCTTTATATTTATTTGTCATATTCATTGATTATTATGCTCATTATTTATTATTCATATAGAGACAACCCTATACATGGTGATACACAGACTATCAATAGCAAAAGAAAAAAGGGAAAAAATGTTACACATTGTAACTATCTACATTTAGGCAGCAGAGACAACAAATAAAGGTTGGAAAGGCAAAGACAGGCCTTTAAAGGTTTGCTCCTAAATTGTTATGCACATATATTCCTTCTTACCTCTAGCTGCATACCATATCTAAGTACGGTATTCTAGATAGGCAAACCTTTGTAACCTTATTTATTGGCGGTAGGGTTTTGTGAGTTAGAATGAAAGTTATTTTTTCTCTCACTAACCCACCCCAAACTTTTATTGTTAAAATACAAAAATGTTTAATGAATATACCCTGCAATCATTTTATTAATTACATGCTCTGTGTGTAGCACTGCTTGTTCATTCTAAGGAAAGTAATTTTTGTCCTTTATTTCATTTTCAGAATGATGCACATATTAGTGTAATGGGCAGCCTGCTGAGATGCTAGTAGCCTTCCTGCGGGTTTTGTCTCTGTAGCTAAATCATTTATTTTATAAAATTTGTATGATTCCTCTCTGTTTTTGCCTATGTCCAGTAAACAGGACAGCACAAAATAATTCCTCCTCCTGAGAGATAGCCGGAGAGTTTTTACATATTTGCTAGAATATTGTGTGTGTGTGTGTGTGTGTGTGTGTGTGTTTCTACAATGATAAAATACACAAAATTGTGGGGGAAAGGTCACAGTTGCTAAGAGCAGTGCACTGGGTTTACTAGTTTAGGGGAAAATCTCCTCCAGGCAGTAACTCTCTGCAGGACCTTACAGGCTAAAGGTTTTAAAAACAGACAGTTAACCAGAGTGACTCCAAGTAAAACTGAGACAGAAAGGGGGGGGGGGCAGAAACAGGTCAAGAACAAGCTGATTTTGCATCAAAAACAATTATTTATTTAAAAAACAGAAAAATGTAGCAGTAGAGACTAAAAAACAAAAACAAACAAAACTGTTAATAGCAGTTTCGCAAAGGGAAATGAGGGGAATAATGGCATGGGTGCTAAAAACCCTACTCCTGACCAATCTAAGGGGGCTAGAGTGAGCATCTAAACTTAAGGGACTACAGACTAAGGCTGCTGACACAGTGCAAAAATAATGCAGTTTGACACCGCTTTAGCTGCCATGACTCAATGCTATGGAATTCTGGGATTTTTAGTTATGTGAAGTATTTAGCCTTCTCTGTCAGAGAGCTCTGGTGCCACAACAAACTACAAATCCCAGGATTCCACAGGATGGAGCCATGATAGTTAAAGTGGTGTCAAACTGCATTATTTCTACAGTGTGCTAATAGCCTCTGGGCTTGTCTAGATGGATTATTTACCCCATCTTGACCCATCTCAGAGACTTGCAGTCCATACAATGCAGGGCACTTGCCCTGTTCTTCCCCTGGGTAGTCCTCATCACCCCTAGGGGCAGATATGGGGTCAGACAGGGGAAGGTGGGGTAGGGCTGTATATACTTTTAAACAAAAATCTGCTTAACTCTGTTATAGGTGGCAAAGAACAGATTGACCCTACGTGTCCACAGGAGCATGTCCCAGCAGGCTAGCCCATCACTCCAGCTGCCAGTCTGCCATGTACTGCTCGCTCCAGGAAGGAGTCCTGCAGCATGTGGCAAAGCTGGTCACATGCAAGAGGCCTGGGTCAGATGTTGCAGCCAGTTTCCTCAATGCCAGGAAAGCATGGAAGATGGTGGTAGCAGCAGCAGCAGCAGCAATGGGACCAGTGCGCCTGTCAGGACTTCCTGCTTTTGTACAGGGGAGGAACAGGTCTGATCTATGGCCATGATATACAGGTAGGGAGCTGCCGTATTCTTGCTCATGTAGACAGGACCTCTCATGCATACATATTTTCTCGCCCTCTGATATGAAGACAAAGCTGGGTGGCTGAAGAGCAGGACAGCTAATGAAGGGCATGACATGGAGGGTTCAAAGGGAAGGAGATCCTCTGGAGAGAGCTTCTGGAAAAAAGAGTGACATACTGTCTCTCTGGCCTATTGATAGCCCTTTTCTCACTTGGGGGCTGTCACCTGAAGTGAGGGGACAATAATATTTCTAAATACTCAAATCCTAGATGATTCGAAAATGCATGTGGGGTTTTTATACAGAGCACAACGTTGTCGGCATAGAAATGCTATATTTTGTGAAGAAAGAGTCTGCTTAGGAAATATTATTTTATGTAGAGAAAACAACATTTCTGTGCAGAAAATTCTGATTTCTGCAAAAAAAGTCCATTTTTCACAGAAAAAATGCCAAATTGCTCAATTTTCAATGACTTCATAGCACGGGGGTAAATGATAAAATATTCTTACTTGATTATGAGAATGAAATTTTTTAAGATATACATCCCTATGTCATACTTTAGTCCTACTGAAATTAGTGGATCAAGTTAGCTTCTCAGACTAATTGCTAATACCTTCAAACTTCATATAGCAATTATTCCTCAAAATGAAATCATTGTTTGGCATATCATTAGTCACTTCAACCAGTGTAAGTCCAATCCACAGCTGCTTAAACATTTTGGGGGGTTGTTGTAGAAGTCATAACTCTCTACCAAATTTGCACAATGATCATTCTCCCACCTTAAACCCAGCTTTCGAATTTTCCTTGCTGGTAGAGAGTGATGGGATTAACAAGTGCTACAGCAGGATGCTATAGCAGGATGTCTAACAATGATGTCATCTTCTGGGACCTCCAGATAACCACTAGGAAGTCCTAGGGGATGCTACATCATTGTTCATACAGCTATAAGAACATAGCTTGGTACTCCTTGAGCCATGCCAATCTTAATCAGCCAAAAAGAGGCCATGCTGGGCATGTTGCAGCTAGTAAAAGGTGGCTGGAGTGTTACAGTATAGTTCCACCTGGGGAAACTTATCCTACCTCTCCTTAATTCATGATCTCAACCCTTTTTCTTCAGTCTGAGGCACTCAAAGTACTGATTCAGGGAAAAGGGCAATTGGGGTCAGATAGCTATAGGTTGAATAGGATCAAGACTATGCCAAAATGTGGCATCTTTAGTGATAGATTTGTGATCTGGGCTTAGTTAAGTCATGAAGAATGTTTGAGTTTTCCCTACACGAAGTGTTTGGGTTGCCATTCAAAAGCAGGTCTCTTGGACACAAGATAAAATAATGCTTCAAGAGAACCAGAATTATCATATGTTCAACCCGTCAATTCAATCCATCACTACTTTTAAGAGTGATGCACTATACAGTGATATAGTGGTGACATTTTTCTAACCTTCCAGAATGAGGATAACTGCTCGACACTACTTCTCATTCTAGTGGTTTATCCTGTGATTTAAAAGAGTTTAGTCAACTACATAAAACAGACTGATAGTCATATTTTATTCTGCTCCCCTCCCCACTTTTGCTTTATTAGCTGGCTAAAATATATTGTACAGTACTGTTGTTTATCCCATCTCATGGACTGCAGCTATAATTAGATCATAAAACATGTTCCTAAGCAATGGTGAAATGTTAAATTGCTAGCATCATGAGAAAAAGAGAAAGATAAACAAGTAGGCCATACTTACTGAGTGCTTTAGATTTTTATCCAAAATAAAAGCCAATGAAAGAATTTCCAGTTTCATGTTGTTGTGTTACACAAATGGTATAGTGGTTGTTTATAGCTATGTAGAATAGCCACATTTATAACATCTGGTAATGGGCCTGTTAAACCATTGTTAATGTTGTTAACATCATACATGCAAAGGGGGAACTGGCAAAGGTCTTGAGATTATGCCTGTCTGCCACTGTTTGTATAGGATGAAAGAGTAGAAATATTATTTGCTTAGCTTATATGGTCTTTCCACTGAATTAAGTGCTTTTGATTCCCATTTATGTTGCTTTGTGATAATCAGGTATTGGATGAGGTTCAGAGATATTGAATTTATCTACACTCCACAGTTATAGCAATTTATCCTACTTTAATTGCTGCAGCTCCTCTGAAGAAATCATAGAATTTACCATTTGGAGAAGTTCTTAGAATTCTCTGCTACTAAGATCTATAGTGAGCACTGCCCCAGGAATCTGTAGGAAGAAAGCACGAAAGTTAACATGAGGTTGAACTGCTGCAATTGTGTTGTATCAATACATTCATTATCAATACAAGAAAACAGTCCTAACAGCAAGATCTGATATGAAATCATAATTTGTAGTTGCTACAAAATATAATATTGCTAAAATATTATTACTCCAATACAAGAACTTTTTTTAAAAAAATGCATTTTTTTTCTTTTTTTCCTGTGATGATTATGAACAGTTCATACTTGTGGCTGATATGAACACCAAGATGATACAGTTCATACACTATTTTTTTTTTATCCATCGTTGTATTTGCTTTGTATCATGTGAAGTTATGTATTAGTTGTACTGGTAGAAGTTGCTGAGAGCCCCATCTGTTGCACTTTTACCGTGAGGGAAGAAAAGCCTTAATGTTCATGCACAGAGCAAAGTGGGCTGGAAAAATATAGAGGGACATAGGTCAGTGTCCTGATCCAGAAATGGGTGTAGTTCCAGGCGTCACCAAGAGTTTTTCCAGTGCCAAACAATGACACACGTTACTGCTATAGCATAAGCTTTATTGAAGGTAAATGATGCAGCTACACTGTAGAAAAGAATTCCAGCCCTTCCATTGATGGGGTTCAGCACTCCTCACAGCCAATGGTAGAACTGGCCTCCCACATGAATTCTACCCAGAATTATCCCTTCAGATGGCAATCAAATAAAATCCACATAGCTGGACATATAGGACACAAGAGTCAAGGTGCACTCCCTCCCAGGTCCATGCAAATGGAAGATAGTTATACAGTGCAGACACAAAGAAACTTAAGGTGTGCAAGCATGACACATCTCCCCCACTAGCTAGGAAAACTGTACAAGCAGGTTAGCAATTTAATTCCTCCAGCTGTTCTCAGCCTTCATATCTGTTCTTAGCCTCAAAGTGAAAAAAAAAGTTTTAAAAAACAATGTCACTAATGAAAGGAACCCTTTCATGCCACTAGATAGCTGTGTTACCTGAAATGTTGAGGGTTTGTGGAGATCCACTAATATACTAATATTGACATGGGGAATTAATGCACTTGATAATATGAGAGGTGGGTAACAAGCAGGATCTTGAATACCTATGTATGCCAGTACTAAGGAGGAGACTTCAAGCTAGATGGTACAATTAATTGATCTTTATTGAGAAAACAACAATAATAACATTCTCTCTCCCTCCCTCTCTCTCTCTCTCTCACACACACACACATACATTCAGGCTTCAAACAGTCACACAAGGCTAATGAATAAAGTAAGAAGTTTTTGGATAGAGGAATAGAGTGAGGGGATGATTGGTGAAACAACACCTGTCTTGTAGAGCAGAGATTCCTGTGTTCTGAGGGCATACAGCAAACTGGTAGCATGGAGGGAAGAAGTGGAACTGTGAACAATTCAATGGTGTTTTATGGTGATATTTATATGAAATAATTCCCCTACAGGGATAGGAGTTTTGAGTGGAACACAATGGTTCTTGAAGGTTCCCAGGCCAAAACAAAGGGTACTCTAAAAGAGTTAACACCCGTTAATGGTTGATGCTTTTGGAATTGAATAGGAAACATGCAAGGTCTTTTGTGTGGAGGGGAGCAGGAAAAGAAGGACCCATTTTGCAAGCATAAAGGTCTCTTGCTATCATTAAGTAGATTAGTGATTGACTCACCTCCAAGTGTTGAGTTCTAATCAGAGTATTTGTTTTGGGGAATTTCCAAAGGCTCTTCCCTTGGTCTTGCACGAATCCCACCATGGTATTTGGGGGTTCCTGTTTACTTGTAACCACATGGATGGGCATACTGAGCCAAATTACTAAATATAGCCAATTATTTGGTATTCCAAGATGTAGGCTGTCAGGGCATGTAACAGCTGTTAACGTTTGGCCTTGATGCTACCAAGGACTCCAAAAAACATCTGTTTAGTGGCAGAGATTCAGCTCGTTACAGTCACTATCTTGAATTGCCCAGATACTGAGAAAATGGTTTGTGGAGCAGCAAGATCCTTGAAGGAGAATCTGAGAACTCCATCTATTGCTATCATACAGATACATTTCAAAGTGTCCATCCATCCCAGCAGATGTTCTGAAATAAATGCTGCTGTAATGATAAGTATTGCTGCTAGCCATATCTATGATTACTTAGTTCACACCATTGCTCTGTTGATAAAACCAAGGACTTATTTGGGAAAATGAGGACTGTTCACCTGATAAAAAATTATATTAAGCTGTTCCTGAGAAGCAAATATAGCATGTTGGTGGTTTCTATCCTTAGCAATCCCTAAAGAATTCTAAAAAAATATATTTAAAAAGAATTTAAATTGGCTTTCATTACATAGGCAAGACATAAGGCCTGTCTAAACTGCAGAGATACAGCAGTGTGCACCATTTTATACCCCACTGTTCTGTCCTTTCAAATCCCAGTATTTGTAGTTTTATGAGGTATTTAGCCTTTTCTATCAGAGAACTCTGGTGCTTCACCAAATTACAAATGCCAGGATACCATAGGATAGAACTATGGTGGATACAGTGATGCCAAACTACTGTATTTTTGTAGTGTAGACTGGCCTATAATCTCAAATAAAGGGTAATTACTATAAGCAGTAACAGCAGCATGGATAGAATGGTATGTAAAGATATGTTCCTTCTTTCTTCCCCATATCATTGTGTTTTCCCATAGACATAGATGTGATAGTCAAAACAACTGAGCATTTTACATCTATTACATCTGCTAATGTATATTTTTAAAAAATATAAGATATGAATATAATGAAAAGATGCATAGGACTAAATCCAATTGCTATGCACAGCTATTGAATTAATTGAATTTGCATTAAGTTCTGATGTAAATCCATTTCAACCAGTGGTAGGTAAATTGGCTGTTTTTGTGACTCTTGACCTCTTAACATTCACCACCTTTTCTTTGACCATATGTGTGTGTGTGTGTGTGTGTGTGTACTTGCTTCTTCCCAAAGCCTTCAGCAGTAGTGTTTTGCCTTTTCAATAGGTCTTAGCTCCACTACAGAGTTTAACTTTAAAAACACCACTCCCCCTCAACCCCCCCCCCCAGATTTCCCCCATTTTTTAAGGGGCACATTTTTAACAGTCCTGTATCCTGGGCCCACTATAGTTGCCTACTATTGATTTAAATTATGGCCACTGGCACATTTTTGTAGATACAAAATTTATAAATTAATTATGAAAAAAATGAAATTATTCATTATTTTTTTGTCCTGGTTATATTGTCAACCAATGTCAGTGTAATGGTCAGTATTTTTTTAGATGTTCATTTTCTTCATTGTGTTATGCTTTTCTTATTTTTATTTTTAGGAAGAATGAGCCTTTATTTTATTTTTTAATGGAATGAAATATACTGTGGAATAATTTGGTTTGTCTTGTTTGCAGCACATGTTTTAGATGGAACAAATTTTGAGTCAAAATTACAAAGTATAAATAATTGGAAAATGGAAAAATAAAACAGTTATACTGCAGTATGGTTTGAGAAAATTGATTTTTCACTATAATTGTTAAATTGCTATTTAGATTAGAGAGAAATGTAAGAATGATCTGTAAAACATCTAGTCTCTCAGTATACACTGAGGAAATATAAAACAGCCTGAGGGAGATAGAAATGGAAATGCTCCTGTAGCACTTTTCCACATTACTGTTTATGGGGGACTTGTGCTCTACTGTTCTTGTGTGTGTGTGTGTGTGTGTGTTTTAATGGATATGCTTTTTAAAATTCTAGTTTAATTAAATTTAACTATTTTTTTTGGTATATTTTTAATTATATCTTGATTTTAGTGAGCAACTTTGAGTCCCAAGGTTGGAGAAGAAGCAAGATAGAGATAAACAAAAGAAAATAATAAAAATAACTAAATAAAAATAAATAACATGTAGACTAATGCATACTACTGTTTTTGAAAGCTGCAGGCTATCATTTGCAAGAAGCATGTTCCCAGACTTACCAGGGAGAATCATTTGTGAGTCACAACAGGCAGAGACAATTTTCTCCAACTATGGACCTTTCCCCTTCCTG
This sequence comes from Gambelia wislizenii, assembly GCA_030847615.1. Lineage (NCBI taxonomy): Eukaryota > Metazoa > Chordata > Lepidosauria > Squamata > Crotaphytidae > Gambelia > Gambelia wislizenii. Next base: position 294,772,903 of record JAUMIR010000003.1, read on the forward strand.
GACTCTGGGGAAGGGCAAAACAAAACAAAACCAAAAACATTGCCAATAAGGATCTAGCTGTTGGCTGTTGGGAGGACTCAAAGGAGCTTCACTGTACACTCTTTTAGAAACCAGTCTCCTACTCACCTCTCATCAATCAGCATGGAGCCTTATCCCAACCATCCCTCCATTTTTCTCTTCATGGTTTTGTGGCTCTGTGTGTCTGTCTCTGTGTGTGTGGCATATGCAAATCTTTATAGAACATGTAATTTTTGTCATAGTGTTGGGCAGTTTTTAGTATCAGACTTGGAATCAGAGATATAGCTTTGGATATCTGTCAAACTCAGTTGGGGGGGTCTTGTTATGGGACCTCGAGGGTATGGACAACCAGACCTACATCCAGCTCAGGAGAAAGACAGTTTTGCCTCACCCTTAGGTGGTAGGAGAAACATGCAGTGGCTTCTGTCCATGTGGAATCCTAGGTCAGTCATTCTAAAGGGTGAGTTATTTCCAAATGCAGTAGGCAGCCTGAGTGATTGGTTCCCATTCGTCAGCAGACAGGCCAGCCAATGCCTAGAACTGGACCAGTGCTGGGGTGAGTTCTCTATAGTTGTAACCAAGAAAAGTTGTGGCCTGTTTTATTCCAGCAAATGCAGTTTCTGTCATTATAGCTAAGCAGAACCTCTAACTCACAAATACAGCTCTCACTTTCTTCTCATCTCTCACTGTCATCTTTAAACCCCATGTATTGGTAGATGTTTTCCCCCTGTAACTCCCATCTTCTCTCACCATTGGCCAAGTGAAGTTTAGGGTTCTTCCCTCTCTTATTACATGCCTATACCTTTTAGCGCTTGTAGAATAGAAACCAGTCGGTGATTGTTAATTATTGACACAGCCGACAAGGATATGATCTTCAACATTTGATAGAGAAGTCTGTTTTCCTCAATATGTATGCACACACACACACACACACACACACACACATTTCTTTCATAGAAGGTGCTCAGGGCCCTCTTTTCCTGTCATGATTAAAATGTATGTTTACTCAGAAGTGAATGCAGTTAAATCCCTAATAAAGTGTAGCTAAATTTGCAAATCTGTGTGCAATTCCATGGGAGTTGTCCCAGGCTGCTGCCACATTGCAAAAATAATGCAATTTGACACCACTTTAACTATCATGGCTCCATCCTATGGAATTCTGGGATTTGTAGTTTGTTGTGGCACCAGAGCGATCTGTCAGAGAAGGATAAATAGCTCATAAAACTACAGATCCCATAATTCCGTAGCATAAGCCAAGGCATTTGAAGTGGTGTCAAACTGTATTATTTCTGCAGTGTGGCAGCAACCCCAATAAACAAAGTAGGATTCAGTGCTAAACAACCATACATAGTATTGTGCTGTGAGATTGACATGAAAGGATTCAAAAACATGGGAAAAATCCACCCATGCTGGCCAGTATTTGTGGACATTTGGGGACAAAAATGTTTTTGGGGTTTTTTTTCCTGCATCCCACAGGTGTTGGTCTTGGGTGGGAGGGAATAATGCAGGACCCTAGTCTCCTATAGATGTCATATGATGAGCCTAGTGTATATACTGCATAGTAAAACAATTTCATTTCATGTTCTGAAAGGAATGCAATGAAATCTGGGAGGAAAAATGAAAAAGTAAAAGGGAGGAAAAAAGAAGAATTTAATCTCAGCCTCAACTTGAAAACTGCAGATAGTAAAACAAACATGTACAAATGATGTATAATTGTTGCATTAAGCTGATGGAAGGAATTTCTCATTAATTTTCAAGGAGACTTTTATAGTTCAAAGTTGCTCATAAGCCGTAGTGAATGCTTAGATTTTCCTTGGGATTTTTCCAGGCTGTGAGGCCGTGTTCTGGAATAGTTTCTTTCTGTAGTGAATGCTATTTGAAAACCTATGTGTATATCACAGTAATAAAACTATAGGGGAATGTTTGTTGGGAAATATTTGTGGTTGCAATTTAACTTTCCCTTACAGCATTATTCATAATCCTTTAAAAATATTAAAATATTGTATTATGTCTGTGTTTTTTATGGCTTTACATTGGACAACTTCTTTTAGACTTAAACTAGATAGAAACACTTCAACAAGTAAACAAAGACAAATATGGGGAAAATTCAACTAATTCATCCTTTTTCAGTCTTTTCTCATTCTACTGTCTGAATCAAAGTCTTTCATGGATGATGGACATGTAGATATACTCTGCATGTAGAATGTTGAAAGGGAACAATGGTTTTCTCATTCATTTCCATTTTATATCTCTCACATTACTCCTTTTTCATTTGTTTAAATTCTATTTGTTTTTTTCCCTTTCATCTGCTATCAGTTAACCCATTTTTACTGTTCATTTGTTCTGATTTTCCTATTTCTGTGGGAGACCCAAACAACCTTCTACTACATATTCCTTTAGTGTTTTCATTCTATTGGTATGAAATTCTCAGGCTTTCTACTAATTGCTCAGAGCATAATATGGTCATGATTCCAGACTCATTTTAGAGGCAGTTAAAATAGCCTCTAGCACATCCTACAATCAGTCTGTTCCTTCCAATGTGAGACCCAGCTGAAATTCTCTCATTTTGCACATCAGTGATACAACTTCCTATTTGATTGAATTTTTAATGCATTCTATTACCTCTCTAAGAGATGAGACCTGCCATGTTGACAGCAAGTCAAAAAGGGCCATCAACAGAGCCAAATTGGTGTCTAAGTAAAGCTCAAATTTGTCATTTTTATGTGTCCTTTCCTCATAATATTTCTATAACCAATAAAGCCTTCCCAATTTTTCAGCTATAGTGCTTTTCTCTCTTCTTCTTTTCCTGTCACCATGTCTTCAAAGGTACATTGTGTGGTCCAGATGACCCATACACAAAATGAAGGGACAAGACATAACAAAGGGAGCAGTGAAGTGAATGGGAATTCACTTTCCACATTAATTTACATTTCCCCACTTCTGGTTCCAGCTTTTTTAAAAAAAATGAATGGGGCTGACTCAGTTTCATTGATTTTTAACCCTTATGTATCAGGATGGGACATTTGGGTCCTTAGAATCATGCTGTGTTACAGAATCTACACAGACTCAGATATACAAGTATGCATTCTACAACAGTGACATCTGCACAATAGTATACAACACCCCCAAATTTCAAACACTTGTTATGCATAGTGGTTTCTTTCCTATAAACAACCACCCACCCACCCACCCACCCAAGGCTGTGAAAAAAAATAGTTTCAAGGAACCAAATATGTGTGTGTGTGTGTGTGTGTGTGTGTGGTGTGTGTTGTCATAGTGATAATTTTGCTCCCAGAGAATGTAACATATTAGGACAAAATCATTCCATGGCATTTCTCAGCAAATCATGATGCGGTCAATCTGAAGTGATGTGTTTTAATTGCCAGTAGGTAGCCCCATTGTAATTTTAAGAAACTAAAATTTCATCCATTTTTGGGACATTAAAATTAAGTGCGGTCAGTTAAAAGACCTACAATATAAGAAATGTAGATGTTGTTTTATCTTATCTTACCTGATTTTATCTTTATTCCACTTTGTGTTTTCTGGCTTTAGGTGTATTGGTGGAACACAATTCTGCACACAGCAGTACTCTGTCAAGGAAAATGGGCATTGGAGTCATATTATGTCCATGATCATTTTTCAGCTACGCAAAAGACTATTGTCTCATTAGGCCTGTAATTGTCCAGGCCAAGCCTTGTCTGTGTTTTGCTAGAGATTAAACAACAGTGAGGTCATTTCCATGTTGACTGGGAAAATGTCCAGGTGCTGTTGTGCTAATGTTTTGTAACCTTATCTCACTCATTCCCATGCTGAAGGCTGTGAAAGTCTGAGATTGTTATTGCCGGCCGATTGCGGAATAAAGAGACCACACGCATGAAACGGGGTGAAACAAAATGATTTTTATTTGAAGCAACCTATTTAAATCCCTTCTAAGATCTTCAACAGGGGGAGGCAACCTGGTGAGGGACCAGCTGAGGCAGTAGGTCTATACTGGACCACACCCCTCAGCCTTCCCTGATGAACACCTGGGTCCTGGATAGGAACCCCAGTTGCCTGGGGTTGCTACCCAGCCGGCCCACATCTGGAAGGTGAACCCAAAAGTCCCTCACCCAATCCCCACGAATTGGGTTGAAGGATTATCCTTTAGGCCAACCCCAAGGCGGGTCTCCTTCTATCCCCTTAGGCCCCAAGACCTGAAGTGGCCCTTCCAGAGACCCTACCTTCACCGAAAATTGGTGCCAAGGTGCCCACCGAAGCTACGTCTCCCCCTTTCCCACCACAGAAAGGGGCAAGCGCCTGCTTAGTCCCTTTCCCCCACCAGCTCGTCCAATAGGTTCCTCACCCCCTGCTGAAGATCATTCAAGAACATCAAATTTCCAGCGTCCGAAAGGTGAACCCCATCAGCTCTGTAGAGCTCGGGCCTTTTGGACACAATGTCAGGGTGTGGAAGGTAATATCCGAACCCTTTATACATAGCATTCTTAATTTCCCTGTTGGCACCCCTCCGGGCCTTGTCCAACGATCGTGGATCGCCTTCCCCTCTCCATTGCAGCCTAGGCAGCATGGCGGACCACATGATGGTAACTGCAGGCCACCTCAACTTGATCAATCGCATGTCATGGATCGCCTGAAGGACAAGGGCCTTACCCTTCAACAGGCCTAAATCATTTCCCCCTAAATGCCAAACCAAAACGTTAGGTGGAGGCCCTTGGCGCTCCTCAAAAAGCAGTGGCAACAGGCAACACCAACGTAAACCCCTTTTCCCCAACCACTCAACTGTTGCCCCAGTCCCCAACCCCAGGTGAGGTCCATAGTGACCCAGTCGGGCCTGCCAGGCCTCCCAGTACACCATACTGTGGCCACAGATCAACACCCGCAGCCTCACCGACATCGACCTAGAATCTGAAAAACAAAAGGGGAAGATAACTAGTTAGTAAGTCAATGGACGCACGTAACGCCGATAGGAGGAGGACCTCCATCGGCCAATCCCTTGGATTGCAGCTGACGGCATTGCCCATTGCAGAGGCCATGGAAGCAGCTCCTATACGGAAGGAGTGGGTGGCAAAATGCACCCCTTGATGACCCAACTTACCTAGCGCTTTAGCCGTCAGCATCCAGAACTTGTATTTGGTCAGTGGGGAAAAATCCACATGCACAAAGAGAGGGCCTGGGCGTGGCCCCCGACTACCTAAAAATTGATGTAAAGCCCTAAGCGGACATAACTCGGGGTCACTGCATGGCAGCAACCAATAACGCTTGCCTTTTCCACGCTGATCCGTTTTAGAAAAGCGCAGGGTTAGGGTAACCTGGCGTCCTTCCATAATGATGTCCCTCAATTCCAAAGCTCGATGAGAAGCATCCGTCCTGGATGCCAGCACGAGCTCGTTAATGCATAGAGCTCAAAAGAAAAAAAGGCCGTCAACGCAGCTGTGTGAAAAAGAAGCACCTCATATGGAGACTTACAAATGTCTAACCAAACATTTGCCAACCCTTTCAAAATGGCGGGGGAAATCGGGACCCTACTGTCTGCCCTACGTCCCCGTTCCCTGGACCACCCTTCCAGGGCTTTCCTAAGATGGAAATCACCCGTACTATCTGGGACACCCTGGGCTTTAAGCCAAAATGCAATTGCTGAAAGCCTAATCTTAATGTATTGTGGAGATAAGCCCTTACAATAGAGGGAAACGCAAAACTGAAAGAGGTGCTGAAAAGGGATTGGAACGCCGTGTCCAAAGTCTGACTGCTTCCTGAACTGAAAAAATTCACGTAAGGCCCTGGCATACCCTTTTTTAGTGCTTGGTGCCATGGACATACCTAGTGCCCTTACGAGCTCAACCTCCCAAGCCTCTACAGGCTTGCCGGCATTGGATCGCCCTCGGGTGCTGCGTCGGGGGCCAGCTCTCTGAAGCGCTCCATCTGCATGCGGGAAAGAGGGTCAGCAATTCCATTGTTAATGCCCACCACATGACGAGCCACAAAAAGAACATTAAACTTCAGACACTGTAACGTAAAGGCCCTGACAAGCATCATCATCCAAGGGGATTTCGAGGTAAGGGAGTTTATCACTTGAACGGTTGCCATGTTATCGCATCAAAAGTGCACAGATGAATTTGCTAACTCTTTAGCCCAAATGGTGGCTGCCACCAAAATTGGGAAGAATTCCAAAAATGTCAAATCAGCAACAATACGTGAGGTAGCCCAGTCAGGAGGCCACCTGCTTGCACACCACCGTCTCCTGAAATAAACTCCAAACCCTGTGGACCCAGCCGCGTCTGAAGGAATCTGAAAATTACCTTGTAGTTTCCGATCCTCACGCCAAAAAGAGACGCTATTAAAATGTTCTAAGAACTGTTGCCAAACAAGCAAGTCAGCCCTAACATCCCTAGTTAAACGGATTAAAAAGTATGGCTGACTTACACCCTTAATGGCGTCACATAGTCGGCGAAGGAAGGCCCTGCCCAGTGCTACTACCTTGCACGCGAAGTTCAAGTGTCCTATAAGGACCTGAAAGTCACGCAATGTAGCCTTATGCCTAGTCAAGAACAGGGAAACTCTATCCCGCAGATCGGCGACTTTAGCCTCTGACAATCGACAGTGTTGGTTGACCGTGTTGATTTCGACACCCAGAAAAGTCAACACTTGGGAGGGACCTTCTGTTTTTTCAGGTGCTAGGGGGACCCCCAGTTCACCCGCCATCGCTTCAAATTGACGTAACAAATATAAGCACTGGCCAGATTGATAGGGTCCTATCAACAAAAAATCATCTAGATAGTGGACAACGCTACACAAGCCAGTCCTGGCCTTCAAAGCCCATTCAAGAAAGGGGCTGAATGTTTTGAATGCATTGCACGAAACTGAACAGCCCATGGGGAGAGCGCGGTCCATGTAAAATTGTCCCTCAAACTGGAAACCTAACAATTCAAAGTCTTCTGGATGAACTGGAAGAAGGCGAAAGGCAGATTGAATATTGCACTTTGCCAACTCAGCTCCCCAACCCTGTAATCGAACTGCCCTGATGGCCATATCAAAAGATATATACCTTACGGTACATAGATCATGGGGAATAAAGTCATTCATCAAATCCCCTTTTGGGTATGACAAATGGTGAATGAGCCTAAACTCCCCCGGGGCCTTTTTGGGCACCACACCCAATGGGGATACTCTGAGGTTGGGAACCGGAGGACTGGGAAAAGGACCTAAAACACGACCCTCGTTAACTTCTTTTTTAATTTTCTCCCTAACAACGTGCTCCATATCAATAACCAATTTTAAATTGCGGGCCCAAATGGGGTGCCTAACACCCTGAAATGGAATCCTAAAACCAAACTGAAAACCCTCAAGTAGATATTTAGCGGCTTTTTTGTCAGGATAGACAAGAAGCCATCGCCGCAGCACCTCATTGTTGATTGGCTGGGTCCCTTTCTGAGGGTGAGAGGTAGTGGTGCCACTCCTCCCTCCTTGATTGGCCCCACCATCACGGGCAGCCAGCTTGCCCCTTGGGCAATTCCGAAAGGAATGCCCCCCGCTACATATGGAGCACTCATGGTTAAGTCTACAGGGTTTCCTGGTACAAAATCCATGGGAACTAAATTCCCAACAAACCTGTTTGGTGGCCAGAGCTGTGCTGGTGGGCAACTGAGCCGCTGGGGTGCCAGATGACTTTACCAGGTGTCCACTATGGGTCTTTTCCCCCTGGATTGGATGAGCCGGATTCATAAGCTGCATCCATAACTGCAGATGCATTATATCCCATCTCAAAGAAGGGTAAATAGCAGCCCTCATCCTAAAAGCCTCATCGTATAGGAGCCATGCAGGACCTGCAAAGTTGCCATACGCCCTGTGAATTATATCCAAATATTGAAACAAGACAGCTGCACGATGAGGATGAGCTTTTACCACAACCCTGGCACAAATGAGAAACCCAGAAAGCCAATTGGTCCAGTTCCTCTCTATATTTTCTTTTCCTCAATTTTTCCTTATCCTTCTCATCCATGTCGTCCTTATCTTTCTTTTCCACTTCTCTATAAAGCAAAGTAAATAAGTCGATATATTCCCCTCTAACCATCTTATCCCTTGTAGATTGAAGCAAGTGGTCACCCAATGGAAGGGACATCTCACTAAATGGAATGGCAGAGTAAGCCACTGCCTCATAGCCCAAACTTGGGGCCATACCTGGCGGGCATTGGCCCAACCCTGGGTGACTAACCAGCGATCCAAGCGCGTAGGGTGACCAAAGTGACCATTGTGATGTGGCCCAATTCGGCACCTGTGGGTGCATAGGCCATGGTGACTGCGCTGCCTGCATACCTGAATCCCTAGGTGTAACATTTTGTGTGAGGGGAGACCAATGTCCCCAAGGCCAAGCCATTCCAGGGAGAGGGGTTGGCGGATCGTTAGGTAACTCACCTGAGGTCCCTGGGATTACATTCTTGGGTGCAGGTGGTTCCTGAGGAGTAACAGGAGGCAAATTAGCGCCCGCCAAATCACCTGCTGGGTCAGACCCTGACGCTCCATCCGGATGTATGTTCCGTTCCAATGCCTCTAAATGAGAAAGAATATCATCAGCAAATTTCCTCTTTTTACCATGGCTACCAGCCTTCACCACTTCATCAACCTGAACACCTTGTATCTTTTCCAGATGTTGAATCCTGGCTAATATTGCCGGCCAAGGGATGTGATCCTCCTCATTGCTAGAAGAGGGAGGATCAAGACTAATTGGTATTTGGGGGGGGCTGTTTAACAGCCCACCCCTTCCCTTTACTGCCTCCTTTCCCTTTGCATGATGCCATCATGCAACACCCAATGAACTAACTGCAATACAAAACAGAACTTAGCACTGCAACTAGAATTGCTGGAAATATGTGACTGCTGTTAATGATGATGTTAATATCATGCGATCAACAAAACAACCCCAAAAACAGCCCACAGCAATGTTGTTGTTGTTGTTGTTGTTGTTATCAAGATGGAGCAATGGTCCAGTTGCAGCAACAAGTATGAGCAACAATCAGTCAACAAAATGGCTACCCCCACACAGAATGAGGCCACAAAATGGCTGCCACCCAGGCCCTATCCCACTTAGGGCAACTGTCACTGTAGGAAGCCCCCTGGTGGCCCACCAGAGGAACCAACCCAAGGCAAAATAATAAACAGCCCAAACAGCCCCCTGGTGGTCTGCCAAAACACAGTGACTAAGAACAGGGAGGGGGTGGCAAAACCAACATTCAACGATGGTGAACAATGGCCCCCTGTGGCCCGCCCAAACACCCGACTAAACTAACCCCCCAGTAAGAACGTCAGGTAAGGCGATCAAGAGAGTGGGGGGTAGCCCAAAAAAAAACCCCTCCAAATGAGGAAGGGGCAGCAAAGGCCCGCTACAGGCCCCCAGACCACAAATGGGACGGTAAAACCGGCCCAGAAACTTGCAGGAGAGCCCCCAAACTGCAACAAAACTAACTCCCCAGTAGGGAATGGCGGGGGAGGAATGACCAAGTCAAGGCAAATGGCAGGGAGGAACAACCAATAATGGCGGGGGAGGAAAGTTAGGGCAAATGGTGGGGGAGGGCTAATTGGGGGGGCATTAGGACCAATCCCCCGGACGAGACTCGGCCCAAAAAGCCGGCAGTAGCTGGCAACAGTTAGCGACATGGCGAACGATGCACCCCGCCCCACCCCAATACTCCCTGACAAAAACGTTCGCGAAGCCCTCCGCCTGCACCAGACGAAAGCAGGGAGGGGTGGGGTTCACCACCACCAGCCAGCCGCTCATGCAGCTCCCGGGTCCGACCACAGCCGTGATGGACCCCAAAAACACCCGCAGAAGCCCAAAGCAGGAAGGCGACACCGAGCACCCTGCCAGCAAACCGCTGGTACTCGCAGCTATCCCCTTCAGTCTGGGCGAACCGCTAGCGATCTCACTGATCGCTAGAACTGAAGAGGAGGAAGAGAGGGGAGGCAGTGCTTTTATAACCTCTGGGCCCGCTCCTCATCCTCCGTCGCAGGTGACGCTGCCTGTGACGAAATAAATGGTCTCAACTCCGCAAGAACGGCGGCAAAGGCGGCTTCCCTGCACTATCGGCTCTGCCGAACGGCGGGGAGCCGGATTGTTTTGGTTTTACACTGAACCTGCTGTCTTTTAATCTGTATTGAGACACTGACAGAGTCTGTCAGACACAGAGAGGATCTGTAAGACAGAGAAGGAGAGTTAGAATGATTTTTCTTAAGCTCTGTAGCTTGGCTTGCAAATAGCCAAGATGTATTCTGTTTCAGTAGTGTGCTTTAGATATTCCAAATAAAGCCTGTAAAGGACTTTTTTTTTTTTTTTTGGTTCTGTCTCCATGTTTTACACCAAGTATGCAAACTGGGGCCCACCTTCCTCATTTTTTTGCTATTACTCTGCTAATTGTACTTTCTATTCATGCATGATTAGGAAGGCTGCATTCTATGACATACTCCTCTAGAAACAAGGCATTTTTAAAAATCAAAATATGCATTGGAATGTTCATGGTGTTCAGAAAATAGTCCACAACTCACATTATGCAAGCCAGGAAAAAAAAAATCTAATTCATGTGCAGGTTAAATGAATGTGTCATGTAGTTTTGTCCTACTCTAAGAGCCAAACTACACTGCAGGTAGGTGTGTGTATCTTTTCACCATTTTTTTATTTCTATTTTTTTAAGGAAGAGAAAAAATATATCCAGTGCTTAAATGTCTCAGATGAGAAACAACAATAAACTGTGGATATAATTTTGAACACATAAACAGCTATTTCTCACACCCCATGAACTCCCATTCCTCTGCTGAAACCCACAGCCTCTATGTTACTAGTGTTGGATAAAAATGAATCAGACTCTATACACATGGCATAAGTAGAATTTCCATACATCCCAAGATTTGTTTTCAGAAAATTCACGGTACCTTGAATATTACACATTTGCCAGTAGGATAGTTGTGAGAAGTAAAATGTGCACCAAAATGGCATATTTTAAAATGACAACAGTGATAATTGAAAATAAGTAAACAGAAACATGCTTGAACTGGATATGGAAATTTGTGCAAATTCAGTAAAATTTGCAAAAAAGAGGACAAATTAGGAAATAATAATAATAATAATAATAATAAAATGTATTTGTATTCCGCCCCTCTTCACTGATGATGGTGCCCTTGTTGCCCACACAGAAGCAGCTCTGCAACGCCTAACATCCTGCTTCGCAACAGCTGCAGAGCTGTTTGGGCTGGAAGTCAACCTGAAGAGAACAGAAGTTCTTTACCAGCCTGCACCACAGGACGAACACCACCATCCCCACATTGCCGTCGGCAAATCTGTGCTCAAGTCCGTTCAGCAGTTCATCTACTTGAGAAGCATCATCTCCTCAGATGCCAAGATTGACAAAGAGATCGATCACAGATTAGCAAAGGCATATAGCGCATTTGGAAGACTTCACAAAAGAGTCTAGAGTGATAAACACCGAATGTTACTGTCCCTGAGCAAGCAGGGATCACCAGCATTGAGGCCATTATATTGAGAACACAGCTGTGCTGGGCAGGGCACGTTTCTAGGATGGAGGACCATTGCCTCCCAAAAATAGTACTCTACAATGAACTTGCCATGGGTCAGAGTAAGCGGGGCGCTCCAAAAAAACGATACAAGGACTCCCTGAAACAACATCTCAGGCTTGGCCAAATTGATCACCAAGAATGGTCCGCCCTGGCCTCACATCAGAAGGCATGGAGGCGCACTATCCACAATGCTGCAGCCTTATTTGAGAACTCACGCTGTACAAGTCTTGAAGAGAAATGACAACGCAGAAAGAATCGCAACCTGGAAACATCACCCAAGGACTTGTTTATGTCAGATTGTCCTTTTCAGTCATCAGTGCGCTTGCAGAAAGTGCAGGATGAGTCCTTCCTGCATTTTCATTTGCGAAGAAAAGCCAGAGAAAGAGAGATTCCGCCCCTCTACAAAATACAGCTTATAGCATTAAAATACACACACAAACCCCTCCATCCCACCCACCCCTTAAAATACAATTAAATAATTAAACATTTAAAGCATACTTAATAATTACTAAAAATACTAAAAACAACACAATAAAAAGCTGGATGGGATCAGACTAATAAGATTTTTTCTCTCTGATGGCCGGGTATCTATTCAGGAAAGGCCTTCTGGAAGAGATCCATCTTAAGAGCTTTTTAAAAGCTATTTAAGGTTGTAATGTGATGGATCTCATCCAGAAGGCCATTCCATAATCTGGGAGCAATAGCTGAAAAGGTCCTCTGGGAGGTCAAGGAGAGCCTAGTTTTTAAAGGTTGCAGCAGATTCCTCCCAGAGGACCGGAGTGCACAGGGAAGATTATATGGAAGGAGGTGGTTCTGAAGATAGGTTGGACCCAAACCATTTAGGGATTTAACCAACACCTTGTATTGGGCCCAGAAACTAATGGGCAGCCAGTGAAGTGATCTTAAGATTGGTGTTATATGGTCTGTTCTAGATGTACCTGAGAGCAGTCTGGCTGCCATATTCTGTACTAGTTGAAGTTTCCAGACCAAGCACGAGGCTAGCCCCATGTACAGTGCATTACAGAAATCAAGATGAGAGGTTACCAGAGCATGTACCATGGTCTCAAGGTCCCCGGCTTCCAGGAAAGGGCGTAGCTGGTGGATCAGCCAAATCTGATAACAGTTGCTCACTACTGTCACATTTACCTGATTTGTCATCCAGAGTGATGAGTCCAGGAGTACCCCCAAACTGTGAACACAGTCCATGGAGGAGAGTGTGACTCCATCCAGGACTGGAGGTTGTATCCTAGTACCTGCGTTCAGGGCTGCTACCACAAGAACCTCCATTTTGTCTGGATTCAGCTTCTATTTGTTTTTCCTCATCCAGTCCATTGCTGCCCTAAGACAAGCATTGAGAGAAGAGAGACCATCTGAAATCAGAGCTGAAGACTGAGTCATGGAGAAATATATCTGGGTGTCATCAGCATACTGATAACAACCCACCCCAGGCCTCCAGATGATCTCTCCCAGCGGCTTCATATATATGTTGAATAGCATCAGGGACAGGATGGCACCTTGTGGGACACCACAATTAAGTTCTTTCCTTGCAGAGCAACTGTCCCCAAGCATCACCCTCTGGAATCTACCTGAGAGGAAGGAGCGGAACTACTGCAATGCAGTGCCTGTGATTCCTAACCTTCTCAGATGATCCAAGAGTATGTGGTGTTCTATTGTATCAAAAGCTGCTGAGAGATCCAGTAACGCCAACAGGGTCACATTACCTCTGTCTATGTTCTGGTGGAGGTCATCATTTAAGGCAACCATGGCCATCTCAACTCTGAATCCTGTCCTAACGCCAGTTTGAAATGGATCTAGATAATCGGTTTCTTCCAAGACAGCTTAGAGTTGAAGAACAATTGCCCTCTCAATCACCTTGCTCAAAAAAGGTAATAAGGACCCTGGACTATAGTTCTTCATATCCAGAGGGTCAAGGGAAGGTCTTTTTAGCTGTAGTCTAACTGCCGCTTCCTTCAAGCAAGATGGAACATGACCTTCCCTAAGGGATGCATTGATGATGTCCCTGAAGAACATCCTCAAGGCATCACCCCCCTGGATGTCCAGACATGAAGGGCAAGGGTCTGAGGGCAGGTGGTCTTCCTCACTCTAACAAGGAGTTTGTCCACATCATTGGTACTTACAGATTGAAACTGATCCAGTATAACCTCATCAACAGAGTTACTAGACACGTCATCAATTGAATCTGCTCCAACCCCGGCATCCAAATTGGCTCTTATCTGAGAGATTTTATCTGCAAAGAAGTTGTTAAATGCATCACAGCAGGCCATTGTTGGGTTTAGTAATGAGTTCTGCACAGGTGGAACCTGTGTCAGTTCCCTAACCACTCTAAACAGCTCTGCTGGGTGAGACTCTGCAGATGCAATCCGTGCAGAAGAAGGATTTCCTCACTGCATGTATTGCTTCGCTATAGGAACGAAGAAATTTCCTATGACGAGTCTTGTCAGACAAAAGCTGAGTTTTTCACCAGATGCACTCTAGTCATTGTCCAACCCGCTTCATCTTCCTAAGTTCTTCAGTATACCATGGATGGTGATTTGAAGCGGGTTGGAGAGGACGCTTGGGAGCGATCATGTCGATAGCCTTGGTAAGGTTGGTGTTCCAGGTACTGACCAAGGCTTTGACAGAATCACCGGTGTTGCCAACCAATAAACCCTCTAAGGCTTTCTGGAATCCAATTGATTCCATTAGCCTTCGAGGGTGGACCATTCTAATAGGTCCTCTACCCCTGACAGGATGGACAGTGGTTCTGAGTTCAGCCTTGATCAGGAAGTGATCCGTCCATGATAAAATGGTGGTTTTATTCACCTCCGCCCACGGATATTCCTGTTCCATACTAAAGACCGCATTGGGGGTATGGCCGGTACAATGAGTAGGCCCATCGACCAATTGGGATGGGCCCATCGACCAATTGGGATAGGCCCATGTTTGTCATGGACTCCATGAACTCCCAAGCCGCACCTGATAGATTTGACAAATTGGTTTCAAGTGGGATGTTGAGGTCACCCAGAACTAACAGTTTGGGCGACTCCAACAGCAACTCTGAGACCAGTTGTGTCAACTTGGTTAGGGAGTCTGTTAGACAACAGTGTGGATGGTATACTAACAGATGGAAAAAATATTTACACATGAAAGAATTTTAACTGGGGAAGAAAACGCAAGAGATATGATCGTGCATCATGCTTGTGGGGTGTAAATCTGCACTCACATACATAAGTGGTGCCTATGCTATGCCATTTCTTCCATGGAATACCAACATAGTGTTTAGTGTATTTCCAATCTCAGTGTTGTTATATTCTTGTTACATTCAACATACTGGTAAGTAGTTACAAGCCATCTAAGAATGTGCAACTGCACAAATGAGGATCACCTGATAAGTAGAATGTACATGACCTTACCTGATCATTAGATGACATATGCTCATTTTTTTACTCTGAAGTAGATCTTTGTGGAGTAAACAGATGTCTGCCAAACCATAATCTCTGCAACCTCTACACTACTGTACTACTAAGCTTGATTTGAAACCCCTTTCCTTTCTACCTGAAGACTTTTGTCTAGGCAGCAACATTACCCTTTCTGTTGCTTCTCTGAACTGTTTTTTCCCTTGTTGCAATCCTGCTTGTATTTGTCCCTTCTCTCAAGTGCTTTCTAACTTTGCTTCCTGCTTCCAGCAAAAGGGAAACTTAATCAGAGGCTTTTCATCACCAGAAGAGTTGCTGAACAACAATGGACCTTTGCAATATCTTTGCTTCTACCTACAAAACTACAATATATATGTTTATTCTTCATTACATAGACAAACTTTGTAAGCATGTAAAAAGACTTGCAGTAGTTTTTGGTTTTTCTTAATTGAAAATCAGGGCTTGAATTTGAAGTGGAAAAATAAGAAGTGGCTGATTAACCCCTTTCTGCTAGTCATTAGTTGTTCTTCAAATGCATACTCCTTCATAAGCACTTTGCCTAGAAGGATTTCAGTTGTGTATTTCCTTAGAAAGGTAATTATATGCAACTTCCAAAAACAGCAAAAGTGGTCAGCTCTTTTTATTTCACCATGAAGAAACTGGAGCTCCATTCACTTCCTCTTTCATTGCCAGGAAGTGTTTGCTGAGAAAGCAAGGTGGGTGCAGCATGGGGAGTTCTTTTTGCTGGCAAAAAAAATGGAAAAGTTATGCTGGCAAAAGAACAGACTTGGGGGGGGGGGTGATAAAGTCCATTGTTTCATATTGAAGTTTTTTTTCTTTTTCTTTTGATTCCCAGCTTTCCTCTTGGTGAATTTAGGAGCTTCATGGAAATATTCCAGCTGTTATCAAAGTGTTTTCCAGTATTTCAGATGGTCCTGCAGTGGCACCCAGGATGATTCTTCTGTGCCAGTTTATTTCATTGAACTTGTCTTCATTCTGATGAGCTCTCAGTCTGTATGTTAAATTTTCAAGCAGAGCTGGGGTGTGTGTATATAAGTGCTAAGTGAGAAAATGTTTACAATCATTTCTTCCCATTTCCCTCCTGCTTCCTGAGATAGTGTTTTTGTTACACTCTGCCACTCCAAAACAAAACAAAAACCCATCACCACCTCCAGGAATATTAGTGTATATATTGGTGTTTGAGATGTACTTTGACCCATAACATTTTTCCTTGTACTTTGACTACAGATATGATTATGCTACTTTATGCTACTTTAGCAACGTGGCATGATACAATTCTCTTCTAATCAGACTTTTGTAATCAGTCCCAAAGAAACTTCAGGCAAGCTATTTGAGATGTCAGAATCATGGATGTATCTATCAGGAAAGATTTGCTTTTGAAAACACTATGGGAAGGCTTTCATGTTTCCCCCCCCCCCATGCTTTATATGAATTGCTGAAAGGTTCTCATATCTTTATATATAGGTATCATTTTGTACCAGGAACATCTTTGAGTCCTTTTCACCTTCATTGTAGTCTTTAGAAATAAGTATTAATCTCTGAATCAGCAGGGAATCTATTCTCTAGAGGTTGCTAGGTGTACATCACTTTTGGTGTAAGAGCTTACTTTCTATAGAATGGAATATGACCTTGAGAAAGAGAAATAAAGCATATTGCTTTTAAAATATAAGAGTAGTCTGCTCTAGAAAGCATCCTTTTTTTAAAAAAAAAAAGGTGATATTTCAGTTCTGAGAACAGAGATTCTACTTATTTAAGCTGTCATATTAGTTATCTCCAAATACATACTTGTGTAATAGCCCATTAGATTCCCATCATAAATTGATCATAATATGCTCTACTTAAATGACTACAAAATGGTGGGGAGATATATGGAAACAAGCCTAATCATTCAATCAGCAGTCTTTGCCATCTCCATCACCCGCTTTGCAACCTGCTACCTTTGGACAACATTGTTTCATTTCTAGTGGTGGAAATTGTTTTTTTAGTAGGCTGTTTTGAAATTCAGACTCAATCACATTCCCAGTGAAGCTACTGCTGCTCAGATGGGATATAAATGTCTGCCATCAACATCTCAGCAAGCAACCAAGTTCTTCTTTCCTTCCCTTTCTACTTCCTTAGCAGCAGCAGTAAGGATTGTAGCATTTGAACTCTAAAACTGCAGCATTTCAACTGTCATATACCCTGGGAAAATTGCAAAGGCCTGGGTTTAAACAGCTATTCTGGAAATGTCATTCCTGGGCATCTGATGTACATAGCAAAGATCTGGGTGTTGTGGGAAAATTTACTTCCCAAGCAGAGCTTGGAAATAATTAGTTGATGAACTCATTAAATTATTGACTCATTTTTTTCTACCATCATGGCCCAACTTAGTAGATTTCCACTGTAACACTGTTATTAATCCTATGTTTTACTGTGTTAATTAACTCCAGAAATTCATTAAACTGGGCAGTTCTTCCTTTGGTAGAATCAGCAAAACAGGAAAGTCTAGGGACAAGAATGACTAGGACTTGATGAAGTGCATCACATGGCTTTGTTACTATACAGCAGAAGAAGAGCTGGGTAATAATCTAAGAACTGGGCTTGGGGACAAAACTGAAAAAAAGAAATTAAAAGTACTGCTATGGAATGAAATGGGATGCAGGACTGATTTGTTTGCTTTGACCCCATGTAGACATGGCCCTTAGAGAACGCCAGGCTCTTTTGACCGAAAGGTAGTGTCTATGTTGTCCCCACCTATTAGCTTGTGTTTCTTTCTGGGGAGTGGAGGTATATTATGACTCTCCTAAATTCTACTATGTTGATTTTAATCTGGTTTCTATTGTATATTATTCTGTAATATACATTATTGCACAAACCTTTTGAGCTAATCTTTAGTACACACATTTGTAATCTTTGGCATCTCTGTTTCTGCTCACACAATGGTATTTCCTTGGATAATGTGATTATTTTTTCCCCATCAACCTCACCCTATCGACCATGTCTTCATCTCATCTCCTGAGTTCTCTTTCTCTCTCTCTTCCCCCAGTTCTTCATTCTTGTCACCAAATAGAGTTGTTAAGATTTTAAAAAATATATATAAAAAAACATGTTTTTCATGTGTCAAGAAACACCAACAGAAAGAATTTTGGACTAATGAGAATCTTTGCAGTTCAGGACTTACGTTGTGCAAAATCCATATATGATTCATGCAGAAAACTCCATTTTTGCACAGGAAACAGCTTTTTCTGCACAGAAACCAATACTACTACTACTACTACTACTACTCTTGGAAAATAATCACATGCAAATTTTGGATTGGGACAAGGCTTCAAAAACTGTGTGGCTTTTGAAAACTTTCTCATAGCAGGAAGAAAATGGCTAAATTTAGTTGTTACTTGCTACAAGAAAATGTACTTCCCATGTCTACTAAGAAATAAATGCTATTGGACACATTTGTAATCCTTTAATGTGATTGTTTTTTTTTATTACTCACACAGTGCTAGGTGCTTGGATAATTAAGTGGAACATTTTTCTCAAAACTCCCACTCCCTATTTTCTTCTCTCTAAGCTTTTCTTTCATCTGGTTAAAAAAAATCCAGGTTCTGGGAAGGCAACTTTAAAATAACAAAACAAACACTTTTGATAGTGCCTAATCAAAATGTGCTCCTAGGCTAAATTGTGGCACCCCAAAGACATTGGAGATTTTCAGACGATCCTTGCCACGCAAGGATCGCCTGGGACACTTTCGTCACAGCAGTGCAGCAGGGGGTCGATTTTGGACGACGCCGTCACTGCTGTGACATCATCGTTCCCTCTCGCGCTAAGGCTTGGAGCCTACCACGCTATATTTGCCAAGATTTTATCACGGAGGTTGTCCGTGAATAAAATCTTGGTGAATATAGCATGACAGGCTTCAAGCCTTAGCATGAGAGGGAACGACGATCTCGCAGCAGTGATGGCGTCGTCCGAAATCGACCCCCTGCCGCACTGCTGCGACAAAAGTGTCCTGGGATCTGTTTTCTGTAAATCCCATGGTACCTTCTAGCACTAATGTTTTCAATGGTCATTCAGTTAATTAATAATAAATCAAATAATTAAAAGATTTCAGTTATTCATGTTCATTGTAATGGATTATTTCCCAGTCTTCTAATGTTTAGTACTATAAAATTAATTTTCAAACCTAACATTTAGAACTACATTCTCAGGTTTCATGTCCTCACATTGAGGGTACAAGGAAAGGGAAAGGTATTCCCTTCACTTTGGCATCTTTTTTTTTTTTAAAAGAAAACTGTGTGTGGGGATACCTTTCACTATATAATGTGTGTGCATGTTCCTTCAAGTCCCCTTTTGACTTTTGGTGACCTTATGAATTTTGTAGGGTTTTCTTAGGCAGGGAACACTCGGAGATGGTTTTTCCATTTCCATCCTCTGAAATATAGTCTACAGTGCCTGATATTCATTGGTGGTCTCCCATCCAAATACTATCCAAGGCTGACCCTGCTTTGCTTCCAAGCTCAGACAGGATCTGGTTCCTGTAAGTTATTTAGGCCCTACCTCACTATATAATGTTGTTGTTTTCCTTCAAGTCATTTCTGACTTTTGGCAACTGTAAGGCAAATCTATCATGGTGTTTTCAGAGCCTGAGAGTGTGTAACTTGTCCAAGGTCACCCAATGTGTTTTCATGGCCAAACAGGGATCCGAACTCTGGCCTCCAGTCATAGTCCAACTTTCAACCCACTACACCACATTGACCCCTCACTATATAATACAGCCAAGTATTAGTTAGAATGAACTGATTGAACTTATATTATGAACAAGTTGATTTCACTCTGTGGCAACCTCATTAATCATTTGAAATATGATTGCTGTGGATCTTGTCTGACCACCTATTGGCTGTGGCATACTGTTTGACTGATGAAGATTGATACCACTCCCTTTTCCCTCTCCATTTTCATACATGTTGAACAGTTCTGTTCACCTGTGGCTACTGTACGGGGAATCAACAGACAGAGCAGGTCACCATGATGTTGTTCATGTCATAACTCACCCTGTGGAGTTAGAGATTCAGATGAAGAGAAGGAGGCGGCTGCCAGAATCTACAGCCCGTGGTACTGGTGGTATATCTGATTCGAAGGAGCTGGGGACTGAGGGGGACACTACTCCCCAGCAGGAGGTTGCAGACACCCAATTACCATCATTTATTGAGCTATGAAGAAACAAAGAGACAACAGTGGGACATGCTGACATGACTGAGCACCTGGTGTCTTAAAACAGCTGACCATAAATCTCTCAGCCACTCCCTGGCAACTTTGGTGCTTTCAACCCTCCTTCTTGGTAACTAGCAGTACTTTTGGTGTTAAAATTTTCCTGATCTTGGTCTGGGTGTGATTTACAACTCTGTTTTATGTCTTGCTGGCTTTACTAAAATAATAATAATAAAATTTATTTATACCCCACCCCTCTGCTAAAAACAATCGGGGCGACTTCCAACAATTAAAACATTATAATAATGACTAAAAACACCACCCACCCTCCCCCATAAAAAAACATTAAACACTATAAAATTAAAACCTTCTAACTAAAAACAAATTAAAAAAATATGTATACATAGTTTAAAAAAGCCAGGAGTCGCAGTTCCTGAGGCCGGGATCTAATCAGGAAAGGCCTGGGGAAAGAGATCCGCCTTTAGTGTTTTTTTAAAGCTACTCAAGCTTGTCATCTGATGGATCTCGTTTGGCAGGCCATTCCATAAATTGGGGGCGATTACCGAAAAGGCCCTCTGGGAGGTTGCAAGACAGCCTAGATTTTTGTGGCTGAAGCAAATTCCTCCCAGAGGACCGGAGTGTGTGGGGAGGATTGTATGGGAGGAGGCGGTTCCGGAGATAAGTTGGACCCAAGCCATTTAGGGCTTTAAAAGTAATAACCAACACCTTATACTGGACCCGGAAACTGATAGGCAGCCAGTGGAGAGATTTTAATACTGGAGTTATATGATCTCTCCGAGATGTTCCTGAGAAAACTCTGGCTGCCATATTTTGTACCAACTGAATTTTCTGGACCAAGCACGAGGGTAGCCCCATGTAGAGCGCATTGCAGAAATCTGGACGAGAGGTTACCAGCACGTGCACCACAGTTTCAAGGTCCCTTACTTCCAGGAAAGGGTGCAGCTGGCATATCAGCCGAAGCTGATAACAAGCGCTCCTGACCGCCGCATTCACTTGACTCATCATCTGAAGCGATGAATCAAGGAGCACCCCCAGACTGTGAACACAGTCCTTAACGGAGAGCGTGACCCCATTCAGGACTGGTGGTTGCAACCCAACTCCAGGTTTGGGGGCTTTGTTTATCATTAGACTGTGCTAAAGGATCTCTGGACCAGTGGACAACCACTCCATTGTTTCTCCCTTTATCCTACTGAAAACCCTGTGACAGACCTGGACTGAATTAACTACTCAACAACTCTTACA
This sequence comes from Gambelia wislizenii, assembly GCA_030847615.1. Classification (NCBI taxonomy): domain Eukaryota; kingdom Metazoa; phylum Chordata; class Lepidosauria; order Squamata; family Crotaphytidae; genus Gambelia; species Gambelia wislizenii. The sequence goes on from JAUMIR010000003.1 coordinate 294,794,361, forward strand.
CTCCATACACCTGGTTCCTGGCTGTGACAGATCCCTTTACCCAGGCTGGTCACCAAAATCCAACCCCTTGGAATCCTGCCACTCACCCTGCCCTTGTTCCTCCAATTATTCCCTTGATGGATTAGGTTGCTGGGCCTCAGGGTGACCCCTTTACTTTTGGTATGTATAGCCTAACTCCAGTTCAGGCTTGACAGCCAGCCAGCCAGCCAGCCAGATTTAAAACAACAAAAAGAATAGATTTATTAAACACAATGTAAGAATATAATAAACTCTAATATTGTTTTCTTCCTAAAATCCAAAACTCTGTCTCTATTAGCTGAAACGCCGTTTGTGTTCGTTCATCCCAGTCAATGCCAATTTCAAACCCTATCTGAATTCCCTCAGACGCACACTCTTGCTTTGGATTCTTTCTGATCAACCTTAGCTTTCTGAGCTGAGACTGGCTGCATTGAAGCCAAGCCTACCTAGTGCCTCCTTCACACTGGGTCACTTGCTGCCTGGAGTACAGGACAGTTCGAGTGATGGTGGTAGGGGAGGTGTATAACAAACGCAACAAAAACTAATCAGATAACAGCCTACATCAGCAAATATCTATTACAATTCTAAAAATAGTAAGCAACTTTTTTTTTTATTTAGTTATTTATACCCCGCTCTTCAGCCACAAGGTTATCAGAGTGGCTTACAATTTGTTTTAAGTAATAGCAATTTACACATCTACTCTGAAAGAAGCCGCTTCCAATGTGTGTCAGCTATTTTCTATTTAACATAAATCGAGTTAATTAGCAGACTTGAACTACATTGTATATGTAGTCTATTTTTGATTTCTGGATTACTTTGTACAACAGTGTTTGAAAGACTTATTAGAATTGATAATTTGCTTATTTCTGAACTCATTGTGATCATCCTGTTTAGTATTCTGCATATTCAACTTACCTCCAACATAATAAACACAAGATTTTTCCAGCTAACCTGATGGCATTTCAAGCAGGCCAGTCAAGTGCATTTGAACTCAAAATCATCCTAATTAAGAAAGAAATAACACTTATATTAAATTCTAAGTTATTAGGATATTTCTGTTGATTTGTGAATTTTACAAAGGAGACATCTTAAAGCATTCAGTTTCAAATTAATTTCTCATGAATTTGCCAACTCCATTTTTTGCTTGAAGTATAATTTATTCCATTCATGTTTCAAAATGGCCAGAAAATAAAAATATAAAAGAAATGTGTTTTACGTCTTGAGTGCCCAGACAACATTTTACTTCTTCCTTGCCTCTGAGCTTATATTTGCATGCATTTCTAAGCAGGAAAGGAAAACATTAGCTGAAAGGAAGGGACATGAGATATAAGATATTCGGCTCCCCCCCAAAAAAAACTCACACATACCATGAATTTCTGGCTCCCAGATGGTTACTACCCAAAATAGCTGATGGATCTGGTAGAAAACATTTCTACATGTTTCATTTTGTCCTATTAAGACTACATGATCAAACATGTGAATTTGATCAAGAATGTTAATTTTACAGCACAACCGAAAGACAGAGGACTCATCTACACTAACCAGGATACAGCAGCTCCCCACTGGCATATCATAGCTGTGGAGATGGCCTCCTCCCTCTCCCATTACCTGCAGAAAATAGGCAAGAGTCCACAAAGGACATTGACCCATTATTGATGTTCCCACTGCTGCCATTTTCTCTGCTAACATGGAAGGCAGGCAGGGGTCCTGCAACATGCTGAGGGACCCCTGCCTGGTTTTCAGGAGAGCCAGGGAGCTGGTGGCAGCAACAAAGAACAGCATTCTGGGACATGCTCCCATGGACATGCTGGGCTCAAGCCAATGGTACCAGATTAAATTGGGTATTTAAAAAAAAAAACAGTAAAGGGCCCTATCCCAGATTGTCCCCATTCCAGCCCTGGGGTCATTTTGACTGCCCAGAGGCAGATTGGGGTAAATACCCTGCATTGTTTGGACTGCAGGGCTCTGGAATGGGGGAAAGATGGGATAATTGGCTGGTGTAGACAAGCCCAAAGAAAGACAAACATTTTAAATTACAGTATAAGCTTGGTTTTTTGTCTTGACAATGTCCTGGTACTTATTTCAGTTGCCAGCATCATTAACGGAGTGATTTCAACTGTTTAATCATTATTCTCTAGGTTTGTACAGTTGCATGCTGCACAATCCTATACACATCTAGCCAGAGGTAAGTCCTGTTGACTTCATGAGGAATTACCCACCCACCCTCCACACACATACAAAATAAATACAACATTGGAACCATGGAATCTTTAGATGCTTTTCTTCATTAATTGCAAACCTTATTACCAGTGGAGTTTGCCATGGATACCTGTCTAGATCACAGAACACTGCAGCACAGCTCAAAAGGTACATAGAAAGGACTGTTTGTGCATTTTTGCATGGCAGGGGGTTGAACTGGATGGTCCTGCTGATCTCTTCCAACAGTATGATTCATAAAAGCTTCATATAAGAAATAAAATATAAGCTACCTATAAGAAAGAGTGGGTAGGAATGTTGTGTTCCAAAATGAAGCCTCAACAATGGGCAGGAGATATCGGAATGAAAATTAATAGCATACCAAAACAGCCTTTTCTTGTTATTTTGGATATTTAAAAGATGATGACTAGTTATACTCTGCTTTTACTCAGCTAACGACTCATCTACATGGGCCAGGATATGCTGGCTCCCCACCAGCATATCCTGCCCACAGTTCAGGCCCATTCCTCCCCAATTACCTGCACAGAACGGGACGAAGTCTAGACAGGCACACCGGTCAGTCACTGCAGCTGCTGCCACTGCCATGTCATGCTATTGGCTCTTTCATGTCTGAAAATCTCATATTTTGAGTTACAGTGTTGCTTGGAGTGGCATATCACGAAATTCAGAGGGCTGCAGTGTGGAGATAAAATAGGCAAAACCAGAATCTCAATCCCTTCTCTAAATAAAGTGCCTTATAACTGGATCCAAGCTAACAGGTTCATATGAGCCTAATCATACAGAACTGACCAGCATACGTGTCTTAAATCAAATGCCCAGTGTTGTTTAGTTCTTCTTAGGAAGGAACATCCATTTTTTCTAATGCACAAAACCAGTTGTTTTATATTATTTATTATTTTACTGTTGTAAGCCGCCCCGATTTTTCACAGAGGGGCAGGATATAAATAAATAAATATTATTATCATTATCATTATCATTATTATTATTATTATTATATCATAAGTATGTCAGCTATTCCTCTGAATTTTAAAATCATGTGCAGTGTTATTTCAAATATTAGTTGTAAACTACAATTTTTCTTTATTTTTCATGATACAATAAACATTTTATTGAAAATGAAATAGTGTATTTATATGCCAATTACATTTGCGTCAGAGTCTTAGTGCGAGCCCTCAGACGGCTTAAGTTAAACAAGCTACCATCAGTATGGTAACGTATATAGATGCCGTTTTCTTCTTCGAGCTCTGCCATAGCCCTTTGGAGCATCATGCTGAAGAAGATAGAAAATAAAGTTGGAGCAAGAACACAACCCTGCTTCACCCCATTAGTTATTAGAAAGGAATCTGAAAGAGCATCAACATATCTGACTTGACTGAGCTGGCCCTCGTATAGCAAGATAATCATTTTAAGTAATTTGGGGGGGACATCCTAGTCTTTCCAGGATGTGCCACAGACCTTTTCTACTCACAGTGTCGAAGGCTTTAGTGAGGTCGGCAAATGTTACATAGAGACCCTTGTTCTGCTCCCTACATTTCTCTTGCAGTTGTCTAAGCGCAAATACCATATCTGTAGTACTCCTATTGGCTCTGAAGCCACATCGGTTTTCAGGAAGAAGTTCTTCTGCAATAGTAGGAACTAATCTGTTCAGGAGTATCCTTGCAAGGATGTTATGATGCTGCCCTTGTTGCCCACACAGAAGCAGCTCTGCAGAGCCTAACATCCTGCTTCGTAACAGCTACAGAGCTGTTTGGGCTGGAAGTCAGCCTTAAGAAATTGGAAGTTCTCTACTAGCCTGCACCACAGGACAAACACCACCATCCCCACATTGCCAACAGAAAATCTGTGCTTAAGTCCATTCAGAAGTTCACCTACCTGTGAAGCATCATCTCCTCAGATGCCAAGATTGACAAGGAGATCGATCACAGATTAGCAAATGCATATAGCGCATTTGAAGACTTTACAAAAGAGTCTGGAGTAATAAACACCTGAGGCAAAGCACAAAAACAGTGTGTATAGAGCATACTGTCTATTCTCCTTTATGGGTCTGAAACATGGGTCACCAATCGTCACCACTTACGACTCCTTGAACGCTTTTATCAGCGCTGTATATGCACAATCCTAAATATACACTGGACTGACTATGTGACGAATGTTGCTGTCCTTGAGCAAGCAGGGATCACCAGCATTGAGGCCATGATATTGAGAACACAGCTGCGCTGGGCAGGGCACATTTCTAGGATGGAGGACCATAGCCTCCCAAAAATAGTACTCTACGGTGAACTTGCCACGGGCCAGTGTAAGAGGGGCACTCAAATGTCTTGTTCTGTTCAATACAGGGATCTAGGAATATAATTCTTTGCTAATTTCATCTTAAAGAGACCATCAAGTAATTTCAGTAATTTTCTTCTTGCTGTGAGAAAGTCTTCAAAAATGGCAGAATTTTCAAAGACTAGTTGCAGTTTGAGATTTCGTCTGTGCAAAATGTTAAGCCTAGGGGGGTTTGTTTGTTTGTTTTGTACAGTAAACAGTATGTTCTGTGCAGAAATAGGCTGCATGTTCTGCATATACTACCACGTTGGATCTCATAGTGGGAGAACAATGAAATATAAATCAAATGAATAAGTAAAATAGGATATGGAGAAAAACAGAGTTTCTATGCAGAAATATTGTTTTCTGCAGAAAACAACCACATCCAATTTTTGTATAGATTAAGTCTCAAAATATGAAGATTCTTGTCAATACATGATGCTTCTCTACAGTATGCCTTGGTGTTTGAGAAACATGGTGTGTGTGTGTGTGTTGTTGTTTGTTTTTACTACTTTCCAATACTTTCCGTTACTCTTCCCATTCCTATTTCTCCCTAGGACTGTAGTGTGTTTAGAACCACAGACTTCCAGCACAATCCTATGCATATGTGGGGAAGAAAGGTAAGGCCCACTGTGTCCAATGTGTCCAAAAGCTACCTGGAAAGTTAATGTAGAGCTGTCACCTTAGCAGGCATAAATACAGGTGATTAGGCCTGCCATCTGAAACATCTTTACTACCAAGGAACAAGCCTCCGCATGTAACAGAAAGAGGAAAACAACCAGACTTTATACCAATTAAGCATGTGAAAGATTAAACTATACATACTCTACAAGCTACAGCTTAAATCTACAAGCAAAATGAAATGTGAGAAAATACTTTAGTCAGAAGGAATGGCATTATACATGAGTTCCTATAAGATGATGTTTTGACCTCCAGTGTAGTCAAATTATTTTAATACCATTTGCATAGAGTTGTGGTTTAGCACATGATCTGTGATGCTGGTCCAATGCGTAATGCTTGTGGCATTCATAGGACGGTGACTAAGCAAATTCAGTCGTCCCTCTGTATCCATGGATTTGGTATCCACTGGTTTAAGTATTTACGGGTTGAAAATATTCTTAAAAAATAATAATCCAAAAAGCAAACCTTGATTTTGCCATCTTATATGAGGGACACCATTTTGCTATGCCATTGCATATAATGGGACTTGAGTATTAACTGATTTTGTTATCCAAAGGGGGGTCCTGGAACCAAACCCCAGCAAATATGAGGGGACAACTATATGTGATTATTCCAGGAAATCAGATGTCTTGTAGAACTGACATCAAGGTAAAAATGAGCTTGTTGAAAAGGAGCAGTGTTTTATTTCTCTGCAAGGAATAACACAATATTTGTTTAGAAACAAATATGATACACTTCACATGATTAACCCTATTTCCTGAAGCTGCTCAGGTCTCTGCTAGATATGCAATTGACTTCTCCTTTATCTTGTGTTCTATCTGTTTGATTGTTTCCTTGTTTCCTTTTTGTATAACTTATCTGTCCTTTGCAGACTGCTTACATAATTATGTGCCCTTTGAAATAGATTACTTGTCTCTCTGGAGAGAAGCCATATCTTAAATGTAGTTCTTTGAGCATTTATATCTAATGAATAAACCACATCCCTTTCCAGTTGTTCTGTTAATACACACACACACACACATACAGAGAGAGAGAGAGAGAGAGAGAGAGAGATGACAGTATAGATTATTAAGAAAAAATGGCATCCAAGGAAAAATAGATTTGGCCCTTTCATCCATAAAAAGAGGTAAAAAACCAAGGAAAACATGTTGATGCATACAGTCAAAGGAGATTATCAGACGGGGACAAAAAAAGTGTCCCCATCTCAGAATCTCCTCTTGCGCCCCCCTCCCATCCCCATCCCAGCACACTAATGAAAAGATTCACTCCTACCTTAATTTTGCATCATCTGCTCCACTCGGCAGCCCAGGAGTGAATGGAGCCCTCACGGAGCCCCATTCACATCCTGGTTTGAAACCCCGGGCCATTCTCGGGAGAGGACAGGCACAGGGGATATTCAAAGTTTAAAAGAAAAATACACTTTAAAAAGTAAAACCAAGCATCTAAACACACTTTAAAAAAAAAAAAAGTAACCCGGGGAGGGTACAAAAGAAGTGTGTCACTTACCTCAATCTCCTGATCGCACCCAGAAGTGTTTGGCATGGACCTCTCACTGACACTGGCATTGTGCCAGCATAACGGGGCACCTTTTCACTCACCCATCATTCTGTTACAGAAATAGAACGGGTGATCTATGCATGGTTTAACCAGTGAATAAAAAGGAGCACTGGCGAAATGGAAGCAGCATGGGAACATGATGACCTGGGGACAACATCATCCAAAATTCAAGCCCTTTAGCGATCTCTTGGTGTCATTGTCATGCCATATTTACAGTGTCTGATAATCTCCTAAATTGTAAGTAAGAACAATCAGATTTGCTGCTTACATGTTACCCAAATTAAACTATAAGCTCTAACTTAAAATGTCAGTGTTCTGGAGAATACGAATGAATGTCAAAAGAACTCAGGGCTCATATACACAGGCCAGAATATGCTGGCACCAGATGGATCAGGCCTGCTACTCCCCTGTTACCTGCATGAAAAATGAGGAACTCCAGACCAGCATATCTCTGCAACTGCTGCCATCTATGTCATTCTGTTCATAGCCAGGAATCTGGTCCACGGCACATGAGCAAGGCTGCCCTGCATGTGACCATCCTTGGTCACATGCTGTCGGATCCCTTCCTGGCTATGGAAGAGGCAAATGGCAGGTGCAGTCGCAAGGGTCCCTATCTGTTTTATTTTGGCTTCAGTGCATTTTACCAGGTATTTTTTTTTTAAAGTGTAATGGCCCTTACCCCATCTTCCCTCCCATCTTGGCCCCATCTTTGCCCCAGGGGTCATGAGGACTGCCTGGGGGTAAAATGGGGCAAAAACCCTGCTTTGTTTGGACTGCAGGGCTCCAAGACAGGCACTGGATTGGGTAAATTGCCCATCTAGACAATCACTTGGAGTCCATATACCAAGCCTGGCCATAGAAAAATCAAAAGTAGGAGAAACTGCAAATATCACTTTTACCTTTGCTCAGTGCACAATGAAAAAGTCTGCTTATATCCAGGCATTCTCATAGCTCAGCCTATGCAAGATTAATTGGTTTGGAAACAATAGGATATAAGGGGACAGAGGCAATCTAGAGTTGGGGATGGCTAGGGGACAGCCTACATATATAGATGAAGATGCTTAGTAATTTGAATTGAACCCATAGGCTGGAGAGTCCCCACCCCATTTTAAATGGAAATACAGTAGGATTCCCATATCGAGGGAGTCGGGGTCCGGTTCTGGGTCCTTCTCAGGTGAGTCTTTGGATAAGGACTACAGAAAATTCAGGTACTGGGGAAAAGGTACTTTCATGCCGGGCTTGCCGGGATGGACCTTCAGGTTGTAGAAAGCCAGGGCGAAAGTGGAGCTGGAGAAGAGAGATGGAGGTAAGCACCCCCAGGGGAAGAACTGCATAAAGCCAAGTCCAAAGAGGACAGGTGGGAGGCCACCTGCACAAGAAGGTCTGCTCCAAGATCTTACAAGGGTATTATGTGGACATCTTCTCGCTTGCTCTACCTCAGGGGGAGGAAGTGAGGGTCCACAAAGGGGACAAAAAAGAGAACAAAAAGGCCAGCCCCACAATGGTGGAACACAACTTTGCCAACTGGTTGAACGGGTACACAGTTTTCATGGGGGTGGTGGCTTTGGTCTTTCCGAAATGGGCCTGGCACTTGATCAACCACCTTCGGCAGGTATTTGACAGTAAGGGTGCAGGCTGGGGATGCAAACAATTCTGTATGATGTGGAATGCAGAAAAAAGGTGGTCAGGCTGCCCATGCACAAGTGGGAAACCACTGATTACCCCACCTGGTTGCTTGCCATGGGATCCATCAGGAGCGAGAGAGGAGAGGCCTCCAAGGCTCCCAAGAAGAAAGAGGGGAGAAAGCCAGTCTGTTGGGAGTATAATGGAGGTAAGTGGTTCTCAGCACAGTCTGCCACTGGAACTGCTGAGATCACACCAGGGACCTTGACTGAAGCCTTTTTTGACATGTAACTTACAAGCTGTTTAATGCTTTCCTAGCATATGAGATATCTTTTAATACAGAACACTTTTGAACTTTCAGCCATCGTTGCAGGCCTTTTGGATGATCTAAATTGCATGTGTGGGATACTTAAAAACCAAAATGAAGGAAAAAAACAAATTATTTTTTCCCCTTTCTTTTATACTGTGCAAGGAAATTATGGGGATCAGTTGATTCTAGAGCAGAAATATATGTTTTTGCTCCATGCATCTGAGGAATTAGACCAAGTCTACAAAAGCTTATGCTACAATTTCTTTCTCTCATTCTCAAAGGTGCTACAAGATTCCCTTGCTTACTAATGTGTTTGCCTTGTTCAGGTTAATTGTATAGTGTTGTCACCAAGCATATTGCTTGAATCCCTCTGTACTACTGTAACACACTGTACGTGGGACTGCCTTTGGAAAATGTTCAGAAAATTCACCGGGTCCAGAATTCTGCAGCCAGAATGCTGACTGGGGCCAGTTATAGGGAGCATATAACTCTCATGTTTAAACAGCTTCACTGGCTACCGATTCATTTCCATTTCCATCACAATTCAAAGTGATGGTCTTAATCTATAAAGACCTACACAGTTTAGATCCAGACTATCTAAAAAATTGTATCTCTCTCTATCAAACTTCAAGGGTTTTAAGATCTTCAGGGGAAGGCTTTCTCTCTGTCCCACCACCATCATAGGCTTGCTTGGTGAGAACATGACAGAGAGCATTCTCAGCAGCTGCTCCCACCTTCTGGAACTCCCTCCCATCAGCTAGGCTGACCCCTTCCCTGTTTTTGTTTCTCTGGCAGGCAAAACATTGTTGTTCAAGTAGGCCTTTGATGTATAACTGTGCCTGTGCAGCTTTTATTGGAATGTGGTTTTTTATGTTGATTTTATCTGTGTGTTTTATTTTACTTTGTATGTTTTTAATTGGTTTTAATTGCTTTTACTGTGATTTTAATTGTTCTGTGACCCACATTGGGTCCCACTTTAGGAGAAAGGCGGCATATAAATTACACAAATAAATAAAAATAAATAAAATAAAATAGATGGCTAAAGGATAAGAGCTTACATGCTCTTTGCTTGAATTTCACTGACAGCTGTGGATGTAAATATGCAGATTCTTTGACCACAAACTTATATTACTTAAAGGGAACTAATGATCCTTTTAAAGAAACTCACTCCTGTGGTTATATTATATTTGGAAATTGGAATGTGTTTCTGAAATTCTAGACCAGTTCTGGATCCTCATAAACCAAGTACATTGACTGAAAACTTCTTAGAAAATCCAGTAAGGTAAAAATATTGAATGAGAAACTTCACAAAAAGTTCTAAGTTAAAATGAAATTTTAACCCTGGTACCATACAATGTGTTTAATCTAAAGTGTTTTATTGAACAGAATAAATTTCTATACAGGAAATAAATGAATACATTGCAGACCCAGACTATATAACCCCCTGCTCCCTTCCCAAAGAATACACGCACACATCTGTTGAGTAACAAAATGTATTGATACATATTAAGAAACATTGGTTAAGTACACGTTAGTAGATAACATACTGGCAATAAAACGGCCACAATTTGCAGGTTGCTACTAAATGGTTGGCAATGAGGCATGGGTTGTGATCCCATCATTGACCCCTCCCATGCGGGGGGTGTCAATGGCTGCTCGTCGGACACTTCCAACTCTTGCGGAGGAGAGAGTTGATGGCTAAGCTGATCCACCTGACAATCTCTCCTCCCCTGCAAACAAGGTCACCATTAATTACTGGGAGTGGGTTCTCTGTGAACTTGAACTTGTAGCTGAACTTGAGCTTGAACTTGACAGAGACCTCCCTCCCCTATGTCCTGATCATGACCCATGCCATTAGCCACAAAAGGCTTCCCCCATGGGAAACTGCCTTCCACCAACTATTCCTTGTCATCAACAGGCAGCCCTACAGCTCCATTGAGGCCCTGGGCAGGGCCCTCAGCATTTTCTCTGGCCATATGTACACTGTATAGGCCCCAGATCACCATCTCCCCAGCCACATGATGATGTCTGCAGACAAACTGCCTTGAGCTACCATGGTAGCCACCCTGATCTGGAACGAGTGACTACCAAACTCTTGTGCTGGCAGCCCCATTCATCTCAGCGCCATCTTCAGCATGCACATAAATTGAAATCTGCTGACTGGGGACTCATCCAGATGCCTGAACAAAGGTCCGCTCATGGCACCCCTTGCTCATAGGAAGTCCTGCATGCTGACCACCAGACATGGGAGGCGCTGTCGACCTTTCACATGTGCAAGGTGGCTCCCTTGCCACGCTGGTCACACTTCAAATTCCTTATGCTTAATGTCAGGACCCCGTCCTTGATCACCAGATTGCGCAACTGCAGTGCCCTCCCCGACACATCTGCCTTGGGGGAACAAACTGCTTCACCCACTCTCAAGGCACCGAAGAAGGCGATGATATAGGCAGTTCTGAAGAGCAAGGTCTCATAGCTCAAATGACAGATCACTGGCAATATGTCTACCAGCCTCGCCAGCATGCCATGCAACACTGGCAGACGTGCATCAGACTTCTTGGGTGTCATTCTCTTCCAGCCTTCCATCGCCTTTCTTACCATGAAGGTGTCGCAGGGGTCACCATGCCCCGTTGCCTTACTGAAAAAGGATATGCCTGCTGCCTGCCCAGATATGGTCTTGCTTACCAAAACTCACTCTTTTAAGGAGGTCAAGTAATGCAGCACCTCCCTCTCCGATGCAGATCACGTCGTTCCATAGCTGTGCCAGTGCCTGAAAGCCAGGAACTGGAATGCTGCTCTCTGTAGCTAGCCCGTATTGAGGGTGCCAGGGAGTCTGCCATGCCCTGCATCACTGTCAGCTCCCAAGATTCCAAAGTTCATCTGGGAATGGGACCGCTGCTGCATCGGTGCCTGGGGCTAATGCATGGAACCTGTCATCCTGAAAACGAGACAGAATGTCCACAATCTCATTATCCACACCCAGAATGTGGTGGGCATAGAAACTGATGTTGGACTCCAAGCAGACTAGCACGAACCTGCACACCAGTCTCATGACCCTCTCCAACCTGGAGGACTGCCTGTTGATGATCCTGACCACCGCCTGATTGTCGCACCAAAAACATAACCTCTTGTCCTGGAACTTCTCCCTCCTCAATGTGACAGCAACCAGGATGGGAAAGAATTCCAGGAATGTGAGGTCCCTGGACAACCCTAGCCCAGCCCACTCCTGAGGCCAAGGTTGTGCACACCAGTGGCCATTGTAAGAAACCCTGAATCCCAGGCTGCCCACTGCATCAGAATGCACCTGAAGGCCTTCCCCCAATTCCAAGCGTCCCTGCCACATGGTGACCCCATTGTACTTTTTCTGGAAAGCGAGCCATACCTGCATGTCCTCCTTCATGCCCTTGGCCAAACTAATGCATTGATGAGGGGCTCGTGCTGCCCCAGTGAGGCATGCCATTCATGCACAAAATGCCCTACCTGGAGACACCATCATGCAGTAAAAGTTCAAATGATCCAGGAGCAATTGTACATACTTCAATGTGGCATTTTTCCATCCCATGAAGCCTGTCAGCATTGCCCTCAGAGCAGTTAGCTTGTCCTCCGGCAGGCGGGACACTCCCAGCACTGAATCCAGCTGTATCACCAGATACACCAGGGATGTTGCAGGCCCCACCATCTTGTCAGGGGCCAACGAGACACCGATCTCTTCTGCCACGGCCTGGAAGGACAAGAGTAAAGCCCCACACTCTGGCCCTCCAGCCGGCCCCATCATTAGAAAATCATCCAAATAATGTGTGACAAATGGGGATCCCGCCCTGTGCTGAAGAGCCCAATCCATGAATGTGCTGAATGCCTCGAAGGCCACACAACTGATGGAGCAACCCATGGGCAGGGCCATGTCATAGTACCACTTATCCCTAAATATGAAACCTAGCAGGCAATGGTCATCTGGGTGGACCGGAAGCAATCTGAATGCAGATTGTATGTCACACATGGCCATGAGGACCCTTGTCCACACATGTGGATGACCCAAACCGCGTGATCTAACAATGCTTATCTCACCGTGCAGAGCTCCAGTGGGATAGCATCCTTGAGTGATGATCCTTTGGGATATGACAGATTGAGAATGAGGGGATATTCTCCTGTGGTTTTCTTGGGCACCACCCCCAGCGGCGATATGCGTAGGGTCAGCATGGGAGGCTCATCAAATGGGCCTCAGTGCAACCCATGTCCCTTCCTTGTTTATTTTGCCTGCAAGCACCTCGGACAACTGTGCAGCAGATTTCAAAATTGCCCGAGATGGATGCCACTCTGGGACCCTCAAATGGGATGCGAAAGCCATGTGCAAAGCCATTGGCTATGTAGGCCATGGCCTCCATGGTGGGATAAGCCCCCAGAAGAGGCTGCATGGCCTCCAGCTTCACTGGCGTGAAGGCCATGCAACCCCCCACTGTGGCCTGGCGTCCTACTTCACTTAGCGGTGCTGGGGCTGTTGCCAGACCCTGCTTCCTTCCTAGCATCAGACAAGGCAGGGTGGCCATTCCGAAAGGACTGTCCACTCCCACCCTGTCGAGAGCAATTCACTTTTGGGTGACTTCCCCCGCAGCTGTCACAAACGTGTTTGCACTTGCTTCTTTACTGGGAGCACTTACCTCCATTGTACTCCCAGCATACCAGCTTTCCCCTCCTCTTTCATCTTGGGAGCCTTGGAGGTCTTCCCTCTCTCCCTCCTGCTGGGTCCTGTGGCCAGCAACCATGTAGGGTAATCAATGCTCTCCCACATGTGCATAGGCGACCTGGATGCCTTTTTCCTGCACTTCACATTGTACAGAATAGCATTCCTATCCCTATCCTGTGCCCTTACCATTAAACCTGTTAAAGGTGGTTGATCAAGTGCCAGGCCCATTCCAGAAAGACCAAAGCCACCCCCCCATGAAAACTGTGTACCTATTCAGCCAGTTGCAAAGTTGCATTCCACCACCACCAAACTAGCCTTGTTGTTCTCTTTTTTGTCCCCTTTGTGGACCCTCACTTCCTCCCCCTGAGGCAGAGCAAGTGAGATGTCCACGTAATATCCTTGTAAGATTTTGGAGCAGACCTTTTGGGTCAGGTGGCCACCCGGGGGGTCCTCTTTGGACTGGGCTTCATGCAGTTCTTCCCCTGGGGGTTCTTACCTCCATCTCTCTTTTCCAGCTCCACTTTTGCCTTGGCTTTTCACAACCTGAGGTCCACCCTGCTTGAAAGTCCCTTTCTCCCAGTACCTGAATTTTCTGTAGTCCTCATCCAAAGACTCTCCTGAAGAGGACCCAGATCTGGACCTCGACCCTTTCCGCCGACAAGACCTCTGGCGCTTTCAACTAGGGCTCCACCCCACCTTGACACGCTGCACTGCCGAGATGATGAGTCTTGGGAATCCGAGTGCCTAGACCCTCTTGAGTTGCTCCTGTTTCTGGATCTGTATTGTTGTGACTGCCCGCTGCCACTTGCTGTGCCCAACCTGGATGATGCGCTTGGCTCCCCCCATCGGCTGTTACTGTTATGGCAGGCAGGGCCTGGTTCCTCACCTTCCCCTGGTCAATTTTGTCTACACACTGTGAGAGGACCAACAGGACACCCATGACATCCACCATGGTGGGGGCTGGTGGGCCAAAAACCTCAACTTGGGGTCTGGGTTCCATCACGGGCTCAGGAACAGTGATGGGCCCTGGCTCCTGCACTGGCTGATCCATCCCCGCTGCATCTGGCGTGGGCTCGGTGTCGGACTGAGCCTATGTGTCTGAGATCGGATGCTTCCATGTGGCCTTTTTTGGCACCATGCCCCCCAGTTCACCGTTCCCATAGAGGGGATGCCCAGGCACCTTCCTGGATTGGGCCCAGATGCCCACCCGCTGGGAGTCCTGGGTGCTGGATAACAATGTGTATGTTTTTTGTTTGTTTGTATGCTCGGTTGTATTTTATTTATTGAGCACCGGCCACCGACTCACGGCCCAAACCCTGCAGAGAGAAAGGATTTGTGGAGGGGGGAGGGGGTGAAAGGGGGAGGTCATGTCCACTTGCCCCTCTCATTGTGACCCCTCAGCCGCCACCCCCTGCCTGCCAAGGCAGGACACTGACCGGCCATGGGAGGGAGTGCAAAAGCAAAGGGGGGTACCCCTGCCAGCACATCCTGCTGCCCGTCTGCCTCCGCAGGCTCCATGCCCCTTCTGGGTGACACAGCTCCCTTCCCACTGCTCCCGCAGCAGCTGGCTGCCACCTCTGCCTCCTTGCAGCCATGAGGGACTGTAATTGACCAAGTGGGATGTCCGCTGCCAGTCGGGTTGGCCCATCTCCCCTGCCCGTCAGCCACTGCAGCCTCCCTGCTTCCCCTGGAGTTTGGACTCAGTCTCCTGACACTGCAGTGGTTTGGTCACTGCCCCCGCCAGGGACCTCACCCATTCCTGTGGCCGTCTGCTGCTGCCGCAGCCGAACCACCACTGCCGTGGTCTGCAGCCCATCCGCCGTTGCTGCTGCCCTTGGCCCATCTGCCACTGATGACTGGCCGCGCCATCGATCGGTGAGGGGGGTTGCCGCGTGGTGACAGTGTGTGTGTGTGCGCGCCAGACTGCCACCACCCTGCTGAGACGGAGAGTGATGGGAGGGAGAGAAGGCCTAAGCCTCCCCCACACACCTCATCCCACTAGCCTCCGCCCCGCTCGACTGTCCTCTGTTGGCTCTGCCAAGAGCCAACTGCAGAGAGGCTGTGACGGAGCCATCTATTTATTGGCTTTGATTGGCTCCTGCATGCCCCACCCCTTCCCGCTGCAATGCTGGCTGGGAAGAAGACAGGATGAAGATGGTGGCCCCCCTGAGACCCACCACATGGTGCTCCCCATGGTGGGGGGGTGCTCTGGGAGGTTCTCCCTTGGGGTGCCAACCGGGCCCAAAAAAGGCCTGCCAGCAAGTGGCAAACCCCCTTCTCTCCTCATTATGCCAAATTGCTTAGGGTTTGTGGTTTTTTTTATTGTTGTTGTTATTTTCACTGAAGCCAAGAACTGCCAGTACAAAGTAGAAATTGTGATTAGCATTTTACCTACATAATCATTTCAGATTACTTGTTTAATATAATTTTATTACATTACATCAGAGAAGACTGTCCTGCCTTACCATGTGTTACTTCATGCTTCACTGTGGATGATCTATTTACACTTCAAAATAAGTACTGTGTACATAAGAGCTGGAACATTTGTGGAAAAACACTGAAAATGTGTTTTTCCAAGATGTATTTGCAATTCATCTCCTCCACTTGCTGCGCTTAGCTCTGAAACTCATCTGCTTGACTGGCAATAGGTTTTGCATGGCATTGACTTTGTCATTTACTTTATAGGTTATTACAGAATTTTCAATTTGAATGAAGTTAACAGAGTTTGATATTAAAGGTGTCAGAACTGCAGGATCATATGTTGCAACATATACATTTTTCAGTACCAACTAGTCTTTCCATGATTGAAAAGCAGGCATTCCTTTGTTATGTGACCCCAGGACTGTTTGCTTCTTCTCACCTTCTGAAAAAAAATGGAACTTGAACTGTGTAGCTTTCTAGTAAAGTTCATATTTTAACTGGAAATTATTATTTTGACAAGATCTGTATGAAACATGAAGCACTGATTTCATATCCTGATACAGTTTGGAAAAACAGGTCACCTAACACAAAAAGATAGTAGACAAGATGGTGATTAAAATTCCACTAGTATACTTAATGTGACAAAACCCCAGTGATGTTATTCCACCAGGGCAAATCACATTATACTTGTGGACACTTAGTTCTGGAATAAATGTCCACAGGAATAAAAGCATGACAGCTTATGCAACTGAAATAAACCAGGTAACTCCATTAGCACATTATTTTCCTCTGCTAATGTTACATTGATAGTCAGTGTGGTGTACTGGTTTGGCCTAGGACTCTGGGAGTCCACAGTTCAAATCCGCACTTGGCCATGGAAACTCACTGGGTGACCTTGAGCAAGTCACATTGCCTAGCCTCAGAGGAAGGCAATGGTACCCCCCCACTGTCAAATATTGCCAAGAAAACCCCATGATAGGGTCACCATAAATCAGAAACAATTTGAATGCACACAACAACAACATTACATTGGATTTAGACTAATATCTTTAAGAGTGAACATTTTTATGAGTGTTGATTGATGGCTAGCAAAAAATTAGCATAGTATCAAATTATGCCAATGTAGCTCTGCTGGAGCTACTGAACTGCATCATTGCCCAACTGATCATGCAATCTAGATATATAAAACTCTTAGGTATGTTGCCATTCCCGGAGTGCTGATTGGCCACTTAGGAAACTTTCCAACCGATCAAAGCTCTCCGTTGGCTGGCCAATCAGCACACCAGGAGAGGAAACATGTGGAAAGCTTCAAGTCCTTTCTAAACATGGTGGTGGAAGGGCTCTCACATCATGGTGTGCATGGTGTGTGTGTGTATGTGGCATTGTGTTGCATGGCAGCAGCAGAAGAGCTCTCATGTCCTGGTGCCTGTGGTGTGTGTGTGTGTGTGTGTGTGTGTGGCATGGGTGTATATGTACACACAGTTGCATGGTGGCGGAGGGGCACTCACACCCTGGCATGCATGGTGTGTGTGTAGTGGTGTGTGTTTGTGTGTGTACGTGTGGTTGCATGGTAGTAGTGGAGGAGCTCTCGCATCCTGGTGCATGTGGTGTGTGTGTGTAGTGTGTGGTGTGCGTGCACACGCAGTTCTATGGTAGCAGCAGTGGTGGTGGCATGGCTCTTGTGTCCTGATATGTGTTGTTTATGTTTATGTGTTTGTATGTTTAACGTGTTATGTGTGTGTGTGTGCCCGGTATCTAAGTATAAAACTAGCTGTAACCTGCGTAATATATACCATTATAGTTGATTTGAATGGTTATATATTAATGCATTAAATGATCGTACTCTTGAGATGTCTCCTAAGCAGAAAATCAGCAGAGTGGGAACAGAAACATACCAAAGCATTTTATGGGCTGTATCAATAGAAGTATAGTGTCTAGATCAAGGGAAGTAATAGTGCCACTCTATTCTGCCTTGGTCAGACCTCACTTAGAATACTGTGTCCAGTTCTGGGCACCACAATTCAAAAAGGATATTGACAAATTGGAGCGTGTCCAGAGAAGGGCAACTAAAATGGTGAAAGGTCTGGAAACAATGCCTTATGAGGAGAGACTTAGGGAGCTGGGTATGTTTAGCCTGGAAAAAAGACGGTTTAGAGGCGATATGATAGCCCTGTTTAAGTATTTGAAGGGATGTCACGCTGAGGATGGAGCAGGCTTGTTTTCTGCTGCTCCAGAGACTGGAACACGGAGCAATGGGTGCAAGCTCCAGGAACAGAGATTCCACCTCAACATGAGGAGGAACTTTTTGACAGTCAGAGCTGTTCGGCAGTGGAACACACTCCCTCGGAGCGTGGTGGGGTCTCCTTCCTTGGAGGTCTTTAAACAGAGGCTGGATGGCCATCTGTCGGGGATGCTTTGATTGTGATTTCCTGCGTGGCAGGGGGTTGGACTGGATGGCCCTCGTGGTCTCTTCCAACTCTGCAATTCTATGATTCTATGATTCTATGATTCTATGTGTATAGATAACAGTGTATGTTATGCCAGGTATAGCTAGTGGATGGTATAAACATGCAATCTTCCATTCAGCCACAGTTGGTGTCAACCCACCATGAAGAACTACACCTAAGAAATTTCTAAACAGAACAACCACTTGCACAGTTGGTGTAATGCCGCTTGCAAAACACTGCATGAGATAATGCCCTTTCACAATTTCTAAGAAAGTGCAAGCCCTTGCCTAATGCCGCCTTCCCTCTCTTCTAGTAAAGCTAGAACAGGGTTCTGGCCCTTGTATGTTCTATTAATGAAGGGAAAGATCTAAAATAAGTCACCTAAATATACCACAATGGATTGATGCACAGTCCTCACTTGGCAAGTATAAACATCAGAGTAAGTAAATGTTGCACATGCATATATGTGTAATTTTGATGGGGCGTCCTTAGGCAAGGAACCACTCAGATGTGGTTTGCCACCCCTATACTCTGATGAACACCAGAGACAGTTAACAAATATTCCCTGTCTTTCCCTCCCAAACTTGTTTATCACTAGTACAGTGATGACTTATTCTGACCACAAAGCACAACACTTAGAAGTAAATTGAAATCAATTTATTTTCCACTGTGTGTTCAGGATAGGAAAATTAGTCCACCATAGTTTTCAAGAGCTCTCCCCACAAGAAAATTTTAAACTGTACATACAGCCTTTAAAAATCTCTCATGTGCTTATGAATATATACAAACATTTTGAACCAGAATTAAAAACTGATATTCAGAATTGAGGGAAAAATAATTGGACAAAGTACAGATGTAATTGAAACAAGAACTAATTTAAATTCTTGTGCACTAAATCAAAGACAAACCTGTGGGTGACAAGCAGGATACTCTATAGGAAAACGGACAGGAAAGCAAACAGTTTGAACAATCTCCCTACTCACTAAGGAAATAGGAATATACTGTATGACATACTGTAATGTGGTATTCTGACATTTTTCACAATTCACTTTCTATATTTTAATTAGGGTGTTTGGGTTTTGTATGCCCTTAAAGTTCAGTTCTCAAGTGGAGATAGCTCAGGGCATATCATGCTGTGACTAGCATGTGGAACATAAAAAAAAATTATTGTTTTTCTTCTTTAACTATTTTAATATTAATTCAGGTGAGATGCACAGTTTAAAATGAGGCATTCTACATGTCACTTCCACACAGGAGGAAATGCTTTCCATAAATTGCTCTAAAAGTAAAAAAAGTTCATTTCCCATGGAGTCAATGAATGATGAACACTCCATAAGCTTTAGAGATCCTGGATCCTCTGGACTACTACAGAAAACAACAACTCTTCAGAAAGAGAACTAAGACTGCTGACACACATAATTAAGTTTGATATTGCTTTGACTGCTATGGCTTAGTGCTATGGATTCTGGGATTTGTAGTTTTGTGAGATATTTAGCCTCCTCTGTCAGAGAACACTAGTGCCACAACACACTAAAAATCCCAGGTTTCCATAAGATGGGGGCATGATAATTAAAGTGATGCCAAACAGCATTATTTCTGCAGTGTGGCAGCAGCCTCAGTCCCAGTAGCAGAATCAGGGCTCATCTACACTGGAGCCATGATACCAGGCCAGTCTGGAGCATTATGCTCAAAGGCTGCCTTGGATCCAACATGATGGTGGACACCCCACCATGAAAAACCTATCATGGGAGTCCAGGTGGGCAAGATGGGCTGACACCACATCAGCCCTGCTGGCCCATCACCCTCAGTGCACCACCAGTAGCTCACCTGCTAGCCCAGTAGCTCTCTCTGAGTGCCAGGCATCTTCTACCACTACTGGTGAGGTAAGCAGAGGGTTCTGTGCCATGTGCTTGAGAAGGAGGAGGTCATTCCCCCCCCCACTTGTCGATCACACTATACCTTCTGCTCACCTCACCAGTAGCGATGGGAGATGCCAGGCTCTCGGAGTGAGCTGCTGGACTGGTGGGCAAGGCAGTGGTGGTGGCAATGGCACTGGGGGTCACAGGCCAGTGGGACTGATGCACTGGGTGGCTGATTGTGTAAACAGCTGAGTTGCTCCAGCCGATCCAGGTGTCCACATGTCCAAAACACCAGAATCAATCTGGAGTTTCCTGGAAATTCCAAGCAAGATAGTTTCTGTTAAGCTGGATTAATGGCTAGAAGGAGCAGCTTCACTGTGTGTGTCATGTGGACACATCACACCAGATCCAGGGTGAGTACGTGTTATATCTGTCGTATAGACAAGCCATCTGTTGAGGAAGAAAGGTAAAGACTAAGAGTGTATCCACACTGCAGAATTATAGCAGTTTGACACCACTTTAAGTGCCATAGATCCATAGTATGGAATCCTGGGATTTGTAATTTTATAAGGTCTTTAGACTTCTCTGCCAAAGAGTGCTGGTGCCTCACCAAACTACAAATCCCAAGATTCTGTAGGATGGAGTCATGGCAGTTAAACTGGTGTCAAACTGCAATAATTCTACAGTGTGGGTACACTGTAGGTTTCAATATGGGATTCTTAGAAGGGATGCTTAGCCCCAAGGAAGGCCCTGCTCACTTAGGAACAAATGGTCTCCTTGAAAACTGGTCTCACAAGAAGTTCTAAGGCAAAATGGCCTACATCTAAGCTTGGGAGGAACTCATATGGCAGCAGAAACAGCATATAAGGTTCTGTTTGGCCAGAGCTTGAGAGTGAAAACAACAACCCTGAACTGTATCTTGTTTAGCTATTTACTTATCCTTGTATGATGTTGCTCTT
Source organism: Gambelia wislizenii (assembly GCA_030847615.1). Classification (NCBI taxonomy): domain Eukaryota; kingdom Metazoa; phylum Chordata; class Lepidosauria; order Squamata; family Crotaphytidae; genus Gambelia; species Gambelia wislizenii. The sequence continues at coordinate 294,815,438 of JAUMIR010000003.1, forward strand.
ATCTAAACATTGGATGCTTTGACCTTGACTTTGGAAATCCCTGCTTGGAAAAGAAGTGCTGCCTGGGAGGACCTGGCTTTGTGTTTGCTGTTTCTGACTTTGCTCTGGATTTGCCTTTCTCAACTACAGTTGAGTTGTAAAACTGAGAAGTGAGGAAGCTGAAAAGCTTCCACTACAGACTATACCACATGGATTTGCCAGTTGGAAAGCAGGGCACTTATGAAAACTAACCTTATATCTCAACCTCTTGTGGGGCTGATCCTAAATCCCTTCCCCACTTCATGGGCCTGTTTTGGCTGGTTAGATTGTGAAGAGGATTAGGACTATTTTTTAAGAATATAACACAAATTTGGAGGAAATGTGAAAATATCCTGGCTCTCCTTGCTCCTAATAGCTGTCATATCTAATTCCACATAATCTTCCTATATGATTCAGCACTGTTTTGGACAATGACTCTGGAAACTTGTCCCTGCCACAACCCAATCCTATTCACCATTATGTTACAGCATTATGAGGTAACTGACAGGAGGAAAACATGAGGAAAAGAGAAGTAGTATGCCCGATTGCCCCATCTTCACAGTATCTCATAACTGGAAATATTGGATGCTGTTCGGGGACATGTTGGTATAGGCAGACTAGAGAACAGTTGGAGGTCACAATGACCTGAGACAAGTCTAGAAATAAAATGGTGAGAAATCCCAAATTAGGATTGAGTTGGAAGCCCCACTAATGGGCTTATGCTAACAACCCAAACATTAAGGGGTAGTGCTAATCCTTTCTTCTAGTCTTGGGTGTTTCAAGCAATAATTCAATCAAACAATTAAGTGACCATTCCTTAATCTACAGTATACCCTACAGAAATATCTCCTCATATCTCCTCCTGTCCAACTTTATGAGGTTGTCACAAAATAATCAATATTCGACCCCTCCATAATTAAAGCAATCAGCTGAGTTTCAGTTTCCTTTGTCTATTCTGTCCAACTTGGTTGTTATTCAAATCATCCCCCCAAGTTACGGAATAGGGTATAAATGTTATACCCCTAACAATACTAAAGTGTCTCACAGTGGACAGACCCAGCCAGTCTCTTTCTTGACATGGCCCAGATCAGAACTTCCTGTGCTACCCTCAGACACCTGTCTGAGTATCTTTGCTGCTCTTTGAGACTGGTAACTATAACCCTATCTTTCTGGACCTCTCTCCCTCTATCCAACCTTTCTGCCTCACTCTGCTATAGCTTTTTATGGTTCTTAAGTATCTCTGTTGTGTATGTTAGTTCACTTGTTTCCATTTTCCCAATAAAATACTTTGTTTTACTTTGACTGGAGCCTCCTCTACATCTAGTACTGGTATACATAGGTGAAAAGATCCCTAAAGTTACCCTTCCTCTTGCAGGCCTCATGTTTGAGCTAATAATTCCTCCAGATATTACAGGAGATGTTGGTATCACAGGTGGGACTCTAATGCACCCCCTACCCTTTAAGGTAACAGAGGAGCCCTGTTAAAGGTGCTTCCCATTTTTTTTCATGAAATGTTCCAGAATAACACTGTGTCATAATGATACAGCACTGCTCCAAACAGTGTTCTGTGGAAGGAATTATGTCTACTATTTGAAGAATATAAAAATTACTATTTCATGATCTGAATTGTCATAGCTTCTAACTGCCATGGTGTTCATGGATGAGTAGAATTAAGACTTGAATCTTTTATACCCAAACTTGTATGCTCTCACTCCCCTTCCCAGTGGCTTGATTTCCAGAATTACTCTTAGGTTCCTCATTTCTCTCTCTCTCACACACACAGACCTAGTAGTTATCAGACACTTTATATTCAGCCTGTGGAGTTAAGTGATTTAATATTTTAAACTCATCCTATCTTAGAGGCAATTTATATGGCCCTCACATACCTATAGCAATAATTTATGCCTAAGTGTCCTACCCCATAAAATAACTAAATGAGTTTTCTAGTTTAAAGGTATTTAAATCATGCTACTTTCTGTGCTTATGAAAGAATTTATTCCTACAGTCACGCAAATGTAATGATACCAAAATCTGTTAATTGTGATAACTCTTTTTACATGCTTTTTGTTTATCTCCCTTTTCAATTTGATTTTCTTTTGTTGACAGTTATATAAGTCATATCATGGCTTTATTTCAGAATTAATATCTATATCAACATTATGGTTAATCACTTGTGAGTTATAGTTATAGTGTGCTGTGTATTTTTATACATTGTAATCGCAAAAGGATGAATGACCTTCTGGGCAAAGAAATATTTATGCAGCCTAAGGCATGAGTTGATAAAGCATTTGATGCACTTTTTTGTAGCACTATTTTGCAAAAAACCATTTCTTTAGCAAATGCTTCTTTTGAAACATTATTACAAGTATGTCTTATTATTGGTTGTTTTTTTTAGGAGTTTGCAGTTAGCTCCTGAATATGCATTAATTCATATGTCATCTATGACATAATGATATGTCTCTGGCTTTTCTTCGCAGACGAAGATTCAGGAAGGACTCATCCCGCGCTTTCTGCAAGCGCGCTGATGACTAAAAAGGCCAATCCGAGATAAACAAGTCCGGTTGCAAAAAGCACAGCAGAAGGTCTCCTTGGGTGATGTTTTTGGGTTGTGATTCTTTCTGCGTTGTCGTTTCTCTTCAAGACTTGTTCGTCGTGAGTTCTCAAATAAGGCTGCAGCATTGTGGATAGTGCGTCTCCATGCCTCCCGATGTGAGGCCAGGGCGGACCACTGTTGGTGATCAATTTGGCCAAGCCTGAGATGTTGTTTCAGGGAGTCTTTGTATCGCTTTTTTGGAGCGCCCCTCTTACGCTGACCCGTGGTGAGTTCACCGTAGAGTAGTATTTTTGGGAGGCGATGGTCCTCCATCCTAGAAACGTGCCCTGCCCAGCGCAGCTGTGTTCTCAATATCATGGCCTCAATGCTGGTGATCCCTGCTTGCTCAAGGACAGCAACATTCGTCACATAGTCAGTCCAGTGTATATTTAGGATTGTGCGTAGACAGCGCTGATGAAAGCGCTCGAGGAGTCGTAGGTGGTGGCGATAGGTGACCCATGTTTCAGATCCATAAAGGAGGATAGACAGTACGATGGCTCTATACACACTGATTTTTGTGCTTTGCCTCAGGTGTTTATTGCTCCAGACTCTTTTGTGAAGTCTTCCAAATGCACTATATGCCTTTGCTAATCTGTGATCGATCTCTTTGTCAATCTTGGCATCTGAGGAGATGATGCTTTCCAGGTAGGTGAACTGCTGAACGGACTTGAGCACTGATTTGCCGACGGCAATGTGGGGATGGTGGTGTTCGTCCTGTGGTGCAGGCTGGTAAAGAACTTCTGTTTTCTTCAGGTTGACTTCTAGCCCAAACAGCTCTGCAGCTGTTGCAAAGCAGGATGTTAGGCGCTGCAGAGCTGCTTCTGTGTGGGCAACAAGGGCAGCATCATCGGCGAAGAGCAGCTCACGGACTAGATAGTTTAGAGTCTTAGTGTGAGCCCTCAGACGGCTTAAGTTAAACAAGCTACCATCAGTACGGTAGCGTATATAGATGCCGTCGTCTTCTTCAAGCTCTGCCATAGCCCTTTGGAGCATCGTGCTAAAGAAGATTGTAAATAAAGTTGGTGCAAGAACACAACCTTGCTTCACTCCATTAGTTATTAGAAATGGCTCTGAAAGAGCATCGCCATATCTGACTTGAATAATGATATGTAGTGTGTTGTAATCACCCAGGGTTATTGGAGTTCTTCTCCCTATGGCCTCTAGATGCCTTACATGCAGTGCAAAGGAATTTCTGCCTATCTACAACATGGTCCCCACCTCTGGCCACCAGGAGCACAACTGGGCCCTGCTCATTTGCAAAGCAGAGACAGATTTTTCACTGTTTTGTAACTTGAACACAGTGACATCCTATGAAGGTGTAGGATCACTTTGGGTACAACCACATTACAGAAATAATCCAGTTTGAAACATGGTTCCTTCCTATGAAATCCTGGGATTTGTAGCTTGGTGAGGCACCAGCACTATTTTGCAGAGAAGGCTAAAGACCTTGTGAAACTACAGATACCAAGATTCAATAGAAAGGAGCCATGACAAGTAATCCAGTTTCAAACTGGATTATTTGTGTCATGTGGTTTTGGCCTTTGTCTGCTCTGATCTAGGTTTCTCTAGGGCTGCATTTACACGGGCAAATTTCCCCTAAATATACCGCTAAGATTGCTGATTGTTCCCATGGACGAGCCACAGTATCGCCTCATTCAGAAGGGGAGAAGTCAAAATACCCAACTGTAGTGTTACAGGGGATGTCGCTACTTTTGCCAGTTTATTTGAAAAGTAGTGCGACAGCACATTATTGGTAGTGTGAACAGCAAGTCCATGTGAATTACCAGCAATCTTCCCAATACAGTTGCAGCAGAGCTGCACTGTGATTGGTTTTTATGATGAAGGGGTGGGCTGGCTAGATGTAGAGTCAGAGGGAGACTCAGTAGCAGTAGGAAATTAAATATCCTTCCTTTCTTCTGCTTAGAGATGAGCCGGTTTGCTTTTAGCATAATTAGTGTTTCAGAGTGATATTGATCCTTCTTTAGTGTGTGTGTGCTTGGGTGGGAGAGAGAGGGAAAAGCACAGCTGACAGAGCAAAGGATTCTCAGCTGCTTGTGTGTGTGTGCTATTGGCTGCTTTCCTTCTGCACACACTGGCCTCTCATTCCTTCCTCTCCATCTTCTGCCTGGCTTTAATGATAACGATAGAGCTGCCTGGCCATCCCCCCAACCTTTGTGTAAACTAAAGCCATCATCCAAATTAGCCATAAATCGTAAGAACTATTCACCCCTGTTCCGAAAGGACAGAAATCTGGAATTTCGCTCACTTTGTCGTGTAGCTGGCCCCTTTGTTGAGCAACTGTTAAGCACGGAGAAAAAACCTTCCATCTGGAGTTTGATTTGTGGGCAGGGAGCTGGGGGGGAGGCAAAGGGTGACATTCTTTGTCCACCAGCTGTTAAGCACACGGAGTTGGGGCCAGGGCAGACATTCCTATGACATTCCTTTGTCTCCTCTCCAAGCTTGGCCACGCCCCCACCACATTTGGCTTTGTGAATCTCAAAGTGAAAAAAACCAAGGAGCAACAAAATACAGCTGTTTCCTCCATAGACCGTGTAAACTACCCACCACTGGTGCAAAAAAAAAAAAAAAGCGCTAAAGTGCAATTTATCATAATAAAACCTGCCGTGTAACTGCAGCCTAGGTTTAGGTTTTTCTCTCTTGTCCTCTCTCTCTCTCTCTCTCTCTCTCTCTCATACACACAAACAGAAAGAGAGAGAGAGTATTTTTAAAAGAAGGGGATGAACAGAATGCCTGCCAGGATACTATCTTGATATACTATCTCATTCAAAGCTTTTGGAAACTTTTTTTTTGTACTATTTCTCCTAAAAGTCTCTAGCCGGCAGGATTACTTTTCTAATCTGGGGTCTTGTCAAGGAAATACAGGAAGAATAGTCCAGAGAGACATATATGCCAGAAAGGGTAATTGGCCCATAAACCACTTTTCCAGATTAACCTCACTTTCCAATTGTGTTTTGTCCTGGTTTTGTTCCTGAGACATACTAGATAACATTTGAGGAGTTCCATCCATCCTTGGTTCATAGGGAACTATTTGGTGTTGTTTCGGTTTGAACCCAGAAAGATCTATCTCTGTTCGATATGATTGCTTCTTGTCAGAAAAAAAACCAATATGAAATAATATGAAAATAATAAATAGGTCCATATTTCTGATTCCACAACTGAAAATTGGATCGGGGTGCACTGTAAATATAGCAAAAACTGGAAAGGAACCAATCTCAAAAAAGTGCTCATATTCTATTAATAAGGGTCTAAGTGTTATAAGAGAACCTTCCTCCTTCAGGGGCACATTCATAAAGTCACTATTCTCCTAGGTATGATAAAGAAAGACTAGTTTCTTTAAGTTTTTGTTTGGTGGGGAGATGAATTTGAATTACTACTTCATACTTCTCAACAAGTCCAGAAGAAGATTGATTCATTGGAGATGTGGTGGAATAAAATTTTACAGATACCATAGATACCATGGTCTACATGGCACAATTTACTCATACTTAACTATATAACAGAGGCACTACTGAACCTTCCTACTGAATTGCAAAGATGTGTATCAAGCGCCTGCAAGAGTGTCCTGATGCACATTCGGATCTACTATGCACATTGGCACTCCCTAGCCAACGTCCCAATGCACATTGGGTTCAATGCACAATGGTCACTTTGCCGACTCCTCTGTATAGTAACTGCAGAAAATATTGGTATTTATATTAAGCAGAGTGAAGCTTAGCACCAGTGCAGTATGAGCTTCTGGTATAAAACAGGATAGAAATATGCAGGATGCTCTGGTAAGATTTTTTTTTAAAAAAAGCTTATTATTGTGGCAGATAATACTTCTGGGATAGGAAAGAAGATAGATAAAAGAACTTTGGTAGAAGAGTCTATAAAAGCTGACTCTCATGTCTATGTACAAGGCATCTTGAGGCTGAGAAGCCTTATGATGGTCCCTTTTCAAACAAAGTGTTGTAAAATACGGTACTAAACTTTTTGGAAGACCGAGGGGGGGGGGAGTGACCTCTACTTGCAAGTAGGAAGTAAAAGCCTTTAGTACATAGATCAATGAGACAGAGAGGTGAATCAAAAGAGTAGGCATACAGTTCTAGAGTTCCCTCTGTCCCCAATTACTCTAAACAAGCATTGGTACTTCTTCATTTCCAACAATAACAGCATGGCAGCCTGTTGTTGAATGCAGATGTTGGAAAACTACTTAATTCTTATTTCCCACACATGTAAGTTCACTTATGTAAATGTAAGTCCCATACTGAATTCCAGCCAGGATCTTAAGGAGTTATCTTATTCCTAGAGTCACCATAAATTGAAATGGTCTTGATGACACTTAAACACATCATCATCATCATCATCATCTTTTATTTCTATAGCACTATTAGTGTACATGGCACTTAACAAGAAAAAGAACAACAAAACATTTCCCTGCCCTCAAGCTTACAATCTAATGAAGACATGATACAAAAGGAAAGGGGATGGCAGTAGGCGAAAGGGTTAAGTCTAGCATTCTGTTCTATCTCTCCTTGGCCTGGGCAATTGCAGTTGGGAGGGAGGGCCATACTAGGCAAGATGGAGCTCTGCCTGCCTTTCCTTCTCTCCCTCTGCAGCCAGGGCAATGGCAGTTGAGATGGAGGGAGGGCTGTTCTGCTGGGCCCAGGCAAGATGGAGCTCTGCCTGCCCTTCCTTCTCTCCCTCTGCAGCCAGGGCAATGGCAGTTGGGATGGAGGGAGGGCCATTCTGCTTCTGGGTGGAGGCAAGATCGAGTTGCAAGTGGGAAGTAAAAGCCTTTTTGACCCCATGAGCTATCCAGTGAGCCACTTGAAGTAACTGTGGTCACTTAGCCTCTTGGTCACTTAGCCAAAATGGGAATAGATGAATCTCTCAGTTGTATTTTCTCTTATATCCAAATTTCAAAAACCCTCTCAATATTTTTCCATCCCGTGGCATATGCTGTATGTTCTACCTTTCATTATTTTTATGAAGAAGTTTATAAATTAGTTTGTTAACAGAAATGAACTGAATTGTACAGCCATCTGCACTAGGTAAAATTGGTACTTTCAGTATGAAAAAGAAGAGCACTTTTTATTGACCTGCCAAAAGTCAGAGTTCTGTTGTTTAGATCTGAAATTATTTCCATTTGATTGATGAAGAAATCTGAGGATTCCAAACAAAAACATTCCTTCTTGTTATATGCCCTTCCTTTACACACTTGGTGTAAAAGTCTCTCTCTTCCTAAGTTAGTTTCTGCCCCCAAAGAGAATAGTATCTGTTCCTTCCAGGACTCTTGCATGGAAAACTATGCGAATGTGGGTCCATTTCTTTGTTTTATACAAAAAAGGTGACTTAATTATGAGCAGCATAAAGGGAGGCAAAGTCACGGCTATGGCTACTTGTGCCATAGAGACCTGAATGATAGTGTTGTGGCATAATGTGCTATATGTATTGTTATTCAAGAGGTTTTCTGGGTCTTTGTGAATTCAATGGATTCTTCCTTGTATGGGTACCATGAGGATGGCACAGCCCCTGAATGGTGGATTTTAGTAATCTTTTTCATAGTTGGCTTTTATGTAGTTTTGAGATTTTCCAGATGATGGATATTTTACCTTCTGCTCCCAAGATAAGCGCAAAAATGACCTTGATGTGGCTATAATATATCTTATAACATACAATTACATACCTCTAGAGTTGAAGATTGCTCATTTAAGTTTACATTTTATATGAGCAACTTGAATGGTTCTTCACTTTGTAATGGTGTGTCACTCGTACTTTTGCATCACATTTTTGGAATATCTATTAGTGAATTTGGATGTAAATAATGTTTATTATATAATAAACAGCAATATTGTCAGACTTTATGAATGTATAATATGAATGCATTTATGGTGAAATGAGGGAGGTCTCGGGGTGCCTGTCAATGCTAACCACGCGTGCCCTGATTGACCTTCATCAACAAGATGCCAAGGTGCCACCCATGTCCTGAGAGGCAATGCCTACACCTTCTGACATGGTGGGCAGAGATGAACACCTGGATGGCATGATGGCTGACATGGAGAGCAGGACCAGATAGTGTGGGGGGTTCAAAAGGGTAGAGGAGGCAGTTGCTGGGAGGAAAATGGGTGGAAGGGAAAAGACTTGGCATGGAATTGAGAGAATGCCAAAGATTGAGACAGGATAAACAGCTTGGATGTTGGAAGGAGAAAAGGGAAAGGTGGCTGTGGTGAGCTGGAGTTGGGAGGGGAGAGGAGGATTTGAAGAACTGAATGTGATGAGGTAAAGAGCGAGACAAGGACAGGTCACAGATGAAGCTGAAGTACAGACAAGAGATTGAGAAGTACCTAGCAATGGACCAGGGACACTGGGGTGGTATGAGCAGGATGCAATAAAGAAGGCAGTATGGAGAGGGGAGAAAGAGATTTTGTCAGAAGGGAAGGGAAATATCAACAGAGATCAGAAGAGACAAACAGTGCAGAGTAGGAGAGAAGAGATGGTCATGTGAACAGGGTTACTGGGGAAATGGTAGATAGTTATAAATAATATTGTCTCTTCACCTTGATTTTCAATATTACAAAAAAAAGTTTGCTACATGACATCCATGTCTGAGGTGAAAAGATGATTGCCTATTGTTATGTAAAGGAAAATGCAAAGTTATCCACTCCCCTCATAAACCCTAGCGACTAGTATATAAAGTAGGAGCAATTTTTCTGAAAAAAGGACCAAGGACTGTTTTTGCATTTTGGTCAAATGTGAATTTGTTAGGTTCTGAGACCCATCACAGTCTAACTTTTCAAAAAGAGTTGATGTTTTGTCAATATTGATTCAGCCTTCTTGGTGTCAGTGGAGTAAAAAATAATAAACTTTAGTTGCTGCAGAGACGTGAAGAAAATATGTTTGATTGATTCTTCCATTATCCAATGACAGCTATTATAAAGCAGGGAATAAAAAGGGCAATAAGATTCTTGCATTAACTGGGGAGCATGGGAGAAAGGTGGGGAGAAAACAAAAGGATCTGCACTGATTTAGTGACTTGACAGACCAATAGCACCTAAACATGCCAAATTAGAAACTGAAATGATCAGTTTATTAGGCATGTTTTTCAGAAGTACAGAAATTAGTCCATAATTGGTGCTTTCACCAACTACAGATAATGAGAAGTGTTATTTAGAAGTATTTAAAGGAGACTGATGACCTAAAGTGGTGTGCTGATTATCAGGCAGTGTAATTTTGTATGTATTAAATCCAGAAGCAAATGCAGAATTATGAGGTAGAGAAAGATCTTGAAAAGTTCCAACTTATTCCTCTGTTTCTTGGCTTCTGCTGTACCAGGTATACAAGCAATTATAAACTCCCACTTAGTTTTACTTTGCTTCCCGTTGCTCATATAACAGCTTTCAGTAGCTATTAAAACATTCCTGTCCTCAATTACTGTTATGTGCAGAATAATCCAAAATGGGATTAGGAAGGAGTAGAGCAACAAATTCATAGCTGGATCTTTTCTGTCCAGAACATTTCATCTGGGCAGTTCTGCCCAGGATATTTGATGTGGGGGACCAACAATATTTTTATATAACATGTACTTTCTGTCATCTACAGTCAATCCAACTCTGGAGAATGTTGTTATTAAAATACTTTCTCATCCTTATGAGCATTCATTTCTTTAAGCAGCCGTATAAAATTATGTATTAAATTCCATATTAAAATGTATACTGAAGTAAAATATTTATTAAATCTGTATTAAACCCTGCTGCTCCTCTATTCAGGTTACTCTTGGCACTTCCCTTAGCTCTGCCTGCAGCTTATGCATTTATCTGTTCTGTTTCTTATCCTTTCCCTTACCTTCCAAGCTATCTTCCTTTAAAACGTAATTCTTCATCATCCCAGCTACCACAAATTGTTACCCTAAGCAGTGTGGGGATTGCTTTAAGACACGCCCATGATATCAAAAGTCTAGATGGGGGAATTATTAGCTCAAGTAGTATGCCTGTGAGAGGAGGGTAACTGCAGGAACCTTTTCTCCTATGTATACCAGTACCGACTGTAGAGAACTCCAGGTTATGGAATAAAATGTTTTTTATTGGAAACAACACAAAACACATTCACACACATGCAATACATACTCCAAAGAACCACACAAGGCTATTGAGGAGTAAGGCAGAAAGGCTGGAAAGAGGGATAGATTCAAGAAAAAGGGTGATATTTACCAGTCTTTCAGAACAGAGTTTCGAAGTATTCAGACAGAGGTCTGAGGTTTGTCCTGGATGTTCCATCCAGGGGCACACCGAGGAAAAGATTGGCTGGGCTTGTATACCCAGTGGAACACTTTTCTATTGTTGGGAGACTGCTATTTATACCTTGTTTCACATCCTGAAAGGGTACTTTGGCTAGGACAAAGCCTGGATGTGTTTCCCACTGGGTAAACAAAGGAAACCGAATCTGTACTGATTGCTCTTAATGGCTGTGAGATAGGAATTAATGGGTTTATGACAACCTCACAATAAAGAACAGGAGAGGGGTTCTGAGGGGATATTTCCTTGGGATTGGGATTTGAAAGGTCACTTGATTGTTTCGTTTGGATGACTTATTCCTGAGGTGCCCAAGAAGAAATTAGCACATACCTCCTTAATGGCTTTGTTTACCAGGGGCTTCCCCACAATCCTAGTTTGGGCTTACTTTCTAAATTATTTTTAAGATACTTTCCCAGGTCCACCTGCCCTCTTTTTGGATCCCCTCAGTCAACTTGACCCCTTCCAAGTGTCCAATATTTCTAATTATTAGATATTATAGGGAAAGGGTAGTAGGGCATGCTAACAACATTTTCCTTAGCCAGCTTGGATTAACTTTGCATGTACTTGTTTGCTACTGGGTACTTGACAACTCCTTTTACTTTTGTCAACCAATGCAATTTTACTTCCAGTACTGATTAGGCAATTGTGGGGAAGTATGCAATCAGTAAGGTTCTCAGGCAGGCTTTGAATATGTTCTTGGAGCTGCTGATGTCAATGCAATTGGACTGTTCCAGTACGGATGTTCTGACCAAGGTCTACCCAAACAAATATCTGATCTTATAATACACAGTCCTTACAGTACTGCCGAATCCCCACAAAGTCTTAGTTTCCATGTCAGTATTTGTAGACATGGCGGTCTTCAGCCAAGAACACCCTGTCTGTCTAGTGGTGTTATTGCAGCATCCTTCCATATAGTCAGAATTCAGGTTTTAGGCTTAATTTGGGTCATCCCTTTTTTACATGAAAATGTCACAAGTGAAAATACCCTGTAATGTCTTCTGTGGTCAAATGTCTTCTGTGATCATGTATGAAATCCACCATGAGATGAAATACAAGTAAAACCATGAAGTAATATCTTCACTTAGAAAAGAAGCCCAATGTTCAAAAGTTTATTTACCTAGTTATTACTGTGCTACTAGCTACTTATACCTAGTAGTACTAGTTACAACTTAGACTACAAACCTATATCCATTTATCTCTAAGTAAGTCTTACTGAACTCAGTGGGGTCAGCTTCAGAGTTCATATAAAGAGGGTTACTCTGCTAATGTTCATTTGTGAGATTAAAATTATATACAGGAATTAAAGAGATATTTGTTCTCAATGGTGACATTTCCCCTTACAATAACAATAAAAATGGTAAAAGTAAACCTAGACATTTTGCAGTACTACAGTGACTGAAAGATGTTCACAAGTTTTACATGTTAAAATAGTGGTATAAAAATATTAAAACATTGCTAGCACTTAATGTAACAATTTTTGTCTTCAGGTTAAATATTGATTCTAATTCAAGCTGGGGAATTAGTTTAATTCAAAAAGACAAATATTGGCTTTCAGTGAATTACAATGGGGTAAGTCCAATTTCTCCCATTGGACCTACCTTTTCAGGTTGTTGCAGAGGTTTGAATTCTGTACTGACCATACAACAACCAAATTGCTGTTCAACCATCTCCTCCCTGCTCTTTTTCAGCAGGAAATGTGTCTGTGTGTGGAGCCTCCACTAGAGAAAGCTTGGGTGGGAGGATTGTATGGGAGATGTACCCTAGTTACACATGTGTTATATGTCTTCCAATTTAAGATCTCAACCATTACCTGCAGTACAGTAAACAGGTGTCAAGTCAAATGGATTATTTTCAGTGATAAATACACACAAATGAGTATGTGCTGAAATTATGACTTATCTTTAGCTTTTCTTTGCAAACAAAGATTCAGGAAGGACTCATCCCATGCTTTCTGCAAGTGCGCTGATGACTAAAAAGGCCAATCTAAGATAAACAAGTCCGGTTGCAGAAAGCACAGCAGAAGGTCTCCTTGGGTGATGTTTCTGGGTTGTGATTCTTTCTGCGTTTTCGTTTCTCTTCAAGACTTGTTCAGCATGAGTTCACAAATAAGGCTGCAGCATTGTGAATAGTGCATCTCCATGCCTCCCAATGTGAGGCCATGGCGGACCATTGTTGGTGATCAATTTGGCTGAGCCTGAAATGTTGTTTCAGGGAGTCCTTGTATCGCTTTTTTGGAGTGCCCCTCTTATGCTGACCCATGGCAAGTTCACCATAGAGTACTATTTTGGGGAGGCAATGGTCCTCCATCCTAGAAATGTGCCCTGCCCAGCACAGCTGTGTTCTCAGTATCATGGCCTCAATGCTGGTGATCCCTGCTTGCTCAAGGACTGTGCTGAAATTATGATTTATACATTACCCTAAAATACATTGTACTTTAGAAAAAATAATTATAATAAATTCAGTTAGTTACCTTTGCTGGTCTCATTTTTGATTTGCAAGAGAAGGATGGGTGAGTATAGGAACCTATACACCACATAGTAACTGATCTATTTTTCTGCCTGACAGAGAACAACAATCTGAACTACATTAATTCAGTGTCAAAGCATTCCTAAAGCCTTGTGTGTTTTGGCCTGTAATTCTATACACAGATTGCACAGGATGGTGAGGCTCTGGGTAGAGAACTGAAGGACTTTGGGGCATAGGTTGTCATTTCATCACTTCTTCCTACTGGAGGGTATGGCCTGGGAAGAGAGAGAATAATAACAACTGGCTCTGCAGACAGTGCTATCAGGAAAGAATTGGCTTCTTGGACTATGGTTTGTACTTTCATGATGATAGACATCTGGAAAGAGATGGGTTGCTCCTCACAGTGTTTGGTAAGAAAATATTTGTTCTGAGTCTCACAAACCTGATCAGGAGGGCTTCAAACTGAGTTGCATGATGGAGGATACAGTATTCCAGAGGCAGGGGATGCCAAGTACTAGGGACAATAGATAATGACGCAAGCAGAATTGAGGTGGAAATACAAGAACCCAAGCAGGAGAAAATAACAACAAAGAAAAGCAACTACAAAGCAGCTGGAAATGTTTATTCACTAGAACATAGAGCATAGCAAATAATGAAGATGAACTTTAATTTAACACAGAAAGGCAAATATGGTCTTATAGGCATCACTGAAACCTAGTAGGAAGTTTCATGACTGTAATGTAGTAATGGAAAGGTATGGCCTATTACAAAGAAATAGACAAAACAGGAAAGGTGGAGATGCAATATGTATCAAGTATATATATGCCTGTGAAGAGATCCATGGCTTAAATCCTAGAAGCCAGGTTGAGAGCATTTGGGTAAAAATAAAAAAGCAAGGAAACAACAATGTCATCATTGAAGCGGGTATACTATAGACCCCCAAGCCAGACTGAAGACTTGGATGTTACATTCATAACATGCATGATCAAATATTCAGAAAGGAGAGATACAGTGGTAATGGGAGACTTCAACCACACTGGTATTTGTTAGAAATTAAACTCTGCCAAAAATGTAATATCCAACATGCAAATTCTTCAGTTTCATGGCAGACAATTTCATTGTTAAAGAGGTTAAGAAAAACAAAAGGGATCAAGACGGAGGAACTGGATGATGCCTTTCTAGAACAGATGAACCCACACGCAGAAAGGAGAGATGTAGTAGTGATGGGTGACTTCAACTATCCTGATATTTGCTGGAAATCTAACTCAACCAAAACTTCAAGGTTTAGCAAATTCCTTAATTGCCTGGAAGACAATTTCATTCTCCAAAAGATGGAAGAGGCAACAAGGGGGTCAGCTATTTTAGATCTGATCCTAACCAACAGGGATGACCTGGTTAATGGGGTGCAAGTGGTGGGATCCTTAGGTGAGAGTGACCATGTTCTCCTGGAGTTTGTTATACAATGGAAAGGAGAAGCCAGGCATAGTCAGACACACATTCTTGACTTTAGGAGAGCTGATTTCAATAAACTCAGGGAAATACTGGGGGTGATCCCATGGTCAGGAATACTAAAAGAGAAGAGACCTCAAGACGGATGGGACTTTCTCAAAAAGGAGATACTGAAGGCACAATTTCAAACAGTACCATTGAGGAAGAAAAATGGGAGGTGTCTCAAGAAACCAGGATGGATGACTAAAGAAATATCAACACAGCTAAGTTTTAAATGGAAAACATGTATAGGAAATGGAAAAAGGGGGAAATCACCAAAGAAGAATTCAAACAGATAGCGAACACATGTAGGAGTAAAGTCAGAAAAGCTAAAGCACAGAATGAGCTGAGGCTCACTAGAGAGGTTAAGAACCATAAAAAGGGTTTTTTGGGGTATGTCCACAGCAAAAGGAGGAAGAAGGAAATGGTAGGGCCACTACGCGGAAAAGATGGCAAAATGCTAACAGGGGACAGAGAAAAGGCAGAATTACTCAACACCTTCTTTGCCTCAGTGTTTTCAGAAAAGGTAAAGGGGGACCAACCTGAGGATAAAGGAACAGAAGACACAACAGGAGAAATCCAGCACAGAATAAGCAAAGAGGTAGTACAGGAATACCTTCTTAAACTAAATGAATGTAAATCTCCAGGACCAGATGAACTACATCCAAGAGTATTAAAAGAGCTGGCAAATATAATCTCAGAGCCATTGTCAATAATCTTTGAGAACTCCTGGAGAACAGGAGAAGTCCCAGCAGACTGGAGGAGGGCAAATGTTGTCCCCATTTTCAAAAAGGGGAAAAAAGAGGATCTCAACAATTATCGTCCAGTTAGTCTGACATCAATACCAGGGAAGATTCTAGAGCAGATCATTAAACAGAGAGCCTGTGAACATTTAGAAGGCAATGCCATAATCACAAAAAGTCAACATGGGTTTCAGAGCAACAAGTCATGCCAGACTAATCTGATCTCTTTTTTTGATAAAATTACCAGCTTGGTAGAGGAAGGGAACGCTGTGGACATCACATACCTTGATTTCAATAAGGCCTTTGACAAGGTTCCCATGACATTCTTGCAAACAAGCTTGTAAAATGTGGGCTAGACAAGTTAACTGTTCAATGGATTTGTAATTGGTTGACCGGCCGAACCCAAAGGGTGCTCAGCAATGGCTCCTCTTCATCTTGGAAAGATGTGATCAGTGGGGTGCCACAGGGTTCTCTCCTTGCCCCAGTGCTATTCAACATCTTTATCAATGACTTGGATGAGGGAAATAGGGGCATACTTACCAAATTTGCAGATGACACCAAATTAGGAGGAGTAGCTAATATCCTGGAGGACAGGATCAAAATTCAAGATGACCTGGATAAACTGGAGAGCTGGGCCAAAGCTAACAAAATGAAACTCAATACGGAGAAATGTAAGGTACTGCACTTAGGGTGAAAAAATCAAATGCATAGATATAGAATGGGGGAGACCTGGCTGAATGAGACTATGCGCGAAAGGGATCTAGGAGTCCTAGTAGACCACAAGTTGAACATGAGTCAACAGTGTGATGTGGCAGCTAAAAAGGCCAATGCGATTTTGGGCTGCATCAATAGAAGTGTAGTGTCCAGATCAAGGGAAGTCATAGTGCCACTCTATTCTGCCTTGGTCTGGCCTCACCTAGAATATTGTGTCCAGTTCTGGGCACCACAATTCAAAAAGGACATTGACAAATTGGAGCGTGTCCATAGGAGGGCGACTAAAATGGTGAAAGGTCTGGAAACCATGCCTTATGAGCAGAGACTTAGGGAGCTGGGTATGTTTAGCCTGGAAAAAAGACAGTTAAGAGGCGATATGATAGCCCTGTTTAAGTATTTGAAGGTGTGTCACGTTGAGGATGGAGCAAGCTTGTTTTCTGCTGCTCCAGAGATTGGAACACGGAGCAATGGATGCAAGCTCCAGGAACAGAGATTCCACCTCAACATTAGGAGGAACTTTTTGACAGTAAGAGCTGTTCAGCAGTGGAACGCACTCCCTCGGAGCGTGGTGGGGTCTCCTTCCTTGGAGGTCTTTAAACAGAGGCTGGATGGCCATCTGTCGGGGATGCTTTGATCGTGATTTCCTGCATGGCAGGGGGTTGGACTGGATGGCCCTCGTGGTCTCTTCCAACTCTGCAGTTCTATGATTCTATGATAAGTATTTTGGATCTGATCATAATAAACACAGATGGAGTGATGAATGGGGTGGACATTTGGGCAGGAATGACCACATTCTTGTGGAATTTGTTATGCAGATGAAAGGAGAAGCCAATTGTAGTCAGAAACACACAATGTAAGCCTAAATACCCTAAAAACACCAGATCCCATCTGATCTTGGAAGCTAAGTAGGGTCAGCCCTGTTTTGTACTTGGATGGGAGACTGCCAATGAATACCAAGTTCTGTGGACTATATTTCAGAGGAAAGAAGTAGCAAATCCATCTCTTATTAATTCCTTGCCTAAGAAACCCTTCAAAATTCATGGGGTTGCCATAAGTCAACAGCCCCCCCCCACTGCACTTTAAGCAAGGTAATTTCTGTAGTCTTTGGGAATTTGGGTAAGATTCCATTGGAAGAAATGTTCAAAGGAAGGACATTTTAGGATGCACAGGAGTTTCTTAAAGGTGAGCTACTGAAGGCACAATTGCAAAAAAAAAAAAAAAACTCCAATGAAGAAGAAAAGCAGTAGATGTCTTTAAAAAACAGGGTGAATATACAACAGAAGATACGGTCATATAGGTGTGAGCAAAGATAATGTATTCCACACACGCTACATATATTAATACATGAGTCTTCACAGCTGCACAGAAAAAGTTCACAGAGAAGGGTTTGATCCCAAGGACCTGACTTTTGGTAAACAGACTTAGTTCACACATGAATATAAATCAATAATTTAAAGATAAGAAAGATGAAGTATCCCTTCACACACCCAGATCACAATTTGCAGATCACAAATAAGATCTTTATGGATCTTATTCCACTCCCACAACTGCATAAATATGCTTAATAACCTGAGCCTTTAATATCATTCTGTCATTGTATCTGAGGAAGTGGCTTGTTATTCACAAAAGCTCATGCTAAAATATAAATCATTTATTCTCAAAGGTGCTGCTAGATTTTTCTTCCCTCCTTCCCTTTTTTCCTTTTTATGAAAGGGAGAGAAGTGAAACATGTGGAAAACCACATATAGCAGTATGGGTAGAAATCAAAAGGAAGGTATTCATATTTACGTACTGTACTGTCCAATCAGGCCCTGGGATCTATAGGTGAGGAATCCACCACTTCCTATATCTATCTGACTTTAAACCTGTAATTCACAATATGACTGAATTTGTTCAGGGAGTGCAGAATTACAGTGAACTCATTGTAAGGGAGGGAAAGTTATATGAAGACATATTTTAAATAGCACCAACATTGCTGATATATGCAATTGTTTGGATCTTTATCTTCCTTTCATTACAGAGGAACAAAGGGAATAGTTTAATTTTCAGCCCTAGTGGACTCATATGCCAATATTTCATATTCTCTGTTTCTAAGGTTACCACTAAAGCCTATATATTAATCAATTATCTACTATTGGAGCAAAGTTATATCAAAGAACATCATCTGCATCTTCAAAGGGTGAAAAGACATTCAGCTAGTAACTAAATTTTACTTGCTTGCTGCTAAACTGTAGTTTACTTGAAGGACAGCTGTAATGATTACCGTTTCAAGGGCAGATTAGATAAAGATTCAGAAACAAAAGCTTCCTAATCTACAAACTGGTTTGTGTTCATTTTCAGGAAGGGTGGGGAAGATTGTGCAGAAACAAATTTCAAGGTGGTATTTTATTTATAATAATCTCAAACTCTTGTGGTTCCTGCAACTAGGAGACTTTTGACCTGCTGTCTTTATCAAATAGCTGATATGATCTAGGTATGGATAATGAGGTGAGGGTTTCTCACAGTGTGTTAAAATTGGCTGTGCACAGCTGTCAAACCCCAGTTGCCTTATGGCAACTAAGTGTGTGGGTAGCTGTCTTGCAATTGAACTGGAAATGTCAAAATGTTATAATAAGCAAAATTGTTCAGTGCAAATTTAGCACTGAAAGTCAGCAATCCTGAACTGAACTTGTATTTGCAAGCAAGTTCTTGTATGACAGCTTACATTTTATTCTTCTAGAAGGATTGTGAGCTTTGGTCAAATATGTGTCAGAGTGTAAAACTGTTTCAAATATTAGGGGTTCTATGCATGACACATTTCTGTGCAAACAAATTCTAATTCATGCTGCATTTCTCCCCATAATTTTCTGACATCCTGTGGTTGCTAAGTGCAAGGTACTTCCATGGGGAGTTTTAAAATAAATAAAAAGTGAATAAATAGGCTACAGGTTAGAGCAAGTGTTAGAAATCAGACTGTAGGAGACAGCAGGTAAAGCAAATATATAAAAATGAGCAAGTGCCTGGTTGATTAATTTCAGAGCCTTGTATAGCTAGCAGAGAAAATAAGTCTTCTGTTGCAATTTAGGTAAGAGGCTGAAGGCAGAAGATAGATGCTGAGCTAGGACAATTAAAGGAGGGGGGACAGTGATCCTGAATGTATCAGGTGGGTACTTATAAGGAAGTAAAATGTTGTGCATAGTAACTATGCATAAATGGCAAATCAAAAGTATTTTGACTCTCATTTTGAGCCAAGACTCTATCTACATGGTATGACATGGGATAAGTGTTTGTCTGAAAAAATGATGTCAACTTGACCTCACAAAACTAGAGTGAAACAAAAAAGTAACCACAAGAGTAGAGTCCACCTTTCTTCCTTCTCTCCCTCCTTTCCTTATTCAATTAATGAATTTATACCCCCCCTTTTTTTCCTAAGATGGGATTCAAGGTGACTTACAATATTTTTTTTAAAAAAGATGAAGCTAAAATAATCCCCAATTCCCATTGACAGATGATTGGATACTAAAACTTTATGAAATGGCTGAGATGGACAAACTGATGTGTTTGTTGAGAGAAGGTGGAACTGGAAATTTTAAAAGAGATTGGGACATTGTAACAAAGTATATAAGTAGCGTATGGGGGAATTAGATATAGTTAGCTATATAGATTGAATCTGACATTTTAGAAACAAAATCCCATTTTAGGTAAGTGCAAAGTAATTTGATTGAGGGTAGCTCTACAGCTATACAGAGTGGACACTTGCTATAGCTGTACAGCTATACAGAGTGGACACTTGCTACTATGGCCTTTTGAACTAAGTTACAAAGGTATGCTGATTCTGCTACTGACTTCTGCTTGAGGAAGATGCTGGGAGGCTGGACAAGAGAAGTTTGCAAAGGCCAGGTCTCATAGGAACCTATTTTACTTATCAACCTATTTCACTTATCATCCTGAGGGGCCTTCAGGGTATACAGCCACAAATTAGTATTTGGTAAGTGGGTAATGGTCAGCATGATAGAACAAGGGTCTTTTTCACTCACCCCTCAGCTCCAAATTCTCTTTCAAAGCCCTCACTAGATGCTGAGCCTCACTAATGCAATACCCAGTTGGGTTCAATTCCCTATCCTTTTGATTCATTTTCAACTGGCACAATGTGAAGGAAATGCTGTCACCTTAAGATGCATATCTCTCAAATCTAAAGCCCTACCTGACTGTGAAGCCACCACAAACTCACTCACAAAAGATGCATCAAAGAATTTGGTGAAACTAGCTGTATGAAACAATAATGGTTCTATGTTTAGAGAGAGGAGGACCCTGGTGTTAATATGTGACCACAGCATGAACATCTTGGCTGCCAGGCAAACATGTTTCAATCACTTTGGATCTCAGCTCAGGATGAGTGAGATGGCAGTCATTTAAGAAACAGAGTTGATAATTAACATTTCTTGTATTTCTTACAGGTTTACATGACCTAAAGGTGAAGAGCCTGTTGTTAATATGTGGCCACAGTTTGGAACAATTAAGGCTGAATGCCCCAAATAAGGCTGAATGGACCAAAGAGGCACGGTGAAAGATCTATCCTACATATTGGTCATTGGAGATCCTTGGCTTACAAGAGTAGGGTTCAGCCTCTTAAATGTTTCTGTCTGGTGATGCAGCAAGTCCTCATCTGCAGCCATAGTATGGTTTACTGGGTGGCATACCAGGCCCACAACTGTCATTTTGGGTCTCAGCTGGGGTTGAGCAACCATGCCATAGTGGAGTGGCTTGGGAAAAGAAGCCTTCATTAGAATGGTTTGTTGCCTCTGTTATTGAGCAGGACAGTGGACTTCCTCCTCATGTTTTGGGCACTCACCTCAGTGGGAATGACTTGGGCTTGCTGAAGGGCAAGGCCCTTATTTTCCAGGCTCTGTATGATCTCTGGATCATTCAGAGTAGATGGCCAGGAATAACCCTGATATGGTCTGCTACTTTGCCAGACCAAATTTTTCAGGGTGAAGGTGATCCCCAATGTCTTGATCTAGCCCATAGAAGGGTGAGTAGGGAGATACGGAATGCATTAAATAAGGGTTGGACCACTTCCTTCCTCATCCCACCATAGTTTTTAGTCAGTCAGAGCTCTACAGGACTGATGCTATGCATTTATCCAAGGAGGGTAATACAGTATGTTATTCCTGGGATAACTGCAACAAGGGTGGGAGCCATATTGGCTGGCCTGGTGGGGGAAAAGTACTAAGCACACACTTGTCCCTTCTCCATAGCAATTAGTGGGGTGGGAGGATTTAAGAATTTTGGTGTACATCATGGCACCCTTAGGGTGAAGGGTAGCGTCTCTGGAACTACTTTTTTACATAGGCCCTAGGACCCAGGAGGTGGGAAGGAGTCTGCTTTTGTGGTGGACCTGGAGGTTTAGTTCTCACTTATAAAATTCTGGAAGCTGGAGGAAGTGACCTGGGTTTGGCTTCCAATAGATGGTCAGCAGGGCAGCAACCCAGTTATTGGGTCTGTCTTTAGGCTTAGGTAGTTCACCCAAGGGAAGGCTGTAGAGGTAGTCAAGTGGTGACACCTGGCATAGCTGATTCTGCATCAGGTTGCTCCCCCACCTTGCACTTTTCTAGGTTCAACACAACTTAAATAGCTTCTAGATCAAATACATTGCCCCTTATTTAACCCAGCTTTCTGTGTCTGGTCTCATTAGTCCATGGTTGATCATCAAATATAGTCAAAAACTTACATTCCTTTCCTGCTAAATCTAGTTGCTACAGGCAGCCAACACATTTTGACTGTGGCATCACTAAGGCATATCACACCTCCCCCTGACAGTGTCACCTGGTGTGGTTTGGCCTCTCCCACCTAGTACTGCCATTGCATTTTGGTTGGTTATAGCTAACATTTAATGTTTCTTGTTACCCCTGCCTACGTGAAGATTCAAATTACCACACTGCCTTAATACAATACCAGTCCAGTGTTCTGATGTATATGAGTCACTTTTGTGCTGAACCAATAACAGGCACAGGTTGTGCAATTTTTCCATGAGCAAATTTGGAAAAGTCAAAATTATCTTCAACCTCGGACATTTACTGTTTTACATAACTGTCAACAGCTGTATGGACTAAGCCTGTGGAAGGGGGAAAACACACCAAGTAATCCTACTGTATACAATGAAAATAATTTCTGAGTACTCTGCTGAGTAAATCCTTTGAATAATAGAAAGTACATTTAGAAAAATTAGGATTTAATGTGCTAGTGTGGTGTAACAATTTGACTGTTGGACTAGGACTCTGGGAGGCCAGGGTTTCATTATCCATCCAGTCATAGAAAACCACTGGATGACCTTGGGCAAGTTAGCCTCTGTCAGCCTAAGAGGAAGGCAATAGTAAACCTCATCTGAGTAAATCTTGCCAAGAAAACCCTATCATAAGGTCACCATAAGGAAGAGTCAACTTGAAGACACATGACAACATAAACAAATACTGTAACATTTTGAATTCAGTTTAAGCAAACTGTCCCCCAAACAAAACAAGTAACATTCTATCATATGAGGAAGGATTTTTTGAGCACAAATGAGAAAATATGTATATAGGCGCCTTCTGGGTTTTGTGGTTTTTTTCCCCTTGAAACTGAGGGGGAGGGGATTAAAGATTATGCTGTTAGGCACAGAAGTATAATTCAGCCACACTTAAACTTGTGTGGAATAATATAAAGAAGTAGTATGAAAATGTGTTTATATACAAGTTGAAACCATTGATATTAATTATCTTTATGAGACAGGAAACTGTTGTCAATGCTGTTTTTTTTCTAATAACCTGTATACATATAATAAGTCTAACAACTTTCTGTTTGTAATACAGTTGGACCCCTGTATCCATGGGGATTCAGTTCTCAGACTTACCACGGATACCAGAAACCATGGATAATAGTGAAGCCTATTAAAATAAAGGACTTCTGGTACAAAAATACCATAGAGTTGCACTGGAGGACCTAGTGGTTCCTAGAGAGAGCACCCTTCTAGGCATTTTTTTCCAGCATGACTATGGTATGTGAACATACTTTTTTCAGTTGTGGAAAACTGACTGCAGATATTGGTTCCACAGATCTGGAGGTCTGAATGTACCTCAAGTTCACTTCTATTTATTAAACTGGCATTCGTAGCCATGAACATGTCATTACACCTGTATGTTTTGATTTAGTACTGGAGATTTTAAATTAACATTATAGTCACATGTATAATGCTAATTAAATAACTATTATATCCTTAAGTATTGATTAGCAATATATCAATATGTCAGATTTCACTTTAGAACCCTGCATTAGATTGCCAAGCCGTAAAGAAACATATTTCACAATATATGCTTCAAAAGTCAGTCGTCTGTCCTCTTGCCAAGTTTAGGGTGCAACCTTCTCTGCTGTTAATAAAATTCATTTGCAGAAACTATCTTGAATACATGCAGGCTTTTTGGCATTGGTTTGAGCAACCAGCTGCACATGACAAAAACATTTTTAAAGTAACTTTTCTGAATCTCCCATAAGATATTTACTACCCTACAATTTAATGTTTCCAACATCCTACCTG
The DNA here is from genome assembly GCA_030847615.1 of Gambelia wislizenii. Classification (NCBI taxonomy): domain Eukaryota; kingdom Metazoa; phylum Chordata; class Lepidosauria; order Squamata; family Crotaphytidae; genus Gambelia; species Gambelia wislizenii. The sequence continues at coordinate 294,839,303 of JAUMIR010000003.1, forward strand.
ACATATTCCAACTTTCTATAATGACTGCTAGCCATTGAGGATTCTGACACTATATAGAAGAAATACAAAAAATGCAACACCTCTGTGATTCAGTATATCACATTTCACTAACCTTACATGACAGAGAAATATGGGGCAATCAGTTTTGACTACTAGTACATCATGTTAGAAACATGACAACTGCACAGCAATAGAGCTTTTGTAACCATGTGTAAATGAGAGTGACACTCACTCCCCCATGTTGTGTGATGGCAGTTTGAGTATATCCAAGAAGAGCATCATTCATCACACCATGACCTGCAAAGTCCAATTCTATTCCAACATGCCCAGTTCATGCAGAACTCCTTTCAAATTCTGTTTTCAGGTTACCCCATTACAAGCTGGCATTTGTTGTAAGCATTGTCGGACTCTGGCTTTACTGCAGTTTAGGTTGTGCTGTTTCCCTGAAAAAGACTTGAAGAAAGTAAATATGTTAAATTTACCTGGGAGTAAGTCTCATCAAACTTAGTAGTATCCCCTTCTGAGTAAACATCCATGGGATTGTGTTTCATTAGACTTGTTTGTAGAAGAGATAAAAACTTTGAAGGTAGATTTTATATAGAAACTACCAATGCATGAACACTGTTCAGTTTGTCTTTGCAAAATACTTTACAGTAGAGCTTCTCCTATGTTTTCTTTTGTCAATTTATTCACCTGTGGGCTTAAATAAAACATCTTTCTGATTTAAGTGACATAAAAATCAGATGGAGACATAAAATTAGTTAGTAGCCTCCTGTTCACAGAAGGCCTCTGTGGATTTAAGATGAATCTCTATGATGAGATGCCTGCTGGAACTGCCTAAACTAACTGCAAATACATTAAAAACAAAAAGAACAAAAACAAATATTGATGACTTCAGAAACACATCAATTTCCTGTCTGTATTCACCCAAACAGAAATTGATGCTTGTGTACTGAAGTTACCACTGAGTTTACAGTCAGCCCCACCGAGTCTTCAGAGAAGAAAAAAGAATGTTTGACATTTTTCTTTCAGAGAATGACATATTCCAGCAGGGATTCTTTATTAACATTGTGCTTTAGAACAAATCAACATTAAGGGCCCATCACACACAGAGAGATCTGTGGGATATTTTCATAAAGCCCTCAGATTCTCTCTGGAAAATAATGGAAAATGAGTTTGCCTAGAAACTTCGACAGGACAACTTATTAAATGCAAACTTTTGTTTATCTTTTGCTACAAACAAGTATGATTACAGAGTCCCTGTATATAGTTGCATAAGCCAAGCAAATTTTCTACTCTGTTGTCAACCATTACTTAAGCAAAACCCCGGAATTAAGTTTGGCAGACTCATGAACACCCACTTCAGTGCAAGATAAGAATTCAAATCCTGCAAATTTATTTTCTGATTCAGTTTTGTTCACCTTTTCACCCCAAATGTTCCTCCTGCTTTTCAGTACATCCACTTCCTCACCACCCTACATTTCCTGTTGGTCCAACTGGAAGGAATTATTTACTTTATTGATTGCTAAATGATTTCAAATTCAACATTTGGAGCATGTTGTCTTGCCCAGCCTTGCACAAAATCCATAGGGACATACAGGTATACAAATTTTAAAATAAAACCATGTGATATCATATTATAATTACCACTAGCAATAAATTCACCACAGCAATTAATAAAAGGCAGATTGAAATAAAAATGTTATGAACTTTGAATTTTTTAAAAAAAACGTTGAGATAACTCTACATGCAAGGATAGGGAATTCTTGAAGCTTCTACCTCTGGTAGCCATAAACTTTTCATCTCATCTTAACAGTCCTGAAAGGAGGTCTCAGTTGCTAATCATGGTGATTAGTCAGTCAGGTTTTGAAGTACATTCACTTCACATTCACAGTGACACATTGGAACAATTAATTAATTAATTATATTTAGATATAAATATATGCACAAAGGCTCTCAGAAGGGCCTACAAATTGTTACGCAAGGGGGCTCGCCGCTTGCCGGCGGGCCTGTTTGCGGCCCAGCCGGCGCCCCCATACCACCGCCCGTAGCTCCGCCCCCCCTTTGCTCGGCGGACCCAGCCGAGGCAGGGGTGGGGGGGGAGAGGTGGGGAAGGGAGATGGCCACGTGGCACAGCATGCGCGCCGCCATCTTCCCCCTTTCTCCTTCCCAGCCGCCTTTGCGGCTGGGGAGGGAAAAGGAGTGCGGGCCAATTGGGAGCGAATCAGCTCGCTCCCGATCGGCGATGTATTGGGTCGTGAAAATAGCATGAGCTCAGGGGTCTCTGCCAAGTTCAAGATCAAGCGCAAGTTCAAATTCAAGGTCAAGTTCAAGTTCAGAAGGAGACCCCTAATAGTATTAACACATGCTTGTTTTCAGGGAAGGAGAGAGCGTCGAGCAGGCGGCTCGGCCAGGGTCTCTCCTTCAGGGAAGGGATCCGGGATGGACCGGGCCCTGCGCCGCCCACATGAGCGGGCCGCGCTGTGTTCACGACCCATACATTAACGCCAGCCATTTGCTTGCAAGTTGCGGCCAAATCATTGCCAAGCTATATCCAAGTAGCATAGAAATCAACTTATCTACCTCAACGTGTTTTGTTACTAACCTGTACCTAACCTAATTTTCTGATGTTATGCACATATCTGTTACCAATACAATGTTATTTGCAACCATGTGTCTGTGTTTATTCAAGAGGGCGGAGGGGTGGTCCGGTCTGGGTCCGCAAGGGGGCTCGCCGCTTGCCGGCGGGCCTGTTTGCGGCCCGGCCGGCGCCCCCATACCACCGCCCGTAGCTCCGCCCCCCCCATTTGCTCGGCGGACCCAGCCGAGGCAGGGGTGGGGGGGGAGAGGTGGGGAAGGGAGATGGCCACGTGGCGCAGCATGCACGCCGCCATCTTCCCCCTTTCTCCTTCCCAGCCGCCTTTGCGGCTGGGGAGGGAAAAGGAGTGCGGGCCAATTGGGAGCGAGTCAGCTCGCTCCCGATTGGCCGGGCCGATCTGGATAAAGGGGCGCGCACGGGCGCACCCCTCCCAGATTGGAGGCGGCAGCGGAGCAGGCAGCAGCGCCCTCCGCTTGCCGCAAAAAAAAAAAAGATCGGCACCCACCCACCCTCCCTCGGCTTATCTACGTCGCAATTTGCAGGGCGGATGTATTGGGTCGTGAAAATAGCATGAGCTCAGGGGTCTCTGCCAAGTTCAAGATCAAGCGCAAGTTCAAATTCAAGGTCAAGTTCAAGTTCAGAAGGAGACCCCTAATAGTATTAACACATGCTTGTTTTCAGGGAAGGAGAGAGCGTCGAGCAGGCGGCTCGGCCAGGGTCTCTCCTTCAGGGAAGGGATCTGGGATGGACCGGGCCCTGCGCCGCCCACATGAGCGGGCCGTGCTGTGTTCACGACCCATACATTAACGCCAACCATTTGCTTGCAAGTTGCGGCCAAATCATTGCCAAGCTATATCCAAGTAGCATAGAAATCAACTTATCTACCTCAACGTGTTTTGTTACTAACCTGTACCTAACCTAATTTTCTGATGTTATGCACATATCTGTTACCAATACAATGTTATTTGCAACCATGTGTCTGTGTTTATTCAAGAGGGCGGAGGGGTGGTCCGGTCTGGGTCTGCAATAGCACTTTACGCATCTACCCTGCATTAAGCAGTTTCCAATGTGTGTTAGCTAATTGCCCCCACAAGCCTGGTACTCATTTTATCCACCTGTGAAAGGATAGAAGGCTGACTGTACCTTGGAGGCCTTGGGATCAAACTTGTAACATAGTGGCTGCAGTGGTGGCATTTAACCACTGCACCACCAGGGCTCTCTGAAAATGGTCAACCACCATGAGATTTAGGAGATTATTGCATGAGCTTAAAAATCTGTGGCAGGCACGGAACAGGATCAGGAAAGGTTTTACTTTTTAGATGAGGTCATCCCTGTCCCATGCTGCCCCCGTACTGTTTCCAATTTATTTTAATGATGGGGAAACATTGTGAATAGATCACCTATTCCATTTCGGTCACAGAATTATGGATGGTCTGAGCAGCACCCCGTTTCTACCCTGTTACGCTGGCATGATGCCAGCTGAGATGGGAGGTCCCTCCTGAAGACTTTTGGGTGCGATCAGGATGAGACGGTAAGCGTAACCCTTTTTTTCCTCTTCCCAGTTTCTTTCTGACATTTTGCCTGCATCTGTGGCTGGCATCCTCAGAGAATGGTTGTGTGTGTGTGTGTGTGTGTGGAGTTTATATGCTGTGAACCCCAGTTGGGAAGGATATGTAAATTTGTGTAATTGAATGGTTAGTTTCTGGGTATAGAAATGCAAGGCTCATTAGTGCCTGTTTGGCTAAAGGGTGGTTGATGGGCCATTATCTGCTGGGAATCTCCCTGTCCCTGGGTGGAATTCTTTTGTAAGTGTTGAGTTTTGATTCTATTGTATTTCAAAACTGGGAGCCAGATTTTGTTTACTTTTGCCCAAGTGTAGTAACCTACATTTCTCCGTGCTGAAATTCACTTTGTTAATTTTGGCCCACCTTTCTAATCTGTTAAGGTCATTTTGAATTCTGATCCTGTCCTCGTGGGTATTAGCTATCCCTCCTAATTTGGTGTCATCTTCAAACTTGATAAGTAGGCCATTCTTCCCTCATCCAAGTCATTGATAAAGATTTTGACTAGCACTGGGTCCAGGACAGAACCCTGTGCACCCCACTGGTCACTTCTCTCCAAGATGAAGGTGAACCATTTGTGAATATCCTTTGGATTCAGCCCATCAACCAATTACAAATCCACCTAACATTTGCATTGTCTAGTTCACATGTTACTAACTTTTTGGCAAGAATATCATGGGGGACTTTGTCAAAGGCCTTCTGAAATCAAGGTACACTACAGCCACAGCATTCCCTCCATTTACCAAGAATGTAACTTTATATTAAAAAGAGTGATAAGTTTAGTCTGACATGACTTGTTTTTCAAAAATCCATGTTGACTTTTAGTGATCACAGCATTCCTTTTGAGGTGCTTACTGACTGTCTGTTTAATGATCTGCTCTAGAATCTTTCCTAGTATTCATGTCAGGCTGACAGGATGATAATTATTTGCATGTTCTCCCCCACCCCCACTTTTTAAAGTTGGGGACAACCTTTGACCTCGTCCAGTCTGCTGGGACCTCTCCTGCCGGTGGTTCTGATATTACTTCTGCAAGTTCTTTTAGTACCCATGGATGTAGTTCATCTGGCCCTGGAGACTTGAATTCATTTTTTATTGGCCAGGGATTCCTGAACTACCTCTTTACCTATTCTATTCTGCATTTCCTCTTTTGCATCATCTGCTCCATTTTCTACAGGTTGAACACTGTTCTCCTTTTGTCAGAAGACAAAGACAAAGAAGGTGTTAAGTAGCTCTGTCCCCTGTTAACATTTTGCCATCTTCTCCCTGCAGTGGCCCTACTACTTCCTTGTTCTTTCTTTTGCTATATACATAATTTATAGACATTGTTTTAACCTCTCTAGCAAGCCTGAGTTCCACCTGTGCTTTTGCTTCCCCCCCCCCATACACAAGCTGGCTATTTTTTAATTCTTCTTTGGTGATTTCTCCTTTTTCCATTTGTTGTTCACATTCCTTTTAAGTCTTAGCTCAGTTGAAAGTTCTTTAGATATCCATACTCTTTTATTTAGATACCTGTCATTTTTTCTCCTCATTGAAATAGTTTGAAGTTGTGCCTTCAATATCTCACTTTTTTGAAACTCCCATCCATCATGTACTCCTTTCTCTTTTACTATTAGCCATGGGATCACCCACAGTAATTCCCTAAGTTTTCTGATAACAGCTTTCTTAAAGTCTAGAAGGCATACCTGACTACGCTTTGCTCCCCCTTTCCTCTGTATAACAAACTCCAGCAGAACATGGTCACTCTCCCCTAAGGATCCCACCACTTCCACCCCATTAACCAGATCATCTCTGTTGGTTAGGATGAGATCTAAAATAGCTGTTCCCCTTGTGGCCTCTTCCACCTTTTGGACAATGAAATTGTCTGCAAGGCAAGTCAGGAATTTGTTGGACCTCAAATTTTTGTCAGAGCGGGGCTGGGCTTCCAACAAATATTTTTAAAAATAATAGATAAAATCCCCCATTATTACTACATCTCTCCTTTCTGAATGTGTGGTCATCTCTTCTAGGAAGGCATCATTCAAGTCCTCAGTTTGGGTTGGAGGTCTGTCATAGACCCCCACCACAACATCCCTGCTGTTTCTCTTCCCCTTGATTTGTACCCAGATGTTCTCAACCTGGCTCCCAGGATTTAAGTCATGGATCTATTCACAGGCATACACATCCTTTATGTATAATGCTACTCCACCCCCCTTCCTGCTTGGTTTACTTCTCTGAAATAGGTTACACCTCACTATAATTACATTCCAGTCATGAGACTCATCCTACCAGGTTTCAGTGATGCCTATTAAATCATATTTGCTTTGCTGTGGTAAGAGTTCAAGTTCATCCTGTTTATTTCCCATGCTTTGTGCATTAGTAGAGAGACATCTAAGGCCATGGGCTATTCCCTCTATCTGTCTTTCTGCATTCTTTTTTGTATAAAAAAACTTTTTGTGCCAAAATCTTGGATTTTGTACAGTTTTCACATACAAAACAAATGTTTACACAGAAAAGAGTGCATTTTGTACACAACACATAGTTTTCTACATAGAAACATTGGACTTGCAATATTTTTTAAACACAATTCATGGTTCAGAAGTGCAAAAAAATGAATTGAAAAAAATGTCCAAAGCATCTTGTAGCCTTACCCAGCAAGGAGAAAACTTGTGAAATTATTTATTTTGCCTGAGAGCATGAAATAAGCATAAATTAGCATCATTAAACTAGAACAATAAGAAAGATAAATACAGTGGACTCCCAGTATCTTCTGGGATTTGGTTCCAGGAACTCCCATAGATACCAAAATCTGTGGATGCTCAAGTCCCATTATATACCTCTCTCTGGCTTTTCTTTGCAAATGAAGATTCAGGAAGGACTCATCCTGCACTTTCTGCAAGCATGCTGATGACTAAAAAGGCCAATCTGAGATAAAGAAGTCCGGTTGCAGAAACCACAGCAGAAGGTCTCCTAATGGCATAGTAAAATGGTGTCCCTGATATATAATGGCAAATAGTGAGTCTTGCTTTTTGGAATCCTCCTCCCCCCAAAATATATATATATATTTGAGCCATGATTGGTTGATTGGTTGAGCCATGTATATAAAATCTGTGAATATGCAGGACCAACTGTAAAACAGTAGGGGCTTGGATTTGAAAATTTCTTGGGCTTTCAAGGAAATTGCAAGGGGGATTAGACTCCATCATGTCCCAGCTAGGAATCCAAAATATCACCAGTCATGGTTTTGAAAACTGCAGTACATTTCCTCAGCTTCAGAGTATGATTTTATGAACCCATGTTTGTGTGAATGGGGCACACTGCAACTATAAAAACTTGCTTTTCAACAAAATACCAGTACTTAAACTTTGTAGAGACTTTTGTGGGAAAGGAGCATATCCATAAGGGATGCAACATGGTGCTGGCATCCTATTAGTGAGTTATAATGGTGTAAGTCCAATTTATGATATAGTAACCCACTTTGGGGGATTTTGCAAAGAATGGGAATCTTTATACCCAACTCACTTTTTAAAAGCTACACAACCCTGACCACAACTTCTATGTTGGAGGACATGGGAATCAGCAGAAACTTGTACATCTGTTTTTCTGTAGCTGGACAAGCTCCAAGGTCATCATTGGCAGGGACTTTCTGAGAACCCCTAGAGATCTTGGTGGATGCCTATTGCAGATTGACATACCTCTGCAGATTCACCTGCTCTCCAGTGACATGGAAATGGTTGTGTTGCAGGCTTAGGTTCATTGATTAATAAGGGAGTTGGTGAAAGTAGCACTGGGATACATAGTTACATGGAAGACATACATCTCCCAGTGCAGGATTCTAGCTGAGGTTTTTTGGTTGCTAATACCTTAGGGAACTGTGCTCATACCTACTTATGAAATTACACATTTGGAAACATTCAACAGAAGAAATTCAATCTATTGTAGGGATAAGACTTGTCACAGTGTTTTAATGAGGTTTAGTGAAAATGTGTTTCATCCTGGGCTCCCCAAGAACAGTGCTGTGACATAATCTTCACCATAAAACAAGAATCATAGAAGATTACAAAGTGCATAATCCATATTTACTGTTCCAAAGGGATTTTAGGATATCTTCTGTTTATGCTATTGAATTAATTAATATAATTCAGTCTACTCTTAATCATTCAAATTCATACTCTGAACACATACTTTCATATCTGCCAAAAACATGTGTCTAATCTATTCCACAACATGGGGTGAGAAACACCAATAATTGACAGTCTTCTGTGGCATCTGTGTGCAGCAAAAGTGACATTCATAACATTGCCATCCATAACAAGGATAAGTTTATATATTACTTCAAAGTGATATCTGCACAGGGAATTCAGATCAGATCAAGTTTTATTTATCTGTGGCACAACGTCTATTACAAAACTTTGTGATAATACAGGGTACTACTGGCATGCTTACATTAAACAAAGGAATCACAAAGCAGAACATAGGAAATGCATCTTGTGTAGTGCAGTTCACAGATGTTGGATTTAAAATAGCAGATCATTCAAATTTAATTTCAACATGCATTTCCCCCTTTCGTGGCTTAATCATTGCCAACTGAATTCTAGCTGCCTTTCTGTCATTACCCATTCTCTAATTTCTAATTGGGTTTAAATCATTTTGCTTACTGGCTAGTCAGATGCTTCTTCCTGCCATGTGTTGGCCAGTTCCTTATATCATTTTTCTCTTTGTCACAGCTCCCATGTTCTCCTTGTTTGTCTTTGTTTCCTATGATAGCATACAGATATTTTATTATGTTTTGCCTGTTTCTCAAAACCTTCTTGACCTCATATACGGGTGAGTTGGTGTACTGGTAACTATCTGTTCTATCTCCATGTCTCGTCATTCAAATATTCACAGAATGCTGATGGAGCATAGCTATCCAGTTTAATTTATGCCTCCATCTCAGAACATTTAGATTACCGCTGATCTTGTTATAACTATACAGTTCATCTCTTGACTAAGATATACCGTGAGTATCAGTATAAGTAAATGTTTGAGAAGTGACTCTGATGGCTCCCCCACTCATGATCCCTGGGGCAAAGCCTGATGAAACCTTTAAAAAGCACCTACCAATAACTGTTTCTTCTCAGAAAAAAATGGATTGGCTCCCATGTGACTACAGGAGCCCTTCCTGGTTTGTCAGCACATTGCTGCAGCTGCTGCCAACATCTCATTCTCTGAAGCCAGGAATGAGTCCCACAGCATGTGACCAAGGCTGGTCACATGCAGGGGTCCTTGGTCATGTGCTGTGGGCTGGCTTCCTGGCTACAGAGCTTAGGATGCAGATGGCTGTAGCAGCAGCTGCAGAGACTGACAGGAATGCTGGCCTGGACTTCCTCCCATTTCAGGGGATGAGGGGCCTAATCTGCAAACATAATATGCTGGCAGGAAGCTGATATATTCTGGCCTGTGTAGATGAGCCCTAAATTGTTGCTTTATATTAAGGCATCAAATAATTTTTGGTATATGCAGCCCTATGTCATTTAGCTAGTTGTATCTGGGAAACAAAACAGGCAATTCATCCTCCCTACCCCCTTAATTTTGTTCTAGAATCATAGAATCATAGAATTGTAGAGTTGGAAGAGACCATGAGGGCTATCCAGTCCAACCCCCTGCCACACAGGAAATCATGATCAAAGCATCCTCGACAGATGGCCATCCAGCCTCTGTTTAAAGACCTCCAAGGAAGGAGACCCCACCACCCTCCGAGGGAGTGTGTTCCACTGCCGAACAGCTCTGACTGTCAAAAAGTTCCTCCTAAGGTTGAGGTGGAATCTCTGTTCCTGGAGCTTGCATCCATTGCTCCGTGTTCCAGTCTCTGGAGCAGCAGAAAACAAGCCTGCTCCATCCTCAACATGACACCCCTTCAAATACTTAAACAGGGCTATCATATCGCCCCTTAACCGTCTTTTTTCCAGGCTAAACATGTCAGGGATGATGGGAGTTGTAGCTCTTCACCTCTGGCTCAAACTCACCACCTTGTTATGCAGCAGAGCCAACCAGCTTAGATCAGTGGTTAATGCTTTCCTCCAAAGCAGCAGAGTTTCAGAGAATAGGCTGAAGATCCTGACAAACTCTCCAAGCCTTCTCACTCTTCTCCAGGTGTCTCCAAAATGTCTCCAGGAATCACCCAGGCAACTCAGTAGTGTTATATAAAACCTACTTTATTCTTCTATATAAATATACTATATGCTATAAGGTCAACAAATCACAATCTCTACACACTACTCCAACTCTACTCAAACACCACAAAAATACATTGGCAAACATTGCAATTTTATAGCCATTGTTTATCACCACCCACTAATTAGTTTCCACCCAGTGGGTGTGTACTTCCATTCTGATTGGTCCACATAGTTCCACCCATGCCTAAGACCAACCCATGTATTTCAACATTTCACCTTGTACACTTAATGATTCTCAGGTGTTTCCAATCTGCATTCAGTACCTCTGTCCTTGGCTCTCAGGCCTTCTAGATTACATTAGCAGTTTCACCTGTGTAGCTTCATAATTGCTCTTGCTTAGTCATTGTGACCTTCACATACATATTTTATTTCTTTCACTGTATGTCCCATGTTGCATTTTCCTTAACATGACACCCCTTCAAATACTTAAACAGGGCTATCATATCGCCCCTTAACCGTCTTTTTTCCAGGCTAAACATACCCAGCTCCCTAAGCCTAATTTAATTCTAATTTAAGAATATGCTGTAGTTTGTTCTACAATACCTTGTCTACATCAGTGCTTCTCAGGTTATGTGGCAGACAGTCACTAAATGTGTGCCCATTGGGTACAATTTCTTCTTTCTTTCCTGGAAACTTGCCAGCAACAGCAGCCAACTGCTCAGGGAGCAGCACCAGTCCAGGCACACCACTTTGAGTAGCATGAGTCTATACCATTAAGTCTTTGAAGGGTATTTTTGTAGTCCCCAAGACCATGCTGCCAAATTGTGCATTTCCACAGCAAACAGAAAGAACTTATTAGCATGGACAGGATGCTGGAGAAAGCTATTTAAAAGAAGCAGTTTATACTTATTTTAAGGACTGTATAGCTATCAGTGGTTTCAAGAGAGAAACTGGCCCTTAGATGGGCTAAAATTGGCCACTCCTACTTTACATCAGCCAAACACAATGCCACTTTATTGAAAGATTATGCGTAACTGGATGTGAACCACAAATAATTCTCCAGGTCTTTGTTTTTCTGTTTATCTGTTTCTTCAAATGAAATTGTGTTGGGCTCCCTCCCCCAAGTTATTTCTTCAAATTAAATTGTCCATCTTGGCCTGCCCCTGCTCTGACTCTCAGTCTTATGTTAATTCATCATGATTAGCTGTAAAAGAGAATTTTATGACCATGAAAGTATACAGAGTCCATTGAGTTGAAATCCAGAATGGTGTAAGAGTACCGAATCCTTTTGGTTGAGATCCATAATGGGACAAGGTTCTTGATCACATAAATGCCTGCACACTATGGTTCCTCCTTTACAGATATACATGCTGAATAATCGGATATCAAAGATGAGGTGGCAGAGCTAGTTAGGACAGTCAGAATCTCCACTTGCATGTTCATGCATGAACATTTTTATCTGATGAGGGCATGTGTGAATGTGAGTGAGAAAGAAAAGGAGGGGTGAATGATATTTTTTATTCAACCAATTATTGTTGTGTTATGTCTTAAGATTTATTTCATTTCCCTCCTATGCCATTCCAAGCTAGAGTTTTGCCATTCATTCTATGGCACTCACATGCACCTATCCATGACAATTCAAATAGATACAATGGAGGAAACTGGAATGGACTTGCACCCTGCTCTGCAAATGCATTTATTTATTGAATTTATACACTGCTTTTCTCTGAGGATGTGGTCTCCAAAACTCCCATGTGATTTTTAACACTCCCATATACAGCTCACATTTACTACTGTGCAATGGAGGTGTGCACAAGGATTTATCAATGAACGTGCTTACTCAAAAGCATGCACCGCTGACATTAGGCTTCTTATAAAGGGATTGTAACATTGAACATCTGTAACTGGTATGATTTCAGTTTGATCTCAAAATAAACATTTCCAGCCCTTTTGATTGCAAAGAGAGACTTTGTGATTCCTTGGTGGTTTTGTGTGCCTGACAAGCTGTTCCCCATGGCTTTTCATTAATGCCACTTCTCTAGCATACAGTATTAGAATAACATACTCTAGAGAAATGTACTCTTTTTCACCAAAAAACAAAAAAACAAAAACAAAACCACCTTTACATCTCAGCAACCAGGACACTACTGCTACCATCTTACCTACCTTTGTCTCTTTCGTTTAGACCCATGTGATTCTTAAATCCTCCTTTCTAATGCTCACAAATATCCTACTAACTTAACAAATCCATTTACAAGGGAAATGCTAACTATTTGGCAAAAATAGAGAAAATTGCTACTTCCACCACTATCTCTACTCAGCTTCTTTTTAGAACATCAAAATTTCAAACATGAGGACAAATATAAGCAATTTACAAGATGGAAACAAGGAGATGTGCTTAGAATTAGGGACCTATTCATAAATTGTAAGCTCCTTGTATTTAATAAGCCACATGAAAAAGTGAAGAATTAAAAACACCTTGGTTATAAATTGCCCAAGTTACTACATTAGCAAATAAAGTATATACACAGATTCTCAGGATCATTTAGAGATTCAACCCATACAGAAAATGCTCTGAGAAAATATGTCCCATAACCCTAGAGGGCTAATCTTGAACATTTACAAAAGTATCTTGGGGAACTTATTTGGCACACAAAAGGGGGCAAAGGTAGTTTAGGAATCAAGCTGAAAGAAATCTATCACAGACAAAAATTGGAGAAAAATTAGGACAATCCCACCATACAAATCAATGTTTTCCCTTTCCAAAGAATTAGTAATAAAAGCAGTTGAGAGATGGTATCTAACATGACATAACCTACACATAATCATTAATGAAACTTGAAAAAAACATTGGAGTTAGTGTAGAGGTACATTGGAATAGCTTAAGATTCTGGAATTTGGGATAAAATCTAAGCTGATTCGCAGAATCTTTCTTAATACTCTCAAGTGTCTGATGCAAAAAATACAGAATTGCCCCTTAAAGAAATGATTTCAATTCTAATCAGAATTTCAAGAGCTTAAACAGTAAGTTCTTGGTGAACCACAAAAGGAGTATCTTGCTGATATGGGTTTGATGACTTTGGTGGACTGCCATTGATGAAAAAAAATGGCATCAAAAGTTTGATTAGCAGAGGGACAAATAGCAAAGGCAACTTTGAAGAAACTTGGTACCCATTTATACTTCATATTTTAGACATAACATTGGTCCAAAGCTCACCACTGATATATTGTATGTGGCATTTTGGTGCAGTATCTTCTAAAATCAGAAAAGTATTGAATAGAAGGGTTGTTGAGAAGTACCTCTCCATTGACACCCTCTTGTCGTGGGAGAGAAATTGCGTACACTAATGATGTTTTGAGCTATGCTGGCGGTGGCACAATAGCCACCGGTAGGGTCTCCCATGCCAGACAGGTCAAAACCAAAGGGTCTGACAAAGAGTGTCAAAGGGCAGGATGGGCTCTCTAGCCTTATGACAACCGTCCTAGGAGAAGGAAAACTCTAATCCCAAACCTGGGCAGATGGTGCTCATCCAACCCTGTAAGCTCAACCATCTAAGAGAAGGAAACTCTAATCAAACCTATAGCCTGAGGACCTCACTGCTACCGTCCATGCTTGCAAGGCCAGCAGATGAACCTTTGGTTTAAATGCTGACGCCAGTTCTGTGCACGCTGCGCTCCACCAGAAAAATCCATTGCACAGGCTCGAAGGACAAATCCTATTCCAAAAAAAGCCCTGTAGTGATAGGCAAGGGCCAAAACGGCAGGTGTAAAGATGCACTGGAAGCCAGAGACCCAACCCTGCATGCAGGCGGTTCAGGACTTTGGTCGCTCGAGGCTGACCTGGGATATGTCAGTCTTGTTCAGCAGCATCCTGAATGACCAAGCAGCCTTTTTTCAGGAGAGCACTGCTTGCTCCATATGGAGAGGGGCCTAGAAAAGGTGGCCTAACGAAAGCTCATCCCCAACTACCTGGTTGGCTAGCTGCAGTCAAACCAAGGCAAAGAATCAAAGGCACACACCAGCCTCCAAAGGTTTAAATAAACTGATGCTTGCATGCTGGAACATCAGAATCATGTGAGAATCTGCAGATAGTGAACGGCCTGAGTGTTGTTCTGCTCTAATAGCCCATGAACTATCATGACTTAATATTGACATTGCTGCTCTTAGTGAAGTTCATCTCCATGTGGAAGGCAGCCTTAAAGAACATGGCACCGGCTACACACTTTACTGGTCTGGCAAACCCAAAACCGAAAAGCATCTTTCAGGAGTGGGCTTTATGATTAAAAACTCCATTGCCTCCAAATTCGAAACCTTGCCAACATTATTTCCTGACGCCTCCCACACATTGTTCTCTTCAGTATATATGCCTCAACTATGCAAACCAACCCTGTAGAGAAAGTCAAATTCTACACAGACCTACACCACCTCATACAAAAAGTCCATGTAGAAGATAAAATTATTATCCTTGGTGACTTCAATGCCAGAGTAGGAAAGAACTTTGAAGCCTGGAAAGGTGTCTTAGGCAAGCATGGTGTTGGAAATTGCAATGATAATGGATGCCTCTTGCTAGAGTTCTGTGCAGAACAACAGCTGACTATTACAAACACTATCTTTCAGCAGAAAGATAGCTTGAAAACAACCTGGATGCATCCCAGATCCAAACATTGGAACCTCATTGACTATGTTCTAGTCCACCAGAGAAACATTTGTGATGTCTGTCATACTTGAGTGATGCCCAGTGCAGAATGCCAAACAGAATAAATTGGACATAGCTCCCACTTTGGTAGAGACCCTTAAGGCCATATAGCAGTTGAAAAATGGCAAGGCAGCTGGGATTGATTGATGGAATCCCACCTGAAGTTTGGAAACACGGAGGTCAAGTACTCCATGATAAATTCCATGAACTCCTTGTGCATTGCTGGGAAAAGGAGGAACTGACTCCAGATCTCAGAGATGCAGTCATCATCACCCTGTAAAAGAAAAAAGGAGCAAAATCCGATTGCTCAAGCTATCGAGGCATAACACTGCTCTCTATTGCGGGAAAAATCCTTGGAAGGATACTCCTGAACAGATTAGTTCCTGCCATTGCAGAAGAACTTCTTCCTGAAAACCAATGTGGCTTTAGAGCCAATAGGATTACTACAGATATGGCATTTGCCCTTAGACAACTGCAAAAGAAATGTAGAGAGCAGAACAAGGGTCTGTATGTAACATTTGTTGACCTCACCAAAGCCTTCGACACCGTGAGTAGGAAAGGTCTGTGGCAGATCCTGGAAAGACTAGGATGTCCCCCCAAATTCCTTAAAGTGATTATCTTGCTACACGAGGGCCAGTGCAGTCAAGTCAGATATGGCAATGCTCTTTCAAAGCCCTTTCTAATAATTAATGGAATGAAGCAAGGTTGTGTTCTTGCGCCAACTTTATTTACAATCTTCTTCAGCATGATGCTCCAAAGGATTATGGCAGAGCTCGAAGAAGAAGACGGCATCTATATACATACCGTACTGATGGTAGCTTGTTTAACTTAAGCCGTCTGAGGCCTTGCAGTAAGACTCTAAACTATCTAGTCCGTGAGCTGCTCTTCGCTGATGATGCTGCCCTTGTTGCCCACACAGAAGCAGCTCTGCAGCACCTAACATCCTGATTCTCAACAGCTGCAGAGCTCTTTGGGCTGGAGGTCAATCTGAAGAAAATGGAAGTTCTTTACCAGCCTGAACCACAGGACGAACACCACCATCCCCACATTGCCGTCGGAAACTCTGTGCTTAAGTCCGTTCAGCAGTTCACCTACCTGGGAACCATCATCTCCTCAGATGCCAAGATTGACAAAGAAATCGATCACAGATTAGCAAAGGCACATAGCGCATTTGGAAGACTTTACAAAAGAGTCTGGAGTAATAAACACCTGAGGTGAAACACAAAAATCAGTGTGTATAGAGCCATTGTACTGTCTATTCTCCTTTATGGGTCTGAAACATGGGTCACCAATCGCCACCACTTACGACTCCTCGAATGCTTCCATCCGCACTGTTTACACACAATTCTAAATATTCTACGGTTAACTTGCCACGGGTCAGCGTAAGAGGGGTGCTCCAACAAGCGATATAAGGACTCTCTGAAACAACATCTCAGGCTCGGCGAAATTGATCACCAACAATGGTACGCCCTGGCTTCAGATCGGGAGGCATGGAGACACACTATCCACAATGCTGCAGCCTTATTTGAGAACTCATGCCGAACAAGTCTAGAAGAGAAACAACAACGCAGAAAAAATCACAACCCGGAAACATCACCCAAGGAAACCTTCTGCTGTGCTTTCTGCAACCGGACTTGTCTATCTCGGATTGGCCTTTTTAGTCATCAGCACGCTTGCAGAAAGCGTGGGATGAGTCCTTCCTGAATCTTTGTTTGCGAAGAGAAGCCAAAGAGTGAAAAGTAATTTGTTCCAATGAAACAGTACTCATGTAAACGTTTGATAGTATCTTGGCATAATTATTAATTAAGAAAAGCAAATAAAAATATAACAAAAAATATGCCTGTTTCTTTTCCTTTCTGTAAATGTTAATATTTTACCTTTGCAAATCCTTCCAAGATGGCTAATATATAAGTTTCATCAAAACAAATTACTAAATTCATGGCAAAACAACATCAAAGCATAACAATTTCTCTTCACCTGAGGTCAGAATGATTCTTTAGCTACAATAAGCTCTGAAGTGTCCTTTGGCAATCATGGTCTCACTTCTGTTCCTTCTAAAGAACATTGGATGATTTGAGAGCTCTAGTGAACTTTAGTGCCCATTATGCCAGAGGAGCAGAGAGCAGGGCAACCACTGGTGCCTAGGGCCATGGATGGCACAAGAGAAAAGTGGTTATTCAGAAAAGTAGTTACCAATGGCTCCTCTTCAGCCTGGAGAGAAGTGACTAGTGGGGTGCCACAGTGTTCTGTCCTGGGCCCAGTGCTATTCAACATCTTTATCAATTACTTGGGCGAGGGAATAGTGGCCTACTTATCAAGTTTGAAGATGACACCAAATTAGGAGGGTAACTAATACCCCAGATGACAGGATCAGAATCCAAAATGACCTAAACTGATTAGAAAGCTGGGCCAAAACTAAGAAAGTGAATTTCAGCAGGAAGAAATCTAGGATACTACACTTGGGCAGTAAAAATGAAAAGCACAGATATAGGATGGGTGGATACCTGGTTTGATGGCAGTACATGCGAAAGGATCTAGGAGTCTCAGTGGACCAAAAGCTGAACAATGAGTCAGCAGTGTGATGCAGCAGCTAAAAAAGCCATAGCTATTCTAGGCTGCATAAATAGGAGTATAGTGTCTACATCAAGGGAAGTAATAGTGCCACTCTATTCTTCTTTGGTCAGACCTCACCTGGAATACTGTGTCCAGTTCTGGGCACCACAATTCAGGAAGGATATTGAGAAGCTGAAACATGTCAAGAGGAGGGCGACCAGGATGGTTGGAGCTCTGGAAGCCATGTCCTATGAGGAGCAGCTTAGGAAGCTTGTCATGTTTAGTCTGGAGAAGAGAAGGTTGAGAGGTGACATGGTAGCCAAGTTTAAATATTTGAAGGGATGTCATACTGAGGATGGAGCAAGCTTGTTTTCTGCTGCTCCAGAGATCAGGACATGGAGCAATGGGTTCAAAATACAGGAAAAGAGATTTCACCTAAACATTAGGAAGAATTTCCTGACAGTAAATGCTATTTGGAAGTGGAACACACTGCCTTGTAGTGTGGTAGATTCTCTTTCTTTGGAGGTTTTTAAGGAGAGGCTGGAAGGCCATCTGCGGGGAATGATTTGATTTTTTATTCCTGCATGGCAGGGAATTGGACTGCATGGCCCTTATGGTCTCTTCCAACTGTATGATTCTATACTCAGGCATTCTCTCACATACACACATCAATGCAGACAGACTCACACACAGAGGCAGTATTTTTCTCCCAGAGATAATGCTATCAGACAGAATAAAAGGTGTTGGCAGGAGAAAGAGAAGGAGAGAAATGGTTGTAATAGCGGAGAAAGAGATGCTCGTGGCTTGGTGAAAACATTTTGGAATGCCTTAGGAATTCAGACGCACTTGTTGGGATGGAACTGGTGGGATAGAAGCAGGGCATTGGAAATGTCAATGTAGATAAGGAAAGACATGCAGGAAGGAGTAGAGGAACACAATCAAAGAACAGTTAGAGCCAGGAAAGAAGCAAACAAGATATAGAGAACAGTGATGGAGGATTCATCATGAGGGGACAGGCATTGGTAGTGGGACAGAAAGGGAAGAAACAATCATAGAAGATAACAGCAAGGGTTTGAAGAAAGCATTTTGGGAGTCAGACCTAAAAAATACTGAATTTGTTCTCAGCTGTCATAATTGGGCAACCCAAAGTGGCATTTTCCTAAGGTTTCTCTAGCCCTATCCTCCCCTGCTACATAATAGAGGCCAGGACCATGAGCAGCCAGCTCTGTCTGCAGCTGCCACTACCCAAAGGCTTTCCTTATCTTTCACCTTCTTGATACATCTTGCACAGGGGGGAATGATGCAAGAGAAGCCAGCCCTGTCTTCTTTACTGTTCTTCTGCCAGGGAGGGTAGGACAAGGCAAAATTGTTCTCCCTGATCTTCAATGGTTGTTATTATTTTATATTTTGTTGGTTGGTTGGGATTCCTTTGTTTATTAGCTAGGGGGTGGGGGAGGAAGAGACTGCACAAATTCCATGCCATCTCCCCTTCTCATGTCTTTTCACACTCCTGTTGCTGCTCCTACTGCCCTGCCTTTAGTCCTATCTCACTAAAACACTTCCATCCATGCCCTTGCTCCTGATCCTCACTCTAGTCAACTAACACATTATTGACTTGAGAACTGTAGGAAATAGTACAGGATTATAGGTGATTTGTGGAGAGGCATGGGGAACACATTACACCTATGATTAAGCATTTGGCCAGTGGTGAGTTCATCAGTTGCAATTTAGTTCAGAAGTAGCTGGTATGATGGCTTGTATTTACATTTGGCTTGCATTTACATATGGGTGTTTATTTTTAGGTACATGTGTTTTAACACAGAAATACAAAAAGTGTTAGTTCATTTACTTCTTCCAATGATCTTTACTATGACTGCCAATTTTCCAGTATTGCTGTGGTTTATATAAGCCACTGAGAGCTATCAAAGTGACTGTGGTCAAGAAAAATGAAAATAGTGCTTGGGTGCAGGAGATCAGGAACAACAATGCATTTGGGAATAGGTAGGGAAAGGGCTACATCACAACTCTACAGTGTTTCAGTAAAGGATCTCTCTCTCTCTCTCTCTCTCTCTGGCTTTTCTTCGCAAACAAAGATTCAGGACGGATTCATCCTGCACCTTCTGCAAGTGTGCTGATGACTAAAAAGGCCAATCCAAGATAAACGAGTCCGGTTGCAGAAAGCACAGCAGAAGGTCTCCTTGGGTGATGTTTCTGGGTTGTGATTTTTTCTGCGTTGTGATTCTCTTCAAGACTTGTTTGGCGTAAGTTCTCAAATAAGGCTGCAGCATTGTGGATAGTGTGTCTCCATGCCTCCCGATGTGAGGCCAGGGTGGACCATTGTTGGTGATCAATTTGGCCGAGCCTGAGATGTTGTTTCAGGGAGTCCTTGTATTGCTTTTTTGGAAGACCCATCTTATGCTATCCTGTGGCGAGTTCACCGCAGAGTACTATTTTTGGGAGGTGATGGTCCTCCATCCTAAAAACGTGCCCTGCCCAGCGCAGCTGTGTTCTCAATATCATGGCCCCAATGCTGGTGATCCCTGCTTGCTCAAGGACACCAACATTCGTCACATAGTCAGCCCAGTGTATATTTAGGATTGTGCTAAATACAGCACTGATGAAAGTGTTTGAGGAGTCGTAAGTGGTGGTGATAGATGACCCATGTTTCAGACCCGTAAAGGAGAATAGACGGTACAATGGCTCTATACACATTGATTTTTGTGCTTCGCCTCAGGTGTTTATTACTCCAGACTCTTTTGTAAAGTCTTCCAAATGCGCTATATGCCTTTGCTAATCTGTGATCGATCTCTTTGTCAATCTTGGCATCTGAGGAGCTGATGCTTCCCAGATAGGTGAACTGCTGAACGGACTTGAGCACAGGTTTGCCGACGGCAATGAGGGGATGGTGTTGTTCATCCTGTGGTTCAGGCTGGTAAAGAACTTCTGTTTTCTTCAGGTTGACTTCCAGCCCAAACAGCTCTGCAGCTGTTACGAAGCAGGATGTTAGGCGCTGCAGAGCTGCTTTTGTGTGGGCAACAAGGGCAGCAGCAGCAAAGCGCAGCTCATGGACTAGATAGTTTAGAGTCTTAGTTCAGGCCTTCAGACGGATTAAGTTAAACAAGCTACCATGAATACGGTAATGTAAATAGATGCCGTCTTCTTCTTCAAGCTCTGCCATAGCCCTTTGGAGCATCATGCTGAAGAAGATTGTAAATAAAGTTGGAGCAAGAACACAAACTTGCTTCACTCCATTAGTTATTAGAAAGGGCTCTGAAAGAGCATTACCATATCTGACTTGACCGTGTTGGCCCTCGTGTAGCAAGATAATCATTTTAAGGAATTTTTTTTTGGGGGGGGGACATCCTAGTCTTTCCAGGATATGCCACAGACCTTTTCTACTCACAATGTCAAAGGCTTTGGTGAGGTCAACAAATGTTACATAGAGATCCCTGTTCTGCTCTTTGCATTTATCTTGCAGTTGTCTAAGGGCAAATAACATATCTGTAGTACTCCTATTGGCTCTGAAGCCACATTGGCTTTCAGGGAGAAGTTCTTCCTGAACTTGGAATGGCCTGCCGAATGAGATCTGTCAATTGACATCTTTGGACAGCTTCAAAATGCTGTCAAGACAGATCTCTTCCGGTAGATTATTTTGGCCTCGGGAACACCCCCTCCTTCAGGAGAGTCCCCACAGCCTCCTTTGTTAACAGAACTGAACATCGCTGGGGACCTACTGTTATTGCCAAATGTAGGTATGTGTTTTTATCAAATGTTTTAATTGTTGTTTTAATTTGTAATTGATTTGATAACTTTTTAAGGGGGGAAAGGGAGTATATTGTTTTACTCTATGGTTTTTTAATGTTGTGAACCACCCTGATTGGATTACCAAAGGGTGGTATTATTATTATTATTATTATTATTATTATGCAATAGCAGGAACTAATCTGTTCAGGAATATCCTTGCAAGGATTTTTCCAGCAATAGAGAGCAGTGTTATGCCTCAATAGTTTGAGCAATCGGATTTTGCTCCTTTTTTCTTGTACAGGGTGATGATGACTGCATCTTGGAGATATGATGGCAGTTCCCCTTTTTCCCAGCAATTCACAAGGAGTTCATGGAATTTATTGTGGAGTACATGACCACCATGTTTCCAAACTTCAGGTGGGATTCCATCAATCCCAGCTGTCTTGCTGTTTTTCACCTGCTATATGGTCTTAAGGGTCTCTACCAAAGTGGGAGCTATGTCCAATTTATTCTGTTTGGCATTCTGCACTGGGCATCACTCAAGTATGACAGACATCACAAATGTTTCTCTGGTGGACTAGAACATAGTCAATGAGGTTCCAATGTTTGGATCTGGGATGCATCCAGGTTGTTTTCAAGCTATCTTTCTGCTGAAAGATAGTGTTTGTAATAGTCAGCTGTTGTTCTGCACAGAACTCTAGCAAGAGGCATCCATTATCATTGCAATTTCCAACACCATGCTTGCCTAAGACACCTTTCCAGGCTTCAAAGTTCTTTCCTTCTCTGGCATTGAAGTCACCAAGGATAATAATTTTATCTTCTACATGGACTTTTTGTATGAGGTAGTGTAGGTCTGTGTAGAATTTGACTTTCTCTACAGGGTTGGCTTGCATAGTTGAGGCATATATACTGAAGAGAACAATGTGTGGGAGGCGTCAGGAAATAATGTTGGCAAGGTTTCGAATTTGGAGGCAATGGAGTTTTTAATCATAAAGCCCACTCCTGAAAGATGCTTTTCGGTTTTGGGTTTGCCAGACCAGTAAAGTGTGTAGCCGGTGCCGTGTTCTTTAAGGCTGCCTTCCACATGGAGATGAACTTCACTAAGAGCAGCAATGTCAATATTAAGTCATGATAGTTCATGGGCTATTAGAGCAGAACAACACTCAGGCCGTCCACTATCTGCAGATTCTCACATGATTCTGATGTTCCAGCATGCAAGCATCAGTTTATTTACACCTTTGGAGGCTGGTGTGTGCCTTTGATTCTTTGCCTTGGTTTGACTGCAGCTAGCCGACCAGGTAGTTGGGGATGAGCTTTCGTTAGGCCACCTTTTCTAGCCCCCCTTCCATATGGAGCAAGTAGTGCTCCCCTTAAAAAAGGCTGCTTGGTCATTCAGGATGCTACCAAACAAGACTGTCATCTCCTCTGTCAGCCGGAAGCAACCAAATTCCTGAACCGTATGTATGCAGGGTTGGGTCTGCGGCTTTCAGTGCATCTTTACACCTGCCATTTCGTCCCTTGCCTATCGCTACAGGGCTTTTTCGGAATTGGATTTGTCCTTCAAGCCTGTGCAATGGATTTGTCTGGTGGAGAGCAGTGTGCACAGAACTGGCCTCACCCTTTAAACCAAAGATTCATCTGCTGTTTTCTTGCAAGCATAGACAGTAGCAGTGAGGTCCTTGGATCGTAGGTTTGATTAGAGTTTCCTTCTCTTAGATGGTTGAGCTTACAGGTTGGACGAGCACCATCTGCCTCGGTTTGGGATTAGAGTTTTCCTTCTCCTAGGATGGTTGTCATAAGGCTAGAGAGCCCATCCTGGCTTTTGATACTCTTTGTCAGACCCTTCGGTTTTGATCTGTCTGGCATGGGAGACCCTACCGGTGGCTATTATGCCACTGCCAGCATAGCTCAAAACATCATTAGGGTAGGCAAGCCTCTCTCCCACAACCAGGGGGTGTCAATGGAGAGGCAGTAAAGGATATCTTGGAGTATATCTGCACTATAAGTTATTTCAGTTTCACACCACATACCATGGCTCCATTCTAAGGAATCCTGTAGGTTAATGGCATTTACAATTTAAACAATTAAATATGAGGTATTTACAATTCTTTGCTGTACAACTAGTCTACTTCCTGGACTGAAAATCCCAAGATACTCTAAGAAGAGAGGAATTGAATATTAAATCACTACTTGGGCACTACCTGAAGACTAGCACTCAGCCCCAGTTGACAAAGCAACTGAAAAATATCTCCTCTTAAAACAAATGTGATACTAAGACAAAATTATAATAAGAAAAAAATTGACAAGCAAAATGAGTACTTTGCATGTTTATTTATGTACAGTTTATTTATATTGCTGATTCACAGAAGGAACAAACCAGGACTGTTTGTTTTTATCTTAACAAGAGCAGCTGAAAATATTTCACCATGAGCTGCACTTAACACGTAGATTTGTTTAGTAGATTTTTTGATAAATGGAAATCAGTCAGCTGGCACATAACATTAGAAAATGAAAGGGTTTGCCTGCCACCCAGGAGTGTTTAGCCTTCTACTTATATTTAAAATACTTGAATTTTAATCCATCAAACTGGAGAATACCCCTTAGGACATAAAGACAAGTTGTGCATGGAGAGAGAAAAAAGAAAAGTTGTTAAACAGCAAGTCACATATACAGTTCAGTTGCTAGGCAAAAATTCTAAGGCTTGCATTAAATCATTAAAACATAACTCAGAATGAAAACATTTTTTACATTATTTCTTAATAGCACGTACGTTACTGTTTTGGAAATAAATGCTAATCTTGCCCGTGGAAGGCTTAGATATTAGTATTGGCATTTTAATAAGAGAAAATGCAGTTTGTATGACTAAGGGCCTTTAGTTAAATATTGTTCAGATTTGAATGAAATTTTGCAACAGAAATAGGACTAATCAGAAGAGAGTCCTACATTCCTATTG
The DNA here is from genome assembly GCA_030847615.1 of Gambelia wislizenii. Lineage (NCBI taxonomy): Eukaryota > Metazoa > Chordata > Lepidosauria > Squamata > Crotaphytidae > Gambelia > Gambelia wislizenii. The sequence continues at coordinate 294,863,545 of JAUMIR010000003.1, forward strand.
TTCAAAACACAGTACATGCCAATTAAGGCATGCTTAATTAGAAAATCTCCTTATGAGGAAGATGATCCCTTAGGGAGCTTATTCAAGCTCGGTGATTTTTAATAGAAATGCTGCTGTTAAATGGAGATGGTAGTAATGTTTTCCAGGAATGTCTTCAAATGAATCAACTGAGCTTGAATTGTGAATGCACTTCAGCTTTAGTCTGAGCACCTGCTCTAATAACAAGGTATATATTACTGTTGTTTTGTTTTTCTCTGCAGACTGAAATGTGCAGAAACTGTATGGCACACTGCAGCAAAATCTGCTTTGTATGACAAATGAAAATTTGGGGAAATTGATAGCTATAGTCCATCAAAGCAGAAATTCATCTTGCATGTGTGTGTGTGTGTACACACACATCACTGAGAACTTTGGCTTTATCATTATCATCGTCTAACAATGAAAACTCATGGTGCTGGATTTGAAGTTCTAGAAGCCATGACAGTTCCCAAAATAGAGGAGCTCATAGGAAGTATAGTGGCAACTTAGGAAATGGAAAGATCTATCCATGTTGTTCCTGTTTGGTAATATCATTTTAAAGCACTCTGGTTGAATATTAGATGGATCTTTAGAGATGGGGTGGAAAATTGTATGCCTGGTATGGATATTAATAATATCTCAGTTGAGGGTCCCCCCTCCACTTGAAACCAAGTTGTTGTTTTATTGTTGAAGACTTTTTCTTCTTGCAGTATGCACTTTAAAAAAAAAATAACAACAACCTTAGGCTTGTATCAATTGAAGATTAACTAAGTAACTTCTCCTAGTCCAACCCTCCAAAACTTAAGAAAAACATGCTTTGATCATTTGATAGTGGCCCTTCTTCACCCCATACAGCTAATGGTACAGTAGATTGTGGGGGTGAGTAACAATTGTTTTAATGATATCAAAATTGTGACTAAGTAGTGATTGAGAATACAAAACAGTTACCTAACCATAACTGTTTTATATTCACAATCACTACTTAATGCAATTGGGAATGATGCTGTTTAATTGCATAATGGTGTTGTTACCTGTGTTGATTTCCCCCCACACTTTTAATAATTCATCAGTTGGCTGAATTTCATATATTGGCTTGTTATTGGCACACCACATTGTTGGTAGTAGACCAGGGACTCCTAAACACAAGGAATCAGGGCTTGCTCAGAAAGCCTAAGAGAGTACCCAGCTCAAATTCCTCAAAGACAACCCAGGTGATAATTAAGTAAACTCCCCCCCCCCGGAACTGATGGGTTAGGGAGGATATGCACTAATTCTCCTGCATGTACCTAGAAATGAGTCATTCAATAATCCCATCAAGGTAGCTGGACATTTTTTGCTTGCAAAACTGGTCTTTTCTCTCACCTGTCCTGAAGCAATAGAGGTTTGCCTGAGACCCAACAATTTTGATGTTACAGTTATTAGCAATCATGAACACATCTGAAGAATCCATTGTTTAACCCTGAAAAACTCTGGCAGACATTGCATTCCACTTCACCCCTTCAGGGAAAATATAAAGTATAAATATCACCCCCAAACACAGCCAAAGTGTGCACATATTCCCTTTCTCCTACCACTTCATCAGTTTGTGTCACTAGGGTTGCTGCTTCTATATGAATCTCTTCTCATCAGACAGATATAGTATAGCCTATCATCCCAAACTCTTTTCCTCTATCCCAGTACTTACTACTTTCTTCATTAGCATTGTATGGCTGCTTGAAGTCTGAGTGTATGCATGTGTGCATTCCCCTGATTATTTTTCAATAAAAACCATTTTTGTTTCATACCATGGGTGTGAGTCTCTTCAGTGAGTACTGGTATACACAGGGCAAAAGATCCCATTGTTACCTAGCCTCTCATTGCCATATTGAGATAATTAAAATTCCCCATATTAAAATTCAGACACTAGTGAGCTCCCCATAGACCCCACACAATTCAGGTAAAAAGTGTTTCAGGGAGCATTCTTGATTTTAGAAGCACTCAGTAGCCAGACTATTGAACTCAGTCAAGCCACCGCTTGGAGTAGTACTTTAGCCAAAGTTTTTATTAACTAGACCCACTAGAATTGCTTATTACAATGTATAAGCCATTTCTTGTAACCTAATAAAGCTGTGGCCGTAGTCCACCTAGCTTCTGAGGTCTGTTTTCACAATTTTGGATGTAATCATTTACTGCAAGTATATTATGACAGAAATCCTGTCTGCTTCTATGCAGTATGTACTGTAGTACATTAATTTTATGAATTTTAAATGGTGAGAAATAATACTGTCTTTCTCAAACAGAGTAATCAAATTGTCAAGGCAGAAGCTGAATAACAACCAGTCCCATGTCCCTGTCACATACATACAGAGGGTCAAGCAGAAAAAAAGAAATAAGCCTAGTCTTCTTTGAAACAGACGACGATAGCTTTACTTACTAATTTATTTTCATAGTCAACCATAAGGTCAAAAGGAGGAGAAGAGAAAATGGTTACAGGATAGAGTGAGGCAGGAAGAAAAAGGGTGTGGCAAAACCTAACAAAGAAGAAGTCGCCATACATACTATATATTCTATACCTAATCTAGAGAGTAATATGAAAACTAGCAATTACTGAGTATAGACATGGAAAGGCTGTTAACTCTAACCCTATATTAATATATTACTTCTACCAGGACTTTCTGGTTGTTTTCTCCTACATAAATTAATCATTATGAAAAGAATATATACATACAGTGTTTCCCATTGTAGATAATTCTAGCTCCCTATTTATACTTGCACTGCGTTTCTTGGTACATTCTATAGTGCCACTTTTATTTTTCCTGGGGAAAGTACAGAATGTTTTCTGCATCCTTTCAGGTCTTTCTTGTGCTCCTTCAAGTGCCAAATGGCTTTTTGAAGAAGAGTGCAGAACTGTGCCAGCCATCATTGCTTCTCCCCAAACACGCCATTGATTCTTTAATCTTTGAGCCTGTTTGGTGTACTACGCTGGACCCACAGTAATGCTGCTGTCCTCTCATTCCCCAATGTGATAGAAGAAAGATAGTCATCTTTCCCATATGGCAAATTTAATGAATTGATCAAGATAACAAGTGTCATGGCATCTGCCTCTTATGAAGGAAGAACATTTATCAGGACAAGCCTCTCAGTCAGGGTGTGTTTTCAAAGTGCTACCAAGGCTATGAATCAATGGATGAAAAAAAAAAGAATAAATGGGAAAGTAGAAAGTACAAAAGAGACAAAAATGAACTGGTGTACAAAAGGGCCATTTTGATTTCTCAGAGCAGACAGTGAAATTACACACATACTGTCTTTGTTTTATGGTGGCAGTTTAGAGGGAGGAAAAATTGAAGCTGCTTGCCCTGAAAAGATCTCCCAGTCTTCAAAATATGGGTGAAGAGTCTGCAAAGTAGCTCAACATGAATTACATTAAAATATGTCCATTTTTTTGTGATAGAATTCAGAATGTTAAGAGTTTGCTAGAATGGTTAGAAAGAGAGGGCCTAAGGTTTATCTTATTTGTCCAATACTTAACTTCCATTGTATAGGTGGAATAGTGAAAGTGATCATTGATTCTTCCCCAAATTGTGAACAAAGCTGGTTTAAAGCTTCAAGATGTATCGGTTCTATGGCATTGTGGTCTCTGGTCTGTGCAGCAGTGCAACTAATGAGTCTGAAGATTACATGGGTTATACATATTGGTCTAGATATATAACTAATGAGTGGTTCCTCAAATCACTGGCTCTTTCCACTGCTGGGTTCACCTCATCCTTCACCTTCTCAGATTGGGAAAGGAAGGGGAAATTAGAGACCTAATCTAGCAGCTCAAAGAGTAATCCTGTAATGAAGAAAATCCTATCAAACATTTGAGAGTCTGGTCAGTTAGAGCTACCTTGTGAATAAAGGCAAGGAATGTTTAGCTTATAAGCAAAATGTGTTGGCAATGCCAATATCATATTTAAGAACAGCAGCATGTGGGAAGTGAACAAAGAACAAAAACATCTTGTAGGTATTTGCATTAAGAGGATGGTTTGGTGGACTACCCAGCTGAGATCCATGGAACTATCATGTAAGCACCTGGATTCCTCAAGTATTTTAATCCAGGAGAAGATTGTACATCTGGGATAAAAAACAAAGACTCAAAATAAACCTGACTGTCTATAGTTTTTAGATAGTAAAATCCTTCATGGTAGCTACTCAGAGTAAGTCCAATTGAGACTCACTGGTTGTAGCATTATGATCAAAGTGTACATAAATCAATTAGTAGCTTGTAATTTATGTCAATTATATGTTGTAAATAAGTATATGATTATAAATATAAACCTGGTACTCCATGAAGTTCAGCTCATTTGACATTATGTTGCACAGTGACCAAACATTATACTAAATTAGATTTCTAAATTCCTTTGCCATGTTTATACCCCATGCCCTACTACTGTTCAATGTTCATGGAAGCCAATAAATGCCTGAAACGCTTGTCAAGGCTGTAGAGTAGAGTTTTATTATTCATATGCCTAATGCTAAAGCTTGAAATTAACTAGTTACAAATCACTAGGAACTCACAATTAGTTCTCTCACCAGAACATAGCTATACCTAGATTTCAATACCAGTGTAACTTGACTAAAGATAATGTCATTCCTTTTGTGGTATAGCTGTAACTTTTAAGATATGTTAATATTTGCAAGGATGTGGCCTTAATATATAATGTAGAAGGCATATCATGTGGTTCAAGTGCTAGCTTGTGCTCTGCCTCATACTTCCTGTTGTTTTATTGTGATATTGATGAAGTGAAAGGGAAGAAAGAGTGTTTTTGGCCAAGCCTGGTCACTTTTAGCATTAGTAACCAAAATTAGCTTTTTAAGTTAATTTTGGGAAACATGAAAAAAAGGCTATTGTTCAAATAAAATTGTAGTGATACTCACTTTAGGTCTTTGGGATTATAAATGTGGATTAATTACTTTAAAAGTAACATCACTGTTTTGCCTAGTTCATATAAGTTACAATAGTCATGTCATGGTTGGATTGGGATGAAGGTTAGTTTGTGCTCTAAATCTTTAGATTTTGTAGATCTTGAAGGAATTTATATTTTTGAGTTATGTTTATGTGGTTCTAAATTGTTTTTTGGGGGCTTTTACTCCATTTCTGCAGGGACCAGTGTTAACTTTGGGGGTGGGGATTAATCTTGAAGTGATCCTGTGGCTTGTTGGTGCTTTTTAAATAGGATCAGCTGGTGATATTACAACTCCAGTATTATTTTAGTGTTGTTTATAAGTACTGAGGAAGCTATCTCTGGAGTTGTCTAAATGGCAAAAATACTTCTCGTAGAATTCAAGGAGAATACCTTTTGTCTTAATGAGATCCTGCAGCAATTCAATGTATTGTGAAAGGGGGAAACAAAACTCCAAATAATCTGAAGGAGAAGCCTTCACAGCTTTTCCCGTATTTTTTTTTTAAAAAAAAACAGTTCTGCAGAAAATGTGCTTTCCTGATCATTCAGAAACCAACGTGATTTCCTGTGCACTCTGGAGAGGATGGAACACTTCCTCTAATTGGTTGGACATGTGCAGGCAAGGGCTTGCTGTCAAGCACCAAGAAGGTGAAGGGGACCTGGTTGCCCAACTCTGGAATCGCTCCTGAACTGGGTGCCTGCTGCCCAAGCCTGTGCTTTTTTACAGTGATTATTCTGTACTTGGTACAGAGAATGTTAAAGGTATTATATACCATATGACATATGAAAAATGTGAAAACTGCATTTAGTTACAGCTATGTAGGATTTACCAGTGGGCAATATGATCACTACATAACTGGGCTGCACACTATTGGCAAACCTCTTGGTCATAGCTGTCACTCTTGAAAGCTCTCTACACCATTGTGTTACTTCATGTAGGTCTCTTTACACATTGCAGTTACCCTGTGGAAGCTGAAGTTTTCATATACCTATTTATGTCTAAATCTTGTAAGTTATATATTACTATTAAATCATTAAATTCTAACTTAAAATACTGAGTAGGATCCAAAAGGCACAAGCTTGCATAAGTTGTTTGGTCCTACATTGCTTTTATTGTTGTTATGTACTGTTACTGGGCACATTTCTAGGATGGAGGACCATCGCCTCCCCAAAATAGTACTCTATGTGAACTCACCATGGGTCAGCGTAAGAGGGGCGCTAAAAAAAAGCGACACAAGGATTCCCTGAAACGACATCTCAGGCTCAGCCAAATTGATCATGAACAATGGTCCGCCCTGGCTTCACATCGGGAGGCATGGAGACACACTATCCACAATGCTGCAGCCTTATTTGAGAACTCACGCTGAACAAGTCTTGAAGATAAATGACAACGCAGAAAGAATCACAACCTGGAAACATCATCCAAGGAGACCCTCTGCTGTGCTTTCTGCAACCGGACTTGTTTATCTCAGATTGGCCTTTTCAGTCATCAGCGCACTTGCAGAAACCACAGGATGAATCCTTCCTGAATCTTCGTTTGTGAAAAAAGACACAGAGAGAGACTGTTATCCCAAGAGATGAGGGGTGCTTTAGAGTCTCACCCATGATGCCAACATATCCTTTAATATTGGGGGGGGGGTTATGAGCTGAAAGGAGGCCTGCAATAGAAGGGTAACTTGGGGATCTTGAAGAGAAGAGTCCATGCAACACGGATACTCAGACATCTGAGAGTGGCGCAGGAGATTCCAATCTGAAAAAGAGAGTGGATGGGTTTGTCTGCTGTGGCACACTTTACTATTGTTAGGGGTCTAATATTTAGGCACTGTTCTGTGCCTTGAAGGGTGAGAATATGGTACTAGCAAAGCTTGAATGATTCTCCCACAGAGCAGACAAAGGAAACTGAAGCTTAGCTGACTGCGTTAATTGCTGTGAGATAGAAATTGATGGGTTTCTGACAACCTTGCAAGGTTGGACAGGAGAGGGTATAGGAGAGATTTCTGTAGGGTATAGATTAAGGAATGAATTAAGATTAACGAAGATTAAAATTAATTGCTTGATTGAATCATTGCTGAAATGCCCAAGGCTGGAATGATTAGCACACACCCCTCTAATGACTGGGTTGTTAGCAAAAACCCATTAGGGGGCTTCCTGCTCAATCCTAATATGGGCTTTCCCGCCATTATATTTCCAGGCACATCTCAAGACATTGTGACCTCCAGTCTGCCTCAGCCAACCCTGACCCCAAAAAGTGTCCTGTATTTCTAGCTATGAGATACGGTGGGGAGGGGTGGTAGTAGGGCATACTAACAGTATCGTCAAGTAGACTCTGACTTATGGTGGACCTCAAGATTTATTCAGAAGTGGTTTGCCATTTCCATCTTCTAAGACTGAGAGAGTGTGACTTGCTCAATATCACCTATGAGTTTCCATGGCTGGGAATTCAAACCCTAGTCTCCAACACTCAAACCACTGTGTCACATTGTCTCTGATTGCCTCACCCTTCAAAAAGGGAAGGAGGAGGGGAGGAGACAATCATACTTGAAGAACAGAGGCCTGCAGAGGAAGCATTTTATGCAGCTTAAGGGTTTAAAATAGCAAGAAAACATCAAGGAAAGTCTACTTGTACAGGCAAAAGTAAAAGCTGGGCATTTCTAGTCCTGACCACATATAGCTCCTTATGCCTATGTTTCTTTTCCTTTTGTTTTGTTTCCCTCAGGAAGATTAAGCAGGAACAAAAAAAAAAAAAACAAAAACCCTCTGTAGGACAACAGATCTACTACCAGCAGATGCTTTAAATAAATTAATAACGTGTGTTTACCACCACAGCAGATGCTGTGAAGCACTGTAATGGCACAGCCTCTGCTGCGAGGGATTACAGACTGAATTAAAGGGGAAAGATACACTTTGATAATAGGATATTGTGGATCAAAATAAGAAGTTAAATTGTAGAAATTAGAACAGAATAACAAAGGCATAGTGGTTCAAGGAATTTGCTTGTTTGTTTAGGTCAGAGGCAATTGCTTGCCCTGAATTAGGCAAAGAAACAAAATTATTATTATTATTATTATTATTATTATTATTATCAGATCTTTCTGGGAACTGCACAAACTAAATGCAAGCTATATGTGGCTTGAAGTCATTCTACTTCTGGTCTTGGAAAATGTTGTTTTGTTTTGTTTTGTTCTTTAGTATTATAGGACTTTATCAGACATGTGTCTAAAATCGCTATAATTCTGCTATTGGGGACAGCAGAAACAGTGTGATAACATTAATTATTGCACATTGCTAAAATCACATGATACTACTACCAAGAATTATCACACAACAATCACTAGTGGTTTAAAAATGGGATTTCAGCTCACATTATAGTAATACTTCTCTTTGCATTGTTTTCTAATTACACAGTATATACTTAGTGCTGACCTGCACATTCTCCTTTCAGAAAATTTTTCTCTTACTTCCTGGATATTTCATGGGTGAGATTTTGGCTGTTCTTGCAAGAAGATGTGACTTCACTTAAACACACCAAAAATAAACTAATAACCAAATAAATTCACAAATAAACACTTAAACAAACATAAAAAAAAAACCAAGAAATGGTGACAGTTGATTAAAAGAGTGTCCTGTAGGTCCTCTTTATGTTTTCCCCTGGAAGTTTAATTATGTGTTCTCATTGGGAAATAGAAAGGGGGGAAAGGACTGCCCAATCATGCTGTAATTGCACAATTACAGCAGGACCTGATTTTGCACACTTGTCAATACTGTGAAAAGAGCAATATTGAAGGCTATTGACAGTTTTTTCCCATCAGTGAAAAGTTACACATAATTAACAGGTGCAGCACACATGGACCATGGGAGGAGGATGACATTGTGCAATAATGGCAACCTGTTCATGCTACTATCCTGCTGTAATCACATGATTTCAGCCTTGTGTGGTAAACTCGATACAGTATGTGGGGAGCTGCAACATACTGAAAAGGTGAAACTTCCTCTAAGGAGAGACCTCTGAGAAGGAGTAGCCTGGAGTTGACATAAGCCACATAACAACAGCTTCATAGAACCATTTGTAACCTGAAGGTCTAGGTAATATATTCCTTACTCTGTTACCTGCCCTTAACCCCCCACACTCTTTTAAATAATTCATTAATTGGCTATATACATAAATTGGCTTATTATTGGCCTTCCACATGGTTGGCCTAAACAAAGACCTAAACAAACCTAGGAATCAAGGTTTATTTAGACAAACTAAGGATATAGCCTGCTAAAATTCCAAAGGATACACCCGAGTAAGGATTAAGGGAACCCCCCTGGAACTGATGAGTTAGGGAGGAAATGGGCTAATTCTCCTGGACATTCACAGAAATGAGTTATTCAATACTCCCATCAAGGTAGCTAGACACTCTTTGCCTGCAAAACTGGTCTTTTCTCTCATCACCTGTCCTGAAACAATAGAGGTTTGCCTGATGCCCATCAGTTTTAATGTTTCATTCATTAGCAATTGTTAACACATCCAGAGAATCCATTGTTTAATCTCGGGAAACTCTGGCAGACATTGTATTCTACTCAAACTCACCCCCTCTGAGGGAATATTGAATATAAATATCATCCTAAAATACAGCCAAAGTGCACACAACTTCCCTTCCTCTCATCACTCTGTCAGTTTGTGTCACCATGGGTTGTAGCTTCTACACGAATATCTACTTGTCGGACAGGTATAGTATAACCCATCATCCCAAACTCTATTCTCTATACCAATCCTTCCCACTTTCTTTGATAGCCTTGTGTGAGTGCTTGAAGCTTGGATGTATGTATGTGTGTGCTCCCTTGATTGTTTTTCAATAAAAAACAGTTTTATTATATCCCCTGGCTTGGGTGCTCCTCAGTTATTACTGGTATACATAGTTCAAAAGATTCCACCATTACCAGCCTCTCACTGCCACATTTGAGTTCATTAAAATTCCCCATAGAAATATCAACTTTTGGTAGATGTGCGAGAAATTTCCCCAGACTTCAGTAATTTAGGGGAAGGTGATTTTTTTCTCAGTTCAACTCCCTTGCAATTTCTCAACAGTATGGACTTTTTCAGATGATACTTATGTGCAAGGAGGTCTTGGGAGAGGCACGGCACTGTCGTGTGGCAGGGGGTCCTATTCGGACGCCACCATCCCTCTTTTCCGAAATCATTGATGTCACTTCCATGAAGGATTGGAAGTGGCCGCAACATATTTGGCCATTTTTTACTCACAGGTAACTTACATGATTAAAATATGGTGCAGCCGCTTCCAATCCTTTACAGAAGTGACATCAATGATTTCGAAAGAGGGACAGTGGCGTCCAAAAAGGACCCCCTGCCACGTAACAGTGTCATGCCTCTCCTGAGACCTCCTTGCATGGTGAGTATCATCTGAAAAAGTCCTATATTAAGGCAGAGAGGTTTTAAAACTATGTCTGCAATTGCACTGGAATTAACCTCTTAGTTTTCTTTAATATTGTCATTGAATGAGTGATTTTAAGATATGCATCCACAAACTTATTATTCATACTACAGTCAGCTCTCTACAAATTCTGCATGCACATATTCAACCAAACACAGCTCAAAAATATTTTTTAAAAAATCCAAAAAGCATACCTTGTTCTTCACCATTTTGTATAAGGGACACCATTTTACTACACCATTGTATGTAATGGGACTTGAGCATCAATGGATTCTGGTATCCATGGGGGGTCCTGGAACCAAACCCCAGTGAATACTGACAACACACTCTATAATCTATTATATATATAATTCTCTTGGGTATGTTGCCATTTTCAGTGTGCTGATTGGCTGCTTAGGTGTCAGGATCTGCCTCTCCTCGCAGGACTAGGCCCCTGGCTGCAGCAGTCAGCACAGCCTCTTTGCAGACTCAGGCCCTGACTGTGGGAGTCTTGAAAGAACCAGGGCCAAGCTATCAGATGCAGCTGGCTGCAATCATGCAGCACCCCTGAAGCCACCAGGGGAACTACTATTTAAGAGCAGCATTCAGCCCTCAGTCTTGGCCACCACAATATTGTATTTTGTGCTGTTTGTAGCTGCTCCTTACTTTTGGGACCTGGGGCCTTCTGTAGATGCTCCTTGTACTTTCTGTGCTGTCTGTAAGATACTCCATGAGGCAGATTTTTGTTAGTTATTGTGTATATTCTCCATTATACTGAGTTTGTCAAATAATGAATTAGTCCTTATAAAGAACAGTGATTTATGGTTGTTTTTAATTGCTCTTTAAGATGCCTATTTCTCTGGTTCAGAAATCATGTTTCAGAAACAACACATCACGAAAAGGCACATCTGAAACTTGCAGATAAAACATCATGCTTAAGTTCTATTTTCCTACAGCAAGTGTCAGGTTGTCACCAAAATATGCTTGTCTAAGTCAAATGTTGAACATTGACCAATATCTCACCATATATTATTTTATAACTATCAATTGTTTGCAGATTATTAACCCCCAGCAATGTTTTGACCATTAAAAGGAAATTCTGAATAGCTTCTTTTTCTGTATATTTTATACAGCTTTTGCCTGCTCCTAGTTCCAGTTTTCAAAGGTTGTAATAAAATACCTTCACAAAAACTTGCTTATTAGATTTCTTATGGAATCCAAAGTCACCTCTCGTTGGGACTGTAGGAATGCTCTCTCTGTACATCATAGTCAGGCATGCAGAATATGTTATGAATATGTTCTATATCCTATATGTCCTCCATTCTTGTGAAATGTCAGGCAGTGAATCAACTCATTCAATCTTCACGTTTCCAGCTCTTTACTTAATTTGGACCTATATACTATTTATGGTTACATCATATCAACCATAAATACATGGTTCTCATATCCTTGTACAAAGACTCTGTATTTGTCATCTACACATTTAACTGTTGAGAGCATATATTTATATTAATGTCAGCATTAGTGGCTTAAGCACTGGACTACAACCTGGAGACCAACATTAGAATCCCTGCTTGACCATGGAATCCACTGGGTGACCTAGGGTAGGTCACACTCTCTTAGCCTCAGAGGAAGGCAAAAGCAAACCCCGTCTGAACAAATTTTGCCAAGAAAATCTCATGATAGGTTTGCCTTACAGTCGTCATAAGTTGGAGATGACTTGAAGGCGCATAACAATAAAATTTCAAAAACACTGGACCTTGTGAGTTCTCACGCTAAACATTTTTCAGCTAAAAGGCATTGACCCCACCATACTTTGAAATCTGAAATGTGGAGCTTCTTGGCCTGGAGAATAATAAATAGGATGTTCGGGCTATGAAACTAAGACTAAATTCAGTCATATCTTATCTGGATTTTAATTTCAAGTCTACTTCCCTGGCCACCTCATTTTCTCAACATCATGCATGGAATATCCTTCCTTTTATCTCTTCCTTCCCTGCCTCTCGCTCCTAGGTCCCCTTATCTATCTCTTCCTCTGTCTTTCCTTATTTTGAGTCAAGTAGCATGGAATCAAGTGGTTTTAGGTGAAAGGAGCACGGCATATTCAGGTTAAATGGGTGTATACTGTAAAGTAATTGCTCTTTATTCATTTTAACACTTTCATCAGTGCTGCATATGCACAATCCTAAATATACATTGGACTGGCTATGTGACAAATGTTGCTGTCCTTGAGCAAGCAGGGATCACCAGCGTTGAGGCCATGATATTGAGAACACAGTTGCGCTGGGCAGGAGACATTTCTAGGATAGAGGACCATCGCCTCCCAAAAATAGCACTCTATGCTGAACTCGCCATGGGTCAGCGTAAGAGGGGCACTCCAAAAAAGTGATACAAGGACTCCCTGAAACAACATCTCAGGCTTGGCCAAACTGATCACCAAAAATGGTCCGTCATGGCCTCAAATCGGGAGGCATGGAGATGCACTATACACAATGTTGCAGCCTTATTTGAGAGCTCATGCCGAAAAAGTCTTGAAGAGAAACAACAATGCAGAAAGAATCACAACCTGGAATCATCATCCAAGGAGACCTTCTGCTGTGCTATCTGCAACCAGACATATTTTTCTCAGATTGGCCTTTTTTGTCATCAGTGCGCTTGCAGAAAGTGCAGGATGAGTCCTTCCTGAATCTTCATTTGTGAAGAAAAGCCAGAGAGACTATGATATTAACATTTCAGTAAAAACAAAAAAAGGTTTTGATTTTTTTTTAAATGAAGCACTACTATTCTTAAAAACCCTTTATTCACTGATCTATGTTTGTTTGAACTCAGCTAAGTAGAAGAAGATCAGCCATGTGGAAAATGCTACAAATATATAATTTTTTAATTACTTCTGATTAGCATACGATATGGCATTAGACAGGCATTCAATTAACCACTCTGTCAAAATGTAGGTATCAGATTTGGGAAGTACTTTAGTAGTTAATTAGCTCAAGCTTCTCCCATGACATCTTCATTGCAAATACAATTCCTTGTCCCATCCTGCTGGTCTCCCTCCCAGCCCTGTCTGATTTCCTGTTTCTCATGTTGACATTATATTCTGCTTTTAGTTTTTCATTCCACTACCAGCTGGTTTGCCACCTGTCTAGTTAGTGAAAGAAAGAGAAAAGATTCACTGAAAGTTGGAGAAATGAAAGGAACACAAGAAGAGGAGAAAAAGAAGTGACAAGGGACCAAAGGTGCAGAATATAAACAGTTGGAGGAAACAAAAATTGAGCAACAGTAAAAACACACTGTATCTGCAAAATGGTTTAAATAAAATAGAGTAATAATAACAACAAAAAGACTTCTAACAAAGGTATTGGAAATTATTTATGATGTCTGTTGTGGATTTTCAAAGCACTGATGTTATATATTTATTTAATTAGTTTGTACTAAAGTTCATTATATTCTTGAGAAAGTACTGTAGGCTGTTTACTCCACAGTATTGGAAAATCCATAGCAAAATTCATAAAACTTTGACTTTAGAATGATCATTGAGTTTCCATTCACATATCTTTTCAGAAGTGAAGAACTATGTAATTTCATGGGATAAAAATACAACCATCACATTTCTCCTTTACCCCATATATTACTGAGTTGTAGATTTAAGACTGGTGCATGTAGTAGATAGGAATTGGGAGAAATTTCAGTTCACCATTTACTATTAACTTACATAATTGTTCACTTTTGGCCCAATAAGTGAGCAGAAACTCAATTATCCTTCAAAATCCTTCAATTATCCTTCTACGCTTTTCTGAATGTTGCAATGGAGTTTCCAATATAAGCATATGCTGATGAAAGTACACCTCGAAAGGTATAAGTGAAAATAATTTTCAAAACACATTATGTTAAGGACTTTTTTTTTAAAAAAGTGTATATTAGAAAAAGATGAATGAAATAGGAGAAATGTAAACTTCATTGATGTAGTTGTAAACATTAAAAAGAATCTTAGAATTGGGACCAAAACAAACCTTAGATTAACAAAATCATTGAAATTTGGGAGGAACTAAACATTAGCTTGGAACAATGAGCAACAGATTCATTAACAAATTCACCCATTCTAGTGGCAGAGAACATGCTCTGAAGACATGAGATATGGTTTAATTATCTTCACTTAAAGCAGATTGGGAAAAATTCCATTTAAAACAGTTATCCCTACTTAATGCAGTCTTCCTGAACTATTAAATTCTGAGTGTTGGTTCAATAGTTCCTAACAATCATGCCTATCCATATCTCTGAGACTCAGTAGACAATTGGTATATCTTAGCACAATGTATTTAATTAAACTTTTTTTAAAAAGCCTACCAAATTGCATAAAATATATGTAATTACATGGAGTATTACATAAAATTACATAAAATATAAGTTGTTTGGAATAATTGTTTCTAATTTGCTGACTTTGAGAAATGTCACATCAGTGGTAGTGGAAATTTTAGGCAAATACAGTAGCACATCTGCTGATTCGCCATCCGTTAATTCAAATATCCATGGATGGTGATGGTGGGGGGCGGGAGGGGGAGGGAGGGAGGATGTGAACTCACCTCCCCCTTCCCTTCCCCAGGAGGGTTCCAGTAGCATGCCTCCCCCTCCCTTCTCAACAGGGGTGGGTGGGCTCTGGTGTGGCTGAGCTGGCATGAGGGCGGACGGGGGGGAGGAGGAGGTGAGTGTGCCTCCCCCTCCCTTCTCTGCGGAGCGTGGGTGGGTTTGGTTGTGACCAAGCTGGCCGGGGGGACAGAGGTGGGAGGGAGGGAAGAGGTGTGTTTGACTCCCCCCTCCCCAGTGGCTGTGGTGTTTGCTATTTTCTGCAGATTTCACTATCCATGGTAGGGCCCAGAACCAATCCCCCATGGATACGGGGGTCCTACTGTACTTTTCATGTGAAATTGAGTGTTCCTGAACATAATGTGTGAGACCTATGTTGACATAAAAATATATACATACAATCTGGGGTATCATGAGAACTGTGAATAAGCAACTCCATTAGTACTCATGAGCAGGACCAAAGCAAATAGGATACCTGTGTGCCTTGATCCCGTGACCCATCATAAGCATGACCTAATGATTTTCCAAGGGTCAAGTAACTTACTTTGGATCATTGAAAGAGGGAAAGCAGCAGTAGATATGCTTCAGAACCAGTAGAATCTGTTTTCCAGTTCAGGATGGGAGTGAAGCCTCTGAACCCAGAAGCCTCAGTGGAAAACTGATGTTATGTGCTCCTTTTCTTTGGGGAAGTCTGAAACTGGTAGTCCCAACCTTGTTTGGACTAGATGATTCCTGACAGTTAGGGGAGTGCCTACTGATTGTGATTTCTCCTACCCCACTCCAAAATAAGCTACTTGGTCCTTGTGACAGAAGAAAGGAGAGATGGTTCTGGGAGATGGGGCTTGTGTGTGCATGTGGAGTGTTTTCCAAGTGTTTGCCTAAAGTGCTAGCAGAAAGGCTCTAGTGTTCATAGGTATTTTAATGGAACACTTCCAAAGTTCAGCCACTTTGGGCCAGAACAACATGATTGCTCATGTATTCTAGACACAAACTGACCCTCCTTTCCATTAGCATCATTGTATGTCTTCCAATAACTGTGCCTTTGTCTCTTCAATGTACTCTATCCTGGATCCAGAATTTGGAAAACATTACTTTTTTAGACTACAGTTCCCAGAATCCCCAGATGTTACGAATTTCATCCATTTGTTTACCACTTTAGGATGATTAATAAAAACTTAGAATTGATTAGACAAAGTGCCAGAAACAAGTTTGTAGGAACAAGGAACAACAGAATATAACTGATATGCATAAAGGATGGCTCTACTGCTGTTGGTAGGTGTTAGTCAAATGTTTGAGAGCCATTTCTTTGTTGAAAGGCATGAATATTTGTAACCCATCTGATCTGTGGTGCTTAAAGTAAAATGTAGACTTCCATTCCCCAATGCATTTTACAAAGGCATGTCAGCATGGCTAGTAGAAGCTTCACTTGACATCACTGTAATATTTACATATTTTTAAAAATCTTCTGTTCTATAAATAAATTGTTGACGACATATCATTGTTCCTTTGTTGTACTGATAACTAAGCTGACAATTGTTCCACTGTGGTTTCATTTATTTACTTTAGGCATTCAAATTAATCATAAGGGATTTTTTCACTAGGGAACATCTCAAACTGGGAGCTTTTTTTTAATCCTTAGCAAAGACAATAAGTGTCTGCTTTAATTTTTGTTGCTGTTGACTACAACACACTTAATCCAGGATTTTCCCAGTTTTCCCGGACAAATGGCAACCCTGTCTATAAGCTGCCTTAGAAGATGTGTCCCCTTGCAGAAGAAATAATACTATAGATCTTATCTATTCAGACAAAACAAGTCATTTGTCCTTGGACGTTGTTCAGCTATAGGTGCTCAGATCCAGAATAGACCACATGATCATTTCTATGGTTAGTGTGCAGGCATTAAGAATACTGTACCAATGCTGATCCTGAGAACAAGCACCATCAAAACAGAATTACTGAGAAAACATTTTCCAGACAGATAGCCATGCTAATCTCTATTGCTGCAAGTACAATACAATCTTGTGACTCTAATTTCAATTTTATTAAAGGATATGCTTTCACAGGCAGGGAAGTAAAAATGCAGAGGTCTACTCAAGACTGGTGATGGTTGCCTCACATATTGTTCAAAAGTAACTGACATTATTATAATAACATCCAAAATCCACAAAACAGGGATACCTTTATTGGCTAGTAGAGCTTCGAAAGCTTCTGTCATGTATTTTGTGCTTTTGGGGTTGACCCAATAAAGGTATTCTTTTTGTGGAATTTGGATGTTACTGGATTTTGCTGTATAACCATATTTTCTGATGTTATTATAGTTAATTCTGCCATTCTTAAAGGGACTGTGATTATTCTAGATCATGCTATTTGTACATCTAATCCAGTATTCCCTACTTTACTGGCAGCGCTTATGATGACATCTTTCACACAACCAAGTGCCTTATCTCTTTTAACTAGAGATCCCAAGTGAACCTGGAACACTGTGCATCTAAATCATGCACTACACCACCACTGAACTATACAGGCTCTCTCCTATAGAAGTAGCCCCTCTTTAAGAATTACACAAACTCATCCAGGAACTGTACACAAGACTGCTTTCACCTGAAGTAAGAACCATATCTCTAGATATGATGTACCCCATAGGTTTACAGCTTTGGGAACATAAGTCAGATCATTGTCCATCTAGCCCAATACTTCCAATTGTCATTGGCTCTCCAAGATTTCAGGTAGCTTTCTTTCCTAACCCTACCTGGAGATCCCTAGTATACCCTGATGTTTTAAGCCCAACCCTATTATGAAATCAGGTGATGGTGGGAATGTTCAGGTAAGAGTTTGCAAAGGTTTGCATCCAGTCTTGGTCCAGGGCCAGAGGGCCACTTGTATGCACACATGTATGTTCATATGCATGTGTTTACATCATCTCCACAACAACAATCCTATGCCAGATTGCTGGAACTGGTATGAGGCTGCTTTAGAGCCACTGAAGAATTGCCCGGTAATACTACTTCTGGAATATTATTAGCCATTAGAATGAAGACTATGATTCTGGCTGCTTTGAAGTTGCTGAGGGAAGAGTATCATGGTTGCAAATGTGGATTTTGTAGAAATGGGGCAGGAAGGTTAGAGTTCACACAGATTGCCTTGTGAGGATAAAAGTAGCCTGTTTGATATCAGTTTTATCTCACTGTTGAAGCTATATCTCCTTCCCTATTATTATTTTTTGTCACAGTCTCAGTTATCTGACAGTAAATACCTAGCTTAAGGTCATCTAGTGTATGCAATGTCTGAGCAAAACGTGAACTTGGGATATCCCATTGTGAGTCCAACACTTTGGCCACTACAAGATGCTGGCTCACATTTCCAAAGCACCGTATGTGTTCCAGTAATCACCATGCCCTAACTCATTCAAACATATGGAAATTAACAGATAGCACAGAGAGATTAAACTGCCTTATTGGCTTTGAGCAGGTCCTTTTTTTATATGCTTGAATGGGTCATCCAATCATCAGTCTTTTCTCTGAAGTGTAAAGTAAGATCCTGTCATAATGTGATGATCTCCTTTCTGAATATGGAGAGTGAAGACATTGTTTTATGCGTAGTGATAATGCCATCTCAGATGTGTGTTTCGCGACTCTTGGATAATAATGAGCAAAAAAGCAGAAGGCAGCTTATATCACTCTTGCCAGAGTGGTAGTTCTCTTTTAAAATAGAATACTTCAATCTGGTGTGCTGTCACTCAGGCCCCTTTCATGAGCACAACTGCTATAAACCCATTTAAAAATATTTTTTGAGCTATAAATCATGTTTTGTCACTTGGGAGCATAAAGAAAGATTATAGGTTTTCTATAACCTGGAGGGTGAAAAAGAAAGGCATGTGACTGTAAAGTCACCTCTATTCTTATTTTTAATTCTAGACCAGTACACCTTTCATTTGCTATTGATTCACCGGAGTGCTAGTTTTGCTGGCATAATTTCACTGTCTTTAATGTTCTCGGCAAATTCCAAGGCACTTACAAGACTTTGCCATAATTAAGATAAGCACACAGGTCATTTACAGAAGGGAGGAAAAGAGGTGGAAAGAGAGACACATCTTCCTATGATGAAGATTTATTTCACTAATATTGCAATCTTATATCTACTTAATTGGGAGAAAGCCTGCTGAATTCAGTGGAACTTACTTTTGAGTAGCCATTTGCCTCCTACCCCATAGTAGGAAACTAATGAATCTTCATACAGATTACTGTCTTGTATACACACAAAGAGATAAAACACAAGTTTAGATGTGTTGAACATGAACCAGCATGTTATCAAAACTGTGGAATTACCTCAGATGGGTGACTAGGTTGGTCCCATCTTTTCACTAGCAGAGAAAGACCTTTTTTACATAGATGCTGGATGTTTATCTTAAGCAGTATGATTTAAATATTCTAAAACTGTTTTAAATTAGTAGTTTAATAGGATTCTTTATTTCATTGTTTCTTTAAAACTTCTGTATTTCAAATTGTTTTACTTATATTTTGTTTTAAACTATGCTGTAGGTTGCCTCAGGTCTCATGTTGGGAATAATGATGGGAGGAATATCCAAAAATATTCCCCCCAAATGGTCAAAACTATATTTCTTGAGTGCTGAGAAATCCTGAGGAGAAGAATTCTGGACCAAGGAGAATCTCCGCAATTTGGGACTTATTTTATACAAATTTCACAGGTGGGTGTTTCATACAATTAACAAAATTTCTTGTACAGGAAATAGTATTTTCTGGTTTCTGTGCAAAACAACCACATGTGAATTTTGAAAAAACTAAGTCCTGAACTTTGAAGAGTCATCAGAAACTGTGCAGTTGCTGAAGCAAGATACACAATAAAGAAGAGATTTTGTAACGAGGTGTGTTCTGTTTGAGTACCTTAAATCTCCAGGTGTAAATGATCATCTGTGGTGTGAGAGGATGGAGACTTTTCTCTTTAACTCATACCCATATGCAGCCAAGTCTCCTGCCTCTGAGAAGCTGAACCTTCCTAGTCATAACTTGTAAATTCCATGCTGTGCGGAAAAAACCCTAGTTATATCCCCACCCTTCAGCCAAATTTGGGTGGCTGCATTGGATACGTGCTGAAGAAATCTCTTATCCTTGTTTCCTTGACTCAAATATCCTCTAAGCCAGGAACAGAAAACATGCGGTCCTCGAGATGTTGTTGGACTGTCTGACTACATCTCTCATTCCCCAACCATTTTCTGCCCTAACTACAGCTGGTGAAAGTTGCAGTCCAGCAACATCTGGAAGGCACAGGTTCCACATAGCTGCTCAAAGTGATGCCTCAGGAATTCATCATTGTTAATTACCTTTGCCTTTCCTTGTTTGTACTAAATTCTTAACTTATTTAACTGTACTGTAATCCATAGCATGATAAGAGATTCAAATTCCTTCAGTGAATCCACATCATTAGGGGAACTGCCAGCTTATTTCACACTGCCTTCTGACCAACCTGCAAGGCAAAATAGTTTTTCCTTTCCATTGAACAGCCATCACTGATGGCTCACAGATAGGCCTCAGCACCTATGCTTTTGTGGCTATGTGCACATCTGTCCCCTACTCAATCACAATGTGGGTGTGTTAGCAGGAAGGGAAAGTCATATTTGTTTACACATTTTCCAGTTCTTATATTACACAGGATTTGGAGTTTCCAGTTGTGTATGCTATTATGTATGTATGCATTATTGTAAAAAAATAGATGGTAGATAAAGCTTAAAGGAAATAAAAGTGAAATATTCTTTTGATGTAGCATGGAAACCCACTTATTCTAGTTACCCTAGAACATAAGGTTCCTTCTAGAACAGGGGCTCAGTTCCTCATATCCTTTCCATTTCCCTCATTCTGTTTAAGGCTATATCTTTGTCCATGATTGTGTGCATGTGTGTATGCCTATGTGTTTCTTTCTGAGCCAGATATTGAAGCAATATGATGTGGAAATTACAAGGAACATGAGTAGAATTTGCTCAACCATGTATGCAAAGAGAAGATTAACAAAACAGAACCACTGACACAATTTTTTTGTCAACCAAAACAGAAACAGCAAAAGCTGATCTTTGTGAGACCTTCTTTTTTAGCAGACAATCCCCTTTCCTATATTTCCTAACTTGACATGACTGTAGATGAACATCTCATACCTGAAACAGTATAAGGTACATAGTCCTCCCTATGAGTCTGGACTTCATGTTTCAAGACTTCTGGCAGGAAAATGTGTTGAAATTGGGTGTATGAAAAGGATAAAAAACAAAAATACTAGATGAAAATTAATAGTACCCTTGCTCAGTCTTTATATAGTAGAGTGTATACTATATATAGTAGAATGTATGCTTTGCATTCAAAGTCAACCCAGACAACAGTGTGAGTCATGATTGTGAATCAAGATCATTTCTGCCTGGTCATTGCCCCCAAGTCCTTTCCATACTTCTGAGCCAGCAGCCAGTTGTGCTTGTTGCTTGCGCGTTGTCATCTATTGTACTTAGAGAACATCTTCTCTGAAGCTCATTGCACTCTCCTGAATGACAGAATGAGAGCAGAGAATTATAAGTAACTCACAAATCCTAGGGTTCCATAGAATGGAGCCGTAACAAAGTGGGACCAGTCTGCCATAACTATGTAGTGCAGATACATTCTGATTCAGTTTCCCTCCACTTCATATTTGACAGAGAAATACCAATGGATGAGTAAGTGAGAAGAGAAGCAACCAGTCTTGGTTTCACACTCCAGCAAGCAGATTGTGTGCTAAGATTCTTAGGTTCATATCAGGTAGGCAGTGGGAACTATGCAGTGCCCCTGATATTGTGGGACTGCAGTTTCCAGTATGCATCATCTCTGGCTTTTCTGGTTATGGCTGTTGGTACTTGCAGTCCAACAGCAACTGAAGAGCCACATAATTTGTCACCCTTGAAGTATTGCATGATGCCACACCCACTGCTTCTATGTTACCTCATATGTTTGAGTGGACAGTGGACAGTGAATGGGAAACAGATGGAAGAGTGAGCAAATTATACCAAGAACTTTTTGTAAGTCTGTTTACTTAACCTGCAGTTCTTTTTTGTAAGGCATTTTATAAAACCAAATGTCATGGATAGAATAAAAGGCTCCTGATTATTTACCACCTATGTGTTTTCTTTTCCTTGGCAGACCACTTCAACATTAACAGCAAGAGAGAAAATTCACCATCTTCTTCCATTCTTGTATATACTGTGATTGTGATTGTTGACAGAATTTTTGAGTTATTGTCCCAGGATGATGCTTGGTAACTTAATTGGCATGCCATGATACTGAAGAATCCTCTTTAAGGATGACCTATGGAGACTATTCAAGGCATTTTTGTGATCTGTGACACTGAAAAACAACAGATATTCCATTTGTTTTGTCTAATCATCCCGAACACAAATAACTAATAAACATCAGGCTACACATCAGCTCCTGCTGCTTTTAGAAGACAAATGCAGAATAAGAATCAAAGGCCATTTACTGTGGCAAAGAAGAGAAAGAAAAATCTTTTGAATTGTTGCTGCCTGAAAGGTCACTGCTTTTGGTATTTTACGAATGATGCTCTGATTCCATTGATCAGAGAGGAACATTCCTTCTTTGAACACTATAATGAGTGAAATCGTAAAAGCAGAACATCAGCAGGCAAGAACCAAACAACCAAGAGGCTGTGCGAAAAGAATTGAGCTTTCTCACAGTTACTCTACAATTGGTTTCTCACAACTAGAGAATCAAAATTACTGTATTATTATTTCTTTCCATCCAATTCTGCACTGAACTAATTTCAGCACAGAAAAGAATTCATCACAATATAGTTTGTTCTGGTATTATTCCTAAATATAGAAGGAGCTTAGCATCCATGAAATTTCAATATTTCGTTTCCCTGTATATAATGGAGAAAAACAGTATATAACTGCAGCTATCAGGAAGGGGAAGTCATTCTCTCTTTGTTCAGAATAGAATTTTCTAAAACAAAATTACAGCATACACTTAATAACAATATCTTGTGACCAATATAGCATTAGTTGTGGTATGTTGCCAATGGGGATGGAAAGAATATTCTAAAACGTTCAAAAGAAATTATCAAATAGAAATTTTATGAAAATAAGATAATATTTTTAAAAAGAAATGATAAAAAATGGGTTTCTCATATATCAGGAAACCCTGATGAGGACAATTGTAAATGGTCGAGAATCTTTGCAGTTTAGGACTTATTCTGTGCAAAAAAATGCCTGTGAGTTCTGTTACAGGTGGGGCAAATTTCAGTTGGCAACTCCTTAGCCTGTTTATATAACATCAAAAAAGGGCATATAGCCTGGTAAAATCTATAGACTGTAGAATATAAAGCATAAGATCAGTGACAGTGTCTGCTGAATTTCTGTCTTAGAAAAAAAAGGGGGGGGAGGAAACTTGTTTAGGTTTCAATTCTGGAAAGACCGCCAAATGTTCCTTTAAAATTTGTAAACATAAACCAAAAGGCTGACTGGAGGTAACCCTGAAAGTGCATTAGATGACACTTGATGAACAGATAGTGTGGAGAATTCTCAAAGTACAATGTGCAATTAAAAAAAAAAAAGATCTATAGTGTACCAGACATAAAGATAAAATTTAGGGCTTCAGATTGGATAACCAATACACTGAGAGAGTTTCAGGAGAGAATAAAGGAGCTAAGCCAGGGATCACAAATCAGGCTGCTATTCTGCTTGCCTCCAATACAGGAAGAGAAGGCAATACAAGTATGCCTCAGTTAATACAGTAGACGTGTTCCTGGGCTTTATTTCTTTAACAGAAACTTTGGTACCAGAGGTAGAAATAATAGGGAGAGAGTAGGAGTAGATTCCTACACCACAAATAGAAGTTCAACAGGTTTCAGCTTCAGTTCAACATGTTGTCTGATAATCTTGCCCCTTCCTGTTCTAGTGATCTTTTGATGTGTTTTTTGCCAAATTTGATAATCTCCTGTATTATAGTTCCCACTTTCCAAAACACTCCCCCACTTGTGTAAGTCTGTCCACTGAGCCTTTATTCCATTCATCTGAGGAAAGTGTCTATGTAAATAAAGAGTCCATGGAAGCTTAGTTGAAATAAATTAGTGAACCTTGAAAGTGCCACAAGATTCCTTCTTTCTTGTTTCTTTTTTACAAGGGAGAGAATCCAAAAATATATGCGAGTTGTCATAATTTGATAGGGACTGTCAAATAACAAATTCTTGTTATATTGAGACAGACTATATTGTTGTCTCTTGGGAAAGAGTTTGGATAAGTTACATTTTTAAATTAATGTAGCTTAATTTCAGGAAGGGAGTCAGAGAGTTATAGTACAGAAAGTAACTTTCCCAAGTTTCAGAAACAGATACATGAGCACATAGACCCACATCTTCTCCCTTCCCCAAAACCAAATTAAGGATCAATATTTTACAATGGAGAGAATCCAAAAATATATGGGAGTTCTGGACTTTAAAACTGATAGACTTTAAGATCGCAAACTACTCTAACCAGAAGAAGATCCATTGAAATGCCAGGCAAGCAGGTTGATGTTAATGCTCAGATTTTACAGGAACTGCAGGAATTTAAATGGGAAATGAAGGAGGAATTTAAAAACATTTAAAAAGAATTAAAATCAGATATTGAAAGACTGGGTAAACGATTGGACAAACTCTCAGTAGAAATTGAGGAGATGAAAACAGAGTTGGAGGAGGTTAAAAGGAAGATGCAAATATTGGAGAAATATTCAGAAAATCTGATGGTGGAACAGGAGAAAGAAAAAAACCTTAATTTGATCCATGAAATAAGATATTGAGAAAAGTGTATTAAATTGAAAGGAATTCCAGAAAAGTTAAGAGAAAATTTGTCCGATAGGATAATCCCCCCACTAGCCCAATTTGTGGAAATGTCAGAGGATTTTTTACTTCAATACACAGGTAAAATCTTCAGAATAAGTTCAGAAGTTGCAAAAGAGAGGAAAATACCCAGAGACGTGGTTATTACATACATGAAAACCTTAATGAGAAATGAAATAGTCCAAAAAAGTTACTTGAAGAAATTAAAAATTGAAGATAACAATATACAGATTTTTAAAGATACACCTCCTGAAATACTCAGATGTAGGCAAGAATACAGACCTTTGATACAAAGGAGAAATTGGAACAGAAATATTTCTGTCCCGGAAGCAGCGCCACGGTTCGCACGCCCTCTTCTGTTCGCAGTTAATAAAATATAAAATATTATGGAAGAGGGAAGAAAAAACTCAGTGTGAGGACGACGGCATATCGGGAGAGGGAAGTGGGCGTGCGAACAGCGGCGCTGTTTCTGGGACAGAAATATTTCTGTCCCGATTTCTCCGGGGGATATTTTTGCGGTGTGAAAATCTCCAAAGACTTCAAAGAAAAGGCATCAACTACAGATGGGAACACATTGAAGGAGTCTCCTTTAGCTACTATCAAAAAAGATACAAAATAAATACGGTGGAGAAAGCTAAAGAATTCCTGGAAAGGATGAATAGAGATGAAAAGGAATATGATCTGAAGAGGAGAAGGAAAAAAGGGACAGGAAATGATGGGAAAGAGAAAACACAATTTGGTAAAGACAGAAATAAAGAAGAAATCCATAAAACTGGACAAGGAGCAAAAGAGTTTAGACCAGATGCAAGAGATACTGAACAGGACCAAAATGAACAAGACCTTAAAGATACATCACAAGAAGATAAAGAAGAATTAGATCAAGTTTCCGATCAGGAAGAAAGAGAAGAAGGAGAAGAAATTGATGAAGAGGAGACTTATTGGGAAGCTTCTGAATAGACATCACAGTATGGCGCTATCTCTGTTAACATGGAATGTGAAAGGATTAAATACCCAGAAAAAAGGAAGCAAATACACTATTACTTGGAAAAGCAAAAGGTGGATATTATAGCATTGCAAGAGACTAGAATAAGGGAACGGGACTATCAATATTTGGAAAATAAGAAGTTGGGACAATTATTTCAATCTCTGGATATACAAAAGAAAAATGGGGTAGCACTCTACCTAAAAAACAATTTTGAAGCAAAAGAAATTCTGAGAGATACTAAGGGTCATTATGTAGGCGTGGAAATAAAACTGATAGACTTTAAGATTGCACTGATAGCAGTGTACACACCTCTAGAAAGAAAGAAAAAAACAGTTTTATGATCAGCTAAGGAAGGATGTTGAGAAACTAGAATGTGAAAATATTATAATTACTGGGGATTTCAATGGAGTTATAGATGCAGCTAGAGATAGATCAGGGGATCAGAGGATCAAAAGAAACATCACGGTAATCTTCCACTGACCGGTAAAGAGATTTTTTGGTAGACTTGAATCTAATTGACGCATGGCCATATAAGAAAGATAAGGAAAAAGGCTACACATTTTACTCAGAAGTGCACAGAAGCTGGTTAAGGCTTGATATGTACTGGGTAGTGAAAGAAATGTGTACAAGAATTAAGGATATAGATATTTTGCCGAAAATTTTATCGGATCACAACCCATTAAAAATGACTCTAAATATCACAAAGAAAGAATATTCACAGAAAATGAAGGCGGTAATGCTAAAAGAGGAGAATTTTGTAGCAAAGATAAAGAGGAAGATTAAAAAAGTATTTCGAGATAAACAACACGAAAGAAACATCTAGTAAAGTAAGATGGGATGCCTTTAAGGTGACAATGAGAGGCTTGTTCCTACAAAGAGGAGTAGAGATACAAAAACAATGAAAAGAGAGAAAAGAGAGCCTTTGGGGAGAATTGAAGGAGAAAGAAGAAATATTAAGACAGAAACCTCGGAATGAAAAGATTCTGATGAAAATAAAAAAATTGCAAAACGAATTGAATCAAGAAATAATAGAATGAATGGCGTATAAACTAAAAAGAATTAAGCAAAATTTCTTTGTTAATGCCAACAAAGTGGGCAGATGGCTCGCACACAGACTCAAAAGAGAATCTGACAAGAAACTTATCACATCAATTAGAGAAGACAGCAAAATATATACTTCACAGTAAAATATAATGTTAAAGTTCGTACAATATTATGAAAATTTATACTCAGAAAAAAGCGAAGATAAAAGTCAAGATTTGGAGATTAGAAAACATATAAAGAACAGCAACATCGGCAAGATTGCAGAAGAACAACGAGAGGTACTTGGAAAGCCGATAACGACACAAGAGATATCCTTGGTAATAAAAAATTTGAAGACAGGTAAATCTGACCATATGCAAGAAATGTTTAATAAAATAAAGGAAGAAGGCATCCCTGAAACATGGGAAAATGCAGAAATAACTATAATTCCAAAGGAGGGGAAAGACAAGACTGAGATTAGGAATTACCATCCAATATCCCTTCTGAATGTAGACTACAAAATCTACATAACGATTCTGGCAAACAGATTGAAGGAAGTATTAAAGGAGTTTATACATCCAGATCAGAATGGCTTTCTCCCAGGTAGAACACTTGCGAATAATATAAGGCTAACCTTAAGTGTTCTGGAATATTATGAGAAAAATAATGATAAGAAGGCAGCCTTAATATTCGCAGATGCCAAAAAAGCCTTTGACAGTCTGAGATGGCATTTATGAAACGTGTACTTGAGGAGACTGATGCAGGACTAGAATTTTACTGATGTATTGAACAGATTTATAAAAAAACAAAAGGCACAAGTTCTAGTAAGTGGGGAGAGATCCAAATTATTCAACATTCAGAGAGGAACTAGAGAGGGCTGCCCCTTTACCCCCTTACTTTTTATTCTTACAATGGAGGGAAGACAGCTATGATCAAGATGAATATCCTGCCCAGAATGATGTTTAGGGAAGATAGCTACAATCAAGATGAATATCCTGCCCAGAATGATGAAACAGAATCTGGTTATATTAACTAATGAAAAGCCATTTCAAGAATGGACAAAAGACCTAAAGAACTTCATATGGAATGGATGCAAACCCAGAATAAAATGGACAACCCTACTTAGTGCAAAGAATAAAGGAGGAATGGACCTTCCAAATCTTGAATTATATTATATGGCTTGCGGGATGAACGGGGTAAGCGAATGGATAAATCTAAGAAGTGATAAAACAATAAATTTAGAATGCGGCAATCAGAAGTTTTTAATTCACGCGTATCTTTGGTATGATAGATTAAAAGCAGATAAAGAATTTGAAAATCATATGGTTAGAGGGCCCCTACTGAAAATTTGGAATAAGGTAAAACAAAAATTTTATAGCACTCCCTTATGGCTATCACCTGTAGAAGCATTCCAGGTTAGGTGGACAAAGAAAGAAAATTGGGTGACTTATAATGATCTGATAAAATGGTCCAATGGGGACTGCTGTCTAAAAACAAGAGAAGAAATACAAAGCCAAGGCTATAATATGCAATGACTAACCCACGTTCAATTAACACATAGATTCAGAGAGGATAAAACAATATATGGCTTCTTAAAGGTGGGAAACAAAATAGATAAGATTATTTGCAAACAAGGAGGGGGTAAAATAGCCAAAATTTATAAGGTATTGCTTGAAAGAGAGTTAGAAAAAGATCTGATTACAGACTCAATGATATGATGGGCTAAAGATATAGGAGAGGTCATAAGTTTGGAAGAGTGGGAGTGTGCTTGGAATAAAACAAGTAGTTTTACTGTAAACCAAGATTTGAAGGAAAATTTTCTAAAGATAGCCAATAGATGGTACCTGACACCATAGAGGTTAAGTAAAATTTATAAATTAATTAATAAGAAATGCTGGAAATGTGAAAAAGAGGTGGGGTCCTTATATCATATGTGGTGGGGTTGCCCTAAGATAAAGAGATTTTGGGAAAAAGTGCATGATCTCATACAAAAGATATTTGGAATAACATTCATATTGGATCCTAAACTATATTTGTTAAATATAACAACAACATTAGAGGAACATATAGAGAACAAATATTGGAGGTTGATGCTTTACTTAGTTACAGCTGCCAGACTAAAGATAGCTGCAGTGTGGAAAGCAAAAGAGGTACCAAACATAGAAGAATGGTTAGATAAGGTGACAGAGATGGAGAATAATGATAAACTGACACAGATTATAAATAATAGAAAGACAGAAGAAGTAAAAGAAGAATGGAAACATATTACTGATTATTTGTATAAAAGAGGAAGGGTTTTTTCATTAGAGAAGTATTGAGTGAAGGTGAGGGTTCCAGAAAGTGTCAAAAATAAATGAGTATATGTTGAAAATAAATGGCAAATTATACGAAAAAGATGAAACACACAATAAGGTATACAAGAGAGATTAAAATGGTAATTTTGGATCAAAGATACAAAAAGAATTAAAGGGGAATAAATCCTTTGGGTTTGTAATCTAGGGAAGTCAAGAATGGGGGAGGGAAAGATAATAAAGTGTTTAGAATTAAGAAGAGATGAAATAAGTTGAATAATTCTTGATGGGATACACTATATGTATTATAATTTTGAGTACAAGAAAAGACGATTCTGGATGTGTAAAAATTTATGATTATATATGATGTATGATTCTCTACTATGTATTAATGATCACTGATAAATAAATAATGGAAAAAAATATGGGAGTTCTCATAATTTGATAGGGCCGTCATGGGCTATGCAAGGACAGCATCTCCTTCCACTTGATCCCATTAAATCTCAATTCAGTTTGTTGGGGCGGATTAAATACCACCCCACACTTTGTTTTAATGAAGGCTTTTTTTTCCTCCACAGTAATTTACAAAGACCACTGACTCTCCAAACAATGTGCTTCTGCCTTTGTGACAGCAAAAATGAGAAGAAAGGGGTGGGGGATGCCTGGCTGCTGAAGCAAACTTGAGGCATTGTAGAACAGAGATAAGTTTTAATCCCCTGCAGGGCAGCAAAAAAGCAAATGTGGGGGAAGGGGAGAGAAAGAAGAAGCATGTATGTGATTGAGAAGATATGAGCACAGTGAGAAAGTGAGATAACAGTTGGAAAAGCTGCCCAGGGGGTCTAATATGCTTTCAAGTCACCCAGGAGTGGAAGTATTTGAAGTTTGTTCCTTAATTAATACAGTAGCAGCATATGACAATTCAGCCTGGAAGACATATTTTGAATTTTGAATCTGACAAATGAACCAAATGGGTTGCTTGGAACGGGGGGCAGGGTAAAAAGGAAAGCAATGGCTTGAGGAAGCATTGCATCCTTTAATAGATTTGAGTCACTCAAGGTTAGAATGATTAAAGTAACAGTTGTTCTACCTCACATGTTCAAAGTGGTTAATAAACATCATCCTCACAGCATGCAGGGATCAAAACTACTACTGTGATATCAAAAGGAGGATGGCATTATATTTTTCAATTTAATTTTCCCCCAAAATGCAAGTCATCCTTTCACCACCAATCCATTTGCTCTCTGATACCTGTTCCAGCTGACAGCTGCCAAATGCTAGAGATGGTGAACTATCTGCCTTCCATGTAACATGCCGCATATTTTATCATATTGATTGCATCTAGCCAAACTGGTTTCAAACTTTCTCCATTGCAAGAACTCAGTTCTTCAATCAAAATAATTACATCTAACGTATAGATTTGCTATCAGTTAGAAAATAATTACTCTTGGAAGCACTGCAATTCCCTTCTTGTTTGAGAGCTGATCACATTAACACTGAGATGGACAGCTTCTGGCACTGCACACATCCTTCTAGAAATGTTTTGGATCACACAGAGTTGAAGATTACCATTTCATGCCAAAACTATTAGTCATGAAAGGGATGGGAAAGATATCTGCAATTCTCATTCTTGTCTCCCCCCACCAGCCCTCAGGCTATAGCAGCCTTGTAGAGATTATTACTTTGGGAAAGGGTCAAGTAACAAGCCACCCAGGGCACCACTGGATATGCTAACTACTGGAGGGAGGATCCAAAGCATGGATCTCCTACATGTGTCTCAGCTCTACTTGGGTAGATCCAGACTGAATCATACTTAGAGCAGACACCATACAGTAAATAGTTTAGACTATTTTTTTACTCCTAAGAAGGCAATGCTATAGACACCTACAAGGAATAAGATACATTTAACTCAGGGACTATTATAATTTATGTGTCCTTGATTTCAATGGGTCTGCTCTAAGTGTGACTAGGGACTTGACCATACCAATCACAAACCCTGAATGCCCCTCCCCTGAATCCAGCATGATAATGCCACACAATGTGCAGCTTTTCCCCTGAATCTGGTGTGATAGTGACACATGCTGTAGGGCTCTATTCACACCAGCCTCTGGGAATTCCCTCTTAATCTGAGTTTTTTTTGGGGGGGGGGGAATGCCATTTTCTCTGGAGTTTTCTGGAAACTCCAGAGAAAATTGTCATGTGAACAATCCATCCAGATTGGATTCAGGGATGGGTGGAGAAGAGAGGAAGGGTGAGCACTGCCTAAGATGCTGCTATTTTTAACTCCTAATCTCATTCCCAAGGCAGAACCCTAGTAGTCTTTTCTGTTGTCAGAACTCCTTGTGAGCACCACCATCAGAAGGCCAGCCACCTGTTCTGGCTTCAGAGAAGGTAACTACCACTGCAGCTTTGCTTTTCTGTCATACAATCACCCTTCCAAGCTCTGGGAAAATGTGGCAGAAATGCACCAGTGGATCTTGGCTAAAATCTTCCAAGTGGTTCTATATGTGTTTGCACCCACCATCCTTCAAATTAAAGGCTGCTACCAAACCTCCTGGAGCATTTTGATCTCCATCCTATTAGTTTCAACTGGTTTCTCTCTTAACC
The DNA here is from genome assembly GCA_030847615.1 of Gambelia wislizenii. Lineage (NCBI taxonomy): Eukaryota > Metazoa > Chordata > Lepidosauria > Squamata > Crotaphytidae > Gambelia > Gambelia wislizenii. Next base: position 294,895,241 of record JAUMIR010000003.1, read on the forward strand.
ATTAGGGAAAAGAGAGGCCATTTTGGTCCCTTCAGCCTAAAATAAGAATTTAGGTCCCTTCAGTGTTCTCACTTCTCAGCATCCAGTTAGTGAAGAATCATAAAAGGCCCATGTGGTTTGTAAGCTAATACAAGTATATGAAAAATTCCACACAATTGAGATTCTTTTATTTTTGTTTGGGGGAAAATAAGGGAGGCATGCAGTATTTCTCTCTAAGTGTTGAATAATGTGGAAGTGTATTAGGTAGCATAAGGGTAATGGCTAAAATATGCATGCAAAATGAAGATACAGTAAGATAGTAGTCATATATCATTTTTTTTTCTAACAGCTTGTATATCATACACCCTCTTGAATGCCATTGGCTTTAATGGAACTATAATGAAATTGTGCAAAGCTCAATAATTATAGAACAATACAATTTGATTTTTTTTGTCCATACATAAGAATATAAACCAAACATTCACCTTATGCTACAGGGATATAAATCTAACTTGTAGTTTAAGAGCAAATAACATTCAAAGTGCTGGTTATGACCTACAAAGCCCTATACAGCTCAGGTATGGGTTATCTGAAGAAGCATATCTCCCTATAAGAGCCTTCCTGGGTCTTAAGATCTTCTGGTAATGTCCTTCTCTCTGTCCCATCAGCTTCACAGGTACATCTGGTGGGAACGCAGGAGATGGCCTTCTTGGTAGCTGCTGCCAGCCTCTGGAATATCCTTCCTACAGAGGTTAGACCCTTCCTTCTATCTTTTTGTAGTAGCTGAAGACCTTTTTGTCTCAGCAAGCTTTTGAGGGCTGACTATTCAGTGGGAACGAGTCTTTTATGAGCTGTGTTATTTATGTTCGTTGTTCTTTTTAAATTGTTATACTGTTAAAACTAATCATATTTTTGAACTTTTATATGAAGTATTTATTTATTTATTTATTTTGCTGTATCTGTTTTAAATTTTATAAGCTGTCTTGAATCCTGGACTGGAAAAAAGGCAGCAACATAATCAACCAACAAATAATAATAATAATAATAATAATAATATAACAATAAAATTTCTCTGAAGCAAACAAAAAAATAAATAAAATCATAGAGTTTGCTGCAAGTGAATGCAGAAGTTATGACTAGATAGGCAATTTACTCCATCTTACCCCTGTCTTGGATCCCTGCAGTCCAGATGACGCAGGGCCATTTGTCCCGTTTTGCCCCTGCTCCTCACAACCCCCAGGGCAAGGATGGGGCCAAGACAGGGGAAGACAAGGCAAGGCCCTTACACCACTGTAAAATATTGCCTAGCAAAATCCACTCCAGCCAGCAAAAAATGGACTGGGCCCAATGTAACAACAGGAGGCCATTCCAGCATGCCAGACCATTGCTGCAGCTACTGTCTGCTGTCACTCTTCTGGATCCAGGAAGCAGGCCTGCAGCATGTGACCAAGGCTGGTCACAAGCAGGGGGCCTTGCTCATGTGGTGCAGGCCAGCTTCCTGGCTTTGGAGAGTGGAATGTGAGCAACGACTGCAGTGACAGACTGGCATGGCAGTCTGGACTTCCTCCCATTTTGTGCTGGTAATGGAGGAGGGATGGGCCTGATCCACAGGCAGAATATGCTGGCAGGGAGCCAGAATATTCTGGCCCATGTAGATGAACCCTAAGAAGACACATGAATTCTTTTAAATCAACTGTCCTGATTTGTCCTACTTTGGCATCCATTACTCTCATTTCAAGTGTAAGAACAGTCCTCCAGGGAATAAAAATTGATGGCAGATTGCTATAACTGCTTCAGGAATCTTACAAACTTGCATCTTGAAAACAGAATGACTTATTTGATTTACAGACATTATTCTAGCACTCCTGATTATTTTCAGAGTTTTCCTCTTGCTAGTTATCACACTTGGCAGAATCTTAAAGCCTCATTTGCTTTTCCATGTTCTGATATAATGTCAAACAATTGTCAGGTCATATTCCATACCAAATAGTGTGAAATTTCTTTCCTAAACATGGTGATCTTACCATTATATTTAAAATTACATTTTCTTTGTGGTATCTTATTATTGTCAAGCCACTCTTGTTGCCTTCCATTAAAATGCCATACCCCCCATCTTTGTCTGTATTAAAACAGAATTGTTAATATGGCAGATGTTCTCTGCTTTTCATTTCTTTGTTGTTAAATCCGAGCTTGGGAAAAATGAGTTCTAAAAACTAGATAATAAATATTTTATTAACAGTATGAAAATAACTATTATTAATATAAGTTTGTAAGTTATAAGGTTGTTAGACCAGAATTTCACAAATTGATGGAACCATGTCACAGTCTGGGATCTGAAGACTCTAGCCTTGTTTGTAACTTATGGGCTAAAAACAATTGTTAGTCCCAGCCTGAGTAGGCCCACTGAATCAGCCTAACATACCTTGTAGCTCTGGCACTGAAATCGTAATGGGGAGAAGGGAGCCAGATACATAAACACATACAAACTCCCATAGTTTTCTTGGGTTTAACAACACTGCTGCTTTAATTACGACAGCTGTATAGTGTTGGTTTAGCATGAGTTCTGGATCCACAGTTCAAATAATCTGACTGTTATCTGATGGCACTAACTCTGGCCTCACTGCCAGAGGAAAACTAGGGGGACAGTTGTGAAAGCTACACAGGCACAAACCCATTTGTAAGGTTCCCTATCACCTGGTGGTGAGGCATACCCTTCAGCCCCCTGAGCCAGGCCTAGGCCTTACTGCCATATCTCAGGCCCCATAAGGGGGACCTCCCTAAAGGGGAACCACAAGGGCCCTGTTTCACCTGCCCTGGTCCCTATGCCACACTGCCAAAGTTGTGACAGAATATACAAATGAAAACACATGCCTCACAAATGAAACAACTCTAAGCCAATGCAAGGTGAGAGGGTAGTGTTAGAAATACGCTGCCTATATTTAGATCGTAAACAAGCCAGAGAATACTTCAAGAAATAGGCAGACCAGGCTTTTGATTCAAGCAGCCAACTGGCAGTCAATTTTATTGAGCAAATCTTCCGATTTGGATGCCTCCACTCATTGCAAAAGAAAAAGAGGAACCCCGAGCAAAGACAGATATCCCATTTTAACCCTATCTCCTGGCTGCACAATTCCCCTCCCCCTTTCACTGATTGGCCTATCTACTTGGGGTGTACAATCTTACCAACATGCCGCCATCTAGACCACACCTTCCTGTTGCCCCTTCCCTTCCTGTTCCATTGATTAGTGACTTGATATGCCTTAAAAGGTTATCCTTTATTTTCTATGAGATCATCAATTTCATGACCAGCTCCCTTTCTGTAGAAACTTATGTTGACAGCATTTTCAAAAGAACAGGGAAGTGGTCCGGTTTCAAGATTAGTTGCTTCAAGGAAAAACAGGAAGTCTGAATAAAGCTTAGCATGGCCCACCTTAACCACAAATGAGCTAAGATCTTATTGATTAACCTATGGACTCATAATAGAATCCTTATTTCACATAGTAGGAAGGCAGCAGGAATAAGACTGGCTAGAGAGCAGCAGAGCAGCTGCATATCTATCCCCAAGGTTGTGTTTACACGGGCAAATATCCCCCTAAATATACCGCTAAGATTGCTCATTGTTCCCATGGATTGCACCACAGTATCGTCTCATTCAGAAGAGGGGAAGGTAAAAAAAACCCAAATATAACGTCTCAGGGGATTTTGCTACTTTTGCTGGTTTATTTGAAAAGTCGTGCAACTTAGCACATTATTGATAGTGTAAACAACCATTTCGCTAAGGGCTGTGTGAATTACCAGCAATCTTCCTGATACAGTTGCAGCAGAGCTGCACTATGATTGGTTCTTATGATGAAGGAGTGGGCTGACTAGATGTGGAGTCAGGAGGGAGATTCAGTAGCGATCAGGAAATCTTAAAATCCTTCATGTCTACTGCTTGCTTTGGTGCCAAGGGAAGTCTGTACAGGGAGCTGCAGGGGGGAGGCAATGGTTCAGTGTCAATCAGCTGTTACCCACAGAGAAAAAAAAAACTTCTTGTCTGCACTTTGATTTGGGGCCAGGGAGCTGCAGGGGGAGGCAATGGCTCAGTGTCAATTAGCTGTTACCCACAGAGAAAAACACCTTGGCGTCTGCATTTTGATTTGGGGCCAGAGAGCTACAAGGGGAGGCAATGGCTGAGTGTCAATCAGCTATTACCCAGGGAGAAAAAAGCCTTCGCATCTGCATTTTGATTTGGGGGCAGGGAGCTGCAGGGGGGAGGCAATGGCTCAGTGTCAATCAGCTGTTACCCATGGAGAAAAAACCTTTAAGTCTGCATTTTGATTTGGGGCCAGGGAGCTACAGGGGGGAGGCAATGGCTCAGTGTCAATCAGCTGTTACCCACGGAGTTGGGGCCAGGGCAGACCCTATTGCATTCTTTTGTCCTTCTCTCCAATGCTTGGCCACCCCCCCCACACACACATTTCCCTGACTGAATCACAAAGTGGAAAAAACCAAAGAGCAACAAAATACAACTGTTTCCTCCATACATTGTGTAAACTACCCACCACTAGTGTGAAAAAGCGCTAAAGCGCAATTTATCACTATAAAACCTGCCATGTAATTGCAGCCCAAGACATACCAGAGGGAAAACAACTCCCTCTTCCCTGCCCAGTGAAACATCCTGGTCCTGTTGTGTGCCCTGATTGGCTGTTCATCCCAAGGCCTGCACAAGCTACACGGGTCTCTGGGATGAAGAAGCTGTGCAACGGAGGAAGAAAATGGCAGCTCCCACTGTCTTTACACATCCTACAGAACTGCAAAGCCACTGTTTGGTAAGTCACAGGTTGCTACTTATTGTTGACTTACAAAATCCCCACTTACTCAATGTCCATGTTGTGTGAATTAATAATTGCCTTTAGGTCTCTGAATTATTTATTTGTACAAGTTTATTTTGTAGATTTCTATCCTGATGAGACTGTATAAATTAAGGCATTAAATAAAATTATTTATTTAATTTTACCATACCTATATGCATATCTATATAGTAGTTTGATTCAGACTCAGAGTATTGCTACACAGTTAAAATATTTTGATACTATTGTACTTTAATTGTTATGGCTCCATTCTATGGAATCTTGGGATCTGTAGTCAGGATCTGTACTCTGGTCAGCTACTTAGAATTTTCATATAAAGAATTCTAGTACTATAATTTATGGGCTCTTTTTATAGTACTAGAAAGAATGCTAGTACTATAATTTATGCGCTCTTTAGCAGAGGATTCAAAGACGATTCCAAACTACAAATACGAGGTCTCTCTATTAATGAGACTGATACAGTAACTCAACTTTATTTATATGTATTACAATTCTTTAATGTTTGTCCCCTTCAATATGCTCCCAATTCACACTCACACACCAATGCAGTCTTATTTTCCACTAGTCAAAGGTGTGAATATGGAGGATGTTCAAGTGTAGTAATGCATTTATCTGCCAAAAACTGCTTCATAAAAAGTGCTGTGTGAGCAGGCACATTGTCTTGAGGAAGAATGGAACCATTTTTCTACAGTCTGGCCTTTTTTTCTGTCTCAGCTTTGTCAAAACCTCCTTAAAATAATGTTGGTTCACTGTTCTGCTCTCTGGAACCCATTCTGCCAAAATTATGCCCTTGATGTCAAATAAAACAATGAGCATGGCTTTAAATGTGGACTTGCCTTTACGTGCTTTTTTCATTCTTGGTGATGATGGTGCTTTCCAGTGTCTTGACAGTTGTTTTGTCTGAAGATTATACTGGAAGATCCAGCTTTCATCACAAGTGATGATTTAAAAAAAAAAAAAAGCTTTGGGTTTGCCTCAGTTGCTGCAGAATGTCAGTGCAAATTTCATTGTAGCATTCTTTTTGCTCTGGTGTGAGAACCCTAGGGACCATCTTGGCACAAACTTTTCTCATGTTGAAATCCTCATGCAAAACTTCCCATGCAGTGTCTTTGTCATTGTTTACAGCTTCAGGTATCATTTGGACACTGAGTCAGCAGTCTCTTCAAACAATCTGGCTGATTTTTCCCCACAATTTCTTCAGTTCTTGAAGTAGAAGGTCATCCTGGGTGTTCATCGTCTTCCACATTCTTATGTCCTTCTCTGAATATTTTGTGCCACTCAGACACACATGCATGAGACATACAGTCTTCCCCATAGGCCTCAGTAAGCACTTGAAAAGATTCCATTGGTGTTGTGTTCAATTTTACTAAAAAACCCAAATTGATACATTGCTCGAGTTTTAAACTTAGCATTTTTCTGGCACACAACAGACAACACAGCTGCTTTAAATGACAACTGACAATTAACTGAATGGCTGAGAGTGTTAATGTTTGTCATGCAGGTTCAGATATGTTCAAAGTCACTGCTCAAGCACTCACAATCAGTTCTCCCTGACTTGTCTGAAAGGTAGAAACATAGGTCTTTATCAGACCAAACAAATACGGTGCCATAAGGGTACCTAATGATCACAACAGCACGGACACACAAGATGACATTACCCTTTTGTAATCACGTAAAGTAAAAAAGCTGTCATATTTTATTGATTGCCAAAACCATTAATTGATCCCCTGTAGCCATTTGTTGCTGACATTGCCAGCATCTGACATTGCCAGCCATTGTACTCTCACATGAATGCAGTGCGAATGGACAAACACTTCTGGGTGAGATTGTGACAACCAGGATCTTTTTATGATACCCCCCATTTACTTAGGACTTTAAAAGTGTGTTTGTGTGCTTGTCTTAATTTGGTGTTTTTTTGTTTTTTTTGTTTTAATTTACCATGCTAGTATCTTCATGAGAGAATCTGTAGGATATGAACCAGGAAGTGAACGGAGCTCCATTCACTCCCTGTTAATGCCTGGGCTGTCTCTTTCATGCAAACATAGTAACATCTAGTGGGGGGGAGTTCTTTTGCTGGCATAAAAATGCCACAATTTATGCCGGCAAAAGAACTTTTGAGGAAGGTGGTCTGATAGAATCCTCAGTCTTGTTATTTAATAGACAGACCTCATATCTGTGGCTTCCCTGGGAAGGAACTATTATAGTAAAAATGGTATCATACTGTTATAAATGCTCAGTGTAGATATGTTACATGTTAGTTGAAACTAGGTCCCATTTCAATTTATACTCTTGAGTAGACAAGTCGAAATGAATGTGTAATGAATAAGTCTGGCTGTAATGCATTACACTTAATATGGAAAGCTATTTTATAATGCCTGCTGTGTTTATGCATTGAGTAGGCTACAGTTGCTTTACACATGGGCTTTAAGGCTGAAAATAATAGTGTCTTCATAATGAGAACCCAATTCCAGGAAGGAGATTGGTTTTCTTTACTAAGCCAGTAACATTTAGCATCCATAATGAAATATAATACAGAAGAAGGTATGATATTTTCTAGGTACAATTATTACCAGAAGTGTGCCATTGATAAAATAGTTATATTTTTCCCTTTTAAATACAGAGGAGGTTTAGTAGAAGTACTAAATAATTCAAAGACATTAACCTAATATTCCTAGTAATTGCTAAGTCACCCAAGGTAATCCAGCTCACCTCCCAGCCTATGCAGCTATGCCAAGGAGGGAGATGACTTTGCCAGGTGGAAGAGTGTGAGGCCATGCATAGTGACATCATGGCACCCTTGCCATGGATGGGAGAGGGAGGGGCAGGGGCAGAGGCTATTTAAGGTCCTGTCTCTCCTCGCATCCTCCTCTTTGACGACAATTCGGCCCACCCTCCTGCCACTGACATAGTATGATAATGGTCGCTTCAGGGCCAGGTAGGATTTTTTTTACCCCCTTTTATTTATTTATTTATTTATTTATTTATTTATTTTTGCCTACCCCTGTCAGGGGATGATAGGACAATCAATCCCGGGCAGACACCAAAAAACTCTCAGCAGACTTAGTAGCAACCCATTCCCAAGATTACTCATACACAGAGTGTTTGATTTCCAAATAAGCAGGAGGCACTTTTATCTTCAAAGTCAAACAGTTGCAATATGTACAAATATTTACAATTGAAGGACAAACTGCTTCACCAGGCATCAGCATTCACAAGAAAAAGAGAGTGAGCTTTGGACTAGCACTCTCTCTCTTTCTCTCTCTCTCTCTCTCTCTCACACACACACACACATATGTAGCTACAGGACATTGCCCTCAAGTGGCATGAGAAGGCATGACTTGGTAGTTCATGCAGTTAGCCATTATGACTCAGCATGATTCTGCAGTTGTTCAGCCATTTTATAATAGAGTTGAGTCTCTAACTCCTAACAGCCCCATACTGTGCAGAAAGCACTGGGAGATTGGCTAGGGTGGTGTCTTAAGATAGGTCAAACCCTGTGAATTGTGGCTGGATAAAGGGGTAGGCACAGAGTTCAGTGTGTACTTACAGCACCAATTTTGGTGAAGGGGTGTCTTGGGAACTGCCACTTTAGGTCAGGTGACTTGAGGGGGATTGAATGAGACTTAACTTGGGGCTGACCTGAAGGATAAACCCTCACCTTAACTATCATGATTTGGGTGAGGGACTTTCAGGTTGACCTTCCATATGCGGGCTGGCTGGAGAGCAATCCCAACTCTTGGGGTTCCTCTCTGGGGCTCAGGTGTTCACCCTGGGGAAGCTGGGGAGTAAGGTCTAAGATAGACCTATTGCCCCAGCTGCTCCCACACTAGGTTGTCTTGCCCCACTGAAGATCTTTAGAGTGTTAATAAATAGGCAGGGTTAAATAATTCCCATTTATTGTATCCCATCTCTTGTGTCTGGTCTCTTTATTTCCCTGAATTGGTCGACAAACCAGTTGCAACTGGATTTAGAATCTGAGAAAGGAAGATAGAAACAGAAGAGTCTGAAAGGCGTGGAGTGTCAAATATAAATTAATCAAATGCATAAACAATTCCAAGGTGTTATCTATGGAGGTTACACCCTTGCAGGTTTCAGCTTCCTCACAGAGCTACTGTATCATTAAGATAACAATAAAGGGGGAAATCCACGGGGAAAAGAGAAACATTTGATAGAAGCCATTGCCCATCCTACAATGTCTGAAATTGTAGTGTCATTAACTGTGAAATCATACAAACAATCACAATTGCACCATTTAAGAATGCAATTTTCAGCATCTTTCTAGGCGTAAAGAGGTCATTGTGCCTAGGAGAAAGGAACAGGATTTTGAAAGAAAAGCACTGAGAGAAAAATGTATCTAACAGCTGCCACTACACCAGTAACAATCTGAATGACTAGTACAAACTAAGGGCTAAAAATGGCAACTTTGAGAACCATTTTGGAGACTCTATTGGCTATTCTTCTCTGGATCTATAGCCATGATGAAATGTTAAAGTTTCAAGTGTGCAAAAAGCTTTCAAATAAGAGTCTCAAAGGTGTACTGATGTATAATTCTTTTTGCATCTCAAGGCACTGAACAGCGCCACAAGTTCAGATAAACCAATGTATTTTTCCAAAATTCTATTCCTTGTCATAATAGTTAACCAATGAATAGATCATCTTAAATGCTTGGCTGTTACAGGAACACAATTAAATGATGATCCAGTAAGTAACTATATATATTTATTGATAGCTTCTATTTAATTGTCTAGCTGACCATATAATGCATAAAAGACCAGAACTACATCCTGCATAGTTTCAAGATAACATAAATAATAATTGGCATTGGCAATATAAATTTGTAAAATACCTTCGTCTACTGAGTTAGTCTCATTAGACATTTGTGGCTCATGCAGATGGAATATTTAAGGCATTTTCCTGTAAAAAAAAAATCTAAAGAAAAAATATATAATACTGTACATTTAACTAACAAAAGAACTGCCAATCAAGACAGCAGTTCTACATTTTCTTTTTCAAAAATAAATGTTGTGCCTCTCAACATTGCCATTGAAATCTGGCAGACATGATAAATGTTGCCATTGCTGTGGTCACCCAAATGAGATACTAGCACTCATGCTCTGTAACTGTCCCCCACAATGAACAGTTTGGAAATATCAGCATGATGCAGTCATGAATTGACTAGCTAAAGCCATCCAAGCCTCAATGGGCACCCATCTTCTTAAACTGAACTGTGCCTGAGGCAGGTAGCCAGTTGAGACCATAATCATTATTATGGACAAAGATCAGAAAAAGATACTCATGATCCCCTTTGAAAACAAGAACCCAGCTATGAGGGAGGCTAGAGAATGTAAACACAAAAAGTATGCCCCTTTGGCTGATGTATTGAGACAAAAGGTGTACAAGGTCTCTGTTCATGTGTTACTTGTTGGAGCTCTGGGTGGCTGGGACCCAGCAAATGAGCCAGTACTGACAGTTTGTGGGGCACTATGCTAAACTCATGCACAGGCTAATGGTATCAGATACCATTAGATGGTCCTGAGACATTTACATTGAGCATATTTCAGGCCACCATCAGTATGAGGAGTCAGTTTCTGCTCTTACAGAGAAGGAGTGAAAAAATTGGAATAGCTTTTCTATATTAGAAATTAGTTATAGTCTATGTATGGTATGCCTCTGTTGGATATATTAGTGATCACATAGTGATCTAAAGGTAAAATATATTATTGGTCTCCTTTAGTATGTTATGTTAATGATTGACGCATGAAATAACGAGACCAGACACAGAAGATTGGGTTGAATACGGGCCACTTTATTGATAATTTTCCTATTTATGTAGCTTTCTTAGGGTATGCCAATATATGAAAAGGGGGAGATCCCCAGCGGGGGCGTCTAGGCAGTTGGTCACAACTGACCTAACCCCTAGAGTCCCTGGGCGACTCACCTGAGCCCCAATGGGGATCCCGGTAACATCCGGGGTTCCCTTTGGGCGCCATCTGCTGGAGGGCCCTGCCCCAGGATGAAATCCTCAAGCCGAGTGGCTTCTGCGAAGGATTGCAACCCGAAACCGGCCCTAAGGATAGCCTACCTTGCCGCACCCCACCCATTCGGGTTCCGGTGCGGTTCGGTGAGGGCTATCCTTCCACTCAATTAGAGGTTGCCATAGGTGAACGCCATATCATTATCTCCCCACTCCCAGCAAGTGACCACCTATTTAAGAAACCACACCCTGAGCCAATTGTCAAAGTCCCAAGTGACAGTATGGGGTAGGCAAAACACCCCCCGGAAAAGGGTAGGTAAAAATTCCTACCCGGCCCATGACGCGACCAGAAATCTCATACTGTGGCAGAGGCGGGTGGGTGGGTTTCGATCCGGTGAAAAAGAGGAGGGAGCCAGGGGCGGCAAGGGGTAAAATAGGCCCTGCCTCAGCCCCGCCCCTGACTCCTCCTGACCAGGGCGTATCCACGCCCTGGCCAACCCCTGCGCTCATCTCCATGCCCATCATTAAAACACCTCCCCCGGATCTACCATTCTTCAAGATCAGGGGGGGTGTCTGTTAATGATTGACGCATGAAATAACGAGACCAGACACAGAAGATTGGGTTGAATACGGGCCACTTTATTGATAATTTTCCTATTTATGTAGCTTTCTTAGGGTATGCCAATATATGAAAAGGGGGAGATCCCCAGCGGGGGCGTCTAGGCAGTTGGTCACAACTGACCTAACCCCTAGAGTCCCTGGGCGACTCACCTGAGCCCCAATGGGGATCCCGGTAACATCCGGGGTTCCCTTTGGGCGCCATCTGCTGGAGGGCCCTGCCCCAGGATGAAATCCTCAAGCCGAGTGGCTTCTGCGAAGGATTGCAACCCGAAACCGGCCCTAAGGATAGCCTACCTTGCCGCACCCCACCCATTCGGGTTCCGGTGCGGTTCGGTGAGGGCTATCCTTCCACTCAATTAGAGGTTGCCATAGGTGAACGCCATATCATTATCTCCCCACTCCCAGCCACTGATAGGGGCAAGTGTCGGCTTAGCCCCTATCCCCCACACGGGAGGCCAACACGGCCCTCACCCCTTCTTGCATACCCTCAAGAAATAGCTGGATCCCCAGGTCTGATAAGTGGACCCCGTCAACCCTGTACAGCTCCGGGCGTTTATATGAAATGCCCGGGTACTGGATGAAATGGCCAAGGCCAGCATCCATGGCTTTATGCACAGCTTTGTTCACTTTTCTGCGGGCAATATCCAACAACCTAGGTGGGCCTTCGCCTGGGTAAGAGAGTCGTGGAATGATGTCAGACCAAATCAAAGTGACCTGCGGCCACGCCGCCTTAATCCGTCGCATGTCAGCAAGGGCCTGTAGCGCCAAAGCTCGGCCCTTCAAGAGGCCCAGATCGTTGCCTCCGAGATGGATCACCAGGACATGCGGGGGAGGGCCACGCCGCTCCTGAAACAGCAAAGAGATTAGACCATTCCACCTCAAACCCCGTCTGCCAAGCCATTCAAAAGAGGCGGTGTCTCCGAGACCCAGCTGCGGACCCAAATGGCTCCTCCTGGCATGACGTGCTGCCCAATACACAAAGCTGTGGCCACAAATCAGTACCCGGTACCTCAAATCTGGAAGAGAAAGCACAAACAATCATAGGAGAAGACCACAGACAGGGTCAATTGCAAATCGGACGGACATAGCCCTTGTAAGCAGCTGATTTCCAGCGCCCCAACCTCTTGATGGCCTCTGGCCGCATCCCCATCGCAGCGGCCGTGGAGGCTGCCCCAATTCTAAAGGAGTGAGAGCAGAAACGTACGCCCCCCAAACCCAGGCGTGTTAGGGCTTTGTTCGTGACAGCCCAAAATTGGTACCTCGTGAGAGGAGAACCGTCAGCGTGGCAAAAGAGGGGGCCTGGCTTAAAAGGCCTCAATTTCAAATACTCCCTAAGAGCAACCACCGGGCAGAGAGACTTGTCGTGGCACTCATGTAAAATAATGTTCGAGCCCTTTCCCAACTGGTCGGTCTTTGACCGCCTAATCTTAATGGTAACAGACTTGGCACTCATGGTGATGTCACCAACCTTGAGGGCAAGGCCAGCCGTATCCTTTTTGGACGCCACTACAAGCTCACTGATGCGTAAGGCGCCGAAAAAGGCCGTCAAGGCCGCCGCGTGGAGCAAGGCCACCTCGAATGGTGATGCACAGAGACTGGGCCATAGCTGAAAAAGGCCCTTAAGAATAGCAGGGGAAAGGGGTTGTCTATCGTCCGTGGCTTTGCCGCGCTGTCTGGCCCATCCCTCCAGAGCCTTCCTAATCCTAAAGTCTGAAGTGTTGTCCTGCAAACCCTGAGCCTTGCTCCAAAAGGCTAAAGCTGCTAGCCTGGATCGAATCGATTGGGGGGCAAGGCCCTTCTCCTTAAGTGCGACACAGAACTGAAGAAGGTGAGGGACTGGCACCGGCCAGGAGTTAGGTAGACGCTCAGAGGACCGAAACTCAAAGAATTCCTGAATGGATCGCTTATATACCCTTCTGGTGCTGGGGGCGATGGAGAGGCTGATAGCCTTAACTATTTCACTAGTCCAAGCTCCCACAAATCCTCTGGCATCGGGTCCGGCATCGCGGCAGCGCCTGGAGCTAATTGCCTGAAGCGATCCATCTGCATACGGGAGAGAGCATCGGCGATGCCATTGTCCACTCCCGCCACATGGGATGCCGTGAACAGAATGTTATATTTCAAGCACTGGAGTGTAAATGCTCTAACTACTGTCATTACCCTCTTGGACCTGGAAGTGAGAGAATTGACTACCTGAACCGTGGCCATGTTATCGCACCAAAAGCGGACTGTGGAATTAGCAAAATCATGTGGCCACAGCTTAACAGCGACTAGGATAGGGAAAAGCTCCAAGAAGGTAAGGTCAGCAAGGACTCCCGTACCAATCCAAGAGCGCGGCCAGCGTTCGGCGCACCATCTGCCGGCAAAGTAAACTCCAAAGCCCATGGATCCGGCAGCATCGGAAGACACCTTAAGAGCATCCCCCAAACGTAAATCCTCCCTCCAGAAGGAAACCCCATTGTACTGCTGCAGAAAACCATACCATACGTCCAAATCTAGTTTTATTTCTCGGGTAATCCTAACCCTGTGATGTGGTAAAGAAATCCCTGCTGTGGCGTCACATAGGCGCCGTAAAAATGCTCTACCCGGGGCGATCACTTTGCATGCGAAATTCAAGTGGCCAATCAGTTCCTGAAATTCCTTTAGAGTGGCTTTGTTACGCTGCAAAAAATTGGAAACCCTGTTCACAAGATCATCAATCTTACCCGAGGGGAGCCTACAGAATTGATCCATCGTGTCAATTTCGATACCTAAAAAGGCCAATCGAGTACTCGGGCCCTCTGTCTTTTCCTGAGCAAGGGGAACCCCAAAGTTGGCCATAAGGGCTTGGAATTGCTCCATGAGGGAGCGGCAGACCCCAGAGCCGAACCGACCAACAAAAAGAAAATCATCCAAGTAGTGCACTACCCCTCGATGACCCGTCTGACGCTTGACAGCCCATTCCAGAAAGGTACTGAACTTCTCAAAGGCTGCGCAAGAGATCGAGCAGCCCATAGGCATAGCCCGGTCCATGTAATATAGGCCCTCAAAGGAGAAGCCCAGCAGCTCGAAATCATCGGGGTGCACTGGCAAGAGGCGAAATGCCGATTTGATATCACACTTAGCCAGCTCAGCACCGAGGCCGTGCTGTCTAACCACTCTAATGGCCGCGTCAAACGACGTGTAATGAACAGTACACAATTCCTGTGGGATGAAATCATTAATTGACTGTCCCCTCGGGTAAGAGAGATGATGTATTAGCCGAAACTCGCCCGGTGTCTTCTTAGGAACTATGCCCAGAGGCGAGACACGTAAGCAAGGGGAGGGCTGGTGAACAAATGGGCCCAAGACCCGGCCCTCCGCCACTTCCTTCTGAATTTTTTGCCTAACCACATGTTCCATGCCACGAACTGATTTAAGGTTGGGTGCCATGTAAGGCCTGCGCACCCCTTGATAAGGGATGCGAAAACCCTCATGAAAACCGTCCCATAAGTATTGAGCTGCCGACTGGTCCGGGTAATCACACAGCCAGGCAGCAAGGACGTCCAGCCTAATTGGGCTGGGACCCTTTTCCCTGCAAGGCAGGGCTGTTTGGGCCAGGGTTGTTCGGGCCCCTCCTCCCTCCTTGCTGCTCCTTGCCAAATTGTCCCTTCCCTTTGGGGCAATTGCGAAATGAGTGTCCTCCACCACATATGGAGCACTCGTGGCGAAAGGAGCAGGGGCGGCGAGAACAGGCCCCCCTGTACCCAAACTCCCAGCATAGCAACCGGCGATTAGGCGTCGCCGGTTGCGATGAATGAGAAGATTGGCGTGGAATGCTGCCGGGTCGAGAGTTTTGCAACAGATGCCCGCTCTGAGCTCGTTCCCCCAGTACGGGGCGGCTTGGGGACATAATCTGCAACCACAGGTGCGAGTTGATTACGTCCCATCTCAATGTGGGATAGGAAGCTGCCATTTGCCTAAACGACTCGTCATATTGCAGCCAAGCCGGGCCAGCAAAATCCACATAGGCCCTGTATATAATGTCCAGGTATCTTATGAGGGAGTAGGACCTATGGGGCTGGCTGTGGGAAACCACACCTGCATAAATCAGGAAGCCTGCCAACCAGTTGGACCATGTCCTATCGACCCGTCTCCTTTTAATCTTCTCCTTCTCCCTATCATCCAATTCCTCTCTCTCCTTCTTGTCCAGTTCGCGGAACAGAAGTGAGAAAATGTCAACAAATTCCCCCTTCAGAATCTTATCTTTGGTAGACTGGGCCAAATGTTCCCCTAGGGCGGGGGCCTGCTCCAGACCAATGGGAATATGAGGAAGCCCCATTGGGGCTTGGCCTCCAGCCGGAGGCGACCCCAGGGGGTTCACCCCATAGGGGGAACCCATAGGCAGAACAGGCCCACCACCCTGAAAACCTGGGTACCAACCAAACATTCCATTGGTCGGAGTGCTTGGGGCATTCGGAAATGCAAACGCCCCAGTATCTGTGTTGTGATCAGGCTGTGCCCATGGCCATGCAGGCATAGTGTCAGTGTAATTCGGAGACTCACTCTGTGCCAGGGTGGCCGGTTGTTGCGTTCCACTGGGTCCTTCGCCAGGAGAATCCTCCTCCTCCGGCGTCTCGTGGTTAGCCACTTCCCCTTGTTCCTCCAATGCCTGAATACGGGCGAGAAGTTGGTTAGCAACGTCACCAGATAAACCCCCAGCATTGTCCCTAGCTGGACGCTTTGGAGGCCTAGGGAGGCGCACTTCCTCCAAGGCCTGCAAGCGATCCAGAATTTGTTGTAACACGTTCCCCACCGGGTCCCCGGGGCGGGTGGGCTCAGCTGGGCGGGAGGGCTCAGCTGGCTCCTTACCCTTACCACCTTTCTTGCTCCTCCTGGGTGCCATGGGACAGTCCACTAAAGCAAGTAACCAGAAAGCAGTGCGCAGTGGAACTAAAAGCAGTTAAGAATCCACCCCAAGACTCAGGGCCACCCCAAACAATGAATTGAATCACTGAAGCAAAGCTACTGAATGAAGTAGTGACAGCCAGTAACTTAATGAAATTAATGGAAGGAACCAATGAATTAACTGAACCTAATTAAATGAAAGCTAATTAATAAAACGATTGAATTCCTAGGAACCAATGAATTAACTGAACCAAATTAAATGAAAGCTAATTAATAAAACGATTGAATTTAACTTGGAAGGCAAAGCAATTACTGAATGAAGTAGTGACAGCCAGTAACTTAATGAAATTAATGGAAGGAACCAATGAATTAACTGAACCTAATTAAATGAAAGCTAATTAATAAAACGATTGAATTCCTAGGAACCAATGAATTAACTGAACCAAATTAAATGAAAGCTAATTAATAAAACGATTGAATTTAACTTGGAAGGCAAAGCAATTAAACTAATTGATGAAAAGCTAATTAATAAAATCAATAATAAACCAAATGAATTAACTGAACTCCTAGGAACCAATGAATTAACTGAACCTAATTAAATGAAAGCTAATTAATAAAACGATTGAATTCCTAAAGAAATAACTAGGAAGGCAAAGCAATTCCTAAACAAATAACTTGGAAGGCAAAGCAATTAAACTAATTGATGAAAAGCTAATTAATAAAATCAATAATAAACCAAATGAATTAACTGAAAAGGGGGGGAGAGCAATCTGTTGCCAACCAACAGGCAAAAGCACAAGGATGAAATCTAATTAAATCAAAGGAAGAAATTAGGCTGGGGCGGGGGGGGCGACCACGTGGCGTGGAGCCACCCGAAAACGAAACAGAAAATTAGGCTGGGTGGAGCCCTAAAACCAAAATTGGAAAATTGGGCTGGGGCGACCACATGGGTGGACCCACCCTCAAAACAAAACAGAGAAATAAGCAGCAGCGACCCACCCTCAAGAAACAAAACAGCGAAATAAGCAGCAGCGGCAACCAAGGGTGTGGGGGGGGGCGAGGACAAGGAGGCCCGACCAGGAAGGAGGCAGGGCAGCCGCAGAAGCCAGGACACGGCGCGGCGTCCAAGGGTGAAGGAGGGCGAGGGGCGGAAGCAGCAGAAGCGGCAGCGCTCTGTACCCGAGGGGGGGGGGCGAGGGGAAGAAGCCGCCCTGGCGCCCCAGGACCCGACCGCCGGCAGGGAGGGCAAAGAGGAATCAGCAGAAGCGGCAGCGCTCTGTACCCGAGGGGGGGGGCGAGGGGAAGAAGCTGCCCAACCGCCGGCAGGGAGGAGCGGCAGCGGGGAGGCCGCAGCAGCCGCGCTGTGCCCGAGGGGGGGGGGCGGGATAAGAAGCCGCCCTGGCGCCCCAGAAACCCAACCGCCGGCAGGGAGGGCGAGGAAGCAGCGGGAGCGCTGTGCCCGAGGGCAGCAGGGAGGCCGCCCAGGCGCCCCAGAAAAACCCAACCGCCCAGGCGCCCCCAAAAGGCAGCGGGAAAGGCAGCGGGGAGGCCGCAGCAGCCACGCTGGGTGCGCTGGGCCCGAGGAAGGGGAGGGAAGGGGGAAGCGAGGAGGGGGGGGAGGAGAAGTAATTCAAAGTAATTACTCCAAGTAGCAAGCAAAACAATCAAATAGTAATTAATCCAAGTAACAAGTAAAACAATCAATTAGTAATTACCCAAGTAGCAATTAAAATTCCAAGTTTTAATCCAATTAGCGAGTAAAACAAGCAAATAGTAATTAATCCAAGTACAAGTAAAACAACCAAATAATTAATTCGAGTAATTCATCCAAAAGATATTAATTGATTAACCAAAGATTGAGTAATCAAGAAAGATGGGAGGGGGGGGAGAGGGAGAGAGACCACGTGGCAAAAAGAACAAAGAACAAAGGACAGGCTCCCAAGTCAAAACAGAATCAAACGAAAGTTAAAAACAGCTAATCCAGCGTCAAAGCAATTGATAAAAGCTCAAGGGAATAAGGCAGTGAGGGGGGAAGGGAAGGGAAGCGACCACGTGGCGAAGAGAACAAAGGACAGACTCCCCAGCACCATTTAAAAAGAAAAATTCCACAATCAGCAATCAGCACTCAATCACAAATGCATTCAAATAAAACCACCACACAGCTGGGCTGCTGGCATTCATACAAAAAACCCCCCAAACACAGCCCAGCCAACTTAGCTCTCCCTCGCGACTGAAGCAAGTAGGAAAGACCGACGTTCCTCCTTCCTCGATCCGGTGAAAAAGAGGAGGGAGCCAGGGGCGGCAAGGGGTAAAATAGGCCCTGCCTCAGCCCCGCCCCTGACTCCTCCTGACCAGGGCGTATCCACGCCCTGGCCAACCCCTGCGCTCATCTCCATGCCCATCATTAAAACACCTCCCCCGGATCTACCATTCTTCAAGATCAGGGGGGGTGTCTGTTCTCTTAAAATATGTTTTAAGAATTTAACTTATCCTAGGAATGAGATTTGCTTTATGTATATTGTTCATACTGTCTATTATTCTTCTGTTTGTTTGTTTTTTGCAATTGCCTTCTTTGGATTTATTATACATTATTTTATATTGTCATGTTAAATTGTATTGATAAAAGAAAATACCTTCCAAATGGCATTTTAATAAAACCAATGGCTTCTACAAATCAATTAAATTCTTCAAAAAAGCTCAACAGAATATGTAATATGAGGAAGTTCTTAAATAGTTTAATATATAGATCAGAAAATAAAGTTTTTTTAAAAAAAATATGTCACTCTTCATTAGTTTGTAGCTGGATATTCCATATATATTCCCAAGGTTTCGGCTATCAAGCCATCTCTTTATTTTTGCTGGTTTGTTTCACTCAGTCAAAATACCAGCCTTATATCTTATGTCTAGCAGGAGCAGTGAATCATAAAGCAGTTTGTCTGGCTCCAAGGGGAAGGCAGTGACTAAACCAATGAAAGAGAATTCTCTATTATCCAGCAGAAGTGACATATTGGGAATTCTAAAAGGAATAAATTGTCTGATTTTTCAGCTGGAGTTCAGCAGATAGGTACTGATTAAAAATGAAGATGGAAATAGAAGACAGGAGTGAGAAAAGAAACAGAAGACTGTGTTGAGAAAAGTAACTTGTAGTATAATAAATTAGGTTGTAACACCAGGTAGTCTGTGAGCATCAAACTTTGCAGGTATGGGCTTACATAAAAAGCTCTAGGAGGGTCCTATGTGTATAAGCCTGAAGTATACATAAGGAGTAGTTTTATTTATGGACTGCTCCATCTTTATGTCCATATTAAAGAGGTGAAAAATTGGCAGTGTTGGTCTCATTACTTTTCTCAAATCTCACTGGTATTCTTGTTCCACCATGGTTCCAATATTAGATTGGAAGATTTATTTTTCTTCCCACATAGAAATCCATGCATATTTTGTGAGTCCCCCCCCACCAAAGGTTATATCTGTTTACACATAACATTCTAATATATTTTTCTGATATTTTTTATTTGACTGAAGTATGTTCATGTACATTTAGTTGTGTATCTTTTTGAACATACCTATGGCTTTGTGCAAACTTTTCCCCACCCATAATACATCATAAGTATTCAAAATGTATGGACTTCCAAACAATACATGCTGCATTCTGGTGGTGGTCTTTGTCAATTCAAAATGCTTGTACGGCCTTTTATGTTAACGTAAATATGACAGTTATGTTGTATAGGTAGGATGTTGAGCTGGAGTGTTACAGCTGGGAAGAAAAGAAATAGTTTGGTGTGTGTTGTCAAGAAATGACATGGATGTGACCACAAGATGGAGCTGTAAGCTTAGAAATGAAAGTAGTTAAGCTCTAGTGGCAGGTGTGTGTGTGAGTTAGCATTTGAGAGTATGCACACCTGAGATGCATGATGTAACAGGCATTGTTTAACTGCCTATAAAAAGGAGATGGGAATTATCTCCAGTGTGGGTTTGTTGTGGATGGTGGTTGGTGAAGCAGTTTGTTGGTTAGGAAAAAGATTTATGAGTATTAGAGATGGCTGTCCTATACCCTGTGTATATATTGTAAATATACTGCAAACAAAGATTAAAGCCCTCAAGTTGAGTGAAGGCTGGCCTTGTTGCTGTCTTTATTTGGCAAGCCAGAGCTCAAGGCAGTGTGCTGGGGTGAAGGAATTTTTCCTTCTCAGCCTGAAATCTTTTGCAGAAGTCTCTCCAGAAACCTTCTCCTTGGAGTCCTGTCGATGTGGAACAACTCTGCAGGTGGTCATGGTAGACACAGTGCGTCTTTCTATGCCACAACAAGGGTTATGGGCCCAGTGTCCTCATGGACAATGCTTGAGAAGCTGTGGGTGATATAGTTCTCCAATTGGTGAGCTGTTTTGTGTCCCTGGAGGGCTTAAGAGAAAAGTCCTGGAAAGCAATGAGTTAAGTGTGTCTACTCACGGACTCTGCTCTTATCTGTTTGCTTTGGGAAGCTACTGGTTTTTGGCAGCCTGCCCGGACTGTTATCAGTGTGTTTGTTTGTGTCTGTTTAAGTTGCAGACTCAGTGCAAACATGGAAACAGCAGTCAGGTTTGAAAAGCTGTCTGAGAAGAACTATGCTTTCTGGAAAATTTACATGCAGGCTTTGCTAATAAAGCAGGACTTACGGGACTATGTAAAGAAACAACCTGACCCTGCTAATGAAGATGAATTAATAGGTGGTGAAAAAGCTAGAGCAACAATTGTTTTGGCTTTAGAACTGAATCAGCTGAATAATATAAGAGATAAGAGGTCAGCGTTTGAAGCCTGGAAAGCTCTTGAGAATGTCAACCAACCAGCTGGAGCCTTGTCAAAAATGTTGTGCAGCAGAAAACTGTATTGTTGTAAACAGCAGGAAGGTGAATCCATGCTTGTGCATTTAAAAAGGATGCAGGATAATTTCACAGAGTGCAGCGAGCATGGCATCCAAATAGAAAAAAACCAAAACGCTTTTATACTCCAGAGTAGTCTAAACAGTGAATGGGAGTTTCTAATGTACAACCTCCAAGGAGTAGATGAAGCTGATTTAAATGTCGACCTCGTGGCATCCAGAATATTGGAAGAGGCACAGAGGAGAGACTCAGAGAAGAGCTTCAAGGGAGTGACCAGCTGGAGGATACAACCAACCAACCAATCCACACCTTTGTCTGAAGAAGGGAGTGCTACTGTCTGCAGAACACGGAGATTTTTTCCTGTGGAGAGACTGGTCATTTGATAAAGAACTGTCCTAAGGTCTCTGCAGCAAAGAAAGGACAGAACTCACAAAGAAAAAGAAAAGACAAGCCCCAAGATGGGAGGGGGATTTGCTACTACGGTAGAGGGAGTTGTAAATGAGAAAAAGGACCAGTCTGTCTGGATTTTGGACAGTGGGTGTTCTCACCAAATGAACCCTGATAGGGAAAAACTACAGAGCCCAAAGCCAGCATCAGTGGACACTGTGGTATTTGCAGATGGTGAATCTGGCAGTGTAGAGATTCAAGGGTCTGTATTAATCCCTGGTTTAAACAAGGTATTTCATAATGTACTGTGTGCACCAAAACTGCAAAATAGCCTTGTAAGTGTGGCATCCCTAACCAGTGATGGATATGAAATCCTTTTCAAAGGAGATGAGGGGATTCTGTCCAAGGAGGGAGTAGTATGTGGTAAAGCCATAAAGAAAAAAATACATTTATCAAATGGTAGCACAGGTACAGGGTGGGAATGTAACAAATAAGCCACTGCATGATGGATGTGCTCATTACATTCATAGAGTTATGGGCCATATAAGCTTCAAACGTTTGAGAAACCTAGAGAGGTTTTGCCCAGAGTTCAAGGTAGAGAACTATAAAAGTTACCTGGACTGTGCTGTTTGCAAAAAGGTAAAGGTCAAGGCTTACCCTGTAGCGAAGGTGAGCAAATGCATAACCAAGAGGCCTTTTCAGGTTGTACATGCAGATTTATCAGGGCCCCATCAAGTAAAGTGTATAGGGGGTAGCAGGTTTACTCTATTGATAGTAGATAGGCATACCAGATTTACCTATGTGGCAATGCTCAAAACCAAAAGTGAGGCTGCTGATATGATCAAAAAATGGGTCAGTTCTGTTGAAAGGGAGTTTCCCTACAAGGTTGGCACTGTTGTGACTGACAGAGTTGGGGAATTGTTAAGTAGTAATTTGCAGCAGTGGTTTGGGTGGAAAGGGATCCAACATAAAACTACAAATCCCGGATGTCCAGCTGAGGATGTTTTGGCTGAACATAGGATTGGGATGATAAACCAAATAAGGGATTGTATGTTAGAGGATTTTGGAGTGCCAGTTAATTTGTGGGGAGAAGCAACAAGAACCGCTTGTCATATTGTAAATAGGTCATGGTGCAGTGTGATAAACCAAACACCATACTACGTATTGTATGGAAGAGCACCAAACCTAAAGTACTTAAGAGTGTTTGGACAATTTGCATCAGTGTACATTCCTCATCAGTTCAGGAAAAAGAATCAGCCCAAAAGCCAAAGGTTGCGTTTTGTGGGCTATGAGGGGAACAAGTACAGCTTCCTGATGGATGGGAATAGGATTTTGTATTCAAGAAGTGCTAGTTTTGAGACTCATGCTGGGAGGAAGAGAGTGTACCCTGATCAGAATGTTGCTGTAGAACAGAAAGCCAGTGTGGTAGATAAGAACAACGGAAATGGAGGGGTACATGCATCCAGGGATGTCCTAGATGAGAAACCAGGTGGGTCACAACAGCCTGGGATTTCGAGTAAACAGGGCACTTTGAAGGTGCCAGGGACTCCATAAGAGCCTAGCACTTCATTAGACTTGCAACCAAAGCCAGAGATAGTGACTGTGAAACAAGAACAAATTGAGACTCATGGGCAAGACACTCAGGCCAGTGTTAGTAGCAGTGACACTGAGGGTGGTCAAGGTACATTCCTGATTCCCATGAGGTCTCAGAAAGGAAAGTTCTTCGTAGTAAAGCAGGGACAAGCCTCTTCTGTGGCAGCAGTAAAAAGAACTGAAAACACTCCAGAAAGATCCAGGACAACATGCACTAAGCAGGAGGGGTGGAAGAAAACCAAAGCTCTGGGGTGTGTGGCAGAGTACAGCCAGGATATGTTTGGTGGGATGGTCAGGCCTGTAAGCAAAAGAAAATTGACTAACAGGTTAGGTATCAGTGAATAAGGTGACAGGATATAAAAGGATAGGTGTAAATGACACATGGGACACACCACATGTCATTTGGAGGGGAATGTCAGGAAATGACATGGATGTGACCAAAAGATGGAGCTGTAAGCTTAGAAATGAAAGTAGTTAAGCTCTAGTGGCAGGTGTGTGTGTGAGTTAGCATTTGAGAGTATGCACATCTGAGATGCATGATATAACAGGCATTGTTTAACTGCCTATAAAAAGGAGATGGGAATTATCTCCAGTGTGGGTTTGTTGTGGATGGTGGTTGGCGAAGCAGTTTGTTGGTTAGGAAAAAGATTTATGAGTATTAGAGATGGCTGTCCTATACCCTGTGTATATATTGTAAATATACTGCAAACAAAGATTAAAGCCCTCAAGTTGAGTGAAGGCTGGCCTTGTTGCTGTCTTTATTTGGCAAGCCAGAGCTCAAGGCAGTGTGCTGGGGTGAAGGAATTTTTCCTTCTCAGCCTGAAGTCTTTTGCAGCAGTCTCTCCAGAAACCTCCTTGGTGTCCTGTTGACATGGAACAACTCTGCAGGTGGTCGTGGTGGACACAGCGCATCTTTCTACGCCACAACATGTATGCATTTAGGAATAAGAGGGTCAAATGTGATCTATAAGAACTTTTTTGTAACACAAGGCAACCAAGGAATGACAAATGAAATCACACATTGTGAGCACACTTCAGCTCTCTTGTTCATTATTCAGTGGTCCCCTAATGGGTGGACTGGGGGGGGGGCACTCTGCTCTGCAAATAAATGAATAATTTTTTTTTTAAACTAGAGTGTACAATGAGGCTCCTCATTACCTCCTATCTCACAGAGGTGCCAGAACAAGGAAGAAGGGATTGGTTATGAGGAATGTGAGCTGGCCAAGAGACATTAGCAACCTGCTTCCAGGCATCCTTTCTTTCCTCTCTCCTCCCTTCCCTTGGAGTTTCCTTGAGTAAGGCAGAAAAGAAAGAGGGAGGTTGGGGTAGGGAGGAGGTAGGTGCTGCTTTTGAAAATGAAACTGTTCATCTTCATATAAGTATCCTAGATAGTCTGTTGCAGCAGAAGGAAAAAAGGAGAGGGAGGAGAAAAGGAACCTGGCAGCCCTTTAAGTCTAACTGGTTTCTATTTTAGCATAAATTCTTGTGGATATTAATCCACCTTCAGATGCAATGACTGAGGAAGTAGGTTGATATCCACAAAGGCTCATGCTAAATTATAGCCTTAAAGAGATATCCCTTTTCTCTCTCCATTCCTTTTTCCTTTTCATTTGTACTCAAATGTGAATTATATTTTAATTTCTTCAGTGCATTTTCTTCCCTGCGGATTGATTGATTCAGTGGAAATTTAGAAGGGGAAGGTGTTATTAAAGGTTAATAGTATAGGGTTGCATATGTTCAGTCAGATTAGATCCAGTTTCTAGGCATCGTACCCAGTAACCCCTTAAGGACCATAAACTGGCCTGGATTCTACACTTTCATTTCCATTGTTATTTTTAAAATAAGTCTCTAGCTGATCCAGAAGCAGTGACAGGAAGTTATCAGATGCTTGGAAAAAGCCCCAGAGGAGCTCATACAAACAATGTCACTGTACCAGGAATGGGTTCTGGTATCACATGTGTTGCCTTATTGGCATGCTTGCTCCATCCTACCTCTTTGCTGATGTGATGAAAAAGGCAGTCTAACCTCTAACTGGAAATTCATTGAGCAATGACAGTTTAAAATGGTGTCAAACTGGATCATTTCTTCAGTACAGATGCAGCCATGGTGTCTGAACTACAACTATACTGCTATATTCTACTTTGACTGTCATGGCAAGACTCTGCGGAATCCTGGAATCTGTTGTTTAGGGAGGGGAGGTAGAGTTTTCAGCCAGTGGGCTCTAGTGCTCACCAAACTACAAACCTCATGATTCCATAGGACTTTGCCTTGACAGCTAAAGTAGAATATAACACCATAATTGTGTACTGTGAAAGGGTATTTGGGAACCTTTCTATTGAGAAGTAACAATAGTTCACATTTACCATTTTTAATTTATTTTATAAGATAATCATTTTTTTTATTTCAGGTGCTGAAATGTTGGGCATCTATTCCTTGCTGTTCCTTGTAGGGGTTAAATTTGAGTATTTCTAATCCAAACACCAAATTTAATTGAAAAAGAATATGAAAGGCACCCACAAACCTTGACATAACTGTTGATCTAAATTCTTTTTAACTTGTGCCAAAAAATCCCTCCAAATTGCATTATGCAGCCAACCCACTGCAAGAGGATCAAAAGCTAACCTCTTGAACTATGACAAAAAAATCCTTTGAAATCACACCTAAAAGGTTCATTAATATTTTAGATTTTTTATCCTGTCTGGGTGAGCTTATACCCACATTTAAACTGCTGGCATCAGTTAGTCACATGTGGAAAATTGTCATAATCATTACTCCTCAGTAAATTGCTTGGTTTTTATTTTTGGGAGCTTGCTCGAGAGAATCAGCAGAAATAATTTGTGGTAACTCACCACAAGGCAACCAATGCTAGCCAGTTTCACATATTCAGATAACTGGTGTGATTATCAAACATCATTACGAATAAGGTAATTTATCAACTTAATTTGAAAGCAATGAACAAGTACCACAACAAGAGCAGAACAGGAAGCAAATAATATCTGTTTTGTTTGAAAAAGAAATTTTTCCCTTTTCTAATGTAGGCAGTTGAAGAAAGACTTTCAAAGCAACACAACAGTTAAAGGTACAGGAGCCCTGTCTCTTATTTCATCTGACAGCCCCAAGAAGCACACATTTAGCTTCTGGACACTATATTTGCATTAAGACCTTAAGGATGCACAAAATGGAAGATCGTCATTCTCCTGTGGAAATGAAAGATGCTACTCTTGTTGGCCAGATGAGAATGTTGTACAGAAGGTGTTTTGTAGGATTGTATCTCAGCTTCCCAAGTATTCCTCTTTTCAGTAACAGATGGAAAACCTGTAGACTTTTGAACAATCAGCTTTGGGCAATAAAGAGACCAGGTTGATTGGCACTCACTTCTCATGTGCCACTACAACATTTGTTTGGTTTTCAAAATGCAGCCAACATTGGCTTGCAATGCAGAACAACAGGTGCAGCTCTATCACCATACTAATAATTTTTCATATCATTATTTTTCCTTGATATACATTTGGCAGGTAACTGATGTTACAGTTCTACCGCTTGCACTAGGTTATTGCAATAAAACCTATATGATCATCCTGGCAAACTGGTTTCCATGACAAATCTGAACATCATATCAATCTTCTCTCTAAGATAGCATTCTGAAATATAATGATGAGCAAGTACTGTAGTTCCCTTTGACCTTGATGAGTTTTACTTTTGAGTGAGCATATTTAGGAACAATTTGTAAAGATTTATGTTCTTTATAGAAAGGAATGTCAAGTAGCTGCTTCTCATCTGTTTCAAACCATCATTATTATTTTTCTGGAATACAAGGCTGCACATATGTGCAGGAAGCTTCAAAGGAACATAAAAATGCTAAGCCAATTTAGAAAATAATTTGCTTTTATTGACTCATTCTTTTAAAAATGCATGGAGAGTGGGAGGGAAGGAAGTAATCCTTCTGTTCTAAACACCATGTACCCCCAATAGCATAATTTCAATATTGCACTGACACAACAATATTAAGCGTACATTCTTAATAATGCCTAGCAACGGCACTGTATACTTTGCTTGGGTAGTCTTGCAAATCTAGCAAGTAATTAACTGCCTTTTTCATGGTAGCAGAATCTTCACTTCTCGAGCATCAAAGGGCTCCCTGTTCATAATTGTAACTGTGAAATGGTGCTTTAGTTTTCTTCTTGCAGTTCTTGTATGTGTTTTTAAAGGACTCTAGAGAGATTAATGTATACAAAGAAGAGCATTTAGCTGCTCAAAAGTACATTTTGCTATGTGTACTCAGGGCAACAGTCCCTAGAGCTTCCCTTGAGAGACTAAGCATAGAAGTCTATTATTTCAGCTGACCTAAAAGTCATGAAATTGTGAATTTAGTACAATATTTAGAGAAAGTAAATCTCCCTTCTTATGTGCAAAATGAATTAAGTAACTCTCTGCTATCTTTGTATATACTGTGTTGTGAAACTTCCTAGTGCCCCAGAAGAGTACGCAAGGCAGATTCTCTAGCTTCAACCAGAATTATGCCTACACAAATGTTGAAAATATTCAGAATCTTGGATCAGGTGAAATCACAAAATTCAGGAGACATGGTAGTCTGGGAAACCATAGATGTCCCTGGCTATCATTATGACTAGCAGAAATGAAAATTTATGCAAAATGGAAGAAAGGATACACTGTTGGCTTGTCTTGAATCATATACAGTATGCTTGTATGCACAAATCTAAGACAGAGGAGATAGATATTTTGGGTGAACTAAGGGTTACATTTTATTTCTCTTTCAATTTCAGAGAGATCTGCAACAGTCCCTCAAAACTGTGGGTGTTACTGTTAGGCAGGGTCATGTAGCCACTGCCTGCTCCTTGTGTGTTTCAATTGGAAGCCAACCTACCATAAATGCAAGGATATTTTTTTGCCCTTCTGCTTGGCTGGCCACCTCCTGCTTAAGAGAGACTCTCCTGATGCACCAGCCTGCTGAACCCCAAGGCTTTGGGTATGCATCTGGGCCAGCCTTAGTGGGGTTCCCATCCCCCATGTTCCATAGCCCTAGAGGATTCGTTTGTAGAAGGTCATCAGTCCATAGCACACAGCAGATCAGTCCATAGCATATCCATTCTGATATTCTACAATATACACATATTTATTTATGTACTCAACTATTTATTTAACAATAAATAGCATATGGATCCAGGTGGTCTAAAAAAAAGCTAAAAACCTGATAATAATAAAAAAACACAATTAAAAGGTCATGTCAAAATGCTATTAAATTGTAAAAAGTGTAAAATCAAAGTAATAATCAAATACAGTACACACATATCCAAATACTCCCTGGAACCAATTAACCACTACAAGACTGTTTGAGTAGAGAAGTTTTTACTTGCTAGCAAAAGGATAGCAGATTACGGACTTGTCTAACGTCCCATGGAAGTTAATTCTGCATCCTGGGAGCAGCTACTGACATGGCTTTCCTACCATAAAAATGCTTTAGGACTGCCACTGATCTATTCCAACACATCATTAAAAAGTGGCCAACTATTTAAAGAATAACATCCCCTTGAGCCAATTTTTCCCTTACTTGGATCTGCAGGGGGGTGAACTGCCCATGGCAAATCAGGAGAATTGCTACTCACATCCCCAGTAAGTAACCACTCATGTCTACATTGAATCCAGTATAAGGTAGGAGGATGGATGTTGCCATATGAAAAGAGGGCCTAACTTAGCTTACCTTCCTTCCCTCCTCCCCACCCACCCCACATACCTGATGTGACTTGCATCTACACACTCTCTTCTGGAAACAACTGCAGTGCCTACTTCCTTTTCATACCCATTTCAGACCTGGGTACATGGAGTTTTGTTTTGTTTTATTGGTGCAGAAGTTGGATTGCCACTGATTTTAGGTTTAGCCATATTTAACAGAGAACATGCAGTCTTGTGTAGTACTAATCTTATGATTTTGCTCATATTTTGTTTCTAAAAATGTATAGTTGAGCCTGAATCTTGTAGAGGCTTCCCACTACAGCCAGTTGCACTACTGGAGGTATATTTGACAGCATTGCATAAGGAGATCTCCATACACAAGCAGTTCCACAGATCACATCAGTCCATAACATTTCCATTCAGTCACACTACAATCCAATGGATTTACACCTGAAGAATCTCTTGCACCATTGCCTCTTAACAGGATTCCAGCCTATGATTTTAAATATAAATGGAAAATTTGAAAAATATGTGTGAGGTATTCAGTGATTCTTTTCCTATTGGAGATAGTATGGTAGTTTTTGACAGTTGAGTATTCAACATTTTGCAGTATGGGAGAAACAGTAAGATCAACTCTTGATGGAAGTGAGCCCTGATAATCTTCCAGAAGTATAACTAGTAATCAAGCTTGGGTGGAAACTGAGAATGTGGATTTCCAATCAGCCTGGCAAGTTATAAGATCCAGGTCTCAATGCCACACCAAACCTGTGTAAGACATACCAATGTAGATCTGTCCTTCACTGTGAGCACAAGGGAACTTATCTTCAAATACATCTGCAAGGTAGATAAATTGGTACTTTAGTCATCATTGACTTTTAACACCAACACTATTAAATGGGGGGGAAATCCATTGCATTTTTATCCATAAATTATTGGCTGAATGCTGTATCGCTTTTGTACATTGCATGTTATACATTTCTGCAAATTGTATTATTATTGTTTTATCATCCTGTATCTGGAAGAGCCCAGGAGATCAAATAATCTCAATAAAAAAGAGACAACATTATAACCAATCCTAAAAGTAGAAACAAACACAAATCACCAACAAATACAATAAGTAAATCAGAGCCAGCAAGCTGTAGTGGTCTAAGCATTGAACTACAACTCTGGAGGCCAGGGTTTGAATCCCTGCTCAGTTATGGAAACCCACAGGGTGGCCTTGGGGAAGTCACACTTTCTTAGCCTCAGAGGAGAGCAAAAGCAAACCCCCTGAACAAATCTTGCCAAGAAAACCCCATGATAGGTTCAGTTTGCCTTAGTGTCACTATAAGTTGGAAGCTACTTGAAGGGACACAACTCATACATGAGATGACAGTAGAGTAAAAGACACTAGCTCTTCCTAGATTTTTGTGTGGAAAAGGAGGACGGAGATGACAAGGTTGCAATCCTGTTTACACATTCAGGAGTAGCTGTGTTGGCTATGTAGCGAACAAAATCCTGATAGTTTATCACCAACCAAACTGCAAAACACATGATGTAAGCTTTTGAAGCTCTACTGGCTTCTTCATCAGGCAAAAGATGTTTTTTTTTAAAAAAAGTATCATTTTTAATGGATTCTGAATCCTATGTACAGTTACTTAGAAAAAAGTCCCATTAAAATCATTGGGATTTACTTCAGAGTAGACTTGCTGGTGATTATGCTGAAGCTAGCCCTTTATGGAAGCTCCACTGAAATGAATAGTTTTTTTAAAATATGTTTAAAATCAGGACATAAGAAGGACAAAAAAGAAAAAAGAAAGAAATATTTTGATATGTATTTTAACATTGGCCATTTAAAAAACACCTTGAAAATATATACTTTGATTTCAATCTGAAAGACCTGATTCCATATGAAGGTTAAAAACATAATAATGTAAGAGGTTATTGCTTTTTTACCTTGCTAACAGAAACAAAAAAAAAATCCACTACTCAATGTAAAGTAAAACACATTGCCCTGAGGAGCGCTCAATAAATAAAGTTCAGTAAAATAAATTTTAAAAAACATGTTTGTTCAGTGCTTCCCTTTCCTAAATGGATGACCCCACACCAAGAGGAAATAAATTTACATGATAGCAACTTTCACTAAAAGATTGAGCACAATAACATATACTAGTCTAAATGCAACAATACATCAGTAAAAGCATTTCTTAAATTCCACTGCTATTAAAGCTGCTGAAGCTCTAAATATGTGTCTTCAATTTAAAAGTAGCCCAAGGTATATCCTAAGTCTTTGAAGTAATCTGAAATGAAACAAGTAAATGGAAAGAAACAACACTGATCTAAATTATCTATCTGTCTCTCAAAGGATATTGGTGCTGTCAAGCTTTTAAAGTATATTTTCTGTGGAAGATATTTGCTTTGATAAACTGCAGACCTGAAATTGTCATGATGTTTAGTATGACACAGCTTCCAAATTGTGCATCTGAAGTACATTTTAGAATTCATGCACAAAAAAGGCTGTATAGTTGTTTTAATTATATTACTTTACAGTTTTAAAATAATCCATTTGTGCTGGAGTATTGGTCAATGTTTTATATGATGTTTGCAGCCCCTATCCTGATGTGAGAGTCAGGAAATAAATAAACCATTATGATGATGATGATGATGATTATGATTATCTAACTCCCAGCCATTAAACATGTACGTTTCAGTTTCCTTTGTTTACCCAGTGGGAAACCCATCCAGGCTTTGTCCTTGCCAGAATACCCCTTCAGGATATGAAGCAGGGTATAAATATTAGTTCCCCAACAATAGAAAGGTATGCCACTGTGTACAAGCCCAGCCACTCTCTTTCTCAGTGTGCCCCATGACTGGAACTTCAGTGCCACCCTCTTCTGTCTTAGTTCTTTGAAACTCTGTTCTTCAAGACCGTTAACTATCACCCTATCTTCTGAATCTATCTGTCTATCTCATCTTTCTGTCTTACTCCTCAACAGCCTTATGTGGTTCTTAAGAGCATGTTTTGCATGTGTGTGAGTGCATTTTGTGTTATTTAAAAAAAATACTTTATTTGACTTCAAACTGGAGTTCTCTGCAGTTAGTACTGGTATACATAGGAAAAAATGTCCCTGCAGTTACCCTTCTCTCACAGGCATATTGTTTGAGCTAATAATCCCCCCATCTAGATTTTTGGTATCAGAGGTGAGTCTCAAAGCACCCACACCTCTTAGGGTAGCTTTTAACTAACAAATTTGGTAACAAATTTTAACTTTTAGTGTATTATTCCTCAATTTAGTGCCAGTATTGTTTGTGGAATGTTTATGAAATTGTGTGTATTATAAGTGTATCATTATAAGTGTATCATTAATGAACACGTCATCATCCTTTGATGAGGCATTTCAAAGTTACAACACAGGCTAGTAGTGAATTCAGTATAGATGAGACAGTTTTGTCTTGTCTTGACATTTGAATTTGTAAATTTTCTAAATTCTTATCAGAAGTGAAATGAAACAAAGTTCTCACCTATCCCTAATTCAAGGTCATGATATAAGGCACAGCTTGAGAGAGAATTTTAGAGAGCTGAGGTTAAACCTTCAATCGAGTACTCCATTAAATACTAATTTAACAAATGAGATATAGATATAGATAGATCCCATTTATCTTTGCAGTGTGGTCACAGCATGATTGCTACTGAAATCATTCACCACTCTGAAAATACCTTGCAAACCACATCCTTCTGCACATCTTTTTTCTCCAGTTCTCAACACACAGAAATGTTTATGTTGAAAGCTGTCTCTATAATTAGCCAACATTTTTAACAACGCCTACCAAACCCATCATTTCCCATTTCTTCAAGGTCTTCAAAGTCACTATCAACTATTTAACAATGTCACCTTATTTTTGTCATTCATAAACAAGATTTGAAACTTGTGGTGTTTGTAATCATTTCAGCTGTATTAATATTTTAAAATGCTTTTAGATCGTAGCTTTATATTTACTGGAAAATACGAAAGAACCAAATTAAACAATATTTTCCACTGAGACAGAACGTGGGGAAAATCATATTTACAAAGTCAGTCGGGATATAAAAACCTCTCTTGGACCGTCATGAAATAAAGCATAAAATGCATCTTAAAAAAATATATTAATGACAGAAATACATTTGGGCAATACTAGTATTTTTGAAATATTACATAGACATAATCTCATTATAAGGCTTGAACATATCAAGTTCAGTGCCAGCTAGGGATGCTTGGAGAATTTGATTTTTTGTGAATTTCAATTTGATCTCTTCCTCCAAGAGCATGAGTGGGCAATTGTGGCTCTCCAGATATGGGTGAGAGGGCTAAGACTCTTCCCAGCCCAAGCTGGCAAATATAGAGGTAAAGGATTAGGGGAACTGCAGCCACAGGTGAGTATCACTGTCCTAGACTAATGAGCAGATAAGAATAGTTATCCATTGGATTTCACTATGCATTCAAGAGATGTTTCGATAAAATTTTTGCATTAAACAACATACCAAAATGTATTTGAAAATTCTTTGCAGAGAAAAATTGTTTACAAGTCAGTATTTTAAGAAATAAGTGCAGTTCTAACTGTCCCAATTTGACAGGGTCAGCCCCTATTAATCCTCTGTTGTCCAATGTTTTCAGCTGCTGTTAAAATGTCCCAGTTTCAGTCTCAGACCCCACTTGGGGTCAGGTGGCTGGCCTTTCCTTCTAAGACTCAAGGATGCAAGGACAATGCAGGTTATTTTATAGTCTGTAAGGCTTTGGAGGTTTGGTCACAGGAGTGAGGTAGTGTGTCTGACAGGCATGAACCGTTATCCCCTGAGATGCTTAGTGGTTTGGGTGACATATGGTGACAATATCTAAATATGGTTAGATATTTATGTTAAAGGTTATGAGGCAATCATGATCTCTGGGTCATACAAAACAGACAGCCAGGAATAATCCTTATGAAGTCAGCTATTTTGCCTCACCAAATTTGAGGGGGATCCCTAATATCTTGACATATCCCATAGAAGGGTAAACAGGGATATTTGGAATACATTGTATAGGGAGTTGGGTCACTGCACTATAGTATTTTGGCAGCCAGAGATCTACAGAGCCGATGAAGTGTTGTTGTTCCTGGGGAAACTGCAACAAGTAATGACTGGCCTGGTGGGGGAAAGCGACTAAGCAGACGCTTATCTCTGCAGATAGGAAGAGGACATAAATTAACAGTATTGGTGTATACCTTGGCACCCTTTTGGTTCTTTGGTTTCTATTCCTCACTCTGCTGCTCAGATTATCTTTTTGGCCCATCGTTTTGATCATGTTATCCCACTTTTGACATCCCTTCATTGGCTACCTATTCCCTCTAGGATTCAGTATAAGCTGCTTGTTCTGACATTCAACACCTTGCATAACCTAGCTCCTCCTTTCCTTGCAGCTCTTCTCTCTTTTTATCAGCCTGTAAGAATTCTTCGTTCTGTGAATTATGGGCTTCTTACCAAGCCAAGGGTTTCTTCCTCCTTGGCTCAGCTTGGTCCTCTTTCTCTTGCTCCCTTTATTCCTGGAATCGCCTCCCTGTAAACTTGCAGACTGTTTCTTCCCTTGCTGTTTTTAAATCCAAATTGAAAACTTTTTTGTTCTTTAAAATGTTTGGAATTTTTGATTAATGCTTATATCTTTATTATACTTTATTACCTGTACTGACTATTTTGTTTTATTCTGTATTATGTGTATGAGTTGGGATTTTTTCTCTATTATATTTTAGTATTTTATATTATTAGAATAGCTATAATTGTTTTATTCTGTAACCTTCTGTAAAGCACCATGTACATGGATGGCACTAAGTAGATGATGATGATGATGATGATGATGATGATGATGGGTAGGGTTCCGGAACTGCTTCCATAGTTCCTGGGACTTGGGGATTGGGGAAGAAGCCTACCCTTGAGGCGGACCTGAGGGTTTTGCTCTCATTCTAAGTCCTGTGACTTGGCGGGGGGGGGGGAGGGTGCCTCAGGTCTGCTTTACAGTAGATGGCCAGCCAGGAAGCAATTCAGTTGCTGGGTTGCCCTTAGGGCTCAGGTGTTTCAACCAAGAGAAAGCTGAGGGGGTTGTCAAGGGTGACCCCTGGCCTGCATTAGGCTGCTGCCCCTTTTAATCCTTTTCAGGTTCAACCTAGATTTTAGGTCAAATAAAGTGGCCCTTGTTCAACCTCATTCTCTGTGTCTGTTCTCATTATCCCATGGTTGGTCAGCAAATATAACTTTAAAGTGGATGAAGAAGACATCATAATAGGCTCAGTCATTACACAAAATGGTTTAGTCATTAATCAAAATGGAGAGTGTAATGAAGAAATCAGAAGAAGATTAAGGACTTTATCACACCAGCCTGTTTTCTGTCAGCAATCATGTTAGTAAAGCAAACAGGAACATACCAGTTTGAAAACATTCAGTGTCACACTTTTCTGCAATACTACAAGTGTGCTGCAAGTATGCTGCTTTGGCAAGCCATGGTTCCTTCCACACCAACTCCATAACCCTCCTGTATAAGATACTCAGCACATGTGTGCCTTTTGATGTTTTTTTTAAAAAAATCCTTGCTTCTGCAATTACTGGGAAATGACAAAAAAAAATTTTTTTTGCAATAATTATGCAATCACAGCAAAAATAAAAATTAAAACTCTGAAAGACATGGAGTAAAAACAACCTCAGCCTTCTTGGGAATAGTGAGTGGGAGAGGAGAAGAATCATGCCCCCTCATGCCATGTGACTGCCATCATTTCAATACTGCAGGCAAAAGTGACCAATTGTACCAGAAGAACTAATGGAATAGGAGACATATTGTGAGCCATTGATGGGTTTCCCCTGTCAATGAAAAGGTGCACTAGAGAAACAATGAAATGCAAAACAGCAACAAGATAGACATGATATTGTGTGATAAATACTGGTCAAATATGCTAATATCTTGCAGTAATTGCAAAATACCAGCCTCGTATGATAAAGTCCTATGACTTAGAAAGGTATCTTTGACAAAATTAAATCAAATCCTCAAATGTAAAAATACAATATTACATACCAAAGCCATTCTAAATTCTGTGCATGGATGTGAAAGCTGGACAGTGAAGAATGTTGCTGGGGGAATTGACAGAGGTAAAATGTGGTGCTTCAAGAGAGTTCTTTGTAGAACATGGAGCACCAAATTGACAAATCAATAGGTCCAGGCTTTTAGAAGCCAAAATGACTAGACTGTAGCTATACTGTGGGCACATGATGAGACAACATGGATTTTGAGGAGAGGGGAAGACAGTAGTAGTTGGTAAAGACAAAGTCAGTAGGAAAAGAGGAGACCACATGAAAAACTGATCTTTTATTGTTTGGATACTTTCCTGCCATACCCTTCCCATTCTCCACTGACTAGTAAATGGCTATACTGAGGGGTGGGAGAGACATGCTGCAATTAAATTGTGTGTGTGTGTGGGGGGGTTAATGGAGATCATGTCATGTAATTCCACCTGGTGGAACTTTACACTATGGACATAATCAGACACATCAAATATGGCATCATAATGGTGCTGCATAAACACAAAAGGGCATGCATATCAGATGGCATCACCCTTTCACATTTATGTCCTGGTCCTATTTTATTGACAGCTTAAGCCACCAATAGATCCCTGTGGTGCTTTAATGCTGGCATTGCCAGCATATGAAACTTCACACCATTTATCTCATCCAAATAAAGTGTCCATGGCCAATTGAGCCAGAATGTTTCTGGGTGCGATCACAACCTCCAGGTAGGTGACTCACTTTTTATGACACACACACACACACACACAGAGAGAGAGAGAGTTTACTTGGGACTTTTTAGGTGTGTTCCTGTGCTTTTAAAACTTTTTTGATGTTCTTTTTGTTTTTGTTTTTGAATTTCCACACTTTATATTCTTGTGAGAATACATGGGAGCTCCGTTCACTTCCTCTTTTATTGCCGGGGAAGCTGTCACGGCCTGGATTGGATACTGGGTATGCTCATCTCCCTATCAGGCCTT
This sequence comes from Gambelia wislizenii, assembly GCA_030847615.1. Taxonomy (NCBI): domain Eukaryota; kingdom Metazoa; phylum Chordata; class Lepidosauria; order Squamata; family Crotaphytidae; genus Gambelia; species Gambelia wislizenii. Next base: position 294,932,077 of record JAUMIR010000003.1, read on the forward strand.
GACATGAGTTAATGACATGCTGAAGTGCTCTGGGAGGACCACTGGGAGGATAGGGGAGGCACACTAAGGTTGAAGTCTGGGAGGATCTGGGAGGAGAGGGAAGATACACTAAGGACAAGGAGTTGGTCTGGAAAGACAGCTGGGGATTGGTTCCCAGGAAGGGAATGTATCTGTGGATTGATGGTATGGAAATTGAACCTCAGGGGAGAGGGGTTTATCCTTGTGTACTGCTGAGTGTTTTCAGAACTGACTTTGCCCTGATCCGTACTGCATAGCCTGATCAATAAACTACTTCTTTGTATAGATATTGCTTCAGTTGTGTGTTAACGAGTTCATCACAGAAGTCTTTGGATGGGAGGGAAGATAAGTGTGGCATGGGGAGTTGTTTTGCTGGCACAAAAACAGAAAAGTTATGCTGGCAAAAGAGCGGGGTTTGGGAGATCTGACAAAGTCCTATCTCTTCCTGCTTTAGCATACAGGACAGAGGAACCCTGTCCTGTATTCATTGTATCAACCCAACCATTGTGGGGTGAGAGTCTTCCTCTCACTCTGACAGTGGACCACAGATCCAGCAGCCATTCCAACAGGTTAGAGAAGATGAGAGATGAGGTGGAAACATGGGAACTCCATCAAATCTAGTCAAGGGGTCTTGTTTTTTCCTCTTTCCTCCCAATCCCTTTTTCATTTTGTGTCATATCTTTCTGAGATTGCAAGCCTGCAACCTGTCTTTTACTGGTTGTATATCAACTATGTTATATACAAGCCGGGAGCCTATTTGAATGAGGGTAAAGAATTAAAATTATGTAAACAAAAATAAATATTTGAAAATATCATTATATGAACCTGTAACATTGATATATTTGAGTTTTGCTGATACTGAGATTTAAAAGAGCTCAGGTATCATGTACTCCTGATGGAAATATGGTAAAGATTTTAAACCTACAGATTTCTTTCTACTTTCTACTTCAATGTATTTCTTTCCCTGCCATCAATCAAGAAAGCATCATGGTGCAGTCAACAGTTGCTCCCTGGGGCAGCTGTTTCTTTCTCCACAGTAGGCTATATAACTGACCTGATAGAAGAAGCCCACAAGTACCTCCTGGGGCTTATTCTTTCTTCTCATAAGCCTCAAGAAGCTATTAGATCTCTTAGCAGTTTCTTGAGTAGAAAAGGAGAGAAAGAAAATGATTCTTTGAATTGTTGGAGTGCATCACTACCTCTACTAGGAGACTTTACCTGTAAGAAAGAAAGAGAGAAAAATGACTCCAATCCAACATAGAGCTAGGTGAGCTTACACATATTGATTTCACTCACTTTCCATGCTAGACAGTGGCCTGTTGTGTGTTTCCTGTTGTGTCTACAGCACTGGGACTTGTGAAACAAAAGCAAAAGTACTACACAGACACTTCTGATTTGTATAGTGCATATTTCATTGTAATAAATCTTGAGACACTGTTTTAAGCTTTTAAAAAATAATTCAACAATAATTTCATTCTTCCTTTCATTTGCTAAATGTAATGCCAGTGAGGGATTGTAGATAAATGGCCGAGCATATTACATGTATTACATGCAGAAGTCCTGACTTTCAAACCTTGAAGACACCATTTGAAAGGATCAAATAACAAGTAAATAGAAAATGGGTGGAAATTTTGAATGAACAAATCTGTATTTTAGTCATTGAACTAATTTTGTTTCTGGTAAAAACTTACCAAAACTCACAGATTTCTTCTTCTTTGAGATAGAAGGAACTTGAGATCTTTTTCTTTTCTTTTTTTTTCTTTTTTTTTAATGAACATGAAACAAAATAGATTTCTCTATTCAGGCCCAGGGCTTTGAGTATTTAAATCTTAAGTCTAGGATTATTAAATCACTGTGAATTCAGCAGTGTTAATACTGAATTATGTGCCACTTCTATTTTTCTCAGAGACTGCTTATCTTTTATACCAGTATGGGAAGCAGTTACAGCATTGTCCTCACAATGCTGGGAATAGCTGTGTTTATTGATTTGGCTAAAGGGAAAAGATTTATTTCAGCTTTTTTTTCCCCTTTAAGAATCCATGAGAACCACTAAGGTCTTCATATTTCAGATGGAAAGATGGAGGAAAAAGTTGAACATAGATTTTTTTTCCCCATGCCCAATGGGAAAGACCTCAACTTTAGAGAATTCGGCTATACACGGCCAATGCGGCTCTGCCACGGCGGAGAGGACTTTTTATGAGGACCAGGAAGAGACAGATATTTTGGCTGGAGCATGTGTGCCTCAGCATGGAGAGCTAGGGGTAGAGCTAGAGCCTATTTAGGGCATTGCTGCCTGAGATCTCCCTCTTTCTGGTTTGAATTTTTGAATGGATTCAACAGGGTTTCTTTTTGGTATGATGAGAGGCATTTGCAAGGCATGTTCCAGGTTGAATCAGATGCTGCTGGATTAGTAGGTTTTGGAGTCTATTTTAGGGGTTGTTGGTGCTCACAGCAGTGGCACCAACATACCCTGTGAGCCTGATGAGGCTGTAGAGTCAGATGAGGAGGAGGACATGGCAGGGTATGGCCCTAGGGACCCGACACAGGTTTATCTACACCTGTGCCAGCAGGGAACCCTGCCAACCTGGAGGCTTGAGCAGAAGAAGAGCCTTGTCTGAGTGTGTTGGCATCAGTTCCAACAGAGAGTCCTGCCCACTCAGATAAGGAAGAAGAAGAGAAGAGGGACTAACCTCCACCATCATATACTCAGCAGTGAGCTCAAAAGGAGGCTCAAAGGAGGTCTCTGAGAATTTATGAGAAGAATTTGCTCATTAAGAAACACCTGTTAAAGCCTTAATTGCTTTATATACCAGCATTGAGGCCATGATATTGAGAGCACAGCTGCGCTGGGCAGGGCATGTTTCTAGGATGGAGGACCATCGCCTCCCAAAAATACTACTCTACAGTGAACTCGCCACGGGTCAGCCTGGGTGGGACACTCCAAAAAAGCGATACAAGGACTCCCTGAAATAACATCTCAGGCTCAGCCAAATTGATCACCAAGAGTGGTCCGCCCTGGCCTCACATCGGGAGGCATGGAGACGCACTATCCACAATGCTGCAGCCTTATTTGAGAACTCACGCCGAACAAGTCTTGAAGAGAAACAACAACGCAGAAAGAAACACAACCCAAAAACATCACCCAAGGAAACTTTCTGCCGTGCTTTCTGCAACCAGACTTATCTATCTCAGATTGGCCTTTTTAGTCATCAGCGCACTTGCAGAAAGCGCAGGATGAGTCCTTCCTGAATCTTCGTTTGCGAAGAAAAGCCAGAGAGAGAGTTGAATTGATGCCTCACTTTTCTCCCAGGATGGGATCCGAGGCAGCTACCAGAAGACAAGATTAAATTAAAATTTTAGGCAGCAAAGGTTTTTAAAAAAACAACAAATACCAATATTATTTTTTTAAAAAAAACTATGGTTAAACTACAGTTGTCCCTCTGTATCCACAGATTTAGTATCCATGGATTTAAGTATTCACGGCTTGAAAATATTCTTAAAAAAATAATAATCCAAAAAGCAAACCTTGATTTTGCCATCTTATATAAGGGACACCATTTTGCTATGTCATTGCATATCATGGGACTTGAGTACTCACAGATTTTGGTATCCACGGGGGGGCGGTCCTGGAACCGAACCCCAGCGAATATGAAGGGACAACCAAAGTTAAAAATGCATTTAAAACATACAGTAATAACTAATAAGAGATTTTTAAAAATAAAATATAGCATCTCCCTTCACAGACACGACTTCTATATAATTTAATACTTGAAGGCCTGCCTGAATAAAAGATGGTGGAAAGAGAGAAGGGAAAGAACCATCCAGACCTCCTGTGGAAGAGAGTTCTACAGCCTGGGAGCAGCCACGGAGAAGGCTGTCTCCCATGTCTTAACCAAATGTGCCTGTGAAGGTAGTGGTAGAATCCCTAAGCAATCTTGGTCCCATTTGGGAGGAAGATGGGATAGGTATTAAATAAATAAATATGCAACCAAGCTTGCTCTGGAAGGAGGCTATAGCCCAGTGGGAGACACATGGAAAATAGAAGGTTAAGAGGTGATATGATAGCCCTATTTAAATATTTGAAGGGGTGTCACATTGAGGATGGAGCAAGCTTGTTTTCTGATGCTCCAGAGACTGGAAAACGGAGCAATGGATGCAAGCTCCAGGAACAGAGATTCCACCTCAACATTAGGAGGAACTTTTTGACAGTAAGAGCTGTTCGGCAGTGGAACACACTCCCTCGGAGCATGGTGGGGTGTCCTTCCTTGGAGGTCTTTAAACAGAGGCTGGATGGCCATCTGTCGGGGATGCTTTGATCATGATTCCTGCATGGCAGGGGGTTGGACTGGATGGCTCTTGTGGTCTCTTCCAACTCTACAATTCTATGATTCTATATAGGCTGCAAGAGGCAATGGAGGCTTTTTCAGAGATCAATAGATCTCCCTGGAGAAAGCTTCCTGCTGACTTCGGTGACTGAATCCTTGCTGCCTAGACTTATGCCTTAACCTTGGACTGTTCTTGACTACCCTGTTGCCTGATCCTGCTGACCCATGGACCGACTTCTGGAAAATACTGCCTTCTGTAAGTCTTGACCTTTGGACTGTATTCTGGACTCTTCTCTGCCTTCTTGCCTGTATAGCTACTTCTCCAAGAAATGGAACCTTGGTTGTTCTGAACTTTATCTGGCTCTCCCTAATTAACTATCACTGGGGCTTGGCTGCTTTCCAAGCCCTTGTTTATCCTGCTGGCATTTTGAGCTGCTTTTCTGGACACAAGGTCCTCTTTTGATGAGGGGCTCATTGTGGACCTTACCATTCTAGAACTTTTTCCTATTCTAGTTGCCACCACAATATGGGCAGAGGCGTTGCCAAACTCCTCTATCCACTTCTGTTGTGACAACATGGCCACAGTGGAGGTCATCAATTCTCTAACTTCAAAGTCATGTAGGGTTATAAGGCTTGTTCAGGCTTTTATGTCACAGTGTTTAAAGTACAGCATATTGTTCATTGCTCATCACATGGTTGGGGTCAATAATGGCATTGCTGATGCTGTTTCTCATATGCAGATGGAGCACTTCAGAACACCAGTCCCAGAGGCTCTTCCTTCCATGGCCCCAATGCCAGTAAACCTATGGAGGCTTCGAGAAGAGAAGTAGTCAGGGCCATGGGCCTGTCTATTGCTACAAGTACCAAGAAAAATTATGTCCAGGCAGTGAAGGAGTTCATAATCTTTGGGTATCAGGAAGGTTTAGTTTATGTAGTCCCAGTTCCAGTTTCTCAGTTTCTCCAGTATTGCATTTTTCTTCACAATCACAGTTTTTCCCCTCAATCTATTCGATCCCAGTTGTTTGCCCTGGCCTTCTGGGTTAAAGATCTGGGAGCAGAAAACACGATGGATGATTTCCAGATCTGTAAAGTTTTGGAAGGTTGGTCCAGGGAATGGGGTCCTGTTTGGGATCTTCATGCCCCGCTTTCGCCTACTATCTTGAAAGGATTGGGCTCAGTTTGGAAATCAGTTTGTTCTTCTGACGTTGAAGCCATTTTATTCCATGCTGCTGCTCTTAATGCCTTTTTTTGGAGCACTTTGGGTTCATGAGCTTGTTGTTCTATCCAAGCCTGACAAATCTGTGAGGCCTATGGAATTTCAGGATGTGAACTTGTTTAATGATTATGCACTTATTACTATCAATTTCTCCAAAGTTGACCAGAGGGGTTTGGGAGCATAGTTGCATTTGGATGTATATTCGGATACAGCATTCTGCCCCGTGCTTGCCCTATAGCATTATGTTAGGGTTCAGGGGGGATGGGCCCATTCCTTTCTTTTCACATGCTGATCTGTCTCCACTAACTAAGTTTCAATTTTGGGCAGTTATGTCAAAAGCCCTGGTGGCAATTGGCCTTAGTGGGATGAAATTTGGCATACACTCCTTTCAAATAGGAACTGCATCCACGGCAACAGCCATGGGAATGGTAGGGCCTTCTGTCCAGTGGATTGGTAGGTGGAAGTTGGGCACCTAGTGTAAGTATTTCTGGCCTTTATTGTATTGACTTTTTAATGTTCAATTTGGCTGCATTAACCTGTTTGTGTTCTCTTTTACAGATTCTGATTTGTGGCCCAGCCATATTCATGTGCTCATCTGCAGTCACAGTATGGTCTATTGGGCTGCACAAAAGGCCAGATTGAGTCATTTTGGGACCCATCTGAGCCTCGGCAGCACTGCACAGGTTGAGTGGCTTTGAAGGCAGGGCCTGTGTTGGCATGGATTGCTGCCTCTGCTTTTTTGGGAGTGCTGTGAGCCTCCTCCAGAGATCCTGGTCATTCACCTGGGTAGAAATGACCTAGGGTTATTGAAGGGCAAGGCCCTAGTTTTGGAGGCTCTACATGACATGGAAGTCATTAGAGCGGAGTGGCCAGATGTCCAGCTCCTATGGTCAGCAATACTTCTGAGACAGCTGTGGCGGGGTGAAGGTGACCTGTGTCTGATCGACCATGCCTGCAAATGATGCAACAAGGAGGTTCGGAATGCCATGGAAAGGGGTCTTGGACATTACTTCCCTCATCCTGATATCCTTTTTGAACAGCAAGAGCTGTACAGGGCTGATGGGTTTCACCTGTCTGAGACAGGGAATTTATTGTTTCTGAGTGATCTGCAATGGGGTTTGAGACCCCTTTTGGACAGCCTGTTGGGAGATAGTGGCTAAGCAGGCACTTTCCTCCTTTTTTATGGGAGGGAAAGGGGGAGAGTTGGTAGATCAGTGAGCACTTTGGTTCCTCCTCCTTTTGGGGTTGAAAGGGGGGATCTGAAACTTCCCCTTTAGTTCTTGTGAGCTGGGGGGGGGCAGGGAAAGTGACCTTCTTTGGGGCTGGCCTGAGGGATAAACCCCTCCTTTTAATTTATACAGATTGAGAGAGTGACTTTTGGGTTGGCCTTCCAGATGCAGACTGGCTGGGGAGCAACCCAGCTTATGGGTTCTCCCTGGGGTTCAGGTGTTTTTGCCCTAGGGAAGTTGGGGAGCTGGTCAGGCAGATGACCTCCTACCCCAGCAATTCCCACACTAGGTTACTACCCCATTGCACATCTCTTCAGAAATACTTAAATAGGTTAAGTTTAATAAAGTGGCCCTATTTTAACCCAATATATTGTGTCTGTCCCATTATTTCCTGGGTCTATTAGCAATCACTGCAGGACAGAATAGATTAAAAGAGGCTAGATGAACAAAGCATTTGATCTGGGACACTATGATTCCACTTTAACAGCAATGGTTATGGCTTGGGTCCAGGTTATTTGAAGGACCATATCTCCCTTTATGAGCCCATTAGAGCACTTAGATCATCTGGAGAGGCCCCTCTCTCTATCTCACCACCATCTCAGGTTCATTTGGTGGGAATGAGAGAAAGGGCCTTGTCAGTGGCTGCTCCTAGGTTTTGGAACTCCCTCCCTAGAGAGGCCAGGATGACACCATCTCTTCTCTCCTTTCGGAAACAAATAAAAACATTCTTGTGTCATCAGGCTGCCTTGAGTCTCTATATTGGGAGAAAGGCAAGATATAAATAAATATAATAAATAAATAAATAGTTATGGTCTATTTATTTATTTATAAATAGGGAGTGCTGTGATTTTAAATTTATAAATTTATTTATTTATCCCAGGCCTACAGAATCCCGGGATTAGCAGTTTAGGGAGCAGTTTAGAATTCTCTGCCAGACAGCTCTACTGCCTCACCAAACTAGAAAACCCAGGATTCCACAGGATTGAACCATGGCAATTAAAATGGAATAAAAGCACAATTGTGTAGTGTGAATGGCCTCTAGTGTATGAGCGCTTCCTGTGTTCTTGTTTGGGAGTGCAACCCTATGACTGCTAGTGCTTTGCAAAGGGATGTCGTCTTAGTAAACAAAGGTAAACATTCAATCCAATGGCATAAGAGTCTTTTTTTTCTTAATTATTTTCATGGGAGAGGAAAAAAAAAAACAAAGCACACAATGAAATCCATAACAAGCCTGTTTTATGAAGAAGACTTTAATAAATATAATTAAGTATATAAGAAATTTTCAGCTTGGTATCAGCTGAAAAGTACAGTGGTCCCTTGGTATCCGCTGAGGTTTGGTTATAGGACCCCTCCACCATGGATACCAAAATCCAGGTATGCTCAAGTCCCATTATATACAGTGACATAGTAAAATTTTATCCCTTATATAAAATGGCAAAATCAAGGTTTGCATCTTGGATTTTTTTAATATTTTCAGGCCATGGATGGTGGAATCCATGGACACCAAATCCATAGATACAGAGGGCCAACTATATTCCTAAAGCCTTGGTAATGGTACATAGTCACTCTCATTTTATTTTATTTTAGCACAGTGTCCAATTCATCTCCAAGCTTTTATTTTGTTTTGATTTAGCCTGGTGAATGTGGCTTTGCTGTTTGTTTGAAGCATCTTGACTTTTCTATTTGTGGCTTCTTATGGTCTGGACTGCCTTGCTTGATGGGGGCTCGCAGCAGTCAGGGAGCTCAACCTTGCAGCAGGTGTTTAGCTAGGAGGGCTTTTGATCCCTTCTGTCTCAGTGTTTGCATGAGTGAGGAAATCTTATAGACCAGTTTTATGGGGAGAGAAGAAGAAGGGCATGAGTGGGAAGTGTGTCATATTTTTGAAGTTACTGAAAATGTGATACAGTACATAATGAAAGAAGCATATACTCTTCTCTGTCTCTGTCTCTCTCTGTCTCTCTCTCTCTCCTTTTTTTTTTTTTTTTTTTTTGGTCAACAGTAGTCCAGATTTACTGGTCCAGAGTTCAGAAGCTGCTTCATTCCCTTCAATGAGTTGGGTTATGTTCTCGCAGACAACAAATTCCTTGTTATATTTGTGAAACCTTTCCTACAAGGGATGGAAATTTTCACTTACTTTGTCCTTCAACATGAAAATTGGGGGGGGGGAGCAGTTTTCTTCTGACTGGATAAGATTTTGAGAGGTTTTGTGCATTTTTAACAATGTTTGTGGAAAGCTTTTTGTACAAAATTCAGCATTTTTGCTATCATTGTTGCTAACAATAGCAACAAAAGCCTCTGTGTTTTTCTTCTCATTCCAGGATGAGAAATCTCATGGTTGCTGACAATTTTTTCAGTGGCACATTTTGACCAGTCAAAACAATATTATTATTTTAGTAAGCACAAGAAAATCCATAAATATCCTTGTGAACATCCTATTTCCTACAACTGGAGAAAGTGTAAGCTTCCTCTGAGCTGTGAAGTTGAAGGCTTTCATGGCCAGCATCCATAGATTTTCCTTGATTTTTTTTCCAGGCTATGAGGCCAAGTTCTGGAATAGTTTCTTTCTGACATTTCACCTACATCTGTGGCTGGCATCCTCAGAGAATGGTTGGGTAGGTGTGTGTGTGGAGTTTATGTGCTGTGAACTCTTGCTGGGGAGTATATGTAAATTTGGGTAATTGAATGGTTAGTTTCTGGGTATAGAAATGCAAGGCTCATAAGTGTCTGTTAGGCTAATGGTTGGTTGATGGGCCATTATCTGCTAGGAATCCTCTTGTCCTTGGGTGGAATTCTTTTGTAAGTGTTGAGTTTTGATTCTATTATATTTCAAAACTAGGAGCTGGATTTTGTTTACTTTTAAGGTTTCTTCTTTCCTGTTGAAGTTGTCCAGGTGTTTGTGGATTTCAGTAGCTTCTCTGTGCATTCTGACATGATAGTTATTGGCCTGGTCTAGAATTTCTGTGTTTTCAAATAGCATTTTGTTATTTATAACATGTTATAACATGTTATAACAGGTTGATTTATAACATGTTCTGCTAGTGCTGATTTTTCTGGCTGGCAGACTGCACTGCAGACTGGGCCAGCCAGAAAAATCAGCAGTAGCAGAACATGTAGACCAACCTGGATACAAAATGCTATTTGCAAACACAGAAATTCTAGACCAGGCCAACAACTATCATGTCAGAATGCACAGAGAAGCTATCTGTGGTGCACCCATTTCTAGAGATTTCTTATCTAGCTACAGTGATGCCTTGGTTATTTCCCCTTTTGATTACTGTAATGTGCTGCATGTGGGGCTGAAATATGTTTGGAAACTTCAGTGGATCCAAAAACACTGCAGTGGGGGTACTGATTAAGACCAGTTGTTGCTGTGGTGGTTGCGTGTCTTCAAGTTTTTTCTGACTTATGGTGACCCTAAGGTGAACCTATCACAGGATTTTCTGAGGCTGAGAATGTGTGACTTGGCCAAGTCACCAATGGGTTTTCTTGGCTGAGCAGGAAATTGAACCGTGGTCTCCAGAGTTTTAGTCCAACACTCAAATCACTATGTCATACTGGCTCTTACAAGGAGTATGCTAGTCTGTTTCCGGCACAATTGAAAGTCCTAGTTGCAACCTATAAATACCTTTACAGGTCATGTCTGTATTGTCAGAAAGATTGTTCTCTAAGAAATGCTTGCCTTGGCTTTGAGAAATGTGTAGAAAGCCCTTCTCTCTTTCCATCTTCCTTGGAGTGATATTTGTTGAGGACATGAGAGAGGTTCTCCACTGTGTCGTCTCAGGCTAAGTTGGCCCTTCCTGTAGTCCTTGGACAATCAGTCAATCAATGAATCAATCACTTTACAGTATTTATATCCTACCTTTCTCCCGACTGGGTTTCAATATGCCTTACTAGTAAAATCACATGCAGCTAAAAGAGAGAGTGAAGGATTAAAAAGTATCAAAACTATTTATAGAATTAAAACCATTTAAAACAGGCATTTAAAAACATAGAACAAAAGTACACTAAACAAAAAGTCCTTTCCATGTGAAATAATCCACTCCCAAATGGCAAAGGTCTTTGCATGTATTCAGTACATGAGCCACACTTGTGTATCATGAATTTTAAAAATCTAAGAATAAACAAACAAATAAACCCAAATACATTTAATAAAAGTGTGACTTGAATTTATCAGCTAAGTACTTCTTATGTTGTTGCAAGTTATCTTTCTTATAATTCCAAGCATTTTGAGGGTGAACTACGTTTGAATGGATCATTAGGAGTCATCAGTTTACCAAAAGGCCTGCTGTTGGTGGAGATGAAAACTGCTAGAACTCATTTGTTTATGTAGTGCACATGCCTGTATTTCTTTTTTTTAAATCCTAGATAGTGTGCCTACAGGAACTATCAAGGTGATTCCCACACTTTAAAATGTACAATATACAACTACACATCACTACTGAAGATACATGATTGTGGAGCTGATCTATACATTTGCATTCCCTATGGGGAGGAGTATTTCTTGGATAATTTCCTTACTTGATTGTGTATAATCTTTTTGAATATACCACATGAGTCAAAGTGAATTTCCCCATCCCGCTGCCAGGCAGCATTAATGTTTATGAGGAGACCAACTATGTGCTAGTTTTGGCTCATCCAGACAGTAAAACAGGGTGTTAATTCATATGACAAGCCATCTAGACTAATTAAAAAGACAAAAAAGATTTTGCTCCTGTGCTTTCCAATTTTGTTTTGGAGCTCCATCCTTGTAGGTGTGTGCCTTCAAGTCATTTCCAACTTATGACAACCCTAAGGAGAACCTATCACAGGATTTTCTTGGCAAGATTTCTTCAGAGGGAGTTGGTCTTGGTGGTTTCCATGGCTGAGTGGAGATTCGAACCCTGGAATCCAATGCTCCAACCACTACCCCATGCCAGCTCTCATTTGGAGGTCCACACACATTTTGTTTATCCCAGAATATTTTCAGTTAGCTCCCAGTGCAATCAAATGCTTTTTATCCACAGCTCAGTTTATTTTAACACAATATAAAACTGGAAAGTACAGGAACAAAATATGTTCCTCCTTCCTTGGAGGTCTTTAAACAGAGGCTGGATGGCCATCTGTCGGGGATGCTTTGATTGTGATTTCCTGCGTGGCAGGGGGTTGGACTGGATGGCCATTGTGGTCTCTTCCAACTCTACAATTCTATAATTCTATGATTCTATGTCACTTTTCAATCAGTCTGTATATGCCCCAAAGTATCCACATGATGTTGATAGTGTAAACCAAACTTTCTTCAATTTGTGAAGCCTTTATGTTTCTGCATAATTGGATACCAACAATCAGAAGCATGTCTATCAGACTAATATAAACTAGGATGTCAATCGATCAAAAAGCCAAGTGTACCCTCATAAATGGAGGGGGAAGCTTTTGAGCATGAATGAGGACTGTGCAGTCACAATGAGTGTCATGTATCACACAGAGATGGAAAGAAACCAGAGTAAGGACAGAAAGAGAGAGGTTGAGGACTGTGAGAAGACAGATCCTTCTGTTCCTGTATTATCATCAAAAGGACCCACTTACATCCACTGATGTGCTGACATGGTTTCCCCACCTTGTTGACCACTATCTCACTGATATTATAGTTTAACCTTTACTAAAATGGTAAGTCCTCCACAATAGGACTAATTTTTCCCTACTTTTGTACTATGAAACTAGCTCCCTTCACTATCTTCCATGGCCTTTTCTAGATAGGCTATTTACCCCATCTTGCCACCATCTTAGAGCACTGCAGTCCCAATGATGCAAGGCTTTTGCCCTGTTTTTATCCCAGGTAGACCTGATGACACCTGGGGGGAAAGACAGGGTGAAACACAATAAAATCTTTCAACAAAATACCCAGGAAAACCCATTTCATTCTGGAAAAAACAGATTGGACCCTGCATGACTGCAGGAGCCCATAACAGCACACCAGTCCATCGCTGCAACCTCTACTGCTGCTATCCACATCCCTCTGACCAAAGCCAGGAAGGAGTCCCACATCATGTGACTAAGGCTGGTCACATGCAGGGGGCCTTGACCGTGTGCTGCAGGCTAGCTTCCTGGCTTCAGAGAGAGCATCAGAGCTGGTAGAAGCAGCAGCTGCAAAGACGGGCTGACATAGTAGTCTGGACTCCATCCCATTTTGTTCAGGTAGCAGGGGAGGAATGGGCCAGATTCGCAGTCATAATACACTGGTGGGGAGCCAATTTATTATGGCCCATGTAAATGAGCTCCAGGGCTGCTATCCTCTCTTATCATAAACAAAGAATTATGGCTCCTAGGGACAATATTGCAGTAGTGTAGCCTAACCTGAAAGCTAAGTCTTAAACATACCATGAGACCCCTTTTTATTACAATGTGTTGTGCTAGAGCTGTACTATGGGGGGGGGGAATATTTGGAAACTTGACATGTCAGAGAATATGGCAGCCAGATTATTATGATTGACAGCAGCCATTGAGAACATATCTTGTTAAATGTTCTTCAGTAGATTCAAGTTTGTTTCAAGTACAAACCATCCAGTACATAAAATCCAGTAACTTGGACCAATCTGAAGGTGAAGGATTAGCAGCTCCTGTATGAAGCTTTCTGTTAAGTAAGATCACCATCAGAGACTCAGTTCCAAATACTCATATCACAACCTGTGTAAGTGGTGTGTGTAACAACCAGTAACAAGGCCTTTTCAGTGTTAGCACCCCAATTGTCGAATGCACTACCTAGGAATAATTGGCTATTGTCATCCTAACCATCATTTTTCACCATCCTAACCAAATATTCCCCCAAACATGTAGTGGATTTCCCCCCATATTCTGATTTTACTGCTGCCTTGGTAGTTTATTTTTGTTTTATTTTGTTTTATTCAAAGTTTTGTGGCCGGGTCTCTCTGTTAACAGTTCTATTTGTTGTTGATGTGCTGAAAATTATTTGCTCTTGATGTATTGAAAATTGTTATCTAAATTCATGTTTAATTCCTTGGAAGCATCAGTAGAAAGGTGACCTTATTCTTTTAAATATTTAAATATTTATTTAAAGCAAGTGAAAATATGTACATCCTAAACATATAACAAATGAAAAAGTAGCAAAATGAAATAATAAAATATTTTTGAATGTACAATAATGTTGTACATCTGCTCATGTTCTATGATCTTATGATTCTATTTCTATTAGCTTTTGTTCTACATAACTTCCCTTGTAATACTAAGTTATAAGGTACTTGACATAGTTATGATAGATCAATTTCATTTCATTTTTCATCTTTATAATATCCTACATGTTATACATGTTAAAGATGTAATATCCTACATCTTTATAATTTCATCTTTATAATATTCTACATGTTATAAATTTCTATATTTGCTTAAGTAATTTTACACCCTTCTATGGTATTACTTTAAACAAAACTTCCTGTTTGACATGGCTAATATTAACATGTATTTATCAATTTATCAATAAATGTTATGTCAGAATATGTTGCTCGATTCTCCATTTTTCTTCCCAGTATTTTGATATTAGAAACCAGTCCTTTTCAACTTTACTTGAATATATTTTTTTAGTATGTGTTAGTTTGTCTAGCTCCTTCATGTCAATAAGTTTCAAAATCCAGTCATCTATTTTTGGTGCTTCATGACTTTCCATTTTTGGGCCACATTTTTTCTTGCTGTTGTAATGATGCATAGTATAATTCTCTAGTGATTTTTTGTCTCTTTTATTGAGGACTGATGTCATATTAAGTAAATAAAGTTTGGAGTCAAATGCATATTGAATTTTTAAAATCTTTTGTGTTATGTTATGGGTCAGTATCTTTTTATAGTTGTATAACACCCCATTATCCCCTACTGAAACACCCAGCATCCTCTGACTTGGTTCACTTTGATATCAGTTTGGCCTAACATGGGCTCTCCATGGGCTGATAGGAAGGAATCACACTCATATCAGGCCAAGAGAGGAGCCTCATAAATTATCCAATGTTCACACCTCAACAGGACAATATGAATGACCTTTGAAATGGAGAAGGGTCTTCCTGCCTCAAGCCTGAGAAAGGCAGACATCCATTGGTACAGTTGGTAGATTCATTGCTTTGCAAATCATGCTATCACCCACACAGGACAAAGGAGTGTTGCCTGTCAATCTCTAGATACCAGATCACCCCTATTTTTCAGTTCCTGACTAGTCCGGAATTCCTTTGTTCATGTTATTGGAAACTATTTCAAGACAAATGTTTCTTTTATTTTTATTGCACCTTCAAAGGGGTATTTTCTTATGAAACGCCTGGAAAAATCAGTTCTCTGGGATCGACTCCCCATTCCTCTCAAATCCATATCACTCTGCCCCCTCTCTACCCCTCCCCTCTCTGAACCTCGTTCCTTCCCCAAACCCTGCTAATAATTCCCAGATCCCTGGCCAGCTTCCAAGCCAAAGCAGGCACTCCCAACCCAGCTCCCCTTAACCCTAACCTTCCCTTCCAAGTTCCTCCTGCCCCCTTTTTTCTATCACAACTGTTTGCTGCTGCTCGAGAATAATCCAACTCCTCACGAGTAGAACCTAGCTCCAGGATCAGGTGCAGTATTTCCCTAAGCCTTAACCCAATCCAGTTTCTAATTATTTGCTGCCTTATTCTAATAGTCTTGTTTGCTTGATAACAAAGGTGTGTGATGTGTGGATGCTTTTAATTCCATTTAACAAAATTTCATTGATTGTTTTGGACCTCTCACTCCATGTTATTCCTGACTCCACCTGTATACATAGGGCATAAGATTCTGAAAGTTACACAGCCTCTCACTTTGCCATTTGAGTCATCATTAATTCCCCCATTGTAAGATCAGTTCATGAGTGGATTTTCAATAGACATAAGGATTTTACATAACAGTTGGGCAGTTCCACCACATATAAAACATTGAATCTGGACGTTTCTCACATTTCCAACATTTGTTGTCTTTTGTTTTATGGGTTTTGTTATGCTTGAGGGGGTGCTATACCATCTGTTAACAACTTTAAGATGGTTCTCCTTTAAGTCCTGGCATGCTGTGAAAGAGTTTGTTTTTCTCCAGCTGTTATCCCATTTGTCTAATTCTATGTTTTGACCAATTTCAGCTGCCCATTTAATCATTACTTCTTCAATTGTTTAGTTTTCAGGGTCTCTCATTAAGAAGAGTTTATAAAATTTAGCTATTGTGTTTCCCCCTTCAGAACAAATCAATTTGTCTAAGTCATTTTTTTGCCTTCGAATCCTTCTTTGATCAAGTATTCTTTTAATCTATCTTTTAATTGACAATAGGTTAAGCAGTATATTTTAACCCCATCATTTTCTTTTTCTTCTTTAGATTTCAATCTATATTTAGATGCCAAGATTGACAAAGAGATTGATCACAGATTAGCAAAGGCATATAGTGCATTTGGAAGACTTCACAAAACAGTCTGGAGTAATAAACACCTGAGGCGAAGCACAAAAATCAATGTGTATAAAGCCATTGTACTGTCTATTCTTCTTTATGAATCTGAAACATGGGTCACCTATCACCACCGCCTACGACTCCTCGAACGCTTTCATCAGCACTGTCTACACACAATCCTAAATATACACTGGACTGACTATATGACGAATGTTGCTGTCCTCGAGCACAACGTTGAAAAGGGGTTAGATACTATGTCCTAATAAATCATACACCATTCAATTATAGCAATTTATCCCATATACTTTTTGAGGATACACAAAATATTAACACATATAGAACATAGTCAAGTATACAACATCCAATGAAATAAATAATGAAATTATGCTAATCTTTTAACAGTATCAAAACACTTACAAAATAAGAAGGAACTTGAACAACATCAAAGCAGCAGTATTCTATGATAAAGATGATTAATATTAGAATAGCATACTCATACAATTGCAAAGATACAGACACTATAATCACTTCACAAATTGAATTTTTTTCTTTTGTACATATATGTATCTCAAAGCTGAGTCCCAAATGTGAACCCGTGCTAAAAATTCCTGGATCAGCTGCAGAGTCTTTGGGTGAAACACCTGCATGCCAAGAGGGATCCATTTTTTAATTATCTAGCCTGGAAAACATGGGGATCAATTTCTTTTTCTTTTTATGCTGCTATGCTGTAAAAGATTACAGTTTTACAATTTCACTGTTATAAATAATGTATAATTTAAATTCTTAAGTTATAAAGTATCAAATGGGAAAATCCATTACAAACTCACCTTAATGTGCACTTCTAAAGGTACTTCAAATGCTGACTTTTTTGCTTTGAGGTGAATTTAAGTCCACTGTTTATAGAGACCATTCATGAGGTAACTTAAATAAGTGAACTAGGAAACTCCATTCCTTAATTATCTATCAAGTGTCTACTTGTAGGTAATACCCTGACTCAGGCAGAGATATGGCTATTAATTAGAACCCTTGTTATTTGAATTATCCTGTATCTGACTCAGTGAATGAGGACAAACTTTAACCTAGTTACCTATCCAGTGTTGCATGTGAGTAGGACAGAGGACTGCAAGTGAGTAGGATGAAATGTTTTAAAGAAAAAATAATACCTATCTAGTATTGTACATGAGTAGAACAGAGGACTACAGGTGAGTAGGATGAGAGGTTTTAAAGAAAAGATGATAAATCCAGTTGTTCATTTAACCCATTAGGTTTTAATGATTTTAGTCTGAAAACCCAAAATGAGTCCCTTTGTGATAATCTCATAGCTATATTATAATAATTATACTGAACTGGTTCAACTACCTCAATAATGAAGAATCTGGGAGATTCTGGTGAATGTTTTGCCTCTATAAAATGTTCAACTAAGGGGCTTTCTAAATTGTTATTTCTCATCCTACTCTTATGTTCAGAGATCCTCTGATGAATAGGTCTCAAACTCTGTCCTACATAAAGTTTGTTACATGGGCAAGATATTACATAAACCACATTTTTAGTGCTACAATTTGAAAATTGCTTTAGAGTATACCGTTCTTGAGTCTGTGGATGAATGAACACTTTTATATTGAGTGACTGGTGACAACATAGATAATGCTCACATTTGAAATGTCCTGTCAGATTTGCTTATCTGTTTCTCCTTATTAAATCTGTATGAACAAGAATGTCTTTAATATTTTTAGTTCTTCTAAATGCTCCCATGGAAGGTTCTGAGCATCCTGGAATATTATTAATCAAATGCCAATGATGATGTATGATTTGTTAAATATTATGTGATGTGTGGTTGAAATCTATGGGACATATAATCCTTGTTTCTATTAATGGTGCTTTTGATGTAAAAAGAGAGGAATGATCTTTTGCATCTGCTTTATGCCTAACATTTAATATAACTTTCTGTGGATATTGTCTGTCAATTAATGCTTGCTGGTATTGGTTTGCTGCATCATGGTATTTGGATAAATTTGTTGCATTTCTTTTGAACCTGAGAAATTGGGAGTAAGGTAAGTTATTTTTAAGTCTCCTTGGGAGTTCTCCTTGAGAACTCATGCTAAACAAGTCTAGAAGAGAAACAACAATGCAGAAAGAATCACAACCTAGAGACATCACCGAAGGAGACCTTCTGGTGTGCTTTCTGCAATTGGACGTGCTTATCTCAGATTGGCCTTTTCAGTCATCAGCACGTTTGCAGAAAGTGTGGGATGAGTCCTTCCTGAATCTTTGTTTGCAAAGAAAAGCCAGAGAGAAAGAGAGAGAGAAATTCTCCATTCTGTCCTTTAATCAACATATGTTTATATATCAGACAGCCTAGAAAAGCCTCCTGGGGTGATATCCACAACAGAGTTTTCATGTCATTTTTTCCCCTTCAATTTAAGTAAAATTCTTAAAAGGGATCTCCTTATGAAGTGATCTTTGTTGATTTAGGATTTCTCATACCAAGATTAGGCATGCCAGACATATCTCATGTTCATTCCTCCTAGATTCAGTAGTCTTACATTTTTTTTAAATTTCAGTCAGTCTAGAGTCTGTGAGGCAACATGAATAGTAATACAGAAAGGTGACATTATAAGTCTTGCATGAAAACACACACACACATGTGGAAAAAAATATTCTGAGCAGAATCTCTTGAGTCACTTCAAGATGTGCAAATACTAGGTGAGAACTGTGCAGAAATATTTGCTTTCTCCCACATCTAGGAGAAAATTTCAGCATTCTTTTGGCCTCACTTGCAATGATTAAATGGTGAGAGTTTTGAAATGAATTTTAATGGAGAAGTAGAAAGCAATATGGGATGGGATGCAAGTAAAGCTGTGATTAGAGGCCTGCTTATTAAGATGAATAATATATGGAAAAAGAAAAGAGCAGAAACAACAAAAAGACTTATGGAAGAAATTAAAAGAGAGGAACAAAAATTAGTAGAAACCCCAATGGACAAAAAAATTAAAAGCCAAATAAATTTGCTACAAAAGGAATTAGAAATGGTAATGATGGAAGAAATGAAAAGAAAATTAGACTTTGTAAAACAAAACTTCTTTGAAAATACTAACAATCCAGGGAGGTGGTTGGCTTACAAATTAAGAAAAGAAAGAACAAAAAGGAGGATATTGAAACTAAAAGTGGGTGATAGAGAGATAACAAATGAATTCAAAATTCAAAAAGTATTTAGTAATTATTTTGAAACAATATATCAAAAACAAATAATACCTCAAGAATCAATGAAAGAATATTTACAAAATTGTAAAATTGTAAAATTAGGAAATTGACAGAAAAGCAAAAGGAAATATTAAATAAAAATATATCAGAAGATGAAATAAGGGAGGTGATTAAAAACTTGAAATGAGGAAAAGCTCCAGGACCTGATGGGTTAACAGCAATATATTACAAGAGATTTGAAATGGAATTGATAAAACCCCTAAAGAAAGTAATGAATGATATATTACAAAAGAAACAGATACCAAATAGTTGGAAAGAAGCAAATATAGTATTAATCCATAAAGAAAATAAAGACCCAAATCTATTAGAAAATTATAGACCAATTTCCCTTTTGAATGAAGATTACAAAATATTTGCAACCATATTAATTAATTAATATTACAGAACTATATATATATATAAAGACCAGAATGGCTTTTTGCCAAAAAGGCAAATAAGAGATAATACTAGGGCAGTTTTGAATGTGTTGGAATATCTAAATTATCATAATGAAATTAAGGGAACATTAATTTTTTTAGATGCGGAGAAAACATTTGATAAGTTAAATTGGCAGTTTTTGCTAGAAGTAATGAACGAGATAGAATTAGGAGAAAATTTTGGTAAATGGATACAGGCAGTATATTCGAATGAAAATAATAATAATAATAATAATAAAAAATGATAGTTCCACGGAAACAATTAAAATAGAAAAGGGTTCAAGACAGGGATGCCCATTATCCCCATTATTATTTATATTAGCATTAGAAATCTTAAATATAAATATAAGAAGAGAAGAGAGAATTAGAGGAATCAAAATTAGAAAAGAAGAACATAAATTAAAAGCTTTTGCCAACAATGTAGTTATAACATTAGAAAACCCCGTAGAAGGTATTGATCCATTGATAGAAAAAAAAGAAGAATTTGAAAAATTTGCAGGATTTAAAATAAATAAAGAAAAAACAAAAATTTTAACAAAGAATATCGATAAAAAAGAGAAAGAGGAATTAAATAGAAAAACAGGCTTTGAAATTGTGAAGATGGTTAGATATCTGGGTATAAATATCACAGATAAAACACAACAGTTATTTGTTAATAACTACGAAAGAATATGGAAAGAAATTAGTCGAGATTTAATTAAATGGAAAGATATAAATTTGTCTATGATGGGAAAATTCTCTGTGATAAAAATTAATGTTTTACCAAGATTAATATACTTATTTCAAATCATACCAACTGTAACGTCAAATGAAATATTTACAAAATGGCAAAAGGAAATATCAAAATTTATATGGAATGGAAGAAAACCTAGGATTAAATGGAAAATATTGATTGATATAAGAGAAAGGGGTGATTTAGGTTTACCAGACCTAAAGACTTACTATGAGGCAACATGTTTAACATGGATAAGGCAATGGATAACTTTAGAAAACAGAAGAGATTTAGATTTAGAGGGACACGAAATAAGGATGGGATGGCATGGATATCTCTGGTATGAAAAAGTCAAAATTAATGCAGAATTTAAGAACCATATTGTTAGAAAATCGTTAATCAGGATTTGGAATAAATATAAAAAGAGATTATGTATACATATGCCAGGCTGGTTGTCACCACAAGAAGCTTTCTGTAAAAAAGAATTAAGGACAGAGAAATGGTTGAGATATAGATATATTGGGAAAAAAAGAGGGAAATTGGATAATTAAAGATAAGCAACAGTTAGAAGAGGAGGGAATAAAATTGCCATGGTTGAATTATTATCAATTACAAGAAAGAACTAGAGAAGATTTGAGACAATTTCAATATGAGGGAGAGAAATAAGAATTTGAAAAAATATTATGTTCAGAGGAAAATCATCTGATTAGTAAAATGTATCCATTACTATTAAGATTTAATACTGAAGAAGAACAGGTAAAACAATGCATGATAGATTGGGCACAGAATTTTGGATATCATATACAATTAGAATGATGGGAAGAAATATGTAAGAGAGGATTGAAATTTACAAGTTCATATAGTATCAAAGAAAATGTTTATAAAATGATGTTCAAATGGTATTTAACCCCACAGAAATTAGCAAAAATATATAAAGGAAATTCAAATAAAGGTTGGAAATGTCAAAATCAGATAGGAACATTTTACCACATCTGGTGGAAATGCAGAAAAGCAAAAAAAAAAAAAAAAAAAGGTTTAAAATTAACAAATGGATAGGGGAAATACTAAAATTTAAATTGGAACAGAAACCTGAATTATGGATAAACTCACAAACTTAATGAGAAATAAGTCAATTGAGAAATTCACTAAGAATTGGGAACCTTTTATAGAATTTATAAGGCAACAAAATGGAGATACTGGAACTTTAGGATTTGTATTATTAGGATTATAGTGTTGATAACAAAAGGTGAAAGAAATGATTTTGATTATTATTAGTGCATAAAGAATGCTTTATTTACTTAGTTAGTTTGTGCTAAAAGAGAGGGTGAATACTTTATAATGTATAAAACAATCTGAGAGAAGTGGGAAGTCAACTTTATGTATATAGTTGTTGCTTTGTCTTTGTCTAGTTTTAGTTTAATTTAGTTTTTGTTTTCTTTTTATGTCTGTTATTTTTGTTTTTATGTCTGTGTAATATGTTAGTTTGTCTATTTTAATAATAAAAATAAATATTTAATTAAAGAAATATTTGCTTTCTCCCACAACAAGGAGAAAATTTCAGTATTTTTTTGGCCTCACTTGCAATGATTAAATGGTGAGTCTTTTACTTCTCTATGGCAGAGTCCAGCCAGCCTTCAGAGGTGAGCAACAGGTCTGGGGTATTGTGAAAAGATGACAAAATAGTAGCTGTTTAATTTCTAATTGGATTTTTACTCTCAGGGATGGTAAGAGGCCCTTGTTCTCTCCCATATACTATAATAATATGACTGATTTGGGGTATTCTATGTACTTTGACGCTGATAGATAAACACCATTTTCTGCTCTGCCTCAGGCAATAGAATATCTTTGGCTGGTCTGTGCTTAAGACTACACAGGTCTAAGAAAAGCTTTCTACTCACTGGGACACACAGAGGCTAAGGCAAGCTTTGAACCATGCTAGGGGACAGGAGTGCTTAGAATACTATGCCTCTCATCAAGTCTTTCTCCTTCTGTGTTGGTTATTCTCTTTAATAACATATCACACACTTTCCTCCCTATTTGGTTCCTCTCCTCCATATTCTCCATGGTGCAATTGATTTTTAAACATCTTTCTTTCTGTCTTTCTTTTTTTCTCCCCATCAGAATAATATGGCAACCCTCAAGTGTCCAGTAGTTTTCTCTATTGAACGTGGCCTCTTTAAATCCCTCAAGCATGTCTAGGTTATCAGATCTGCTTTAAAATGCTGCCATTCATCCGTTCAATTTAATGCACACTCAGTGGGGAGTTGCTGTTATTGGCTAAAGGTTATGCCACTGTAGCTTAGAAAATGAGAAAAGAAAGGCAAGCAGGCTGAGGCTAACTATGCCATTAACTTTCCCCCCATCTACAATACATCAATAGAACGCCAGACCTAATCATGTTTTATGTACCTGGCCTACTGCAGCAAATACCAGTCAGAGATATTTATTCAAAAAGGAACATTGTTTAGCCATTCTCAGTATTTGCTATTCTCCTCACTCTTAAGCATAATATGCTAAGATTGGCCATTAATCTTCTCCCCCTCCACTTGAAAACTCTCCACTAAAGATGGAGATGCAGGAGGGGGGGAGACATGTTGCATGGCAATTGGGATATCAATTCTGCAATCTTGTGCACATTGGCTTGGAAGAAAGTGCCATTGAACTGAGTGGAACATGCTTCTGAGTAAATGTCCACAGCATCAACCTGAAAGGACTTAACTCTGCCCATAGCACATCAAATACAAATAGCTAGAATTCTTTGGAAGTTGTGCCTAATGATTAACTAGTCAGACAGAACTGGTCCCTTTTCAACATTCCATTGACTATATACCATTGTACTTGTTAATACCTAATTAAGACTCCCAAGGTTGTTAGGTTTGCTTTCAGCCTCTAACTGAGAGATGGAAATTGATAGGCCGGATATGCTACAGTAGGATAGGAAAGACTAATTGACTGTAAATATTAGGACAGACTAATTGACTGTAAATATTCAGGAGAATGGGTACTGGTGTACAAGGTGTTTAAACAGTGAACAATTGCATGGCATAGGAAAGACATACATCTGCAAGGTATCTGAAGGGCATTTCAAAACTCCAGCAGTTAACTTTTAATTAGATGAGGTAAGAAAGGTCTGTTATTTGAATTACTGCATCAAATGGCGTGATGACAAAAGTATCCTGACATGGAAAAATGAATGACTACAACCCTAGGAGTTATCAAATAATACAGTAGATTACCTTTACAGCACTTCTAAGGAAAGCTGTCCTGTCTCTAGATCCGTCTTTCATGCATCCATTTGTTTGCAAACTTTCAAAGCTTAGACCTTATGAAAACTTTCAAAGCTGAGATCTCTCAGTAGCAACATTTATCTTAACTTTGCCTAGATCTAATTTATCTTAGGGGGTCCATTTCTTCTTTCCTCTTCTAGAAAGGACTGAATTGATACCTTGAAGAACAAACTACCTGCATTTTTACTCAATGAAAAAGGTAATCACTCATAATAATGAATTCTTCTCCTTGAGTTACTGAAATCCCAGGAAAGTGACCTTTCCTCCACATTTGTCCCTTCCAGAACATCTCTTATTATTGATACTGAGAAAGATTATTGAGCTTAGGTTCAGGAGCTCATAAAGCTCACTTCAGTGGGGATGCTAGGTTTACGTGCTCTGCATTTCTTGATTTATCAGAATAAATGTCAATATGGAGGATACTTCTTTGCTTCTCAAATTTGCGATTAATTATCTATTCTCCTTATCTTTCTTACAGCTTTTCCTGGCTTTTAAATCAGCCAGAGAGCAGAGTAGGAAGAGTAGCAGGGGCAGCAGCAGTAGCAGGGGTGTTTGCTTCATGATAAAAGAATATTGAAAGCTGAAAATATCTGCTTCTGTTCCTTCTGCTCCACTGCTAGCATGCCTTGAAGAATTACCATGATGTGTGTTCAAGTTGTTTCTGACTCAAGGTCACCCAGGGGATTTTCATGGCTGAGCGGTGATTCAAATCCTGGTCTCCAGATTCATAGTCCAGTACTCAAACCACTCTGCCACACTGATACTATTCTCATGGCCTACTGTTGTTAATTATTCCCAAATAATTCAGACTATCTCCCCTCCTTCCAAGAATGAAGACAGGACCTGGTGGCCTAAATCCAATTGTCAATTAGATTTGCATAAATGTTAATTTACTAGTTTACAATTGATTGAATTGGTCTACTTTAGATGGGAGAATTATAGCACTAGGATTCTACTTTAGCTGCCACATCTACATCTTATGGAATCCTAGAATTTGTAGTGTAGGGAAATGTAATAGAATTCTCAGCCAGGGAGCTCTTAATGCCTTACTAAACTGCAAACCCCAGGATTCTATAGGATATAGCCATGACAGTTAAAGTGGAATCACGCTGCTATAATTATATAGTGTGAAAGGGCTCCACATCATAATCTGTTTCCAGTCTTTTCTATCCTGCTTGGTCTGTGGTGTTTATAACATAACATTGTACTCAGAGGATTTATATAGTGCCAAGCAGAGTGGTGCTATGTTTGTATAAGCTGTGAATATGATGTCAGATTGTCCATATTCTCTTTGGCTGATGATATCCACAGACAAGAAAGAACATGCCAGTGCCAAGCAGAGCTATACAATGACTTTATGTATGTTTAATGAGATGCTTCTTTTAGGATAGCTGACTATGCCATTTTGTTTCCTATATCACAGCTCAGCAACTACTAAATCTCTTTTTAGCCATAATTCCATTGACAAAGTAATCCTTCATCAGTGCATTTGATTTCTCTTTTCTGTAACACTTTCCATTTGTCCTTGTCAAATTTTGTTTTATTGTGAGCCCCATTTGCCAGCTTGAGATGATTTTGGATTTGTTGCTCACCAGCTAATATAGTGTATGCTACCCTAACAATCTTACCTCAGTCATACAATATTGCAAAGTATACAACTTCATCTATTGTTGATTTAAATGCTGAGCAGTACAGATCAGGACTGATTCATATGGAATCTCACTAACTCTGTTCAGGCGTTTGCCAGAATGCAAATATGACTACAACTGGAAATGTGAATGTAGGTAGTATTTGAGTCCCACCCCAACATCCTTGAGCACTAACAAATAAGTTAGACTTTTTTCCCTGAAGGAGGGATCTGTAACCATGTTCTGCTGGATGCAATTAGAGATCTCATGTGATAGGACACCCTAGTATGATTGGATTCATGCTCACATGAGCTCTGTAAATACGTTCAAGCCAAATGCAGTTAGAGAGCTCTCAACATATATGTATACTCAATGTACAAATATCTTGTTGGGAAATGTTAGAGATAGCACCAGGTCTATCTCTAGCAAATAAATCAAATTGGTAAGGTAGAAGCTAAACAACAAACAGCCACCCACAAACACACAGAGAGTCTAAGGAGATTTTCACACAGGGCCAAAATGCCCCATTTCTGGCCTGCCACCTCCTCTCCTGTTTCTGCTATGGAATAACATAAATCTTTCACACATTTACCTTAATTCCATGGCAGAAACAGGCTCCCCCTCCCTTCACTGGCTGGCTGTAAATGCAGCTGTCTTAAGGCTGCTTTTATGACTGGCCATCTGAAATGTTATCACGTTATCACGTGATAATGGCCAGGAGGTAAATTTAAAAAATAAAACTCCCCCAAACATAAAATCAGTTTACCAAGCACAAAACACACACTTTAAATCACACAATCAAAACAGGGAGGGTAAAATAAAGGGTGCCACTTACCTGGATGTCCAGATCATACCAGGAAGTGCTCGGAATGGACCTCCTCTCTGCGGCTGTCATTTCAGAACATGAACAGGACTCCTGTTCACACACCTGTGATTGCGTGATAGTGACGGAACGGGAGGTCTATTCACGATGAAAAATCGTGATTACATTGTTCCAGAACAGTCACGGGAGCAGGATGGATGCAGGACAGAATGGGGTCAATGTCATCCGAAAGGGAAAACCTTTCCTGACCCTGTTCTGGTCCTGCCATGGGATATATAGCCCGTGTGAAAATCTCTTTAACAGAGAAAAGAAATCTTCATGTTCTCAGTAAAATCATATAAAAGTAATTTTACTTGAACAAATTATGAACAAATAACTTGCTCATAATCGAACACATGATCTAATGGAGGATTAAAAAAAGAAAATCCCTTTAGGTTATAGTGATGGTGAAGGAGTATGGCTATGGAAAATGAAACAAATAGGAAGCTTGTTTGATGAGGTTTGACACAGTTTGTTTGACAGAGTTGATCATGCTGTTATGTTGCAATCCTTTCATGACTAAGGGTTTAATGATTTGGTCCCCAGCAGGTTCATGTCTTATATTTCAGGCCACTCATTTAATGTGGTGGCTCAAGGTTGTGTATCTTCTTTTCCCCTTTCAACTGAGTTTCCACAGGGTTCTATTCTGGGCCCTTTGTTATTTTCCCTTTATATTTTTGGCTAAAATTATTTGTTCTTATAATTTCCATTATTATCTTTATGCTGATAGTATCCAGCTGTTTCTTTCTACTTTGCTCCAATGTTGAACATTGTATTACAGCATGTCTTTCATCTATCTGGCCATCGATGTTTCATCATGGCCTAAAATTTAATATGCCAAAGACAGAACTACATATTTTTTTCCTCTAAAGCCTGCTTTCCCCATTATACATTCTCTATCATGGTTAATAACATTCCTGTTGATCCTGTGTAGGAAGCACATGGTATTGACTTTATTTATTTTTTTATTCCTCTTTCTCTTTTGCTCCTCACTGTCCTGAATACAAGTCAACAAGCACCCAAAACAGCAGGTGTTGGGTGTGTCAGAGCTGCAGGATAGTCAGTCCAGTCCAAGTCTGTCACAGATTATCTGAGCCAGGTGCAGAGAGAAGCACAAGAGTGGTCAGCTGGTCTAAGAGCCATTAACAAGTCAGCAGTCCAAATGTGAGAGCAAGCAAGGAATAAACAAAGTCCTCAAAGCATAGCCATTCCAAGGTCAAGGAGACACCAAGGGTCAGAGTTCCATAGATCACTGAGAAAATGCAGCTGTGAACAACAAAGACACAGGGGAGCTGCTGGGAGATTTATACCCAGGTATATAAACAATGCCTGGGGCTAATTAATTAGCATCTTAGATTTAACCACAGTGAGCCCAGTGCTTCTCTCTTTTACCATTCAACAAAGGGCAGGGGTGGAGGCATGTCATCTTCCATCTCTAACTCCAGGAAGGCTTCATCTTCAGGAATGGTAGTTTCTGGCATTCTGCTCTTTCCTCCTATTTGACTCAGCCAGGGGGTGAGTTATCATAGAATCCTAGAGTTCCTTCCTGTTCACCTTAAAGCATGGAATGTCCATGTGAGGTGCTGTGAAGGGCTAAACCTGGGCTCACTCCCCTGGACCCCAATTAGCTTCCCTGTAGAGGTAATCCTGAGTAGCCTCACTCCAGGATGCTCCCTACAGACTCCCAAAAACAATATTGCCACCGCCACACACTGAGTTTAGACTGGGGGGGTCCTTTCCCCTTGGGACCCCCCCTTTCTCATGCACAGTGCAGTGGGAAACTGTGCATAGTCTCTGATAACTAGTGGAACTCCTTGCCACTATAGAATCAAATAACTCCCTCCTCTTAACCACAGAGAAAGACTCAAAGTAGCATGATCAAGAGGTAGGCACATGTAAGCATCAATTATAGGAAGATTAATAAGGAGATTTTCAGACAGGCAAAAATCACCCCTTGCCACGCGAGCAGCCTCCCGAAACTGCTGCGCGGCAAGGGTCTTTTTCGGACGACGCTGTGCCTCTAGCGAAGCCGTCCGTGTCACTTCCGTGAAGCTTGGGACGGCTCCGCGTCATATTTCAAGCACGGAGGCTGCCCGTGATTGAAATATGACGCGGAGCCGTCCCAAGCTTCACGGAAGTGACACGGACGGCTTCGCTAGAGGCACAGCGTCGTCCGAAAAAGACCCTTGCCGCGCAGCAGTTTCGGGAGGCTGCTCGCGCGGCAAGGGGCGATTTTTGCCTGTCTGAAAATCTCCTAAGTTTACTTTATTCAAGTGAATTCAGTAATGCAGTCTCACATGAGGCAGGATTCTCCCATACCTCAGGCAGGCTTAAAGATATAGGAATCACAGAATATTAAAATCAAAGCATTCAATTATTCAAAGTTACATTCAGTTACTAATTTAACTACATCCAACCAAATTAAAGAAATTAAAAGAATTCCCTTACACAATTAAATGGCCCTAATTCCTACTCAATATTTGCAGTTTGTTGCCTTCAGATGGCATTCAGACAAGCTGGGAGCCAAGCCAGATGGGCGATGGCTATGCTCTACCAGCCATAATTCAGTCCCTGTTCAAAGCCACATGGCCAGTCTTGTTCTCACACAAAATGGCTTCACACAAAAGCAGTTATATCTTAGTCAGAGTTCCTGGGTCTACATTTGTGATTGACTATTCCAGGTCAGGTGGTGTGATGTTCTTGATGTCATCTCTTTAGCTTCTGTGGAGGTGGTGTTTTAGACCCTCCCTTTTATTAACCCTTTTCTTACCTGTTACTATGCTGGCAAGATAATCTGTTTACATATAAAGGGAGTTATAGTTCTCTGGCAAAATGATGGAAGTTGCAATCAACCTTGAGGCAGCATGATGGGACTCCATCATGACAGGTGCCTTTGGAGCTTTTCAGTAATTTCAATGAGGGGAAGCTTCGGGCACTGGATGGAGAGGGAGGGAATGTTGTTGTGTGCCTTCAAGTCATTTATGACTTATGGCAACCCTAAGGCAAACCTATCAAGGGATTTTCTTGGCAAGATTTGTTCAGAGAGAGTTTGCCTTTGCCTTCACCTGAGGCTGAGAGAGTGTGATTTGCCCAAGGTCATCTAGTGGTTTCCATTGCCAAGCGGGGATCTGAACCCCAGTCTCCAGAGTTGTAATCCAACATTCAAACCACTACACCACGCTAGTTCTCAGGGAGGAAATAACCCCAGCATATCCACACACATAAGAAAATTGCTACAGTCTCTTACCAATGTAACATCAATCCAATAATTGTCACCTTTTTGTACCCATTTTATTTACTTACAGGTTGACCCCCATATCCATAGATTCGGTATCTACTGTTTCACTAATCCATATTTGAAAATATATGTTATCTTTCGGCATTTCTAGGTTCTCCAGTATGAATCTATGGTCAAATGCTGGTGTTCTCCTCATTGAAACAGGGTTCTCTATTATCCACAGGTTTCAATTATCCATGGGGGTGTATCCCCTGTGGATACAGGGGGTCAACTTATCTTGGAACATATCTCCTGAAGATATGGGGGTTGATCTCTATTTAGTTTATAAGTTTTCCTATATCTCTTTTAAAAGCACATCATTTAGGAATGCATGATAGTCTCCTTAGAAATATTGTCTGTCTTCTCTCAACCCATAACTCTTTTTAAAAATGTTTCTGTTAAGGAATTTCCAAATTTGTTTCAAAAGTTTAAGTAATATTTAGTAGAAATTTAGGTATTTCAAGGATTTCCATCCACTCTCTGATTCCGCTAGCTGTGTGTATATGTATATATATAGATATATATACAGTTGTCCCTCCACATTCGCGAGGGTTAGGGGCGGAAGACCCCCGCGAATGTGAAAAAACTGCGAATAAAATAAAGGTCATGCCACGTCCTCCAGGAACCCCCCCCCCCGCCCTCCCAAAAGCGGCGATGGGGCTTCTAAAGCCCCGTCGCTGCTCCTCTCCACCCCCCCGCCCTCCCAGAAGCAGTGAAGGGGCTTCTAAAGCCCCGTCGCTGCTCCTCTCCACCCCCCCGCCCTCCCAGAAGCAGCGAGGGGGCTTCTAAAGCCCCGTCGCTGCTCCTCTCCACCCCCCCGCCCTCCCAGAAGCAGCGAAGGGGCTTCTAAAGCCCCATCGCTGCTCCTCTCCACCCCCCCCGCCCTCCCAGAAGCAGCGAAGGGGCTTCTAAAGCCCCATCGCTGCTCCTCTCCACCACCCCCTCCCAGAAGCAGCGAGGGGGCTTCTAAAGCCCCGTCGCTGCTCCTCTCCACCACCCCCCGCCCTCCCAGAAGCAGCGAGGGGGCTTCTAAAGCCCCATCGCTGCTCCTCTGCACCACCCCCCGCCCTCCCAGAAGCAGCGAGGGGGCTTCTAAAGCCCCATCGCTGCTCCTCTCCACCCCCCCCCCGCCCTCCCAGAAGCAGCGAGGGGGCTTCTAAAGCCCCCTCGCTGCTCCTCTCCACCCCCCCAGCCCTCCCAGAAGCAGCGAGGGGGCTTCTAAAGCCCCATCGCCGCTCCTCTCCACCCCCCCCCCCGCCCTCCCAGAAGCAGCGAGGGGGCTTCTAAAGCCCCATCGCTGCTCCTCTCCACCCCCCCCCCCGCCCTCCCAGAAGCAGCGAGGGGGCTTCTAAAGCCCCATCGCTGCTCCTCTCCACCCCCCCCCCGCCCTCCCAGAAGCAGCGAGGGGGCTTCTAAAGCCCCATCGCTGCTCCTCTCCACCCCCCCGCCCTCCCAGAAGCAGCGAGGGGGCTTCTAAAGCCCCATCGCTGCTCCTCTCCACCACCCCCGCCCTCCCAGAAGCAGCGAGGGGGCTTCTAAAGCCCCATCGCTGCTCCTCTCCACCCCCCCCCGCCCTCCCAGAAGCAGCGAAGGGGCTTCTAAAGCCCCATCGCTGCTCCTCTCCACCCCCCCGCCCTCCCAGAAGCAGCGAGGGGGCTTCTAAAGCCCCATCGCTGCTCCTCTCCACCCCCCCGCCCTCCCAGAAGCAGAGAGGGGGCTTCTAAAGCCCCATCGCTGCTCCTCTCCACACACCCCGCCCTCCCAGAAGCAGCGAGGGGGCTTCTAAAGCCCCATCGCTGCTCCTCTCCACCCCCCCCCGCCCTCCCAGAAGCAGCGAGGGGGCTTCTAAAGCCCCATCGCTGCTCGTCTCCACCCCCCCGCCCTCCCAGAAGCAGCGAGGGGGCTTCTAAAGCCCCATCGCTGCTCCTTTCCACCACCCCCGCCCTCCCAGAAGCAGCGAGGGGGCTTCAAAAGCCCCATCGCTGCTCCTCTCCACCCCCCGCCCCAGCTGCTTCCCCCCCTCCTTCCCAAGGCACCGAAAGGCTTCTTCAGAAGCCCTTCAGAGCCTTGGGAAGGGAGTGGGGCGCAGAGGCAGTGCGCCATCTGCTCCCCTTTCCTCAGAACCAGTGCCCCAGCTGCTTCCCACCCCTCCTTCCCAAGGCACCGAAGGGCTTTCTCAGAAGCTCTTCGCTGCCTTGGGAAGGGAGTGGGCGCAGAAGGAGCAGGTTAGGTGCTCCCCACCCCTCCTTCCGAAGGCAACGAGGGGCTAAGCCCTTTCCTGCCTTGGGAAGGGAGGGTGTGTTGAGGAGGGGGGGGAAGTAGACTTCCGCGAATAATCAAAACCCCGAATGTGAAAGTCGCGAATGTGGAGGGGCAACTGTATTTGCTAACATTGAGCAAAACTTTGTTTGAAACTTGTCTTCACCTATGTTTTAAATATAACTGAATAACATATCTGTTAAACCAGTTATACTGTAATAGAAAGAAATTATATTCTCTCCCCCTTTTTTTGTAAAAAAAAAAAAAAGATCCATAGTGGTTACTATTTATATCATACTCTAAACCTAGGAATGGTCTAGGAGATCTGTGATAGAGACATTGACACTGTTTTAATCTTGCTAGTGACAGTGGCTACAGAAGGCAAGTGTTTCTGTTTCTTTGACCATCCATTTAGAAAGAGGACACCAGGCAACAGTATGGTGTAACAAAGGCTATATATTCATTTAAATATAGAATCTATAATGAGGCAGCAATGTGGGATATGCAGGAACTTTGCACCTAGGAGGCCTTGATAACCCAGACCTCCCAATTGGTTGATTTCCTCCAGGCTTGGAATCATGTGGTTCTCAGGCACCCCAGTTCATTTACAGCTGATCCCTCTAGTGGTGAACAAAAGGTTCCAATCTCCCTGGCGTTATTGGCTAACATTCATATAAGGAGATCCCATCTGGGACATGAGATCTCCCCAACCGTTACTCTCATCTTGGTCAGGAATGAGAAGGATGTGAGCTGGATCACTTCACAATCCAGTGCCTCAGGATGGTCACCAAGGGAGAATATAACCTATCATTTCTAGTATCCTGCCAGTTGTGACATAGTGAATGTCAAGTAGCCAAATAACAAACAAAAATACAGCATAGACAAATAAATAAATAAAGAGCTGTGCCCAAGGTGAAATAGGGCACATAACCAAAAAGTCCTACTCAGCCCCAACAGGAGACTGGAAAATCTTTCTGTATAGAGAGGCAACAGGGACCACACATGAAGAAAAAGAAGGGGCTGGCCCATCTTAAATAAATGACCCACCTTAACATAGGGCAAGCTGCATCATTAAAACATGCCCCAGTGACCTCCATCCTCCAAAGGGAGAGAAGGCAAAATCACTCTCAACTGAATGGCATGGGGAAGTGAAATTGCTGGCAGGAGACTGATGTCTATAGCAACCTCTCTCTTAGAAATGTTCTGAGAAACCATAGGATTGTTCCCTTCATCATCCTGTTCAATATGTGTGCTTTTTGCAAATATATGAATCCCAGTAACTACATTCAGTTTTGAATTCCTTCACAACATTTCAGTTGATTTTTTTAAAAAGTTCACTTTTAAATCTTTTAATTCGATTTGTGGTGACCCCATGAATGAGAGATCTCCAAGTCACCCTATCATCAACAGCCCTGCTCAGGTCTTATAGACTCAGAGCTATGGCTTCCTTGATTGAGGCCAAATCCAAACTACACAAATAATCTGGTTTGAAATTGTATTATTTGTCATGTCTCCTTCCTATGGAATCTTGAGATTTGTAGTTTTACAAGATCTTTAGCCTTCTCTGACAAAAAGTGTGTGTGTCTCACTAAACTACAAGTCCCAGGGTTCCATAGGAAGGACCATGGCAAATAATCCAGATTCAAACAGAATTATTTCTGTAGTGTGGATCTGGCCTGAGTCTACCCATCTCTAATGCTTTACCAAGCATTATTGTCTTTTCTAGCGAGTCTTGTATTATCAGGTATTAAGACATTAAATATTTAAGCTCTAAGCATCACTTGGTCTGTAGCACTTTTTATATACAACTTGTGTCCAAAGCAATCATTCAGAAATGTAAGAAGAAGAAAGAGAAATGTAACAATTGATTTCATATTAACAGTTTATCAGAGAGATTTTTTTTTTTATTTTCCTTATCATGACCCCCATGTTCTAGTATGGCTTATTGCTTTGATATCAAATGAGAGGCTTCAACAATGCCCCTCCTTTGTATTTTTTTGAATGCATGAAATCATGCTGCACAACTGGGACTGAACAGGCAAAAGGAAATATCTTTACAGCAAAGCCTGGAGCTTTTCCTCGCCCACACACAGTTATACTTCTCCAAAATAAAAATAAAATAAAAATAAATGAAATGAAATAACATAGCAACCATACAATTGGGTGTTTTGATTCCACAGTAAATTCCCTGAGGATTTCAATGTGTGCAGTATTATCTTCTAATGGAAGTGGAGTCAATACTCTGTATGTAAACTGTATCTTATCTGACAGGGTAGCAAAGAGTAAAAGATATTGATTGGAAGCAACGCTTGAGGGAGTGACATTTGCAGTACAATGGATTAAGTTTAATGAGAGAGTTTACTATTTGTCAATAGAAGATTTAAGCATATCCCCATGTTGGTAAGACAGTCTTGAGCAAAATAAACTCAAGTAGATTAAATGGTGTATTGACCATCTACAAATATCTTGGAGAAAGTTTATTTTCTTCTATGTATGAAATTATTATCAACATCTAGAACAAATGTTTCATATATCTTTCTAAAACTGTTTCTTGTTTCATAGGCATAGGAGAAAAAATTAAAAGGAAACTGATTTTCATATAGGAAGCCATCTTCTCATATTTAAACCCATTTACAATTGTAATGGAAGCAAGTGCCACCAAGGACCATGAAGACAGAGAATAAATGATTGTTACTATATTGGTTCCAAAGAAGAAAAGAAACCAAAGGGGTAACTTGATGTTGTTTAAACTGATCAATATCTGTAGAAAAAGGACATGAAAATCCCCAAGTTATTTATAATAAGGGATGTATCTGCATTTATCTGATGCTTTTAATACTCTGGCTAAGACCCTGGATAGAAGGCATATCACACATGAATAACAACGAAACATCTCCCATCTGTGTCTCAAATTCACCTTTTCTCTGTTACAGCCACTCCACAGCCAGTATATGGCATGGCCAGTGCATTACATGGCCAATGGAGTGTGGGGGAGCAGTAGAGAAGTATACAATGGTTTTTACTAAACCTGAACACATAGCAATAATGTCATCTTCAGGGAGGAGGCCAGTTACTGGGCATCCAACTATAGAAATTTTTATCCGAATAGGTGGGGCGGAATCTGTGGGAGCCCACCCTTGATCTATTATTAGTTGGGTGAATTATTATAACTCAAATGAAATGCTGTGATAGGCGGATAACTTTGGGGTGTTTTCACCTGTGTATACCAGTACTCACTGTAGAGAACTTCAGTTTAAAGTAAAATAAATTATTTTAAAAGCATTCACATGCACAACACACACTCATAAGAACCACACAAGGATAACAAAGAATTAAGACAGAAAGGTTGGATAGAAGAATAGATTCAGGAGATGGGACTATAGTTGCCAATCCGGAAGAGAGAAGAAGAACTCATATGGAAGTCTGAGGGTGGGACTGGAATCTGATCTGGGGCGCACCGGAAGAGAGAGTGGAAGGGTATAATCCACAGTGGCACACACTGCTATTGTTTTGGACTATAATTTATACTATATTTTGTGTCTTGAAGGGGTGTTTGGGCTTAGAGCAAAGCTTAGATGGATTTCCCACCATTTAAACAAAGGAAACTGAAATGCTGCTGATTTCTTTTAACAGCTGAGAGATAGGAATTGATAGGCTTATTACAGCTTCATATTGTAGGATATGGAGGGCTGATGACAGATATTGCCTAGGGATAGGAGTTGTTTAGGTCACTTGTTTGTTTATGATGTGTGATTCATGGCCAAGGGGGACCAAGAGGGAATTTGCACATACCTCCATAATGGTGTTGTTTAGGGGCTTCACTTAATCTTGTCTTGGTAATATCTGCTAGATAATATTTTTCCACAACACCTTCCTAGGTCCTTGTGACCTCCATTTGACCTCACCTTTTGGTCTATCCCAGACTACTAGACCCTTTGAAGCATCTTAATATTGCCAATTATGAGATATTATAGGGAGGGGGTGCAGAGCACGGTAGCAACACATAGCTGAACATTCTTCTGCCTCTCCCCCCAAATTCTACAGTGACCATGAAATTGTCATGGGAAGGTTCAGAGAAAAGGTGGGGTTGGGGGAGATTTGTTTGTTATTCAGTTGGTACAGAATTCAGACCTGTTCAAAGACCAAAAAAAAAGTGAGTTACAATGGCGTAAGATGGACTTATGCCATTGTAAATTACTAAAAGGATGCCAGGTTCCAGCTTCAGAATGATGGCTATGAGGTATTTTACAGCCAGTTCGGCAAAAATGGTATGCATTACAGTAGTCTCCCTATAGGAAAGCTTTATGAAGGGGGTGATTTAGCAAATGGGTTTGTTTGTTTGTTTGTTTGTTTGTTTTCCCATTCAACCTGAAGATCATGGAGAATTATTAGCAATTTTTAGGTCTGAAAAAAATAATTAGTTAGAATTAATAGAGTAACAATATCGCAGAGCTAAAAGAAAACCAGAAAGATTTTTACATTTAAAACATACCACATTATTTCAGAACTTGTAAAAATAAACCATGTAGATAATAAACACCATTTTGAAGGAAGCATTCCCTCTTCTCCCTTAAACAAGGAATTCTTAACTAATGCTGCAACTCATATAAATGCCATATAAGTATTAACAAAATTAAAATTATTTATGGTATTAATGTCCCCATTTATGGAATGGAAACTTGTCCATTTCCTTCACCCAGAGTGGACAATTTCTCCCCCCACCCAAACCCCCCAAATGCCCAGAAAACTGCAGAGGGAAAGAGATGGATGGAAAGATTGTGCTGAAGTGAGTATTTTCTGAAGATTTAGAATTTACAAAAGTTCCCAAAAGTCACGTTTTAAAATAATGGGTATAGTAATCTTAGATCTACATCCAATTTAACACTAGCTGAGTGAAAATCTCCACTAGTGCAGCTATATCAGGTTACACATTTGTGCAAACAGTTGCACAGCCTCTCCAGAAACAATTGTGCAACTGCTTTGCATAACCTTTCACAATAAAAACTGCACTGGGTAGGATCCTTGTACTAAGTCTGAAAATGGGAAAAGCTTAGGCAGTAATAGCTCTTGCCTAACATACAGACATACAGTAATTGGATAAGGGTCCTAATACCAAGATTTACTTGTTGGACGATAGACTCTCACACCTATATCAGCCTGGATTTGTAACTAATGTGGGAGATTTACAATAAAAGTAGAAAAGCCTGTTAATTTAGCCAGAATAAACCAACAAGGCTTGGGATGAGGTGACTGATTTTCCACCTTTCTTCTGTTGCCCTACCCTCCAACCTAACTTTGGATCTCACTGTAAGTACTGTGTCTCTTTTAGTATCATCAGCATAATGGCCCTCTAGTTTTAGAAATGGAATACATTTTTCATGCATTCAGTTTTTTCTCAAACCAGCCACACAATAAATTTGAAAAAATGGTAATGAAAATACATGAATAGGCAGCTTTAGAGTGTCTTGCTGCACTGCCAGCAGTGAGCAGTATGGCCTACTGTTATGTATAAATTATGCAGATCATAATCATCTAGCATGACTCAACTGATAAATTATATTATTCCCTGCCACTTTAATTATATATTTTGACATAAAAGGAGCTGGCTGAACACTTTGCTAATTAATCTTGTCACTTTTGACCCAACAATCCATTGCAAGGGGCTCATATCAAATTGCTGCAGTTTAAAATAGCAAATAGTGCATTTAATTAAAAGCAATATTTAAAATAATGCTAATATAATCCATTCTGGTGTCAAATGTGAGCCTTTTTAAAACATTATGTAGACAAATGGTCTCAGTACATTTCTTACTGCCCAATTGAAGAGCAAATTAAACTAAAATATTAGTTTTTAATTTGATTAGTCCCACAGTCTTTACCAATTGTGGTAGTGTAGATGCCAATCAGGCCTTGTGAACCCTGTTTCAATGCCAGTGTGTCATCATGTCTTACATAACATTTCTGGAACACCAGGATAGTTGCCATGCTCCATCTTAATCACATATCTCCTCAGTCTGGTGGAACCTGGTAAGTGAAGCATAGTCTCATACTTTGAGGCTATAGCTAAAACGGGTCAGGAACATAGAGTAACCAGTCATATGTGGAACAGACTATTGCATGAGTGGTTTAACAGTTTCATTACTCATGCATGGAGGAACCAATGCTGCACTGTCCAAGTGGAAGAACAGCAGTGGTAGTTGAGACAATGATGAATAGCAGTGGAAAGCCACAAGCACTCATTGCACTTTTATGTGATCACCAGAGGAGAATGAAGCCAAACAGAAAGAAATTGGTAAACTCCAAAGCCATCACTCCCATAATGCTTTGGTATCTAGGACCCCTAAAAGCAAAGCACTAAAGAAATTGGGTGTTTTAGAAAAAGCAAGCATGTGGTTGGAGGCATGTCTTGGGCAATCCAGGACATTACATTGTCCTGCCATGACTTAAAAAGAATCTAGGCCAAGTACAAGACTGAAGTGAGAAGGAATAGGAAGTGTTAATAAATAGTGGGCTGGCATTCCCCCTGCCATCCGCATTTCCTTGTGCACCCTCCCAGTTTTTCTCTCAGCATGCATACCTCTTTAAGTGAGTGATAACCAGCATTGCAGTACTTAGAACATGGAACTGGAAGGGAGCCCTGGTGGTGCAGTGGTTAAATACTAGTACTGCAGCCACAACATTTCAAGTTCAATCCCAAGAGCTCCAAGGTTCACTTGTCCTTCCATCCTTTCGTAAGACAGTAAAATGAATACCCGGCTTGTGAAAGCAATTAGCTAACACACATTGGAAACAGCTTGGAGAGTGCCTAACATGCTATAAAAGCGGTATAGATGTGTAGGTGCTATTGCATAACAATTTGTAAGCTGCTCTGAGAGCCTTTGTGGTTGAAGAGCAGGGTATAATACCTAAATAAATAAATATAAGTTCTTCTTGGATAACTAGGCAAGATTAGAAGGATAGGACTGAAGCACTTGTACCTGACCTGTTCGGTCCACAGGACTCTTCCTTCCCACCTTTCTGCTAGGGGACTATCAGTAATAAATCTGTAGGATGTGTGCCATTTGAATTAAGTGTGCCAGGACTCAGAAACTGGAACTGCACTAAAAGGAACACTACAGAATCATCTATATCAGCACACTGTCCAGCATCTCTGTGTCAATGCTCCTTTTCTTATTGTTAAATTTCCTATCCCACTATTAAACATGGTAGCCTTCAAGTTAGTTTATAACACAGTTCAGTTTTCTTTAAATAACATTTTAAAAAATAAAAAAATGTTAAAAACACTGCTGTGTATGTATGTGCCTTCAGGTCAACTGTTGACTTATGGCAACCCCATAAATTTCATAGGGTTTTCTTAGGCAAGGAGTACTCAGAAGTGCTTTTGCCAATTCCTTCCTCTGAAATATAACCCATAGCACCTTGTATTCATTGGTGGTCTCCCATTCAAGTACTAATCAAGGCTGACCCTGTGGGTGTCTATACGATAAAAAAATATATGTACAGCATTTGAAAGATCAATCATCCATACAGATGCTTAAGTGTCATTCGGAAGGGGGGCTAGCAAATCCCCGGTAAACTACATGAATTCGGCAGGATTAGCGTACCTTGAGCTAAAATCTGTACAGCCGTTCAAATGGTTGATCATCTGTACCCCCAGTTCGCACACACATGAACAGGCAGTGTAATCTGATTGGCTGGCCGAGTGCAGGGGTGGGGCTAACAAAGAGGGGAATTGGGAGCATCCGCCATGTTGGATTGCCAGCTAAGCGAGAGTCCGGTAAGTCCATGAATTTTACATTTATTCCCTTTTATTTTATTTTGTAAATATGGAAAACTGAATGTCCGCATAACAGGCACATTTTTAAATAATACAAAAAAAGCAGTGGGAGATTTAAAACTGCTGCTTGGATCACTCGCTACAGCCAGCTGGGCAAGGCGGGGTCATACGGAGTTTGGGGGGGGGGGTAAAAATCATGTAGGCAGATCGTACGTATTCGAATGACTGCCTATTCGTATTTTTACCACCCAAACTTATTTTTTTTAATCATATAGATGGGGCCCCTGTTTAGCTTTCAAGATCAGATGCACTTCCTATGCACTTCCTGTATTGGCACTTGTTTGATTGGCTGTGGATGATGCTACTGTCTCCTATGGGAACACACTCATATAGGGGACAAGGGATGAAGGGTTAGAAAAAAAGCAAGAAGCAATCAATAGAGAATGCTGTAGGGAAAGCAGGAAGAACACTGTGAGAAAGAGAAAGAGGGGGCATGGAGTAAGGGTGTAAATCTCTGTATTGTTTATCCCTATAGGCATGAATGAATAATTCCTACAATAATATTTCCAATAGACTAGAACATGAAGATTTCTGTCTTGTTTTCAATTGCTATTCATACTTTGAGAAGTGCTCATTACTACAGAAATACATTTTCTGTGTTCAAATTAATGGTTTTTCTGCACACAAAATGCATTTTTTGTGAATAAATACACAGGGTTTTTTTCCAGAATGTTTTGTAGCAGAAATATTGTGTACACATCATTTTCTGTACAGGAACCAGCATTTTTCTATGTGGAAAATTTCCTCAAAGAAATATGAATTCCTGCACAGAAAATGTTGCTGTCTGCAGAGAAAATGCTGAAATCTATGCAAATCAACCATGTGCAAATTTTATATAGAATAAATCCCCAAGTTATAGAATTCACTGCACAGAAAACAATATTTTATGTGCAGCAATTAATATGAATATTATTTTTCAAAGAGAAAATGCTGGTTCCTGCACTGAAAATGCTAGTTTCTGAACAGAACAACCAAGTGTGAATTTTGTGTAGTCCAGGATTTTTCTTATCAGGGTTTTGCAACAGTTGAAAAATATGTTTTTAAAACATTGTTTTTTTTTAAAAAAAATTGAATATATTTTCCAACCATAGTTCTTGGCCAGAAAACAAACAGCAAACACATATTCTTTTCATCCTTAAGGTAGATACCTGGTAGAATGACAGGTAGGAGATATAGGATGACATCTTTTTCAGGGGGTCCTCACTCTGGCAGTACTACTTTTATTAAGAGAAATTATTTGAATGACTACATATGTTGATGCTACGTTAGTCACTTTGGTCCACTGGTGCAAGACAAAGGAGCAGAATAAAAGCATTATAAACAATGAATTGTCAGATGGAAACTAAATGTTTTTTCTCCCTTCCCTATTGTGTTGTTTTGCTTTGCTGTACCAGATATAATAATGATGATCATAACTGAGGCATCACTAAAAACAAACATGCTTCCACAATCACCACATTTTTAGATGTGATTTATGTCATAACATAAATATTTGATTTATGATAATCATCTACCTGCCAATGGGACTTACTTTCATTCTATATCCTTATAGTAGGAGCTGTTTTTGTTTTGTTCTTGGGGGAAATAACAAGACAAGATTCAAATATGTCTTTGTGTTCAGGCCCCAGCAGCTTGAGTCTCTTCATTGCTTTTCTCTTCATTTCAAGTCATGTCTGACTGAAGGATTTTATTTAGAATATATGAAATGACAGAGGTGACAAAGATGCAGACAGAGTAAGGAATGTATTCTTGAGAGTGTCTTTCAGCTTTCTTTTGAGTTTGTGTGTGTATGTGTATATTTAAATATGTAAAGTTGCCAGACATTTTTGTTTGACTTACTGAAGTTTTAAGAGTTGCCTGCTAATCCATTTTTGTATCACTGGACTACTTTTTGTCATTAGGGTCAAAGCAGGAAGCCTGAAATAGTTGATGAACGTGTGGCATAAGGTTATCATGTGTGATTTTCATTTACTGAATCTGTATAATAACCAAGCATACCATCAAGTTAAAGTGCGGTCCCAAAGGGGGGGGGGATTCTATGATGGGACCTGTTGAGGGAAAGACTTATCTTTGTTTTTACAATAATTTTGTAAGTATTTTTCCCCCTATCCCTCTGTGGCAAGTGAATATAGTGGGAAAGCTGTGTTCAGATCAGTACCATGTGATGGGGGGGGGGTTAATGGCAACACAGACAGAATGTAAGGAGAGTCTTTAAACATAGACATTTTTGTGGACTTAGCTGCTGGCGGTTAGAAGAGGACATGCACCTGGAGCTGACTAATAGTGAATCATACCCCATTATTTATGCCCATGCCTCTTCTCTTTAAATTCTGGTGCTGACAATTTAAGCTCTGGTGATTTAGATGCTAAATATAACCACCAATTGAGATGATATCCCTATTATATTTCTTTCTGTGAGCCACTTTTTAGGCTTTGGAAGAGCAGATACACCAAGGGAAAAAACTGCCTGGGTATTTTGTCCTCCAACATTAATGTACTGCAAACTTCTTGGTTTTGCAGAGCTACATATATGCCTGAAAATGTATTTTGAGAAGTGTTCATCACTGCAGAAATCAAGCTATGACAATTAACAATAAATTCCCTCTACAATACTGCACAGGACGATGGAAAGGCTACTACCTATAGGTTACTACCTTGAGAGGCTTGCCTGCCCAATACCCCAATCCTCTCTGGTCAACAGAAATGGTAATGAAAACATGCAGTTGCCGGCTGGAGGCTTTTAGCATAAAGACTATTTCAAAACACTGTTAAGGTGTAATGGGATCTTTATATTTTCATTAGGTCTCTTTAGTTTGGTTTCATGCCCAGGGAGGATTAGTTCCAAATTGCTGCTGAGGCTTGGAACAAGCAATAACCTAGACAGCTAAATGGAGGTATTCCTGATTTACATTGTACTAGCTGTTAGAAGAATCAAGTGTTGGCCCATGCAAGTTGGTCATGTTTAATAATGCTGATAATTGCTTACTGCAATATTAGCTATTGAGACTAGTCCAAGAAGCTTTCTGCACTTGGGGACACTGTAGTTGCTTGGCAATGGGTGAGCAAGATGACAAATTCCCATAAGCTTCTGAACTAGGTTGGTTGTGGGTTTTTTCAGGCAAGAGAGCCTCATAATATGGCTTTCTAATTGATTAAGATTGTGGATGGACCAGATGTGTAATTAACAAAATGCTGAGAACTAGAATTCAACATTTTTGCCTATTATGAACAACAAGAACAACAACAATTTTCTATTAAGAAAAATACATGCAATTTGTTTTTACATACAGTTCAATGGACTTTAAGTATTAGTTCCCCAATTTCATCTGAATGGCCAATTTGCTTTGATAGCTGTGTCTCTCTAGATGGTTACCAGTTGTCTTTTAGAATAATTACTATTTAGGTTTATAAAGCATTCATTAAATGTCTTCTTAAATTGCATAAAGATCATAATAGGCATTTAATGGATGCTTTTTAAAGTGAAGTACAAATTACTTTGGATTATAAGTAACAGTAGGTTTATAAAGCTATCATTATGTGTCTATTAAGATCATTTAACTTAAGTGTTCTATAATTAGACAAGAGCCAGGATTTTAATTGCACATTTGCAAACTGCTAGCTAGGGTTTCTAAATTGAGCCCTTATTTTGCACACTATTGAAAGGCCTTTTTGTACAGTCATGCCCTGCCAAACTGAATGAGATTATGTGATTTAATATTCTTTGATATACTGCACACATGTACACATGCAAACCCTTGAGCATGTTTTAATTTAATTATACTGACAATGCAATATATGGAGTTCTCTAGCTTGTTTGAAAGCTATTCATAGGTTTACTTCTGAATGGATATTGTTTGGCCTATAGAAATGATGTTTAATCCAGTTTTTGATCTGGGTAACACCTGAAAGTCATCATCTAATGACTGTTTGGCTCAGTTCCACTTCCTATACAGATGTCCATGTAATGATAATGCTACACTAATTACTTCTTTTATTGACAGTCTCAGCAGACATGCTAAAGACATTATCATCAAGGAGACACTAACCTACCCTCTGGTCCCAAGAGATGCCTTGCAGTCAGCAAGGATGCAGCATGTTTGCAAGCCACATAGAGATATGTGCATCTTTGCCTTGCTTTTTTTTCTCCTGCAGATTATGGAGTTAAGTCACAAAGGCTCCTCACCAGTACTAAAATTTACTGCAAGAAAAATGTTCTTGGGTATCTGTAGATATAGATTGTGTATATCTCCACTAAAGACCTGTCTCCTGGAGAACATCATAGACCATTTCGTTGGGAGATAAATCTGAGCAGAAACCATGCTGCTTTTTCAAAAGGTTTACCCTTCAGAGGGAATTGTTGGACATTTGTTCTAATTAAAATATTTTAAAATAGGTTTTACTCTAAGGTAACAGTACATTCCAGTAACATACGGATCTGACAGAATCTTACATTATAACACTGTTACATTGTGTAGAATAGTGCTTCTTAAGCTATCTGATATGATAGACCAGCAGGCGTCTTTACCCAATGTTGAGGATACAGGTACCATATTTATATCCATTTGCTACAATTGTTTTCTAGACATTTTCCTAGACATTTTCCAGGACTGGGAGCCAAGGGCTTGCAGACCTGCAGAGGTCCATGGACTGCCACTTTGAGTAGCACCAGCTAAAATACCACACCAAGGAGGAGGCCAGGCTTGTTCCTGTTCCAAA
Source organism: Gambelia wislizenii (assembly GCA_030847615.1). Lineage (NCBI taxonomy): Eukaryota > Metazoa > Chordata > Lepidosauria > Squamata > Crotaphytidae > Gambelia > Gambelia wislizenii. The sequence continues at coordinate 294,976,528 of JAUMIR010000003.1, forward strand.
TATTTGGTTGCTCTTTCTGTTAGATTATTAGAATGGGAGCAAAAAAAAAAAAGACAATAAAGTGTGTTCCCAGTTTGGTGATTCTAAGATGACTTTTTGGTGTGAGAGAACATGCCATGGAAGTCCATTAATCTCCTTGTTCTGTACTTCCTCTCTGGTGTTGTTATGTTATACCCTTTGAATTCCATGGATGCTTCAGGGGAACTTTAGATCTTCTCAAGCTCAATGAACCACACAGTTGCAAATCTATACACTTTTACTACCATTGCATATCAAATGTAGAATACTAGATTAATCTTTTTTTGACATGTATAATGCAAATTTATGGTGATGTTACAGATGTATCCTGCTGGAAAAAATATTTTAAGAGAAAATGAAGTTGAGTAATTTATTAAGGAATTTATATTATTAACATTTTATTTGATATAATATGCTCTTCATGTTTTGAATCATGAGTATGATGCTAGAATGCTTAGGCTGTATAAACATTTGTTCATCTTCCCTTTCTGCCATTCAACATTATTCTTTTGGTTCTTCTGGAGGTAATCAATGTCTGATTCTAGTATTCATTTAATCACATGACTTATTCACCATACCACATCACATACTATACATTAGGTGACACTATAATAGATTGTAAATTGGAATAGTGTTAAATGTGTAACCCCAGTTATATTGTCAGTGAACAATCTTGCTTTTATTATCACCTTCAGGACAATTGTCAAAAACAGACGTTTTGACAAGTATGCTTAGCTGTAGGAAAGAAGCAACTGCTTGTTACTACCTCAATAAAATGTGTAACTCACTTTACTGCTGTGACTCATCAATCAGAACAGGTTTCTCAGGGGGAATAAAACTCTCAACAACTTTGGATCACATATTGTATGATTTTAAAAAGAGAAAATGGAGGGTTTCTGTCCACATTATATCTGTCAATGTTAGGAATTTGGCTTGTTATTAGACTTAGACTTGAGATAAAAAGAGGCCTAATTTAGCCAGCTCTTTCTACTCCAACTAGGATCAATGCAGAGAGATATATAGTATATTATAGTGTCCTGTGTTTAGAGAATGAGAAGAAATATAAAAGTCTGAACTTGGAGACAGGAATTTGGGGTGATGGATACTGTATTGAAAGGAAGAGCTTTGTACAAGTAGTAACTACACAACTGCCAGGGGGCATCTGGATAACATCTTTCTTCTCAGAACTCATATAGTTATGTTGCCTCAGGACAAAAGCACCTACCTAGAATGGCAGATCTACTCTAGTAATTGGGACTGCAGGGCTGAGACACTATAGAGAGGAAACAGGGCTTGGAAAGTTGCTTATAAGAAGTATGACATGCTGAAAGCATCCATAACTGGAATGGCTGTGGGATACTGCTAGTCAATTATGGGTGGGTTTTCCATATTTATTCTTCTTTTCAATAACTTAGAAGAAGCTTTGCCAGGAATGAGACACTTGTCTTGAAGCAGAACTCAAAACAACTTCTTTACTCATCTCTTCTCCAAACAAGCACATAACAATACAAGATACAGGTTAGGTGTATAGTTTATAGAGACCTTATTGGTTACAACTCTATTCCCTCCAAAAGTAGATAAATTTCTATCATGCATTAATGGAGAAGGCAGTTGACTATTTTAGTGAATGACATGTAGTCTTATTAACGGCTGCCAAAGCAAACAAGTCATGATCCATTTGTCCTTGCACCAGAAGTACAATGGTTTATAGAGTTTAACAAGGAGGCAGTACAGGAAGTTCCATTTCTAGATTAACATTGTCTATATGGCCATATTACGTTCTAAACACTTAAGTCTCCAAATATAGATATCAGGGGCTGTGCCAATGAAATGCATCAATCAAACAAGTGAACATTCAGAGCCTTACTACACTCTGAAGAAAAGTGTCAAAGGAGCAGAAACATTCCATCTTTTCTGCTGCCTTACCGTATGGTGGCAGTGTTCTTTCAGCATTTCTTTGTTCTGGTCCCATGGAGGACCAAGGTAAAACTGTGTCTTTTTTTCAAATGGATTTTTCTGGTTAGCAAAAAGAGTTAGTTTTACCTCAATCCCCCATGGGACCAGAACAAAAGAATGCTGACGTCATGAGATAAGGCAGCAGAAAAAAATGGAACGTTCCTGCTGCTTTGCTGCTTTTCTTCAGAGTGTGGTAAGGCTCTTAGCAATTAAGTCCTAGGACCTTTGCATAATGCTTTCTTTCTCAAGTTAGTCAATCAGGGGACCATTCATAAAGTGTGGCAAACACTGAAGGCCTTATCAACACTTTACTTCTTCTCTAAGTCTTAACAACCCTTCCCACCCAACACACATGCAAATAATACTTTGTGATGCTTTGTTGGCATAAAAACAAGTGTTCTAAATCAATGATTTCTTGGTGCAGCATACCATTGTAGAAGATCTCAGGTTTAATTCTCTGCAGGTAGGAGTGGGAGTGTGTGGAATCCTGCCTAAAACCCTGGAGTGTCACTGTCAGACAGTTTTAACAATTCTGAGTTAGATTAACCAAAGATTCAGGGTATCCTGCCATTCATTATTCAATATTCAATATTCAATCACTCAATATTCCTGTGATTGTGCTAGTGAGTGCACCATATAAAGAATACACACGCACTCACACTTTCATGCACAACTAATTTAGGTATATTAACCAACATCATATTTCGTTGTGGTTTAACTGAGGATGATGCTTCGTCAGCAAGACTTCTATGTCCTTATTGTTAGAATATAGAGAAATCCAGTATGAATGATCACAATACTTTTGTTTCTTCCACAAGTTCTTTTAATGCAAAGGACTAAATCCAGTTGTTAGGTCCCACTCCAATATGCCCATTGAATCAGTGGGATTCACATAATGTCGGCTGAGGCTGAATCCACACTACACCAACAATAGATTATTTGCAATGGTTTCTGCCTATGGAATCCTGGGATTTGTAGTGTGGTGAGGCACCAACAAACTTTGACAGAGAAGGCCTTGTAAAACTACAAAACTCAGGATTCAATAAGAAGGAACCATGACAAATAACCTAGTTTCAAACTGGATTATTTGTATAATGTGGATTCAGCTTTAGTATTCAGTTATTAATTCAATGGGTCTACTTTCCTGGAATAGATTTAAGCCAAAATATAACCCCAGTTCCAGGAATCTCATATTGATTAAACTGAACACTCTAGTGTTCTGTTAAGACTAGTAATATTCTTACCAACATGTATTGTCACAGCTGCCTAGACAACAATGTGTCTTCAAGATGTGTGTTTTTTTTTTTACAAAAACTTGAATTTCTTTTCATTCTCCTACATAAAATACACACAGACATATACTGAACAGATGAGAACTGTGAAGGCACTAGAGGACAATGTCTTCAAATATTGTTGAAGAACTGTAGTGTATCAAGATTGATTCTTCTTTCAGGATTATTAAGACTGAAATGTTCATGAACTGTATAATTCAAGAGTTCAGTACTCTTCTTGAATGCTGTTAAACTGAGAAACTGAGTTTACTTTCTTTTTCCACAGCTAGTCACGGATATCAGCAACAGGTTGGAAGACAACAATTAATACTAGATAGAGATAGATGAATTAGTCAGTTTCAGTTTTTCCTAGATTTGTTTTTGGGAGGATTGGTTCCCCCTCTCCAAGTTCTTTTAGTCAAATTATTATGAAACTTTTGAATTTTTGAAAATTCAATATTCTTTTGCAATCACAAATGGAAGTAAATAGGTGTGACATTGAGTTTAACAATAACAACATTTTATTAAAATATAACACAGAATATGATGTATAAGAATATCTACCCTTTCAGTTCTTGAGACTAAGTGAGTTCTGAGGAGAAAAAATAATCTGCTCAGAAAGTAGAAGGAGGAAAACATTTCTGTTCCTGCCCTTTATATCACACCCTTCTAGTTTAAAGGGTGATCTCATCCTCAGGCTTTCCAGCCTTTACCTTTGCAGCCACAAATGGATGTTTCAGGTAGACTACAAAGCACCATTCATATTTGGGACATGGGTCCCACAGCTGTCAAGCCCAGTTCTCCTTTATCGTCTATCAGGATATTGAGAAGCTGGAACATGTCCAGAGGAGGTCAACCAAAATGGTAAAAGGTCTGGAAGCCATACCCTATGAGGAGAGGCTTAGGGAGATGGGTATGCTTAGTCTGGAGAAGAGAAGGTTAAGAAATATTTGAAGGGATGTCATATTGAGAATGGAGCAAGCTGACTAGGACACAGAGCAATGGGTTCAAACTACAGGAAAAGAGATTCCACCTAAACATTAGGAAGAACTTACTGACAGTAAGAGCTGTTTGGAAGTGGAATACACTGCCTCAGAGTGTGGTGAAGTCTCCTTCTTTGGAGGTTTTTAAACAGAGGCTGGATGGCTATCTATTGGGAATGATTTGATAGTGTATTTCTGCATGGCAGGGGGTTGGACTGGATGGCCCTTGTGGTCTCTTCCAATTCTATGATTCTATGGTTCTATGCATTTTTTCCTAACCTATATCCCTACCCCAGAAGAGGGACAGTGACCTTTGTTTTCTTTATCCCATCTGCAAAGGATATACTAATTTCATATTTTAAAAATATGAATTTAAATTAATCCAACAGTACATAATTCCAAATTAGAAGTGTATTATTTATAGTTATCTTTCATATTTATTTGCATTCATAATTATTTTACTTGAATTTAATTATTCATATTGCTTGACCATTAGAAATCATTGAAAGAATGTATCAAAAGTTTAGGTTGTGGAAGACATTTTAACATATCTCAAGGTAATACAAGAATTATCCAATGTCCTCCTCAAACAGAGACTGAATGAATGAACACTCCAAATTCCTGATAATTGGCCCTGTTGACAATTGCTTATGGAATAAGCCAACAGTGGAGTGGAGTGTACTGTGTTACCTTCCTATTGAGTTAAATGAAGGTGGCTAGGATTTCACAATGAATGTAGACAAATATTTAATGAAAACTTTTCACATTTTGCTCATAGATCCAAAACTCTATTTTTACACTTTTCAAATCATGACAAGTCAAATGACCAAGAGAACAATTAAATTCCCTGGGGGAAAGAAGTGTCATTTGAATGAATAATTCAGATCTATCCATATTAATAAAAAGAACTGTTCAAGGAACTATACCAGTATCTAATTGGCCAACAGAACTTTTAACCCAACTTTTAAATATCAACTTCATAGGAATTTAAAATCCATTATTTTTCCTTTGTTTCTGAAATAGCATTCTTTCTATAACTTTCATGAAATATGGTAACTATGATTTCTATAACACGCATAAACATCTTGCCAATTTGTTGCAGAATTCCAAAGTTGAGAGTGGCAAACCAACTTGGCATGTCATTGAAAACAATGTGAATTTTATTAGATGTCACCCCTTTTTAATTGTCGCTAAGATATATCCAATATCTCTAACTTCTAAAGACCTGCAAATCTATGAGGAATACCCTAAAATCCTAAACTTTTTTTTTTCATTTCAGTTGGAAATAACAGAATTGTAAATGGCAGGAAACAGGATAGGTCTCCCAGTAAGTATAATGCTTTCTGAAAAATAAATTGAAATTTGAAAGCAGAAAATGAATACATTCTGGATAATTAGATTCAAATGAAAGTTTTATGAAAGAAATACATTCTGGATAGAAGTTTAAATTTAAAAAAAAAAAGAATAATTAATGGGAGGAAAATAATTCCCACTATCTCCCCTCTAAGTTAAGACCATCCCTAGATATTTTGTTATCTGAGGCAAAGAAAAGGATAGTGTCCATTCCATTTACAAAAGCCACCTTCAACACTAGCAACAAAAAGTTTCTCCCAGTCCACCTGTGTACAGGAGGCAAACCCAGAAGGTATAGAGAAATCTACAAGGCACACATGGTTCTGTCCTTTGGTAACCTTGCCAGTCCTCTCCGACTCCCAACATCTGAGGTATCTAAGTTATCTCTCTCATTCTACTTTAATGGTTGGGATGGCCCACATGCTATCTTTACTTTCCACTACACACAGCTACTTGGCATTTATATTCAGATTTGTCATTAGTCAGCCTAAATTCTGTCCCAGACCCAACTTGCAATGTGAAAAAGATTGAAAAACTAAAATTTTGACTATAGCCCTTGGACTAAGCACCTAGTTTCTGAGCATTACTCATGGTGGCTAGTGGATTCTAAAGTCCAATTAACTTTTCCAAACTCTGAATATATGGACAAGAATATAGACTGCATTGCTGCTGTGTATTTGATTTCATGATTCATACTGATTCCCATAGATTTAAATTGGTCTGCTGTAGGTAGAATTAAACAGATTTTATCCAATATATTTAGCCCCATTAATGACAGCTTGAGGTTCCCATAGTAGTAAGTTGTAATCCTAACATTAATGGAGTTGTTCAAGGTACTGAATGTGTTTTGGATGCAGGATTCAGTGTCTTAAATAGATCCATTAAAGTTCAGACTAAAACCTGAAGCAGAACCACATGCCATGGAAGCCGCCAGCTGCAACAGTTTTTGGAACAGAATTTCTATGCTTTTCCCACTTTGCAGTCTCCTTTCTCATAGGAGCCATTTTTGGTGTGTGGTTTTCACCAATATGACTCTCAGAAACATTAAAAAAACCGATCAGAGTGTTCTTAAGTGCTGAGGTGCAATCTGCAGGTGATTCCTTTACGACTAAATCAGACTGACACAATACCAACCTCTATGGTCTGTCTAGGTAAGCTGCTGATTTCTTTCAAAACCATAAGGAAATTGATTTTGACACCAAGACCCTGTACAAGGACAAAATGATTAATAATAATAAAGAAAGTAGGACAACCTTGCTGCAGGTAGAAACTTTAACACAGCCTATTGAGATTAAATATGTGGAGCCAAATAAAAGCCTAAAGGGAGGAATCCTTTTACAGTACATGAAAGGTAAATGTTATGTTTTCAAAGTACCTTTACTCTGGTGAACTTAGTACTTACGGGGTTTTGAAATCTATGTTGTATGGTATGAAAGCTTGACAGTGTAATCACAAGAATTGTATGAATGGGACTATTATTATAATCCAAATGGGGGAAATCTGCACAAAAATTAGACCAGAAGCCTAAGCAAAGAAATACATAAGCAGGCATGAGCCCACCAAACATGGACCATTAAATCCCATTAATGTCAATGGATATATACTGGCTATATTTAAATGTTATCCTTGAAATTCATGACATGTAATATTAACATTGGCAACAGTGTCCCATAAGTTTTTTAAAACCCTTCCTAATAAAGACATTATAAAAATATTTTATAAGATACATGTCTGGGAACTGATAGCATTTTAAATATTTTAATAAGCTATACTCTAATAAAAGTTTAGGTTTTCTCTTTTTCCTCCCATCTATAGGCATAGCTTTCTCCAGTTAATGATCCATGTATTATTTTTTTTACATCTTAGCTTAATTCTAAATCCATGATCTTCAAATGATGTCTTCTTTTCATGTCATTCTTAAACAGCCCTTCATACATTACTGCTGGATGCATGGAAGTATTTTCTTCAGAGAGGAAATCAAAATGCTCCATGGGTGAGAACTAGGAAGAACAGACAATAGGTGATATTATGAAACAGCTAGAGTGATTGTATGATGCTTCACAGTCTACCATTCTGATTCACAACAAGATAGGAATATATTGCTTTGGGCTATTTATAGGGATTCATCAGCACATATTCTCTCATTATCTTTCATGCTGGTGTTCAGATTGCTATGGTTTAGCATTTTCTTTGGAATGTAAATGCCTGGAATTGCTTTAAAATGGAATGCAGATTCTTCTCCTCTCCTCCTTCTGTGAGATTCCTCATGAAAGCTTTCTTACAGTGTGTGTTGGGGGGCGGGGAGAAAGAGAGAGGGAGAACTGTCCTTGACTCCATTTCTAGCACAAGAAATCCCTCTTTACTCTGTAAGATAGCCAGGTTTTACAGCTTCAAGTGATGATGTTGAGATATTGCAGCCAAAATGAAATGAAAAGAGAGGGTGAACTCATACACATTAGATAAAATATCTTATTTGAGTAACTGGAGTATTGGAGTGTGTGTTTGTGTGAATATGGGGCTGGACTAGCACTCTCCTTACTGTCTTTCTGTGAGCAGGAAAAACCTTTTCTACTGGCAAGCCTTTGAGATTACGTATTATTTTTTTGGGGGGGGGGGACAGACTTTATATAATGCACTGGACTGATTTGTTTTCTTTTAATGGTTTGGGTTTTTAACTGCTTAATTTTATAATTTTATGCCTTTTAACTTTTGTATGCTGTACACTGGGGAAAAGGCATGATAACAACAACAACAATAACAACAATAAATAGACGCACCAAGACACTCCATCAAAAAATGGCCAACTACTGTGCAACTTTTCACAATCTGGGACATTGTCCAAAATTTCAGGTGCAAAAGCAATTATTTTTGCACAAAGGACATTATCGCATGTGACTTGTATTCCAGAATTACAGCAAGATAGTAGCAGATGTGGCCCTTACTTATCACACGTCATCATCCTATTCTGTTGCTGTCTTGCTGTTCATCTACTTCTGTAGTGCATGTTATTATTGATGGGGAAAACCTGCCAATAGTTCCCAATATCACTGCTATGGCAACATTCCCCTCTGTGATAAGATACTTCCGCGGCAGTAGCAATATGAAGGAAGTCACATGGCATGAGGGGGCCAAGTGACTTCCTCTCCTGCTCTCTTCCCCCTCCTCCTTGCTATTCTAAGCCAGCAAAAATGGCTCTTTCTCCATGCCTTCCTTCCTTCCTTCCTTCCTTCCTTCCTTCCTTCCTTCCGCCATGCTTACATACTTATGGGGAGACAATAAAATAAAAATATTTTGTATCATTTCCCTGTAATTACACAATCATGGCAAAAAGAAAAAGGAAAAATAAAGGCACACATGCACAGAGTGGTAGGGTTATAGAGCTGGTGAAATAGTATGGAAATTGCCAAGCCAGCACAATCACACAAATGAAAAGTGTGATAGTTTTGGCTACAATGTTCCCATTTGCTTCACTAATGCAATTGCTGCAAGAGAAGAGACTGGTGTAATAATGTCCAAATACACTGTTTTCTGCACAAGAATACTGTTTCTGTAAAAAATTTTGGAAGAAAAGTCCCAAGTGTGAAAAATAATGGAAAAGTATGAAAAACACCTTGGATATATCACCAAGCAAGGACAAGACTTTTGAAATTATTCATTTTTGCACAGATGAATGAAATAAGTGATGATTTGCATCCCTAACACAAGAATTTTGGAAGTGGTCGCTTACAAGGCCAAACTATTGTCCTCTAGACTAGTGATTCCTTCTTAAGGTGCCCGATGTGGGAGACCGGGAAGTCTCCCTCCCCCTGTGTGACATGGACCAGCTCTGTATTTTTGTCCTTTGACGATAATTGTTGATTCTTGAAAACTCTCCAGGCACCAGCAATTGATGGCTCATGCATTGGCACTGGTCTGTGGATCACCACCTTGAGTAGCACAACTCTAGACAATGCTATTCTAGAATAACACTCTAGACAATGCTGTTCATTGGGAACAACTCTTCAGGCACTCAGGCTTAATGAGTTCTTTCAAGAGATTGGAAGTAATTCATTACAAATGACAGCATGACTTGTGAAGTATTACTCTACCAAGTGAAACACTAATCAAGAATAGAAATGTTACTATTTCAGAGTAACATAACAACTGGTAATATTGTTGTCTAATTCACCAAACTGGCACTATTTACTCCTTATTTTAAAATCACTGCTTTTAAAGGAGGGAAGGGTCAGTTGTAGGGATTTTGGGTCAAGTTTCTATTTTGGAGTTCGTTTTTCTTTTAAACACTAATCAAGAATAACATAAAGAAACCCATTAGTCATAAGATAATGAGCAAAATCTGAGAGATTTCCTTTTAAAAATAACATTCCAAGCACTGTTTCTTTCACATGACAAGATACTAGATCTTTTTAACTTGAAATTTCAGGGACTGAACCTGAGACAATTAATATTCAGAGAATGTTCTATGAAACTTCCAAGCCCATTCTCTTACACCTTAGGCTCACAATAATCAAGGTCAGTATCTGATCTGTGGCATAGGGATAACAATACTGTCCTGCCATTATAGGATTTCTGTCCAAGTTACTGAGATAATGTAGATGAAGTACTTTGTACACTATAAAATGTTATATAAATGTATTATTATAGGTGACTATCACTATGAAATTTTAGGCTAAATGTTGCCCAGTCCTCTGTGAATCCATTCCCAGCTTGGCTGGCACCAGAAAATGAACTGCATACATAATTTATGCAGGGCATTAAATTATTTATACTGGCATAGGCACTTTGCAGAGATTTGAATGGAAGCCATTGGCTTTTAATATCATTATAGCATTTTTCACTATGATACTACATCTACCTTTTTTCCTGACAATTGTACTAGGAGTAGTTGTACTAGGTGATGGGAGCAAAAGTAGGAATTAACAAAGCTTGAAGTAACAAGTTGCACTGTAACTAGTTATTTGGAATTTTCTTATTTCAACATTTAATTAAAGAGAACAGAGTTAATTTTAAAAAAGAATGTGCAGAGTATGCAATTAGTTCCTTTTTCCTGAAATGATCACAATAATTTCCCGCATAATTCTTCTGTTGGACAAAAATGGTTTGTGTGGGAATGCAAATGGCTTGCAGAGCTTGGTGTGTTGCTGTCTTGCCCTATAAATTATTTGCCAGTGAAGTGTGGGAAGATAACAGACAAACAGAGAAAAAAAGAGGGATGAACACAATGGATCTGTGAAAGAAGGCACTTGCTTACACTTTTATTTGCAAAAATTAAAATTATTGGGAGGTTCATCTGAAGATGAATTAGAGGACTAGAAGGGAGACACTGAGAGAAACAATAAATCTGTAGCTGATAGTTCTTTTTATCTTTCAATATGTTAATCCCAGCCCCTCAGTGAGGGCAAGGGAAGACAGGGGCATAGAGAATATGGTGGGGAAAAGTTAGGAAGGGAATAAAATAAAAAGGGAGAGAGAAAGTGAAAGATGGCTCCACATTTAACAGATGCTGGGGAAAAGATACATGTAGAGGCAGCCAGAGATTCCATTACTCTGAGATGACAAATCCACATATAATTTTGCAAGAGCTGCTCACAGTTTTATAGGAGCAATTGAAGGTGTTGAAACATATAGGTTCAGCACCTTGGATAATTCCTCTAAAACTGAGATTAGCTCCTGTAAAACACAGTGTGAATTCACCATCCTGAAGTAACAGCACTGCTGGCCGCCTCTGTAAACAAAGGCACATACGTGAGAGCATGAAGACAAGGAGTGTTTTGGCACTGTTTGCGTTCTTCACAACATATGTTTCTCCATGGAAAATTTAAGAAAACAGCAGCATTGCGGGCAGGGTAACAGTAAGGAAGTCAAGAGGGACTGTATACTTGGATGTGTTATAACATAATGAGGAGAGACTTAGGAAGCTGGGTATGTTTAGCCTGGAAAAAAGACAGTTAAGAGGCAATATGATAGCCCTGTTTAAGTATTTGAAGGGATGTCACGCTGAGGATGGAGCAGGCTTGTTTTCTGCTGCTCCAGAGACTGGAACACGGAGCAATGGATGCAAGCTCCAGGAACAGAGATTCCACCTCAACATTAGGAGGAACTTTTTGACAGTAAGAGCTGTTCGGCAGTGGAACGCACTCCCTCAGAGTGTGGTGGGGTCTCCTTCCTTGGATGTCTTTAAACAGAGGCTGGATTGTCATCTGTCAGGGATGCTTTGATCAAGATTTCCTGTGTGGCAGGAGGTTGGACTGGATGGTCCTTGTGGTCTCTTCCGACTCTACAATTCTATGATTCTATGATTCTAATGCATTTTCGTGGTATTGATTGCAAAATTTGCAAAATTTGATGGTATCTAGACAGGGAGACTGTGCCTGCTAAGGTAGTGACAATGGAAATGCAATAATGTGCAATGTAATGAACCACTTTTGCAACTGGAGTTATGATAATGGATACCTGGTCTCAAACAGCAACCAATAATGCAAGACATTTACAGTTGTCCCTCCATATCCACGGATTTGTTCTCCATGGATTTAAATATTCACGGCTTGAAAATATTCTTTAAAAATAATAATCCAAAAAGCAAACCTTGATTTTGCCATCTTATATAAGGGACTCCATTTTGCTATGCCGTTGCATATAATGGGACTTGAGTATTCATGGATTTTGGTATCCACGGGGGGTCCTGGGACCAAACTCCAGTGAATATGAAGGGACAACTGTATTTTTTTCCCTATTTTTAAAAAGTAATATGCTAAGACCTATATGCCAATATGCAATGAGAATGTCAATCAGTGCTGATGAAATTGGCAACAGATGTTGTGGAAAGAATAGATTGCCATCACTGAGGTTCACTGTATGAGGTTACACTGTTTGAATGAAATAGAGCAGAACTGAACTAGACACAACCTGTCCACCTCCATGATCAAGCCCTCCACTTCATGATACCTTGTCTCCCAACACATTCACTCCATGTTAAAAACAGAAAGGCTCAGCACTGAGAAAGGGTAATTGGTAAGAGACATCAAGTGATAGACTACATTCTAGGGATCAAAAGAATATCCAAAGGCACAGGGAGGGAAGCAAAAAAAAAAAAAAAAAAAGCTGCTTCTTGGGTGTCAGAAAACCTGACCAGCTGAATCCTTTTTGTTTTGTTTTGTTTTGTTTTTGTTTTTGTTTTCTCAAAATCTTCAAATAGACTTGGAGGACTACTCCCATTCCCCAACTCCAAAGCTGAGGCTTGTTTCTGGTGATGTTCCAAAAGCCAAGATATAATGATGACTTCATCCTTGAGATGTCTGGGTGACTTCTGGATAGCCCCAAAGCAGGCTTGCATCATTATGCACCAGCTGTCAGTGCACAGGCAGTAACATACCTGGCTTCTCCCTGCCTTCCACTCGTCCACTACATGGTGATGTGTGAGAAGGGACAGCGAAAAGGTTTGTCAGGAGGGAGATTTTCTTTTCCTTCTTAGAATGTATTTCAAAAACTGCAGTTTTCAGAGATGTTCCCCCAGCAGGAAGAAAACTGATGACATTACACATTCTCCCCTACAGGAACAAATAAGCATACCCCTACTATATACATGAGAGACTTCATAGGTCTGAACTCTGGCAAAACACAGAAAAACATGTGCATGGATTCTTGTGTTACTTCTGTGAGAATCAATCAGATCTGAAACTACTTTTTCCTTGGGCGCAACCAGCATGCTGTTATGCTTTTATAGGTAATGATTGTACCACTTATACATATTTTTGTCATCGTCCTTCCCTTCGTTCTGCCATGTGCAGTTAGGATAGCTTTTACACTATCATTTTCCTCTGGAGGAAAAAGCCCTGGTGATTCATGGGTTCCTATGGGATGCTTTACATTAGATGCATCATTAGATGTACTTTGAACTTTCCAGATCATTATCAAAGGAGAGCAGAGTAAAAGGCACACACATTACATTTCATCTTATTTTATTTGCCCTTTACCTCTAAAGATTTCATGCTTTTCAGTACAGAATGGAACGAAATCATTAATGTGTAAAATTGCTATCCAAACTACATCTGTGTTTTTTCTCTCTCCTGGGTTGCTTTTTTTATATTTCTGTTTCTTGCTCGTTTGTATTGAGAACCCATATTTTTCCCATTTGCACTGCACTGAAATGATACCGTGCTATTTTGGAAAATACTGCGGGGGGGGAATCTTCTCTAAGTGTCCAGTTTTTGGTTTGTTTGTTTTTCTCCTGTAAAGAGAATCTAGTTTTTCACAAGGCCTCAAAAATGCGCTAGTATTTTTAATAGGTGTTCCATTGCAGGAGGGGGGCAGAAGGAATACTGTTGCTTTGTGGCTAGTGTATTAGAACTAATGCACAGGTACAAATCTTCCCCTGATATTTTGTTTAGGCTTGAGGAACTAGGGAATGGAAGAAAAAATAATTCAGTTTATTTTATTTTTTAATAAGATTTTACCATTATTTGTCAATTTCATCCTACTCAGGTTGGAAAAAAATGTGGGAAAAATTTAACTTCACATTTGTTCTACACAATAATAATGTCATACATAATAAGACAGTGCATGCATAATAATTTTGATAGGGCTAGGGCTGTGATAGATTAACTCTTAAAGTCTGGCAAGGAATCCCTATGTGCTCTGTCCTGCTAGCATTTGAATTAGAGTTGCCACCTCTTTTTTCTAAAAGACTTCTCATCTTTAACATCTATGCAGCAAGGAGATCAATGTCCACTCCATTCTGGAAATAGCTACACAGTACCTATTCAGTGTTACTAGACCACTAGACCAGTGGGAAAAACTGTTTATTTTTTAAATATTTGTCACATTCCACAAATTCAAAAATAACTTCACATATGAGATGGAACAGACTTGTTGTTTCAAAAATTCCAATGGCGGTGAACTCTTTTCCCATTCCCTATTGTAAACCCTTGACACAGCATCTCATAGAAACCAGCTATAGACAAATCATTGTAAACCAGACAGAGTAACAATTGGCAGACTTCACAGTATTTGAACTTTGGGCAATATACACAAGCTACTTGTAATGTTACATTTGATGTCCCCAGGATGGCCTGATAAGCTGAAACTTCCTCAGTATGAGGCAGTAATGGTGGTAGCTTATAGTATCTCAATTATCTTGAATCAAACTCGGGTTTTAGTGTGAGCTTGAAATGGGGTACCCAAGGTGCCTGGTCCTATTACCCAAATAATTTCAACACCTTGGATAGTTCTTTTAATTAGAATAAAATCCAAAATGGATTCACTATCCCCATGAAATGGGAGCCACCAGGCTTTACTGATGGGGGCTAAATATATGAGACTAAACTGAGTTAGTTCTACCTAGAGTAGACCAATTGACATTTATGAGAATTAGGTTAGTTGTTTCCAATACGTTCCATTCATTATAATGAGGGTACTTTAGGGAGTCCTGACATAGAGACCAACCCACAGAATGTACACACACATGCCCTTTTGACAAAATATTTCAGTTTGATTTCTAACTCACAATATCAAACAAACTCTTGAATGAAAAATATTTGTGTGTATATCTCCTGAGTCTTTTAACATTCAGTTTGATTAGATTTATTTTTTCATGGTGGAAATAAAATCCTCCTTTATGTTCTTACTTCTAGAACACTCAACATAGGCTTCTTAGAAATAAATTGAAGCATTCAAAAATATCTCCAGATCCATATGTTTGTCTAACCACAGCTTCATTAAAAGCATGTGGCTATAACAAATGTGGAAGAAATTGTTTACTATTCATAGAATGCTCTTCAAATTAAGTAGTTCATTTACTGTTTTTTGCAGTTAACTGTAATTTTGTTGTTACAAGGTTAAAAATCCAGGATGTAAAGAAGTGATAAACATGCTGGCATGGGATTATTCCCCCACCCCCAGAAATATATTTCTTCACTATACATCTACATGTTTAGGCAACAGATGGTATCTAATCAGTTAAAGTATAATTGCAATCAAGAATGAGTGATGATCAAGTTTAAAATTAAATTATCCTCACAGAAGTATCTTGATGTCTTGTTTTTTTCTGGGAACAGTATTTCTGGCTTGTTAAAGTCCTAAGATTAATCAATGAAGTAGAAAATGTTCATTTCTGAAATATAATATGAGATTGTTTGAAAGTTCCGTCTTCCAAAGCTGTGGAGAAAAGAAGCTTTGCATATTGACAGCAGAAATAGCATTTAATAAAATAATAGCTGGGATTGCAAAATTATATCCAGAATTGGTCTGGGACACCCTCAACACAAGAATTACAGGGAATGGCTGCCAAATTCAACACTGAAAATAGGTGTAGAGCAATTAGGTAACAAAGTAAATAAGAAACTGACAGAGTTCATAGTCCTACAAGACTATTGTTGAACTAAAGTTTAAAAAATTCAGCCATCCAAATTGCCATGGGCCTGCAGTATGCCAATATCTCAATATGGCAAACTTAGATCAATCTTTCCTGTTTCCCGTGTTTCTTCTCTATCTTCTGCTTGTTTATTTTCTAGCTGTTCTATACATGGCTACCTCTTTCTAAAGCAGCTTTAATCAATTATTATTATTATTATTATTATTATTAATATTATCATCATCATCATCATCAAAACCATCTGTGGTCTACAGGTATATTTTGTGCCAGCACAAAATATATACCTTCACTAGCAAAGAAAAAGTAGAAGGCAGACTTGTGAGGTTCCTTTCTTTCTATAGTACCTCTAAGCAGATCCATGTGATGACTTCCTTTTCAGGTCCTTTTTAGGTCCTAGGACCCAGGGGACAGGGAAGGAATCTGCCCTTAAGGTGGACTTGAAGGTTTTGCTTACACTTTAAGTCCTGGGACTTGGTGGAGGTGCCTTGGGTCTGCTTTCCAGCAGATGGCCAGCTGTAGAGCAACCTAATTATGGGATTGCCCTTGAGGTTCAGGGGCTTCACCCTAGGGAAGACTGATGAGGTAGTCAAGGATGACCTCTAAACTCAGTTGATCCTGCACTAGGTTGCTCCTCCACCTCTTGCTCCTTTCTGGGTTCAATTCAATTTAAATAGGTTCTAGGTCAAATAAAGTGGCCTTCATTTAAACCAACTCTCAGTGTCTAGTCTCATTATTCCATGGTTGGTTAGAAACACAATCATGGACCCATGTGGCAAATGGTGGTGCCCAGAAGGGGTCATCTTCAATGACCTCCATGTTGCCCAGAGGGTTGTACATTAGATGCAAAGCACCATCACACTGTGCATGGGGGAGCTTTTATTGGATTGAGCTTGGCGCTCAGGTGTTTCACCCAAGGGAAGGCTGAAGAGTTAGTCAAGGGTGACCCCTGGCCTCAGCTGACCCGCATCAGGTTGCTCCCTGCTCTTGCTCCCTTCTAGCTTCAACACAGTTTAAATAGGCTCTAATTCAAATAATGTGGTCCTTATTTAAACCAGCTATCTGTGTCTGGTCTTGGTATCCCATCGTTGGTCAGCAGAGGGAAAGAATAAAGAGAAAGAGAGACATTTTCCCCCCCTGTAGATCAGGGCTGGGGAACCTTAGGTCCTCCAGATGTTTTGAACTACTCCACTTGTAATCCCCTGCAAACAGGTATGCTGGCTGAGGCTTCTAGGAGCTGGATCCAAAACATCTTGAACTCTACATCTTGTTGTCTCCCTATGGCAAAGATCCGTGATGTGACGGAGAGGCTGACAAGACTGGTTAAGCCTACGGATCATTACCCCTTCCTTTTGGTCCATGTGGGAACAAATGATATTGCAAGGCACAGCTTCCCGAAAATCAGAAGAAATTATGAGGCTCTGGGGAGGAAGCTTAAAGAAATGGATGCACAGGTTGTCATCTCGTCAGTTCTGCCAGTTGAAGGGCATGGTCCAGGAAGGGAGAGGAAAATAGCTGACGTAAACAACTGGCTCCGTACATGGTGTTGCCGAGAACAATTTGGATTCTTGGATCATGGGCTATGCTTCCATGAGGGGGGACTTCTGGCAAGAGATGGGGTGCATCTCACGACAGTTGACAGAAACATTTTTGCCTACAGTCTCAAGAATTTGATCAGGAGGGCTTTAAACTTAGTCATATGGGGGAGGGAGACAGTATTCTGGAAGGCAAAAGGGCTGGAGAAAATAGTCAAACTATCATAGAGGGAACAAGGCAAACAGTGCAAGGACCCAACAGTGTGAGGCAAAAAAACTTACACAGGCTGCTTTGCAAGGGAACACATGGTCTTAGAAGCCTCTACACTAATGCACAGAGCATGGGAAATAAGCAACATGAACTTGAACTCCTAGCACTACAAAACAAATATGATATAATAGGCATTACTGAAGCCTGGTAGGATGAGTTATATGATTGGAATGTAGGAATAAAGGTGTATAACCTTTATAAGAGAAACAGGCCAAACAGGAAAGGAGGAGGAATATCATTCTATGTCAGGGATATTTATACCAGTGAAGAGATCCATGACATCAATACTGGAAGCCAGGTGGAGAGCATCTGGATAAAAATTAAAGGGGAGGGAAACAACAGGGATGTTATTGTGGGATTCTACTACAGACCACCAAGTCAGATGGAGGAATTGGATGATGCCTTTCTAGAACAGATGACCACACACACGCAGAAAGAAGAGACGTAGTAGTGATGGGTGACTTCAGCTATCCTGATATTTGCTGGAAATCTAACTCGACCAAAGCTTCAAGGTCTAGCAAATTCCTTACTTGCCTGGAAGACAATTTCATGGTCCAAAAGGTGGAAGAGGCAACAAGGGGGTCAGCTATTTTAGATCTGATCCTAACCAACAGGGATGACCTGGTTAATGGGGTGCAAGTGGTAGGATCCTTAGGTGAGAGTGATCATGTTCTCCTGGAGTTTGTTATACAGTGGAAAGGAGAAGCCAGGCATAGTCAGACACGCATTTTTGACTTTAGGAGAGCTAATTTCAATAAACTCAGGGAAATACTGGGGGTGATCCCATGGTCAAGAATACTAAAAGAGAAGAGACCTCAAGATGGATGGGACTTTCTCAAAAGGGAGATACTGAAGGCACAATTTCAAGCAGTACCATTGAGGTAGAAAAATTGGAGGTGACTCAAGAAACCAGGATGGATGACTAAAGAAATTTCAACAGAGCTAAGTTTTAAACGGAACATGTATAGGAAATGGAAAAGGGGGGAAATCACCAAAGAAGAATTCAAACAGATAGCGAACACGTGTAGGAGTAAAGTCAGATAAGCTAAATTGCAGAATGAGCTCAGGCTTGCTAGAGAGGTTAAGAACAATAAAAAGGGGGTTTTTGGGGTATGTCCGCAGCAGAAGGAGGAAGAAGGAAATGGTAGAGCCACTGCGTGGAGAAGATGGCAAAATGCTAACAGGGGACAGAGAAAAGGCAGAATTACTCAACACCTTATTTGCCTCAGTGTTTTCAGAAAAAAAAAAGGGTGACCAACCTGAGGATAAAGGAACAGAAGACACAATAGGGGAAATCCAGCTCAGAATAAGCAAAGAGGTAGTACAGGAATACCTTCTTAATCTAAATGAATTTAAATCTCCAGGATGAGGTGAACTACATCCAAGGGTATTAAAAGAGCTGGCAAATGTGATCTCAGAGCCATTGGCAATAATCTTTGAGAACTCTTGGAGAACAGGAGAAGTCCCCGCAGACTGGAGGAGGGCAAACGTTGTCCCCATCTTCAAAAAGAGAAAAATAGAGGATCCCAACAATTATCGTCCAGTTAGTCTGACATCAATACCAGGGAAGATTCTAGAGCAGATCATTAAACAGAGAGTCTGTGAACATTTATAAGGCAATGCCATAATCACAAAAAGTCAACATGGGTTTCAGAGAAACAAGTCATGCCAGACTAATCTGATCTCTTTTTATATATATATAAAATTACCAGCTTGGTAGATGAAGGGAACACTGTGGATATCACATACCTTGATTTCAGTAAGGCCTTTGACAAGGTTCCCCATGACATTCTTGCAAACAATCTTGTAAAATGTGTGCTTGTCAAGTTAACTGTTAAATAGATTTGTAATTGGTTGACCGGCCAAATCCAAAGGGTGCTCAGCAGTGGCTCCTCTTTGTCTTGGAAAGATGTGACCAGTGGGGTGCCACAGGGTTCTGTCCTGGGCCCAGTGCTATTCAACATCTTTATCAATGACTTGGATGAGGAAATTAGGGGCATACTTAACAAATTTGCAGATGACACCAAATTAGGAGGAGTAGCTAATACACTAGAGGACAGGATCAAAATTCAAAATGACCTGGATAGGCTGGAGAGCTGTGTGATTCATTACACCAGCAAAGCAGTATTGTTCCTACTCATAGCATTATTTTTGAAGTGTAACTTCATTATACACTCATTACCTCCCAAAAACAACTAGTTACAAGTAACTGATATAACTAATCTATCATTTTATTTTTCTCTTATCTTATGGAAAGCCCCCTGTTCTCCATGCAGTGCCCACTCCTGCCTTAGACTTCATATTTCCCTACATTTGTGGACATCTTGTGATAGCCGTGATTCACGCCTTTCACAAGATCCCTCTGATGAAATCTCACACCAAATCTCATGCTGGCATGGCCTTTTGTGCAACCTCAGCAGGCTTCCTGGTTTTTTGTTTGTTTGGTTGGTTGGTTTTTTCCTGTTTAAAGCTGGACATTGGTTTGCACTTTCTGCTGTGGATACCTATTAGGATTGCCAGCACAACCTGCTTGAGTACATTTCTTATGTGGTGTCTGATTTGTTGCTGTTCCCTGCCTCAATCCACAGGGAGAGATGTGTAAGTAATACATTTCTGGCTTCTTAAATATGGGTCCTCCTCCTCCTTCTTCTTGTTTGCTTTTGTTTTTTGAAATGTTGCATTTATTTATTTATTTGCAATTTCCTCTCTCTTCTTTGGGCCATGGACCACTCCTGACCTGGATGGTCTAATATTGGCTTTGGGCTTAGCCTTATTAGAGGTAGGTATCAGGGCTGCCTCCTGAATTGCCTACTCTGGGGTGATGGGTTTTGATTTTGATGGACTTCCAAATTTAGCAGAGTCACTCCTAAGAGCATCCCTTCCACTGATAAAAATCTTCAGTTTACTACATAATCACCCAGCAATAGGCACCCAACAAATTTCAAGAGGACACCATTCCACATGACAGGAGTCATAACAAAGAAGGTTTCCTCCACATTACAGCCAAATGATTCTTGCTTGACTGAAGCCTTGTCCAGACTGGCAAGTCTGGATCATTATACTCTGGACTGGACCACCTTTGTTGAGGCCAGAAACAGGCAGCCAGACCAGCAGGCAGACAGATCAACAAGGCAGGGGATGCTCTCCCCGCTCCTCAGCAGAAGTGACCATGCTGGGTGGACTTTACACAACTGCTTGGCCAGTGAGCATAGGGAAAGGGATGGCTCTCCTCCTCATAAGCAGCAGCTCCATGGAAATCCTTCCTGGCATGCCACTGCTTCTGCTGAGGACAGAACAGGGTGGGGTGCCCATGTGATCAATGAGAAGGGGGTAGAGCAAACTTCCCCTTGTTGATCACATGTCAAGGCACCCATTTCTGGCCTCAGAGCTCCTGCTGTGAGGAGCCAGAGGTAGCAGCATAAAAGGCAGGCCATACCATTCCCTGTGTTGTTCAGTGCGGGGAAGGGGGATGGCACTGCTCTTGCCATCTGGACAACTGTATCAGCCAAATCAGACCCAATCCAGCTGTCCACATGCCAACAGAACCCGAAGCCATTCTGGGGTTTCTGGAACAGATTAGACTTTCCCCCAGATTTTCTTAGTGCAGGGTAAAGTGGGGTTAATGGCTAAACATTGCATTGCTTCCCTGGAAGTAGCTGTACATCATGAGGAGTGCCAGTACTAAATTTGAGGTGAGTATGGTGGTTTTGGCACATCTGTAACCAGGCTGAGATAGTGTGTCTGAAATACATATAGATAGGGATGTAGTCTTGAAGAGAAACGACAACGCAGAAAGAATCACAACCCAAAAACATCACCCAAGGAGACCTTCTGCTGTGCTTTCTGCAACCGGACTTGTTTATCTCGGATTGGCCTTTTTAGTCATCAGCGCGCTTGCAGAAAGCACGGGATGAGTCCTTCCTGAATCTTCGTTTGCAAAGAAAAGCCAGAGAGAGAGAGAGAGAGGGTGACCATTTGTGAAGGAAATGCCAATATGCTTTTCATAAAATTGTAAACATGTGCTTTTTAAGTGTTTAGTATACATTGTTGTGTGCCTTCAAGTCATTTCTGACTCTAAGGAAAACCTATCAAGGGTTGTTCTTGGCAAAAATTGTTCAGAGGGGAACTGCCTTTCTCTTTCTCTGAGGCTGAAACAATGTGACTTGCCTAAAGTCATCCAGTGGGTTTCTATGGCTGAGCAGAGATGAACCCTGTGTCTCTCAGTGTCCTAGTCCAACACTGTGTCTCTCAGTGTCCTAGTCCAACTCTCAAACCATTGCACCAAATCAAGCAGACTCCTGAATATTGACATAATTATGTGCATTCTTTATTAAAAGATACTTTCTGTAATAGTATCATGTACAACGTTGTTTGCAGCTTGTAACTATTATTGTATTACTTTAACTGTCATGTTTGACTTACTTATCTTACAACATAAATTATATCTCAGTTTTGCTCTCCAGCTGCAGGTGTCTAAAGCGGCTAATGTTATAAAAACAAGATAACATAAAAACTCTTTAAAAATCTTAATTCCTACTCCCTGATTTTGTTCAATTTAAGCAAAAGTTCTATATTTCTTTTTTGTTACCTTTGTCAGCATTAATATATGGAATAGTACACAGATGTTCACAAATAAGACATTTGTTTTTGCTTAGAGTGACAGAGACCTGCATGAATATTCTCCAAGTTCTTAGAAAAACTTGCTTGATTGTGATTGAACAGTGTTAATTGTTCTCTAAATGTTCACATTGAAGCTGGAAGGTAACAATTCTCTGAATTCTCTTCTTCATTAGAACTCATATCTGCTGCACTACACTTTTTGCAAAGGCCACTCTCAAACTTACTTTTTGTCAGCAAGCAATGGCTGGTGGAATTTAGATTTTTTTTTTACTTTTAAAATGTACCCTTTCCGTAACTATGTCTGTTGATTTGTATCTTCCTAAGGGATCACAGTGAAATGCCACTGTAGACATTTTCCCTGCAGTTGCTTTGCAGTAATTTATGTGATTTATCTTGCACAATTTAGCAATAATCATTAAAGTTCATTAGATTAGAGGGAGAACCACTGTCACACTGACATCTGGATGCATGGGCTAATTTCACTGGTGATGCTTATAGTTTTAATTATGCAAACCTCCCCACTCCTTTACATTCCACACTTCTAATGAACTGCTCAGTAGAGCTTGAAAACTCAACAATTTTATATTACACGTTTTTCATAGTAAAAACCACTAAGCTATATAATGGATTTTATGCATATATTTGTGTGAAAGAGAGAGAGAGAGAGAGTACACAGACACATTCACATACTGCAGGCTGTTAACAGTCTGAACTGGTCCCAGTTCACCACTTCAGACCATAGCAACAGGAGTTCCATTGTACAGCTACAAAGCAGGGCTGTGCAGGGGTCCTACAGGAATATGGATGCAATAATTAAATTATAGAACTGTTCTTTTGGATCAGACCAAGTATCCATTTAATATGGAATCCTATTTCCATACTTGCTGATCACGCTATTAATAAGTGTGATCCTGTGACCAAAGACGTTGAAATAAGCATGACCCTATTGTCAAAGACAACACTAATCCTTATGGATACCACTTTTTAAATAGTAATGTAAATTAGGAAAGGGAGAAATTGCTAACTTATCATCATTATAATAGATTTTGGCTCTTTCCCACAAAACATGTTTTCTAAAACTTTGTAACCACTTTGTTTCATTCTGAATCAGAGTTTGAACAAGTCGCTGCTCTTGAACGAATGCAAAGCATTGTTTCATCATTTTCAATTAAAGATGCATGAACAGTAGTCCTCTGAGCCCAAAATGTAGAGGCAGATCTATACCCTCTCTAATTGCTAGGTAACACATACACCCCCATGCACGCAAACTTAAACACACACACACACACACACACACACACTTATCTTTTCCTTATTGTCTCTAGTCAATGAGTAATAGTAATTTCAGATCATTTTCCATAGAATTTACAAATGAGATATAACTGTAATCTATGGCTGCAGTTGTATATTATGTTCAGTCCTCCAGCAATTAGATGGTCTTTTGGGGTTCCAGGCAACTTGCCAGTATAGCTTTTAGATTATTACTTGCACTACTCTGTGTAAGAGAAGTTATGCTTCCAAGGTCCAAATAACTTTAAAGTTAATCTCAGTATTGCGTAAGACTCTGTACGAGGTGTGGCAGTCTGTGTACAAAACAATATGTTATTTCATTCTGTTTTACAGTGCAATCAATGAAGCTTTTCAAGTTTTATCATGGATTCACAATTCTCTCCTAAGTTGTTGTGGTTTATCCAATATCTGGTAAGTGAAGCAGTAATGCTGAGGTAATGTCCATTCTTGAAAGATGATTCCCACTGAGTTGAAATCCAGGTTTCTTCATGGAGGGTGAACTTATAAACT
Source organism: Gambelia wislizenii (assembly GCA_030847615.1). Lineage (NCBI taxonomy): Eukaryota > Metazoa > Chordata > Lepidosauria > Squamata > Crotaphytidae > Gambelia > Gambelia wislizenii. Next base: position 295,000,701 of record JAUMIR010000003.1, read on the forward strand.
AGATTCATAAAACACTTTTTTTGGCAGGGGGACTAAACAATAACAAAATAAAGATTGCAAATAGTCAAACAAGATCCTACAACTAATGTGCACAGGAACACACTTGTATATTGTGTTATAAATAACTACCAAAACAGTCAAGCTGCTTATTGATACCATAGAAGCCAGCAGAGAAGCAGTACATACTATTATTGTAATTGCTCATGTTTAAGATCTTTGAGTTCATTCATTTTTTTAGTTACTTCTACATCAAATTCCTCTAGTTTACTGTTTAATATGCTAGAGTTCATCATCTTATTGAATTCCTGTTTATGATGTTCTATTTTTTCAGTCAAAACCTTACATTCCTGTTGACTGGTTTCTATCAAAAGGACCATGAGATCTAGAGAGCATTTGTTAAGTATTGCTTCCCACTTATGGGTGAACTCCTGATTTTCTAGAAACATACCAGGAGGCTTTATAATTCTTAAGCCTCTTGGGATCATCTGTGCTTTGCAATATTCCCCCAATGCTCCCATGTGTGTTTCTAGTCTCATTTTTTTCAGAGACAATTCCAAAAGTATGTTACAATCTATTACTTCATGTTTAGTATTACTAGATTTGTCAAAAAAAGAGTCTGTTTGTAAAAGGTTTTGTATATAATCTGTGGAGTAACTGAATGTCTCCATCTTGTTCATTCTGACCACACCCTATATACAGCAATACAACAAAAGTCCCTACAGACAGACAACCCAAAACATATAACCAAAAGCCAAACTGAAGGGTTCTGCCAAAAAAATCACTAGGATGAACTAATCCCACTCCCAATCATAAAAAAACAACAATATAAAGAAATGAAAGAATAACTATACCCTGGAGCAGGGAATCCAATACAATTAAAGTTTCTAAAAGGGTAACAATACCCCACTGAGAAGTGTGCAAATGCTAAAATTAATAGTGAAAAATAAAAGCTCAAGGCCAGACACGTTTCGACCACAGTCTTCGTCAGTGGCCTACAAGCATTCAAAATGTATAATAACTCAACAGCTCACACAATGTGACTCTGCTCAATTCCAAAGCAACAATTGGCGAGCAGACATCAGAGTCCTCCCCATGCCAGCGGTTACTGTTTCTATCATCTTAACAGGGAGTATTGAAGTAGAGGCAACTGCTGGGTGTTTTGGGGGCTGCCTTGTCTCCCACACAGGGGCCACTCTCTCCCTGTTGGAGGGGGGTGATTGTGCGGGATGGGGTTCCTTGTGCTTTGATTGATTACTTGTGGCACCATTTACTTGGTGGCATACTCACCCTTTCCATTGTGGGTTTTGTAGTTTATTGCCTTAATCCTTGTTCAGTTTTGTTTCCTTGCCTTACACTTGCCTGGTAGTTCCCTACTTGGTATTTTGGTGGGCCTCCAGGGGGCTAGTTTCAACGGCTGTTGGGTTCCCTTGGCGGGCCACCAGGGGACAGTTTCTTCTATACTGCTGCTTGCAGTTTCATGCCTTTATTATTGTTGCTGCAGGTTCTTAGGCAGGCCACCAGGGGGAGTTGATTGCATACTGTTGCTGCCTTATATCATAGTTGCCTGCAGTTTTTAGGGGTCCCCTCAATCTTTTGTTTAAGCCAGGGGCCATTTTGAAGACTTCAGTTATAAGGCGGACATTTTACAGTGCTTCACCATCCAGGGAAGGGCATCTGTAGTTTGATTGCCCTTACTTGTATAATAGTAATAATAATAATAATGCAGTTTGATTAGCCCTTACTTGTATAATAATAATAATAATAATAATAACAACAACAACAACCTAGCAGCAACAGCACTTTGGTTCAATTTTATTTGCAATAAAACAGCATCAATTTGTGACGTTTGTTTGTTCTGTGTCACTGTGGTTGACCATGGCTTCAAAAAAAAGGCAAGGGGGGTCAAAAAGGTAAAGGGCGAGCGGTTAAGCAGCAGCCGCCAGTCCCCGTGGTACCTGATCCTCATTCATCCAGTGATGATAAGGATCAGATCCCTTGGAAGGAAATTTTAGTGCGGATCCTTGAGATCGTTCGTCGTTTGAGCTGATGAGGCGGGGACGACTGGAGAGCTGACGAGGCGGGGAGGACTGGAGCAGCTGGACGGAGGGACAGAGCCAGCGGTGGTTTGAACGCCAGAGATCTGCCTGGCTTATTCATCACCATGGGCGGACTTCACCCCACGGATTTTTTCAGGGCGGATAGAGCATTAAAGCCCCACCTGCCCCATTTCTCACCGCTAGTGCTTTTGCCAGCGGGACGGAAAAGGTTGGGGTCCCCTATGGCACAGAATATGGGCAATACTACCCTAAGTACACAGTCAGTCCAGGGGTCCTGGCCATTACAACAACAACCTTCGAATTGGGTCCCATCACAATGGTCCCCTTGGCCACCTTTCGGGCCGGGATCCATGTTCCCCCCCCCTTTGGGTTGAATCAGAGTTTACCTTGCACGGCGTCTGGGTGAGGTTATGAGTCCATTGCATACTCTGTCATTCCTTTTGGAGAAATGTCCCTTCCCTTAGGTGATCATTTGCTTCAATTTACCAGGGATAAAATAGTGAAGGGAGAATACGTGGACTTATTTTCTCTACTTTATAGAGAAGTGGAGAAAAAAGATTGAGAGGAAATGGATGAGAAAGAGAAAGAAAAGTTGAAGAAAAGGAAGGTGGAGAAGAACTGGACCAATTGGCTTTCTGGATACCTCATTTATGCTGGGGTCGTAGTTAAGGCACATCCTCATTGTGTGGCAGTCCTGTTTCAGTACTTGGATATAATTCACAGGGCATATGGTGATTTTGCAGGTCCAGCATGGCTACTGTAAGATGAGGCCTTTAGGATGCGGGCTGTACTTTATCCATCCTTGAGATGGGATATGATGCATCCTCAGTTATGAATGCAACTCATGACTCCGGCTCGCCCAATCCAAGGGGAAAGGACACATAGTGGACACTTAGGAGATTTTCAGACCTGCCAAAATGCATGTCTGCCGTGCGAGCAGCCTCCCGAAACTGCTGCGCGGCAAGGGTCTACTTCGGACGACGCTGTGCCTCTCGCGAAACCGTCCGTGTCACTTCCGTGAAGCTTCGGACGGCTCGGCGCCATATTTCAATCACGGGCAGCCTCCGTGATTGAAATATGGCGCGGAGCCGTCCCAAGCTTCACGGAAGTGACACGGACAGTTTCGCAAGAGGCACAGCGTCGTCCGAAGTAGACCCTTGCCGCGCAGCAGTTTCGGGAGGCTGCTCGCGCGGCAAACCGGGATTTTGCAGGTCTGAAAATCTCCTTAGTTAAGGCATCTGGTAGCCTAGTGGCCCGTTCACCCACTAGCACTGCTCTGGTTGCTAAACAGGTGTGCTGGGAATTTAGTTCACATGGATTTTGTGCCAGGAAACCTTGCAAATTCAGCCACGAGTGCTCCATCTGCGGAGGAGGGCATTCCTTTCAGAACTACTCCAGAGGCAAATTGGCTGCCCAGGGTAGTAGGGCCAATCAAGGAAGGAGGGGCGGAGCTTCCACCACTCACCCTCAAAAAGGGGCCCAGCCCAATCAACAATGATGTCCTACAGCGTTGGCTCAAGGTCTAGCCTGACAGGAAGGCTGCCAAATATTTACTTGAGGGTTTCCAGTTTGGGTTTAGGATTCCGTTTCAGGGTGTTAGGCGGCCTTTTTGGGCTCGCAATTTAAAATCTGTTTTTGGTATGGAGCAGGTGGTGAGGGAGAAAATTAGGAAGGAAGTTAAGGAAGGGTGTGTTTTAGGTCCTTTTCCTAGTCCTCCGGTTCCCAACCTGAGAATTGCGCCTTTAGGCGTCGAGCCCAAAAAGGCCCCTGGGGAATTCAGACTCATTCATCATTTATCATACCCAAAAGGTGATTCGGTGAATGACTCTATTCCCCATGAGTTGTGTACAGTTAGGTATACATCCTTTGATGCGGCCATCAGGGCGGTTCGATTGCAAGGCTGGGGGGCTGAGCTGGCCAAATGCGATATTAAATCTGCTTTTCGCCTTCTGCCAGTTCATCCGGATGATTTTGAACTGTTAGGTTTCCAGTTTGACGGGCAGTTTTATATGGATTGGGCTCTCCCCATGGGCTGTTCAGTTTCGTGCAATGTTTTCAAGACCTTTAGCACATTTCTTGAATGGGCGTTAAAGGCTAGGACGGGTCTACACAGTGTCGTATACTATTTGGATGATTTTCTAATGATTGGGCCTCATCAGTCTGGCCAGTGTGCGTATCTGTTGCATCAGTTTGAAGCATTGGCGGGGGAACTGGGGGTCCCTCTGCCACTGGAAAAAACAGAGGGACCATCACAGGTTTTGACCTTTTGGGGGGTCGAAATTTACACGGTTAATCAGCAATGTAGATTGTCCATGTCTAAGGTCACTGATTTGAAGGATTTCTCAGTTCTTAGCAAGGCATAAAGCCACTTTGCGCGAATTTCAGGTCCTTATAGGACATCTGAACTTTGCCTGTAAGGTGGTAGCACCCAGGAGGTGTTCGACAGCCCTATTTTCTAATACGTATTACCAGGGATGTGAGGGATGATTTGATTGTTTGTTATAAGTTTTTGGAACAGTTTAATGGTGTCTCTTTTTGGCGGGAGGAGCGCAAGCTGAAAGGTAATCTGCAGATAGCCTCGGATGCAGCTGGATCCACAGGGTTTGGGGTTTATTTTGGTGGACGGTGGTGAGCAAGCAGATGGCCTCCTGATTAGGCAGCATCAAATATTGTAGCTGATTTGAGGTTCCTTGAATTTTTCCCAATCTTGGTAGCGGCCACCATTTGGGCAAAGTTGCTGGCAAATTCATCTGTGCACTTTTGGTGCGATAACATGGCAACCTTCCAGGTAATAAACTCCCTCACCTCAAAATCTCCCCGGGTGATGGTGCTTGTCAGGGCCTTTACATTACAGTGTTTGAAGTTTAATATTTTGTTTATCACCCGGCATGTGGCGGACGTTAACAATGGCATTGCTGACACTCTTTCCCGCATGCAGATGGAGCGATTCAGAGAGTTGGCCCCCAACGCAGCACCCGAGGGCGATCCAATGCCGGCAAGCCTGTGGAGGCTTGGGAGGCTGAACTCGTGAGGGCATTGGGTATGTCCATGGCACCGAGCACTATGAAAGGATACAACAGGGCTTTATGTGAGTTTTCTCAATTCAGGGAGCAGTCAGGGTTTAAACAGGGTGTTTCAATACCTTTTGAACAGTTGTTCCAGTTTTGTCTCTACCTATATCATAGGGGTTTAACCCCTCACTCCATTGAGATTAGACTATCAGCGATTGCCTTTTGGCTCAAGGCCCAAGGAGTTCCAGACTGTACCAGGGATTTCCACATTCAGAAGGCACTGGAGGGCTGGTCTAGAGAACGTGGGCGTAGAGCTGACAATAGAGTTCCCATTTCACCTGCTATTTTGAAAGGGCTAGCTACGGTTTGGGCAGGCATTTGTACGTCTCCATATGAGGTGCTGCTTTTTCATGCAGTGGCCCTGACAGCATTTTTTGGTGCTTTACGCATCAGTGAACTCGTACAGGCATCGAGGAGGGATGTGTCCCATAGAGCTCTGGAACTCAGGGATGTTAGCATGGAGGGACACAGTGTCACTCTGACGCTGCACTTTTCCAAGACAGATCAGTGTGGGAGGGGCAAGCAATGTTGTTTGCTGCCTTGCAGTGACCCAGAATTATGCCCCATTCGGGCTTTGCAACAATTTTTAGTTGTTCGGGGCCCACAATCAAGCCCACTGTTTTAGCATGAGGATTTTTCCCCCGCTGACCAAATACCAGTTTGGGGCAATAACGTCTAGAGCATTGGGTAAACTGGGTCTTCATGGGGTTCGCTTTGCTACCCATTCCTTCCGCATAGGTGCCGCTTCCACGGCTGCAGCAATGGGCATGCCGACCGCAGCAATCCAAGGGATTGGCCGATGGAGGTCCTCCTCCTATTGGCGCTATGTGCATCCACTCACTTACTAACTTGTCTTCCCATTTTGTTTTTACAGATTCTAGGCCGATGCTGGTGAGGCTGCAGCTGCTGATCTGTGGCCACAGTATGGTGTACTGGGTGGCCCGACAGGCCCGGCTGTGTCACTATGGGCGTCACCTGGGTCTGGGGAATGGGGCAACAATTGAGTGGTTGGGAAAAAGGGGTTTACGTTGGCGTGGCCTGTTGCCACTGCTTTTTGAGGAGTGCCAAGGTCCTCCACCTAATTTTTTGATTCTGCACTTAGGGGGAATGACTTGGGGTTGCTGAAGGGGAAAGTGTTGGTCCTTCAGGCAATCCATGACATGCGGGTAATCAGGTCACGGTGGCCCAAGGTTACCATCATGTGGTCTGCCATGCTTCCAAGATGGCAGTGGAGGGGGGAAGGTGATCCCCGTTCATTGGATAAGGCCCAGAGGGGAGCCAAACGGGAAATTAAGAATGCCATGTATCGGGGATTGGGATACTATCTGCCACACCCTGACATTGTGTCCAAAAGGCCCGAGCTCTACAGAGCTGATGGGGTGCACCTTTCAGACTCTGGAAATTTAATGTTTCTGGGTGATCTTCAACAGGGGGTGAGGAACCTTTTGCACGAGCTGGTGGGGGAAAGGGACTAAGTGGACGCTTGCCCCTTTCTGTGGCAGGGGAGGGGGAGGCATAGCTTCGGTGGGCACCTTGGCACCAATTTTTGGTGAAGGTAGGGTCTCTGGAAGGGCCACTTCAGGTTGTGGGGCCTAAGGGGACAGAAGGAGACCTGCCTTGGGGTTGGCCTAAAGGATAATCCTTCACCCCAATCCGTGGGGCTTGGGTGAGGGACTTTTGAGTTCACCTTCCAGATGGGGGGCAGCTGGGGAGCAACCCCAGGCAACTGGGGTTCCTCTCCAGAGCCCAGGTGTCTGCCAGGGAAGGCTGAGGGGTGTGGTCTAGTATAAACCTACTGCCTCAGCTGGTCCCTCACCAGGTTGCCTCCCCCTGTTGAAAATATTAGAAGGGGATTAAATAGGTTGATTTAATAAAAATATTTTATTTCACCCCATTTCATGTGTGTGGTTTTGTTATTCCGCAATCACCCGGCAAATCTCATCGCAGTGCATTGCTGAAGAGAACAGTTGATTGGTCAGATGTGCACAGGGGCCAGAGCTTGCTAAGAAGGCAGTACCTGGAACTGCCATGTTGGATTGTTGCCATAGCGATCATGCACTGAGGTGACAAAAGAGCCTTTCTTGTTTTGTTTTGTTTTTTCATTCTTCAAGCAGAAGATCACTCTTCTGCACCTTAGATTTAGGGTTTGTTTTTTTAAAAAAAAACTGTTTGGTGGGGTCAAGTTGGGGAATATAGAACCATGAGTAATAAGTTGCACCCACCATCTTTATTCACTAGCATGCCTCTGTGTGAAGAGCAAACATAGACAGCTTCACACACCAGCAACCTTGCAAAAAGATCATTGAGACAGATGAAAGCTGCTGCAAATTGGTGTCGGTTCACACCAATCCACATTTATTCCCTTGTCTAGACTGGCCCTAAATAGAACTAAATCCCACTGCATCCAAAGAGACTTACTGTCAAAGTAATGTCTACATATGATCCACCAAGATGATCACACTCAGGCCTGAAGTTGGACTCCTAGTGCCTGGAAGCTGCAACATGCTCTAGGACCTTGTTCAAAAAATGAAATATTGAAGACTGGTTGGTAATTGTCTATTACAGTGAGTTTCAGGGGCAAGTTTTTCCCCAGTAAAGGCCTCACCAGAGCCTCTTTTAGGCAGGATGGAATCCTGCTTTGCTGCAGTGTGGCATCCACCAGTCCCCTTACCCACTTGGCTTGCTCCCCTCTGGGTGCTTTAATGAGCCAGGAAGGACAGGGGTCTAGCACACATGTGGTGGCTCTCACCTGTCCAAGGACCCTGTCCACACACTGCACAAATTGAAAGGTATTCAATAACACAAGAGAAGCAGGAGCCAATGTTACATTCACTGAACCTGTATCAACTATAGCTTCCAAGTCAGAGCAAATTCAAAAGATTTTATCTGCAAACTGCCATGGAAATTCTTCACAGGGGGCTGCTGATTGGTCTACCTGCTGCTGTTGTAGGGCAGAGCAGAAAAGATCTTCAGCATAATCAGAAAAGACCAGCAAAATAATCCTGTGTGATATGCTGGGTGAGTTGTTGTCAGCCACTGACAATACAAGGCTAGAAGTTTCTTATGTTCCCAGTTACTTTTATAGTAAAGAGAGACTGGGGATCACTATTGGGTGCACTTTGTTCTGAAAAACCTTTTTTTCATGCTAGGCATGATTTCACCACTGGTTAAACTATAATCTTCAATGTTTTCTAATGCTTGATGTTTCTAAAAGCAACTCAGGACTGGTCTAGATGAGGGAATAAAATGCGGATTGTTGCAAACCTACACCAATTTGCATCAGCTTTCATCTGTCTAAACGATCTTTTTTCAAGATCACTGATGTGTGAAGCTATCCATGCTTGCTGTTCACACAGAGGCATGCTAGTGAATCAAGATGGCAGGCACAAGTGAATTACTCCCAGTTCTATACTCTCCAACTTGCCCTTGCCAGACAGTATTTAAAAAAAATAAAAAAAATGAAAATAAATTCAAGGTGCAGAAGAGAGATCTTCCACTGAAATAATGGGGAAAAAAAGTAGGGGGAAAAAGCTGTTTTGTTGCCTCAGTGCACGATCACTATGGTGACAAGATGGCAGTTCCAGGCACTGCCTTCTTACCAAGCTCTGTGCCTATGCATGTCTGACCAATCAAATTCCTCTTCAGCAATTACATTTAGAAATATTGATACCAAAAGATCTAGAAAATACAGGCCTGTAAAAAAAGAAGTAAACAGATTTCTTGAACATTCTTATGTTCTTTTATTTTCTGCTCAGTTTCTTGATAAACTGCCAAGTTGGTTTATAAGACTCCAATCACTTCTCCCCAGAAAAGCATCTTCACTCATTTGTGATATTTAGTATTGCTCAGATGACATTATGGAAATGCCAGAATACATTATGGAAATGTCAAATACAACAAATACTTGTTACATATCATTATGTCTAAGACAAACAATAATTTATCTATAAAATGGTAATTTGCAAGATTCAAAAAAATATGTTCCTCTTCAAAAGATATGTTGGTTCTAGCATTTTCATGCAATTTACATTCATCATAAGATTATTGTCTTGTCTAAATTTCATCTTGTGTGATAATGCTTGCAGAGCTTGGATGTTGTGATTTTATGTCCTTTGAATCCAGCACAGACTTTATATTAGGTCAATGAAGAACAATTTTCTTCTTTGTCTCCTGTCAACCAAACAAATGGTATTTTCTTAAATAAGAAATTTGGTAGCTTTGATGGATTTACTTACAAGACTACTCTATACATCTAAAAGAACAATACAATTCCAGTGCCAAATTTAATTTAGATAAGGAAATAGAGAGTCACTGTATTTCTAACTTCTGCTTTATCTGATTCTGCTTTCAGTTGTTTTGTAATTAAAATAGACTATATCATTATTTAGATATATTGGGGATCATATAATTTATATTAGTATTAAAAAATATTATTGAGTTGAGCCCAGCACTTTGAATAGACACATTGGCCTAAATCCAATTGCTCAGGTAAACCAATTGAATCAATTGCTGAGTGGTAAGTCAGCATTTATATACATCTCATTGATTCAGTGGGCCTGCTCTAGTTGAGACTAGCAATTGGATTTATGTCATTCAAACTATTGGGGGTTAAGTCATTAACTCATTGATTTTTATAGATCTCATTGATTTTATTAGATCTGCTTCCAATATGACAAACAAACATACACAAACTTTATATAATATAACAATATATAAAATAATATAAAGTTAAATGTAATTTTGAATATAATATAAGTATAATATACCAATAGCATCCATGGATTTGTCCTATGCACACTGGCTAGGAATGATGGAAGTAATGATGTAGGCTTCTGGTTGAGAGTGCTGGACTAACCCTTTATAGCACAGATGGGAATCATGTGGCCCTTTAGATGATGTTGGACTGTCAGAAGTGTTCTCTGTTGGCTAGGGCTGATGGGCATTGCAGTCCTCCAACAACTTGAGGACTACATGATTTATACCCCTTCTTTATGGCAAATTGGCTTTCACTATACAGTACTTATCAGCCACTAGGAATTTATTAAGAGGAGCAAAGTAAATATGAACCTGCCATCTCTCCCTAAACTGCTAGGAGTTACAGAATTTCATCACTGTCATAAATAGGATTAAATGCTGATCATTATTAAGTTGTAAATATGTAGCTCATCATGAACATTCTCACTGTAGTTTGAATGGTCCATGAGTTTGGTAATAAATTATATTAGCTTTAATGATGTGGGTATAATTCCTGACTGGTGAATGGGATATGTATGCATTCTGAAAACCTTCTGAGTAGCATAGACACAGTCTTATCTCTTTAATAATCTTCTTAATTGCAAACCTCATAATTCAGGAGAACGTTCATCAAGACCTCTCATTAGCATGAGTGCAAATTTGGTGTAAACCCCATATGCCACTTGAATGCTAATTGTATGAATGATTACATGCCACATGTGATTAAAGCTCCAGCAATCTGTGGTTATTCAAAAATAATGTGGATAAAATTTCTTGGGTCTTGAGACTGAATTGTTGCAAAACTGCCACAGAACATTATGGCCTATCTATAATTGAATGAGTAATCTGGTTCTTCTGACTAAGTCATTGCGTCCCAAGTGACTATTTAGCAATAGAATAATAAGCACCAGATGCCTCAACAGCAGGCCTTCAATGAGGAGTTTCAACTAGGTTTAGCCAAAGTCATTGCTTATGCATCAGTCTGTCTTAACATTTTTTGCCTGGTGTGTTGGGTGTGCATTTCACATGCAGGGTTAATTACCCTTTTGATCATCCAAAATACAGCATTTTGTCCTGAACAGGGAATATTGATTTCCATTTTTTAAGTCAACATTTTATGCTTACCCCTCCAAAAAAAAAAAAAACCACCCTCCAATAGCACTTACCTTACAACAGAACCAAGTGTGTGAAACTAAGTACAACAATGTGTGATAATAACAAAATGACTATTTGGTTTGGCTGATCTATTAATTTAATTTTTTGTAAGCAAAACTTTGGCTCATGTGGAGTAGTTTTACCAGTACAATCATTCATTCAAGTAAAGACCTTAAAGGCACATGTATTCCTTTTCCAGATCATTATTTTGCATTTTAATATCCCACCTTCTCATCTTCCTCTTCCTCTTCATTTAGTAGGATATGATTTCTATATCTTGATATCTGCTAGTTTGATTTGAGAAGGACTCATATTCATCACTTCATGCTTCAGAATAAGGAAAACTAGTAGAGCAAGCCTATGCATCAGAGGTGAGAAATCAGGCCCTGGGGAAAAAATCTGGAACTCAGAGCTTCCACAGATGGCCATGGAACTGTTGAGTGGTTTCCCATCTTTTAAACAGTATTTTTTTTCATTCCAAAATGTTGAAATGCCTCTACTAAAGTTTAGTTACTAGTAGTAAGAGCTTTACATTAAAATATAGTGGTGTTTATTGTCCTACCCTATGAAACCAAACTGAATTTGGACCTTAGACTAAAAGAGGTTCCCCTGTTACCTCATCTTACACCCCCTCCCTCAAATAATTCGTAATTTGGACATATTAGACAGTTCACAAGGTCTACGGTAGACTAAACCAGCCACAGTTGGTTTCAAGAAAAGGTCACCCAAAGACCTAAGAAGTTGTTTTGGCAATTCCCCAAATCCAAGCACGCCCAGGACGAGATTAAGTGAAGCTCTCTTAGACAGTTGTTAGGGTGGAATGTGTCAGTTTCCCTAGACACATTCCCTAGACATATCTGGAAGTGAGTCATACTCTCAAAACAAACAGTGACCGGAACACCCATTGTCCACACTCTTCCCTGCAAATGTCTTTCCTTCACACTTTCCCATCCACAATAAAGAGGTAGCCAAAAACTGATCAACATTAACGTTCTGACCATTAGCATCAATCAATGAAGCCGGAGTTTCTTTGTCTAACTGTGGGAAAGTCACCCAACCATTGTTTTTACTCTCAAAATACCCCTTAAGGATACAATATTAGGTATAAGTATTACCCTCAAATCATGGTGCGCAGTACTTCAGATGCTGTTATTCTGCTGGTTCACCCCTCAGTGAGCACTGGTATACACGTGTGTAAAGATCCCAAACTTACCTGACCTCTCACAACCATACCTTTGAGCTAATTAAAATTCCCCAATATAATGTTATAACTCAGAGGTCATGAGTAGGTCCCACAGATCCGATGCAATTTTAGTAACTCCCCACCATTGTTATAAATGTGTACTCAAAATTTTTGCTAGCCCTTAAAAGTTTTAACTAAAACCCAGAGTGGATTCATTACCCAAGTGGCACGGAAGCAATCACTCACCATTGCAAAGGAGGTTACAAGATGTATTTAGAGGGACAGCATTGCCCAGAACTTCCCAAATACTGCTTCCTGAATCCTCGCTGTGCTTCTGTGAAACAAAATGTCCTTGTGGATGTTCTAAGGACAGAGGTTATCATTTAGTCACTGTACCCCATTTGTTGTTGAACTGCAGGCTTCACCATCCTTCACTATGGGAGTTAGGGCAGATGGAAACTGTATTCCTTTGTTATATTTTTTTCTTCCTCTCCTCTATTCTTTTTCCTTTTTCACTTATCTTTCTTTCTAGCTTGTTTTGCATAATAATAATAATAATAATAATAATATTTATTTATACCCCGCCCCTCTGTTAAAACAATCGGGGTGGCTTACAAAAATTAAAATACAATACAGATAAAATCCCCAAACACCCCCCACCCCACCCTCCCCCATAAAAAAATTAAACAATTATAAATTAAAACCAACTGATCAAAAAATAACAATTAAAAACAATAAATACAATAAAATACTATAAATGGCCAGCGGACTAAAAGAAGCCAGGATCCCCTGAGGCCAGGATCTAATTAGGAAAGGCCTGCCGAAAGAGATCCGTCTTTAGTGCTTTTTTAAAGCTACTCAGGGTTGTTATCTGACGGATCTCATTTTGCATCTAATTCCAAAGCCTTTCCAGGACCTCCCCACTCACTTCTTCGTCTCTGTCTCAATGTAACTTGCTAAGGGAACCCTGCAAAGGGAAGTGCAACATGGAACTACTTAGAGGGCCTTTACTAAAGATGGTACTGCAGGCTATGGACATATTTTATTTTATATATTTCCCGCTTTTTCCCAGCAAGTGGAACTCAAGGCCGCTATCAAAAATTAAAACATGTATATATAAAACACTGGAAAATATATAAAAAGTTAATATCAATAGAATTAAATGGAAAATATATAAAAAGTTATATAGAGAGAATTAAAATCAATTTAAAAAGTTAATATCAATAGAATTAAAATCAATGTAAAACATTTTTATAAAAAGACAAGAAAATAAAGCAGTAGAGCGCAGTATTAAAAGTCCTTTGCATATAGAAAGGGAGTTCCAAAGCCTGGACTGGGAACAGCCACTGTAAAAGCATTCTCCCAAATTCCCACCAGACATATCCATGAGAATGACAGGACTGAGAGGAGGAAGAGCCGAAAGCTTGAGCAGCATCATATGGGACATTACAGTCCTTCAGATACCTGGACACTTTTCTATGTCCTTTCTGGATTACATTAACATGTGGCTGACTTTGTTCAGATGAAAATCCCTTGTTCAAAGACTTCCACTTGTTACTGGTATGTTTCTGGGCACAATTCAAAGAATAAGTCACTCATTATGACTTATAAAGCCCCATGCAGCCAGATGAGATGTCTCCAGGAAAAGTGTTGGTACCTACACTTCTATTGTAGAAATTCACCATGGCTGCCACAGAAGCATACCTTCCAACATTTCACAGATGGAAAACCAAAACATTTGTGGCCAAGAAATACATGGTCAATATGGCAAAAGTTATACACAATGAAGAACACACAAACTAGGAGTGGCTGCTACAGTTTGCTTTTGTCTGAGCCTACTGGGAAGGGGAAGATTTCACCCATTCCTCTCTTCCACACTGCTGAGTGCAAACTACTTTGCACTTAGAACTCAGCTTGCAGCAGTAGAAGTAAGCTGATGATAAAGGGGAAAAGAAGGAGGAGTAGAGACAAACTGGAACATTTTAAAAGCAGTTGAAAAAGTGGGATGGCAGAGGATTAATTGGGACTGTCCCTACCAAGTCAGGACAGTTGAAGCATATGCAGATGTCTGGACATCCAGGCTGAAGGCTGAATTCAGTAGTAAACCCAAACTGTGAAACAGCATCTTCAGGGGGAGTGTAACCCCATCCAGTACAGGCTGAATCCCTATTCTCTGATCTCTCCCTCAGTGACTTTAGGCAAATATCTGGGGTGGGGGGGGGGAAATGAGGTGCATCCTTAGGTGTGTGCTTTTTCTTACTAGGGTAGCCATCAACTTCAATGTTCTAGTTTTACAGTCTTAACCTACAGACATCTTAATGTTTATTCATGCAGATAAATATATAATATTCCATTATATAACATTCTGGAACATGGTTTATTACTCTTAAACATGTCTCATTTATGATGATCTATTTGAGATTGTCCCATTCACGTCATACACACAATATCTGGAAACACAGTGAAGGGCCTCCCACACCCTGTAAAAAGAAAGACTGAAAACAAAGACAGGATCATTGCCTTCCTGCACACAAGTATTTGTGTGCCCTTAGGGATATTTTATTCTAAAAAACAGTCTAATTCTGTACATGTGATCCATCTTTTCCTACTAAGTTTGGAAATACACATTTATTTTCATTCGGCATACCACTTCTCATTTCATGAATGCATAATATTTTTCTTCTAATTTCAGCAATTTGAGTTTGTTTCAGCACTTGCAAAAACCCACTTAAAAACTCCAGTTGAGATTTGAATATGGTCCATATGTTCACATTAGTCTTTAATGAATGTTTTTACCAGTATTTTGATGCATGTGCAACAACTTATACCATGTGCAAAGTGAAAAGAGAGTGCCAACCACAAGTGGCCAGCCAAGTAATTTGCAGATTGGCATAACGACCTTGCCTCCTGATTATATTTCTCTCTTTTCCATTTTTTTCTTACTTGAGTATTTGGATCCTATTAAAAAATTAACATAGGATAAAACCCATCTGTTCTGATTCCAAAATCAGTTATATCTTGTGAAAGGAAGTATTGAAGAAGGAACAGAGACTACACATAGGCAAACATTACATCTATGCATCAACTTCCACAGTGGAATATGTTGAGTGAAAGAAAAGTATGTGTCACCCATTCTGAAAATGGCATCTGGGGAGCTGGCCAATGTAGAGCCAACAAATGTTTACATTTTATACCTAGGGATAATTCACACATTAACAAGTCTTTGGCATTAAATGGCATTTACTGAAGGGCCTTTAAAAACTCAGATGTGAAAGATATGAGCAGTGGTGCATGAGGAAGGTGTGGAGGGGCTGAACCGCATCAGATGACACCATTGGGGGAAAGGGGTGACACCAGCCTTAGTGACTTCACAGGGTATGAGAACTGAACAAAAAACTATGCAACAACTGAAATCAGTCTCCTTACGAGAGGTTTGGAGAGAGTGATTGTGCTTCACTTCAAAATGAACAAACAAACACCTGATAGGTGCTTCTTTTCCCATAGAAGCACAAAGACAAAACTGAACATCATTAAGAACAATATGAAATATGTTATAAAACAACAACAGTGAAAACCATCGGCAATAAACCTGCCCCACACCCCAGGAAACAAAACAAACAAAACAAAACAAAACAAAACAAAACAAAACAAAAGGTTAGCATCAGGCTTAAACCCAATTGTTAGTCTCAACTAGAAAAGACCATTGAATCAATTTGGATCTTGCTAATACTTATATACGGTAAGTTCCATTTATTCAATGAGTCTACTCTAATTTGACTAACAATTAAATTTAGACCCATGTTCTTGCCAGTTGGTGAAAAATAAACAGTGACAGGCCCAGACAGGCTTTCTTGAATACGAAGCATAATACCAGTGGCACAGAAAGTTTGTCATAGAAAGGCCAAGTTACTGAGGCCAGCCAGAGACAGCTGGCTAGTGATTCATGGGACAAATGTGTATCCAGGGCTATTTTTCTGGCCCCCACAATTTGAATTTTGATAAAAATATTTTCTTGGATAAACAAGCATTGGCAGACAAACTGACCTTTATTTCTAAGCAGAGAGCACAGAACAATTTTCAGATGTAGTGATGGTGGTATATATTTAAAAAAAAAACATATGTTGCTGCATTGTTTCAAGTCCAGGGCAGAGACTCAAATACACTTAGAATCAAACTATATACCACATTAAAAAGGTTCTGGTGAGCTTTTTTAAATAAGCATGTGTGTATACTCTCCAACTATCCCGATTACTCCTCTGTCATCCCACTTTTTCAGCGGCTTTTACAAATGTCCCAGTTTTGCTCTCTTCCTTCCACTTTCTCCTTTTGTACTCAGCTTATTTCACTTGTTGCAAATTGATTTCAAAATACAAAAGTAGTTGCCCTAAATTAATTCAGCAGGGGGGGGTAGAGGAAATGAGGGGGAGGAAGCTTCCCTTTCCCAGTAGGTGCAGGGAAAAACAAACTGCTGCAGCCTCTCCTAGCTTGTGTGTTGTCCCTCACTAATAACTTTTGCCATCTTGACTGCAATTTCATGTTGCTTGGCCACACATGTCCTGGTTTTTGTTTTTGTTTTAATTATTATTATTTTTTTATTTTAGATGCATTGTTATTTACAATAGTTTACAATTGTTTACAATTTCTTTTACAATTTTGTATCATCATCATAAGAAATTGAATTTTATACAATACATCAATACATCATAAAGAATTATTCTTTAAATGTTTTTTGTTTTTCAACATCACCGTTGCTAACAGAGTTCACCATATGTAATCCACTCTTTCTCCTCTTCTCTATTTACTTCCTGAAGTTGTTACTGTTTTGGTGTGAGAAGATTTCAGTTAAACATTTCCATTTCTTTTGATTTTTTTTTCCATACTTTTCTTCTACTTCTATAAAGCTCTGTAATAACTCTACATAGACACGTAACTATATGTAAATACATATATATAACTATAGACGGGTATACATTGTACAGATAAAAAAATATATATTTCCATTTTCTCTTCCTACTAATCTACTGGGATATTTTGATTCCTATAATAGTAGGCTAGTTCGTATCTCACCTTTTTCTTCCCAGTAATCTATGACCTGCTTCCATTCTTCTTTCATCTTTACCAAATTCTTATTTCGTAGTTTACATGTAGGAATGTCTAGTTCAAACATATCGATTACTTTATCTTTCCATTCCTTTATACTGGGGCAATCTTTCGATTTCCAGTTTTTCGCTATTACGAGTCTAGCCACTGTAATCAAGTACAATATAGTCCTCCAATTTTTATTACCTTGCTTATCTTTGTTATCTTTAATTATATTTAACAAATACAATTCTGGGACAAATTCTACTTCATCTTTTAAGATTTGTTTCATTGTTTCATGCACTTGATTCCAAAAATTATTGATTTTCTTGCAGTGCCACCACATATGAATCAGTGTCCCTTGGTTTTTTTCCACATTTCCAGCATGTATTTGGTATTATTTTGTTCTTCTTATTTAATCTTTTCGGGGTATAATACCACCTCAATGCCACAAACCACTTTCAAATAATTTTCTTTTAAGGGTTGACATGCTGTGAATGTGTATGATCGTCTCCTCGCTAGCTCCCAAGTCTCTAGATCAATAGGTCTTTCTAGGTCTCTTGCCCATTTTATCATATATTCCTTCACATAATCTTTCTCCGTTTGTCTTGCTAACCATATTTTATATAATTTCCCAATAGCTTTTTGATTATTTTTGTCCCTGAGAGCTTTATCCAATTCATTGTATTCCCCCTCAAAGCCCTCCTTCTTTTGGTCTTCTGTAAACCGTTCTTTTAACTGTAAATGTGTGAACCAATTTATGTTATATCTAGATTGTAATATATCTTTGGATTCTAATATAATCTGGTTCTCATTTCCTTTCTTGA
The DNA here is from genome assembly GCA_030847615.1 of Gambelia wislizenii. Lineage (NCBI taxonomy): Eukaryota > Metazoa > Chordata > Lepidosauria > Squamata > Crotaphytidae > Gambelia > Gambelia wislizenii. The sequence goes on from JAUMIR010000003.1 coordinate 295,018,807, forward strand.
CCAAATCCTCGTATCTTATCCAATCTTTTGTCTTATACCATCTGGATAGGAAGGCTTCCTGAGGGGAAATCCATAACGGAATTTTAAAGTAGAATGCTTTTTTAACTTTCTCCCAAACTTTCAGTAGTCCGTTCCTTATACAGTGATTTGTAAAGCTTTTGTTCACTTTTTGTTTGTCATAAAATAAATAGGCATGCCAACCAAATCTAGCGTTGTGACCCTCCAGATTTAACAGCCTACCATCACAAAGATTTATCCATTCTTTTATCCAAATCAATGTAGATGCCTGATAATACAACCTCAAATCTGGAAGATCACATCCACCCCTAAGTTTAGAGTCTGTTAAGTATGCCCATTTAAATCTGGATTTCTTCTTTCCCCATATGAAATTCCGTATATCTTTATTCCAGTTACCGAAAAAAATTTCATTATTCACAATGGGTAAATTTTGAAAAAGGAATAATATTTTTGGAAGTACCACCATTTTTATTGCCGCAATTTTACCGAGCAAAGATAAATTTAATTTGGCCCATCTTTCCATGTCCATCTTTATCTCAATCCATTTTTTTCTTATAGTTATTTTCAAACAGGTCAATGTTTCTTTTTGTTAACCATATCCCTAAATATCTTGCCTTTTTACCTATGTTACAACCTGATTTATTCCTTAGATCTTCTTCTTCTTTTTCTGTCATGTTTTTAGTAATTATGATAGTTTTATCTCTATTAAGTTTGAATCCAGAGTGTACCCCAAATTCATTTATCGTATTTAGACATTGTTCAATTTGGTCTTTAGGTTCTTCCATGAAAATAATCAAATCATCTGCAAAAGCTTTTAGTTTATATATAAATCCTCTGATCTTGACTCCGGGGATTTCCTTACTGGATCTTATCCTTCTATTTAGTACTTCTAACACCAGGATGAATAACAAAGGTGAGATAGGGCATCCCTGCCTTGTACCTTTATTTATTTTGAATGTCTCTGTCCTCTCTCCATTTACGATAAGTTGCACTGATTATTCAGTGTAAATTCTTTGAATGTTCTTACAAAATCTTTCACCCAATCCTGATCTTCTCATTACCTCCAACATAAAATCCCATTCTACGTTGTCAAAAGCTTTTTCTGCATCTATCATCATTAAAGCTAATTTTTTCTCGTTATGGGCTTCAAAATATTCTATTATGTTTATCACTGATCTGATGTTATCACTTATTTTTCTCCCTGGTATAAAACCGTTTTGGTCATCTGTAACTAATTCAGTTATTATTTGTTTTAATCTGTTGGCCAGAATCATAGTGTAAATTTTATAATCTATATTTAATAAGGAAATAGGCCGATAACTGCTAACTTCCCTACTATCCTTCCCTTCTTTCAGTATTAAAGATATGTTGGTGTTTTTCCAAGTCTCGGGAATCCCTTCAGCTTCTATCCGATTAAACAATTTATAGAGTGGCATTGCAAGTTCCGTTTCAATTTTTTTGTAAAACAGTGCCAAGAAACCGTCTGGTCCTGGTACTTTATTCTCCTTTAATTCTTGAATTGTTTTAGAAATTTCTGCCATTGAAATTGTATTATTCAATATTTTCAAGTGTTCTTCACCCAAGACTTTGAAGATTTGTTTATTTAAATATGTTATCATGTTCTGTATTTCTTCTTGACTTTTTATTTTTCCACTAAATAGCTCACTATAGTATGTTTTGAACTCATCTTTAATCTCATTTTGTTTTATTGTTACCCGCTTTCCACGTCTTATTTCTGTTATCAGTTTTTTCTCAGATTCTTTCTTTAATCTATGAGCTAGCCATTTACTTGGTTTATTCGCATATTCAAGATTAATTTGTCTTATTTTTCTCATGTTCCTTTCAAGTATGGACGTAGTTTCCATATTCAGTTGCATTTGAATAAGTTTGATTTGACGTAATGTTTTTTCCCTATTTGGCTCCTCTCTCAATGTTTGCTCTTTCTTTTTCAATTCTTTAATCAAAAAGTTGTATCTCTCTGTATTTCGTTTCTTAACTTCTGCACCTCGTTTAATCAATAATCCCCTGAAAACAGCTTCTCCCGCATCCCAAATGGTTTTTAATTTACATTCTTTATTGTCGTTTTCTTCAAAATATAAGGTAATGTCCTTTTTAAGTTTTTGAACAAACGCTTCGTCCTTTATCAAGTTCTCATTTAATCTCCAGCTCGTTATTTTTTTAACCATACTCAATGTCAATTTTATTGGATTATGGTCTGAAACAGTCCTGGCCATAATTTCCATGTCCGAGATCATTGGGCACAAATTTTTAGAAACTAAAAACATGTCAATCCGTGACATGGATTTGTTTCTTCCGGAGAAAAAAGTGAAGCCCTTCTCCCCACCATGTATTTTTGTCCAGGCGTCCTCTAACCCAAATTCCTCTAAAATATCAAAAAAGCTTAGAGGTAATTTATTTTGAACTCTCTTTCCTCTTTTTGAATGATCTATCCACTTTTGGGTCAAGGACTCAATTAAAATCTCCTAAAAGGATCATAGGTCCTTTCACATGCTTCTCAATCTGTCGGTGGAGTTTTTTATAAAATTTATCTTGTCTCGTATTTGGAGCATACACTCCTATTATGACTGTTTTCAGGTTTTGGAAGGTTATCTCAACTCCTATATATTCACCCTCCTCATCTTTAAATAATTCTTTTGTAGAATATTTCTGATTTATATATATCGCTATTCCCCTCTTTTTCTTTTTCTTGTTAGCCGAATAGAACAATTGACCTAGTTTGTCATTCCTTAAAAATCTATAATCCTCTTTTTTTATCTTAGTTTCTTGAATGCAAATAATATCATTTTTTTGTTTTACTAGATCATAAAAGATCCGTCTTCTTTTATATTCAGAGTTTAGTCCCTTCACATTCCATGAACATATTTTAAATGTCATTTTCACTATGTTTAATTAATTCTAATTCCTCTTCACTCTCTATATTTTCTCCTAATTCTTCCTCTTCTTCTTTTTCCAGATCTAACTCCAACTCTTTCTCCTCTACATCTACCTCCTCCTCTCTCTCCTCCTTCTCCTGTTTCTCTAATTCTTGTTGTTTTACTTCTAATTCTTATTGCTTTACCTCTAGTTCTAGTTGTTTTTCTCCATTTAACCCTGTATCTTTTTGATTCTGAATCTTTCTTGCTTCGTGAGTTGCTCTTTCTGGTTGTTCTTTCTGTCGTCTTTCTTTTCCTTTTTCAAATTTTCTACAAAATTCTTCTGCCTTTTGGACTGAATCTATTTTATATCTCCTTTGTCTAAATGTGAAGGAAACCCCTTCTACTTTGTTCCACCTATAATATATACCATTTTAAAGTAGTAACTGTGTAATCATTTTATAGTTTTGTCTTTTTTTCAAAATTACAGTTGGAATATCCTTAAAGATCTTTAGTTCTTCTTCTCCAACCTTAAATGAGTCTCTATAGCTTTGTTGCAATATTCTGTCTCTTATTTTAATTTTACTAAACTGGATCACTATATCTCTAGGGAGTTTCTTTTCTTTGGCAATCGATGAATTAATTCGAAACATCTTTTCCGTCTCCTCCTCCAGATACTCCTCATCTAATTCGATTAATTTTGCCAAATCTGGTATCACCCGCTCAAATAACCTCTTGAGATTTTCCCTTTAGGGTTTCTATTTCTTTCTTCATTCCTTCCATCTCCTTGTTTATTTTATCTAGTTTTTTCCCTAGAATCTCTGTTTCTTTTTTATAGTCTTGTTTAATTTCTCTTCTAATATCTTTTAATTCAGTTCTTATTTCCTGCTTAAAGTTTCTAAGTTCTGTTCTTAATTCTTCCAGGATTAGATTTTGTATTTCTGGTAGTTTTGGTATTTCCTGTGATCCCCTCCTTGTAGTGATCATCTGAGCCTGCAATTGCGCCGTTGCTTTTCTTGTACTGTATGCCATTTCCTTTTATTTATTTATTTCTCTTTTTAGGTGGGCCCCTCCTTATCTTGTTTTCCCCGTATATTTCTTAAACCCACTATAGTGTATGATATTTCAAACAGTATTTCAATAACACTACCACTACAGTCGTAACTCTAATTCATTAAATATAGAATAAATGTAATCCCCAAGTTCATTCACTTTCTTCCAAACCCAAAAAATAAAGAATGCTGATTAATTTATAATCAAAGATCAAACACCAATTAAATTAATCAGTTAGTCAATCAATATTTCATGGATCAAATTCATTCAACATATAAGTTCATAAAGCAAACCCTTTAAACTATTCATAAATTTTGCTCAATTTCCTTCGATTCAAATTTTATTTAATTTTTCTTTTAATTTCTTTAGATTTCATTAAGTTTTAATTTCAAGATCTTTTAATTAATTAATTAATTAATTGGTCCTAATTATGCTTCTGCTTCAATCGAATTTACCAACTTTAATATAACAATTTCAGCCTCTGTCTCTGTCCCCTTCTCATCTAATTAACCTCTGTTCTAAATATTCACAATAATCACAATATTACATTTCCTTTTCTCCCCTTGCCTCCCTTTCCCTCCCTTTCCCTCTTCTTGCAACTGTTTTATCTTGAATCTTCTTCCTTCTTGCTTCTATCTTCCTTCTTCCTTCCTTCTTCTTCCTCTTACTCTTCCTCTCTCTTTTCTGTGTTTATTACCCTCCCCTAGTATATTTCTACAGTTTCTATCCCACTCTGACTCTTTGAGTTCTTAGATTCTTCCTTTCAGATTTCAGATAATAAATTTGCAGTGTGGGAGCGTGCTATTGCCTTACTTACTGGGCAACTCCCATCCAGCTGATCTTTATTAGTCATCTCACCCATGTCTCTGTTGGTTTTCCAGACTGCCTGTTATTCAAGTTTTATCCAGGAAGCTTAGGATTGAGTCATGTAATTTAAACTCTTACCCTCCGTTTCGTTGAAAAAAAAGAAGGTTGTTAATATGTTATTTTATGTCCGTTATTCTTACTTATGTTCCATTTAAGGGGAGACAAGAAAGAAGCTCAAAATACTTAAATCTTAAAGGGAGGGGTAAATCACGGAGGACTTGCTTACTTCAGTATCTTTTCCCCTCTATTTTCCCAAGTAGTAGACCTCTGAAACTTCTCCATGTGTGTCCTTTCTCCTTTTACCCTTCCTCCTCCTCCTTAGCTTTGTTCCCAGCTTTCAAACTTTACCCCCAGAGCCGCTTTCTTGTTAAAGTAACTTTCGAATCCCCTTCCACCAGAACCGATCAGTTCCTTTCTTATAGGTTCTTCGGCTTTCTCTTTTCCAAGAGAGAAAGCCACTCCGTGTATTAAGTTGGAGCGCAGGATGGCTAATAGCCCATACCGGGCTCTGCTGCGCTTCCGGAGTTCCCCTTCTCCGCACCCCCAAAGGCGGGAGGAACCTCTGTTCCTGCACGCCGTGGGGCAACTGCGGAGACTTTGAGGGGTTCCTCTTGCTCCCCTATCCTGCCCCGGGTGAGGAGAGCCTTTGGAAGATCATCTCCGAAGCACTGGAAGCTGCAGCAGAACGGGGCTGGAACGGAGCTCAGCCTCCAGCGTCCGTCGCCTCCACCTCGCAACCGGAAGTCCCACATGTCCTGGTTTTAATGTGTGACAATATATGTTAGACAATATATGTGGAGATCCAACTAAGGTCAGGCTCACAAAGTGACTCACATTTAAACATATTTCTTTTTAAAAAAATTCAAATGTAATGTAATGTGTAGTTTGAGCTTTTTATGTGTCAGCTACAGCAGCCTTCCACTCTTGTGCAAAGTTATTTGTCTGCTCCAATGCACACCTTGCAGCATGGGATGTGGTGGCTTAGCCATTTACATAACCAAAATGAAGAGGGCAGTTCCTGAAAGCAGTGAATCTCCCCATGTGTCTTATGAAATCTACAGAAAAAACAAATTGAGGGATTAACTCTAAAGTATTATACTTGTGAAGAATTCTTCATGAAGAATTTGTTGGGAGTGGAATGACATCAGCCCAAGGGAAAGCTATCTTACGCAGGGTGATTTGTACTGCTCAGATGTTTGCATACACACGGAAGTCAGGGGGTGGGAAGAATATGGATGGCATCTGCTCTCACACCTGTTGGTTCTGCTGCTGCCTGTAATACTCCTTGGGGAAGTTTGAAAGATTCTGTACATTGGGAAAAAATACTTTAAAGCATATGTTATTAAGCTTTATTTATTTTCAATAACTGAAGTAGGTAACACTTTGCAGCCTTTCTCACTGAATCAGCATGTATCCCTTCCTCTCTACTCCTGCTGTTTCTCTGACACAAACAAGGAAAGCAGATGGCTAAACTTCTGAATGGCATTATTCATTTGTCCATAATAACTCTGTAAAGATCATGATGCTGCATCTGTTGTTGCTAGTTTTATTTCTTTTTGAAAGAAAGCAAGGAGAGTATATCTGATGGAAACTACCAAGCAAATGAGCTGCTGATCATATAGTACTTACTAAAGGCAGCACTAATTATCTGCCATTGTGGGTGGGGAATATACAGTCATAGCATATATACTAGTTATTTCAGTCATCCTAATTTTTCTTCCTTTGAAATGTTTTAGAAGTAAGTTTATGGAAGTGAGTGAAATGGCAAGGCATTGTAAAGCTGCAGTCCTATATACACTTATATGGGAGGTAACTCTGGGATGTAACTATGAGCAGATGTAACTTTGAGTAGACATGTATAGGATTGCACCAAAGACTAATATATGTGTTTAAAGAAGATAATTATTCTGAATGGCCAAATTTCTCCAACTAATTAAAACATTACTTTTATACACCTTTTCAAGCAAGAAGTATTATATATTTGTACAAATGATCCATTCACATAAGCCACTGCATTGAGACAGCACCTCGTAAGTTCAGACGTTTAACATGTAACAAAAAGAGAGAAAGAGACAGAGAGAGATGTCTCACATGATGAAAAAATCAACAATATTGTTTCAAGTACAGTATCTGCTATTTATTTAGTTTTACTTGGGAAACCATAGGAATTGAACATGGCAAAGGCAGAAATGGGTATAGAACTCCTGCTGGTCCTATTGGCAGAATCCAAAGGGCCATTACATGTGAACTGTGATGTCCTCAGGGATTCTTGAACTAAGAAACTTACTGTGTTACAGTGCAGTAGGAAAGGGCCATCGCTCAACAGTAGGGCATATATTTTGCATGCAGCAGACCAGTCTCTGACACCCCCAGGTTAGTGATTGAAAAGTCTCTTAGTCTGGGGAGGTAGTGGTATATGGTACAGGTAATACTGAGGGTCCTTTCACACTAGGTAATTGTAGCTGTATGATTCCATTTAAACTGCCCATGGCTGGATCTTATGGTATTCTGGGGTTTGTATTTGGTGAGGCACTCAAGCTCTCTGGGTGAGAACTACCTCTCCCTAAACTGCAAATCCCAGAATTCGACAGGATTGAACCAAAGCAGATAAAGTAGAATCATAGTGCTATAGCTGTAAAGTTGTGACAGGGTCCTGAGTTAGACGGTTCAATGGTCTGTTTTGATTTAAGGAAAATTCTTATATTCCTTCCAATCAGACCTTGGAAAATTCCTTTTTTTAATTAATAATTTTTATATAGTTGTCACATCACAGATTACACAAACATAATCCATACATATATTCCAATATTAAAAGAAATCAGATTTTTCTCATCACCGCAATTTATGTCATATATTATATTTCATATATTCATGCTGTTTCTTTCTCAAACTTAACAAGATTCAAACTTCCCTTGACCAATGTTTTTCCTGAAGTGTTTTATCCGAGTACCGTAAAATCCTATTTCCCATTACTTGTACATTTTAATGTTCTTCTAAGTCTACCCTTCAAATAAACCTCCAATTCGACTTATATTTATTAACCTTCTCGGTAAAATTTGATCTATAGCTCTACATTCTCTAAATTCCTCCATTTCCTCCTCCAGTATTCTCTTACCGGTTCCCAATCTTTTTTCGTTTCATTAACCATCTTCTCTTTTATTGTGGCTGTTAAAATATCCATGTCTTTCATCTCTTGTAATTTAATTAACCACTCCTCTTCCGTAGGATATTCCTTCACCTTCCATTTTAAAGCATAGACTAACCTTGCCGCTGAGACCATATATAATAAGATTTTCCATTTGTTATTGATGTTTTTCTCTTTAATCTTATCTACCATATTTAATAAGTATATTTCCGGTTCCATAGCGAATCTAATACCTAACATCTCAGAAATAGCTTGATGGATTTTCTTCCAGAACTTTTTTGCCCCTTGACAATTCCACCACATGTGGATTAGCGTACCTTTAGTCTTCTCACATTTCCAGCATAAATTGTTACTTGTATTGTACATCTTATGTAATTTTGCGGGTGTTAGGTACCACCTATGGAACATCTTCATAAAATTTTCTTTTAAGTTTTGGGACATAGTAAATTTATGTGTATTAACCCATGCTTTCTCCCACCTGTTTAAATCAATAGTATGTCCTATGTCTTGGGCCCATTTAATCATTGGCTCTTTAACGTAATCCATTTCTAGTTTCCTTTCCAACAGGATGTTATAGTATTTCTTTATATGATGCTTTTTGTTATCCCAAATGATTTCGTCTAATTGATTTTTATCAATTTCAAAGTTTTCTAATCTCTTGTCCATCCTGAAGCGTTCGTAAATTTGTTTATATAAGAACCAATTCATAAAATGACCTTCCTTCTCTAATTGCTCTCTAGTCTTTATCCCAATTTCTGACCCATCCTTTACTACAATATCTTTATAGGCTAGCCAGCTTTCTTCTTTATTTTTTGTCCTTCTGAAGAAAGCTTCCTCGGTTGAGATCCATAGTGGAATCTTTCTATAAAAGATTGATTTTAGTTTCAGCCATACTTTAATGAGAGCTTTTCTAACATAATGGTTATTGAAATCTTTATTCTCTTTAATCTTCCCGTACCAGAGGTAGGCATGCCATCCAAATCTGTTACCTGATCCCTCTAACGTTAGCATTTTGGTGTCTTTAAGAAATATCCATTCTTCTAACCAGAGAAGAGAGCAAGATAGATAATATAGCTGTAAGTCTGGTAAGGCACAGCCTCCTTTCTCCTTTTTATCTAAAAGCAGCTTCCACCTAATACGCGGTTTCTTTCCTGACCATATATACCTGGATATTTCAGATTGCCACATCTTAAAATACTTATCGTTATTTAATATGGGCAAATTCTGGAATATAAACATGAACCTGGGGAGTATATTCATTTTCACCGATGCAATTTTACCCAGCAGAGAAAGATTGATTTTTGACCACTTCATCATATCCTTTTTTACTTCATTCCATAATCTCTCATAGTTGTTTTTAAATAAGTCTGCATTCCTTTTAGTAACCCAAATACCTAAATATTTTATTTTTTTCTCAGTTGAGAAGCCTGTCACTTTAGAGATCTGTTCTTCTTGTTTTTTATCTATAGTCTTTGTGATTACTGCCATTTTTTCCCTGTTTATTTTGAACCCCGAAACATCCGCATATTCCTGAATAGTCTTTCCCAACTCCTCTAAATACTCCATCGGATTATCCAAAATTACTACTTTGTCATCAGCGTATGCTTTGATTTTATATTCATGGGTCTTTATTCTTGTGCCTCTAATGTTTTCGTTCTGTCTGATTGCATCAATTAATATCTCTATGGTGGTTATAAATAATAATGGGGAAAGTGGACAACCTTGCCGCGTGCCCTTTTTTATGTCAAATTTATCCGTTTTTCCACCGTTCACTAAAAGGTGTGCCGTTTGGTTTGTGTAAATTTGATCTAACCATCACAGAAACTTATCCCCAACCTCCATTTTTTCTAGCACTGTTTTCATAAAGACCCAATTTACCCTGTCGAAAGCTTTCTCCGCATCCAGGAAGATCATTGCGAGTTTTTTCTCATTATGTATTTCATAATGTTCAATTAAATTTAGAATAGTCCTTATATTATTTTTAGAATGTCAATTTGTCAAAAAAACCGCTTTGATCTTCATGGATTTCTTGAGAAAGGATCCTCTTCAATCTTTGTGAGAGAACAATAGCAAATATTTTATAATCGCAGTTTAATAAGGAGATGGGTCTATAATTCTTTGGATCTTTAGCATCTCTTCCTTCTTTGGGAATAAGTGTTATATGTGCTTCCCTCCAGGACTCTGGTATTCCTTCTTCTATTATTTTATCAATGGTCATTTTCAAAGGGTTGAGCAACTCTTCTTCCATTTTTTTTATAATATAAGGGTGTAAACCCATCGGGTCCTGGAGCCTTCCCGGTCTTTAACTTATTGACAGCATATGATAACTCTGCCATAGAGATATTAGCATTCAAGCTTTCTCTCTGTTGACTATTTAATCTTATTATCTTTTGTTTTTCCAAATATGATTCTATTTTCTGTTGTCCTGCTTGAGTCTAGGTGGTTTGATTGTAAAGTTTCTTATAGTATTCTTGAAAACATTTTTTAATTATCTTTGAGTCAGTTTCTGATCTTCCTTTGTATTTTATTTCCGTAATCATCTTTTTCTCTCTAGTTTCTTTTAATTTTCGTGCCATCCATTTTCTGACTTTGTTAGCTGATTCAAAGTACTTTTGTTTCAAGATTCTCAATTTTAGTTCTATTTCTTGTGTCACCAGTGATTGAACTTGTTTCCTTAGTAGATTCAGTTCTGTTTCCAGATCTTTATCATGTAGTTTGTCAATGAGTTTGTTTTCTCTGGTTGCTATTTCGTCTAGCCAACTCTGTAGCCTCTTTTTTTTTGCCTTTTCTTTTCTATCATTTGTTTTATGAAGAAACCTCACATGACTGTCTTACTGGCTTCCCAAATGATTTTAGGATTCATACCTTCTGTTGTGTTTTCTGCAAAATATAACTTCAACGTTTCTCTTGCTTTTTTCACTATACCATAATCCATCAATAAGGAATTGTTCAATCTACAATTCCATTCTTTGTTTTCTACTTGTATCTTTAATTGTATCGGGTTATGGTCCGATATCCATTTTGAAAGTACGTCAACCCCTTTAATATTTAAAAGCAACTGTTTGGAAGCTATAAACATGTCTATTCTGGAAAAGGTATGATGGACGTCTGAGTAGAATGTGTAACTCTTAGCACTACCATATTTCCATTTCCAAATGTCTATCAAATTTAAGTCATTACACAATTCAAAGAATTTTTTGGGTAGCCTCCCTTGATTCTTTCTAATTTTCCTGTCAGACCTTCTATCTAGTACTGGATTTATCACCCCATTCCAGTCCCCTAATAATAGGATGTTTTCCTGATTAATTTTCTCTATTTCCATAGTTAATTTTCTAAAAAAGGAATCTTTATTCACCAGAGGAGCATAAACACCAACCAATAAAATATTCATCTTCCCCATTTTAACTTCGGCTCCCACATAATGACCATCTACATCTTTAAAGAGCTCTTTCGCAGGATATTTTTTATTGATATACAAGACCACCCCTTTTTTCTTTTTATTAGATGAGGATATGAAATTTTGCCCTAATTTAGGATTTTTTAAATATTTAATATCAGTATCTTTAATGAGTGTCTCTTGGAGGCATACTATATCATTGTTCATCTTCTCTAAATAATGAAATATCTGTCTTCTTTTGTAATTGGAGTTAATACCTTTTACGTTCCAAGATAGAATTCTACAATCCATTTTCATTTCTTTGAATTCTTTAGAGATATCTTATATATCCTCATTTCTCTCATCCTCTTCTTCTTTATCTCTTGTCTGCATTAATTCTTCATCTATTCCTTGTCCCTCCTCGTCCTCTGTCTCATCTTTCTCATCCCCTTCATCTCCTTCAGCGTTTTCCTCTGTGTCTTCTCTTCGCAAATCTAACTCACCTTCTTCTACCATATCTACCCGATCTGTCTGATATTCCTTTTCATTTGTTCTTCCTCTTTCAATATCTCTTTGAATTCTTTTATAAATCTCATTCGCTTTCTTTATTGTATTAACTTTATATCTTTTTTGTTGATAAGTAAAGGACACCCCTTCCAACCTTTCCCATCTATAATTTATACCCCTTCTTGTTAATTCCTGTGTTAGAAATTTATATTCTGGCCGTTTTTTCAGTATTTGTGGAGGAATGTCTTTAAAAAATTTTATATAATTTCCTTCCATTTTAAATTGACTTGTGTAGCTTTTTTGTATTATTTGATCTTTTAATCTGTTCCTAGTGAATATTATCACCACATCTCTTGGTATCTTTCTTTCTTTTGCTATCACAGAGTTAATTCTGAAGAGCTTATCCACCTCACAATCTAACATTTGTTCTGATATTTCCATAAAGTTAGCTAATGCTGATATCACCCTTTCCTCCAATTTTTCATTTAATTCCTCCGGGATGCCTCTTAATTTTAAACATTTTTCCCGGTATCTAAATTCTGTGACAATCAGGGATTTTTTAACTAGCTCTTGTTCTTCCACTAAGATTTGTGTATTCTGTTGCCATTCTTTCGATTGTTCTTTAATGTGGTCCACATCTTGCTTTATTTTATTCATGTCTTCTGCTAGTTTTTCTAGTCTCTTCCCAAAATTGTTCAGTTCCTTTTTTATGTCAGATTTTATTTCCTCTCTAATTTCCTTCATCTCCTCTCTCACTTCTGTTCTCATCTTCTTCATTTCCCTTCTCATTTCTTCTAACAATATTGTAGTCATGTCCGTTACTTTAAGTGGCCCTTCGGTTGAGGGACGTCTTTGAGTTGTCATCTGTGATTGGGCCATAATTGCCGCCTTCCATGTTGTGGCCATATTAAATCCTTTACTTGTAGTTCTACTTATTGTATAATTCAAATTTTATGTGTTCACGATTTTGTTCCTAATATATATACACATATACACACAAATGCATATATATATATATATATATAATATATATATATATATATATATATATTATGCCAATAAAGTTATATAGCCTCTCAATTCTAATGAAGGATAACCAAAACAATACAGCTTAAGATCAGGTTATACACAGTTATACATCCGGACCAGTATCAGATAACCAAAACAGTTAAAGTTGAATCAGAGACAGTGGCAAAAACAATTATAATAACAGAGGGTGCAATATTTCTAATCCTGAATTATCTCACAATCTCCACCTCAATACCTTCCCTTACAGTCTGCTTGTGCGTTTCAATCTATCCCAATTCAGTCCAGTCCCATCCACTTCAATCCAGTCCTTTTCCTGAATCTTTAGACACTTTCAATCATTAATTTTAGTTCCCTTGTAGTCCCTTATATACCAGGCTTAAATTGACCTCTCTCTGTTCTTTCTTTCAATTCCCTCCCACAGTGCCACTAGTTCACTTTACGTCCTTCCTTCTCCCTCCCCCAAATTCCTGGTTACTTTGACTCATAGAAGGGCTAATACAGGTCTGTGTATTTCCTTTGCCTCACAATGGAGAAAAGAAGTGAGGAGAAAAAAAACTCAAAAACAAAAACAGTTTCAAGCTTAACTCTGGTCTCCCTCCGACTCTAGGCTCCCACTCCTCCAAGCTCCAGACTCCGTCTTCAAGCACAGAGCTTTAAGCACAAAGATTCTCCAAACTACTCCTCCCAACCTCTCCAAACTCCAAGTTCCTTTTTCAAACTCTCCCCTTTTGTTCAGCCTCTCCCGCTCACTCCATCTCCGTATATCTCTGCCAGTCCATTCCGTTGTTTCATTCCAACTCAGCTCTTTATGGTTGTTTATCTGTATGACCTTTCCAAACTCCCAACTCCCAACTCCAAACCAAAAATCAAAGCTCCAACTCCAGACTCTCCCAGCCTCCAATGCTGCGTCTCCTCTCTCCTTTCTCCACTCCTCTCACACCTCTCAACCGCCTCACCAACTCACTCCATCTCTGTGTAGCTCCACCAGCCCGTTCCGCTGTTTCATTCCAACTCAGCTTTTTATGGTTGTTTATCTGTATGACTTCTCCAAACTCCAAACTCCACGAAAATCAGAGCTCCAACTCCAGACTCTCCCAGCCTCCAACACCGCGTCTCCTCTCTCTTTTCTCCACTCCTTTCACACCTCTCAACCGCCTCTCCAACTCACTCCATCCCCGTGTAGCTCCGCTAGTCCATTCCGTTGTTTTGTTCCAGCTCAACTCCGCCCCACACCTCCTTCTTCCTCCTTCTCCGCTTCCTTCTCCTCTAATTTTATAGTAGTAACAAAAAAAGTAGTAACAAAATGTTACTTGAGAAGCAAAAAAAGTAACAGCATTAGCAGCCATTACAGTCAACCCTCTGTATCCAAGGATTTGGCAACCATGGATTCCACCATTCATGGCCTGAAAATATTCAACAAAAATAAATAAATAAATTGCAAGAAACAAATCTTGATTTTGCTATTTTATATAAGGGACACCATTGTACTATGCCACTGTATATAATGGGACTTGAGCATCCACATATTTTGGTATCCACAGCAGATCCTGGAACCTACCCCAGTGGATACCAAGGGCTCACTGTACATTATTTTCAAAAGGAATGTTAATGCCCCCTCATTACACCAAAATAAAAGTAACGTTTTTACTTGAAATACATTACTTCCCAGCTCAGCTTCCAAGGTACTGTGAGTCTTGCATAACTTTTTGGAAATGGAACTATAGCTATGAATTCTGTAGGTCACTTTCATGTGTTTCATGAACACTAAGATGTTATCTATATAACACTAAAGTGCTATCTTTATCTATATTCACAGCAGTGTTCATTTGTCTCCATGTTTGTTTGTTTGTTTTGGCAAAATCACTGGTATGTGAAGCTGTCAGTGTTTGATGTTCACATAGAGCCATGCCTATGAATCAAGATATTGGCCATGAATGAATTATTCATGTTATTATTCTCCACAAGTTGCACTGCTGCACAGTGGGTTTTTTTAAAGATGTAAATCAAGGGTTCACAAGTGCAACCTCCTGCTTAAAACAGTGGTTTGGTTGCCTCAGCACAGCAAAAAAGTGCATGATCACTATGAAACGTTGGAGTTTCAAGTGCATGACACTCCAAAAGGGCACTTCCAACCAGCAAGCTCACCCCCTGCTCACATTCAGCCAATCAGATTTTCATGTACACTCCTCTCGAGAATGCATTGTGATTCGAATCAGATGTCCAAATGGGCAGTAATGCACATTCTTACACATTATTTTTAAAAGTTTGGGGAAAGCCGCAAAGGCTTTTCTCATGTAGTTTTTGGCATTTTTGGCCCCCTCCTTCCGAATACAGCAAATCACTGTGGGATATTGTTCAGGCAAAAGGTATTCCCTATGAATTCTATGAGGAGTGTTTTTCTTGTCTAGACAACAGCTAAGTATGATTATAATTATCTGCAGTGATAAATTGTTTACATGTTTCTTGCTATCTAGAACTAGACATGTTCATTTGGAGAACAAATCAGCTGTCAAGATAATATAACAGAAGGGCCTAATAGGAGCCTAAGCGAATGCTTTATGTACTTCTCATTATGGATTTATGGATGAACAGCTAGAAAATAGCCATTGAAAACTAGTTTAATATATGACCACAGCAGCAAAACTGTGGCACACACAAAGATGGAAGAATTCAACATTACCTACTAGAGAGGAATGGTTGTTGAAACTGATTGTTTAACAGAAGTGGACAAATTATCTGGTTTGATTAGAGAGAAATTGTTGGTGACATTTCTAGGACTGGAAACGCCTTATAGACTCTTTGTGAAAAGAAGAAAATGACCTGATAACTTTTTGTTTTGATAATTGGTAATACTTGGTTATCAGAAGAAGTGTACAATGTAATTTATAAAGGGAGGTATTAGTGTATTGTATGTATGTACAACTGCTGAAAAGAAAATTGGACGCCACTTCTCTTTTTGTCTATCTTTCTTTTTATGTCCCATATTTCTTTTTATGTTTTCTTTCTTTTTCTTTCTTTCTTTTCTTTCTCTTTCTTCTTTTTAAACGCTTGTAATCTTTATTGTCTTCTGAAAAACTCTTATTAAAAATATTTTTAATAATAAAGAATAATTTAGGCTGCAAATAACATGAAGACAAGGGAAAGGCCAACCTGCAAAGAAGGAACAGCTGTGGGGATCTCCCTTTTCCTTACCTCTGGAAAGAAAGGAAATGATTTTAGATAAGAGAATCTAGAAGTGAGGAGAAAGGGTGCTCTGACACCCTCCATCTCCTGAAGAAACAAGAGCCACCTAATTCCATTCAAGAATGATCTCTAGCAAAAGAAGATATCCAGTTCCAAGGTACATGTAAACACCTACTTTTAGCTCATCAACACCTTGTTCTGGACTTAAACAATTGATCTCCCTCCTTTCTGCTTTCTCTTCAAAACTTGTCATTTTAGCTTGTAAACCTCATGGCAAGATCTGTCTTTTGATGATATGAGCCTCTTTGGGAGACAGAAAGGTCCAAAGGGTCAGATAAAAATAAAATACAGCAATAAACATAAGACTATTTACTCAGGACCTACCTTAGTTCCAGGTGTGTGTATATATGATATATATAACTGGTAGCCTTACCAGATATATGATAATCCTAAGAAGACACTGTCCATCTTGAAGAAAGCATTTCCCTCACCCTGAAAAAAGCATACTCCATATATATATATATATATATATATATATATATATATATAATTTAATTAATTTATAGTTGCTGTGAGGTTATCACCTAGCTCTCTAATATCTTTGGGCTGGCACCACAAAATACACTAATTACTATACACATTTATGGAGAAGTAAGTTTCATAGAAATAAGTAGGTATTGCCTTTCAGCTTTACCTGTTTCCAGGCAAACAGTACAAATCTCTGTCAGAAAGATACCCACTGCTTTGCTTTGTTTCTCTTACTAGATAATGTCATTACATTTGAATTCACTACACAATAAGAGTATCAGGAGTCTGCAACGTCAAGCCAATATATGTCTACACAGAAGTAAGCCTCACTGAGTTTTTTTTAAAGCTTGCTCATAGGTAAGACAAATTACAGCCTAGAACTTACTTCCTACAAATATTTCAGAGAATCTGCTGCATACTAAATGCAGCTAGATGAGAATATAGATGTGAATCTGCTGGTTGATGAGAATTTGCTGCAACCAAGAACTAAGGAACCCTCAACAATAACAAAACTGAAATTCTAATCCCTCCACTTACTTGGAAATAAATTTCAGTAACTTTAGTGGTGTCTTCTGAGTAGACATTGTAGGATTATACCAAAATAATCTTGTGGTATCTTAAAGGTTTTATTGTGGAATATGTAATATATATATATCTAAGAAAGTAGTCAGATGATGAGGGAAAAAACTCTAAAGTCACAAGACTTAGGTGGTGTATAGGGTGTCACTATATCAAAGCAGGTATAGCAGAAAGTAACTTGGTTTTGTTTTGTTTTTCATTCTCAAGTCATTTGTTGGGTTCCTTTTCTTCACCTAGCAGGTAAACTTCAGTCATACACATATTAACAATCTCTTTTACAACATGCCAATTGGCTGTGTGTACAGTGGGCCCTCGTATCTGCTGGGGTTTGGTTAGAGGACCTGTCGTGGATACCAAAATCAGTGGATGCACAAGTTCCATTATATACAATGGCATAGTAAAATGGTGCCCCTTACATAACATGGCAAAATCAAGGTTTGCTTCTTGGGAGATTTTCAGACGCGATTTTCGGGTCTCTATATTCCAAAACAGCTCCATTGCTGCCGCGCGGCACGGGAGCAGTTTTGGACGACGACGTTCCTCTGCTGAACCCCTCCGTGTCACTGCTGTGACAGAATGGAGGAAGCCGCATCATATTTCACTCACGATTGTTGCCCATGAGTGAAATATGACGCGGCTTCCTCCATTCTGTCATGGAAGTGACACAGAAGGGTTCGGCAGAGGAACGGTGTCGTCCAAAACACAGCAGCAATGGAGCTGTTTTGCAATATATAGATCCAAAAATCGCATCTGAAAATCTCCTTGGATTCCCACCCCCCAATATTTTCAAGCTGTAGATAGTGGAATCTGTGGATGCCAAATCCATGAATACAGAGGGACGACTGTATTTATTTGTCTCCTGTATTTATTTGTACGATCATTTAACAACATTTCCATTATGAATTGGTCGCTTTGGTGTCTAATCAGCTATTAAGTAGTTACAAGTTGGGATGTGTTATGCCCATGATATTAGATTCACAGAATCACTCATAATTGCTTCATTATTCCTGTACAGTATTTTATGTACACTACTGTTATGTTTAGTTTACATTTAGTACTTCAATATCTTTAATACTTCACTGTTTTGAGTAGTTTGTTAATGTACATCTTCCCATTCCATGCTTCCCCTTCCTATTCTGTTCACTGCAAGTCAAATCATAAAAACTAAACCCTAACCAAAGATCATTTTACCATATCTGAGATCAGACAAGAATATTCCCAGTGGTATTGTTCCTCTAGAAAATTAAGTAATGCACAGAAGATGAGAGAAGAGATGTCTGTCTGATCTCAGTCAGGTGCAACCCTGTGACATACTATGTCCAGTCCAAGCTCAAAAGGTTTAGACAAAAAAAACCAAGTCCCCTTCCAAAAGGGCAATACAGAAACACACTTTGGAATACAGTAAAGTCAGCAACCAAGTCCTTCTGGTAAACATGTCAATGTGAAAATATTGTCAGGAGTTAGAAACTGAACTCCATTATAAACAACTGCAGAAGCATGCTGAGTCATAATGGCTGACTGCATGAACTACCAAGTCATGCCTAGTCAGACCACTAGAGGACAATGTCCTGTATATATATATATATATATATATATATATATAAGCTCAGAACAGAGCTCACTTCCTTCTCTTCTTGTGAATGTTGATGCCTGGTGAAGCAGTTCCTCCTTCAATTGTAAATATTTGTATATATATTGCAAAATCCAAGGTCAACAAGCCAGTGGAGTAATATTAATTGAAGTATAATCTGACAGCAACTGATACCCAGTCTAAGGTCATACACAACAGAGTGGGCACATAAGAAGATTTAGGAATTCATGGTTTGGTTGGAAAAATCTGGGGCAGGGGAGACTTTTTTTTTTTAGGAGTCTCTCCATCCTGGAATGGAGGATTTTAAAAAAAAAATATATGGAGCACTTTACAAATTTTCATGTCATCCTTGTGCAGGGGCCATGCTAATCTTCTCTGTATCATTCCAATTTTTGTATATGTGCTGTCGAAGCAAGCACTGGAATGGAGTTTCATGTACCTGCAATGGCCTGGAGCCCATACAAGGCTCATATGTATGTTCTTCAGAAAAAGGTCTCCCTACGGTGAGATCCGTATTCTGAGGAAGCCCCCACTGCCCAGGAGTCTTTTCTGCAAATGAAGATTTCACTGGGTTGGCTTCAGTTTGGTGCTTAAACTGTGCCATTGTCTTGGGCTGGGAGGAGACCTGATTCATCTGACTCCAAAACTGGGCTCTCTTCCTCTTGAAGAGAGGTTTTATACTTCCCTCTCCTATGAGGGATGGAGGTGTTCAGAGATAGCCCACTTCTCCTGATTTTTCTAAGGGTTTTCTTCTCCAGTAGCCAGTTTACCTTGCTTCACATTTCTTTCTTCTCACATTAGTCTCCCTTCCCAGACTGTTTAATGGTTTCATGGTTAGCTGTGCCATCTTCCCTCCACCACCTCATCTGATGAGCCAATGGATTCCTCACATGTACATGTGACATCAGAAGGTATTAGATATTAGACCATGCACCCTGTTCAGTCCAGTCTCAGCAAAGGTGGAGGAATGGAGGTAGCAGCAGTAGGACTTATCTAGATATGTTGTCTCTCCACACATTCATTTCATATTCCACTTCACATTCAAGTGAAATAAATTCTAGATGTCCCAGGTTAGAATCATAGAAGTGTAGAGCTGGAAGAGACCACAAGGGCCATCCAGTCCAACCCCATTCTGCCACGCAGGAATCAAGATCAAAGCATCCCTGACAGATGGCCATCCAGCCTCTGTTTAAAGACCTCCAAGGAAGAAGAACCCACCACACTCTGAGGGAGTGTGTTCCACTGCCGAAGAGCTTACTGTCAGAATGTTCCTCCTAATGTTGAGGTGGAATCTCTGTTCCTGGAGCTTGCATCCATTGCTCCATATTTTATTTTCTGGAGCAGCAGAAAACAAGCTTGCTCCATCCTCAATGTGACACCCCTTCAAATATTTAAACAGGGCTATCATATCGCCCCTTAACCATCTTTGTTCCAGGCTAAACATACCCAGCTCCCTAAGTCTTTCCTCATAAGGCATGGTTTCCAGACCTTTCACCATTTTAGTCACCCTCCTCTGGACACGCTCCAATTTGTCAATATCCTTTTTGAATTGTGGTACCCAGAACTGGACACAGTATTCTAGGTGAGGCCTGACCAAGTTATTGGTGACCTTGTTATTGGTGACCTTGCAGTGTTAGTGAAGTTGTGTCACTTCACACTGCGTTGTGTTCATTTGCATGAAGCTCTGTTGTTTATATACCTTTACCTTTTAGGTGTTCTAAAACACAATTTGCAGTTACATAGGCAACATGGCAGCTTTTGAACTGAATGACCAGAATCTGTCTCATTTCTGAGAATGATGGGCATTAGAGTCCTGGTTTATATGCTTTCTGTGCATGGCCAGATTCCCATATGAATATGCCTCAGTGTTCAGATCAACCTTAGAGGCCTTTTCACCTTCTGAAGCACAGTGGTTTGCAAGCTATGTGCAATACATACATAAATTACTGATCGAATTCTATTTCTGTGATGTTTAGATCATCACATTGGTCTGCTAACTCATTTTATATTTCTTACCCAAGCTCCATGTTCTCTTGGCACAGATCTGCTTGGTCCATGTGTATATATTACTGTGGTAATGTAGAGCCTAGTAACACAGAAATTGCTTTTTGAATAGTTTAGAATCAAGCTTGTATTAGGCTATATAGCCTCTGTTGTCTAAACATTAGAAAGTACATTTAGTGTATGTCTATAAACAAACAATGAATTGGGAAATACAAGCCAACAGATTCTACTTACAAATGAGTAATACAATTGTAGAAAAACAGGCATATTGACAATAATTGAAAGAGGATGTGCTGTTACCAATTTCATTATCCATTAATTCTAATTAGCAATAATTGTTTCATGTTCTAAAAGTATCTGTTTCTCTTATTAGTATGGATGACAGTGAAATTAACCTTGTTCCTGTCTGTAATCTCATAGGAATGATATCAATAACTTTCAATTAATTAACTTGAGGAATTAAGCTGAAAAGACATAATTAACACTCTATAATATTTGGGAAGGTGACATTACTAGTTTTTCCTTGAACATTCTATTTCATATCTGAAGACCTCAGTAAGAAAATTAAGTTTTCCCTGATGGCAGGATTGTGTGCTCCTGTGAGGCAAGAGGCTACACTGACGGTAGCATTGCTACTAGTAGAATCTTCCAAGGCAGACAGGCTTTCACAAAAGAACCAACATGAATGTGGCAAACACCTCAAGACACTGAGTGGAAACTACTGGACAGAAGGCAGCTGCCAGGCTCGGTGGGTGGCTGGTTTGTGGCCTGGCTGGCTCCCAGAGCCCAGGCGGCCTCCTCTAGCCCCACACTGCCGCGTGATGACCGGCATGGGGGCTGCCATGTTGCACTCCTTCTTCCTGGCCTGCCTTGTGGACTAGAAAGAGGGTGCAAAAACAAACAAACAAACAAACAATCTGTCAATCAAGGTAGGGTCCCCTGCCCTGATTGGCTAGTGCAGTGCAGAGGGCAGGTCTTCTGGCCATCACGGCAGGATAATGCTGGCTTTTGTGACACGTTGTGACGGCTGATTTACAGCCATCACTTTATGACGCTGGGGCTGGTATATGAGCTGGCCCCAGTGTCGTCATCCTCAGTGGCTCACTGGGAGCCAAAAACCCACCCACCCTCCCTCTTTTCGGGTTACTAGGTCTTTGGTAGTGTGTACTGTATTTGGCTGTTGTATTATTCTCTTTGTCACAACTCTGAGGGGCGGTTGGCATGGGTCCTGATCTGGAGGATGGGAGGGAAGGTCTCCATCAAGGTCAAGGTGAAGTTCATGGCCAAGTTAAAGTTCAAGGTTCACAGAGACTCCCCAATTTTTGCCTTAACCTTGCTTGTTTCACAGGGGAGGGGAGGGGAGGGTCATCAGGCGGGCGGCCAGGGCAGGACTCCTCCCCTCCATGCAGAGTGGTGTCAGTAGCAACTGGCAGTGCCATTAACCAACAGTGGGTTGCCCAATGAAGGGATATGGACCCATGCAATGTATGCCAACCAGTATCAGCCATCGTCAAAGTTGTGATCTTTTTATTGCCATATATAGATATATATTCTACCTTATATATTCTCTACCTCATGTATCCTACCTTGTACTTGCATATTATGTACTTGCATATTATCCTTATCACGTATATCAATATATTTGGTGAAGGTATACTGTGTCAGTGTCTTTGTTATATGGGCGAGGGAACAGTCCCGCTTGGGCCCGCAAACAGTACCAGAGGGCTAACACTGGTGAAGGATCTCTCATAGACAACAGCTATTGTACTTTACCTGACTCTTATTAGTACTGGGCAAAAGAAGGCACCTGTAAACACTTCCCCCTTCCCAGTTGGAAGATGCTTAACAAGCTAGTGGGAGAGCAGAGGACAAGCACAAATAGTGCTGTGACTAATGACATAGTTGTAGTCAGGCCAAAAGGATTTCCAGCTACTGATATGCTCACGTGTTATGGAAAGTCCAAAGAAGCAAAACACACATAATAGGAACACTGAATGTGAGAAACATGAATCAGACAGACATTTTAAAACAAGAAATAGACTCTATAGATATAGCAATACTTGGCATGAGCAAACTAATATGAATGGGATATTTTCAGTCAGATGATTGCACAATGATTTACTAGAAATTACAATCTAACAAGAAATAAGGTGGTATTAATAGTGATATGTAGCAATAGCAGTCAGGGGGTATAATGCAAATTTCACCAAATAATATCAATAAGATTTCATGGAAAATTTATCAATATGACCATAATTCAAGTTTGTGCTCAATCTATTGAGGAAGAGGCAGAATTTTGCTGGTATCTAAGAGAAAAGTGGTTACACACTAAGGAGATTTTCAGACGGGGGGGGGAACCCATAGAGGTCAGGAGAGGAACGGGGCTGTTCTGCTTCCAGCCTCTGTTTCACATGCCCCTGTCCTCCTCCCGACCTCCCTTCATTCTCCCTCCATCCTGCTTTCATTTTCCTTCTGCTGTTTTTTTCCTAACGGATGTTTCTGTCAATAAAAAACAGCAGAATGAAAATGAAAGCAGGATTGAGGGAGAACAAACGGAGGTCAGGAGGAGGACGGGGGCATGTGAAATGGAGCGCTGGAAGCGGAATAGCCCTGTTTCTCTCCCGACCTCCGTGGGGGGGTTCCCCCATCTGAAAATCTCCTAAACCAAGGAATATTGATAACCATAGGTGATTAGAATACAAAAGTACAAAATAATGGAGAAAAAAATAGTTGGAGAATTTGGACTAGGATCAAGAAATGAATCAGGAGATTCACTTACTGAATTCTGTGAGGGCTACAAAATGTTATTTGCAAACATATACTTCAGGCTTCCAAACAGATGGTTCTAAAAGTGGGTGTCACTGGATTTCAAATATAGAAATAGATTACATAATAGGAAGAAGATGGATACAGTCCATTGTCTTCTCAAAACCAAAACCATTGTGTGACTGCTTGTGACTACTCTACTAGACTTACTAGACTGGCTAGAAATGCTAGAGGCTTGCTGAGCTGACTAGACGTGGGATGAGACTAGCAAGATGCTAGAGACAGGACGCTACACATGATGTACCAATGTACACTGGGAGATATGTTGTCTCTTGACCAAGCCTGAAGCCTGATGCTTGGCACAGTAGTGTGTATATATTGTAACTATAGCAACTGCCAAGTGAGCTGAAGATAAAGTGCCTCATATTGATAGGAAGATAAACACTCTGTGTGTGAATATTATTTTGGGAATGGGTTGCTGCTATGTCTGCTGGGATATTTTTCGCTTCTGCTGGGGACTGAGAGTCCTATCATCCCCACAACAGGTTGTAAATCAAGTCACAGGAGAATTTAAAGATCATGTAAAGAAGAGATTTTCACTATTAAGTCAGAAGAACTCAGACTAAAATAAGGGATATTGTAAGGGAAGAATGACACTATCTGCAGTGAAAAAGAAAGAAAAAAATCATTGGATGGCAGATGAAACTGTTCAGAGAAAGAGACGCAGAAAGAAAATGTAAAGGGTGACAGAGATAGGGTCAGAATCCTGAATGCAACTTTCAATGACTTCTGCATATGAGCAAAGAGAACTATAGTTGGGCCTCAACTTTCATAGGGGTTAGGGATGTAGGATTCCTGCAAAAGTGGAAAAACATGAATATAGGTCCAAGTATTATGCAAGGGATATGTTCTGAGACCCTTAGTGTATAGCAATTTTTGCATATAATGATTTTTTTTTTTTTACTTGGGACATTTCTGTAGGTATTTCTAGGTCCTCCAGTTTGATCCTGTGGTCAACTTCTGCCAGAGGTTGAGCATAGAATCATGCTGGACACACTTTTTGGGTTGCGCATAGGGCAGTGGCAGATTTGGCGACAAATACAGTAATCCATGAATACTCAAATCCATGAACACTTACCTTGCAAATTTGGAGGGATGATCAATGCAAAGAAATAGAAGCCACCTTAAAAGGTAGAATAAAAGACATATTTCACAAGATCTGAGAAAATCAAAGGGAAAGAGACTTCTAAATGGTAGTAGCATCTAAGTATTTCACTGCTTTCTCTTTGAATAGTCTTTGCTGACAGACCCAGGAAATAATGAGACCAAACAACAATACTGGGTTGAAAAGTGGCCACTTTATCTAAATCTATCCTATTTAATATTTAACTGGAGAACTGCAATTGGGGGGTGGAGCAACCTATTGCAGGAGCAGCTGGGGAAGACGGTCTATCCCCAGACCTTCTCCCTTGCTTCCCTTATGAGAAACACCTGAGCCCCAGGGATAACCCAAAAGATGGGTTACTCCCCAGCCTGAATTTCAGGAAGGCCAACCTAAAAGTCTCTCCCCCAAATTGCATGACTTGAAATGAGGGTTTATTCCCCATCCCAGCCCCAAGGTAAATCTCTTTCCCTACCTCCCTTATCATAGTACCTAAAGAGGCAGTTCCAGGGGCCTCCCTTCACCGAAAGGGAGCCATAGGTGCTTTCCAAACTACCAATTTTCCCCTTCCACCTGCCTGTCATGGTCAGTCAGGACTCTGAGGACTCAGAAGGCAAGGAGGCTGAGCCAGTAGCAGAAGAGCTGGCTGAGTCTGAGTCTAGCCCTGAAGAACCCAGGGCTCAGCAGCCTAGCCCTCCCCCAGCTCAGGGTCCAAGCCTGGGAGACATAGTAGAACAAGAGCAAGAGGTAGAAGAGCAGGTACCTACCTTTAGCCAAAGGAGAGCAGAGAAGGCGTGGTTGCGTCATTCTCAGAGATTAAGAGACAGAAGCTCATCAATCACCCCGCAGCTGGGAGTGGGAGCTGGGCCAACATAAGCAGCTGGGGGAGGCTGAGTTCCTTGTTTCAAGCAGTCTGTGTTACCTGGAGGAAGCCTCTGCCTGTGACTCTTCTGGAACCTTGCTATTTTGAGACTTTGGATATCTTGATCTTGGACTGCCTTTGTTGACCCACCTGCCGGAACCCTTTTGACCTTGGACTGCCTCTTCGTTCTGCACTCTCTCTCTGTGTGTACTTCTGACCCTGTAGGACTGCTACTGACAACACCAGGTACTGTGCTTTTCAACTGGGTTGTTGCCGAGCCGGGCTCCTTATCAGCTATTGAGTTGGCTTCACGACACTGCCATAGATACAGAGCAAGTGTCTGTTTAGCCCCTATCTCCCACCAGGCCATCCAAGAGGGACCCCAAACACCACTGCAGACCCACAAGAAAAATTCCCAGCTTCAGATAGGTGGCTGTCATCTGCTCGGTAGATCTTTGGCCTTTGCAACAGAACATCTGTGTGTGGGATATAGTGGCCCAAACCCTTTGCCGGTCCATTACGAATCTCCTTATTGGCCCAGTGTCAAGCGCGGTCAATCAAATGTGTGTTTCCTTCCCCCATCCATACCAGTCTGGGCAGTGTGGTGGTCCACATAATGTTCACTTCCAGTCATTTGTTCTTTATGACCCTCATATTGTGCACTACTTGTAGTATAAGGGCCTTGCCCTTTATCCAACCCAAGTAATTTCCTCCCAAATGAATGACAAGAATATGTGGGGGAGGCCCACAGTGCTCCCCAAACAACATTAGCATATGTGCTGGAGGCCTACAGTGCCTGCCAAACAGCATAAGTATATGTGGCTGAAGCCCATGGTGCTCCCCTAAGAGCATGGTATGAGGCTGTGGCAGTGAAGTCCTCTCTTGCTCAACCATTTGATGATGGCCATGTAACCCAGACCCAAAGTGTGATCTAATAAATCATGTTGTGGCCACTGATCATCAAATGATGCCTCACAGGACACAACCAAAATCTGAAAAACAAAAGAGCATGCCAAATTAGTGTTTCAAAGGGCGAATGTAACTGCAATTGTGTGGGCATTATGTGTTTAATGCCCACATAAAAACACTCCATCCCTTTGATAGCAGCTGAATCCATACCTAGAACTGCAGCAGTAGAGCCTGCTCCTATTCTTAAGGAATGTGTACAGAATGTAACCCCCCGCAGGCTGATGGCAGATAAGGCCCTGGATGTAATGGACAAAAACTGAAACTTGGTCAAAACATCCTGTCATACTCCACTCAAGCCATTCAAAACATTAGGAAAAATAGGATCTCTGGTGTCAGAGACCTTACCCTTCTCCCTGGAGTACCCCACCAAAATGTTATGGATTCTAAAATCTCCCGTAGTGTCTGCCACCCCTTGGGTTTTCAACCAAAGGATGATTGCCAAAAGCTTAACTCTAATGGACAAAAGTATCAGAGCCAAAACATGATATGAATAGACTGGTCTTTATGATGTCATAGGGTTGGTTCTTCTGGTGTTATAGGGGATGTGTCATTGGGATGTCACAGCGGTGGGACACTGAAGGGTTTGGAGGCATGCTGGCACTATTTCTGGATTAGTTGATTGTGGAGATGGGTATGATGGCAATAGGCCCAGAATTTGTGTGCAACCTAACTAACCAATTAATTTTGCAACCAAGAGCCATGGGAATGTAGCATGATTCAATTTGCAAATAAGTAGCAAAGTGTCCAATATATCAGCAGTTGCTGACATTCTTCCTAGGAGTCTCACACAAGGTCTTACCTGTAGCACACATGGTACATGGGAAGTTTCCCCATGCCCTAAACAGCTGTGGAGTTCGTCTACTTATGACAAGCTCACTGCTACCTGTCATGTCATTTTTCTCTAGGTTGGTACAGCTGAACCAGGGCTTGTACAACTAGACAGTTCATGTGTCACAATGCTAACACTTCTCACCCTCCCTTTCTCCAAATGACATAAAGGGTTCAAGTGTATGCATCCACTGTGTCTCTCCTCTGCCTTGGCTTTTGTGTGCATTGCTATTACATACAGTAGGTATAACACATATGCAAACATCTGCCTTGGCTTTTGTGTGCATTGATATTACATACAGTAGGCATAACACATGCAAACATCTGCCTTGGCTTTTGTGTGCATTGATATTACATACTATAGGTGTAACATATATACAAACATCTTTGTGCTTGACCAGACATCTCTGGTTCCAGCTGGAAATGGATGCCATGCTTTAGCAACACCTCAATAGTATCTTAATTCTTACATGCATAAAAGTGAAAGAAAAAAAATAGAATCTTATCCATATTTATCCAATGAAATTAAAGAATTATCATGCCTCTACATGAGTACAAGATTATATATTTAGGTTTTTTTAGTCATATATGCCTGATGGCTTGCACATACAACAATACCTGGAAATATATCAATACGTCTTTATTCATTTAAGTTAAATGTATTTTTTTATATATTTGCCTGTAATGCCCACATAAAACCATGTTTTGGATTTTTTTACAGGATCAACGGTTATACTTCATGCAAGCACTTAGTTGCTGGAGTAGTTGGTGAATTCCTTGTTAAATGACTATACAAGGTGATACTAGCAGCTTTAGTGTATGTTTATTTTTATTTTTATTTTTTAAAAAATAGCTCTTAAAATGTTCAGAACACCAATTCATTACAATGGGCCTATATAGGAAGAGGTCCTAGTTGGTTAACCATTAAAATGGTAATCCCATAAAGATAGTAGTAAGCTTCATTGAGCTTAATGGGACTAACTTTGAAATAGACATACATAGGGTTGCATTGTAAGCACATAAACTTCATGAATCTCCTGTGAGAAGATAATTAAAGACATAAAATATACCAAATCATGCAGTTGCTTTTGTCTGACTCTGCACATATTGTCACCAAAATAGAAGGTATAACAAAATATCATATTTCTTCTGAATTTTATCTTGAGCCTTTGAGACTTTTTTTTTTTTTTGAGACCACACAGTTCCCATGACACTGGAAACAAAGTTATTCTCATTGTAAACAACAATGTGTATTTTAACTGACCATTTCCTTTTTTATTTGTCAATAATTTTTACTTGTCAATAATTTTAGACACTGCCAAGTGTCTAAAAATCCTAGAACTTATGCAATTTCAGGTAGGGAACAAAACATGAATTATGTAGTAGGGATAGAAAGAATAGTCATTTTCCCAGCACAGAAAAAGGTTTCCCACGAAAAAGAACACAGTAGTGAGATTTCTGTGCCATTTTTTCCCTAGCATTCATCCCTTTCAAAGTTTTCCAGGCAGTAGTTGTGCACAGAAATGTACATGGATTTTCTGCACAGAAAAAAAATAGGGACTTTTGCACAAACTACACCATTTTCTGAGCAGAAAAAAAACATGTATTTCTGCACAGAAAAATTATCTGGAACTTTGCAAATCGTTGTTCTGACAGCAGGGGGAAATGTACAGGAGTTGTTCATCTTCACATGCAGGGATAAGCTACATGAAGGCTTACATTACATCTCCATGTTACAGTGACAAAGGACTGCAGTGCTGAACTATATGCACATAATATACATAATATACACATTATATTAAATGATATAGAGCTTATTATGCAAGTTGCTTGTCTGAGCAGGAACCAATGGGAATTAGTTCTATGAATCCAAATTTCTGGTGGTCAAAGCTCACAGTGGATTTACCTCATAGCATGTGTGTGTGTGTGTGAGAGAGAGAGAGAGAGAGAGAGTAAAATCACATCATTATAGAATAACATGGGCGTTACTTGGGGATGCTTCTACACATGCACTCCCCCTGCTGTCTGATGGGAGTGGTTTTGCCAAATGATACTCCAAGATGCACTGTTGAGCTGGTTTCATGTATGGCTGTACTGGGCTATTTAAGGCAGTACTGTCCTGGTTTAGGTTTCTTCGCTATTTCTGCTCTTGAGGGATGGGTGCAGGGATCATTTGCAGTGGTTTGTGTCCCCTCCTGACCTTCCCAGCCAGTACTTGAGCCATTGGCCCTCTTTGCCAACTGTTTCAGCTAGCATTTGGCTGAGTGGATGAAGCAGTATCTGTGGAGGGCCCACTTCACCCCACCAGCACTGAGGCCTCTGGCCATTCAGCCCTAGTCATTTTGGTTTGAGCATTCACATATGTGAGCATGTAGCAGCCACTAGCTCCTTCCAAGCCTCTCTTTTTCCTGCATCATCCTCTGAGCAGTGAGAGAGTTGCCTCTTGAGCGGCACCTCTGCTGGCTTAGTAGGATTCAAAAGACAGCTTTTCCTCCCTGGTTTCCTCATGCAGTTGAAGCCTTGCCTGCCCACACTGCCAGCTGAAGTGGGTAGGCCCATTGGCCATGTGAGCCAGCTCTTAAATTCAGCCTGCCATAGCCTACTCAAATCCTCTCCTAACACCATGTGCTGGTCAGCCTGCAAACTGCATTAAAAAAAATTAACAACAAAAACAACAACAACAACCACAACCAAACTGAACTGAACGTAACACAGAGAATTAAAAAAGCACTATTATTAAATCATAATTCTTAGGAGGGAAAAACATTAATATAGAGATAAGGCAAAGGATTAATAAGATAGTGGGCAGGGGATCTGAATGATTAATAGGACAAGTACAGACTATTTAGGGCTATGAGTTTAGGTGACATAGTGCTTTTAGCAGTGGTTTCTCCAATTTGATGTTTTCCGAACTATACATAGTTTGGCTGAGGTTTAAGATTACAGTAAATTCTTTGTTTAGCTACTTTGCAACAGTTTGTTGTCAGTTTGGCGTTCCTTAGGTTCCTATATTTTGACTTACAATATTCCTCCTAAGAAGGCTCAGGCCAAGAAAGAAGGCAGACCTGTTGACCTGCCTCAGAAAAGGCAGCTCCAGAAGGTGGACTCATCAGCTGACAAGTCCCAGACCCCTTCCATACAGGCCCTTCGGGCATACATTGAATCCCTAGAATGTCAGAAAGGGGGAAGTGGAAGATGCCCCTTCCACATTTCAAGTGGATTCCTAGGCCCTCAGCTAAGGCCCCTTAGGCAGCTTTGCTGAAAAATCTTTCTACTTTTCTTCTGGTTTTGGAGGAAGGTCAACAATCTCAGAAGAGTGCTTCTGCAATCCAGACTCCAGAGGAAACTATGAGAGGTTCAAGCCCAATACGTGTGGATGTCTTCATGCCTCTGGGTTGGTATTCTGTTCTGCCTACTGGGGCAGCTAACTATTCAACTGTCTATACTGTTCCTGCTTTTAATCCATAGCAGTCCTCTTTGGGGATAAGTTCCTCTGCACTCTGTTGGCCTTACGTGGACTGGCCAACACCACCTGCCTCTACACCTCCCAAGGCCTCTCAGTTCCCAGTAGGTGAAACCATGTGACCCCCCCCCCCGTTTCTTACCCCTTGGGGCCTAGCACCCCAATTCCCAGTCCCAGTTGTGGCTGAGACCCTGATTTCAGCTTCTACTTCTCAGATGGATCACTTCAGAACTTTGGCAACAGAAGCCAGGAACAAGCAGTATGTTGTTCTGGTGGTACTGTGGAACCTTGGAGACTAAATGTTATTCTGTTCATTATACATCATTTGATGAAGCCATTGTCATGGTCTGCATATTAAATCCTGGGGCCTCAATGGCTAAGGCTGACACTTAGGTTCCTTCTCATACATCATGATGACTTTAACTTTGTGGGTTTTCAGTTTCAAGGGCAGTTCTGTGTGAACAAGTGTCTCTCAATGGGCTGCACTATATCATGTGCAACTTTTCAGGCCTCCTCTACATTTCTGGAGCAGGTTTTCCATAAGTTGGTGGGCTCTATGGCCATAGCACATTATCTTGATTTTTTTAAAATAAAAACTTTTGTTTTATAATTGTTTTATAGTTATAGTTATAGTTCCAAATTGTTGGGTTTTCCCCCTCATTATGAAATCCTACCTTTTTTTTTTCCTCCGCAGCTCCATTCTGGTATCTTTTGCAGCCCTGCACCCAAGTGAGTTTTTTGCTGCTTCTAAACATGGTGATTTGGGCAGGGCAATTTCTTTGCAGGACATCTGCTTTGCAGAAGCTGGAATGTCTATCACCTTGTATAGGTCAAAGACTGACCATCATGGCAGGAGGTAGCTGATTAAGCTCAGCAGAGGTACCTCCCCAAGCCGCTGTCCAGTTCATACAGTGCGAGAGTATTTGTCCACCAAGAGCAAAAGTGTTGGCTTTATATTCTGCCATGCAGATAAGTCCTCTTTAATACATGACCCATTTTGGGTGGTACTCCACAAGTCACTACTTCTTGCAGGCATGGATCCTGCACTTTATGATCTTCATTCTTTTCAAATAGGTGCTGCCTCTTCTGCTGCTAGGGCTGGTGCTTTTAACATTGTGTGCAATGGCAGATGGTGGTGTGCCATATTTAAACACTATATAAGATTACTGCTTTGGTTGCTTGATTCTCCCCTTTTCTCATATGTTGGGGACCAAGGTCTGCCAAGGTCTGGTTTGCTTTCTTGGGATACACCCTTGTCTTCTGGAGCTCAGAATATGTTGCAGCCTCTGGCTTTGAGTCTCACCTCACATTGCATTCCCACTGTTCAGTTTCTTGGTTTAGAAGTAGGGGGATTACATTATCTGGGTTAGTTACTATTCTTTTGCATTTATCAACTGAATAAGCCCCTCCCCACCAGTTGCTTCTGAGCCTTGGTGAAAATTATTTGGTGTGTGTTACAGGTTTAGCTGTTAGTTATGCTATTTAGGACGATTTGGCTCAAAACAAAGTTGCAATCTCTAGGATTATCCCAGTTTGGATAGAGATGCTGGAGCAACAGGTGTGGAGAGGTGCTGTCAACACTGATAGCATAGACAGGGCTAGGGGATGGGTCAATAGGAATGTGCACAAATGGATTATTCAGGCTGGTGGGGCTTATATTTTACATCATGCTATTATACAGAACAGGTCACTTCTTTATTCAAGGGGTAGTCTTCACTTGTCACTGGCAGGCTATGATCTGAACCTTGGGAATTTACAGCATGGCCTCTGGCAGTTTCTGGATCCATGGGGTAAATGAGGTCATTCTGACACACTTTGGTGGCAGGATGTGGGTCAATTGGCTCTCTTTGAAGGCTCTCAGTGGCACCGCAAAGTGAAAGAATTAATTCATTTCTCTACCATACAGGGGAGATGTACAGTGTGTTCTTGTCACAGGATGACTTCATCAGGTAAGAGTGCCAGCCAGCATCAATTGGGGTAATCTCTTAGGACCCTTTGATCCCTTTGTGGGATCAGACTAGGATGAACTGCAGGGTCTATACCCTAGGTTTCAAGCCCAGAAGTCTCCAGATGAGAGATCCAGCTTAACCAAGTTCCCACATACAAATTCATGCCTACATGACCCATTTGCTGCTGCATCGCAGATTCTTGAGATTAATAAAGTTGAGGCCTTATTTCATCCAATTTTTGTGTCTGGGAGGGCAATTTTGTGAGTGGGAGGGCAATTGAAGTCTAATGTTGCATGTGCTGCATCTGGTGAATTTGGCTGAAGCCCTATGATTGTCATAGCAACGATCAATTTCTGAACTTACCTCCCACTTTGAGAGTTACTGGGTGGTGATTGCAGAAATACCTTATGAGAATAAAGGAAAAGGAAGATCAAAATGATATCTGCATGCCTTATAGCAGTGTATCAAACTTTAGTTTAAACTTTAACTTTAGTTTAAATTTCTGTTGCCACAACTTTCAGACAGACATCTCTGTTTTAACATCTTTATTGTAGGCAGGTACACACAGTCTCTTCCATGTTGGGAGGAGCTCTGCCTTTATATATGTGGGAGAAATTGTTTTCAAATTCTTTGTGGGATAAAAAAATGAAAAAAAAAATTAAAAATGGACAGAAATAACTTCAGAGGCTTTTTTTTTAATGCTAAATACTCAGGGTAACAAAAATGACTTTCCCATCCGCAATGGTCTATTTTATACTTAAAAAATATTTTTCCAATGCTAATTATAATCTTTTAAAATTGTGCATTGGTTTTATTATTTTAATATGTAGCACACCTACAAGACCCCCGCAAATGTGAAAAAACCTCAAATAAAAATAGGCCTCCCCCTGACCACCCAGAACCCCCACCCCACCCTTCCAAAGTGGCGATGGGGCATTTCAAGCCCCTTCACCCCTTTGGTAAGTGTGGGGGTGGCTGAAAAGCCAGCTGCCTTCCCCCCCCCCGCACTTCCCAAAGCGACTGTGCAGCTCTCCAGCCCCAAACCCACTTTGCGAAGGTCGTGGGTGGCGGCCAGGTTGGAGGAGGGATGCTATCCACCCCTGCACTTACCAAAGAGGCTGTGGGGCTCTCCAGCCCCAAACCCACTTTGAGAAGGTCAGGGGGTTGCAGCCAAGCAGGAGGAGAGTTGCCATCCATGCCCTGCACTTCCCAAAGAGGCTGTGGTGCTCTCCTGCCTGAAACCCACTTTGGGAAAGTCCAGGGATGGCCGGGCAGGAGGAGGGTTGCCATCCACCCCTGCACTTCCCAAAGAGGTTGTGGGGCTCTCCAGCCCCAAACCCACTTTCAGAAAATCAGGGGGTGGCGGGCAGGTGGGAAGAGGGTTGTCAGCCACCCCCACACTTCCCAATGCAGCTGAGGGTCTCTCCAGCCCCAAACCCATTTTGGGAAGATTGGGGGGTGGTGGCCTGATGGGAGGATGGTTGCCAGCCACCCACACACACACTTCCCAAAGTGGCTGTGGGACTCTCCAGCCCTAAACCCACTTTGGAAAGGTCAGGGGGTGGCAGCTGGGCAGGAGGCAGGCTTGCCTGACACCCCTGTGCTTCCCAAAGTGGCTGTGGGGCTCTCCAGCCCCATAGCCACTTCGGGAAGACCTGGGGGTGGAGCGAGGGTGGGTGAGAGGCTTTTCAGCCACCCCCACCCTCCCAAATCCATCTCAGGGCTTGAAAAGCCCCATCGCCGCTTTGGGAAGGGCTGAAAAGTTCCTTTGCCGTGAACTGCCTGGTCTCCCGGGGCTTGGTTTTCCACCCCAAATGGAGCCAAGCCACAGGAAAGGAGGAAGTTGTGTGTTCAGTTTGCTCACGAAGCACTCCATTTAAATCAGCTCCTCTCCTTTGTGTGCGAGGGGGAGAAGCTTATTTAAACGGGGTGGTTGCTGAGCAAACCGCAAATAGGCAAAACCATGAAAGTGAAAGCCGCGAATGTGGAGGGGCAGCTATATTGCTGAATGTAGTTCAGTTGGAGCTGTTATATGATACGTACAGTGAAATTCATTGTGAAACCATCTATCCTAGTTTTTAAAAATCTCTGTCCATGTGTGTGTGCACAGTTCCTTATGTTCAGTTTGCTAGTACAGTAGGACCCCTATATCCACTGATTAACTATCCACTGATTCAATTATCCATGGGACACAGCACAGTACACACCTACCATAGAGTCTTCCTAGAAAATGTGTCCTCTCTAGCCATTTTCTAGGCCCTCTAAGGCAACTCTAAGGTATTTTAAACCAGAAGCCTCATTATTTTCATTTGCATTCACTATTATCCATGCTTTTCCATATCCCCCCCCCGAACCAATCCCCAGCAGAAATAGGGTTCCTGCTGTATGCCCTAGAAGTGGGGAGTGGGCTATTTCAAATGAGCAGCAAGTGGGAAAGAGACTTGAACAATATATAAGAATGCCGAGGTTGTAGTCCTGTAAAATATGAATATCAGAGTGTTACATTTCAAATACACAAAACTGTCTGTATTTTTCAGCTGTGAAATAGTGGAAGGAATATTGCCTAACCTCTTTCTGATTCATGGTGTAAAGGATGCAAAATGAATCAGGATCTAAGAGTGCCACCATGGAATGAAAATGGAATTGGAAAGCAAATGTGAATTTTTAGTGAAATGCATGCTTACTTCTTGATTTTTTGAAACAATGTGTGTGTGGTGTGTGTGTGTGTGTGTGTGTGTGAAGCTTTACTTACATATGAAGAAATTAAAGAGATGGTAATGAAACTGTTGTTTACTTATCTCCTTGTAAAAGGTTTGCTAAGAATTTTATTTAGTGAGCATGATAAACTCAGCCAACATTAATAGGTCTGATGTGAAACTTACTCTAATTTGCAGGGTTAAAAGTTTAATACTTTAGGTAATGAAAATGCCTCAAAAGATTAACAAGCTGCATTTTACTGAATTAAACCTGAGTTGAATCAGCCTCAGGGCAGTCAGACAGACAACCTTTTTTTAATAAATATTTTTATTATACAACAAATGATATAAAACAAAAGTATTTGTTGTTTTTAAAAAAACAAGCGTGCTATCAGTATATTTCAATTCAAGTATCATTTTCAAATAAACATGCTCGGTTGCCATATTTTACAGAATCATCTATTCATTATGAATTCCCATTGTACCACCTACTAGACCTTTCTGTCTTCATTTTCATTTCTTTTTCACTTAAGTAAATGTTGATTTTGCAGTGTATTTCTACCTTTTCATCTTCTTTATAATGTAGCTCAAATTAGATGTACTAATCTATTTTTTTTTCTGTATAGTGATATATTCTACCTATATATGCTTGTGTGTATATATGTATTTTACTATCCACTCTTGTTATCTATCTCTTGTTTCTATTTGTATTTATATGTATTTACTCATTCATCTATTTTATTATTATTTTCCCTCTTTAGATTCCTTTATTTTAACAGTTCTTTGTTCAAGTTCCATTTCTTTTGCCAGTATCTTGTAACTGGGAGCCATTTGTTTTCCATCTTATTCAGATCTTTATCATTGATCAAATAAGTTAATGTGTCCATTTCATTCATGTTGTTTAATTTAATTAACCAGTCTTCAATTTTTTTTTGGGGGGGGGTCTTTTTGTTTCAATTTTTGTGCCTGTACGAGTCTTGCTACTGTTGCAATATACAAAAGTATTCTCCACTGTTTTTTCTCAATATCTTTATCTAAAGTGTTTCTCATATTCAATAGGTGAAATCCTGGTTTCATGGGGTAATTAATTTGTAATATTTCTTGTGTTATCATGTGAATCTTTGCCTAGTACTTTTTTTTATTATCAAACAATTCCACCACATGTGTACCTAAGTGCCTATTGCCTCTTGACATTTTCAACATTTGTTGTTTTCTGTGTGGTAGATTTTCCCTATTTTAGCTGGAGTATAGTACCGCCTATGTAACATTTTGAAGTGATTTTCCTTGAGATCTTGTGAAGCTGTAAATTTGTTTGTTTTCTTCCAGGCATTTCCCCAGTTTTCCAACTCAATTCGGTGGTTGAGATCCTGTGCCCATTTTATCATTGTTTCTTTTATGGAATCTTTTTCTAAATCTCTAGTCAGCATTTTTGCTATCTTCTTTTTATCTTTACTCCATAATATCTTATCTAATTCATTTTCTTTATCTTCAAATCCTATTTTTTCATTATCATCTTTAAATCTATTTATAAGTTTCAAATATATGAACCAATGTAGTTTCTTCTTTCTCTTCAATTGATTTCATTTCAAATTCACCTTGTTGGGATTTTTTAAGCATATATTTATATCTCAATCACTTTTCAGTTGCTTTCCATCTGGCTGAGAATGCTTCTTGAGGTGATATCCATAGTGGTAATTTATTGTAAAATATATTTTTGTATTTTAGCCAAATTTTTATTTGAGTTCTTCTAATAAAATGGTCTTCAAATTCTTTGTTAATTTGTAATCTTCCATACCAAATATATACATTCCAGACATAACCTATGTTAAATCCTTCCAACATTAGTATTTTTTCATTTCCAAGTTTCAGCCAATCCAAGTCAAACCACAATTATGATAGTAAAGTTTAAAATTTGGTAGTTCTCCTCCTCTTCTGTCTTTAGTGTTTTCCATTTTATTCTTGGTTTCCTTCTTCCCCACATGATTTTTTTCAATTCTTTTAGAATCATAGAATTGTAGAGTTGGAAGAGACCACAAGGGCCATCCAGTCCAACCCCATTCTGCCATGCAGGAATCACGATCAATGCATCCCTGACAGATGGCCATCCAGCCTCTGTTTAAAGACCTCCAAGGAAGGAGACCCCACCACGCTCCAAGGGAGTGTGTTTCACTGCTGAACAGCTCTTACTCCCAGAAAGTTCCTCCTCATGTTGAGGTGGAATCTCTGTTCCTGGAGTTTGCACCCATTGCTCCGTGTGCATAGAAGTTTTTTCATTGGAAATTATCGGAAGGTTTTGAAATAGAAAGATCATTCTGGGTAAAATGTTCATCTTCACTGCTGAAATCTTCCCGAGTAGTGAAAGCTTTAATCTTGACCATCTTTCAAGGTCTTTTTAATTTCCTGCCAGATTTTCTTGTAGTTATTTTCACACAGATCAATGTTTCTTTTAGTTATCCAAACACCCAGATATTTTACTTTCTTTTCTACTCTGCAGCCAGATGTATGCATTAATTCATTTTCTTCTGCCTTCATCATGTTTTTGTTAAGATTATTGTTTTTTTCCCGTTATTTATTTTGACTCCAGAGATTTCACCAAATTCTTTCAGCATGTGCATTAGTTCTTCTATAGAGTTTATGAGATCTTCTATAAGTATTACTAGGTCATCCATAAATGCCTTTTACAGACAGACAATCTTTTGAATGTAATTCTTAGTGCTTTCCTTAAGGAACCCACTTACAATGGGTTAACAACATTATCCTTTTGTTTTTCATAAAATGGAAACACAGGTATGTTCTCCTAACTTGTAGTGGAATCTCCATTGATGTAGGTCTTAAAGAAAATATTGCTGTGGCTACTGCTGTTGTTTTTGCATCAAACAGGGAGTCAGACTATATGGATTAAAACAGGAGAGGGTAAGTGCAAGCTATAGTGTATTGTTAGTATTAGTATTATTTATACCCCACTCTTCAGCCACAAGGCTATCAGAGCAGCTTGCAAATTCTTTTCAGCAATTGCAATTTTCACATCTACACTGCATTGAGCAGTTTCCAATGTGTGTTAGCTAATTGCCCCCACAAGCCAGGTACTCATTTTACCAACCTACGAAAGGATGGAAGGCTGAGTGAACCTTGGAGCCCTCTGGGATAGAACTTGCAACGTGGTGACTTGCAGTACTGGCATTTAACAACTGCACCACCAGGACTCCCTCTTGGTTTTGCCTCCAGCCCAGCTCCCAAACACAGAACTATTACCTACCCTGACACCTACTACCCCATGTCTATAATAAATTGGCAATATTTAATAATTAGGTCAACTGTGGCCTTCCACATAGTGAGGCCATTAAAGCTGGGAAATTCCAAAACCAAAGACTAGCATTCAGACTTAGGAATGCACTAAGGAGGGGCCAGTCCAAAGGCCAAAGAAGTTAATGCAAAAGGGCAGCTACGTGCCTGAACACATGGCTAATCCTATCATCCTAAAACTGTGATACTCAAATCTGTACAGAACCCTCATACCTCTTGCCTTCCCCAAACAAAGAGAGTTTATTCCTCTATTCAGTTACAATGTATCAGCACATGAAGTATCATTAGCATATCTGGAGTGTCCATTGTCTTACCTTGAGAACCTCCAAGAAGCATTGTCTTTCACTCTAAATTCCATCCCCTAAAGGAAATAATTGTCTATATAAACCCCCTCAAAACCCCACTGAAGTACACATGGATCACCTTCCTGTGCGCACTACATCCATCTGTGTAGCTGTTTCCGCTTCTGGACCCACACTTTGCTGGTTCCTTCTGCGACCTCATGTCATTAGTTCTGTACAGAGCATTGGGGGTTAGGGAAAACTGACATAAAAATGGCCAATCATAATATTCCCCAAAGTATCCAGGCATAGAACTAACCATGTCAGCGCTCTATTGGGATGGAGTCTGAGTCTATTGAACAGAGTTCATCACCATGTGCAAAGCAGAAGCTCTTTAGCAGGAGCGAGAGAGGAGGAAGAACGGATTTGCATATGAAGGTCACCTCAAGATCTGGGGAGAAAGTGGTGTACATTTTTCACATTCATGCATCAGGGACAGAGGAGCTGGAGCAGCCTTTCCCAACTTGGTGCCCACCAGATATGTTGGCATCAAGTCCAACAACATCCATCATCCAGCTAGCAAGGCCAAGATGGGGATGATAGGTTCTGTAGCCCAAATGCATCTGGAGGGTGCCATGTTGGGGAAAGGCTGAGCTACTTGAATTTTCTCTATGCAAACATGTGAGCATTTTGATGATGATTCTAGTTGTCATGATTAATGACAGGCAGAGATGGCTTGCTAGCAGTGGCAGCACTAGGGGAGTGCAGAGAGGCCGAACTGCACCAGGTGACACCGCCAGGGAGAGGGGTGACCCCAGCTTTAGTGATGCCACAGCTTGCTAGCATCAAATCAGAATGTTTAAATTAAGGGATGTTTTGAAATAAAGGAACCCATTATTTGTTAGAGCAGTGTAAAGATTGGAAATAAGGAATATTCATCATGAACTGAAAAGAGAAGTTATTAGGTAGCCATATAGGGAACCTTTGTGATGGAAAGAACAAGAAAGGGAAAGCTACTCTAAACTTTAGCAAGTGTTTCTTAGTCTTTGGTGAAAAGCTCTATGATATTTGTCAGGGATGCTTTGATTGTGTATTCCTGCATGGCAGGGGGTTGGACTGGATGGCCCTTGTGGTCTTTTCCAACTCTACAATTCTATGATTCTATGATTCTATGTTTTAAAAATGTACTTTTATTTTATTTTATCTGGACTTTCTTCCCATGCAGGACCCTAACTGAATTAACACACAATATAGTAAAAAATCAAGAAGTTAAAACATTAAAGAGAATTAGAAAACAATAAAATATGTTATCACATGAAAAACATACACTGAATTAAGACAGAATCTTTTTCTAAAATACTAGAAAGGGGGAAAGTAACCCCGCTCTGTTAAAAGATCCAGTACCAAGAGCCTGTCTTGAGAAAAGGGTCTTTGACTGCTGCTAGAAGAAGTATAGAGAGGATGCCAACCAAGCCTGCTCTGGAACGGAGTTCCACTGCTTAGGAGTAGCCACTGAGAAGGCCTTCCTTATGTCATCACCAGGTGAAGGTGGTGGAACTGAGAGAATGCCTTTCCTCAAGAGCTCAAATCATATCTTTATATGGGGAGAGATGAACTTTCAGGTAGTCTGACCCAAGCTGTGTAGGACATTATAGGTCATTATTACCACTTTACAATATACCCAGAAACAGATGGTAGCTAAGTGATGTTATTATAAAAAGTGATGTTGTTGAAAACTACCTTTAAAAATTTAAGTTTCTGTTCCCCCTTCATCAGGCTCCAGGCAGCAGTCCCAATGAAATCTCTGATCACTTTCCAAAGGCATCAGAGAGTGCTTTTTAAAACAAGATAGTAGAACTTATATTTGATATGACTACTTTATTACTGCTTTAATATTGTTGCACTAAATTAAAATTGCAGAAAGGACTATCCCAAAGATAAAGTGCACAGAGAAACTATTGAATTCCACAAATGCCTGGACAACTTCAACAGGAAAGAAGAAACCCTAAAAGTAAACAAGATCTGGCTACCAGTCCTGAAAAACACTAAAATCAAAACTCAGCACTTGCAAATGAACTCTACCCAGGGACAGGGGGATTTCCAGCAGATAATGGGCCATTAGCCAACCATTCGCCAACCATTCGCCAAACAGACACTAAGAAGAGGAGCTGAAGAGCATCAGTCATGACCTCCCTAGGGACCAGCAGCTACTGAGCAGTATATTGGTTGAACTGTCTGTTTCTCACAAATATTGCCAATAGAATAATTTTCCCAGTTTTTATTTCTTGAAAACATGTACATGTATATCTCAGTTAACTTAGTAGACATGTTCCTGGGCATTATTTCTTTAACAGAAATGCTGGCACCAGAGGCAGAAATAACATGGAAAGAACAGGGATAAGTTCCTTAAACACATAAAGGAGAACAGTTCAACATGTTTCAAGAAACTTTTCATTCAAAACTAACAATGTGCATGTGTGAAAAGAAACAACCATGCCAATTAAATCTTACATAAGTAAACAAAAGCATTTTGAATCTTTCTAAGGCCATTTGAATGGTTTTTCCAAAATATATCCAGTGATGACTTTTGTTTTCATCAGCCTCCACTTTTTTTATTATTACTATTTCTGTTTTGATGGTCAAACATACATAGGATGGATTTACGCTGTAGAAATAATACAGTTTAACACCACTTTAAGTGCTGTAGCTCCTGGGATTTGTAGTTTTGCAAGGTCTTTAGCCTTCTCTGCCAAAGAGTGTTGAGTGCCTCACAAAACTACAGGTTCCAGGATTCTGTAGGATGGGGTCATGGCACTTAAAGTGGTGTGAAACTGGATTATTTCTACTATTTCTATTAAAATGAGAATTAACAGAAATGTACTAAACTGTCCTTTTTAATCTGAACATAATGAATGTAAGCTTTTGAATGTAAACTTAATGTAGCAGCTCTTCTCACTAATTTTTCCTATCTCTGGTCAGTTTTGCTTTCTCCTACACTGAAATACAGTTATCCCTCCACATTTGTGGGGGTTAGGGGTGCAAGCCCCCATGAATATGAAAAAAATGTGAATAAACTCTCCCCTTCCCCCCAGGATTTGCTTGGCCTTCCTTCCTTGGGGGAGGGGGGGCAAAGCCCACAGAAGCCACCATTGTCGCTGTGAGAAGCCTAATTTTAAATGCACTCACCTCACCAACCCCAAGGTCGGGGGCAACCAAGGCCCTCATCACCCACTGCTGTTGCTGCCAAAAATCCAAGGACGGGGTGATGAGGTGAGTGTGTTCAAAACTAGACTTTTCCACAGCAATGCCTGGCCCTTTCCTGGCCCCCTGATCTCCCCCTCTGTGGGGGGTTTAAACCGAAGCCATTTACCTGTAGAAGGTGGTGGCAAGGCACAGGCATTGCCACCGAGAAGCCTCATTTTAGAAGCTCTCATCTTGCCACCCCCAAGGTTGGGGGGGTCACCTGAGATCCATGCCATCTGCCGCTGTGGCCAGTTGAATATCCAGGGATGGGATGGAGAGATGAGTGCATTTAAAATTATGCTTTTCTGCAGCGATTCCCAGCCCTTGCTTGGCCCTCTTATCCCCCCTAACCGTGGGGGGGGGGGGTTAAACTGAAGCTCCTTGCTTAGAAGTCACAGCAAGGTATGGTCATCACTGCCGAGAAGCACATTATAAGTGCACTTACCTCGCCACCCCCAAGGTTGGGGGGCACCTGAGACCCATGCAATCTGTCTCTGTCACTGGTCGAAAATCCAGGGGTGGGGTGGTGAGGTGAGTGCATTAAAATGAGGCTTTTCCATGGTGATGCCCAGCCCTTGCCTGGCCCTCTGATCCCCCACTCTGTGGGGGTTTAAATTGTTGGGGGAATGATAGGACTGTCAGTCTCCAGCAGAAGCAAAAAATATCCCAGCAGACTTCGCAGCAACCCATTCCCAAAATAATACACACAGAGTGTTTTTCTTCCTAGCAATAGGAGGCACTTTATCTTCAGCTCAACGGCAGTTGTAATAGTTATAATACATACACACTGATATGCCAGGCATCAGGCTTTAGGCTCTACCTAGCATCGTCCCACGTCTAGTCAGCTTAGCAAGCCTAGTCAGTCTAGTAGGTATAGCCGAAAAGTCTCAGTAGTCACTCAAATAAGCATAGCCTCCTTTTTATACAATTTCACAGGTGTCACAGGGCACTGTCTCCTCCAATCACCTAGGAGCCATACATCTTGTATAAGCCCTTTGCAGACTGCCCTGTTCTTTGCACACCTTCCTTTTCTTTGCACTTATCACTAAAACTTGTATAATGAGTTATATAAGGATGATGTGTGCAGCTGTTGCCTCCAGACTCTATAACCTTGGCCTTAGCTAGCTTGGCAGTGACTTGGCAACTTTGCAGTTGGCTGGCCATTTTATAAGGAGTTCAGGCCACTGACTCCTGACAATCCCCTCCAAAATGGTCAGACCACTGTGTAGGACACATTTACAATTACACATGTACACTTATCTTCCAGTGTTACATACACAATAATAGCACATTGTGTTCAATCACATACATTGCAAGACATTGTTTGTCTTTTACGCTTCCACCTTATCCCTTGGTGGCAAGGCCCAGCCTTTTTGCCAATTCATCATGGCTTCCTGCTGGAAGGGCCTTCATGAGCAGGTCTGCAATGTTGTCCTCAGATGGACAGTAATGCAGACTCAAGACACCCTCTTGTATCAACTGCCTCATGTTCTGGTAGCATACCAAAATGTATTTTGTCCTACTTTTCAGGTTCTCAGTTTCTGCCATTGCTATGCAGGCTTGGGCGTCCTCATGCACCTCAATAGGCATGTGGCACATCTCTCCAAGATCTGCTAGCATCTGCCAAGTGGGCTTAAATAGGGTCTTTTCAGGTGGAGATAGCAATGGCTTGTGTGGACTTTGTCTCACCCCTCCCCCAGGGAATGAAGTCTGATGAAAGCTGCATGTTCCTGGGAAAGGGGGGGGGGAGAAACTTCCGCATACAATCGAAACCACAAAAGTCAAAGCTGCAAATGTGGAGGGCAACTGTACAATGCATTTTGGTAAATTCTTATCATAAATGGAAACAAAGTTTTTATGAACCCTAATTATGAAATATTCATATCAAAACTGCTGGAGATGCAAAAATACCCCAAAAAACACCCCTCCTCATGTTCATTCTTTCCACATAAATTCCAACATGTCCTATCCCCAAAAAAGTAATTAGCCAACTACTGACAATTCTGTGTAGCCTTTATTATGATCCTAGTACACTTAATTTACCACTGACAGGTCTAAAAGGATTCCCTATTTAGCTTATTCCTCTCTCTTGAGAAGTCATTAGTAACCTTGGCCTCCTACAGGAAGAGTAGATTGCTTCACATAAATCACTTACTATTTTCAAGGGGCTCAATATTTTGGTTGTCTGAGTTTCTGTACTCTTGTTTTGTTTGTTTATTTTGCTTCAGAAATTGATATTCCAATCCACACATCAATTATCAAGCACTTTGGTTTAAGCAGAAGGGATCTTACTAAATTCAGTTTAAGGAAACAGACAGCTCCTAGCTGAGTTTCTCAGACAGTAATCGTGCATACATTTTTATTTGTGAATGAGCCCGATGCAATATGAAGAAGCTTATTTCCAGGTTAACAT
Source organism: Gambelia wislizenii (assembly GCA_030847615.1). Classification (NCBI taxonomy): domain Eukaryota; kingdom Metazoa; phylum Chordata; class Lepidosauria; order Squamata; family Crotaphytidae; genus Gambelia; species Gambelia wislizenii. Next base: position 295,063,495 of record JAUMIR010000003.1, read on the forward strand.
ACATAGGATTGTGATGTCTCTTAGGTCGCATGAAGTCAGCTTTGCAAATCCTTATATGGTTTCTATTAGAAGTGTAGATGAAATTAAGAGGAACTGTATCATTGGAGTACTCTGTTTAAATTTAGCTTTCTTGTAGGATAAAATTACATTAGGTCAATACTATACCTAGCTGAGATCATGGAAACAAAAGATCCTCTTAGTGAAATGAAAATTACTTGTTTACCCAGAAAGCGTGAATAGAATTGGGCTGCAAATAATAGTAATAATCATTTGGCTGATAGGATAGATCCTCTTGAATCATGTATATGCATTCATTAAGTGGCTTTGAGAATGTGCTTCACTCCACACAAAATCTTCACCTGGCTCTTGTACACCATGTACAAAGATACGCAGAGGCCTCTTCTGCCAAACAGTTTTGATTATGATCAGAATACAATATTTTAAGAAGTGATGCAGAGATACAGATAAAATATATGGGTAGTCACCAATGGCCCCTCTTCATCCTGGAGAGAAGTGTCTAGTGGGGTGCCACAGGGTTCTGTCCTAGGCCCAGTGCTTTTCAACATCTTTATCAATGACTTGGATGAGGGAATGAATACAGGGTATGCTTATCAAGTTTGCAGATGACACCAAATTAGGAGAAGTAGCTAATACCCGAGAGGACAGGATCAGAATCCAAAATGACCTGAACAGATTAGAAAACTGGGGAAAAAATAATAAAATGAATTTCAACAGGGCAAAATGTAGGATACTACACATGGGCAGAAAAACGAAATGCACAGATATAGGATGGGTGACACTGGCTTGACGGCAGTACTTTTGAAAGGGATCTAGGAGTCTCAATGGACCACAAGCTGAACATGAGTCAGCAGTGTGCTGCAGCAGCTAAAAAAGCCAATGCAATTCTAGGCTGCATTAATAGGAGCATAGTGTCTAGATCAAGGGAAGTAACAGTGCCACTGTATTCTGCTTTGGTCAGACCTCACATGGAATACTGTGTCCAGTTCTGGGCACCACAATTCAGGAAGGATATTGAGAAGGTTTTTTTCTCAAAATTATGCTGGTAGTGTCCGGTCTGATGTGAACACTTCTGGGTGAGATTGCAGCATCCAGGTAAGTGACCCACTTTTTATGGCCCTCCCCGGGTTACTTGTAAATTTATTAGTGTGCTTTTGTGCTTTGTGCCACTTTTATTTTGTTATTTTTTGTTGTTGTTTTAATTTCTCACACTATGTATTCTCGCGAGAATACATGGGATTTTGAATGAGGAAGTGAACAGGGCTCCGTTCGCTTCCTCTTTCACTGCTGGGGAAGACCTTGCCAGGATTAGAGGTAAGTGCAGAGGGGGACATTCTTTTCCAAGGAGGATGCCATTTCTTTCCCTAATTCCCTTCCTCGCTCCTCTTCCCTCCAAACCCTATTGCATATCCAGCACTGCTGGTGGTGGTTGCAAAGAAGAGGGGGGGGGGGAAAGAGCAGAAAAGGGTAGGAGGAGGGAACCTGGGAAGTATTTGTCCTGGGGGAAAGAATTAATGCAGATGGTGTTCTTGAATTTTGCGTTTGCCAGAGTGCCAGCACATCCCCCAGCCCACCTTCAATCCTTTACATTCACCCCTTTTGCTTGCAGAGAGGTAACTGTCACTCAGTGTGCTTTGAAGCTCTTGTAGATTATTAACTACCAAAAAAAAAAAAAAATCATGACACACCCAGGGAGAGAAGAATGACTGAAAGATTAGCCTCTCTTCCTCAAGTCCATCAAAGCAGAGGAATGGACAGGCATTTGGCACCAAAATCCCCCCCACACACACACAGAGGCTAAATTTACGAGGCAGGTTTTATTACTATAAATTGCGCTTTAGCGCTTTCCCGCATCAGTGGGTAGTTTACATGGTATATGGAGGAAACAGCTATATATTGTTGCTCTTTGATTTTTTCCACTTTGAGATTCACACAGCCAAATGTGGTGGAGCCGTGGCCAAGCATTGGAGAGGAGACAAAGGAATGCCATAGGAATGTATGCCCTGGCTCCAACTCCGTGTGCTTAACAGCTTAGAGGCAAAGAATGTCACCCTTTGCCTCTTCCCCCCCCCACCAGCTCCCTGCCCACAAATCAAACTCCAAATGGAAGGTTTTTTATTGCTTAACAGCTGATTGACAAAGGGGCCAGATACAAGACAGAATAAAGTGAGCGAAATTCCAGATTTCTGTCCTTTTGGAACAGGGGTGAATAGTTCTTAAGATTTATGGCTAATTTGGATGAGTTTTGACAGACAAAGGTGGAGGGGGATGGCCAGGAAGCTCTATCATTATCATTAAAGCCAGGCAGAAGAGGAGAGGAGGGTACCTTCATCTGCAAAAAAGGAGGGAGACCATGGAGGAGATGAATAATTAAGTGGGTAGGAAAGCAGCCACAGACACACACACACACACACACACAGCTGGCTAGGATTCCTTTGCTCTGCAGTGCTTTTCCCATGCTAAAAGCAAGCCGGTTGGCTGGATGTTTAAAGCAAGCAAGCATTTTAAGATTTCCTGAGTCTCCCTCCTGGCTCCACATCTAGCCAGCCCACCCCTTCATCATAATAAGCAATCACAGTGCAGCTCTGCTGCAACTGTATTGGGAAGATTGCTGGTAATTCACAGGGACTTGCTGTTCACACTAGCAATAATGTGCTAAGTCGCTCTACTTTTCAAATAAACCGGCAAAGGTAGTGACATCCCTTGTTAGCTACATTTGGGTATTTTGACTTCCCCCCTTCTGAATGAGGCGATACTGTGGCTCGATCCGTGGGAACAATGAGCAATCTTAGCAGTATATTTAGGAGAATATTTGCCCATGTAAACACAGCCACAGACACTTTATTTTGGCTCCTCTTTTCTTCTTTGCAAGGAAAAGTGCAAAGGGGCAAAGATGCTTGCAAATGAAAGGCAAAGCCACTGCTGCATTCCCGCTGGTTTTTGTTCCACCACCACCAATTGATCATGGGTGGACTGCGTGCACTTTGCATAGCAGGGGAATCCCTCACTCACTCCCTCACTCTCCCCTGTAACAGCCAGTTATATTGTACATGGTCCTGTCCCTAAGGGGGTGCATTTTTAATTGAGAGTAAGTCCCGTGGAAATCAGTGGGGCTTGCCTGAGTGCGCCTTAAGAATTGCAGCCAAGCCACCGTCACGTAAAAGCATGTGCACATGCACACTCACCTTTCTTCCTGGTATCATCCTGGCCTTCTCTGAATGAATAAATAAATAAGGCAATTTGCAGGTCATTAAAAAGGAAAGAGACAGAGAGAGATGGGATGGCTTTTGTAGGGCCTGCAAGAGGAGCAAGTGAGGAAACAATAATCATTATATAGTTGTTGCAAGGCTTTATTGCAAGTATTTATTAACCTGAAATTACACAAAGGGGGAGGAGGAGGATGGAATATCATTGTCCTTAATGCAGAAGTGGCTGCAGGACAGGATATCTGGATGAAGAGCACAGGATTTTTAAAAAATACAGCTCTCTTTTCAGTTGTATACATCCTTCTCTCAACCCTCTACCCTCGGCCATCACTCCCCGCCACAAATGGTTCTGCATTTCAATGGCTTCTGCTTTTTGACAGTGCCCTGGTCCCTTAACCTATTGAAAAAGGAGGAACAACCTATACTCATAGACTCATAGACTCATAGAATTGTAGAGTTGGAAGAGACCACAAGGGCCATCCAGTCCAACCTCCTGTCACACAGGAAATCACGATCAAAGCATCCCTGACAGATGGCCATCCAGCCTCTAAAGACCTCCAAGGAAGGAGACCCCACCATGCTCCGAGGGAGTGTGTTCCACTGCCGAACCACTCTTACTGTCAAAAAGTTCCTCCTAATGTTGAGGTGGAATATCTGTTCCTGGAGCTTGCATCCATTGCTCCATGTTCCAGTCTCTGGAGCAGCAGAAAACAAGCCTGCTCCATCCTTTGGTGGTGGGATCCTTAGGTGAGAGTGATCATGTTCTCCTGGAGTTTGTTATACAATGGAAAGGAGAAGCCAGGCATAGTCAGACACGCATTCTTGACTTTAGGAGAGCTGATTTCAATAAACTCAGGGAAATACTGGGGATGATCCCATGGTCAAGAATACTAAAAGAGAAGGGACCTCAAGACGGATGGGACTTTCTCAAAAGGGAGATACTGAAGGCACAATTTCAAACAGTACCATTGAGGAAGAAAAATGGGAGGTGTCTCAAGAAACCAGGATGGATGACTAAAGAACTTTCAATGGAGCTAAGTTTTAAACGGAACATGTATAGGAAATGGAAAAGGGGGGAAATCACCAAAGAAGAATTCAAACAGATAGCGAACATGTGTAGGAGTAAAGTCAGAAAAGCTAAAGCGCAGAATGAGCTCAGGCTTGCTAGGGAGGTTAAGAACAATAAAAAGGGTTTTTTTGGGTATGTCCGCAGCAAAAGGAGGAAGAACGAAATGATAGGGCCGCTACGTGGAGAAGATGGCAAAATGCTAACAGGGGACAGAGAAAAGGCAGAATTACTCAACACCTTCTTTGCCTCAGTGTTTTCAGAAAAGGAAAAGGAGGACCAACCTGAGGAGCATGGAACAGAGGACACAATAGGGGAAATCCAGCTCAAAATAAGTAAAGAGGTAGTACAGGAATACCTTCTTAATCTAAATTAATTTAAATCTCCAGGACCAGATGAACTACATCCAAGAGTATTAAAAGAGCTGGCAAATATAATCTCAGAGCCATTGGCAATAATATTTGAGAACTCCTGGAGAACAGGAGAAGTCCCAGCAGACTGGAGGAGGGCAAACGTTGTTCCCATCTTCAAAAAGGGGAAAAAAGAGGATCCCAACAACTATCGTCCAGTTAGTCTGACATCAATACCAGGGAAGATTCTAGAACAGATCATTAAACAGAGAGTCTGTGAACATTTAGAAGGCAATGCCATAATCACAAAAAGTCAGCATGGGTTTCGGAGAAACAAGTCATGCCAGACTAATCTGATCTCTTTTTTTGATAAAGTTACCAGCTTGGTAGATGAAGGGAATGCTGTGGACATTGCATACCTTGATTTCAGTAAGGCCTCTGACAAGGTTCCCCATGACATTCTTGCAAACAAGCTTGTAAAATGTGGGCTAGACAAGTTAACTGTTCAATGGATTGGTAATTGGTTGACTGGCCGAACCCAAAGGGTGCTCAGCAGTGGCTCCTCTTCGTCTTGGAAAGATGTGACCAGTGGGGTGCCACAGGGTTCTGTCCTGGGCCCAGTGCTATTCAACATCTTTATCAATGACTTAGATGAGGGAATTAGGGGCATGCTTATCAAATTTGCAGATGACACCAAATTGGGAGGAGTAGCTAATACCCTAGAGGACAGGATCAAAATTCAGAATGACCTGGATAGACTGGAGAGCTGGGCCAAAGCTAACAAAATGAAATTCAATACGGAGAAATGTAAAGTACTGCATTTAGGGCGGAAAAATGAAATGCATAAATATAGGATGGGAGAGACCTGGCTGAATGAGACTACGTGCGAAAGGGATCTAGGAGTCCTAGTAGACCACAAGTTGAACATGAGCCAACAGTGTGATGCGGCAGCTAAAAAGGCCAATGCAATTTTGGGCTGTATCAATAGAAGTATAGTGTCTAGATCAAGGGAAGTAATAGTGCCACTCTATTCTGCCTTGGTCAGACCTCACTTAGAATACTGTGTCCAGTTCTGGGCACCACAATTCAGAAAGGATATTGACAAATTGTAGCGTGTCCAGAGAAGGGCAACTAAAATGGTGAAAGGTCTGGAAACGATGCCTGGAATAGAAATCGCCTCTTAACCCTCTTTTTTCCAGGCTAAACATACCCAGCTCCCTAAATCATTCCTCATAAGGCATCGTTTCCAGACCTTTCACCATTTTACTCATTTGTGAACACATCGGTTTAACTTATGAACTGGTTAGTTTCAAGTTTCAGCAGCATCCTTACTCCTGATGGGCTTATAAAATTTCTGCCATAAAGTCAATTTGAGCTAGGAGCAATGAGATTAAAACGTGTGTGTGTTTGCGTGTATTATCTCACATACACAAAGCACACTGGACTGGTCTTATGAAAGAATGTTAAATGAATCAGCTCATCTGATTCATCCAAGGTGCTGAAATGATTTTGAGTATTGCATTCAGCACACTGTAAAGTTCCATTAAAGAATGAACTGAAACTCAGGGTGGATTCATGGCTCCCCTGACACAAGGAGAGCCACAAGAAAATTACCCCCCTTTCTTTCACTACAAGAGAGAGTGTGTATTTTTCAGTGTTCAGATTCCAACCCAGTGGAAATATTTGTGCCCAGTCTCCTGCTTCCAAGTCATTATGGTATCATTACAGATCTGAATCTGAGCTGTAAGGTTCTCATCAGTGGTTTTATTTATTTATTTATTTATTTATTTTATTTATATTCTGCCATTTCCCAAAAATGAGATTCAAAAATATTTTCATCATTTCTGTCCATATCCACGAGTCACAGGCCGCCAGCATCACTCTGTTTAGCACATTAACTAATTAACAATGTTAAAGGAAGAAAGAAATTACCCAGTAAGGTGTGCAATATCTTTCAAAGCAGCAGAGAAAATGAGAAAATGAATTTAAAGTGTGTTCACGCAAGAAGCTAGCTTGAATCATTTCCTGATTTAATGGGAAACTCTTATGTCTGAGCTGCGATACAACAAAAGTAATCATACATAATGCAACAAGCTGAAACAGTTATGTCCTACTGAAAAATGTGTCTTGACAATGGATCAAAATGAAGAACATATTTTAAAAAGAGTTTTGGACAAGAAACTTCACAGGAAATGTGCTCAAGTACTATGTAATTTCACTGAGTTCCCAGGAAAAGGACTTTTATAAGTACACATTCTGCATTTAATATATTCCAGGTCTTATTCTATGCTGCTAAGGTTTTCTCAAATTCAAAATGTTTAAAAGACTCTTTATCATATGTTCCATTTTTCAAGATAAAACGAGCATATAAACAAAGCACATCAGAGCATCCTCATCACATTGGGACAGGATCTGACCTTGTGGAAATTACAAGTAGAAGGCCAACCAACAGACACAACAACTTATAAACTCCTAGGTGAGCAGGGGTTGAACAAAGGGGGGGGGTATTCTCAACAGGGCAGTGACCAGTATGTAAATGGATATTGTAGCACTTTAGAGACTTGGGACTTTATCAGACACATGAAAAACGCCATCATAATGACACCACATAAATGTGAAAGGGCACACATATCAGACGATGTCACCCTTCCGCATTTATGTACTGGCTATAAGCTGATCTATTTTATTGACAGGCCAAGCCATCAATAGATCAGCTGTGGTGATTTTTTACCAGCATTGCCGATGTTTGACTCCTCACACTATTGTACTCATGTGAATGCAGCATCAATGTGCAAACACTTACGGATGAGATTGCAACATCCAGGTAGGTGACACACTTTTTATGACCCTCCCCAGTTTACTTGGGACTTTTATAGTATGTTTATGTGCTTTGTGTAACTTTTAATTTGTTATTTTTGTTTTTATTTTTTAATTTCCTGTGCTATGTATTCTTGTGAGAATCTGCAAGATTTCAATAGAAGAAGTGAATGGAGTTTTGTTCAATCATTCATTGCCATGGAAGCCTTTTCGCAGAGATGCAAGGTAAGTGTACTAAGTATGGGGAGTTCTTTTGCCAGAGTAAAAACATCACTAATTATGCCAGTAAAAGAACGAGTTTAGGAGGTGATCTGATAAAGTCCTAACTGAGAGAAAGAAGCTGTGGCAAATGACCACATAGTTGCCTCACTTTGCAATGGAGTGGACATAAGGAAGAGTTTGCTGAGGCTACTCACATACCTTTAGAAAGGTAAACAAATAGAAAATTGTGCTTGTTGCTTCCAGTAACCTTTGGAAAGTCTCACAGCAAGACATGAGTGCAATAGCAATGTCATACTCATGTTCCCCACAAACTGGTATTCAAAGGTAGGGATACATTTCTTGAATTATTCATTCTCACAGGGGAGAACCAATTAGTCATTGAGTCTATTTGAAAACCAGGAAGCGGGGGGAATGAAAATGAAGTAACCCTGAATGGGATTACCTGATACTCAAGAAAGCCCCGTTTAATTTTTTTTTTCAGTTCCACACCTCCAAGTGTTCCAATTGGCAGAGGAGAGGAGGAGGTGGAATCATGCCCTTCCCAATAGGCTCGGGAGGGGGGGAAGTCATCTGCTGCAGCCTTTCTTGGCTTGTGTGTTTCTCCTTAATAACTTTTGCCATCTTGACCACGTGTGTCCTGGTTTTCATCTGTGAAATGTTGGAGACCAGGCAAATCATTCAATATTCTTTCCATTCCTATTCAAACCCATACTGTTTTGATGCCATAGATAATACCCAGCTATCATAAGTAGTAGGTATGAATATCTTTATTCTCTATGATGTTTGTTAACAAGCTGAAAGTCATATGTTGCATGAAGAAGTCTTTTATTAAACCAGAATCACCCACCATTCAGCTTCAATGAATGATCCCAGGTTTCAGTACAGGGGTAGGCAGCATGTGGTCTTCCACAGGTAGTTGGAGTGCAACTCCTAGCATTCCTCACTTGGCTATACTCTACTGCCAAAGGCTACTAGGACTTCCAATCCAAAAAACACCTGGAGGGCAGTATGATACCTATCCCTACATCAGCACCACTGAAATGAATTGAACTTGTTATACTTAACCTATTAGTATTGTAAGAGAGGGAGAGGGAGAAATACTTTTCCCTATCTGCTTTCTCCATACCACTCATAATTTTGTACATCTCTATGATATCTCCTTTCACTCACCTTTATTCTAAGATAAGCAGCCATGAACAGTGTAATGTTTATTCATAGCACAGTTACTTCATCGATTGATTATTTGGTTGCCATTTTCTGATGTTGTGAGAGAATCGTGAACAGTGCACAGTATTCTAAGATTGATCAAACTATAGTTTTGACATATATGTATATGTAGATATATAGATAGCTAGATATAGATATAGATATAGATATAGAGTAGGGTATTAGCAATTTCATGCTTGTTTCCTTTTCCAGTTATGCCCAGTACATTTTCTTTCCTCATACCAGCAATACTTTGGGCCACTATTCACCCACATTCACAAAATTTCTCTTCTGGACAGTCATCATCAGTTCATATCCCATCAGTGCATATGTGAAGTTGGGAGAGGGGTGTTGCACCTGTTTCATCATTTTACACTTGCTTACTTTGAATCACATTTGCTATTTTAATTCACATCCCTTTTTGGTTTGGAAGTTCATGGTCAACCATATCTCTTCTAGCCACAGTAAATAATTTTGGGTCTCAGCGATTCTCACGCAAATGAACAAATTAAATTATCCTCAGTACAGATCCAAGGGTGGTGACTTTTTTTTTTTAACATTTACATTCCTCCACTTTAAGAACTGCCCATTAGTCTTTATTTTCTGTTCTTTGTCTTGCTTGCTTACTGATTGAGTTATTGATGGAATTTATATCCCACCTTTCTCCTGAAGTGGCTCTAAAGGTGGCTAATCGCCTAAACTAGAAACAGTGGTGGCTAGTGCCTCCCACTGCTCCAGGTTTTAGTCTAAATTTTAAAGGTGTATCCAAGGTGCTAAACATATTTGGTGATTGGTTATTTTCAGTAGCTCCTTTAATCTGACCAAAGTTCAGATTCACCAGCCTACTAATATTGCTGCCAACAGCCTCTAAGGTCCATAGAAGGTTGACTCCTACAAAGTTTTCTTAGGAATCTTTGCTGAGAAGTTTTGTTACCTACCCTGATGCTCTCAGCCCCATATCTATATTAATGATTGGCAATATTTAATAATTAGGTCAAACATGGTCTTCCACACAGTGCAGCCATTAACATAAACTTAGGGGAACTAGGAAAACCCAAAAGACAAACAGCGCTTAGGAATGCACTTAAGGTGGAGCCTCCTAAATTCTACAGAAATGCTAATTTGCAAGGCAACTGAAGGCACAGGTACAAATGGATAATCCTATGTGCCCAGACTGGCAACTTCAGACCTGTAAACAACCCTCATCAGTTTACCCTTGCCTAAACGAAGGTAGTTGATTCCTCCCTTTCATTTGCAAAGTATTCAACCATTAAAACACTATTAACATATCTGGATTGCCTTTGTCACTCTCTGAGCAACACCACAAAGTATTATCTTCTATTCATAATCCCATCTCCAGAAGGTGAATATGTACTATAAAAACCCCTTGAAAACTGCCTTCAGCATCCTTCAGCTCCTCCTCCTACATCCATGCTGCCAGTTTGCTGACTGACTCTCAGAGTTAAATTCAGAGACCCCCCACTCTGCTGGTTGCCTCTGCAACCGCATCTCTTCACAAAAAGGTGTCGTATCACCCACTGGAAACTTCCCTCACAATTCCTCTATCTCAGTTTCTCTCACTTTATTCTCTAGTATTGCATTAATGCTTGATGCCTGAATGTGTGTGTGAATGTAGTTGTTATTACTTTTCCAAATAAAGATTATTGTTATACTATCAAACTTGTCTCCTCCTTAGTACTGGTATAGTTGGTCACAAGATCATTCCATTACCCCCACTAGCATTGCCAAGTCGAGTGCATTAATTCCCCAAATTTATGTTGATATTTAGGTGGTCTCCATGACCCCAGAGCCTTTAGGGTAACAGTTTGATCAGAAGTTTTTTGGATTTCTAGATAAATGTCAGGTAGAGCACCTGTCCACATTTTTTTACTGATATTCTCAAAGAATTCTAGAACACATTGTGGGACAGGTTGTGCCTTTGCAGAACCCATGCTTATTTTTTTTTTCCCAACAGGACTTGTTCTAACATTGTTCACACTTTTATCTTTTTTATATAAAAAAATATTTACCTAGAACTGTCTTGTCTGTCTATCTGTCTGTCTATTTTATATCCCACCTTTCTCAAAGCAGGGTGGCTCACAGCCATTTAAAAGAACAGTACAACTTTTTTTAAAAAACTATTACTACAAAAAATTAAAACACAAACTAGAATTCTCTTTAAAAACAAGTTTAAAAATACAAGTTAAAAGCAATTTTAAATATATATTTGAAACACAGTATAATAGAAACACAACATCCCTCCTCATTAAATGCTGCATCAAAAGTCCATCTGCCGCTACAGAGTAAAAACCAAATTCCTCCCTAAATAAAAAGGTCTTTACCTTCTGGTAGAAAGACAGCAGAGAAGGAGCCACTCAGACAACAACTCCATAACTTTGGAGCAGCCACAGCAAAGGCCGTCTGCTATGTCCTCACCAAATGTGCCTGTGATGCCAGTGAGACCAAGAGAAAGCCTTCCCCACAGATCTTAAAGGCCAGGGAGGCTAATCTTGAGAGATATGGCCTTTCAGACAGTCTGGACCCAAGCCATGTAGATCTTTAAAGGTCATAAACAATGGTGCCTGGAAACAGATCAGCAGCCATTGTAGCTGTTTCAGCAAGTGGGTTATATGCTCCCTATATCCTGCCCCGACGGCAATGTGGGGATGGTGGTGTTCGTCCTGTGGTGCAGGCTGGTAAAGAACTTCTGTTTTCTTCAGGTTGACTTCTAGCCCAAACAGCTCTGCAGCTGTTGCAAAGCAGGACGTTAGGCGCTGCAGAGCTGCTTCTGTGTGGGCAACAAGGGCAGCATCATCGGCGAAGAGCAGCTCACAGACTAGATAGTTTAGAGTCTTAGTGTGAGCCCTCAGATGGCTTAAGAAGAGGGGCGCTCCAAAAAAGCGATACAAAGACTCCCTGAAACAACATCTCAGGCTTGGCCAAATTGATCACCAACAGTGGTCCGCCCTGGCCTCACATCGGGAGGCATGGAGACGCAATATCCACAATGCTGCAGCCTTATTTGAGAACTCACGACGAACAAGTCTTGAAGAGAAACGACAACGCAGAAAGAATCACAACCCAAAAACATCACCCAAGGAGTCCTTCTGCTGCGCTTTTTGCAACCGGACTTGTTTATCTCGGATTGGCCTTTTTAGTCATCAGCGCGCTTGCAGAAGGCGCGGGATGAGTCCTTCCTGAATCTTCGTTTGCGAAGAAAAGCCAGAGAGATATCCTGCCCCAGTCAGCAACTTGGCCACAACGTTTTGGACTTGCTGAAGTTTCCAAACAGTTTCCAAAGGCAGCTTACATGTAGAGTGCATTGCAATAGTCCAGTTAGGATGTAATTAAAGCACATGTCACCACAGACAGATCTGACTCTCAAGGAATGGGCACAGTGGCTCACCAATTTTAACTATACAAATGCACTCCTGTGTGCTGCCAAAACCTGGGCATTCAAGCTGAGATCTGAATCCAGGAGTACACTCAAAATGAGAACCTGAGATTGCTGGGAATTCTAATGCTATCCAATACAGGCTGAAGCCCTAAACCCTGATCTGCCTTTTGGCTGAGCAGGAGTACCTCTGTCTTGTCTAGATTAAGTTTCAAATTTTTGCCATCTTCCAGTCCATTACAGACAGGAGAACCTGGTTTAGCACAGAGACAGCTTTCTTGGAATTGGATGGTATGGAGAGATTGGAGAGTACCAGACGATCCCCTTTGAAATGTTCTTTTGCCATCATTAAAAAAAAAAATAGTTTTATCCTGGCAAAAGAATGCTCCCCAATGCACTTACCTTCCACTCCTGGCAAAGGTAGCCCCAGCAATAAAGAGGAAGTGAATGGAGCCCTATTTACTTCCTCGTTTGAAATTCCAGAAGACTTTGTCATGCAGGAAATACAAAAATAAAAACTAAACGAACACATTAAAAGTTAACACCAAGCACCTAAACACAATTTAGAAAGCCCAAGTAATCCAGGTAGGGTCATAAAAAGAGCAAAACTTACCTGAATGTCCTGCTCTCACCCAGAAGTGTTTGTGTTGGACCAGCCATTCTTGCTGCAGTGACAAGATTTAATGGCCCGAGGTTTCACAAGCCGGCAATGCCAGCACCAAAACAGAACTGTGGGATCTATCGATGGCTTCAGCTATCAATAAAAAGGTATGTTAGCATAATGCCAGTGGAATGCAAAAGGAAAGCATTGTCTGACATTGGTGTTGTTTTGCGTTCCACTGGTGTCGTGATTGCACCACATTTGCTGCATCTGATAATCTCCATAGAGTTAAAATTGCCCTTAACTTCTCTGTATCCCTTTTAAAAAATGGAATTTCACTTTCAATCCTCTTAGTTGGTCTTAGGAACTCCCTACCTTTAAAAAAAAAAAAAAAAACAGCAATTTTATATTTAAGTTCTTTAAGACTTCTTACCTAGGTACCACTTGGATATAATAGTTTGCCTGCTTTTAATTGGTTTATAAGGTTTAGAATGTCATTTCTCATTGTAACTATTTGACTAAGTTCCTTAAAAGTCCTTCTTGAAAAAAATCAGGTATTATGGCTATTTGCTCTATGTTTTCTGAGGTGAAGACAAATGCAAAGAAGTCATTCAGCTTCTCTGCAATTTTCTTCTCCTCTCTTGGTACTTCTTTAGCTCTATTGTTATCCAGTGATCCAGTTGCTTCCCTTGATGGGTTACTGCTACTGATGTATTTTTTTTAAAAAAAAAAATCATTATTGTTGGTCAGAGCATATTTCTGCAGTAATAATGTATTGTGTATTGTAACACAAGGAATCAGCAGATTAATGGTTCCACGTATCTTATGCTTCTTTCCCATGGGCTTTCTCTCAGATTCTACATACACAATGCCAAGTATATCAACTTGAAATGAAGAGACCCAAGCTTGAGTCTTTGCTTGACAATGGGCATTTCCAGAGATAATCTCATCAAATCAATAAATTTTGCCATCAATTTTTCACTGATAGAAAAAAGAAAAACCCTACAGGAGGCCCTTGACAGTGGCTGCCATCTGATTCATGGGACAAGATGCAGTGGAAAGTAAGTACTCCTCCTTTCTTCCTACTCACTCACTCATCTCATCTCATCTTGTACCCTTGCAATGAAACCTTCCCTTGCACACTACCATTTCTATACTGCTCACTCTCCTTTATCTCCTACTCACTCCCTCACCTCACCTCACGCTATACAGTAGAACCCCCCCATCTGTGGGAAATTGGTTCCAGCCCCCCCCCCACGGATGGTGAATAGCTAATGCCCTGGAGGAGGAGGAATGGAGGGAGAGAGGATTGTGGCCGAAGTCACCACAACCTGGCCCGCCCAGGCCACACCCTCCCAGCCTCCTCCTCTGCCACCGCCACTGCCATTATTCTTGCCACCATTATGGCCTCCCAGGCCTCCACCGCCACCATCATGTGCCTTGTCTCCACTTTCTCCCCTGACACCTGGCCTCCCAGGCTGCCACTGCCATCACCGCGTGCCCCGCCACTGCTGTCACCCCTGCCACCCCTGTGGCCTTCCAGGCTTCCAACGCTGCCACCATGATTCTTGCCATCACTTCTGCCCTGCCACTGAGGCCTCCCAGGCTGCCACCACCACATGCCCTGCCACCACTATCACCCTTGCCACCATGGCCTTCCAGGCCTCCACCACTGCCACCGCCATGTGCCTCAGCACCACTTTCCCCCTGCCACCACCACCACCACCGTGCACCTTGCCACTGCTTTCCCCCTGCCACCACAGCTTCCCAGGTCTCCACTGCCACCACCGCCACCACCGCACACCCCACCTCCCTCCCCATCCACCCCCTCTGTTGCCATCCTTGGATGATTGAATCAGCAGATGGCACATCAGTGGATGCAGGAGTGCTACTGTACTGTTCACTCTGGGGTTGGCCTTGTTTCTTTCAGAACAATTTGACAGAAGGGTGCCTACATAGTTCACCCCAAATCTTCGACCCCAGAAGGGCTAGAGACTTACTTTGTTAAAATGATGATGATGATGATGATGATGATGATGATGAAAGCCTGGAATCTGGTCCAAACAGATTCCAAGTATCATCCCTAGAATTCAGGTAACACCCAGTCCAACAAGGGATATCACAACTCTTCTCTAGAACGTAAGTGATAGCAGTATGTCTCATAAGCAGAAGTAATTAGCATTTGCAAATACAACAGCCAGTCTCATCCTATCACCCCATATACAGGGTCTGAATATTCTCCCCTCCCTCTCATGTTTGAAGAGCACATGTTACAAAGCCTCTCACCAAGAGATATTATGAAATCTTTAGTATTTGTAAGTTAAGCTAATTTATATGGTCATTTTACAGTGAAGACTCCGGAGATTATCAGATGCACTAAATACAGTGTTATCACAATGCCAGGAAATCTCTAAAGGGCTTCCTTTTCAGACAACTTCATTTCCCTCTCTTAGTGCACCCATTCTGCTGCTGTTCTGCCAGCGCTGGTTTTTATTGATAGGATAAAGTCATGAATAGATCCCCTGTTCTGTTTCTGTAAAGTATGTTTGTGCATCTGAAAAAGTGCCCCTTTTTGTTGGCAAGATCCCATTTTCAATGGGAGGTCCCTGCCAGAACCCTTCCTAGTGAGATTCAGACATCCAGGTAAGTGACACACTTTTTTAAAAACTTCCCTGGTTTACTTGGAAGTTTTAAAGTGTGTTTTTATGCTGCTGTCACTTTTTGATGTTTATTTTTATTTTAAAGTTTGAATTTCCCACACTCTAGTCTTCTCACAAGAATGGCTGGGATTTCACTCTGTAAGCATAAGCTTACACCTCACTTCGAAGGCACCCCACTCCTGGAATGCTAGCATTGGCTACAGGCCTCAGAAATTGGCCAAGTTTGGTTCATTAATGTGGCATTTTACAAAGGGAAAAAGACAGGATGGTCTCAGAAAAAGTCATTTATGTTTTTCCCTGGAAAGCTTAAGACCTGGGGCTGTAGGGCCAAAAGAAGACACATTCCACATAAATGGGAGGTTAATGGATGGAGAAAGCCTTTTGTATTTGCTGATTGTGAAATTTCCTCTCCTCAGCTCCCAAACTTAAAATAAGCTGCTCAAAGCTATTTAAATTCAATCACCAGACATTAAGAAACACATTTAGCATCTTTCTCACCTTTTGTCAAAACCAGGAAACTCATGTGCAATCCATGAAGGCTCATGGAATTCATTGTTTCAACCCATGAAGCAACCAATCCCATCAGGTGTATTTGGAGGTATAAATATCACCCCCCAAATATACCTCATTATGCACAGTTGTAATAGGGGGGAAACTCTGTTACTCTGTGTTAGCCAATCCAGGGCACACAGTTGTAATGGGGGGGGGGGACTCTGTTACTCTGTAATAGCCACATCCAGCTTTTCCATCCACTCTGCCAGACTGACTACAGGACAGGTTGTATTACCTCAGCAAAATCCTCTTGCAACCCTCTATCCCAAGCTTTCCTATTGTTTCTTTCTATAGCCTTGTGTGAATGCTTCTTCTGGGTGAATGTGTGTGTGTTTGGTGTTACTTTTGAACTCTTTAATAAAAAGCATACTTAATTTTAAAATGTGTATGTATTCCATCCAGACTATTACCGGTATACAAAGGTTTAAAAGATTCCCTGGTTACCCCCTCTTTGCATAGCTAAAAGACGAGTTGCTGCTAATTTCCCCAACATATTAGAAACTCAATATTTTCTTGGAATTTTCCAAGGAGCATTTTGGGTAACAACTCTAGGAAGTGAAAGGAGCTCCGTTAGAGCTCCATTCACTCCTGAGCTGCCCTGAAGATGCTCCAAAGGTAGGTCTGAAACTTTTATTTATTGTGCCAGGTCAGGGATGGGAGAGGTGTGGGAGAGGAGATTGTGGGACAGGAATGCTTTTTTCATTCCTGTCTGATATCTCCTAAGTTTTCTCTATTTCTCTGCTACTCCTTTGGGAGTGCGGGACTGGGTATTGTTCACCTGCAATTGATACTTGTGAAAACTTGTAACAAAAACTGGCAATGAAAGAACTTAGGGTGTGTCATCTCCTTGCTTTCCTCATGATCACCCTCTTTCCTTCCACTCTTTCTCAAAATGTTACCAGCACAACTACTCCAATATCAGAAAAAATCCAAGCTATGTAATATTGTGTTCCGCCTGGTGACCCTCCATCCTGCTGGTGACATAGCACTTCTGTTCCTTTTAAAAGCTCCTCAGCCATATTAGCTCTGACAGTAGGCTTGTTCCCCATATTTATGTAACATTAAAGAAGGCATATAATTATATTCAGTACAGGGGTGTTTTTTCTTCAAAAAATATCTTTAAAATTACAGCATTCACTCAATTCATTAAATAGTTAAATAGCGGCAATCAGGCAGAATATTTGTACTAAATGAAAAGATTCTGTTCCTAGTGCTAGGAATAGCAGATGCTGTCCAGGAAAAAATATGCTTGAGAGTTAGAAATGTCATGCTGGGCTTTACTGGACAACGGCATGTTTAAATTTAACAATATAGTAGCTTTTTGTTATAATTCTAGTTCCCCTTCCCAAAATGATCTACCTTTCCCATGTGATGGGAGAACAGTGTCCAGAAATTGTTTAAGTAAAATACAAGAACAGATTTCCTAGTAGTCTGAGGAAAGTATGAGATAGGAGAGAAACTGGGAGAGAGATTCACCATCAGAGAGTGGGGAGAAAGAACTGGGTTCTCTGACTCCTTATCACATTACACTGTTAAAGCACTATATTCCACTTTAATTGCTAAGGCAACATCCTGTGGAATTTTGGTGTTTGTAGTTTAGGCCTAAGAGCTCTCTGGCTGGAAATTCTAAATGCCCCTCCCTAAACTGCAAATCCCAGGATTCCATCTGATGTTGCCATGGTAGTTTTAGTGGAACATAGCACTATGATAGTATAGTGTGATAAGGTGATAACCAACATTACTTTCCAGGGGTAATAGTTTTCGTATTGTATCATGCATCACCTGGAAATACTCCACTGTGGAGTGTACTTGTGTAATTAGTTCCAATGCTTCAAAACACAGAGAACTCTGATTGCTGTAAAATAAAAGCTATCCTCTTCAAGTAAAATAAAGAAGTAAAAATTCAAAGTGACACAAAGGTGCATAAAGAAATACAAATTCAGTTCTTTATTTGAATGATTAAAGTGTTCACCTGAAACAGAGTTGGGCAATATCTATATTAGACACCACTCAGATATAAAAGTTTTGCACTCTTGAAACCTCCAGGAGCCTTTATCAAGCTGAATGAAAAAGAAAGGTTTAGAAATCATCCTGGGTAGATGTTAAAGCTACATGAAGTATAATTAGACTAAGGCCTTAAGCAGGGCTGGTTTAACCTGTCTGCCAAATCAGCATTGGCAGGGGGCCCCAAGGTCAAGAGGGGGCCCTGTGTTGGCCTCCTTAATCTGACGAAGGAGACAGCCAGGAGACAGCCGGGAGAAGCCCCCTCTTACCCTCCTCCTGCAAAAACCTCCTGCTGGCTTTTTTTAAAAAACAAAACAAAACAGCCTCTCCAAAACTAAAGAGAAAGAGAAAGAAACAGCAGCCCTCCGTGGTAGAAGCTGGAGGGAGAGGCACGTTGGAGAGGGTGAGTGTGTATGAGAGAGGGAGAGAGACAGGGAATTTGAGGGTTGTCTCCCTCAGAAAGGGCTTCCTTCTTTCTTTCTTTCTTTCTTTCTTTCTTTCTTTCTTACTTTCTTTCTTTCCTTCCTTGCACATAGATCCCCTCCAGCCATTCTTTCCAGCTGCTTTTAACATGTCATGGTTCTTCTCCCCTCCCTTTCCCCCCTTGGTCTTCTTCAGCTTCCTCCCCTTGCTACCAACTGAGTTCAGCCTGCAAAAGAAATTTGTGTGTGTTTGCCCATGTGCCTTCAAGATCATTTCTGACTAAGGCCAACCTACCATGGGGTTTTCTAGGGAAGGTTTGTTCAAAGGGGGTCTGCCTTTGACTTCCTTTGAGGCTGAGAGAGTGTGACTTGCCCAAGGGTCAGCCAGTGGGTATTCATGGCTGAGTAAGGATTCAAACCCTGGTCTCCACAGTTATAGGGTAATGCTGAACCTTCTACTCTAGCTCTTGTAACAGAAGAATATAAAAAATATAAAGAAAAATTTGGAGTAATATTACTGAGAGCAATGGTTTTATTGTTGTCATTAAAACACCAGTATCCCATTAGTGTTATGTGAGAGGCATTGGCCTAGAGCAGTGGTTCTTAACCTTTTCTTTACCAGGGACCCCCTTTAAATATCTTTTGTTGCCCCAAGACTTAACTCAAGATTTAAAACCCTAATAATAATAGCTAATAATAATAGCTAACAACAACAACAATACAATTACACCATCCATTAAACTTTCCCTCAGAGGCACTATTGCTTCTTCCTGCAAGTTTGTGGCTGGAGTGGATTGAATAGCAATGTGCAGGCCAAGCCAGCCAGCCTTTGCCTTCGTTCCTGTCATGTGGTTGCTCCACTACAGGGAGGAGGTGGGCCAAGCAGCCTTCAAACCTCTGTGGACCCACTGTGAGGACATTGCAGACCCCAAGTTAAAAACCACTGGGCTAGAGAATGCTGGAAAAGGAACAATGCAACCAGACCTTGAGAAGGGTGCTGGCAGGGGGATTCTGGGAGGTGTAATCCAAGAGTAACTTTCCCAGGCTCTAAATGCAGCCTAGAATCATAGGGCTGGAAGGGACCCCAACAGCCACCCCATCCAATCGGCTTCTGCCTTGCAGGAACACACAATCCAAACATTCCTGACAGATGGCCATCCAACCTATGTTTAAAAAAACCCAAAGAAGGAGACTCCACCACACTCCAAGGCAGTGTGTTCCACTTCCAAACAGCTCTTACTGTCAGGAAGTTCTTCCTAATGTTTAGGTGGATTGTCTTTTCCTGTAGTCTGAGTTGATTGCTCCATGTCCTTGTCTCTGGAGCAGCAGAAAACAAGCTTGCTCCATCTTCAGTATGACATCCATTCAAATACCTAAACATGGTTATCATGTCCCCTCTCAACCTTCTCTTCTCCAGGCTAAACATACCCAGCTCCCTAAGCTGTTCCTCATAGGGTGTAATGGCTTCCAGACCTCGCACTATCCTTCTCAGTATCTTTCTTGAATTGTTGTGCCCATAATTGGAAACGGTATTCTAGGTGAGGTCTGACCAAAGCAGAATGGAGTGATACTATTACTTCCCTTGATCTAGACACTACTCCTATTAATGCAGCCTAGAATCGCATTGGCATTTTTTGCTGCTGCATCACAATGCTAACTCATGTTTAGCTTGTAGTCTGCTCTTTATTTTCTTTGAGGAAATCTACACCATTACATTAATTGCTAATAAACAAAAAAATATTATATTAGTGCCTATAATATAGTTTTTAAACTAAATTATTGGTGGCAATTTATAGTAGGCCCCTCTTACCCACCGGGGATTGGTTCGGGGGGGGGGGGCGTGGATTCTGAAAACCATGAATAATAGTGAACGCCATTGAAAATAATGGGACTTCTGGTTTAAAATACCATAGAGTTGCCTTGGAGGACCTAGAAAAGGGCTAGGGAAGACACATTTTCTAGGAAGACTCTATGGTAGGTGTGCTGTTTTATGTCCCATGGATAATGAATCCATGGATACAGGGGTCCTACTATAATCTGAACATCCTGTACGGTGAATAGGTTAGGTTACATTGATCTGAGATAAACATATGGGGGCCCCAAAGTAAAGCATTGCAGGAGGCCCCAAAATTCCTTAAACCGGCCCTGGCCTTAAGACAAAATTTGAAGACATGAAGAATCAGATGAAGGTGTGTTGGGATGAGGTTTCACTTCACTGGATATAGAAACAATTGGATTTCTCCCTCTCCCTAAACACAATGCATCAGTCTTAAGTGTGCAATGTCCTTTAAGTGTCCTTTTTCCACACACACACCTTCTTTTTATACTGAAACAGATTAACTTGGTTATCTCTTTGAAAACATCTAAACTGGAAGCCATGCCCTATGAGGAGTGGCTTAGGAAGCTGGGTACGTTTAGTCTGGAGAAGAGAAATGTTGTATGTGGGGAAATAATCATTGTAATGTAAAAGCAATCTTGTGTACCTCATTCACAATCTTAGATAAGTCTAGGGTTTTTCCCTGCATGCATTTTGTTCTCCCAAAATTCCCTTCTCTTACTTCACTGGGCACTTCTAGCCAACTAGAAGTGCTGGATGATTCATACATGACCTAATTTGAATTTTATTGCTTTTGTGTAACTTGTTTTTCTTCTGAATCTCACTCTCCATGAGAATGGAGGCATCTTAAGCTTTCCTGTAACCATGCCATGATGCATCGGGACCCAGCCAAGGCTGGTGAGTCTTTCTTACCCATTCTTAGTCAGTTTAGGGACCTTTTCTTATGTTTGTTTTAGTATGTAGATTGAGACTGATATACCTTCAGTAAACTTTGTTTTGCATTTTAAACTGACTCCTTTGTTTTGTAATGAGTCTAATTTAACTGGGGGATCCCAGATCTCTGAATACACTTTCAAATGATAATAGAGCTTAAGTCTGTTTCTTAATCGCACTCTGCATAAAGCGTGAAGTCAAATGTGACTGAATGATTTTACCTTTTTAAAAAGGAGATAATTCTTGTTGTTTTTAAAGGACTAGATCCTGCAATTTTATTTTTAGACTCATTACCTTCCTACAAGAAAGTTAACAGGTGACAAGATAGCCATGTTTAAATGCATGAAAGGATGTCATATTGAAGAGCGAGCAAGCTTGTTTTCTGCTGCTCCAGAGACTAGGACATGGAGCAATGGACTCAAGCTACAGGAAAAGCGATTCTACCGAAACATTAGGAAGAACTTCCTGATGGTAAGAGCTGTTGAAGACACTACCTCTGAGTGTAGTGGAGTCTCCTTCTTTGGAGGTTTTTAAACAGAATCTGGATGGTCATCTGTCAGGGGTGCTTTGATTATGTATTCCTGCAAGGCAAGGGGTTGGATTGGATGCCTCTTGTAGTCTCTTCCAACTCTAGGATTCTATGATAAAGTCTGTGTTGCCTTTATTTGAATACATGTATCAGAGGATTCATAAAAGAGGCCTCTCGCCATGTTAAGTTTTCCTTAGCAGCTTTGCTTGGAAATGGGAAGGGGGTGCAGGTGTGAAGCCAGAGAGTGTGAGAACCAAGATCGCTTGTGATGTCTGGTACTATGTGGAAAAGAATGTCACTGAATGGTGGGAGGGGGGAATGATTAACTGAGAACAGTTTTAAAAGTGAAACTTTGGGTAAAGTGTTAGAGCTTGCGATTGCTGTCTGCTGTGCTGTTTCTCTACATCAATATAAGGACTATCTATTAAATAACGAGACTGTGTTTCTACCTTTCAGACAAATCAGGGAGAACTCATTGTGAATGCTTGAGTGGTGACACTGAACATGTCTGAACCTGCATGACAAACATCAACACTCTCGGCCATTTAGTTAATTGTCAGTCATCATTTAACGTAACTGTGTTTTTTGTTGTATGCCAGAAAAATGCTAAGTTTAAAATTGAAGGAAAACACCAAAGGAATCTTTTCAAATGCTTACTGAGTCCTACGGGGAAGACTGCATGTCTCGTGTGTGTGTGTGTGTGCTTGAGTGACAAAAGATTCAGAGAAGGACATGAGAATGTGGAAGATGATGAATGCCCTGGATGACCTTCCACTTCAAGAACCAAATAAATTGTGGAAAAAATCAGCCAGATTGTTTGAGGAGACCACTGATTCAGTCTTTGAATGATAGCTGAAGCTGTAAACATTGACAAAAACACTGCATGGAAAATTGTGCATGAGGATCTCAAGATGAGTATAGTTTGTGCCAAGATGGTCTCTAGTGTGGTCCCTAGTGTTCTCACAGAGCAAAAAGAGTGCAACAAGGAAACTTGCACTGACATTCTGCAGCAACTTGAGGTGGACCCATCCCTTTTCCAACAACAACAACAACTTGTGATGAAACTGGGATCTTCCAGTATGATCCTGAGGCAAAACAACAGTCAATGCACTGGAAAACACCATGATCACCAAGAATGAAAAAAGCATGTCAAAGCAAATCCACATTCAAAGCCATGCTCATTCTTGTGTGTGTGTGTTTTTTGGGGGGGGGGAATCAAGGGCATAATTTTGGCAGAATGTGTTCCAGAGGGCAGAACAATGAACCAGCATTAATATAAGGAAGTTTTGACAGAACTGTGGAACAATAGTTTCATTCTTCATCAAGACAACGCACCTGCTCACACAGCACTTTCTATGAAGCAGTTTTTGGCCGATAAATGCATCACTATACTTGAACATCCTCCATATTCACCAGATTTGGCACCATGCAACTTTTTCCCCCCTAAAGTGAAATCGGTGCTTAAAGGAACACATTTTGAGTCAAATGATGCAGTAAAGAAGAAAACGACAAAAGTGTTGGAACAGCTGACAGAAACTGATCTGCTCCACACCTCCAACCAATGGAAAACAAGACTTCATCAGTGTGTGAGTGTGAATGGGCAGTATATCGAAGTCAAGCATTAGAATTGTAATGCACATAGATAAAGACAGGTTGTTGCATCAGTCTCGTTATTTAATAGACAAGCCTAAAGTTTGCTTGGATTCATTCAGAAGCCTCTTCTTCGAGTATGGAAAGACACGGACATCACAACATGGCTCTTGTCATGTCTGCAACAAGAAGCAGCAAAAAGCACGGCACTCTCCAAAGCAGACAGCTGGAGGTTAAATGTAGGAGGTGCTTAAGGCAACAATAGTTAATTAAAGCCAAATCATAAATATTATTTGAAGACAGAGTCCATACCTTTGTTTTGTAATGTAACAGCATTAACAATAATAAAGTCTCAAGAAGAGAAAAAAAATGTTAAATTGATGGTGCAATTCCACTTACATGTACTTGCCATTAAAAAATAAGTCTTCATTGACTTGTATGGGACAGTGTCAGGTACATCTACAGAAATATCAGAACCTAAAAGTGGTATCCTTGATACAAAATATACTGAAGTAGTATATAGGGCAGGAGTGAGGAAACTGTCACCCCTCTAGCAATATCTTAAACAGAGGGCCTTCTCTTAATAGGAAGTCCTTTTCCTTGTAAATGTGGTTTCCTTAGGGATCTGCCTAGAAGAATCTAGAATTAGGTAGCCCTGGTAGTGCAGTGGTTAATTGCCAGTACTGCAACCACAACATTACAAGTTCCATCCCAAGGGCTCCATGGTTCACTCAGCCTTCCATCCTTTTGTAGGTTGGTAAAATGAGTACCCGGCAATTAGCTAACACACATTGGAAACCACTTAATGTGGTATAGATGTATAAAGTGCTATTGCTTACCATATTTGTAAGCCACTCTGAGAGCCTTTGTCGCTGAAGAGCTAGGTATAAATACCTAAATAAATATATAAGCATCTGGTCTGTTTTCTATAGTAAATCCATGTGACTATGTTCCTGTTTACTTTGTTTATTATTATCGATCTACCCATTGTATACCTATTGTTGATAACAGGATTCCATGCATTGGGGGGGTCAGCTTTTTGGGGTTCAGCCTTTGTCAGGATTTCTCCTCCATTGGAAGCACCAGAACACATTGGAGTTGAAAGGAATGGAGCAGTTTGCTGCTGCCTGCTACTTCAGTGATGAGTATTATACTGCTGTACAGTTATGATTCCTGACTGGTTTCTATGTTATCTCCTTACATGAAAAAAACAAAAAAAAAATGATGATGACAATGATGATTATGACCCCACCTTTCTCCCAGTATAGGGAGTCAAGGAGGTTAACTGAGTTTAGAACAATACACTAACATTAAAAATATAAATATAACTATGAAATTTAAAAACAGATTGAACAATTTAGAGTGTTAAAATATTTCAAAACATTAAAAATATTAAAATACATTAAAACTATATACACCTTAAAAAGCAAACTGCACAGCACATACAAGCCCAGTGCTCCGCAGATTGAAAATGCCTGATGACACAAGAATGTTTTACTTGTTGCTGAAAGGAAAGCAAAGACAGGGCCATCCTGGCCTCTCTTGGGAGGGAGTTCCAAAGTCTAGGAACAGCCACCAAGAAGGCCATATTCCTCATTCCCATCAAACAAGCCTGAGTGGGTGGTGGGACAGAAAGAACGGTCTCTCCAGATGATCTAAGAGCTCCATTGTGCTCATACAGGGAAATATGGTACTTCAAACGATCTGGACCCAAGCCACATAGGGCTTCATAGGTCAAAACCAGCACCTTGAATTGTGCCTGGAAACAGAGTGGTAGCCAATGCAGCTGTTTCAACAAGAGAGTTGAGTGCTCCTTGTAGCCAGCCACAGTTGACAACCTGGCTGCTGCTCTTTGGGCCAACTAAAATTTCTGAGATTTTTCAAAGGCAGCCCAGGTAGAGTGCATTACAGTAATCCAAACAGGATGTAACCAAGGCATGTACCACTGTGGCTAGATCTGACTTCTCTAGGGATGGACATGGTTGGCTCACTAGCTTTAACTGTACAAAAGCATCCCTGATCACTGCTGACACCTGGGCCTCCAGGCTCAGAGGTGAATCCAGGAGCACTTCCAAACTGCAAACCTGTGTTTTCAGGGGGAGTGTAACCCCATCTACCCCAGTCTGAATTCCTATTCCCACATCTGTCTTTCAACTGACCAGGAGCACCTCTGTCATGTTTGGATTAAGTTTCAATTTGTTTGCCCTCATCCAGTCCATTACAGTTGCCAAGCACCAGTTTAGCACAGGAACAGCTTCCCTGAAATTAGGTGGAAAGGAGTAATAGAGCTGGGTATCATCAGCATACTGGTGACACCTGACTCCAAAACTCCAGACAAGCTGTCTTAGCAGTTTCATGTAGATGTCAAATAGCTTAGGGGAACAAGACTGACCCCTAAGGGACTCCACAGGACAATGGCCAAGGAGTCAAGCAGGAGTCCCCCAGCACCACCTTCTGAGAGTACCCCTCCAGGAAAGAGTGGAGCCACTGTAGAGCAGTACCTCCAAGCCCAAGCCCAGGGAGGCAACTCAGAAGGATACCATGGTCAATGGTATCAAAAGCCACTGAGAGGTCCAGCAAAACCAAGAGGGACACACTGGTGGGTGCTGTGTGTTTTTCATAGTAGTTGTTTTGTGAGGTACCAAGTTCCCCTGAGAAGACAAGAAATGAGTGAAAGCTGGAACTCAGGGTGTCTTGGGGCTTGTCTACACATGCAGTTTACCCCAACTTGCCTCCATCTTGGAGTCCTGCAGTCTAGATGATGCAGGGGTTTTGTCCCATTTTGCCCCCAGATAGTCCTCACAACCCCCAGGGCAAAGACAGGGCTAGGATGGGTGGAAGACATGATAGGGCCCTTTACAGAACTGGAAGACTGTAATGATTTACTTTCTAGTGTGGGTTATGTATTAGTGGGGTAGCACAATATTAGCACAGATTTTGTTAACTTTACTGGACATGTTACCAAATCTCCTTTTTGAGATGATGTTTGGATGAGAAGCTGTGGTGTTACTAAGGCTGGCGTCACCAATCCCTCCAACAGTGTCGCCTGATGCAGTTCAGCCCATCGCCCACCCAGTGCTGACACTGATAAGCTAGAAGCAGATAGAACAGAAAATAGAAAGTAACTTTTAGACCTAAGGGTATAAAGCTACCTGCAAGTTAAACCATGTTTACAATTGAAATCCTATATACCTGGCTGACTTGGGACTATACCCATTAAACACAATGAACTTCCCTTGCACCAAATATGGATCAGTTGGAATGGACTAGTAAAGACTGTTTATTGGGCATACTGTACAACAATATTGCAAATCTGTTCTTTGTATACTTTAAAACAGGGCTTCATTTCCACTTTGCCACAGCACTAGTGATGTGCTGTGTAGGTGTCTAGTGGGATAATGATGTACTTGGGGTGGAATTTAAAGTACAGAAGTGCCCCATCAAAGTGCTCATATTTTGAATTAACCTGGTTGAGGGGGGGGGATATCTGTCGTATGAATTTCCTTGTTTGTCAGAGGTATAGCTGCAACCATTATTTCTTGTTTGGGACCAAAGTTTATTTTTTGTTTGAGAATAATACTGAAATCTGGCTCCTGCGCGTATTCAATAAAATGCTTAGTTAATGCCTAATTTACGGGAATGATTTCACAGAGGCAGGACTACCATTTCAGCATCTATTCCAAGAAGAAATTGTGGGATGCTGCTTTCATTTCGCTTTTGACACAGACATTTTTCTAACTCTCTGGTTTAAGACTAAACTTACTGAAGTGTGTGGGTTTTTAGGCAGGATGCATTTTTACAGTACACAATCTGAAGGGGCACAGGTTCTCCACTTCTGTTTCAAAGTGCCAGCAGCAGCAAGTGATGTACTGTGATGTGTCCTTTGCTGGATTCAGAGCACCTAATCTCTGGGAAGCAGGTATAACGGCAAATGGCAGCTCTGGAGTACTTGTTTAGAGGCATTTTTGAGGCAGTAAATGGGATACACACACGGGTGCCATGGCATGCAGGGGCCTTGTGAACAATACTGAAACATACAGCACACTCCATCAGTTATACTGTATTACTATGCTTTTGGAAATAAAACTCTTTAAGACCTCTCTAAAACTTGTGACAATAAGCTGAAACACTCCCCTTTCTCCCTCTAACAATGTTTTAATTACCTCTTGATGCAAATTGGATCAGTGTTTAGATATCACTATGGAAACATATGAAAACCATGCCCATATCCATGCACCATAAGACTGAAAATGTGTATGCAACAGCGGACTATCTTGTGAGAAATGAGAAATATTCCATAGATTTAAAGGCTATTATTATGTTTTTATTTTCAAGTATTACTGTTCAGAAAAATCTCCCCTGAATCTCAAATACAATCATAGTTCTACTCTTTGAAACAGATTATTTTCACAGTTGCAGAGGCTTAAATGTATATCATTCTATTTGGCCAAATTCACTCCCCATGTTAGTTGTAAGTTTTATGGAATTTATACTAGTTTCCTTGGAGATATCAGACACTTAAATAGATGCAACAGATCATAATCTCATGCTACTTAATTTTATTAAGAATGGTGCAGGTTATTCCAGAATATCATTAGAAGGGAATATATGATGAGATGGGAAGCGCTCTCTGTACCCAGTTCTTTTCGTCATTGTGATGAGGTTATTCAAGCAGTAAAATTAAATAATATTCATGATTTTAGCACTGGAGTTTTGTCCTGTGTTGTGAGAAAAGACCTAATAGAGACAGCAGTCAGTATATCCTAGTTAAAAGATTTCAAGTAGCAAATTTCAGCCTAATACCTTGGAGAGCTGACATCATTACTAGATGGCATTGGGCTAGGTAGATTCATGTTCTGATTCCATGTGAGAGGCTTTCTTATTTCCCTGTTTTCTCATCTCAGGAATTTCTGAGAAGCTGTAATTGAATTCGTATTGTAAAATGAACACAAAGACTAAGATCTTATTGGCTGATGTAACTATGCTTGCATGTTAGCATTGTAGCAACAGAAAGAAAAAAGAAAAGTAAAAAATATGATACAGAAGCAGTGAGAGGAAGGCAGGTAAAGCCAAATCTCCCCAGAGAGGAAGATTCCAGTTCCTGAATAAGGATGCAGTCTTCAGCTCTATTGTCCTCATATGCAAAGATGACTAATTCGTGTAATTTTCTCTCTGCTGTGGAAGAAAACAAATATTTCGGTGCCATTTTCACCCATTATTCACACATCCCAAAATATTTTGGGAAATTATTCTGCACAGAAATATTGCATTATATTTTTGGAGGGGCATGAGTATTTGGGCTAAAAATGTCATGCAATAATTGTGTTTTGTGAGGAAAACAAGTTTTTCATGCAAACACACTTGTTTCCAGAAAGATACTTTTTGTGCAAAAATTCATGTCTTCTATAAAAAAAAAAAAACACACTGATTTTTGTGGAAGCAAAGTGTTTCTGGGGGAATTTTTTGCACAAAACCCCTATTTGATGTTTTTAATACAAAAACACCACATCTATTTCTGCACAGCAGAAAAAAATCCCAAAACACTTTGTGATGTGTGAATACCAGGATCTCTCTCTCTCTCTGGCTTTTCTTCGCAAACCAAGATTCAGGAAAGACTCATCCCGCGCTTTCTGCAAGTGCGCTGATGACTAAAAAGGCCAATCTGAGATAAACAAGTCCAGTTGCAGAAAGCACAGCAGAAGGTCTCCTTGGGTGATGCTTTTGGGTTGTGATTGTTTCTGCGTTGTCGTTTCTCTTCAAGACTTGTTCGGCGTGAGTTCTCAAATAAGGCTGCAGCATTGTGGATAGTGCATCTCCATGCCTCCCGATGTGAGGCCAGGGTGGACCACTGTTGGTGATCAATTTGGCTGAGCCTGAGATGTTGTTTCAGGGAGTCTTTGTATCGCTTTTTTGGAGCGCCCCTCTTACGCTGACCCGTGGTGAGTTCACCGTAGAGTAGTATTTTTGGGAGGCGATGGTCCTCCATCCTAGAAACGTGCCCTGCCCAGTGCAGCTGCGTTCTCAATATCATGGCCTCAATGCTGGTGATCCCTGCTTGCTCAAGGACAGCAACATTCGTCGCATAGTCAGTCCAGTGTACATTTAGGATTGTGCGTAGACCGCGCTGATGAAAGCTCTCGAGGAGTCATAGGTGGTGGTGATAGGTGACCCATGTTTCAGATCCAAAACTGCATAAAATGCATGCTTCTTTTCTTCCTGAATGCGTTTTCTGAATGTCAGGTGATGAAGAAAATCAGAAAGTGACCATAAGGCCTACATGAAGTGGAGCCATGTTGAAGGAAATGATTTGTTTAGACATAGATTTTGTTGTAAATTCCTAGTGATTTCAAGTTAACTTAAACATGTGCAAAGCATTCTGAGACATGTTCCTAAACATCTTGACTTGTTCTGCTTGTAAGATAACAGTGGGAATATGTCCTTATTGGTGAATTTGTTCACAAGTCATACCATTTTGTCCCCCAATATCTTCCACTGCATGTTTTTCTAAGAATTCTATATGAGGTTGGTTTAATTGCTTCCTTGTGGTAGAATCATGGGCTTCTAGGCCAGAGTCTACCTGGCACTGTGTTGCTAAATAAAGTGCATAGTTCAATTTACTATCAGACTCTATTCATGGACCTGAGAGGTTTTAAACAATCCCCTTCATAGGAACCCTTCCCCCCTTTTTTTGGCCAGGAAGCAAATAACAGTGACTATTGTCTCCATCCCCAGTCCTGCTTCCAGGTGGGTTCTTGAAGCCAAAGGTCTTCTGGAATGGCTGCTTTGGAAAACTGCCTGTCTTGGACAGCCACAGAGATGGCTTTCCCACCTGCTGCTGCATAAACATGAAAAAATGCACTACTTTGACGTAAGAGAGACCATTATACCAGTGTATTTCTGCTCAACAAATTGGTACTTAGGCTTTGAGATCTTTAAGAATCCTACTTTAGCCCCTATCCTTTTTAATGTCTTCATGAAACAGCTGAATTAACCATCAAGGCTAACAGTGTGATGCTATGTGTATTTACTCAGAAGTAAATGTCATTGAATTCAATGGGGCTTATTCCCAATTGTTGCATAGCTTCATAGCTATGTGCAGATAACACCCAACTCTGCTCCATTCTCCCCAATGTAGACAATGACAAAATCGGACCATAGAAATAATGGGCCAGCAGAAGTTATTTCTTTAAAAAAAAAGTGGAGGAGGTACCTTACCTGTCCAGATAAGTGGTGGCAAACTTGTTCTGCAGTGGACTGCATTTTTTTTAAGTGCAAAATTATATCCCATACTATAGCAAAGGCTTTTAGAGTGGCATACAATAAGAAGAGTTTAAACAGTTCAAAACAAGTCCAGGTTGCTCAGTTTTACACTGGGTAAATTGGGTGAAAGATTAGTTTGTCTGACTCTTGAACCTTGTAGAGAAAGTATTGATTGATCCAGGTTATAAATTCCACCATACAAAAAAATGGTCCTAGTCTCTTTGGAGAAGAAGTTACTGAGCACACTTAAAAAAAAATATGTTGGTTCACCCTTCTGATTCATTATAAACCCATGGTTACTATCCCCTTCCTGGACAAGATGCTTCAGCATGGGCTCATCTACATGAGCCAGGTTATGCTGGCTCCCCATGGGCGTATCCTGACCATGGATCTGGCCTGTTGTTTCCCTGCCCCCCCCCACAGAATGGGAGAAAGTACTGATGGGCATGCTGGCCCATTGCTGCAGCTGGCACCATTTTCCTTGCTCACTCAGAAGGTAGGAAGTGGGCTCAAAACATGTGACTGAGGCCTTCTGCATGTGACCAGCCTTGGTCAAATGCTGTGGAACTCCTTTCTGCCTTACAGGAGAGCCAGGGCAACTGCAGCAGCAGCAGCAAGAGCCAGCCTGCAAGGATGGGCTCCTGTGGACATGTGGGTGCCAAACTGTTTTTTTGCCAGTGGTAACAGAGCAAACTGAGTGGTGTTTTTTTTTTAAATTATATTGGGCTCTACCTCATATTCCCCCATCTCAGCCCTGTATCTGCCCTGGGGGTAGTGAGGACTGCCCAGGAACAGAATGGGGCAAATGCCCTGCATTGTCAGGACTGCAAGGCTCTGAAATGAGGGCAAGATCGGGTATTTTGCTGGTCTAGATGAGCCTCAGGTGGTGGTCAATCAAATCTAGTCACTCTTCAATGAAATAGATCTCCCAGATTATTTTCAGTCAGGTATGAGGCCTAATTTTGACACACACACACAAATGTCTTGGTGGCATAACGTCTACTGGAAGGGAGAGACAAAAGGAATGAAGCTCTGTCCATTCTCAGGAGCTGTCACTGGGGAAACAAATCTTCACATTCTTGCTTTCTAGGTAATTGTAGGATTATTCTTGTGTAAGAGGATAGTGTGAAAAGGCACAAAGTCTGACACAGGTACAGGAAGAATGTGTAGATGAGAATTTGAGAATGATATTGAGACTGGGAGTTTTTTTCACATCCCTACTTGGTATGTGTTTTGCTGATAAGCCACTAGTTTACATGGATAGATAAGATGATTAAACAAACCTGTAAAACAAGGATGGGCAACTATGGAAGGTTAGGGGGCCACATTAGCTCCCCTTGACAACTTGGTGGGCCAACTGCCATTGGGCCCCTGTTTAAAAAAAAAAAATCAAGGTCTTGTTCCCAAATTCCCTCTAGGGGGGTTGAGGATATTTTTGCCATGTTTTTGGAAACTCCTGGACCATTGTAGGCCCAGGAGAGGACTTATCTTAATCATCAGGAAGCGATCAGAAGTCACTTCCTGTTCGAATCCTGTTTTAGTTAGGCCTCTCTTCGGCCTAGCATGCCTGGGGGGGCATAGCAAATATGCCCCCATGTCCTCTAGAGGAGATATGTGGGCAAAAATGTGATCCCTGGGACCACAAAAATAACCCTGGTGGCTACATGCAGTATGTGAGGCTTTGCCTACCCTTTCTCTAGAGCCATTAAATAGCTCTTACTAGGGCAGGATCATTCTATTGCTTTCATGCCTTTGGCTTTTTTGGAGGCATCTGTGTAGCTACCAAATTCTAGGAAACAACATTCTGGATTACACAGGTTTTTGGTCAGATCCAGCATGACTCTCCTTTTATTCCTATAATTCTCAAAAGAGGATAACAGATTTAAAAAAGTTATGTAATAACCAAATATAGCATACAGTATATTTGAATACAGCAACCAAAACATTAAATGCAAAGAATCAGCAAAACTATCTAAAGCATAGCTGAAATCCTTATGTTCTTTCACACTCCTAGCTAAAGCTTTAAAGGGAAATACTAAGATGCTGTTCAGCTTTCATAAGACACCAAGACATTTAGACTATGGCCCCATCTACATGATTTAAATAATACGTACGGCGTGCGGAAGTTTGTGCTTCGGTACACACGACCATTCGGATTCACACGCATCCAAAGGAAGGGGGGCTCGGTTTTCCACCCTGAAATATGCTCATGCGGCATTTGGGAGGGAAAGCGGATCACAATGAAAAATCCGTTTGCCGTTTGGATGGCTGACGGTCTGTACGCTCAGTTCGCACACATACGAACAGGCAGTGTAATATGATTGGCTGGCCGAGTAGAGGGAGTGGGGCTAGCACGGAGGGGAATTGGGAGCGTCCGCCATGTTGGTTTCCTAGCTAGCGAGAGTCCGGTAAGTCGGTGCATTATATATATTTATTTATTTTTATTTTATATTGTAAATAGGGAAA
The DNA here is from genome assembly GCA_030847615.1 of Gambelia wislizenii. NCBI lineage: Eukaryota > Metazoa > Chordata > Lepidosauria > Squamata > Crotaphytidae > Gambelia > Gambelia wislizenii. The sequence continues at coordinate 295,096,628 of JAUMIR010000003.1, forward strand.
ACCGACTTTCCGCAAAGCAGGAACCTTTTTTAAAAAAAAGCGGCGGGAGATTTAAAACCGCCGCTTGGCTTGCTCACTCCAGCCAGCTTGGGGAAGAGGGGTCATATGGAGTTTAGGGGGGTAAAAAATCGTGTAGGCGGATCGTATGCATACGAACGATGGCCTATTCATATTTTTTACCCCCCAAATGGATTTTTTTATAATCATATAGATGCACCTTATGTTACCACTGTTACTCATATTAGGGGTGAGTGATCACTTGCTCTTTTACTTTACTCACTAGATAATTGCATGATAGTAATGAAGATGTCTAATTGCTCTCATCAGTCTCCATAGATCAATGCCTCTTATCAACAGAACCCCAACAGTTTAGCTGAGCTGGAGGGAACAAGCATATTACTTGTTGGCTGGTTCCTGTCATCTGACAGCAATTGCTTGAAGTATAAGAATTCATTTATTCATTCTAGCAGTGGACAACTATCTCCCACAAGGTTCCATGTAAGACTGCAACCCCCCCCCCATTTTTTAATTTTCCTATTCTCTCAGGCTCTTTTTCTAAAATATGCCCACCCACAACCTTTAGGGGAGTGGATTTCCAGTTCACTTCCTGGTACTTAAGTGGAAATCAAATTGTGACAAAATTGCATGCATCCTAGAGGGTGGTCAACATTTTTAGCAATAAAATAAAATAAAATAAAATAGGGAGATGCTTAGGGGCTCCAGGGGCTTCAAGAACAACCCTGGGATCACAGGCAGCGCTTCACTACCTAGGGGGAACAGAAGACACATGAGAGTATTATTTTCTACCATTAGCTTATATGACAAACTAGAGTAGGTAAAAGATTTGAAGCAGCAGTGGATAAAATGCATTCCATAGGCCTTGTGGAGCTCTAAAGCCCTTTTTTTCAGCCCCACCCCAACTTTTGGTTGTGAACAATTAGACTAATTCTGTTTTTCTGGGGACATCACCCATGTGAAAGTGGAGGCAGAGCAGTGTTTTAGGCTGGAAAAGGGATCCCCCCCCCCAAGGGAAACGCTATCTTGAGCCAATTTCACCCCCTAGGGGCTACTCAAGGTATCCTATTTTGGGATAAAGGTGAGATTTAGACCCAATAGATAAATAAATAAATAAGATGCAATTGGCAAATTTGATGGCAAAAATGGAGGGGGGAGGTGACTTTTCCCCAAGAACCCAGGTACTTACTGCTTCCTCCTGCCCCCCTAGATGTTGGTTGATGCTTATTTAAAGAATGTGTTTCAAGACACATTGAACTGTCTCTGTGAACCATCAGAACATTTTTTTGTTTTTGTTTTTGTTTTTTGTCCTGCATCCCTGTGACTGCCTTACACCAAAAAAAATATTAACTTGTTGTGGATCTTGTTGGAAACTGCAGAAATGTATGTAGCATAGTAATGAATGTGACCCATATATTGTGCAAAGATTAACTTTTCAGAATAAGATGTTGGTGATAGTTATATTGATGAAGAGACTGGGAACTTCTAGTCCATATGCTCATAGAAATATTGATTATCTGGGTGTAATTATTTTCACTGATTCTAATGAAAAACTGTTTATCATTATGCTATATAAATAAACTGTCTCCACTTGAAAGCATCCTAAAGAAAAAAGGTTATTATTCCATTCATTTGAAGCCAGAACACCATAGGCACTGATCCTAAAGGGGAGGCCACTTAAGTATACACTCCCATACCTATTTTACAATATGTTTGCTGTTAAAATTATGAATGCAATTAGACCATCTAGTTGCAAGTTGCTTTATATGATCAAAACAGAGCTTTCTCGTGGTGATCTGATCATGTGAATAATTTGTCATAAATGCAAGTCACATTTGTGTTTGCTACTCATCTGAGTTTTTTCCCTGTTGTATCCCACACACTAGGTTGTATCCAGTCTTAGGGGGCTGTCTACATGATGAAAAAAAATCAGTTCGGCATTCAAAAGATCGATAGTGTGTACACATGGCCATTCAGATGCATTTGTGTCTTTCAGAAAGGGGGCTAGCGAATCCCATGTAAACTACATGGATTCAGCGTTTGGGAGGATTAGCGGAGCTCAACCTAAAATCCATACAGCTGCTCGAATTGTCGATCGTCTGTACACCCCATTTGCACACATACGAACAGGCAGTGTAATCTGATTGGCTGGCCAAGCACAGGGGGTAGGCTAGCAAAGAGGGGAATTGGGAGCAGCTGCCATGTTGGATTCCCAGCTAAGCGAGAGTCCGGTAAGTCCATGAAATGGAGATTTTTTACATTTATTCATTTTTATTTTATATTGTAAATACGGAGGACTGACTGTCTGCATAACAGGCACCTTTTTAAATTAAAAAAAAGCGGTGGGAGATTTAAAACTGCCACTTGGATCTCTTGCTACAGCCAGCTGGGCAAGGGGGGTCATACGGAGTTTAGGGGGGTAAAAAATCATGTAGACAGATTGTACACATTCAAACGGCTGCCTTTTCGTGTTTTTTACCCCCAAAACAGATTTTTTTTCATCGTGTAGACGGGGCCTTAAGTCACATGAATGCCCTAGGAAATGATTAACTTGTGTGTGCTTTTAATTTCAATGGCACTACTCCATCCCTAAGTATGACTGAATCTGCCTCCCACCCATGGAGTGTCCATATTAGACTTAGGAAACATGCCAGGATTCACTTTTTTCTAGGCAACAATTTAAGAGGTGGTAATCTCTGTATAAAAGGCAATGTGATGTTGTTATTCCCACCTGTGTTCTCAGCCTTGATATCCAGCTGATTGTGCACAGGAGGTAGAGAAGAGAAAACATGACAGTCAACTCAATCTTCTTCACCCCAACAGCACAACCAGCAGGAATTTCCTTTAGATTAGTTACCCAAGTCATCTATCTCAACAAGAGAGAGTATTGCAATAGCAGGTACATGTCTTAACTACTGTAATACGATGACAAGTTCTGACAATTGTGGTTTATTTGCTTGCAAACATCCTCTCTGTGAATCAGTGTGACTGAAATAACTGCTAAATCTTGGATCCATATTCCAATTGTTGCCACAATAATCATAAAAATATATTTTCCAATTCTAAAGTTCAATCTCTATGTGTTTATATTTGTGTATGTGTGTATGAGAGAGAGAGAGAGAGATTCTTTCAATTCTTCTGAGTACTTCATAAATCTATTTTCCATTGTTGCTTTTCTAAAATTTCAAAATTTTAAACCTCTGTGTTTAATATCTACTAGTTCAAAAGATAATGACTAAATGTAACAAGAAGGAGAAAAATGAGTGTAAAGGGTTAGAAACAAAACCATAGATATTTGTATGTGTCATGCTAGACACTGAACTGATGCAGGCATGGATTAAAATGAAAATAAACAAACCAATAAAATTATTCACAGATGGGAGGAATCAAAACTAAATTGGTCCAATAAAAAATATTAAACAACAAAATATGATAGAGATAGAAATAGCTTATTCAGAGACAGACTGAGCTCTGCATGGCACCTACAATTTTAGCTCAGAACAAAGGGGGAAAAGTGACCAACTGAATGAAGCATTTATAGGAATAAATATGATTTCTGAACACCTAGTACTGCTATTCAACCTTGTACACAATGGAGCTCAGCAATATGACATCAATGCTTTGAATTGCCAAGAGGAAACCAATAACAATGGCCTCATAACATGATTACAAAGAATAGATCTTCCCACCCATTATCAAACACAGCTTGTCTAATATCAAAGAAAAGAGGGTAAATTCTTAAAGAAGTCAATTCTATTTTTGAAAAGTATGAAGAGAAGGCAGTACTAGTTCCAAGCATGCTTGATGGCTGTCACCATAGCAGGAAGGATGGGTGATTGTTTTCTTTTTCAGTGAGGCAGGTCTCCTCTATCGGCCTGATTCCAAGATCAGATGGCACCAGATTCTATCTGATCTTGGAATCTAATCAGGGTGGGCCCTGGTTAGTACTTATGTGGGAAACCACAAACAATTATTTATTTATTTATTTATTTATTTATTTATTTATTTATATGTGGGCTTTCTCCCAGAATGGAACCCAAGGTGGCTCACAAAAACATCAAATACATCAGATAAAATACAATTTAAAATTATTTAAAACATCATGATTTAGAAATTTTAAACTGTATAAAACATAGAAATGTGTTTGTTTGTTTGTTTTTTTAAAAAAACCCAATAGAAAGTCTCTGTGAGTACAGGTATGTACTAAAACCTTGCTTTAATTTAAAAAAAAAAAAAACTCTTTTCCTGCTGGCAAAAGGAAAGTAGGGAGTGGGCCAGCCTAACCTCCTGCAGAAGGGAGTTCCAGAGTGTGGGAGCAGCCACTGAGAAGGCTCTCTTGTGTCCTCACCAAGCGAGCTTGTGATGTGTGTGGGACTGAGAGAAAGCCTTCTCCTGATGATCCTAGAACCCTTGCAGGTTCATATGGGGAGATGCAGTGTTTCAGATAGTCTGGAGCCAAGCCATATAGGGCTTTATTTGTCATGACCAACATTTTGAATTGTTCCCAGAAATGAACAATGAGCCAGTGAAGCTGTTTTAACAAGGAAGTTATGTGCTTGTTATAACTAGCCCTGGTCAGCATTCTGGCTGCAGCATTCTGGACCTGCTGAAGGTTCCAAGCAGTTTCCAAAGGCAGCCCCATGTAGAGTGCATTGCAATAGTCCAGATGGATGTAATCAAGGTATGTGTCATTGTACCAGATCTGACATCTCAAGGAATGGGTACAGCTGGCACACTAATTTTAGCTGTGCAAATGCCACTGCTGAAACCTGAGCATCCAGGCTCAGATCCAAGTCCAGGACCACACCCAACCTGCGAGCCTGAGATCTCAGTGGGAGTGTGACCCCATCCAGCACAGGCAGAGTCCCTATTCCCTGATCTGCCTTTCAACTCACCAGGAGCACCTCTGTTTTGTCTGGATTGTTTCAATTTGTTTACCCTCATCCAGTCCATTACTGACAACAGACATTGGTTCAGTGTCTTCCTTGAAATCAGACAGCTTCCTTGGAATCAGATAAGAAGGAGAGACAGAGTTGAGTATAATCAGCATACTAGTGATATCAAATTCCAAAACTTCTGATGACCTCTCCCAGTGGTTTCATGTAGATGTTAAACAGCATGGGGAATAAGACAGAACCTGAGGTACCACAAAGGCCAACAGATAAAGCATTGAACCGGAGTCCCCCCATGTCACCTTCTGAGTTTGTCCCTCCAAGAAAGACTGAAACCACTGCATAACAGTGCCCCCAATTCCCATCCCAGAGAGGCACCCCGAAAGGCTACCATGGTCAATGGTATTGAAAGCCACTGAGAGGTCCAGCAGAACCAACAGGGACACGCTCCCCCTGTCCAATTCCCTGCATAGGTCATCCACCAAGGTGACCAAAGCTGTCTCCATCCCATAATCAGGCCTGAAGCTAGATTGAAATGGATCTAGATAATCCATTTCATCCAGAAGCCCCTGGAGCTGGGAAGCCACCACATGTCCAGAAACTTCCCCAAAAATGGCATGTTAGAGACTGTCTGATAATTGTTCAAAATAGTGGGTTGTCATGGGACAGGAATCAGCTTCTCCAGCTGAACAGCAGCATCAAAGTGAGGTTAGCAATGCAACTACACCAGGAGCTAGTTAGAATTCAAGGCCATGAAGGCAGACATCATGAGTGAAATCCAGCTGGCTCCACTCTTTTCAAGGAGGGCAAAGGGTGGCAGTCTGATGCCAGAAACAACTTGTGTGCTTTGTTGGCCCTTCCCTTGGCTCCCTGTGTGCTCTACCTGTACTTCATTGATTGCCTGGACTCTTTGCACACACACCCTGCTGACTGTCTGACCTTGCTGCTCGTCATATTTCTGAACCTTTGGACTGGCTTTTGGACTTCACTTCAGTTATTACCTCTGACAGGCAAGCTACTCATGACTGTTAAGCTCCTATTCAATTTGTTTGCTGGGACAGCAATTAGCCAAGAGCCACACTCTGTTGCCTGGCAACAGGGTGGCCAGAGGCTATGACAGTGGAATCCAGAGAGGCCTTTTTCAGTAACGGACTCACCACAGCCTCATTTAGGTATGATTTTTTTTTAATGTTATTTTGATGGAAAATTTGTTGTTATCATTAACTGCCTTTGAGTTGACTTTGACTCATCTTGACCCTGTGAATGAGACAGCTCCAAGACCCCCTGTTCTCAACCACTGTGTTCAGGTCCTGAAAGCTCAGGGCCATGGCATCCTTGATTGATTCTATCCATCTGTTTTGCAGTCTTCCTCTCCTTCTCGCCTACCATTATTGTCTTTCCAAGTGACTCATTCCTTCTCATGATGTGGCTGAAGTGTGACAGTCTGAATTTAGTCATCTTGGCTTCCAGGGAGAGTTCATGCTCAGTCTGTTCTAGGACCCATTTGTTTGTTTTTTTGGCCATCCACCATATCCTCAGCACTATTCTCCAGCACTGCATCTTAAATGAGTTGATTTTCTTTCTATCAGCTTTCTCCACTGTCCAGCTGTCCCATCGGTACATGGGGATGGAAAATAGGATGGCTTAGGCAGTCCTAAATTTAGTGTTCAGGTTTATATCATTGAACTTAAGGATCTTACCTAGTTCTTTCATAGCTGTGAGCTATATTTCAGAGGAAGAAACTTGAAAAATCACATCTAAGTATTCCTTGCCTAAGAAAACCCTGTGCATTTCATCGGGTCACCATAAGTCATCAGGAACACACACACACACACACACACACACACATCTCCTCTAGCATTCATACATGGCCCCGACAAGAGGGGGCTGACAGGGCTCTAGCCTGGGGGCCCAGGGCCCTGGGATTAGGAGGTGGACCTGGCATATTTTATTATGCAAATCCATTTAATTTTTTAAAAAATAAATATAGTTATAGTATGCTTACTTTGCTTTGTGTTCAAATATCATCTTCCATTTATAAACCTTCAATGTTTCACATTGCTTCCATTTGTTCAGGAGGGAAGATGGAATGCCTGCACAGTGTCTTTTGACTGGTAGCACTAAGAAGTGTGGGCTGGAACAGAATGTGGACAGTTACTTTTTAAAAGTAATTTCATCCATTACTACTTATTGTATTTGACAAATAATTCATTGTGATTACTTTTTGCAATGCAATGCTGAAAAATAATTCATTGCATTACCTGTTATGTTACTTTGCTCTTTAAAAAAACCACTTATGATAGGAACATGACTGAATGTTTCATGTTTTATGTGAATCACTTTATTTATATCCTGCTTTTTCTCTCAAGGTGAGACTTAAGCTGGCTGACAGAATAAAATAAAAAGAAGCACAAGTAAGATTTGTATAGCTAAAAACATACAAGTTAAGATTAATATAATATTAAACTCTCTATGGAATTAAATCCACAGAGACATCAGTTTAGAAGCAGAAATTAAAAACAGTGCTGTAATAGTTTTTTAATGGTTTGTTTCCGGGCTCTGAGGCCATGTTCTGGAAGAGTTTATTCCTGACATTTCACCTGTATCTGTGGCTGGCATCTTCATAGAATGGTGGCATAGGGGTGTGTGGAGTTTATATACTATAAGGCCCTGTTGGAGATGATATGTAAATTTGTGTATTTGTCTAGGAACTAGACATTCAATTATACAAATTTGCATATCTTCTCCAACAGGGACTCACAGTATATAAATCCCCCACACCCCTAACCAACCATCCTCTGAAGATGCCAGATGCAGATGCAGGCAAAACATCAGGGGGGAAAAAACTCTTCCAAAACATGGCCTCACAGCCTGGGGGGGGGGGGAACCATGAAAAACCTATGGATGCTGGCTGTGAAAGCCTTCGACTTCACTGTGCTCTAATAAGTCAGGAAAGCGAAGGAGCCAGCATATATGTGGTGGATTTTGTGTCTTGAAGGATCCTGTTGGACAAGCAGGAACCAAGGTTACATACACTGGGCCTGTATTAACTATAGCCTCAAAGTCAGAGCAGATTTAAGTGATTTTATCCACAAAGTGCTTAGCAAATTGTTCACAGCAGGTTGTTAAGTGGACTAGATTCTTCTCTCATTGGCCCAACAACTTTAAACCATGCCACTAGACAGAGAAAAAAGTGTTGGGGGGGAATGCATTAGTTTTTTTTGGGGGGGTTGTTGTTTTTGTTTGTTTTTTGTTCTGATGTCTGCACTGCCATAGGATATGCCTTCAAATAGTCTCTAGAATATTCACAGTTATTGTCACTCTGAGTTCTAGTCTCCATCTCAGTTCTTTCCTCACCACTAGCTCCCTCAAGAGCCACTGGGCTGGTTTAGCTCCGCTTTGTCAGGACCAATCATGTCTACTGCCTTAGCCATTTCTTCATTCCAGATATTAACCAGGGCTTCAATAGAATCACCAGCTGAAGTGACAGGAAAATGCCCAAGAACTATAGGAAACCTTCTGGAGTCACCAGCCTCTGAATGCAGACCATCTTAATAGGCCCTCCATAACAGCAGAGGCTCTTGAGTCAATGCAGGTCTAAACCTGGTCATATAATGATCTATCCATGACAATGAAACTATAAAAAATTTGTCCATTCTCTGAAAATTCTCATTTACGCACTCACTCATTTCCTCACCCAGCACAGAAAACACGATCCAGACTGTGACCACCAGCATGAATGGGGGCAAACACTATCTGTGACTGCTGCATGGTTGTCATGGTGGCCATGAAGTTGTGACTGCTCTTGACAGGGCAGCCTCAGCATGGATGCTGAAGTCTCCCATCAGTAAAAGCAGAGGGACATCAACACTAGCCCCAAGATTACCTTGGCTAGCTCAGAGAAGGAGACTTCTCAGCAGGAGGGTGGGCAATCTACCAACATAATCCCTATTCTTTCCCAACTACCCACCTTGAAATCCACACACTTGAACCCTACAGACTGGGTTAGGAACCTGGTCATGAGAAGGGAATTATAAGAGACCACTGCAACTCTACATCCCTGCTCCCCACGTCTCACTTGCTGCTGCATAGAGTATCCTGATTGACAAAGCTGAATGAGATTAACCTCATGCAGCCTCATGCAACAAGGTCTCTGTAATACAAGCCAGGTCAGCATGTCCATCACAAATCAAATCTTGAATGGCAGTTGTTTTCCCATTCACTGACCTGGCACTTACGAGTAGCATTTTCAACTGTAGCATTTTCAACCTTGGACGGGAGCTGGTTATTTGAACCAAAGAACACTTTGGAAGCAACCAAGATCCTGCACTGGGTATCTTTCCCAGCCTGACATGACTGTCCCCTACTGCTGTTTCCTCCTCTGCCCTGTACCACGAAGAGAGCTTCTGCATGAATTACATCATGTCCCCACTTTGAAACAACATGCTACTTTTGGCCAGCAGGACGTCCCCTCCTTTTAATTGTTAACTGTTAAATAAGAAAATGCTCTTCTAATAGGTCTGTGTTGAAATATTCTAACAAGAAAAGGAATAGGCCTTTGCCCGCATGCACCTCCAAAGGGACTCCTCCCAAAAGGCAACCCCCTTTGGTTTCACTGCCTTTAACAAAGACCCTACCAGCAATGAGCCCTACCAGAGTTCAGTTTATATTTCCAAAGCCTAAAGAGATGACACAGTCCAGCTAGGGGAAGGTGGTGATTCCTGCTGAAATTGGAAGGCCAAATCCCTGGTCTTGCAAAAAGGTAGTGAGTACTCATAGCAGGTGATTCCTGCTGTTGATGAAGCAGAGCAGCTGATACCACAGCCAGATAGTTCCCCTCCTTTCACATTTAGAAGTTTCCTCAGGAATGCTCTCTTCATAGGACTGCCATCAAAATGCCTCTAAAATGCATTAAATTACCCTTTTAATGTAATACTTTAAAATAACTAGAAAATGTTACTTGTTGCACCAATAGAGGGTATTAGTTTTCATTCAATACAAGTTTTCATTCTGTCGGGGATGCTTTGATTGTGATTTCCTGCGTGGCAGGGGGTTGGACTGGATGGCCCTCGTGGTCTCTTCCAACTCTGCAATTCTATGATTCATAACACTGCTTTTCAATAGTCACGTAAACCTTTATTATTCTGTTCAAAATTTTTCACCCTAGTAGGTGAAATTATAAAAAGTTTACAGTTTTGTAATTCTTCACACACACACACACACACACACACACACACTTCAGGATTTTGTACCAAAAAAATATTGTTGACTAAAACTTGTATTGCAAAAACATTATTTGTCCAGAGTTTTGTACTCTGGCTAAGTTATTGTTTGAGAAGGTTTTGTTTTGTTTTGTTTGGACACAGAAAGCAGCATATGTATATTTACATATTTATTTATCTATTTATTTGTCAAATGCCCTCTTCTCTTCTAAAACTTTTTTTCGCCAGAAAATGTCCGGAAATGTGAAAACTTTCATGGTGCTTGACGATTTTCTAAATATGTCTCTGTGTCAACCTACCCTTTCTTGTTGAGGATGAGAAGAACTGTGAATGTTCTTTCTACATCCCTACTTTTGAAACGTAACTATGTTGCATGTAGGAAAAGGCCCACTGCAGATAAGTATATCACTGGAAAGTCATTACAGTTGTCCCTTCATATTCACTGGGGTTTGGTTCCAGGACCTCCCATGGATACCAAAATCTGTGAATACTCAAGTCCCATTGTATGCAATGGCATAGCAACATCATGTCCCTTATATAAGATGGCAAAATCAAAGTTTGCTTTTTGGATTATTATTTTTAAGGAATATTTTCAAGTTGTGAGTACTTAATTCCATGGATACCAAATTCATGGATATGGAGGGACAATTGTACTTCCAAGTTATGACCTGAAAGCATCTAAAATCAGAGAAAAGCCTTATAGTATATACCATGTGGATATAATAATCTTCAATTGAACTTCAAGCACCTTATGCATTAAGGCTTGGGCACTTCCAGCACAATTCCTTTTAGGGCATAGTTCTTTTTCCATATCAATTTATCAACTCTGTCTTATGGGGTTCTGTGAAGCCTTCCTATGAGATATGCAGTACACAAGCCATCCAGCATGTACAAAGGAGTAGTAGAAACTCTGTTATCAGAGTTTATATCAAGCCTAGCACATTATATATTACTGAATTATGCAGAAATGCATGAAGGAAGTGTCAGAGAGAAGCACAAAAGATTATCAGTATTATCAGCTGTTGTCATGCCTTGCCCAAAAATAGAAGGTGATGCTCCCCATGCATGTACAGAGGGTGTTTCGAATCTAATGTTAGTGTTACTGATGGGACAGGATCCTCTGGAGAGCAACAGTTGGTTTAAGGGGCACAGGACAGGATGGATGGCCCACACAGGTCCGTCTTATTGTTCACTGGTACCCCAACTCACATGTACTACCTGAGGCACCACATTGCTCTGTCTAACTATGTTTACAGTGTGAGTGCCGTCTGAAGTTTCAGGGAATTGTTGTGATTCCTTCAGTCTAATGGAAAGGAGACAGAACACAGGGCAAATGGTGGTGGAAGAAAAAAATTGTTTTGTCTCCATTAGGTGATTTTAAAGCCTCTCCATCCAATCCCAGCTGGTGCTAGGGCTCAGTTACTCAACACCAAGGTGTTCAACATGTATAGGCATCAGCACCCCAAAAAGACAGGCACAAGGGGAGAGGACTCAGGAGACTGTATATATTTGGGCCCACTGTGCCATTCTGAGCAAGGCAGGGAATGGGAGGCCAGTGTCACAACTCATACCTGGAGCCCTCATGGGTTCACACTGAGCCTTCCATAAGCCCTATCAGTAGCATGGCACCTGAAATAACTCCCCATGAGTTGTGTCATTTGTAGATAAGGCTATGTTGGTTTCAAGCCCTTGTTAGAATGGCAGTAAAACAGTTGCAGCTGCTGGGCATAGTCTGACAACTTTGGTCTGACCTAAAAAGAAGGGGTTCTCCCTCCCGCCCTATTGGCTTGTCAATATTACCAGGTTAGCTGCGGTTTACTAGATTTGGGGGCATTTATCCAGATTGTTCTCCTGCCTGTTTCCAATCCAGTGTCACTTTTTGCCTAATCCTAGCAGTTGTGTGGTCTTCAGTAAAGAAGTGTCATTCTATGCCAGAAATGGTGAGGAAATAATTTCAAGCCAGTTCCCACTCAGTGATATTCTAATCTTTTCTGGGATTAAGTTCAAGGCTCAAATTAAACATTATGCCTTTTTTCCTGATATATTTTTCTATGTGTCTGTGGAGAGCATCTGATAAGCAAACGGGAAGAGAGCGTGAAGGAGCCAATCCTGTGGCAGGAAACGGGTATGGGGGGGGTCTCCTAGAGTGAAAAGAGGTGCATGACAGTTGAGTGAAAGGAGGGAGATGACAGTTGAAAGGGGGAGCTGAAGATGTGATGTGACAGGGAGAAGGCTAGATTGTGTGTATGGTTATGAGTGGAGCTGAGGGAATGTATGTGCAGTGAGAATAAGTGTTAAGAGAAAGAGAGGCTGGTTAAAATATAGAGTGAGAGGAAAGAAAGAACCTCCCAAATTGTTATTGAGTCTGGCAGATTCAGAAATTATATGGTCACCACAGAGTGAGACTAGCAACCAGTTTAAAATTAACCAAGTTGAAGACAAAGTTCAAAACATTTCTGTTATTTTGTTCAACCAATAAACCCATCTTTATGTTTTGTTTATCAAATCCAGACTCCTAATTAATTATTTCCCTTGCTAGTATTTATTTGGTATGCTAACCCTGTAATTAAACACACACCAATACAAGTACTATCAATTGCAAATAAAACACCAATCTAAGGAAGTAATAAGGGGGAAGGTTGACACAGAGGTGGCAGTTGTGGAACTGTGGTCTCCACAGATATTTATTTGGTGGCAGCGTAAATGATGAGGTGGCCAGGCTGAACAGTGATGTAAATTTGATTGGTGTCCCTGTGTGTTGGACATTTTTTTATAGAATACAGTGTAGAAAGGCAGAAGCTACCTAACCCTGCCCCCCTCCCCTGAGTATTCTCATTTATACCTGTTTTCCTCCACAGGGGGAAGATACCAGGATCTTTCCAAATAGTGATGGAAATCCTTGCTATTTTGCTATTGCAAGGAAGGAAAAATAAGTAATCTAGTTTTAACCCTGCTGTGGGAGAAAACAAATATTCCTCAGCAGAATTCTTCCCATATCCAAAGTCTTGAAGTGTTCCTGAGTGGATTTTCTACAAAGAAATGTTTCATGATCCAGTTTACTCAGGAAGCACACTGTTTAGTCTGTCCAGTGAGGAGGAAGAGTGGGCAACTCACAACAGACTGACCTATGGGAACTTGTTATGTGTCAAACTGCCCTGTTACATAATAAATGGTGGTGATCTATCTGATGGGATAGCACCTGCTCTTCCTTCTCTCAGGTTGGCCCAAGCAGTGCACTCCCCAAGTTAAACCTCTCATCTTACAATGGTGTAAATCCAGTATGAGATTGTGTGGGGTTTTGGGTTCCTGTGAGATATGAGATCTCATGGCAAGACAGATATCTCATAAGATGCCTTCATGTGAGATTTGAGGCTGCCTTATACAAGGCTTCTTCATGTGTTCCCAGCCAGGATTAGGGCTGTGTTACAGCGTAACTCCTTATAACATATAGTTTCATCCTGAATTAACATGCAGTTGCTAACTCTTTAATCATATGTGATATCTGTACTATGTATGACTTTAGTTGTATTCATACAGTAAAGCTTGCTGCCGCAGTATATTTTTCTTTATTTTGTTTTTTAAAAATGGACAGATAACATCTTTATCCCCAGGGAGATAGACACAAATATTGAAAATATACTTATGTCAGCCTAAAACTGGTTTATATCAAGGCAGTAAAATTTAAGGCATCACTATATTGACATGTAAAAAAAAATCACAAAAGAAAACAAAATGCATGGGTGAAGGTTTTAACATGGTAACAAAACAAGAGTAAACCATTAGTATACAGGGAAGGAGCATTCTGAATCTTCCCCCCCCCCCGCCAATACTGAGACAGCTCTAGTTCTGTAGATTGAGGGAGTTAACCTGAGCTTTGCAGCAGAGAGTTCTAAGTAGCATGCCAAAATACAAATCCCAGGATTCCCTAGGATGGAGCTACAGCAGTTAAAGAAGGATCAAATTGCTGAAATAGTTAAGATTAACCTTCAATTTACTACATTGTATCAATTCAATTCAGACCTCAGGCTCTTTAGCTAATGTTTATCAGTCTTACACAAGATGGAGGTGAAGAATTACTGAGACTCTCAAATTTGGATGGTTAAGTTTCAAGAAAGCAATGAAATACATACTGTGGTTCTACATCTGCCATTTCACTGCATTTTTTTGTTGTTGTTATGTGCTTTCAAATTAGCTTTGACTTATAGTGATGCTATGAATGAGAGGTGAATGCTATTTTAGCCTGCATTAATAGAAGCATAGTTTCCAAGTCAAGGAAAGTAAAGTCAGCCCTACATATCCATGGATTCTGCATCAATGGATTCAAACATCCATGGTTTGAAAATATTTATCCCCCCCCCCAAAAAAAAAATCCAAAAAGCAAACCTTGATTTTGCCATCTTATATCATTTTACTACACTATTGTATATAATGGGACTTGAGCATCTACAGCTTTTGATATCTACAGGGGGTCCCAGAACCCAACCCTAGCAGATACCAAGGGCCCACTATAAGAGTCCCACTATATTCTGTGCTGATCAGGCCTCATCTGGAGTACTGCATTTAATTCTGGGTATCTCATTGTAAGAAAGATATAGACAAGTTGGAGCAGGTTCTAAGAAGGGCAACAAGAATGATAAGAGATAGGGAGATCATGTTGAAGGAGCTGGGCATGTTCAGCTTGGTGAGGAGAAGACTGAAGGGTGCCATGATTGCCTTCTTTAAATACCTCAAGTAATGTCACAGAGAGGAGGGGCAGGCCTGTTCTCTGCTGCCCCAGAGAGTAGGATCAGGTCTAATGGTTTTGAAGTTACAGGAGAGTAGACTTTGATTGAGCATTAGAAATAACATCTTGACAATAAGAGTGGTTCAGCAATGGAGTCAATTGCCTAGAAAAGTGATGGGATCTCCTTCTCTGGATTCTTTCAAAAAGAGGCTGGGCAGCTACTTTAAGTGGATACTTTAGCTGGAGACCCTGCATTGAGCAGGGGTTAGACTAGACGACCATGAGTCACCTTCCCATTCTTTATGAATCTATGATCTCCATGATCCTCAGTCATCAACAGCTTCATTCAGGTCTTGGAGACTCAGGGCTGTGGCTTCCTTGATTGAGTCTATCCATCTGTAATGTTTTTTCTCACGTCTTTTTCCTATTCCCTTAAACAATGCCAAGCATTACTGTCTTTTCCAATGGATTATGTCATCTAATGATAGGCACAAAAGCTTCAGGTTATTAATTTTGGCTTCCACTGAGAATTTAGGCTTGATTTGTTCTAAGCTCCATTAATTTGTCTTTTGGGTAGGACATGTTACCTGTAGAACTCTCCTCCAGCACCACATTTCAAATGAGTTGATGTTATACCTTGCAGCTTTCTTCACCCATATACATAGGAATTTGAAATACATAACCTATCAGAGAGGGGGGAAAAATCTCTGTAGGATGCTGAAATGGTTGGTCACACATCTTTTGTGACAAAAACCATGAAGTCTACTCATGCACATCAGAGCTGATTATTTCTAAAGAACAGTCTAAAAGTACTAATGCTGACTTCCAGTGAAGTACTTTAAATTTTTTCAAGCAGGAGGAAAGTTAGGTATTTGACCATCCTTTCTCTCCATCTCTCAACTCTTCTTAAATAGCATTTATTTATTTACTACACTTGTACCTTGTCAATCCTAAGAGCAATAAAATAAAATAAAATAAAATAAAAATGCAAGACTTTACAGAATAGAAAAACTATCAGTTTCTGTGAAATAATGAAAAATAATTCTTGTACCATCAGTCATTATGATAGCACAAAAATATAAAACAAAACACTTGTCAAAATAGTGATTATAAAAAACAAAACAGAAAACAGGTTGGGTAAATTTCTGCCAAAACAAACTTTTCACTTGCTGACAGAGATAAAGCATACACAAAATAACACTTCCTGAGTCTGGATTAAGGGATTTTTGACAGATTTATATATTAGGACTGCACAGTTCATTTAATTTAGGACAAGGCAGAGTGCATGTTTTGCATAACAAACATCCTAAGCTTATCACTTGATTGTTCTGCAGTAAACTGAAAGAGAGAGAGAGGCTACCAGTAAGTATGAACAGTGCTGACCTACCAGACTTTGATTTTGCTGGGCTTGTGTCTCTCATGCCACTGAAGTGATGAATCCACTCCAGGATTTATAAACATTTTATAGAAGCTATCTAAGTTGTTGAACCCTATCCCTAAAATATTTTCAGCACAGTAATTAGCTCCTTTAAAACTCAGACTAAAATCTGGAGTGGACTCACCAATTAATTGTCATGGGAGCTAGCAAGCATTATAAATAAGCATATCCTTCTATTGAGAATTATCCACACCAGTGAGTCTTAAATGAAGGGTGTGAAAAAGGGAAGGAAATACTCTAAGAGTGGAGAGTTCATAAATAACTAATTCTAAAATAAATAGTACAGTTCTAAACATGATAAACAGAACTTTGAAATGGGTCTAGCAGATAATTCACTCAGGAAGCATGGAATAAAATATCAAATGGCTCCATCCTACAGGTGCATCTACACTGTAGAAATAATGCAGTTTGACACCACTTTAAGTGATGTAGCTCCATCCTATGGAATCCTAGGATTTGAAATTTTACAAGATTTTTAGCCTTCTCTGCCAAAGAGTGCTGATGCCTCACAGAACTATAAATCCCAGGATTTTGTAGAATGGAGTGATGGTAGTTAAATTGGTGTCAAACTGCATTGTTTCTACAGTGCAGTGAACCCTATGCCATAAAACTACAAAGTGGTTAATAATATCCAAAGTGCACTCAGTAAGTGTATTCAGGCCCAGCTACACCATCAAAATTCAATGCTACTGACATTACTTCCTGAATTTTGTTTGTATGTGCGCTACATTTCCCTTGTGAAGACGTCCAATTTATCATATCTGCTGCATAAACATGTCCATTCAGATTTTCTTCTTCAGTGTTCTAGAAAAACAATTTTTAAGAACATTTTTCATGGCCAAGGTCCAACATTGTAATCTGGTATCTAGCACAAGGGGACCAAGACTCTCTGCTTTGCTTTTCCTCCTTTAGCCATTAATGTTGAAAAAAAAAATATTCCAGTTATCCAGGACAGGTTGTAAGGTGTACGGACATCTGCAGAAGGAAGAGGGGGTTTTTGAATCTAGTGGAAGCAACAGGATCTCATGGAAGTATACTTTCCACCTTTGTGTGTGTGGAAAGAAGTTATGGGGGCCCATAGTGTTGACAAACCCTGAAAAATACTAGATCCTTCCTATTCAGGTTATTCTTCTGCTGAGTTGTTTTGTGTATCTTTTCCTCTTGAGGAGAAAATGCAGTTGTGAATTTTAAAAGTAGTGAATATATTAAGCTAAAGTTATAAATAATTCTGTATAATGTGGGCATAGCTGTTATTCTACTGTTCTGTTCTTCAGTCATTTCTGAACTGACTTGATATATGGAGCAAAGCTGTTTAATGGATATATGTGCTGTGCTCACACAAATACCTTGATGAACTATCACTGGTCTGACCTTGAAGCACTAATTATGAAATTGTTTGATACTATTCCTTGCTCAGACGACACTGATTCATCAGTCTTATTAAATCTCTAGATCACAATGTATTTTTCAACAATTTTTGTCCGCCTGCTATTTCCATTGGTGTAAATGGCCAGTGATATGGATTATAGACTGTCTGTGTTCAAAGCACTGAAATTCATCATTCAGATGTAGCAAATGGCTACCAGCATGTGGTCATTTATTTTACTGTAAGTGGTTCTATTATTCAATGCAGTTAGGCTTCACTAGAAGAATAAAACTCCTGTGCACTCCACACTACTTTGTAAAATGAGGTACTGAAATGTAAGCACAACAATTTCCCTGTGAAAAACCTAAAAATAAATAATACTAATATTCTATTGGAGTATAACCTTGAAGTGTTAAAGATACACTTTCCCCATTTAATGTAGCTATGCAACACAGGTGATATAATCTGCTAAGATGTTTCTGTACAGCTCCAGATCATAAGGTTCTCCCAAACTTCCTGATACATTCTTCTAAATAACAGCAGTCATACCCTTTCATCATATATTGTTGTTTTGGTTATGTGCCTTTAAATATACTCTAACTTATTATGAGCCTATTAATGGGTTTTCTTGACAAGATTTATTCATCCAGGATGCAGTGCCTTCATGGTACTAGGGATGGATCCATGACTAATTTAAATCCTATTGAATTTGATGGTTCTACTCTAAGTACAAGTAAATCTAGATTCAACCCACTAAAACTGCAGAAATATATTCACAGCAGTTGCAAATCTAAGAGAATTATGTTCTTTCTAGCATATTGCAATTCAAAGGAATTCATTCTATTCTGATTATAAATCTGTAAAAGGCAAGATATTGTGGAGCAAATCTGAACAGCACCCAAAGAAAAGAGAAGTGCCTTTGTCATTTTGCAAAGGATCATAGGATGGGGTTCAGAGAGTATTCATTAGTATGAAAATGGAGGTGTTAAAATGTAACCGTATTTTCATTTGTGCTATGTGGAATGTGGAATGCCACTCAGATGTGATGTTTGGAATGTTATTCTGACATGTTATCAAATATAATATTCACTAGGTGACCTTGTGCCATTCACTATTGGGGATGGAAATAATATTCAAAAATATTCAAATAATCAAGAAACCATGATGAGAAGAATCCTGGACTGACAAGAATCTTCACAGATCAGGACTTTTTCTGCACAAAATTCACATGTGGTCGTTTTGTACAGAAAATTGCGTTTTCTGTGTAGGAAAATAATATTTCAACATTGAAATAGTAATTACTGCATAGAAAATGCTGTTTTCTTCACAGAAGTTGTAATTGGATTTATTCTGCATAAAATTTGTACTTGGCTGATTTGCATACGAAATAGCATTTTCTGCATGGAAAATAATATTTCAACACAGAAGAATTAATTCCTGCATAAAAATGTTGTTTTTCATGTAGACAAAAACAAAAAACAAAATGTAATTGGGTTTTGTTTTTTTTTGTTTTTTTTGTTTTTTTTGTATAAAATTTGCACGTGGTTGTTTTGTATAGTAAACAGAATTTTCTATGTGGGAAATAATATTTCAATGCAGAATTATTAACTTTTGTGCAGAAAATGGAGTTTTCTATGCAGTGCAAATGCTGTTTTCAGTGCAAATCAAACAACCACATGTCAATTTTGTGCAAAATAAGTCCAAAATTTCAAATAGTCTTCAAAAACTGTGTGGTTTATGAAGACCTTCTCACAGTGGGAAGAAAATGGCTGAAATTATTCATTGTTCCCTTGGAGAATAAATTTAGATTACATCCCTATATCACCATCTTACACGCAGGTATGACTTTGTTGTGTTGTTGTTGTGTGCCTTCAAGTTGTTTCCAACTTATGGCAACCCTAAAGTGAAACTATCACTAGGTTTTCTTGGCAAGATTTGTTCAGAGGGGCTTTGCCTTCCTCTGACACTGAGACAGTGTGCCTTGACTAAGGTCGCTCAGTGGGTTTCCATGGCTGAACAGAGATTTGAACCCTGGTCTTCAGAGTTGTAGTCAAACACTCAAACCACTACACCACACTGGCTTTAAGGTCACAGTGGGAACGTGTTCAGAGGAGGGCCACCTGAAGGGCATGGCTTCCAGAGTGGGAACTCTGGAAGCCATGCCCTATGAGGAGCGACTTAGGGAGCTGGGCATGTTTAGTCTGGAGAAGATAAGGTTAAGAGGGGACTTGATAGCCATGTTTAAATATTTGAAGGGATGTCATACTGAGGATGGGGCAAGCTTGTTTTCTGCTGCTCCAGAGACTAGGACATGGAGCAACGGGTTCAAACTACAGGAAAAGAGATTCCACCTAAACATTAGGAAGAACTTCCTGACAGTAAGAGCCATTTGGAAGTGGAATACACTGCCTCATGGTGTGGTGGAGTCTCCTTTGGAGGTTTTTAAACAGAGACTGGATGGCCATCTATTGGGAATGCTTTGATTGTGTATTCCTACATGGCAGGGGGTTGGACTGGATGGCCCTTGAGGTCTCTTCCATCTCTATGATTCTATTCTATGATTCTATGATATGCTCTTTGGAGGAAAGATTGGACTTAAAAGCAATAAACAAACTGAATACTCTCAGTACAGATTTAGATCTCCAATAAATGATTGGCCATTCAATAACCAGGAGAAATGGGATGAGTGAGCAGGTTACATCTGACAGATAAATTAGGTGAATACTTTTTCCAAAACTGAAATCCACATTTGCTTAAGTCAGAGCCCATGTATAACCCAATAACTGGGAGCAATCTACTACTGGACAGAAAAGAAATATCTAACCAGCTATTTATAATTATGTGACATGACCTTAACTTCTCTCATGTGATTGCTGCACTAACATTGTTCCCTCTGTATTTGTGGTAGG
Organism: Gambelia wislizenii; assembly: GCA_030847615.1. Classification (NCBI taxonomy): domain Eukaryota; kingdom Metazoa; phylum Chordata; class Lepidosauria; order Squamata; family Crotaphytidae; genus Gambelia; species Gambelia wislizenii. The sequence goes on from JAUMIR010000003.1 coordinate 295,117,193, forward strand.
ATGAAATAATCTCTTTCTTAATGTTTTTGTAATTCTCTCTTCATTTTTGAATTACTTATTTTAGATCACTAGATACAGTTTATCCCGGAAACTGAGATGAAAATCTTGACCTTCTTCAAGAAAACTATCAAAGTGCAATGGATGTATTCAAATTGTGGTTGCTACTGAGAATTTGTCCCTTATCCTACCATTTTCCACTCAAATTTCCACATCTTCATTTTCATGAAAATGCATCACTGGATATGGTATAAAAGTAGGAATATGGCTTTCACACACCAACTCTCCTGAAACATCATTCTTCATCTTTCATGCACCATGTGGTCTGGTGTCACTATATGGAAGAGTGGCCAGTGCAGAACATCTTCTGTGAACATCATGGGTGCAATTGCATAATGGTCTATTTGGACTGTTGATTAATTCATAAGATGCTTCTGTGGGAAGGTATCCCAAAGTCACCCGTAGATCAGCAATACTGGATAACTGCCAACAAATTATTCCAGTAGAGCTCTTATAGAAGAAATGGCATATGCCCATTTGTGGCTTTTATCTGAATCTAACTCTCTGCCAGATGAACTCTGCCACTTCTCTGATGCACTAAGCTGGTGAAACCCTAGTCTCTTGTTCCCACACTGCATGTTGCAATCTAGTTATTAATTCAATGTTTTCCCACTGCTACTTCCCTTGTAGATTTAAGTTTTCATCTGTCAGATGAGCATTTGTTTCTACTATACTTCCCCATGTTTACGTGACCAGGTTTGGGATTATAAGAAAAATAGCTTACTTGAACTTGATAACAAAAAAAAAAAATAGTCACAAACATTTTATGTTCTCCCACATGTACATATTTTGGCCTAATCAGAATTTACTTTTAAAGATGCTTAGAAAAAGAAGACTTTAAAATTTGCCAGGTCTTCTGTGATAGTCCAGTAGTGCCACCATTGGGCACACTGGCATATTGCATATTTGAAAGAATTGTTTAGTACCTTAATTGTTAAGAAAATCTGGCAAGAAAGACCTCTCTTAGAAATGGGGAAAGATCGAGTTATATGATTTGATTTTAAATTGACGAAATCAATTATGCTATATATACTAATCTGGTGTCTGAATTTGTGCTGCTGCTTGCTAATGAGTAAACATGTTTGAAACTGGTGTTTAGGATCTCCATGCAACAGTTAATGAGTTTTTAAATACATCAGTTTTTTAAAAAGTTTATCTGATGGTGTGAAATGAACTCAACCATGTAAAGAATGAATATTATTCTTCAGTATTATATAATAATACTCATATTTTCATCCTTTGATAATTTCACTCTAATAAACTAGGACAGCTGTTACCTATTCTATTGCTAAATTTAGATGTCCGTTACTTTATACATTTTTAGTATTATGACAGCTAGTTCTGATATTTTGTATAATGGCATCTCCTCAGTTAGAAAGAATATAATTAAAAAATAGCCACTCTGCTGATTTGATAAGAAGAGAAACAACTGGAGCTAGGCAAACACCAGGCTAGTCATGCAATATCTGTTTTCTACATTTCCCTGATTTTCACATATGTCTCTTACCTAGAGAGAATTTTGACTCCTCTCCTAGAAGTCCTTTCTTTTATTTCTAATGCTAAAATATAAACAAACAAACAAAAAACAAGGGTAGGGACGTAACATATAATTGGACCATATCTTTTAACACATGTAGAAAGGACAAAGTATTAAGATGGTAAAACTTATTCTGTACTAATGCTAAACAGTTGATTTAACCCTTCTGTTGTATAAATTTTGAATTAGGCATGCCCTGCAATGTGTCTGGCACCAGACTAACAGATTCTTCAGGTAAAGTCTGGGGCAATGAAATATACTATCACATCCTACTGGGAGTCAGCAAGATTTATATGTTGGGCAAGTCTTGAGGTTAAAATCTTGGTAGAATAAGAACTGAAAAAATAAAGGTGATAGTCAACTCTGGGAAGAGCTGAGAGTAATGCAGCAATCCTGGCTTGTTTTTTGTGTTCAGTGAGAAAATATTAAGATCACAGCTTGATCTATCCTTGCAAGTGTCATATATAACTCTTAGTCAAACAAGAGACTAAACTAGGGGCTTGTTTACACTGCTAAAAAAAGAATGTACTCACCTTCTTGTTGCTGTAATCATGACACATGACTTTTTTTTTTTACTATTTGCTCAGAATGCGGTTCTTTTTGAAGCCTAAGGGATTTAATCCAATTATTAAAAACTTGCCTTTTACCCTGCACTTTCCTGGAAAATCTGGATAATTGTGTGTGTGGCTGGCTCTCCGAGTGGGTTTCAGTCTGGATCCCGGGGGTGGGATTTTAGATCACCTGATCATTCTTGCCTGGAAAGGCTACTTACTTTGTTTGCATTTATGTTTTGCCAGCATGCAGTCACTATCATTTTTTGAAGGTGCATTTGTGCTGATACCTGTATATCATTATTAGTGCACCTCTGCCTATTTGCATATTTGCATATTTGCATGCATGACAGGAAGAAAAAAAGTGTACCAACCACAGTCATGTGGCCAAAAATAATGCAAAGTATAGGACACATGATCATAGGAGGACTGCCCTTTTACACCAAAGAGAGCTCACTTAGGAGAAATGTGTGGCTGGTAATGCTCCTCTCACTTCGTTTTACCAATATGTGTGTGGAATTAACAAGATATGTGTGAGGTCACTGTGGATTAGGAAAATGCAATTTGAAGCAGATTTTTTTTCACCTGTGTAGACAATCCTAGGACTTAATGATGTTTGGATAGCTTGCAAAACAGCTTCTTGTGTCTTTTGCTGAATAGATGACCAGTTCCTGGAGAGTTCATAGGAGTGCCCAAGCAATTGGACTATCCAATTTTGGATCTACTTTTGACATATAAGGTCAGCACTGCAGTAAGATGGGGACAAGTGCCATCCCAAAGAAGGAGGGCAACTTTCCCTTCACTCTTTCCCCTGTTGCTGGATTCCAAACATTGAGGGAAAAGGTAGTTTCACTAGGATGGAAAGGATATTTGAAAATATTTTTACAATGGGTTTCTCAATTGTTAGGAAACCACGATGAGCAGAATCCTAGCTGAACAAAAATCTTCACAATTAGGGAGTTTATGGGGGGTGAGAAATGCAAAGGGGTGTGTCTGGCTATGTGCAAGTTTCCTGCACAGAAAACAGTATTTTCTGCACATAGAACAGTTGAAAAAAGAAGAAACAGAAATCAGCATTTACTGTGGAAAGGGTGCCATTTTCTGTGAAGAAAAATACATGTATATGTTTTATACAGAATAAGTCCTGAACTGTGAATACTCTTTGAAAACTGCACAGCTTTCAAAGCCATTCTCATGAGGAGGGGGAAAATGACAAAACTACTAATTCTTGCCTGGGAGAATAAAATTTATGAAGATTTGCATCTGTAGCTTTCACATGTCTAAGTACTTTCATATAAGAGCATCTCTGCATGCTTCAACTCTTGAGCCTACAGTTGTAGCTTTTGAGCCAACAAAAGTGATGCATTTTGTAGCTGCCAATATACTGTTTAAGATGCCAACACATCCATGGCAATCAACTGAGAGGCATGTGGGACCACATGACATGCAGGAGAGAAAGATAATGGAAGAGGCTTGCACCATTGGTGGGGTGGGGGCAGAAGATAGAGCCCTGCTAGCTTTTCATAATGTTCCTCCCATTGAAGTAAGCCAAGTTATGAACTGCATGTTCTGTTGTTCAGCAGCCACAGTTACTCCTCTATTTCCTCATTATATCAGAGCCATCCTTCTGAGCACTGCTGCTAATGAGTCATTGCTTGATTGTTCACTTCACTTCCAGAAGAACTGGGAGCAACCCACAGTTGTCAGCCTGGAGGTTGGAGTAAGAATGAGGCAGACATTTGAAATGCAAAAGTGAGCAAGCTTTTGTAGTGCATTCCCCAACCTTCCCATCTGCAGGAAAGATGTGGCTATGACTAATACCCCTTCTTGCCCCCATAAGTTCTGCATGCAAGATGGCGGCCACAAATGGTTTACTCGTGTTTGTACTTACCTCAATTTTCCGCCAACAAACTTTTTCTTTTAAAAAAAGATGTCCATATAAAGATGTGATAGAGTGATTTTTTGATTTAGCAGAAAAGCAAAAAAAAAAAAAAGAAAAAAGAAAAAAAAGAAAGAAAAATAAAATGGTTTTAACAATCTATAAACCTTTGATATTCCTTTGATATTCTAAAAGCATTCTTGTCCATATTCAGCTCATCTAATTCTGTTTTTAGCTCTTCTATTCCTGTCAGCTTTTTATCCATGTTGTATCTTTAATGATCGACACATGGAATAAAGAGGCAAGACACAGAAATTGGGTTGAAATATGGGCCACATTGTTTATCTTATACCTATTTAGTTATTTAGTTCTTAGGGTATGCAAACCTACAAGGGGAGACCCAGTGCAGGACCGGCTGGAGCAACCGGTCCTCCTGACCTGTCCCCCAGCTTCCCTGGGCGAATCACCTGAGCCCCGGGGAGAATCCCAGTGTTCGGGGTGCCTCCCGGGCGCCATCTGCTGGGAGGCCCGCGTCTGACCACAAATCCTCAAGCCGTACAGCTTCTGAAGAGGATTGCAACCTGACGCTGGCCCCAAGGATAGCCTACCTCTGCTGCACACCATCCATTCAGATGCCAGTGCCGCTCAGTACGGTCCATCCTTCCACTCAAATTGAGGTTGCCATAGGTGAATGCCGGATCCTTGTCTCCCCACTCCTGCCAATGATAAGGGGCAAGTGTCGACTTAGCCCCTATCTCCCACCAGGGAGGCCAACACGGACCTCACCCCGGCTTGCATACCCTCAAGAAATAACTGGATCCCCTTGTCTGATAAGTGGACCACATCAACCGTGTAGAGGTCTGGGAATCGATATGATATTGGATAAAATGGCCAAGGCCGTTATCCATCGCCAGGTGAATTGCCCTGTTAACCTTCTTTCAGGCAATATCCAGCTGTCTGGTGTCCCCTTCCCCTGGGTAGATTTGGCGTGAAATAATATCGGACCAGATCAAATGCACATGTGGCCATGTCGCCTTAATATATCGCAGGTCAGCAAGGCCTGAAGCGTCAATGCCCTGCCCTTCAGCAGACCCAAATCATTCCCTCCAAGATGTAACACAAGGAGATGAGGCAGAGGTCCACGACACTCCTGCAACAGCAAATTAATTAAACCATTCCACTTCAAACCCCTCTTGCCCAGCCATTCAACCGTGGCAGTCTCTCCAAGACCCAGATGAGGACCCAGGGGGCTGCTTGTGGCATAGCGGGATGCCCAATATACAAAGGTGTGGCCACATATCAATACCCGGTACTTGAATACATCTGAAAGAGAACACATGAATAAATCTAAAAGTAAACAGAAGACTAAATAGGAAAGAAAACATGAATGCATCTGGGAAAAACATACATATAGGATAAAGTTACATCAGTAGCAAATTGGGCAAACATAACCCTTGTACGCACCTGACTTCCACCTGCCCAGCTTCTGGATTGCCTCAGGCCGCATGCCCATCGCTGCTGCCATAGAGGCGGCCCCAATGTGAAAGGAATGTGAGCAGAAGCGCACACCTCCCAACCCTAATCATGTTAACGCACTATTAGTTAATGCCCAGAATTGATAATGAGTCAAGGGGGAACCATCAAAGTGACAGAATAAGGGGCCCGGAGTGTTGGGGCGTAATTTAAGATATTCCCTAATGGCTGCCACTGGGCATAAAGTCCTGTCGTGGTATACCCATAGCACAATTCTTGTACCCCTGCCCAATTGGTCAGTTTTGGAGCGTCGAATCCGAATCATAACTGCATTCGGACCATGCTGAGGTCCCCCACACTAAGGGCCAGGCCAGACTTGTTGTCACAAAAAAGTCTGTGAGGGATGCAGCGTGGAATAGCGCAGCCTCAAAGGGGGTGGAACAAATGGTGGGCCAAACCCAGAACAACCCTTTAAGAATTGCTGGGGATAGGGGTTGCCTAGTATCGGCAATTTCCCCCCGCTCTCTCGCCCAACCCTCCAACGTCTTTCTAATCCTAAAATCTGATGTGGTGTCAGGCAACCCCTGAGCCTTACTCCAGAAGGCCAAGGCCGCCAATCTAGACCATATGGATTCGGGGGGCGAGGCCCCTGTCACTCAGGATGACACAAAATGCAACAGATGGGGGACCTGTATTGGCCACATGTTGTTGAGGTGCGTGCTGGCCTGGGACTTAAAAAACTCCAGAATAGCCCTCTTATACACCTTCCTTGTGCTGGGAGAAATGGAGTGGCTGATGGCTTTAACTATTTTACACGTCCAAGCTCCCACAAATCCGGTGACATCGGATCCGGCATCTCAGTGGCTCCCGGTGCTAATTGCCTGAAGTGCTCCATCTGCATGTGGGAGAGAGCATCGGCAATGCCATTGTCCACCCCCACGATGTGCTTGACAGTAAACAAAATATTATACTTCAAGCAATGAAGGGTAAGTGCCCTAACCAGCACCATGACCTGTTTAGACTTTGAGGTCAGAGAATTCACAACCTGAACAGTAGCTATGTTGTCGCACCAGAATCGCACCGCGGAATTGGCGAACTCTGCCGCCCACAATCTGACAGCAACTAGAATCGGAAAGAGCTCCAAAAATGTCAGATCTGACGTGAGTACAGAATCCAGCCAATCCCTCAGCCAACGCTCGGTACAACACCTTCCCCTATAGTAGACACCAAAACCTAAGGACCCAGAGGCATCGGACGCGACCTGAAGAGTGTCACACACCTGCAATTCTTCCCTCCAGAAGGACACCCCGTTATATTTCTCCAGGAAGGTATACCATGTGTCCAGGTCCAATCTGATTTCGCGGGTGATCCTAATCCAGTGGTGGGGCAGAGAAACCCCCGCGGTGGCTTCACAAAGCCTTCCAGGAGCTACAACTTTACAAGCAAGATTGAGATGGCCAATCAATTCCTGAAATTCCTGCAAAGAGGCTTTCCTGCGGCCCTGGAAGTAAGTCAGTCTGGCAAGCAGGTCATTTATCTTACCCAAGGGGAGTCTACTGAATTGATTGATGGTGTCAATTTCGATCCCAAGGAAAACCAATTGGTGAGAGGGGCCCTCCATCTTTTCGTTCGCAAGGGGGACCCCAAATTCCTCCATGAGAGAATGGAACTGAACCAAAAAAGAGTGACAGACCCCTGAGCCAAATTTTCCAAATAAAAAGGAAGTTATCTAAGTAATGGACAACCCCCGTGAACCCTGTGCATTGCTTAACCGCCCATTCGAGAAAAGTACTGAACTTCTCAAAAGCGGAGCACGAGACAGAGCAGCCCATAGGCATAGCCTGGTCCATGTAGAAAAACCCATCAAATGAGAAGCCCAGTAAATCAAAATCATCAGGGTGAACAGGGAGGAGGTGAAAGGCCAATTTGATATCACATTTAGCCAACTCTGCTCCCGGGCCATGCTGTTTGATGATCCTAATGGCAGTATCAAATGAAGTGTAGTGGACTGTGCACAATTCTGGTGGGATAAAATCATTAACAGACTGACCACGTGGGTAAGACATATGGTGGATTAATCGGAATTCTCCGGGAGCTTTTTTAGGGACAATACCCGGGGGGAGACCCGTAGAGTAGGGGAAGGAGGGGAGAGAAAGGGGCAGACAACCCTCCCCTCTGAATCCTCCTTTTGAATTTTTTGCCTAACTACATGCTCTAAGCCCCGCACAGATTTTAGATTAGCCGCCCTGTAAGGCTTGTGTTCACCGGTGTAAGGGATACGAAAACCGTCTTGAAACCCATTCCATAAGTAACGTGCTGCTGACTGGTCCAGGTATACACACAGCCATGCAGCAATACTATCCAATTTAATTGGACTGGGGCCCTTTTCCCTGAGTGGCAGGGTTGTTGGCAGGGTTGTTGGCAGCTCTCCATCCCCCTTGCTGGTCCCGGCTAGGCTGTCCCTTTCCTTTTGGACAGTTCCAAAAGGAATGACCCCCACCGCAGATGGAGCACTCGTGGCGAAAAACACAAGGGCGGTGAGAACAGGCCCCTCGGGTACCGAACTCCCAGCATAACAGCCGCCGCTATTGATTAGGTGTCTGTGACGACTGAACCGGCTGTCGTGGAAAGGTACCTGACTTGGCATTCTGCAGCAGATGACCACTTTGTGCCTGACTCAACTCTGCCCCTGCCTCCTCCCAGCCAGGGCGTGCCTTCGCCCTGGCCATTCTTTTTTTTTTCTTGCCCCATGCACGTCATTAAAACACCTCCCCCAGATCATTCATTCTTACAGATCCGGGGGGGGGTCTGTTCTGTGATTTGCCTATACTGAAACCGGTTACACATCATTCGTTCTTGACTTAGCTCTTCTCTTGTTTTCAATCTAATACTTCCTTTTTGAACATGTATCAGATCTCCATAAGTCCACCAAGTTTCTAAATGTGGCATCTCAGTTCATCTAAAGGCTTCCTGGGGAAAAACCCATAATGGTAATTTAATATAGATCTTCTTCACTTCTTTCCAAGCTTTCAATAAGGATTTCCTAACAAAGTGGTTATTAAATTTTTTATCTATTTGTTCCTTTTGATACCATAGATAGGCATGGAAACCATATCTTAAACCAACTCCCTCTAAAGTTATAATCTTGTCATATTTCAATGAGAACCATTCTGATTGCCATACTAGTGCACATGCTTGATGGTATAATTTAAAATTTGGGAGGGCAAAACCCCCCTTGGCCTTTTCTTCCTGCAATAGTTTCCACTTAATTCTTGGTTTTCTATTTTCCCATATAAATCTAGATAAGTCTCTATCCCATTTTTTGAATAGCTTATCGTTACTCAATATCGGCAAGTTCTGGAAATTATACAACATCTTTGGAAGTATCGTCATTTTTACTGCACCTACTCTACCCAATATAGATAACTTCATCTGTTTCCAATTTTCCAAATCCTTTCTAATCTCCTTCCATTTTGTCTTATAGTTGTTTTCTACCACATCCATATTGTTTTTAGTGATTATTATACCCAGGTATCTGATTTTCTTTTCTATTCAGAAACCAGATATTTCTTTTAATTTTTCTTCCTCCCTTTTCTCTATATTTTTAGTTAGCATTACCGTCTTTTCTCTATTAATCCTTATTATGGAGATTCCTTCAAACCTATCTAAAACTCTCTGTAGGTTTTGGATAGATTGCAATGGGTCTTCTAGCTTTACTGCCAGGTCATCCGCAAAAGCTTGACATCTTATAAATATGTTTTTTTTTAATTCGTACACCCTTTATACCTTCAGTTGATCTTATTTCCTTGCATAAATCTTCCAAAACTGTTATAAATAACAGGGGGGAAAGGGGACAACCTTGACGGACCTCTTTTTCCATTCTTATCTTACCCGTTCATTGACCATTTATTATAATTTGTGCAGTTTGCTCATTATATATTGCCTTAATTCCATTCAGAAAGTTTTGTCCTATACCCAGTTCCATCAAGATTTCCAACATACAAGTCCAATTTATGCTATCAAAAGCTTTTTCTGCATCTAGGCATATTAATGCAAATTTCTTTCCAGGATATTTATCAAAGTATTCTCTCAGGTCTATTATCTTTCTTATATTAGATTTGGAATCTGAGATTGTAAAAGAATTCATGATTAGGTGGTTGAGGTATATAAGAAATAATATCCCAATAGAAGATTGGGAGGTTTTATGGGAAAAAAACCCATGAAATTTACATTAAATAGTGAATTAAAAGAAAATTGCTACAAAATGCAATACCGTTGGTACATGACACCTTCAAGGTTAGCGAAAATGTATAAAGGAAAGGAAAAAAATGCTGGAAATGTGATGATATTGAGGGTACCTTTTACCATATGTGGTGGTCATGCAAAGCTGCGAAGAAATACTGGATAAACATTCATAATCTGATAAGAAAAATAATTAAAATAAATTTTAGATTAAAACCAGAGTTGTATCTACTAAACATGTTTGATAGGGATTTTCCGAATGAATTTAAGAATATGATGCTTTGCATGGTCACCACAGCACGAATTGTTTACGCAAGGTATTGGAAATCAAAATAATTCCAATTTGTGACGAATGGATGAGGAAACTGTGGGAAGTAGCCCAAATGGAGCAACTCACTTGCTGGATTAAACATCAATCTATAAATGAGTTTAGAAAAGATTGGAGAAGTTTAATTGAATATTGGAAAGCCAAGACTAATGGAATAAGAGGAATTTGGTTTATGAATTAAGGAAATTTATTAAAGTTGTAGTAACTGATATTAACAAATTGTATGTAAATAAACTCTCTGTTGAGAATACAGGAGAAATGAGGTATATAAATGTACAGAAATGTATATAGTGGAAAAGGGATTCCTGTTTCTATGATTTAGGGGTATAAAAACATTTGAAAGGGGGAAAGATAGAAAGCCAATGTTAGAAAGAGAATCAAATTCAGACTACAGTGTAAAGGAAGTAAATGGATTTTATTTTGTTGAAATAAAGTGAAAATATAATAATAATAATAAAAAGGAAAAATAAAATGAAAAAAAAAACACCACCCTGATTTCTCGCCTTAGTGCTTGCTCGCTAAGGTGAAAATCCAACATTGTGGCAGTGGGTGCTTGCCTTGTTAGCAAGCACTTGTATGGCCAATCAGCTTTGCAATTCTACTCCTATGGGAAAGTGATTCATATGGAATCACTTGTCCCAATGAGCAGGAATGTGCATTCCTTTTGTTGTTGTTGTTGTTTTTTAAACTCCAGGAAAAGCCACAAAGGCTTTTCCTGTTGAGTTTTTGATGTTTGGGGGCCCCCTCCTTTCCAATATGGCAAAACAATATGGAATGCCATTAAAACAGGTAGGATTCTCATTGCATTCCATGAGGAGTATTTTTTTCTGTTTAGACAAGCCCTCAGTCTCTGCTGGCCTTCTGTATAATCCTCACTACTCAGAATTCAGAAGGTGTTCATAGCACTTCAAGGTTAGCTTTGTGCTGTATATTATTGAGAGTACGGCTTGGCCCAATTACATATACATAAGCAAGCAAGCAAGCATCATTAAAGATAGGGTGGTGGTTTTTTGTTTTTGTTTTTGTTTGTTTTTTGTTATTACGGTATTTGCCTTTACGGGGTGTGGCAATGCTGAAAAATCAGTCCTCCAAAGCTTCATGTGCTGTGTAGACGACACTCATGACTCCTGAATTGGACAATGAATAGTTCTAGGATGGGTAACATGATGGTTTTGTTGCTTCCCTTGCTTGTAAAGCAGAGCAAACTTTAACAAAGGTACCAAAAAAAAATTAAAAATGGTAGAAAATGTCAGATTTTAATTGAATACAATATCCCCCAGAATGGATCAAGAAAGTCATCTAACTGTAGTCCAAAATCTACTGTTTATAAAGTATACAGTTTGTCAGAGAGGTGAATGCTTTGGTTTTCCTGTGTGTTGCTCTTCAAATAGATATTAATGCAATTATTTTCCTGTATGGGCTAGTTAATACCTTCTACAAAATGAAGAACATAATTACCTTGTCTCCATATTAAAATGACAAATATCTCTGTGTTCTCAAATTTCAAGATGAATTTAGCACAGCCTACCTCAGAGGATTTTTGTTGTGAAGCAAGCTGAGCTCCTTGGAAGGTAGATGGGATGGAAATGGAATGGAATTCAGTTGTCCCTTCATATTTGGCTCCAGGACCCCCCATGGATACCAAAATCCATGAATACTCAAGTCCCGTTATATGTAATGGCAGAGCAAAATGGTGTCCCTTATATAAGATGGCAAAATCAAGGCTTGCTTTTGTATTATTATTTTTTAAAGAATATTTTCAAGCTGTGAATACTTAAATCCATGGATACCAAATCTGTGGATATGGAGGGACAACTGTAATATGAAATGAGGATCAAGCTCTGATAGTCTTAGGAGCTAACAGTACCACTGTCAAGGTCAGCAGCACCCGAAAGGGGGGGAGCAGAAAGACAGATAAAGGTGAAGAGTATTTATAGCCACCTTCTAAGACTTATGACCACCTTCTAAGGCCAGGTACATGATGTTTCTCAGAACTTTCTCCTCTATCCAACATCTGCAGGAAAATTATCATCTCTTCCAAGCTACCTTACATGCATTAAGTCAGGAAAAATGTGAGGGACAAAAGAATTCATTGTACCATCAATTCCCCGGTTTTTCTTTTTATCATTTAAGAGAAAAACAGAAATTAAGAAAGGAATAGAAATAAAAGGGATTGAAGGGCTTACTGTGGAACACTAGGAATGGTAATTCATCAGTTAGTTCCAATGTATTCCATACCTCATGTTCTTTTTTTCTATTCCATATTAGAAAAGCAATGGTTGGAAATAAAAGACTAAAGACTAAAAGTGTTCAAAAACTTACATGATGAGCAGTATGGATCATGAACACCTAAATAACATTGCTAAACTGGCACCCAAAAAGCTCTCAGACTTGAAATAGTTGTCAATCATTTTCAGAAATGTGTAAGAACTGACACATTTAACATAGTCTTCCATTCCTTTCCACTAAGTGACAAACTAATCAGCCAGAGATGGCTATTTGCATGCACAAGAACTATATCTCAGTTTGCTCTTATTTTTCTGACAGTGAAAATTGATGTACCCAGTTCCCCACCCCAGAATTTTTTATAATGTGAAAGCTAATAAAAGAATAGTTGCAGGTATTTCAATGTATATTTGTTCCAACACCCAAATCAGTATAGTTTTAAAAAGCAATTCTTTCCTGTTCATCAAAGTAGCTAAAATAGTTACTTTTAAGTTACTTAACAGCAAAAATAACCCAAATGCAGCAGTGTAAGGCACAGCATGAAAATTAACTTGAAATGTGTTATAACTGAATGTGCTATTATAGTGACACTGCAAAAGGAAAGGTGCTACTTCTTGCTAAATCACAATCGTAAGGTAACATAGTTATACTGTATCTTAATTAATGCAGGAAGGAATTATTACAAATAACTATTTTATTAAGAATAACAATAACTAATTATAAAGTATCTAAGGTATTAATAGTAGTTGTTAATTATTAATTATTAGTTACTCCCCATATCAGTGTCCTAGATACAGAGTTGTGTACACAAACGAGACCTGAATATGCTCTTTGTTTATTTGACACAATAGCTGGGGCTGCTCTTATGCTGTCCTTTTAATAATATATATAGAAATCCTACTGAAATTTGAGCCCCAGTCCAGATACATGCTTCTTCCCATTTCAACATCAGTTGAGCATCATTTTTTTTAAAAAAAAAACAATTTGCAGTCATGTGCCCTTACTACTTAGCCTGCCACCCCCGATTCCATATCTATCTTATTAATTGGCAATATGTAATAATTAGATCAAATGTGGCCTTCCATGCAGTGCAGCCATTAAGGCTAGAAAATTTAAACAAATTACAAAGACTAGTGTTCAGATTCAGTCAGGTATCCACTTAAGAAGGAGCCACCGAAATTCCAAAGAAATGTTAATTTTCAAGGCAACTGAAGATCTGAACACCAGGCTAATCCTACAAGCTAAAGCTGGAAGACTGAAACCTGTAAATGATCCTCATTCCTTCATCCTTCTTAAACAAAAGAAGTTGCTTCCTCCTTTCAATCACAAAGTATCTGCACATTAAGATGCCATTAACATATTTGGAGTACCTTTGTCTCACCTTGAGCAAATCTGGGAAGCATTGTCTCCTACTATAGATTCCATGCCCTGAAGGCAACTATTGACTATAAAAATCCTTCCAAAACTCAAATATGCAGAGATCTCTTTCCTGTGGACACTGTGTCCTTCTGTGCAGTCAAGTGCACAATTCCCCTGCTTCTAGATGCCATATCAGACCGTGTGGCCATTCCTGATCAGGACCCCCCCCCACTCTGCTGGTTTTCTCCCATGGCCTCACCTCTACAGGACAGGTGTCGTATCTCCCATAACCAGCTCCATTCTCTATCTCTCTATCCCAATATTTCCTACTTCATTCACTAGTCTTGCATGAATGCTTGAAGCCTGAATGTGTGCGTGAATGTTGTTATTATTGTTTATTATTTAGTATTATAAAGATCAATTTATTGTGCTGTCTAGCTTAATGTCTCCTTAGTACTCGTAAATATAGGTCAAAAAATTCTGCTCTGTTGCACCCCTCTCGCACAGCCAAGCTGAGTACATTAATTCCCCAAATTAATGACAGTATTTTGATGGGCCTTAAGACCCCCTAGCACACAGGGTAACATCCTCAGACCGATATGTTTTAAGGATGACCCTGGGCATAAGGTTTAACAAGAGAACAAAACATGTTTTCAACATAAATTCACAAGGTTAATTCTTAAAAAGATTAATTCTATAGGGAAACATTTTTCATTGGAACCTGTCCTTACCCTTTATATGTATGGGTTGTCTAGACTGCTTGACAAAAAGGAAATTGGGTTTACATATTATTTATATAAATCCTTTGATTGCTTATTTCATCCAGGCAGTCTTCTTTCATGCTATATATTGTCACTCTTCACAGTGTCTAAGCACCTATGAAAAATAAAGAGATGAAAGCTTGGTTTAATGAGATGGGAAATAGAACAGAGAATCTCAGGAAAGAATGTAGACCCCTAATGTCTGAAAGATTCATATTTCTCAAAAAAAAAAAAAAGGAGACACCTACACACTATAAATCCTTTCATAAAAGCCACAAATGTCTTTCTTTGAGCTATGGTCTTCCTTTCTTTCTATGTACAGAGAATCAATCAGATTGTTGAAATAATGGCCTGTGTGCACCATTCTGTGTGATTCACTTCTTTCAATTGATAAGTAACTCTTCAGGGGAGCCACATTCCCCATGCATCCTTTATTTCTCTCTCCTTGCTCTTTAATACACAATGGGGGAAATTCATATTTTTTTTTCTATGCAGTGGGTGGGGTTTCCTCAGCCTTCACTAAGTAATAAAGAATATTCTGAAAATATTTGTCACTTGAGGGGAAAGTTATCTGATTTCTTCATGGCACTGCAGTGTTACCGAAGCATGGGAAGCATGCAGGTAATGAACGACTCCACACCGATTGTTACAGTCCCACAGCCTGCATGCCTCTCACCACTGAATTTGGTGATATACTACTGACATCTTATAGTGTGGCAGTAGCAGCATTTTAAAATGCATTGTTATAGTAAAACAAGACATGGCAGATGTATACACCCTGTTTTATAGAGAACTGTACTGCTAGAAACCTCATATAAATGTTATTCTTCCTTAAAACAACGTGTGTATTTGCCTTGTGCCTTAGGTTTTGTTTTTTCTTTTTTAAAAACAACTGTACAGTACAACTATCATTGTTGTGCCAATGGGTTGTGTACCACCAGTGGGTGGTAAAAGTGATGCCAGATCCTTTGACATTTCCCATTCCTTTTGTAGTAGGACAGAGAAGTAGGGAACTTTTGACCCTCCAGATATTTCTGTCTGCAGCTCATTTCATCCCAATTTTTCTAAGGTCTAAGTAGTACATGAACTTTTGTCATCAGCCAGAGTTCAACAGATCCAGATGCTCTTAATTCAATATTCTTGTACTGGACTGCAGCTTCAAGATCATGGGACTGAAAAAAATAATAAATGAAAATCACAGAAAGAAAATCAAGAGATTTTTTAAAATGCTGAGAATCCAGCAGCAAGGACTAACCACCGTGTTCTTGTACTGTACCAGCAAAACAGTGTGCAGGTAGAAGAAATCTGTACTCTGCCTCTTGTAGTCCCATAGGGCCATCCTGATTGTGGAACCAAAAAAAAAAAAAAAAACCTCAGTGGCCAGTTGTTAGATAATGTCTCATGAATGTTTTGCTCCCATGGTGACTGCACCAAAGGGAACTGTTCAAACCAAACAAAAATATGTGAAGTCGAAGGCTTTCATGGCTGGCATCCATACGTTTTGCAGACCCCACTGGGACAACCCTGCTCCTTCCCATAGAAATGAAACACAACACCAGAATATCTTCACAAAATATATTGAGTACATAAGATAAACATGAGATATTAGGTATAGGTTAGTATATAGGTGTTGGCAATAAAGGTCTTGGGCTGAAACGGTTAAAATTTGGAACTCTGGAGGAGCCGTCTGGATCCCTCTTTACATACATGTGTTTCAGCCGAAGACTTTGTAGCTGATTCAGAAACTTGCAGCACACTTTCACATTTGGAACTCAGTTTGAGTGTGCTTCATATATTAATTAACATTTATTGTAGATTTTGACAAATTAGAGTCTAATTATAAACATACTTTCATGTAAAATCATTCAGCAAACAAGGGTTAAGATTGTGCTTGATTTGAATTTATTTGGTCATTCTGGTTGAAGTAACATGCTTTGGTCAGTTCACAGTGGTGTACCATAAGTTTTAATTTTGGTGTTAAAAGAAACTTGTAGGTTCTATTTGGGTCAGAATCATTATAAAATTCTCTTATGAGATTGGATAAAACCAAGTACTAAAACATCTAGCTAGTAGGCATCACGTGCATACTTGTTTTGATTTAAAATTCCATTCGAAGCAAGCTTATTTGAATGTTACACACACTGTCACTGACCAGGAATCTTTACTCTGAGGTGCATATATGTACAGAGAAGTTCCATTTGAGATGTGATTATGTAATTGTTCTCTTTAAGATTGTATAATGATTAACATTTTGATGCTGTTTTGAGTATGTATAATGCTCATGGAATAATTATCTTGGTTATAGAAAGATGCTGCTTTAATGTCATTTTCTAATTCATATCTATTCTCATTTTGCAAGTGACTCATTGCTGAAAGACTGCTGCAATTTCGTTGTGTTATATGATTGAATGTTGTATACTATATTGTGTGCCACATGTGTCATTGTATCCTAAAAAGTATATGGGATAAAATTGATATAACTAATATTTCACATAGTCTGATAGGACATAGTGTCTCAGTGTTTTTTTGTTTTTTTATTTTTGCTTTACAAATATATAGGCACACACACATACATAAATATACATACATTCATAAGGAAGAGTTGCTTAAAGTAAGTAAGATAAGTAAGAAAAAAGCATACATAACACATAACATAGCATACATAACACATAACATACATAACCATCCCAATTACATATACTCACATATACTTTTTCCAGTGGATAGTGTCTCAGTTTTCTGACATTGATCTCAACAATCAATGACAGGACCCCAGTGCTGTCCCCAATGGCAGGAGTGTCAGCCATGAATGCCTTCAGTGGGGGCAGGGGTTCTTCCAGCCCACCAGGATCCCCCCACCCCCATGAGACTCCGGTCCTAGGTTAGGGTGTACCACCTCCGGCTCTGGAGTGGGATCCTCCCTGGGAACCTTGTCAAAATGCCACCTTTTGGTGGTAGCCTTTCTAGGTGGCATCATTGTGTCCCAATTTGTGGGTGTGGTGACATCCCTTTCTAACAGGCTCTACCACCCACCAACTACACCCCACACCTGATGGCTGCCCTGGTGGCCCAGTGGTCTCCCTGGTTGCTGAGTAGTCTCCCTGGATGATTCCCTGGAGACCTCTGGTGGCAGACTGCTCCTCAGGTGCCTAAAAAATGCTGCCCCTTGTGACCCTGTTGGCCACTAGCCAGTCCTTACGGCCCAAGCTCAAAGAGGCCAGCTGCAAGGTGGCTTCTGTGGACCCCCCTTCTCTGTCCCGAGGAGGTGTGCCCTGGCTCCCCCTGTTGGGATACCCCTCGTTGGGCAGGCCCAGCCATTTCCTGCATCAAACCTACCACCCCAAACTTTACTAAGCACTGGCCGCTGACGTGCTGCCTGAAAACCAAACCTTCAGCCACAATGCTGGTACTGGGCTCCACTGCCATCTCCGGCCACCCAGTCCTGCCTCTGGCTTGACTCGCCACTGCTGCCAGGCTCCAGAGCTGCCTTGCCCTGCTACCTCACCCTGGTCTGTGCCTGTCTAGCTCCACACCACCCCGGCCAGCTGCCATGGCCCGGTTCCCTTGCCATGGCCCAGCTCCACTACTTCAGGTCCAGTTCAGCCACTGCAGCTCCCACCCAGCTCAGCCACCCACTCGCTTCAGCTGAACTGCTCACTGCTGCCACCTCCACAGTTGAGGCCATCCCCTGCCTCCTCTTGCCATTCAGCCAATCTTGCCTCTTCATCTCCTTGGAGCCAACTGAGCATCTGACATCAAGGGCTTGCTTATATAGCAGCTACACTACACTATATAGCAGCCCCTGGCGCAGAGTCTGCGTCATCTGGCTATGCTGGAAGCTGCGGCTGGATATCCTGCTTCATTCAGTGAGCAGGCCAACCGGGGAAGCCTGCTCCGATTGGCCAATGCCTTCGTGCCCTCTTCCCAGCCCCAGAGCAGGCTGGGAAGAAGACACTGCTAATGGTGGCCCCCTTGCTGTGCCAAGCGACTAGAGGGGCCGCTCTGAGGACCAGGGATGCTGGACAGGCCGCAAATGGCCCACTGGAGCGAGTCCACTAAGCCCCCTTCTGTGTTTATTTTCCAGGCTGTGAGGCCGTGTTCTGGAAGAGTTTTTTCCTGATGTTTCACCTGCATCTGTGGCTGGCATATTCAGAAGATGTCAGCCACAGATGCAGGCTAAATGTCAGGAATAAACTCCTCCAGAACATGGCCTCACAGCCCAGAAAAAAGCCCACAGAAAACCAATCCAAAATATCTATGTGAATTATCAATGAAAACATTACTTTCATATTATCTTTAATAATTCCTCTTCCAGATTTCTAATTCTAATTCTTACTCTTTTTCTCAGTACATGATAGATGAGGAAAATGAGATACTAATAGATATGCCCTAGATACATCTTCCGAAGGAGGAAACCACAATCAAAAATAGCCATTGTGATACATTGAGTCAGTCACCTTTGGCAGACTTTGACTTTTAATTGTTGTGAGGTTATTTAGTTTCATTACTTTAGTCCCTGAGAGCATTGAAAGATGCTTTTATTGTAATCAGCTCCATAGAAAACACTATGAGGCATTAAACACTATACCAGAGTAAATACATACGTTAAGTTTCCAACTAACATGTTGTGTCAATAGAATAGAATAGAATAGAAAC
The DNA here is from genome assembly GCA_030847615.1 of Gambelia wislizenii. Lineage (NCBI taxonomy): Eukaryota > Metazoa > Chordata > Lepidosauria > Squamata > Crotaphytidae > Gambelia > Gambelia wislizenii. Next base: position 295,136,262 of record JAUMIR010000003.1, read on the forward strand.
CATTATTGTAGTATTAATTGTTGCTTCAATTCTTTATATGGATTATCCATGGAAGGACTACGTTTCCTATATTGTAGCATGGATACTTTAATTTTAAATTAATAAAACAAATGTCCCTTCTTGGCACTTATGTCATTGCACAGACTACACATGCATGAAGCCTTCTGGTTTGTTCCTCATTCTTTGATCAAGGAGCAGCTCATAGTAGGATAGGATAGTTACACTGTACAAGGAGCATAGTAACTTTCCCCCCTCATACATCATTCTGCATGTATTGCTGCCCATAGATTTATGACTCAAAGTTATACCAATGGAATTAAAAATAAATGAAAGCACAAGCAATTCATGGAAATCTGAACACACACAGTCAGTTTATGCTGCATTCCCCAGCATATTTTCACAGGAAAAGATAAGTTAGTGTGAACTACAAAATTACTCATTAATTTCTTATTTCATACTACAGGTGTATGCCAGGTTGCATGTACTATTGCTAGAGGCCGAAATACCCTGAAGGCACCAAATCCTATCTGATCTTGGAAGCTAAGCAGGCTCAGGCTTGGTTTTTGCTTCAGTGAGGGATTGCCAAGGAATACCAACTATTGGAGGCTGTATTTCAGAGGAAGGCAATGGCAAACCACCTCCAAGTATTTCTTGCCTAAGAAAACACTATGAAATTCATGCAGTCACCATAAATCAACAGGTGACTTGAAGGTATACGTACACACATACATATGTATGTACACACCAGGAAGAAGCCTTGGCTGAATTCTTTCACAATATTTAGTGTTATTAATATAAAAAATAACAAAACAAAACAAAAACACACACAAAAAAACAAAAGAGCCATAGTGTCAAGTAATGGGATAATGTATCTAATCGTGCTTATTTCAGTTCTAATTTTTCTACTCCTAGCCTTGATCTGTCTTTGCTTCACATATAAATTTATATGCATTTTTGAACACATTTCTTAAAAGTTGAAACATATCACAATCTGAAAATATGTGAATTTTAAAGAGGAAACTGCATTTGAATCTGTGTTAGGTTTTACTTGTGAATTTTAACCATTACCCATTAAAATGTGAATTTCACATTTATCCCTAAAAAGGACAGTTAAGGTACAGATAAGATGTAATATATTTAAACAGAAGCATTGAATATACAGTGACTTGAACATGAAATACAGCCAGCATGAGGGATATAACTCAATTCAGAAGGCAACATTTCAGAGTCTCCAGCATTGAATATTAAATAATAGGAATAATAGGAAACTATCCATGATATATAAAGCAAGGCTCACATGGGAATTTTTCCTGTTGAAGTTTCTGAAATGATGAATTCACTTTCCACACAGGATGATGTGTAACACTCTTTGACACCAAACTGGAACAGTGAGATGACTAGGGTCTTTCTCATCATTATTTCCAGAAATCTGCCACTCAGAAGAGGTGACAATTTTGGAATTTATTCTTCTATGGGGACTGTCAAATAATAACAGTAGAGTTAATTTTCATAACAGAATTGATATCTAAACAAATCTTCTTGACAAAGGTTTATTACAATTGCATGTTCCTGCCACATACAATAATACAACCTTTTCTTCATGTGCATGCACACCCACATACATGCATCTCTGAGGTCTTATTAAACAATTAACATGTTTCAACTTCATCAGCAAGGAAGGTATCAGCAATATTTTTAATGCAGATTTACTGATTTGTACTGATAGATATGAGGTACAGATGGTATATATAAAATACCATGTAGTTGGCTTTGGCCCATGAGTGTCTGTAGGAATAATTAACAGTAGCAATGATCAACACATCCTTTCTCTGGAAAAGGAATTTCCTGGTTGATTGAAGACTATTGTTTTGGTCTTTCCAGGTAAGAGGTTTTTACTGACCCTTAAGAAATAATAATAAAAAAAAATCCAGGAGTTGAGTGTAGCTTTGATTGGACAATAAACAATCAGTTTCTGCCCCCACCTCCATGATAGTAGCAAAGACAGGAGTTCATGCCAGAGATTTATCTTTCTGTTTCAATTCTTACTTAAAGATGTGTTTTCCTGCACCCTCCCCTAAAAATTATAAACATTTAAAATATTGTCCTACTAATTCATGGAGATAAAGCCCAACATTATTATATGCAAACTGCAGAAATCAGGGATGGAGGTGTGAGACTGTGAGTAATATCACTCCTACAAAGTAGTTCAGCATAGTTATACTGGGAATGGTGGGGGGACTCTTCAAAAATATTCCAAAGTAGTTGAAAATGTGTTTCTTGAATGTCAGGAAACTCTGATAAGGAGACCTTGGAGTGACAAGAATCTTTGAAGTTTGAAATCTGCACATGGCTTTCCAGTGCAGAAAGCAGAATTTTCTGTGCAGGAAGCAACAAAGGAATATTATTTTATTCACATAAAATGCTGTTTCATGAGCAGAAAATTCTGTTTTCTACATTAAACCACCACATAGACATTTTGGGCAGAATGAGTCATGCACTCATTTCTCAAAAAATGCACTTTTTTGCAGAGGGAAGGAAATTACCAAAATTACACATCCCTTTTTTCAAGAATAAAATTTGTTAATTTGTTAATAGGTTATACCCATTTTGCTGGGGAGAAAACAGAATGTTTTCATATAAAAAATATGCTGCTCCAAAAGAACATTTCTATAGCTCAAAATTCAAGTTATATCAGCTCATTTTAAAAGTGTCTGATAACAATGTGAAGAAAAATAAAGTTCATACCTCTAGAACCTCTTAACCATTACCAAACATAGCCCTTTCTCTTCCCTCTGCCAAAAATACTGCCTACAAACCCCTGATGCATCTGAATGATTTTCATACTTGTTAAATGCATATTCTGTAGCTGATCAGTTTATTCCAGATACTGGACAACCATTTACACATAAATCTCATATTTTGTAAAGCCTAGCAGCTTCCCATCCATTAAAATTCTGTCATTTTCAGCTTCCGTATAAAAGTGGGTCAGTCGGTATTGATGTGAGGAGAGATACAAGAGGAACCAAATTATTACACCTGACATCACATACAGTTTGTATGGATGGATTGTGCATACTTTCCACATTGTAGGTACTGTAGACAAAAATAAGAAGCCTTAAAGTGATGGCTTCATTGAAACTCAGGGTTCATTTTGGATACCATGTAAGGTATGTGTTAGTAGAGTCCTGAAAGCTGGTTTTAAACATATGTAGAGGGTTTGTTTGCTTGTTTTGTGGGGGTTTTTTGGTGGAAATGGCTTGGTTGTACAAACCTCATCTGCAGTAAGCTGTGGTACAGTACAGAAAATACTTTACCATTGCATCTGCTTTTCCACAGAGCGGGTCTCACACTCTAGCAGTTGTGGCACAAACTCATTATTAAGTCAATCCATCAGGTATAGTAACATGTTGCCTTAGGTTAAAATGATATTAAAGTAGTTTTGCAATGTTATATTTATGTTTGTCTTTGTAAAATGGTTTTTCCATCCCATTTTATTTTCACTGCTGTTGAGAATAAAATGGGAGGTTCTTCCCTCTCATTTTATTCTCACATAATGATATCAGTGTATCTAAAATTACACCCACACAGGACAAAACATCATTTTATAGTTAGTGAAGTGATAAGATTTTTAAGATGGGTCACTAGTTATGCATGGTATTTCAGTCATCCAGTTCAGTGGTTTTGTCAACCTACTGCCATATCAAGAGGTGAAACCGGATAGTAGTAGTAGTAGTCAACAAAAGTTAATTTATTGATTTTGGGTAGGGGTATTACTAGCATAGTAAATCAAAACCAATAACTTTTGGCTTTTTCTTGTTTTTGTTTTAGAAGAGCACTTGTTCTGAAATATAAACCAATAGTATCTAGGATGCAATTCCTATTGTATCATAATGGCAAATTGGAAAGTTTCATAAAATATGTTAAGCTCCTACTGCTTGCATATGCATGAGCATTTTTTTTAATACTGTAAGAAGTATGTTCTTACCATTAGGTACTAGTAGCAAAATGTGTGAATTACTGTTATTGGAAAACATTGTGGTTTGAGTGTGATGTTTGGACTGTGATGGCTGCTTTAGTCAAATCATCACAATATTGCCATCACTAAATGCTTAACATATGAAATTGCTCATCTCTTGGAATGTAACCAGTTATATCATATTTGCAGCTTTGTTTTTCTGTAACTATCGAATTCTAATGTTGTGAAATCCATTATATCCTCTTCAGCAAGACCTGCTAATATCTTTTCAGATGTGTTTTTTGCCTAGTAATACTGCTTGCCTTGTTTGTCAATCAGCTCTCATGAGAATTCATGGTTAAAAAGGGCCGAAACAACATTTTCTCTTGAAAATCCTGTTTGGAAACAAGGTAACATAGCTAGGAATACTGAGAATTTAAAGAGGGGTGATTTCGGGTACTGTAAAGATTTAAACACCACATCAGCATTCGTAACACACACTAAAGAAAACATATATCCTAATTCTGCATGCACCTGTGTGTGAATATAAGGCCTCATCATCCTGAACCACCAGTTTTGGCACAATAATTGCTGTCAATTTAACAGAGAGAACATAACCATTGAGAATTCTGTCAGCCTTGAGCTTTGGAGCAAGTCATGTTTATTGCCTGATTAAATATTAAAATGATGAGGGGTCATGCTCTTTTGTGAAATCCCATTAGTAGACTGCACACCAGTAGAGGGGAAATCTGCATTCAGAGTTATTTGTAGTATGCTCTATTTAGAACTGCATAACTAATGGTCAGAAAATCAAACAGCCTGACTTCTTTCAAATCTTCAAGGTACAGCCTAGAGCTTGCCTCATACAAAATATTTTAGGCTGCCATCTGGTGGATTAGTAGACCTATTACAAGGTGGAATTGCTGACTATACTTGAGTAGCTAGCTTTCTTTTTTCTTTCTTTCATCCATTCTACTAGGGTATATTACAGGCTGGTGGGATTGCTAACTATATTTGTTTTTCTTTTTAATAGATAAGTTTACTTTCTTTCTTTCTACTAGGATATATTCTAGGCTGGCTACCTGTACCAGAGGTTAAAAACACAAATTCCCCTTCCTACTACTATTTTTGTGTGGAGCATGGATCTGACTTTATACCCATTTTCTACATTTTTATATCAGATTTTGATACTGGAAGTTGTTTAACTGTTCACTTTGCTTCCAAGCTAAGCCAGAAGTTTCTAGATGAAATATGTAGAATGTACTGAAGTCTAGAGCCTTTTCTAGATGGGCTATTAACCCCATCTGGCCCCCATCTTAGAATCCTGCAGTCCTAACAATGCAGGGCTTTTGCCCCATTTTGCCCCAGGCAGTCCTCCTGAGCCCTGGGGCTAAGATGGGGGTCTGGCAGGGTAAAGCCTGTTACATTGTTTTATCATAACACCTGGGGAAAACTGCCTCATTCAAATAAATAGATCATACTCTGCGGGACTGCAGGAGGTCATACCACCACACCAGCCTGTCACCGCAACTGCCATTCATGTCACTGTCTCCAAAGCCAGGAAGCAGTCCCACAGCATGTGACCAAGGCTGGACACATGCATGGGGCCTTGATCACATGTTGCAGACCTCCTGCCTGGCATCAGAAAGCACTGTTATCTACCCTGAGAGCCCCCATCTTGGAATATCTAATAATTGGCTATATTTAATAATTTGGCTTAAGGTGGTCATCCACATGGTTACAGGTAAACCAGGGACCCCCAAATACCAAGGTGGGATTCATGCAAGTCCAAGGGAAGGGCCTTTGGAAATTCCCCAAAACAAATACTCTGATCAGGAACTAATACGTGGAGGTGAGTGAGTCACTAATCCACTCAATGATAGCAAGAAACCTTGATGTGTGTAAATTGGGTCCTCCCTTTCCTTCTCCCCTCCAACAAAAGACCTTGCCTGTTTCCTATTCAATTCTAAAAGCATCGACCATTAGCAATTGTTAACGCTTCTGGAGTACCCTTTGTTTTGGCCTGGGAACCTCGGAGAACCATTGTGTTTCACTCAAAGCTCACATCCCTTCAGGGGAGATACTTCATATAAATGTCACCCTAAAACACCACCCAAGTGTGAATGAATCCCCTGCTTTCTGACGTCACATCAGTTCTTGTCACCAGTCTGTTGTCCGGACCTCCTCGCTTCATGATCTCAGCTCTGCGGGATAGGTACAGTATAACCCACTATCCCCTTACTCTAGTCCTCTATCCAAATACTTCCTACTATTTCCAATAGCCTTGTGTGAATATGTGAAGCCTGGGTGTTTTGCGTGAATACTGTTGATATTAATTTCCAATAAAGATCATTTAATTTTACCTTTTGGCTTAGCATCTCCTCTGTTATTACTAGTATACATAGGTTAAAAGGTCCAGCCATTGCCTGACCTCTCATATGCCAAGGTGAGTAGCTAAATTTCACAGTTTAATATTAGGACATCAGAGGGTCCCCACAGACCCCATGCAATTTGAGTAACAGTGAAACACAGACAGAAGCAACAGTGGCTGCAGAGACTCTATCTAGACTCCATCCCATTCCATGCAGGTAACAGGGGGACAACAGGCCCTATCCAGGGCCAGGATATGCCTATGGGAAGACAATGTATTCTGGCCCATGTAGACAAGGCCTAGGGATCCCATCAAGAAGATAAGATTAAAGGGTATATCCACACTGCACAGTTATAGCTGTTTGACACTACTTTCACTTTCATGGTTCTGCCTCATAGAATCCCGGAATTTGCTAGAAAGTTCTAGGGAGTTTCCCTGAACTTGAATTTCAGATAGTTTGTTCAGGTCCTTAGAATCCTCTGCTAAACAGCTTCCATGTTTTAGTTCAAGGAAACAGAATAAAATTCTCCATGAGAGTTCTCATTATCACACCAAACTACCAATAAAGTAATACAATACAATAAACACTAATTTATTTTCCTACAGACCTCCCCTCCCTATTCACACACCCAGCTAGCTATATTCCCCACACACACATATCGTTAATGTAAAGAAAGCTAACTAATTTTAAAGTTACTTTCTTTGTTCTATATTTCCCACTGTTGGGCACTATAGATCTGCAGGAGCTGAGAGGTGGGACCAGCATATTAAAATCATGGCTGCCTACATGATATTGGATATTAACTCATCCTCACTTGCATCCATAACAGAAGAATATGCATGCTACATATCAGCTTTTCTCCTCTTTCTTTTTTAATTTTCTGTTATAAAATATGGAAATTATTTTGGTTGCAAGACACTGTCCAACAACATATGAGTACAATTTTCCTTATAAGTAATTATTGTTGAACAACTTTACCCATTTCCTAAACTTCTAGCACCTCTATATCTGTTGGAAGCCAGAATCTGCCAAGAAGGTAAATTCCAACAAATTCATCATTTGCCCTGCTGACAATTTTATTTTCCAGAAGGTAGAAGTAATCAAGAAATTAGCATTTTGGATCATTAAACAGTCATTCTGTGACCATTTAGAAAAGAATGTTGTGATTATTAACAGCCAGCACAGGTTTCTCAAAAATAAATCATGCCAGGCTAATTTCTTCTTTCCCTTTTTCAATAGAATTAAAGGCTTGGTGAATTAGTGGAATGCTGTGGATGTAGTGCATCTTGATTTCAGTTAGCCTTTTGATGAGGTCCCTCATGAAATTCCTGTATACAAACTTATAAATTGTGTAGCTAGATGATGCTACTGTTGGAAGGATTTATAGCTTTGGTGGATCAAATCCAAAGAGTAGTCATTGATGGTTCCTCATTATCCTAAGGGGAAACTGTAAGATGTTACAAGGTTCTGTCCTGGGTCCAGTGTTGCTCAAGATCTGTATGAATTACTTGAATGCATGAATAGAGGGGATGCTTGTTATATTTGCAGATGACACTAAACTGGAAAGGGCAGCTTAATACTGAAGTAGGATTCAACATAATTGTCACAACCTGTTTGATGATTGTATTTGACAATAGCATTTAAAATTGCATTAAAGTCCAGTTTCATCAGGCAGGCCTATCCAGATGATTTTTAAATTGTGGATTTTAAAATGTTTTAATATGTATTGGTTTTATTTGTTCTTTTAAAATGATAGCATGTATTTTAATCGGTTTAATCATTTTTGACTGATATGTATTTCAACTGATATTGTTGTGTGTAACTCTGTTGTTCCCCACCTTGATCCATGGGGAGAGGCAGGTAAGAAATGATGATGATGATGATGATGATGATTACAGACTGAAGAACACGACCAAACCTAACAAAATGAATTTTAACTGAGATCAATTTAAGGTGCTATATTAGGCAGTAAAAATCTGATGCACAAATATAGGTTGGCTGATTCCAGTATGTGTGAAAAGGATCTAGTAGATCAAAATCTAAACATAAATCAACAGTGTGATATGGCCAAAAGCCAGTGCAATTCTAGGCTACATCAGATGTATAGTATTCAGAATTTTTATTTTTATTTTTATTTTATTTTTTGTAAGACCTCAACTGCTATGGTATGTCCAATCTGAGTACCATAGTTTAGGGTTGAAATGTGTCCACTGAAGGGTGACCAAGATAACAAAGGATGTGTTAACCAAGGCCTATGCTATATATTCTTGTGAGAATCGACAGGATTACAATAGAGGAAGTGAATGGAACTCCATTCACTCCTCATTCATTGCTGGGAAGCCTTTAGCATGGATAGGAGGTAAGTATGGCATGGGGAGTTCTTTTGCCAGCATAAAAATGACAGAAGTTATACCAGCAAAAGAACAGGTTTAGGGAGGTGGTCTGATAAAGTCCTGTGAGTCTACAATTCTTCTTTCTCTTCAGAACATCGAACTGCCTGTTGAAATCATGGTGAAGTACAGATGTGATGCCTTGTATCAATTTAATTTGGAGTTTATTTTTTGCCATAAAGGTGACCATGTATGTCAAGTTAGACCCCTTTAAGCCCTTGATATGTGTTCCTTGAACATCTGGTTTATCATTCAGTTCTCTAGGCTCTCATATCATTGCATTTTCCTTTGCCTTAAATTTGAGGGAAAAGCAAGCATGATATAAGAGTGTGATAAAGCAAGTTGCACCCATTTAAAAGCATTAGGTGCTCTGATGCATTATGTTATTGGGTGAATAACTTCAAAGATGGGGTAGCTACCTAGAGAAGAACATTTGTTTGAGTAGAAATTGCTTTGAAACAGGCTGGCACTAACTAACATTTAGCTATGTCTACTATTTTAGGAACCATTGATTTTAATCAAAGCTCTTAATCCTCAGCAGTTCTGAAGTTCAGGCACAATTTATCTTAACTTGGACACTCAGAAATAATGAGCTCATCTGAAAATTGGACAGTATAGTTTCTTTATATATTTCTTGTGACCAATATTTTTCCATACACAATACAGCACATGCCACTTGTTAAATGTAAATGCTGATCTAAGCTTTTTTTGAAATTGTGAGTTGTCTGAGAAATAATAGTACTAGCACTTACTCACCTCCCCCAAACCAATAAAAAAACAGAAAACTGGAAACTGAGCTCACAAAATGCTTTGAATTTATTCTTGGTAGTACACAAGAGATAGGAAAGAGTTTGACAAAGAACAGCAGTGCCCCCCAGTGGTGTGAAGCTTTCTTCATGAAAGTGCTTTTGAATTTCTCTTTCATTTTTTAATTGCCTGTTTAGAATTGAATAATTTACCGCAACGACACTCTTCAGCAAATTTCTTCTACAAGTTTATGATATTTTCATACAAATGGTCCAATGATCATAAATTGGATAAATAATTTTCAAGGTGCAAATGAAACTAGTAGTAGTAGTAGTAGTAGCAGCAGCAGCAGCAGCAGCAAGGTTATGACAACAAAACTATCTATCTATTTCATTTTATTTATATACCACCTTTCTCCTGAGATGGGATTCAAAGCAGCTGTTATTTTTAAAAGAATCTTTACAGACTCAAAGATCACAGAAGTTCCAGATTCAAAAATGTACAGTGGATTTGACATTCTAATCATGAAAATTTGGGTATAACATCAGATGCTGTGCTTTATTATAGGCAATTTTTATCTGTATTCATATCACAATATTCAAATATTCTGTAGGATGTCATTGAGGATTATGTTCTTTTCCACATCATCATGTTTGTCTTTCCTATCATACTAGAGGTTGCCCTAATGATACTGGTGTCCACATTGAGTCTGATTCTTGGAAGAAAGATGGGATATAAATAAAGTGATTGGTTGATTGATTGATTGATTGACTGATTGAGGGCAGGGCTTGATATTCATAGTGACTGCCACCCTCAACCCAAGGACTAGGATAGGTGTGTTAAAACTGGTATGCAGAACAAACTATGCACACTTAATATATCCTGTGGCATCTTTTTCATTGCAGCCACTCTTTTCAACCATGGCCTAAATCCTCATATACACATTGAATCAAATATATTATTTATGTGTTAACTCAGCATTCTGCAATTTGCTTAAGGGCATACTCTAGTTGGGACTGCAACATAATTTTAGCCCCCATGTGGAAATAATAAGCCCCATTTGGTGTAGGTGTGGCTCAGGATATTAGTGTAAGTGCAAAGTCGAGGATAAAGAAATTATGAACCTGTAACTCATTCCCCTTAAAAGTTCAATTCCTCTCCAGAACTACAGGGGGCTCTGTGTGGTCTGGGAAACATTTTTAAATGGATTGATTTCACTGTGTTATTCTGCCTGAGCATCTGTTTTCATTGCTTCTTTACCGTCAGGGACTGCAAGACCTCTTATCAATTTCAAAGGTCAATTTCCTGAAGAAGGTAGTATCTTTTAAATCATTTTGCAGTAATGAGCATTTAAGTAAGGGAAGGCAACTGCACAAGATCCAGAGGCTAATTTTCTGCCCTTGACTCTCAAGGGGATACAGTAGACAGAATGCAAAAAAAAAAAAAAAAAAAAAAAGTCTTCTCCAAAGCACAAAACACAAACTAAAAATGGATGTAATTAGATGTCCACTTCAAGTTTTGAAAAACTGTAGGATGAAATATAAATATTTCATATTAATCTTTTATTCATTTGTTTAAGAGCTTGTCTATACAAGGGAAAAAGAAGTGGATTGCTCTGCAGTAATGGCAATTTGCAGCAGCTGTGATTTGTCTTAATTTTTTCCCCCCAGACATAAGCTTCACATACCTGCAGGTCCAGATGGCAGCTACGGGTGAATTACCTGTGTTTTTACTAACTGTAATTTGCCACCACTGAACTTTTTTTTAAAAAAAACCTATATCCAAAGTGCAATAGAGTGATTTTTTTTCTTTACAAAAAGAAAAAAAAACAAAACACCCCATTTTATTGCCTTAGTGCTTGATCATTAAGGCAAAAATCTAACATGGCGCTCCAGGCGTTTGACTTGTTAGCAATCTTCACCTACTGTGCTCATCCGGCCAATCAGCTTTGCATTTCAGCTCATACAGGAAAGCACATCAGTTCACATTGCTTGTCCCTACATGTAGGGAAATGAATCCCCCCCCCACTGTTTTTTAAAAACTCTGGGGAAAGCCACAAAGGCTTTTTCTGTGGAGTATTTCTGGTGGTTTTGGTCTCCCTCCTTCCCAATCCAGTGAAACAATGTGAAATGCCATTAAGACAGGTTGTATTCTCCTTGTATTCCATGAGGAGTATTTTCACCATTTAGACAACCCCTAAATAATAAATGCTACCTTCCTTTTTACACAAAAGCAGAGCAGTATGGAGAATTGAAGGCTACAAAACAGCCTTTTGCACATACAGCCCCAGGGACTGCTCTTTGCCCACTCCTAGTTTAAGGTATGTAGTTTAAAACCTAATATGCAAAAAGCTTATGATTTCTCCCTCCCTTTTGGGGAATGAGGATGCAGAGCATAAAATCTGACACATTAATATGATTAAGATCTGTTAACCAAAACTAGTCACAGCCACCCCCTCCCATGAAAAATACAGTTCCCCTCATTGGTGAAAGGGGAGAATTCATGTTTGCTCTGACTTGGAATTCTCAACCCTTGGTCGTCCAGGTGTTTTGGACTTCATTTCACAAAATCCCTGACCATTGGCCATGCTAGCTGAGCCTTCTGGGAGCTGAAGTCCAAAACATCAGGAGGACCATAGGTTCAGAAGCACTGCTTTAGAGGCTCTGATGTCCCCATGTAGGAGACATTTGTGTCCATAAAGGGAAAAGTAATCCCATGAAAACAAATATGAAATTTCCATCATAATAATTTCTATGATGCTCGAGGATGAAGACAACTGTAATACAACTGACCAAGGATTTCTCTGAACACATTATTCTTAGAAAAGGCCACTTCCTAGAATTTTGTCTGGACATTCTCCATTATATGCTTTTCTTATTTCTGTCACTATCCTTGTTATTGGCTGCATTGTTTCTATATGTTACACCAAGATATCCTAGGTCATGGGTATTATGGAGGATGTAAAAATAGTGATCAGGCTGGCAACACAGCTACTGATGTGAAGTGCAGACATGGGCAGCTGTAACAGATCCAGGGGGCACTTTTATGCCCCAGGATCCTTTGAGATTTTACAACTGGATTTAGGCCAATGTTCAAGTATAAGTAGTACACAATAAAGCTTATGTGCATTTAAGTACATGTTTTGTATTGCTTCCAAGTGTTTTAGAATGAAATAAGAAAAAAAAGTGCCTTAGTAGAACAATTTGTTTAATAAGTCCCTGTACCCTCACAGCCAAAGGGTGCTGTGGGGGAGGTGGCTATAAGGTTTCTTTCCCAGAGGGAAACCAGAGGCTTCTGGGGCTTGGTTCTTTTGTGCCAAGATAATCATGTGAGGTTAAGGGATAAAAGCCTCCACAGCCCTCCTGCATGTGTCTGTTCATCTTTGTGTGACCCACCTACCCGCCCTTTGTGCAGTGCGAGTTGATCTGGCCAGGTAGGAATTTTTCTACACAGAAGTGTTTTTGCTTACCCCAGACTATATCTTCGGGACTGGAAGATTGGCTGGGGTAGGAACGATAAATAGGTTGCCAACTGGCAGGTAAATGGGGGAAATTCTATAGTTTGGTGTACATCTTGGCACCCTTTTGGTGAAGGGTTGGGCTCTGGAACTTCTTCCATAGGTTCTGGAACATAGGAGGTGGTGAAGGAGTCTGCCCTTGGGGCTGGCCTGGGAACTTTCTCTTGCTTACAAAGTCTTGGGTCTTGGGAGGGAGCAACCTAGGTTAGCCTTCCAGAAGGTGACAGTCTGGAGAGCAACCCCATTAATTTGGGACTGCCCTTGGGGTCAAGTGTTTCACCCAAGGGAAGGCTGAGGAGATAGTCACAGGGATGAGACCTGGCTTAGCTTGACCCACACACGTTGCTACCCCTCTCTTGCTCATCTACAGATAGTTTTAAATTAGGTTTTAGGTCAAATAAAGTGGTCCTTATTTTAACCCAACATCTGTGTCCGGGCTCATTATTTCGTGGTTGGTCACCAACATTATTTCTTAAGATTGCAAACATATGCTATTATTAATTGTGAGGGAATAAATCTAAACTATTCAACAGACCTGTCAAACACAATAAACACATGAATACTTAATTTTCCCTCAGCAACTATAATTACATTTTATTAATTTTGTATTTCCTGGGTCTGCCTGCAATGTATATGGCACTTAAATAGCCTGTAAGAAACCCAGTTTCTGCTTTGCTGGGCAGTGTCTTCTAGTTCATTTATCATTCTAAGCTTTATAAAATATGGTTCATAGGGTTATGAATATCTCAGTCTTAATTTTTTCACATTTCTAAACACTATCTGTATATTCTGCCCATCCCCGCTTTTTGTACAGGGTCTCTGGGACTTGCTTTTTTTTTTTCCTTCTTCCTCCATGGACATTTCCTGTTTAAGTACATCATTTTTCTAATGTACACATAGTGGTGTTTGTTATAGGGGTAGGTTGGTTTGTGTTTGCATTTTTCTTCATGTGCAAATTTTACTCGTTGTCCACATTAATAAAGCATGCTGGTTTAACCCCATTAACTAAAGCATTTTTCAAAGCTACACATATTTAGTTGTGCACAATTTATGAACATGATTAAGTCCTAGTATAATAATAGTAGGAGTAATTAAAAAGGGGGAAAGAATCTGTTTCTTCCTGACTATGTAAAAATGAAACATAGGTGTTTTTGTTAATAATCCTACAAACTATGAATCATTTAATGAGAATTTATTTTCCATTTCTAATTATTTAGTTTCATATTGAAACTAAAGCAGCCATGACTGTTGTCCAGTTTATTGGATTTTCTGTCTTCCTTTCATTTAGTCTGGATTGCTTGTTTCTTACACAGATATACACATCTCCTCTCATATCTACACATGATTGTATTTTTGACAATCCTGAATCATACTGGACATAGTTAAAAAGGGGTTGTGCCTGTAGTCCTTATGGTGGATTAACATGATCTATTTCAATGTAGTGACATAGAACAAAGTCATAATTGTATTATGAAGAAATCAATTTAGCACAAAGTCCAAAAATAGCTTTATTTGAAAAGCTGGCAGAAAGCAGTCAGTATAATTATGTTTGTCTAGGTTTATATTATGTGCTTTTAATCTTTTTAGTATGTTAGTTAACTGAAAATATACTAAATCTAAATAAATGAGACAGGTATTAAGCCTATTATTTAAAAGAGAAAATATTATGCACAGTCCCATTTACTATAGTGCATTTAGTTCCTTTTCCAAATGACTAGAGAGCTTTGACAGCACCCGATTTTTTGGTAGCAAACTGCAATGTCATTTTTATTTTTACAAAAAAATAAAAAATAAAATAAAATAAAAAATCTGGGGACCTCTTGTGGAATGGGGAACTCCAAATAGACCTTGGAGTTTATATTTAGAGATAACCTTTTCACCCTGAGTTTCTTTAAAGGGTTTTGTCATGATTTCATCCTTTAAGATCCTTTCCTGAAAGGCTCCCATCAAAATCAGCTGCTGGGGAGTATGACATGGAGGATGCAGTTGCACTCATATCCACAGGCATCTGATTGGTCTTTGAGACTTAAATCTAATTGTTAATCCCAGCAACAGTAGATCCATTGAATGATTGGAACTTACACAACTGTTTACTTACTACATTTTCATTGATTCAGCCACTCTACTCTACTAACAATTCAATTGAGGTTTGTGTGAACAGAATATTGGACTAAAGAGGTCTGATCCATCATTATTATTTTTCCCAAAAATTGGCATGCAAAGAGGCTTACAGTTTAAAAGAATAATACAATTAAGAACATTAAAATATAAAATTAAAATATAAAAAATATTAAAAAATATAAAAAGTGAACATTAAAATAGAATTAAACTACTCATATTTACAATATTAAAACAGTTCACCTCTCAAGTTAAAAGAATAAAATACAATTTTAAAAAGCTTTTAAAAACATGTTTAGTTAAAACAATACAGCACCCCCAGCCCATTCTTTTAAAACTTTCTGATTTAAAGGTCTGTCAGAATAAAAAAAGTCTTAACCTGATAATGGAAGCACAACAAGGAGGACCTCACTGGGAAGGGAGTTCTAGGGGCAGCTACCTAGAAGGCCCTATCTCGCATCCCCACCAACAGTTGCTGCATAAGCTTTAAATGAGCAAAAGCACTCCTGGCCACTACAGAAACCTTGACCTCCAGACCCAAAGCTGAGTCCAGGGGTACACCCAAACTGTGAACCTTTGTCTTCAGGGGAATGACTGCATCTAACACAGGCTGAGTCCCTATTCCATGATCTGCCATCTCACTGACCAAGAGCACCTCTGTTTTGTCTGGATTAAGTTTCAATTTGTTTGCCCTTGTCCAGTCTATTACTGCTTTAGGACCAGGACAGCCTTCTTGGATTGGGGGGGAAAGGAGTAGTAAATGTGGATGGTATGATATGGTATGATAAATTGTATGATAACTGACATGGGTGTCATCCGCATATTAATTGCACCATACCTCCAAATTCCAGATAACCTCTCCCAGTGGTTTCATATATATGTTAAGTAGCATGGGGAACAAAACAGAACCATATCCAGTTCCTGACATAGGTCATCCATCAAGGCAACCAAATCTGTCTCTCCCTCTCATAGCCAGGTCTGAAACTATATTGAAATTTTCTAGAATAATCTGTTTCATTCAGAAAACCCTGGGGTTGGGAGACCACCAGAAGCGCCACTACCTTGCCAAAAAAAAAAAATGTAGGCTAGACATTGGCCAATAATTATCCATTATAGAGGTATTTGGGAATGGCTTTTGTGACCTCACAACAAAGACCTCACAACTGCCTCCTTGAGAAAGCTGGAACTCTGCCTTGTTGTAAGGAGGCATTACTATCCCCTTCAGCCACTCAGCCAGTCTTCCTCTGGACTCTTTGATAAGCCAGGAAGGACAAGGATCTAACCCACATGTAGTGGCTCTCATCTCTCCAAGGATCCTGTCCATATCCTCAGGCTGCACACATTGAAAACTATCCAGTACCACTGGACAAACAGGAGCCAAGACAAAATGAGGCAACTGCCTTAGGCACTAAATGTGGTAGGGCAACAGCAGCATCCTGGCTATTCCATCTATGTCATCCAATCATTGCTCTCTCTTTGAAGGAAGAACAGTGTATGTCTCATGCCCTATCCTGCATTTTCTAAGCTATTCAACTGCCTTTGATTGTGATGGACAACACTATTGTATAACCAACATGTTGAAGTAAGATTCAACCTCAAATACAATTAGCTTCAGTATATGGAATGGAGCACACTGCTATCTTCTCCATTATTTCAGGTAGGAAAATGGCCTGAGCTAGACCTCAGAGAAATAGATACAAGTCTAGTTGGGACCAATACCTGGTTCTGAATTAGGTATATCCAGCTTATGTCAGTGGGGACTGGTGAATCCTGGGATAGTAGAACCACACACTGTAAATTTGTTTTCTGCCCTTTCTGAATGATGTAGTGGTGTGATATCATCAGAGGTCATCTTGGCATGTAAACTAGGAACATCTCAGTCTGAGTTCAGCTGACTGTGATGTGTGATTGACCTTGAGACAGCCCATAAGTAGAGCTATTGATTGTCCAATCCAAGAAACTTGTCCTTACATCAATAGATAACTGATTGCTTTAGACACAATAATCTGACTTTGCATTTATTTTATTAAGAAATAAAAATAGGTTTCATTTTAAACCCAAGCTCAGAGTGCCTCAGTAAGGTCACAATAACCAACATTTCACCATATATCTTTTGAACAGTTTCATTCCCTATGCGTCCATGTTCAATTTCTTGTGAATTAGAAAACATGTAAAGCTCATAGATTTTCTTTTACTTCAACCACTTATTCTGTCATTTTGCTGCTCAAACACAGATCCCGCTACTTCCATACCATTAATCAGGTCATCCCAATTGGTTAGGGTCAGATCTAAAATAGCTGATCTCCTTGTTGCCTCTTCCACCTTTTGGACGATGAAATTGTCTGCAAGGCAAGTCAGGAATTTGTTGGACCTTAATTCTTGGCAGAGTTGGACTTCCAATAACTATCAGGATAGTTGAAATCTCCCATTACTCTACATCTCTCCTTTCTGAATGTGTGGTCATCTCTTCCAGGAAGAAATTTTCCCCTCACACCTTTCGTCTCCCACAATAAGGAGGCTGCCATCAGCCTATCAACTTTAATATCTCAGCCATGGGAAGCAATTAACTAAATCATGGTTTCCTTTGTTTATCTGTGGCAAAGACGGTTTAGAGGCGATATGATAGCCCTGTTTAAGTATTTGAAGGGATGTCACGCTGAGGATGGAGCAGGCTTGTTTTCTGCTGCTCCAGAGACTGGAACACGGAGCAATGGGTGCAAGCTCCAGGAACAGAGATTCCACCTCAACATGAGGAGGAACTTTTTGACAGTAAGAGCTGTTCGGCAATGGAACGCACTCCCTCGGAGCGTGGTGGGGTCTCCTTCCTTGGAGGTCTTTAAACAGAGGCTGGATGGCCATCTGTCGGGGATGCTTTGATTGTGATTTCCTGCGTGGCAGGGGGGTTGGACTGGATGGCCCTCGTGGTCTCTTCCAACTCTGCAATTCTATGATTCTATGATTCTAAGTATTGGTTTATGAGTGTAAAACACCCCTTCAGGATATGAAATTGGGTATAAATATTAGTCCCAAACAATAGCCAAGTGTGCACAGTCCTTCATACACCATCACTTTTCTGGACTTTTATGGCACACTCAGGTTCTCATCTGAGTCTTCTTTGCTGCCCTGAACCTCTGCTCTCCAGGACCAGTAATTATAGTCCATATATCCCTGAATCTATTCCTCTCTCCAAACCTTTCCACCTTAACTTTTCATTAACCTTGTGTGGTTGCCTTGTGAGTGTGGATGCATATGTGAATGCTTCGATGTTATTTTCCAATAAAACCATTTTATTTCACTTTAAACTCATAGTCTCTGCAGTGAGTATGGGTAAACACAGGAAGAAACACAGGTGCAAAGGTCCCACAAGTTAACTGACCTCCCACAGCCATATTTTTGAACTAATTAAAATCCTCCAATTTACTATCTCAATTGTAGTGTCATGAGTGGGTCCTCTGTGGACCACACAAATTTGGGTAACACTGCTTTAGAGGAAACTCTTTAAGGCAAACTCTGTCTTTAAGGTCACCGAAAGTTGAAAATAACTTGAAAGCACACATTAACAGCTGTGGTATTATACTCATTGTGTTGAGCTATCCATGTTCCAGTGGCACTGAGTGTATGGTGCAGGTCTGTGATTTGCTTATTCACCTTCCTCCTGCATCTCACAGATATTCTGGCAAAGAAGGTTTGTGACCGAGAGTCAAGGGCCCCCCTGCCCTGTCCCAGCCAAATCATGAGGATACACACAACATAACATGCACCAAAAGTTTTATTTACAAGAAGAGATAAGGTTGGCGTAAGAGGCCACAACTTTCTGTCTGGTGATAGATGTTGGAGGTTGGTCTGGGCATGAGTTACCCGGGGGACAGGATGACAGCCCTCAACCTGTCAGAGAGCCAAAGTCCGCCCGGGGAGGCGAACCTAACTGCTCAGGCACGTGAGGATCACGTGATGGATCACGTGCCCAAAATATCTAGGGGGAGGGGAGCCGCCCCAGGGGGTCCAGACCCCCAACCCTGGAAGCCAACAGTAACTCCCAGCTCCCCCCCCCAGACGGGACAAAAACTCGTGCCCACCGCCATAAAAGCCGAGCGAAAGCTCGGATACCGCCAACCCCACAGCTATCACCAGAGAGAAACACAACCTGCCTGGAGGGGACTGCTGCTTGGCCCTATCCGTGGAGGAGATTGAGTCCCGGGCGGATGTATGACGCGAACGCCTTGGACTGCCATCTTCCAAGGTGCTGGATATCTGCTGTTGACATTCCTTCCGTTGCCGCAGTGGTGGCTGCTCCAATACGGAAAGAGTGACTGCTGAATTCGCCTGGTGGGCATCCAATTTTTTGTAAGGCGGCCCGAAGAATGCTGAGAAACTGGAAGCGTGTCAGGAATGATAAGTCCTTGTGGATAAACAGGGGGCCCGATACCTCAGGCCGCTGCTCCAGGTATTGCTTCAGGCGGCGTACTGGGCAAGCAGGAGATCCCTGCAGTGCCCGAAGCCGGATGCCAGAGCCCTTTCCGCGCTGGTCATTCTTGGACCTTCGGAGCCACAGTTGCAGGGATCCATCTGTCAGTACCACGTCCAACCGCAGGAGGGCGTGCCCAACCCCGTATGTCTTGGCCCCGCAGACCAGCTCCCTGATGCGTAGCGCTGCAAACAAAGCCAATGAAAAAGCGGCTTGTAACAAGGAGGTTTCATACCTGGACCAGCAGACGTCTGCCAGGGCTGAGATCAGGTTGCACAGGAGCCCAAACGAGACTGGTCTGCGGGAGTCTGGCTTGCCTCCATCCATGCGACGCCACCCTTCGACTGCCTTGCGAATCAGGAAGGAACCGCATGGGTCCTTGTGACTGGCCGCTTTGCTGAAGAAGGAGATGGCTGCCAGGTGAAGGGAAATGGTCCTGGGAGCGAGGCCTTCTTCCTTCAAGGACCCGATGTAGTGGAGCACCTCTCGTTGAGTGGTAGGCCAGGAGCTGGAGTAACCATGGCGCTTCCGGAAGTAGTCGAACTGCCCCACTGCCCGGGAATAACTGGCCCGGGTGGAAGATGCCAGTGAGTTAAAGACCCCTCGGAGCACCGTTCCTTCCCAAGATGCCAGAGTTCGACCGAGAAAGCAACCGGCGTAGGATCCGCTTCTGGAGCCAACTCTCAAAATCTGTCGTCCTGGAACCGAGATAAAGCATCCGCTATTTCATTGTTCACACCTGGAACATGGCGTGCAGTAAAGGAAATGTTAGCAGTCAGGCAGACCAAAACGAATTCCCTGACGAGTCACTGACCCTGTCAGACTTAGAAGACTGGGAGTTGATGATGCGGACCACCGCCTGGTTGTCGCACCAGAAGCACACTCACTTGTTGCGGAACTCGCCCCTCCACAGATGGACCGCTACTAATATAGGAAAAAACTCAAGGAACGTGAGGTCCCGAATGACATCAGATTCCCTCCAGGCAGGAGGCCAAGGTTGGGCACACCAATGGTTGTCAAAGAAGACCCCGAACCCAAAACCCCCCGCCGCATCGGAGTGGACCTGAAACCCAGCCCCAGGAGTAGCCTCCCCCTGCCAAAAGGTAACCCCATTGTAGCCTTCTAAGAACCTAAGCCACACCCTAAGGTCCTCTCTAACCTCTCTTGTGAGCTGAATGCGGTGGTGTGGGGCCTTAACGCCCACGGTGATCCTCGCCAGTCTACTGCAGAAAGCCCTGCCTGGAGCCACCACCCTGCAAGCAAAGTTGAGGTGGCCCAGCAAGGACTGGACTTCCTTCAGGGAGCCTTTCTTCTTTCCTAAGAGGCATTGCAGTTTCAGTTTGATCCCCACCAGCTTGTCCTCGGGCAGCCAAGAAACTTCCACTACTGAATCCAGGGTGATTCCCAAGTAGGTGCTGCTGCTAGCCGGGCCCACCGTCTTGTCTGGTGCCAGGGGAACGGCTAGTTCCTGGGTCAACTCCTGAAAAGACTTAAGCAGAGACCCGCAATCCAGTCCCCCAGCTGCCCCAATCATAAGAAAGTCTTCCAGGTAGTGTGTGACCAGTGCCGAGCCGGTCCTGTGACACAGGGCCCATTCCAGGAAGGTGCTGAAGGCCTCAAAGGCGAAGCAGCTAATAGAGCACCCCATGGGCAGAGCCATGTAGTAATACCACTGCCCCTGGAACTTGAATCCCAGCAGGCAGTGGTCCTCCGGGTGGACTGGTAGCAGCCTAAAGGCAGACTGGATGTTGCATTTTGCCATGAGGGCTCCCAGGCCACAGGACCTGACCAGATTGACAGCATGATCGAATGACGCATAACACAGAGAGCAGAGCTCTGGCGGTATGGCATCGTTCACGGATGCTCCCTTGGGGTAAGAAAGGTGATGGTTCAGGCGGAATTCACCCGGCACTTTCTTGGGGACCACTCCCAGCGGGGAAACCCTGAGGTTGCTGAAAGGAGGGGCAGGGAAGGGGCCTGCCACCCTCCCTGCTGCGCACTCCTTGGCAATCTTGGCCGCCACTATCTCGGGGAGCTCTGAGGCAGATTTGAGGTTACCAGACTCAGAGGCCAGCCTAGGTCCCTCAGCGGGGATCCTAAAGCCGGAGGAGAACCCTTCCCTGAGGTACAAGGCCGCCTGTTTGTTGGGATACAAGGCCAGGAGCGGGAGTTGTGCTTGGAGCCTCATGGGAGTGAAGGCTAGACGGCCCCCCACGGGGCCGACACTACTGTTTCCCGCTTCCTTGTCTGGCGCCACTGCCTGACCCTGATTTCCTCTTGGCGCCAGAGGAAGCAGGGCATCCTGAGCGAAAGGGCTGGGCATGGGTGCCGGGTCGAGGGCAGTTGGTCCTGGGGTGGGATCCGTAGCAGTTCTCGCAGAAATGCTCAAACTTGCAGCAGGATCGCAGGCACTTACCCGCGTTGTATTCCCAACAGACCAACTGACGGGCGTCCTTTCTGCGAGGCGGCTTGCCCACATCAGGCTTGCCCTTTATGTGTGACCCCACAATGACAAGCCAAAGCTTGTCATTAATGAGATCCCACCTGGCCCTGGGGTTCCTGGAAGCCCTCTTGTGGAAGGCGGTGTCATACTCAATGGCTGCCGCCTCTCCGGCCAGGGCCTTGGCCTTGAGCACATTGCTCAGGTGGTTGGCCAGGTGCCATCCCCTGTCTGGGTAAGCCATGCCTACTACCCCCATAAACACAGCAAACCCTGAAAGCCAGTTAGGGAACGAACGTTCCACCGGGTCCGGCTTGTTCTTGTCAGAAGATTTCAGGTGAGTGAAGACGTCCACATAATATCCTTTGAGGATATTGTTGCGGGTCTTCCTGTCCAGATGGATCCCAGGGGGGGTCCTCGTGATCCTGAAAAAGGCTGGGAGCGGGGTGCCCCGAGGTGGCAGCCCCATCCCGCCAAGCCCTGGATGGTCTGGCCGAGTCTGGTTCCGAGGTTCTCCTGGCGTTAATGGCCCAATATGGCAATCCCGGAACCAAAGCCGCTGTAGACCAATATCCCAATCGGTCTATCTCCTCATCCGAAGACTCACCTGAGGATCCCTCGCTGTCTGATCCCCTCTTCCCCCGTTTGGCCCGTCTTTTCCTGCCCTCCTTGTCCTTCCTGCCTTCTTTCCCTGCCGCGGCTCTGCTCTCCCGTGCTGGTGAGGATTCATTGGAGGACGCCCCGCTGACCTCACTTGTGGAAGGGGACCTGCATCTTCCCTGTTGCCCTGCAGTTCTAGCAGACTATTGTGTGGCCCGGCCCTTGGCCTACGGGGGATCTGCGGCCTTGGGATCCGCTGAGGGCCCGGCAGCTGGCGCCGCAGCGTCAGCCTCCTGCCCTCTGCCAGACCTCAGTTCCCCAACCTGCGCAGTGAGGAGTGATACCGCTCGGGTAAGCTCCTGCAGGTTGGGGGACGTGGAGCCCCCGAGGATATGCTCGACGGCTTCAGAATTGCCCGCCGCCCCTGTAGGGGGGTTGGCTTTCCGAGCCCGAGGAGCCAGGGCCGCCCATGACTTGGGCGTTCAGCCAGACTGTGCCCGGGTGGCGGGCCTGCTGGACGCTGTTTTCTCTTTGGGTGGCATGGCTGCCGAGCGTGGTAGTTTCTTCTTAGGCAGCATTCCCACCAGGATGGAGTAGTGATTTCTCTCAAAAGTAAGCCTGAGTTGGCCTGAAAGTGATTACAGCAAGGGTTTTTGATCTGTATATGATTTGCCTGGTGATTCCCTACTGGAAGGGTCTCTCGGCTTGTCCGCCCCAACTAAGGCTGCTCGCACTGAGCCTAGCCTTCCTCCTGGCTTGTCCGCCCTTCTCCTGGCTTGTCCGCCCAACTAAGGCTGCTCAACCGAGCTGCCTTCCTCCTGGCTTGTCCGACCAACCAAGGCTGCTCAGGCCGAGCTAGCCTTCCTCCTGGCTTGTCCGCCCTTCTCTCGGCTTGTCCGCCCTCTATTAGCCCCTCTGGAAGAGCTTCTCCCTGGTTTATCCGCCTTTCTCTGGCCCTGCTGCCTGAGATGCGGTGGGTTTGGGAGACCCTGCCCTCAAGGCTTGGGCCTTACTGCCCTGAGCCCCCTGCTGGGCAAGCTCGAATGGGCTTCCCCCTGCAGACCTGTTTGGCTGTCCCTGTGTGGGTACTTCCCCCCAGTGGCTTCCACCCCACTGGCTCCGGTCAGGCTAGAAGTCCCACTAGCCCGACCACCATATGCCCCCTGCCGCCAGGTCCGCCCCCGCGGGCACCCGGGACTGGTCTTGACTGGCCTAACTGGCCTGCTGATGGCTTACCGGGCCCGAAGACCCGTTGCCGTCCCCCGCAGGCCTGCCGGCCCTGTCCCCGCAGCAGCTGCCCCCAGAGAGGCCTGCCTGGCCTAGCCGGGCTGTGCCCCCCCCCTTGGAGGAGCCTTCCTGGCCCTGTTGGACCAGCCCCCGCCACTGCTGGTACCGCCACCCGTCGCTTTGCCGCCACTGGCACCACCGCTGGCACCGCTGTCCACCGCCGTCCGTCACCTTGCCGCTGCCCCTCCGGCCTCCCGGCCTCGCTGCTGCCCTTCTTCTGTCCGCACCAAGGCCAACCGGTCAGCTCTCCCCGGTGGCCTCGGCTCTTCTGCGGCTCTTCTGCGGCTCTTCACAGCCCTTCAACGGCTCCCTGGCGGCTTCTTCCCTCTTCGGGAGCTCCCAGGAGAGCTCCGTCCTCTTCGGCTCGCAAGAGCCAACTGCCAGAGCAGAGAGCTGGCCGGGAATATTTACCCAGCCGGCGGACCGCATTGGGGACTGGCCCTGCCCCTTGGCCAATGAGCGGCTGTGCTGAGCACGGGCTCTGATTGGCCGGCACCAGCCAATCGGGTGGGAGCAGCCTCCCTCCCATTGGCTGGCTTACTATCCTCTCCCTGACCTGCAAGCTCAGGCCGGGGAGAAGAGAGACGACTGGCATGGCGGCGCCCATGCCGGCCACACGGTGCGGCTGCCCGGGTGCGGGGGACTACGGCCGCAAAAGCAGCCGCCCAGTAAGTCCTGGGCAACCGGCTTATATAGTTAACAAATTTAAATTATTTTAAAATCTTAACATTATAAGATAGGACATTAGTTGAAGCAAGGTAATGAGAATGAAAAGTTACTTGCAAATCTCTGTGGGAGATTCCTTCACTCATTATTAGCTCTCATCTGTCCTTTAATGTTTGAACATACTTCTTATAATAATCTTGTGGAACACGTCAATGTAGAACAATGTAGCACACCTGTATCTGGATGAGTAGATGTACTTCAATATGAATTGCCCAAGCTAAAAGACTCATTCAGATATCTGATTTAATCAGTACTAACTTCTGTTATTTCAGCTATCTTGCAGAAATATTTGTGTGAAAACCACCTGCTGTGAGCTATGTCCACATAAGCTTTTCATATCACATCTGTCACTTTTAGAGTGAATGGCAAAAATCAAGACTGCTACCAAGTGGTAGCAGATGACTTTCATATAAATAAGGCAATCCTTGGGCAGCAAGGGTTCAAATTCAGCATAATTGACTAAGGGTGTGCTTCAAATGAGGATGAATCCCAAGTCAAGCTGACTTGGGTAGATTTATAAGAAGTGTGAATTAAAGTAGGACACTGTCATATGTCTGCTTCTTCAGAGTCAGTGGACAGTAGCTTCAGGATTAAAACAGTAAGATTTAGGGCCACAGAAATAACTAAGGAATCAAGACTACAAAATCATTGCTTCGAATGAAGCTCATAGGAAATACAATAAAATAAAAAATATTCACAATCAGTTATAATCCGGCGGGCACTTGAGCCATCAGTTGCCCATCACCCACCCCCATTCTCACCCAGTTATAACTCCACCTATTGACTCCCAAAACAAGCTGCAGGTGCAAGGTGTTACCAGACAGACTCTGTCCTCCCCTGGCAATACACAGATGCCAAATTGTTTCATTTACAAAGAATGCAAAAACAGCATTCTGATAGCTCAAACATAACTTGCTACATGTTGAAACTTGTTGGCAGGAGGGGTTGCTTTTACAAACCATCCTGACAGACTTTTCTGAAACAGAAGAAATCCAGATTGGAACACTCCTGAAAATTAATCACCAGATTGATTTAGGACAAGTATACAAATTGTATATGTTCAAAAGGATTAATTTCTCCCCAAGCTTTCCATATAAGGAAAACACCAGGGTGGGGAGAGGAATAGAAGGAAAAGAGAAGTTGCAATCATGTGACTAATGGGTCTAATCACAGCAAATGGTTTTACCATGGTTCTCTAAATCCAGTACTTTTGGGGAGCGGTACAGTATAGGACTCATCCAGTGTGCAGTGCTTCTTAATGGTCATCTCTCCCAAGATCATAGAATTGTAGAGTTGGAAGAGACCACGAGGGCCATCCAGTCCAACCCCCTGCCACGCAGGAAATCTTGATCAAAGCATCCCTGACAGATGGCAATCCAGCCTCTGTTTAAAGACCTCCAAGGAAGCAGATCCCACCATGCTCCGAGGGAGTGTGTTCCACTGCCGAACAGCTCTTACTGTCAAAAAGTTCCTCCTCATGTTGAGGTGGAATCTCTGTTCCTGGAGCTTGCATCCATTGCTCCGTGTTCCAGTCTCTGGAGCAGCAGAAAACAAGCCTGCTCCATCCTCAGCGTGACACCCCTTCAAATACTTAAACAGGGCTATCTTATCGCCTCTTAACCGTCTTTTTTCCAGGCTAAACATACCCAGGTCCCTAAGTCTCTCCTCATAAGGCATGGTTTCCAGACCTTTCACCATTTTAGTCGCTCTTCTCAGGACACACTCGAATTTGTCAATATCCTTTTTGAATTGTGGTGCCCAGAACTGGACACAGTATTCTAGGTGAGGTCTGACCAATGCAGAATAGAGAAAAATCATGAATGGTTTTACTGGAGTCTGTAGGACCCAAGATGGCTTAATGTTGTATCTTTGATCAAAAAATGATATTCAGGCAATCCTAAAGGAAAGCAATGGTTGATTAATGTGGAGCATACGGTGGCATAGTCAGAAGGACTTATACTTCCTTTGGCACCGTGTGCATAACATTCATCATTTGCTGATATCCTAGTGGAATTTCTGTGACCTGGTGCCAATTGAGTAAAATGCAAAGTTTTCAACTGTTTTTCATTCTACATAATTCCCTAATCCCTACATCTATTTTTCTGAAATCTGGCAGGTATCTCACCTAGGTATCTATGGTATGTGCCATTTTCATACAAGTTCCAATTAGAACAAACAAACAAACAAACATGGAAAGGGAGAAATACTGCACCCTAGTCCTTGAATACTCCTCTTCTATATAGCTCCCTGCCTCAAATTCTTAAATTTTTCAAGTTCTTACCTAGTTCCATTTCCTATGTAATTTCATAACAATTATACACAAAGAAAGAAAGGAGAGAAATAAGTACACCATTTCTAATTTTAAAAAACATCTGAACTATACTAGCTGCTTGTGTCCAAACCTTCCAGTTGTTACTTGGCATTTCACCCCCTCCCTCCTATAATTCATAATCTGGCAATTCACAAGGTCTTCAGTAGACCAGGCCAACCACAAAATTAGATTAGATTGAAGATCACCTAAAAACCTAAGAAGTTGTCTTGGAAATTCCCCAGCAAACATGTCCAGGACATGATTAAGTGAAGCCCCGCCCCTCTTAGTTGTTAGGGAGGGATGTGCTAATCTTTCCTGGAAGCATCTGGCAGTGAGTCATATTCTAAAAACAAACAGTGACTGGAACACTTATTATCCCCACTCATCCTGGTAAATATCTTTCTCTCACATCCTTCCCCATCCACAATACAGCCTTAATGTTCTGACCATTAGAAGCAATCAAAAAAGCTGTAGTTTCTTTGTTTAACCCTGGGAAACTCATGCAAGAATTGTTTTACTCTCAAAACACCCCTTAAGTGTATGATATTGGGTATAAATATTACCCTAAAATCATAGCTATGTGAGCAAAGTTCCCACACACTGTTACTCTGCCCATCTGCTGTGTGACCCTCAGTTACAAGTCTGAGGACATTTTCAGACACGTCTTACCGCATAAGAAGACTCCGGGAGAGGTACGCAGCTATCCCGCGGCAGGGGGTCCTTTTCGGATGCTGCTGTCCCTCTCGCAGCATCGTCCGTGACAGTTCCAGGTCCCATCTACAGCAACTGCACCATTTTTTAATCACGGAAACTTCAGTGAATAAAATAATGGTGCGGTTGCTCTAGATGGGACCCGGAACTGTCACGGATGATGCCGCAAGAGGGACAGCAGCGTCCGAAAAGGACCCCCTGCCACAGGATAGCCACATACCTCTCCCGGAGTCTTTTTGCATGGTAAGACGTGTCTGAAAATGTCCTGAGTCTTTCTTCACTGCAGGAATCTCTGCTCTCCAAACAAGTTATTATAGAACATCCCCTGAATCTATTCCTCTATCCAAGTATTTCCTCCTAATTCTTTGTTAGTCTTATGTGATCGTTTGTGAGACTGTGTGGTTGTGTGAATGCTTCCATGATTATTTTCCAATAAAAACCATTTTTATTCTATTTTTGGCTTTGAGTCTCATCAGTGAGTACTGGTATACACAGGTGCAAAAGTCCCAGAAATTAACTGACCTCTCGCAGCCATATCTTAGAGCTAATTAAAGCTCCACAACTTAATATCATAATTTAAAGGTCATGAGTGGGTCCCATGAACCCCACACAATTTGATTACACTGTACAGTATCTGGGTTTTTGTTTTGTTTTGTTTGTTTTGTTTTTGAAGTGGGAAGAATTGTTTATATCAGCAAAGATTGCTATCCCTACATTTTATTTTATTTTAATTTATGACACTAAACAACAACAAATCAATGTAAGAAAAAAAGAAAAGGAAACAAGAAAACATAAGGAAAGACAAAAACAAGGACAAAACAAAAACAACAATATATTCAGCCAACCAGCACTCATGCTGATTTTAAATTTATTTCTATGCGAAAATGATTGCATAGAATCTCTATTAAAGTCCTAATTTGTTTTGAAGAGATGAGATCCAAAATGTTTGTTGATGGGATGGTGGCATGTTTTATCCCATTATGAAAAATGGGAGGGGGAAATTATATCCATTTGTTGATTTTCAACGAAAGTCCAAGGGAAGTGTGAAGACTTGGGCCAAGATCCTGTTTAATGCTGGTGCAATGTAAACCTGGCAGAAAAAAGCAATGACAGTGATGGAAGCAGGGGGGTGAAGTGCTCTAGCTTCTCAGGCATTCCAGAAATTGTTTCAAGGCTACTCTAGTGATAAGTTGGTGGGTGTGGCTATGCCTGTTGTTGTTGTTGTTGTTATCATTTATATAGTGCATTACTGTACATGGTGGTTTACAAGTAAAAGAACAATGAAGCTGTTCCCTGGCCTTAGTTTAGAATCTAAGACATGACACAAAAGGAAAAGGGAATGGCAGTGTGGCAGGGGATTGGATCCAGTAGATATTGCCTCTTCTTCTCTGCCTCCAAGGCCATGGTAGTTGCAGCTGGGGTAGAGAGGGGGGCTTTCATCTGATTCTGGGCCTAGGCATAATGGTCGCATGGCTGCTGCTTCCTCTCTCCATTCAAAGTCAGGCAATAGCAGTTGAGATGGAGGGAGGATCATGTGCTGTGGCATTGTAGGAAAGTGAAGAAATGGCTTGTGTACAAGAGGCTAATTGATATTCACCTTATACAATTGTCTAAATGGTATGTCTGTTGGCATAACTCCCTTCCACAGGAGGCTAGGCTGCCCCCTCCCTACTTTCTTTTTGCTGAATTTTTGTTTAAGCAGACTTTTAATATGTAATTGTGCCCACAGAGGCTTTTTTTTTATTGGGTTGTATGTATTCTTTTTAACTTTTGTATGTTTTCAGTAATTTTAAATTGTTTTAATTGTGCTGTTTTATTTGTTTGTTTTTAAAGATGTATTAGTAGATACTAATGATGATCTTTTGTAAGCTGCGTTGGGTCCCACTCTGGGAGAAAGGTGGCATATAAATTAATTAAATAAATAAAATTAAAAAATAAAATCCATGAGTTAGACAGGATAAAACCCTAAGAAGTTTCTGGCCCTTGATTTCCAAACTGAGTTTCAGATTTGGACTCAAGTCAAATTAATCTCTAAATCAATCAAGGCCCAATTGAGCTGTTTTCTTAATCACCAACCTGGCTCACAGACTTAATCTTATGGTTATATCACATCCCTACCAAATGTCACTGCTATGGTTGAAATGGGCATTTGAATGAGTTCTAGTTTTTACTTTTTGTTACGTGTGCTTTAGAGAGATGGATAACTACAGAAAACCATTGTGTGCATTTCATCACACACTCAGGTTCCAGAAAAACATCAAACCTATGGTGGTATTTGATGAGAGACCTGCACTGCAGAAGATGATCTTGCACCAAGCCTACCTTAGAAAAACCCTATGATTTGGATAAAAGGGTACATATTCCTTAGGAGAAGATTAAAGTTTAAAGGGGGGAAAGAAATGACATGGACATTTGACCTGCACAAAGTAACTTGCCTATTTACAGAGGAAATAAAGATGGCCCAAGTAATGCTTTTACCCCACCCACTCAAAAGGAGAATTCACAGAAAACCAGAGAGTGTGTGCATTGCAAAAGATCTGCACATATCTCATTCCACTAAATAAATTGAAATGATTGCTCCCTTTTCCCCAAAGAACAGTGCAGCAGAATAAAGCATATTCATTTGTATGCAATAAAGTGCTGCCACCCAGGAATTCTAGTAAAAGAGTAGGCCACAAGAGCAAAGACTTTCAAACAGCACAGCAGCAATTGCTTTTATCTTTTACTTTTTTTATGAAATGAGCTTAGGGACATGATTCCTCCCTGGGTGCATGCGCATAATTCTCATTAGCAGTAATGGGAATTATGCATTCAAAAGGAACATATAACCCTAAATTGAGAGTTTATAATGCAACTGCTTTCTCCCCCATTATATTTGAAAATGAGCCATAAAACTAGGGCAACCACAAAGAAACAATGTTGGAAAATGAAAATGAAAACTTTCTTTCCAAAGGGAAAGTTCATTGTTGAGTTGCCATCATTACTGCCTACTACATGCTTATTTATAGGCAGAAGTGTGCTAAGTACCATTCCATTCACAGTTGTGCTTCAGTTTTATCTGGTCCAATTACCCCCAGCTGTTGTCTTTAACTCTATTCTGCTGAATCCTGAGGTTTCTCAGAAGGCTGTCACTGAATATATATGATTATTAATGGCAGGCAAACTTTCCTGAAAATATAGCTTGTGCAACATTATTGGTCTACTGAAATGGGAAATAAAACAAAAACATTAGGTATTTTCTAGAATCTTTTGAGCTCATGCAGAGCTATGGTTCAGCCCAATATCTTACATTGCTAGAAGAATATGTCCTAGAAATTCAGCAGAAGAATCTGTAGCACAGAAAAGTTCTGTGCAGTAGGCACAGAGTTTCTCAGTAAACTCAGTGATAATTGTTTCCTGCTAAAAGTACAGGGGGACCTTGGTATCTACTGGGTGTTGGTTACCAGACACTCCCCCCAATGGATACCAAAATCCATGGCTGCTCCAGTCTTATTATATACAATGGCCTAGTAAAAGCGTGACCCTTATATAAAATGGCAAAATCAAAGTTTGCTTCTTGGAATTTATTAATTTTTTAATATTTTCAAACCGTGGATGGTGGAATCCGTGGATGCCAAATCTGTGGATACAAAGGGCCAACTGTATTAAAAACCTTTATCCATAATTATAAAGCAGATCCACTTAAAATGAGAACAAATTAACTCTTCTCCACAGTCCACTTCTATTGCTCATCTACACTGGCTCTTTGCCTCCAAATGGGAGGAAGTCCAGACAAGCATGCCAGCCCATCGTGCAGCTGCCACAGCAGCAGTCTCCCTTGCTCTCCTGGAAGGCAGGAAGCTGGCCTGCAACACATGACCAAGTCCCTCTGCATGTGACCAGCCTTGGTCTCATGCTGTGGGTCTCCTTCCTGCTTTGGAGAGAGTGAGGCAGACCAGCAGCTGCAGCAATAGGACAGGCTACTGGGACAGGCTCCTGTGGTCTTGCAAGGCCCTATCCATTTCTTCCCTGTGGGAATGGATTAAAGCAGGTATTTTAATGCAACAGTTTATCAGGCCCTACCCCATCTTCCCCCCATCTTAGCCCTGTCTTTGCCCCAGGGGTCATGAGGACTTCCCAGGGGTAGAATGGGCAAAAGCCCTGCAGCATCAGGCCTGCAGGGCTCTAGGATGGGCACAAGATAGGGTACATTGCCCATGTAGACAAGCCGCTAGTCTGATAAAACATAACAGTGCTGGAGGTATGTCTTATACACCAGCTACAGTGGTTAAGATAATATTATTGATGGTTCTAAGACTTTCTTATTTTCTACATCAAAACCTCTGTGATGCTGCTCAGAATTTTGCAAATCCTATTTATGTTAAATAACTGCATTGCATTGATTCCATCACAAATGCTGGAACTTATCAAGACTTTAACTGCAAAGTGAAAAGTCAAGCTTTCTCAGCTATCCAAAAGGCAAGTGCTTATAGACTGCAAAGCATTGTTTGATCTCAAGCTTTGAAAGTGCCCAAGGGTATAAAAGTAAAAAGGCCAGTAAAATATTTATAGAACTATGTGCATTGTAGGTTTTTCTTTTCTGTGATATTTCCCAGTTCAGCAGCAGCAATTTCCTCTGTTCTAAAATGAAACAGGAGCAGCTGACCTATATTGTCTGCTGAAAGAAAATATCCAAATTATTTCTATATTAGAATTATTGACCAAAACCTTTTATAATAAAAAATATCAATGGTATAAATCCAATGTTAGTCCAAACTACAGCAGCAGTCGTATTGAAATGAACTGGACCTGTTGGCAATGATGTAAGTCCAAGTAATTTCAATAGGTCTACTCCACTTGGTACTAACCCTGGTATACACACACACATACACACACGCACATATATATATGTGTGTGTGTGCGCATGCGTGCAGAGAAAGAGTGCATCATTTCCATAGTGGCTGAGCTCAGTGGAGTTTCTTCAAAAGAACTTCATTTTATGAAAGGAAGTTATGCTGAAGTACCCACACTGGCTAGGGTATTCTGTGATTTACTGACCAAAAATGTAACTTTTCCAAGCTTTGCTTGGTTCCAATGAATACATTTAGGTCAGGATCAATGCCTGCCATGGTGATGGTATGCACACATTTCCTTAGCCATTTTCAATAATAGAAAAAGACTTTTCTCATGTGAAAATATCCATTGTGTATAAACTACTTTTCCTATTTTCCATATATTGTAATTCTGTTTATAATACATCCAACAGATGGCCTGGATAGTGAGGCTGAGGACTGTTAATACTACTATATTGGAAATACAGGTTACTTCAGGAGTCCATTCTCCCTGAATCCTAAGTAGTCTGCCATAGTAATCATACGGTGTTCCTCAGAGGAATGCACTGTCCCTTATCCATTTTCCAGTTGCTGTTTGAGAATTCTGTAAAGCTTACTTTTAATATATAATTTACAACCACCTTCTTTTCAGATGTAGATGTGATGTTCATCTCCTTTCTCTCTAAAGAAAATTCAAGAAATGTTAGTACTGCTGATTATGCAACAAAATCTGAATATAAAGCAGAGGTTTTTGAGATACAAACATAAAAGAAACGTTCCATTCTGCTTCTATTTGGATTGTAGGTTTTAAAAAATCCTAGTGGTATTCAAGAAATCCCCACATACTGAATTCTAGAGGTGGGAGCAGTTATTGTTTTTAAGGAATATTTAAGACAGCAAGCAATATTATTTATTGAATTGCTATAGCACAGCCAGTCAACATCCAAAATTCAACTACCAGATATACCAGATATAAAAACCATCCATCACGCTGGCAGTTACATCTTTCTGATTAGGAGCTGCCTATTGTGGAGTGGGTAATAATATTTTTAAAAGAATTCTCACACAATAACTACTGAGTTTTTACTTGTGTTTAGGCTGGTGAGACAATGAGCAGTTCTTCAAACATTTTAATTCTGAGTCCAATAGTGTATCTACATAGTTATCACGGTTTGATACCACTTTAATTGCCATGGCTTTCTCTTATGGACTCTTAGGATTTGTAGTTTGGTTAGATACTGAGGATTTTTTTCTACAGAACCTAGTCTATACCTTTGCACTACATTATTTATTTTTTAATATGAGTTTATTAATACAACATATTACCTAATATATCAACACATTATTCACATCCTATCTTAAAACTGTACTCATATACATATATATACATATTATCTCCTTTGTATATTGCCCATCCCTCTCCGTCCCACCCATCCCAGGAATGGTGTTTCCTTATTAATTTCTTTTTTCTCTCGTGGAAAATCATTTTAACTGTTTCCTTTACATTCTCATACCCTTTCCTCTCCTCAACAAACTCAATCATTATTCCCCAATTACTAACCTAAATGTCTTCTTTCTATTGACCAAAATAAATCCACCTTTTTTTCATTATAAAATCAAACAACATATACTCTGATATGTATTAATTCCATCTATTACAATGTCACCTTTCTTTATCCTTCCAGCCATATGCAATCATTGCTTGTGCAGCTATAATTAATTATCTAGTTAGATATTTCTCCTCCTTTCTGTAATCCTATATTCCTAACATTGCTAGTTATGTATCTTTCTTTATTTAATTATTTTCCCCTGTTATTTTATTCATTTCTTGTTCTATTTCCTTCCTTTGTAATTTGCAACACTCCCACCGCATATGGATATAGCTTCCTTTGCTCCTACACCCATAGCAACAAGCAGGTGATACATTTTTATTAATGTATGGTAACAGTTGTATTGTTCTATACCATCTTCCTATTACTTTCATCTGTTGTTCTCTAACATTATTTTTATTTTCAATTCTCCATGTCCTTCCTTTCATTGAATAGGTGACTAAACTGTTATTTTTAATATTATTTTTAATCTTCTTTAATTTCTTGTACCTGTTGTTGGATTTCTTTCTTATTAGTCTTTATATCTTGCCCTTGCACTACATAACCAGAGCTCTCAAACAAAGAATTCAAAATACCTCATCAAAGTGCAAATCCCAAGATTACACAGCATGGAGCCATGTCACCTAAAGTGGTACCTAACTGCTAAAAACATGTAGAGCAGATATACTCAGAGACCAATGGAGCTTAATTGGTACTCACTTAGAAAAGTTTACTATAGACTTAAACTGATGTAACCAGATTTCTCACATACAGTAGACTAATATGGCAATTATGGTGACACTATGCATTTCATAGGGTTTTCTTAGGCAAGGAATACTGAGGGGTGGTTTTGCCAGTTCTTTCCTCTGAAATATAGCTTACAGCACCTGACATTCATTGGTGATCTCCCATCCAAGTAATAATCAAGGCTGACCCTACTTAGCTTGGTGACTTTTCCATATCTAAAAACAAAGGGCAAAATAGCTACAGTCTAAATCCCATTAGTGGACATGACTAGAGTAAAACCATTGAATCAATTTGATTTATACATGTATTGACTTAGCATGCAACAACTGATTCAGCTGGCCTACTCCAACTAGGCACCTCAGTTGTTAAATTATGCAATATGTGTTTAATCTGTTACATTATGTTTCTTGTTTTAATTTTGAATTGTGCTTAAACTACTTAAATGGATTTTAATTGTACAATGCCATGAAATGCCTTTATATAGGGTAGGATAAAAATATTTTAACAATTCAAAATAAATAAATAGCCAATTTAATTACCATAGACAACAGCAAAAATCTTTATCTTTTTAAAAATGTTTTGGGCCCATTTTAAAGAATGTTTTGTATTTATATTGTTATGATTTTGTCTTATTTTATTGTATGTTTGAGCCCCGATGGTCAGAGAATTGCTGTATGAGTATTTTTGATAAATGAATAAGATTATATATTGTTCAGAGATGAACATTTGTAAGCCTAGCCACAGCATCATAACTGAGCATTACTGTTTAAAAAGGTATATTATAATTTTTATTTGTTTGGTTTATCAAAAAGACATTTGCTGATTTATTTATTTATTTTTATTTGTTCCTATAATAATAATAAATAATAATAACATTTATTTTTATCCCGCCCCTCTGTTAAAAACAATCGGGGCGGCTTACAAAAATTCCTACAATTTGTTCATTGTTTCATAGACTCATGTAGTCAGCTCAAGAGCTATGGATAAAATTAAGGTACAATAAATGTAGGGTGGGATTCTGGGACTGTAGAGGAAGGTAATTACAAATAACAAATAAGCATAGTATCATAGAGTTGGAAGAGACCACAAGGCCCATCCAGTGCATATCAATGTGTGGAAGTCATGCTGCTACCATCATCTCAATTTCCATTTCCACACCTTGGTTATATTGTAATGTTATTATCTACACATGTTCAAAGACCAAACCTTTTCAGTTCCTTAGAAAAATCTGGAAAACTTATGACTTGTATAAACACAATTCATGCAGGAAGGGGATTACAGTAACATTTTGTCATCAGTGCCATGAGTTGATGCTTCTTATAAATTATCCTGGTTCCATTGATATCAGACAACCTGTAGATGTTTGATGTTGTCCATGATTTATTATTAATAGCCCAGTTGGTCTAGAGAGGGGTTGTCTTATATTTTCCAAAATGTCAGGTTGATGAAACTCTTGTTTGAGTTCAGAGACAAAGTCTGCCATTTGATGGTAGATGCAGAAATAAGGAGACCAGATACACATAAAGAGACCACACCTATAGCTGGGATATAAAGAAACACTTTTATTTAGATATAACCTAGTTAACCCCATTCTGAGACATCTGCAATGGGGGACCAACCTAGTGTGGGAATTGTTGGGGCAGGAGGTCAACTCCAAGACCCCGTCCCCAACTTCCCTTGAGAAAAAACACATGAACTCCAGGGAGAATCCATAAGCTGTGTTGCTCCCCAGTCAGTCCACATCTGGAAGGTTGACCCAAAATTCCCTCCCTCAATTTGAATAAATTAAAGGGAGGGGTTTATCCCTCCAGCCAGCCCCAAAGGAGGTCAATTTCCCCACCCTTCAGTTTGCAGGAATTAAAAGGGCAGTTCCAGCTCCCCCCTTCACCTCCAAAAGGGGAGGTGCCAAAGGTGCTCACTGAACTACCAAAATCTCCCCCTCTACCTGCCAAGTGACCACCTATTTAAGACACCACCAATTGTCAAGTCCACAGCCACAGTGTGGGGTAGGCAAAAAGACCCCAAATAAAAGGGCAAAAATTTCTACCCAGCCCTGAAGCAACCAATTAAATCACCATGTACAGCAGCGGGAGGGTGGGCTGATCAAAATGACAAAAAGGAGGAGGCAGAGGGGTGTTGAACTTAAATCCCTTTAACTCCACCCTCTGCTTTCCTGGCAATAGCCCAGGGGCTGAGGCAAAGTTACAGGCATCCATCCTACACTCCCTCAAAAGGGGTTCTTACAGCACAGTCGCAACCACACTGGGAACTCTATATTACTACTTGTGATGAATTTTGGCAATATTCTTGTTTCCCACACAGTGCCAGCAGATGCATACTCATTATTCTATTCCTATTCCAGAAAATCAAAGAGAAACACATACATAATCCATGGTTTCCACACAAACACAACCATCTCGGCTGGGGAGATAGGTTGTAGCACCCTATGTATTTTCTCACCACAGCTGATCTTGGCTAGGGTGAGAGAGTGATGCAATCTGTCATTATCTGGAGGGTCACAAGTTGCTCAACCATTATCTAGGACAGTTTAACAAGCTTGTCCCCTCCCTCTCCATAACATCTGAGACAATTTGCTCCCATGCCCTGATGTTCCTTACTGTGTTTCCCTGCCCCTACTTTACATGGCTGGCTGTTGCTGGAAAGAGCACAGAAACACACAGTGTTGGGTGTGATGTTAAGAGTGCATGTTACTGAATATTACTGAGGGGAAATAGGGAAATTGGCATGCAGTTGCCATTTTCAGTACTCGTCCAATATTTTTTTGTAATACATGGTTCAATCATAAAGTGTTCTGTTTTAAAAAGAAATAAAATACCTTCAGTTTAAATATTTAATTTTATCAATTTACAACCAGTTTTCTGGACTGATCTGGCCTAGCAGAATGCTTCACCAAACTTTGTCAGATATATGATAAAAGGAATCTGTTTTCTAAATGTCTGTGCTTTTTCACATAATCTGACAGAATGAAATCAAAGCGCCCACCACATTAGTCTTTTCATCATTTCATTTCTCAATCATGTTGTCAAGCGTCCACTGTGAAGTGCTAATTAGGAGCAAGAAGTTAATTGGATTACCACAGAGGTCTAACCTGAATGTCTTTTCTCATGGGGTGCTTAAAAGTGCATAAATTATCTCTCATTCAGCATCCATTTCCCCTGTTGACTGCAGATCTTATAAGGAAAAGAAAGTAAATGAGATGGAGGTTGATGGTCTAGAAATTTCCTTTGTAATCTTATTCCCACAATTATCAAGAAATAGCCTATGAATCTCTCAAGGTTTTCTGTTCTCATCAGTCTTAGAGTAACTAAGATATATAAAGATTGCATATCACAGACACATGACCAAAGGAAGAATATCATATTACAGTTTGATGTAGGGCTACTTCCCCCTTCTTGTTGATTATGTCAGTTCCCCTTTCTCTTTATTCATGTGGGTACCAATGATACTGTTATGTGAATCACTCATGGGAGTGGAAATCCATTCAAGATCTATTGGCTTCAATGGGAAATTAGAAGCAACTCAAATGGCAAGAGGCTTGCATAACTTTTGCATGACCTTGAAACCCTGTATATACAGGTGAAGCGAAGGAAGCACATGGGAGACAAGTGTCCAGATTCAATGGATGACACTTTATTGAATAAAAGACTTTCAGAGTATTGCAGACTTTCAGAGTTAGTTAGAAGGGAACAGATAAACTGTGAAGGTAATTCAAGAAGCAGCATTACTCTTGAGTAGCAGCAGCAAGAGCAGGGAGGGAAAGGCTTGGGAGGAAGTTTTAGGATGACTGGAGTGGGGGCGGAATGCCTGAAGGTGGCTGGAAACCATTTCCAGGTCTGGGAGAGTTAGAGGATAATTCAGAAGGGGGAGATAAGGAACAGAGCAGTGTAGATTCAGCTAGGAGACGGGACTGAGCCAAAGAGCTTAAGATATCCAGGGGTTTTATAAGGAAAATTCCTTTGAAGTTGTGCTCTGGATCAAAGGAATTTATGATTTCAGATAGTACTCAGTCATTTTATAAAGGAATTCTGAACAGCCAGGATCTGGGAGATTGGGAATAATCTGATAAACAGGTAACCCTCTTTTGGTTTTTCAGATGAAAAGGTTTCAGCTTAATCTACATAGCAATGAAATGTCCACTGTATGTTTGAAGGATACCTGTCTCCTGGGTGTTTCCATTTCAGAGAAGATG
The DNA here is from genome assembly GCA_030847615.1 of Gambelia wislizenii. Taxonomy (NCBI): domain Eukaryota; kingdom Metazoa; phylum Chordata; class Lepidosauria; order Squamata; family Crotaphytidae; genus Gambelia; species Gambelia wislizenii. The sequence continues at coordinate 295,175,258 of JAUMIR010000003.1, forward strand.
CAGGACGTTCATATTCAGGTGTGAATTTGTGAGTAGGTTATAGAAGCCCTTCCCAGCCATAACCATGCCTGCCCTCTGCATGACCCCCTGCCCATGTCATAGAATTCATTTCCTAACAGCCCTTGGATGGCCCTTCTAGCCAGATCAGCCAAATTTCAAGGCACTGTTTCTCAATCACAGTGAACCTAAATTGTGAGCAAAAGTGAACCAAGCAGTGGATAAGGGTTCTTGCAGTAGGGACAGATGCTCTGTTACAACAGGGCCAAGAAAACCTTTTCATGTCTGATTATGAAACATTGGGCAGGAAGCTGAAGGGATCTGAGGCACAGATGGTATTTTCATCAATTCTGCCAGTGAAAGAGAGAGGACTAGAAAGGGACAGGAAGATACTAGAAGTGAATGACTGGCTATGTGGATGGTGTAAACAGGAGAGGTTTGGCTTCTGGGACTGTGGTTTTCACTTCTTAGACAGAGGACTACTGGCTACAGATGAGATGTATACCACAAAGAATGTTTTTGATAGTAGCATAGCAAGTCTGATCAAGAGGGCTTTAAACTAAATTCTTATGAGGTTCGAGATGATAGCTCAAATGTCCAATAGTCCAAATGTAAGCTCTAGACACAAGGATGTGAATCCTGGAGGAAAAGCTGAAGGAGAGTATGGGATCCACAGAAAAACTGACAGTAATTTAACAGGTGAGAACAAACAAAGCTTCAAGTGTCTATACACCCAATACACAATGTTTCAGAAACAAACAAGATGAGTTTGAGGTCCTAGTACAGGAAGGTAGATGCAGCACTTGGATTTCAGGTGATTTTAACAAGTTTGTGGAATTACTAAATAGAATCCCATAGCTACACATGCTAAAGGAAAAAGACACCCAGCAAGGGTGGGGTGGGAATACTTGAACATTGAGTTATAAAAAGCACAAACACAAACAACCCTATGGAAGGAGAAAAAATGGGAAACATCTGGAAAAGCCAATGTGGCTGCACAGCAAACTCAAGGAGGAGGTAAAAAGAAAAAGGAGTAATGTAGATAGAATGAAAGGAAGGACAGGTCACCAGTTTCTCCTCCCCTCCCTTGAAAAAAAATAGAACTATGTACTTCCGTGGAGTTGCAGAGCTCTTGGCAAAGGATCTGGATTGCAAATCAAGATTGATAGGTAGTCAGTCAGGAATCATCTAGCTAACCTCATTTTTAAAAAGATATAGACAAATTGGAGTAGGTTCAGAGAAGGACAACAATGATAGGAGGTATGAAGAACAAAACTTAATGAGGAAAGGTTGAAGGAGCTGCTGGACATATTAAGCTTGGTGAAGAGAAGACTGAGGGGTGACATGATTGCACTCTTTATACCTCAAGTGCTGTCACAGAGTAGGGGCAGGGCTGTTCTCTGCTGCCCCAGAAGGTAGGACCAGTCACAGGAGAGTAGATTTCAACTGAATACTACAAGGAATTTCTTGACAGTAAGTAGTTCAACAAAGGAATCAATTGCCTAGAGAGCTGGTGAGGTCTACTTCTCTGGACAGCTTCAAAAAGGGTCTTGACAGTTACCTGCTAGGGATGTTTTGGCTGAGGATCCTGCACTGAGCAAGGGGTTGAACTCAACAGCCCATGAGACTCTTATAATTCTGTGTCAAAATAAAGTATTTTCCTCTCCCTTTCCATTCTGGCTCTGGTGACAGCAATGCTTGCAATATGTGTGTGAGTGAGGCCTAATGAGGCCTAAATATCCTAAATGCACCAGGTCCAATGTGATCTTAGAAGCTAAGCAGGGGCACCCCTAGTTAGTACTTGGATGGAAGACCACCAGTGAATACCAGGTGCTGTAGGCTACATTTCAGAGGAAGGAACTGGCAAAACCACCTCTGAGCATTCCTTGCCTAAGAAAACCCTATGAAATGCATGGGGTCACCATAAGTCAACAGGCAACTTGAAGGCATGAATACACTTATGTGCCTTCAAGTTGCCTTATGGTGACTCCATGAATTTGAAAAGTTTTTGTAGATGTGTACTCAGAAGCGGTTTATCATTTCCTTCCTTTGTATATATCCTACAGCACTTGGTATTCCTTGGCAGTCCCCCATCCAATTCTAACCAGGCCCAGCCCTGTTTAGCTTCCATGATTGGATGAGATCTGGTGGCATCAGAGTATTTATGCCATGCATTTATTACAGGAATTGTACTACTTTTTGTTAGGATACTTTCACTATTAACTCATGTATGGATTGTGAAAATACCAAGAGTTTTTGTTACAGTAAAAACTGTTGTTATGCCAAAAGGCATTTCATAATCCAAGACTTGTATGACTGCAAAACTGATAATAAAAGAAATTGCAAATAATTTCCCTGGGCTATGTGGAAATATCATTCATTTCCCTTTTAACAGACACTTTATTTCACCTGTTGCAAAAATCAGCATCCTCCCTCTCCTAATAAATATCATGCAGCTTCAATTCTATCATACAATTAAAATTAATATTAAAAATCATATCTTTTTTCTTTAAAATATATGCTTCTGGATAGGGTGTCTTGGTTGAATGCTGGTTGCTCTCTTTTCTGGCTGGCCTTTTCTAGAAGGTTTCTCATACTCCTATTCCATAGCTTTTCTGGTACAGTTTCCAACAGGATTCTATACTGTCTGCCAGACTTTTTAAAACCTACATGAAACTATTGAGTGAAATCATCAGTATAATTATGAACATCTGATTTCTCTTCTCTTTCCCAGGTAAGCTGTGGAAATGTTGAACCAGTGTTTGAAATCAGTACATTCAGTACAGTAAAGGATGAAGGTGAGAAACTGAAGTTTATTGAAAAAGACAGAGGTTCTCATGGGAACCTGATATGGATCAAATTTTGTCAGTTGTGCTGGCATCCTTCATTTTAAAATACAGTTCAAAGGGTTTAGTGGTATATCATGATGTCCTAAATATGTTGAGAGCCCAGTACCTGAAGGTCTGTTGTCCACCAAGTGAGCCTGCTCTAACTCTGCAATAAACCAAGTTTATATCTTTTATCTCTATGAAGTTCTTCTCTGTGATCCCCTACAGTCTGAATTTACGTGGAGAAAGATCAATGACCATACATTTTTTAATGTATTATTATCATGGAATACTTTTTATAAAAAATGTTCTCCCCAAATGGTCATCATGTGATAGCAATTTTTATCTACCTTGACATTTCAGCATTGTAATTTGCCTTAGTCATGGTTCTGTCTGTTCTGCTATTGTTTAATGACTTTCTTTTTTTTAAAAAAAATACTGCTTCCACTATTTTTATTCTTGTAATGTTTTTCTATACTTGCTGGGTTTTAGTTAGATAGATAGATAGATAGATCACTACCCTGAGTAGTTGTGTAGAAGGGCAGCTTGGAAATAAACAAATAGGTTTTGGGAAAGCAAAAAAGAAAGAAGATTATGTATCTGGAAGTTCAAAGATCTGATATACCATTGTTACTAGAGAGGGACAAATTTCTAGCTGCATTATTTCTACTCTTAACAACAGAGTTTACCATATTCCTAATATTTGAACCTTATTTAGATATTCATAATGAGTTTGTCAGGAAGAAGAGTGTACAAGTACCACCCACTCTGTCATCACTTTCTTCCCATTGAAATCAACAGTGGAAGAGGAGGGTCACCTCTATGTGTAGCAGATCTCCACTTGATCCGGAACACTCGAAAATAAAAATTTCATGACTATGTGGAAAGCTTCCTTGCATAGTGGAAGGTCTAGGTCTCATCTTCACACTGTCATTCTGCTTATGAAGAACTATGATGGTCACAGAAGGTGGCAAGTCTAGCATGCCCTCCTCTTCCATGCAATAATTATGAATGCCTGAAAAGGCTCTCGGAGTGAAAGAAGAGTGATCACTGAGGATGAGAGTGGGGAAATATTGTGGCTGGAGTTTTTGTATAGAATCATAGAGTTGGAAGAGAGCACAAGGGCCATCTAATCTAACCCCCTGCCTTGCAGGAATACACAGTCAAAGTACTCCCGACAGATGGCCAGCCAGCCTCAGTTTATAAATCTCCAAAGAAGGAGACTCCACCACACTCTGAGGCAGTGTATCCTGGGGCAGATCATATTGCAATCAATAATGGGTATACATTGGAACCTTCTGGAATATATCAGGCTTCTTACTTATATGTGCCCATGTGTCATGTTGTCTGTCCAGTAAGAAGCTTGATATACCCCAGAAATATTCAGAAAATGTTCATTACTTATTGCAATATGAGCTGCACAACATTTAAACACCTGCTTCCTGTCCATAGATGTTAAAATGGTTTCCAGGTTCCAACAGCTAACATCCTTACTCTGGCTTATTTATATCAGCTTCTGGATATAATGGAAGCAGAGCAGAATTGTATTCCAGAGCAGCAACAATTTTGTTTATCTACATTCCCAGGTTTCCAGGAAGGGCTTTCTGCAATGTTTGATAAGAACCTTGGCTTGCATCCTGTTCATTAATTATAATGTTATAAGCCCAACTTAACCATTTTGGAATTATTCCAGTTCATGTTTATGGTCATTGCATGGTAGCAACAACCAACCATACCCCCCACATCCTACCTTTGAAGCCTTGCAGTCTCTCTCCCAAGACAACTGTTTCTGAGGAACTAGAAAGCTGGGTGTTGCTCTCTCCTACTTGTGGGATGCCCAAAGACAGGAAGCTATAAAAGGATCCTGACAGGTCCCACAGGGGTCTTTGCAGCTGTTTGTCTCAGTGTGCCCCACTACTGGCAGAGGGCTGAAATATCATTACTTACTACCTTACTTTCCAGTGCTTCAGAAATGACTATGTTGGGGAGGGGAGCTATGAGATTTCAAAGGTAGGATTTGGGAGGGTAGCACTGAAGACATTGTAGCTACATTCCCGTAACTAAGTCTCCCAGTGTAGGATCTCAGGCCTTGTTCTTCATTAAGAAAAAGGATAAAGCCTTACACTTGTTGCTGCTACAACTATTGACCGTAAGATAACACATGTTAAAATAGGTTTGTCTCCAGGTTACCTCCTTTTGATAGCAGAGGTAGAACTTTGCCCATCACAAAGTGATTATTAATTAATTGTTCTTCCCATTGATAATAATAATTTTAAAAATATTGCACCATGCTACTATAGCTGCTGTTTGACCTTCTTGTTGTGCCTGTCTCTTCCTGCTATTAGCCTTATCAGTGGAGATAAAAGCTTCATTTTGTCCTCCTTATGCCACAAAGTCCTTACCTTTGGCAGAGAGGACTTTGGCTCATTCACATGTTTATTTGCACAACCCATTATGTTCTGTCTTTTAAACAAATTGCTTACTTAGGTCTTCTCACCACTCAGTGTTTTATATCTTGTTTAGAAAAATAAAAAGTAAGACATAATCCTGAAAGTTACAATGTGTACACTGGAATTTGGTGGCCATTCCCTGAATAGACTAGGGTACATGTCGTATCAGTTATACGTAGCATATGAAAAAAATTCAGTCTCCATCATATTGTATGCCTTGAATCTCATCTGCATTCTTGTCCAATCCTTTCTTCATATTGGATTCTGAAACTATGTTTTCTTTTTCCATTTCATATGGAAATATGTACATATTTGCTGTATACATTTTCCATAATGCATGCATCAGTTACTGCACTTTCCTCAAAGTACTTTATTTCTGTGTACATTTTCTTCATTGACTATAACATATTAGTGTGCAGGGTTGTTTTTACTGTACACATTTTTAGCCCATCACATTTTTAAAATTTGTTCATGATTTTGTTGTACAAAATGTTTGAAATGAACAAATTTGCAAATATCATGTAAAACTGGAAAAAATGTCATCTTTATATAAATTCTACAGAAACATTGATTTTTTAAAAAATATTATAAGTGTAGAAATACACTAAAACATACGCAAATGAAAAAGAATACAAGAAGGAAATACAAAAAAAGAAAGTGAAAAAAGAAAGAAGAAACAGAAATCAAAAGAGAAATATGACTTATAGGACTTTTTCAGACGTCTCAAATACACCTCAAGCAGCCTCCTCGCGTTGCGAGGCTGCTGCACTGCAGGGCATCGCTTTCGAATGACGCTCTCTCCTGAGGTACTGTTGCGGTACCGCGGGGACATTTGAGCGTTATATTTCGCCAGTTTTTAAGCACTTAAAAAAAAACGTTAAAGTTGATCATGATTAAAAGCTGGCGAAATATAACGTTCAAATGTCCCCGTGGTACCGCAACAGTACCGGCAGGGGAGACTGTCATCCAAAAGCAACGCCCTACAGCGCAGCAGCGTCACAATGCAAGGAGGCTGCATGCGGTGTATTTGAGACGTCCGAAAAAGTCCATACTCTTTCTTGTGGCAGTTATAGCTACATACAGTTGTTCATCATTCCTCTCATAACAAAAATGGCTATACCATTCTTCCATTAATCTATTCTCATTAATGATCAACCCTCCAAATCACCACTTCTTTTCACTCCTCCCAAACCTTAAGAAAACCATCATCATCAGCTTTTCTCTAATCAAATCAATTAATATATCCATTTCTATTATATTTGTCAACTCCAAATATCCACTCCTCCTTCCTAGGAAATATTAAATTCTTCCCTCTTATTCAAATCTTCCATCTTCTCCAGATATCTTTTCCAGCTATGCAATCTCTATATTTAAATCCATATCTTAGCTCTTATATAAAAACATCACTACCAGCATTGCCCACAAATATATAAAATCCCTTTACACATTCTAAACAATAATTTCTTAATTCATTCAATAGCAAACTCTATGACCTATTATCCACTTCAAAGTTATACTCTAAATCTCTATCTCTTAACCAGCTATAATATCTATGAACCTATTTTTATAATATAACCAGAACATTTTATGGTAACTATATATCATTTTGTAAAAGTTCATTTTATTTAAAAAATCATTTCAAAAACATAACATTATCCTAATTTTTATTTCTTTAAGCACATATTTTTCTATTAATCCATCAGTACATTATAGCCAGAATTCACAACCCATTTACCACACATTTTCAGATTTCTTCTTCATTTTGTATTTGACCTTTGGCTTCTTCATCTGTTTTACAAACTTAAACATTCCCCTTTAGGATTGTTCAAGTGGTACATCAATTACCAAGACAAACACTATTTGAAATAAAAACATCATTATGAAGAAAGCATTCTCTCCACCCCAGTGTTCCCCCCAACAACAAATTCCATCCCTCCCCCCCCCAGCAACATTCCACCATTTCCATCCCTGTTCAAATACAATTGCAGTCAGACTTGGAGAAATAAAGAGACCACACACATAATTTGGGTTGAAATAAAATGGGCTTTATTTATAACCCTACCTATTTATTTTCCCTTTTAATCTTCAGCGGGGGGAGGCAACCTAGTGTGGGAGCAGCTGAGGTGGATTGTCCTTCCTGGACTTATGCCCCCCAGCTTCCCCAGGCGAACACCTGAGCCCTGTTGAGTAACCCCAAAACGTGGGGTTGCTCTCCAGCCGGCCCGTGTCTGGAAGGTCAACCTGAAAGACCCTCACCCAATCCATACAGATTAAGGTGAGGGAATTATCCTTCAGGCCAACCCCAAGGAAGGTCTCATTCTGTTCTCCCAGATCGTGCAATCTAAGGAGACCCTTTCAGAGACCATCCCTTCACTGAAATCGGTGCCAAAGATGTACACCGTCATCTAGGCCTCCCACCTTTCCCACCAATATTCAAAGGATTTGACCTAATTAGGCACCACCTTTAGCCAATTTTCCCATTTTGCCGCCTTCCTAATACGGGGTAGGCAAAAAACCCTCCGAGAAAAGGAGGGAAAAAATTCCGAAGCAACCATTATCACACTATTTCAGCGGCGGGAGGGTGGGTCGCTGAAGCAAAGAGGCTGAGCGAGGGGCGGGCCAGCCTTATATGATCTTTGGCCCTGCCCCTTCGCTCACATCACCGGCATGCGCTGATGATGCAGCACTAGTTTCCCTCCTCCCAGACTGCAATTGTGGATCCCTCCCCACACGCCCTGCTGACCGGAGCGGGATCCCATTTCTTTTGAAAGAACAGGACACCCACAATCATCTTAGCATCATCACAGTATGCATTTTTCCCTCCACTTTAAATTCAATCCATACATCAACTCAGATTGATCTTTCATAACCATATACATTTCTTTATCTACCAAAACCAAGTAAATCAAATCTTTCCCCTTCTCTGCACTTATGATTTCAATTTGACTTTCCACTGTTTCCAATCTTTCCACTTTCCCTTCACTTTGTTATAACCCCAACCACTTGCTTCACAACTTAAGTTCCTTCAGTTATTCTTTCAATTCTATGAAATCACTTCTCAGACCTCTGATCCCTTTTCATAACTTCTGTAAAATTTATGGGGAAGAGTAAATCTTGCTGGATTCAACAGTTACAAAGTTAAAAACCCAAAAGAAAAATCCACTTCCCTCTCAGTACCTCCAGCACCACTGCTCATGTTCAAAGTGAGCCATTAAAAGTGATTAAGAAAGTGAGGATTTCATGGATCCGGTGTCCTTTAAGGCTCCTCAAGCAGCCAGGGCTTTGATTTCCTGCCACAGCTCCTTGTCTCTGAATAATAATTAATTATGAGAACAAATTGCTGCAGACATAGTTTTGCCATGGCAAGGCATTTAGGCAATGCCATGCGACAGACTGGCTACTGTAAGTTTTGAGTGATATGCTAGCACAGAAAATAAAGTAAATGTCCTCGGGTACTCTAAAGAACAACTATTTTTTTGTGTGTGTCATGACTTTTCAGAAACAAGAGGCAAATTCAGATGCATGAAATACATATTCTCCCCACTACCCCGCTATCTGTGAAGTGGAAGCCTATTTAATGGCATCACCCAAAGCCAATTGTCTAGATCACGAAGACAGCATGAGGTAGGCAAAATCTCCTGGTAAAATAGGGGGGGGGGAATCCTACCCAGACCTGAAGCAACCTGACAACACTGCACTGAGGGCAGGACAGTGGGCTGCACTGTGAAGATCCAAAGAGGCAGGTGAGAGGGTGAGAGGGCCTTAAATATCATCCAACTCCACCCCCATCATATTCAGCATTCTGGCGTGTTGTGCCAGACACAAAGTATCTTGGTCTGTATCAAAGAGGGTATCAAAGCCCTGCCTTCCCTGCAGTGTTGTTTGCTGCATGAGTTCAGGTAGGTAAAATATATCTTTATTAGCAAAACTGATGGACTAATTTAAAAACTCAACAGTTCCCTGAGCCCCTTCATAAAATGTGAACAATTATTGAATGCATCCCAGCAGTAAAATTAATGGTATATATGTTCTCACATTTTTTAAGTATGTCATGTCACCTCATTTCATTTTTCTATTTTACCTTGTTATGTTTTATAAATATGTATGAACTAAGAAGATAAAATATGACCAACTTCATCTTCATCTTATCTGCTTCGCTGTCACTACCTGAAGCTCCATTACCCTATTTCTAGCAAATAACTGTATTTTCCTTTATTTCTGTCTTGTCAATTTTTTGCAGGTTTAAGGCCTCCTTCTTGGGTAAGGAGAACCATAGATCAGTACCCACTGGTAGATTTCTAGATGATGTGCAGTTGCATTTACTGAGTAGATAATACCACAAGGATCACTGACTCCCCCCCTTTTTTACTGACTCCCAATTATATAACAATGGCAATAAAGAACTGACTTTACACCACCCTAAATTATACTGGTGAAATAAATACAGGGGGTGGGGTGTAATCAGGAGTTGATTTAAGAGTAGAAGGATTATGAGACCCACAGACCTGAGATTCTGGTACTTTGATTATGATTCTCAAATCAAAATCCTGGGCTAGTTATCCTTTCACTCTAAGGGCTTGTGTTTTGTGTCAGATTCCAGTTAATGGATCTCAAAGTTCTAGTAAAACAAATAAATGCATAGTAGATATCCCAAGCCTGAAGTCAACCCATCCTATTCATGAAATTCTATACTATATGTACAGGAAAAGAGATTCCACCTAAACATTAGGAAGAACTTCCTGACAGTAAGAGCTGTTTGGAAGTGGAATACACTGTTTCGTAGTGTGGTGGAGTCTCCTTCTTTGGAGGTTTTTAAACAGAGGCTGGATGGCCATCTGTCGGGAATGATTTCATTGTGTATTCCTGCATGGCAGGGGGTTGGACTGGATGACCCTTGAGGTCTCTTCCAACTCTATGATTCTTTGATTCTTTGTTAATATTACTAAGTAATGCCTACTAGAAATTGCTGCAGACCTAGGTGTTGTCTATATGGTAAAAAAAAAATGAATGGTATGCGAACATATGGCAATCCATTCAAATGTCTATTCACACAAATACGTGTCATTCAGAAGGGGGGCAGCAAAATCCACCACAAAGTCTGTGTGCGCAGCATCTGGGGCTTTGTATGGGTTTTTTTAAAAGCTCCATATGGAATGCGAACGTGTGATCATTTGAACACTCACATTCACACAAATACAAACAGGCAGTGCAATCTGATTGGCTGGATGAAGATGAGGAGCAGAGCTAGCAAAGAGGGAAAGCAGATGTGGCCACTATGTTGTATTTTGGCTAAGTGAGGGTCCAGTAAGTCAATCAAATGACGATTTTATACTCTTTTGAAAATTTCTTTATTTGTAATTATGAAGTGTTGCTTGTGCGTACCCTGGGAAACTGGCTTATTATTTTTTAAAAAAATGGCAGCAGCAGATTTTTTTTAAAATTAGGTATTTATACCCTGCTCTTCAGCCACAAAGGCTATCAAAGCAGCTTACAATTTGTTTTAAGCAATAGCAATTTACACATCTACACTGCATTAAGCAGTTTCTAATTTAAAATCACTAGTAAATCACTTGTTGCAGCCAGCTGGCTAGGGGTTCATGCAGAGTTGTGTGTGTGTGTGTGTGGGGTCTTTTGGCCATGTAAGCAGTTTGCATCATTGCAAACGCCTGCCTTTCCAAATGTGTTCATATCCCCCCCCCTCGTATAGACAAGGCCTATAGTTTTGCCATGGCAAGGCATTTAGGCAATGCCATGTGACAGACTGGTTACTGTAAGTTTTAAGTGATATGTTAGCACAGTAAATAAAGTGAATGCCCTCAGGCGTTGTAAGGAACTACTAGATTTTTGGATCATGACTTTTCAGAAACAAGAGGCAAATTCATATGCATGAAATGAATATTTCTATTGTTAAGAAATGAACATGATTGCCTACAAGTTACACAGGGAAACCAGACATGCAAAAATGTTTAACAGAAGTGTGGTGCAAAAGCCTCATTGTTACAGAATTAGCCCTTTGTTAATATCCTTTTTATAACATGGCATTTTAACAAGCTATTGTGCCAAGTTGGATTTGTGTCAAATGCCAGACATGCTTATATTTCAAAATTGTTACATTTCTCCAGCATGTGAAAGTTTCCAAGTGCTCTCTTCATCTGGCCAGTCTCTAAGTGTCAGCAAAAAATAAGCAAATTGTCTTTTCCCAGGTTTTCATCACAGATCCGTCAATGTGGTTTATCCTCCCTCCTTCACAGCAGCTAGCACCGCAAAATGGATCAAATCATTTAATACACCTGCCAGAGGAAAGCTGAGTCTGACTTCATCTTGCTAATGGAGGACAATCCTGTACATGTAACCAGATCATTTTCCCACAGATGGATTAACAAAGTGTCAGCCACTGGCTTCTTTTCTTATACGTTTGGAATTAAAGGGATTTTTTTTTAAAAAAAAAAAGCACACCTCACAACACTTCTCCTCCTTGTGTGTCAGCAACCTTCTTTGCCTTCTGCAGTCATCATTAAAAGTGGAGCATTAAAACACCTAAATGATATTGTAAATCTCACAGGAACTGCAGATGTTGCTGACCAGACATGAACTTCAGTAACACAAATCCGCAGGGATTACTTACTCAGAGATGTAGAACATTGCTTTGAAAAGAATTTGGTATGAATCTACAGCAGTATGACATCAGAAAGGTTATGAAAACAAAACCACTTAACTGAACAGCAGTTAAAATGAAAGAGCACTTCTGTCTGGTGGACACCATTTTGTGGCAGCTGGTGCCAAACCTGCCTCTCTCCTTTTTTACTACAAACATTGTTTAACCATATTGCAGGGTCACAGTTTAGAAGTGGTTTACAGTTAGAAGGAAACCAATGAGTTAAAAGCTGTGTTCCAGGGAATCTTAAACTAATCAGAGGCTTATTAGTTGAGGAAAACTAAGGACAAACTTTCCTGAAATAAAAAAAATTGTTGACATCCTATTATAGATCTTAGATGTTAGATGATTCAACTTACTACAGAACCCCATTTTCTTAATGGTACCTCCCACAAAGGATTACTTGTGATAGGTTGTCACTATTCAGATTCACCTCTGACACATTAAGGCTGGAATCCTATATGGCACAGTGTAACATAACAGTTCTGCATGCAGAGCTATGCTACAACTGGCCATTCAACACCACCTGGTTTTACTGTTGAGCCTCTGCAGCCCCCCTCCCCACCATGGCCATACCATGGCTAGTGGGGATTGGGGGGAGCAAGGAAGTGTTTAGCTAGCCAGATATGAAATGATTGCATCATTTACTAACATCTCTCAGAGTCCTCTAGAGAACTCAGCAAATGGTGTAATCATTATGTGCCTGGCTAGGGGGGCATAACCAGGTGCTTCACTGATCTTCCCCAAACCTCCACCAGCCACAGAATGGCTGGAGGGACTGCAGGGATACAACAGTAAATAGAGGGGGGCTAGGTAGTTGCCAAGGAAGGAAGGGAATAGCAGCTTCCTCAGTGACCCCACCATTTCATAGAAGTATTGACTGAATGAGGCCACCAATGTAATTGGTGTATTGACTGAATGAGGCCACTCATTGACTGAATGAGGCCACCAATGTAATTGGTGTATTGACTGAATGAGGCCACTCATTGACTGAATGAGGCCACCAATGTAAGTGGACATAGGATTGGAATTTGAGTACACATTTAAATCAGTGGAATTTATACCATTGTAAGTAACAAGGCCATTGACTTTAGTGACACTATTCTAACTGGTAGTCCCTAAGTATGGCTACATCTGAATTCAATTCATAGGATAGTGTTGAGACAGGGAACCTGTGACACACCAGATGTTTTTGCACTATAGTTTCCTTCATTCTTTATCACCAGTTATGTTGGGGGGGGGGCAATGGAAGTTGACATTTAACAACATCTGGAAGGCCACATTCCACATCCTGGACATAGTGGTTCTGAAAATGTGATTAAACTGAGCCCTTCTTCTGAATCTCTCTCATCAGAATAATAACAAACTTTGTATAATTCTATTGAGGGAATCAATCTTTGCATACAGAATCTTGCTTCTTTCTACTTTGTTTTTAAAGAAAGCTTAAGAGAAGCAGACAATTGCAGCTTCTCAGCTACCTTAAAAGGCTGATTTACATATTTGGAAAAGTTCCCCATGATTTCTAACTTAGGTCTTTGATTGCAATAGCTCGACAGTTTCAGAAAAAGGATAAAAGAGATGCATTTGCCATCATCATCACATCATATTCATCATCGGCATAGAAATGACCATGCACTGAGTTGGGGTAATGAATTACAGCATTATAGTATACAAGAGTTTTCCTTTAAATGATGTTTCTGTATAGTATGGGTGCAGAGTCTTTAGCCCTCCAGCTGTTGATGAATTACTACTGCTGTCATGCCTCACCACTGCTCAGGCTAGCTAGGTTTAATGGAATGTGAAATTCAGTGTCATATGGAGAGCCATAGACTCCTCAGTCTTGCTCTGTAGAACAACTTAGTCCTGGTTCATACAAGAAGCAGACCTTATATTCTCTTTGAAGCTCTGTTAACCTAATAATCTGGCTCAGCCATAGTTTTTTCTAGTATACACATACATCCTTTGTAAAATTTCTTCCATGGCTTTCTTTAAATGAAAATTTAAAGCACTCAAGCAGTAATAAAACAACAATTTGCCAGCCTTCCATGGCCCAAAGCTTTTTTTTGTTGCTGTTGTTATGTAACTTCAAGTAGACTCCAACTTATGCCAGCCCCATCATAAGATTTATTTAGAGAAGGTTCGCCATTCCCTTCCTCTAAGGCTGTGAGAGTGTGACTTCCATGGGTGAGCAGAAAATTTGAACCCTGGTCTCTTGGAATCTTCAAATCAATTCTCAGTAATTTATATTTGATGTGATGCGGCAGCTAAAAAGGCCAATGCGATTTTGGGCTGTATCAATAGAAGTATAGTGTCTAGATCAAGGGAAGTAATAGTGCCACTCTATTCTGCCTTGGTCAGACCTCACTTAGAATACTGTGTCCAGTTCTGGGCACCACAATTCAAAAAGGATATTGACAAATTGGAGCGTGTCCAGAGAAGGGCAACTAAAATGGTGAAAGGTCTGGAAACGATGCCTTATGAGGAGAGGCTTAGGGAGCTGGGTAAGTTTAGCCTGGAAAAAAGACGGTTAAGAGGCGATATGATAGCCCTGTTTAAGTATTTGAAGGGATGTCACGCTGAGGATGGAGCAGGCTTGTTTTCTGCTGCTCCAGAGACTGGAACACGGAGTAATGGGTGCAAGCTCCAGGAACAGAGATTCCACCTCAACATGAGGAGGAACTTTTTGACAGTAAGAGCTGTTTGGCAGTGGAACACACTCCCTCGGAGCGTGGTGGGGTCTCCTTCCTTGGAGGTCTTTAAACAGAGGCTGGATTGCAATCTGTCGGGGATGCTTTGATCAAGATTTCCTGCGTGGCAGGGGGGTTGGACTGGATGGCCCTCGTGGTCTCTTCCAACTCTGCAATTCTATGATTCTATGTTATATTATTGGGGCCTATATCTAAATATTCTGTGTTAATTAAACAGGCTTGAATAGGCACACAACATTTTTTTCTTTTTGTCTTTGCAGTCCTTGATCTTACATTGAAGAAATCTCCCCAATCCTTCTGGAGTAGATGGCATCTGAGATACCAAGATGATGATCTTTGCAAAACACTGATGTACATTTCAAACCCTGATATACATTTCAGGATCTGAATCTGGGCTACGAATTTACAAGTTTTAACCTTCAAGAGATTGTTGGATCACAGATCCCACCATCCTACACAATGATTCCAGTGGCTTGTGATGATAAATTACAGTCCAGAAATCTCTGGAAGATTGTAAGTGCTAATTCCTGATCTACAACTGCATGTCTAACTAGGGATACTTCAAGAGTTTAATCTTTGATCATTCGGATGAGAACTAGCCTGGTCTATAGCTCTCACAATAATGTGCAGATCAGAATTTAATTATCTACCAGCTTGCACACTTTCCAAATCTCCTGGTGCAGTTTCCAGCTGAAAAGCTATCAAGAGGCATTTTGAAATTTGAATTTCAAGCAAAACATAAATTTTCCAATGTCAAATTTTAAAATGTCTGTTTAAATAATAAAAGCTTTAGCTGCTGGTGAAAGGAGAGCCAAAAGGCAACTTAGGCTCCTGTGGAAGGGAATTCCACTAGTGGAATTACTAGTGGGAACTGCTAGATTTTGTGTCTTAGGTGGCAATATATCTTTAGTTTGCCCTGGGAAACTACACACATGCTCCAGGTTTTCTGACATTCTGAGGACAATGTGAGTGATTAGAGAGTGAACCAGTGGCAACTGGTGGCATTGTGTCGGTGCGGTTATGAACTTGCTCTGGGCTTTACTCTGAACTTTATAAGAACTATTCATAGTGCTTAACCTATTTTGAGGAAAGCTCCTTTACAGTTTGAACTAAAACCCAGAGGAGAATGATTGCCTCACTTACATGGAAGCCCAAGTTGTCACTGATGTGAATACTTATCAAGACTTCCAGCATTCTTCTATGTAGAAAGAAGAGCAGGGAAACAGCAAGGATGAGCATATTAGCCCTGCCACTTGTCATTCCTATATTCCTTCCCAAGCAGACAGCATTTTAATGCATCTGGGCTTATCTCACAATTAAGAATCCTGGGCTTGGGAAATGAACACTCTAAAGCCTACGGGGAACTTCCAAAGGCATAAACATTTCTCATTGGAGAGTAGTGTTGCCAGGTTTTCAAAACAGCAATAAGGGACAGAATTTGTACACACAGGGGTCACATCTAAGAAGTACCTATTAATAAGTTCATGTTCTACCTAAACAGTAAAAATAACATATTGATTTCAGTTAATTTAGCCATGTATTTCTCTCTGAAATTAACATATTGTCCACATTCATAAAATATATGAATTTATATCTTTGTGAAGGGCCCACACCCAAAAATACGGGAATTTTTTTTTTTATCTTGTTCAGTCTATATAAAAGGAAAAGCTTTCCAACCCTAAAATAAGGGACATCCCTTAAAATAAGAGACACTTGCCAGCCCTACAAGGGACAAGATTTTTGTCCTTCAAACAAGAGGCATTCCTTATAATCAGAAACACCTTACAAGCCTACTAGAGAGATTTGTGTCTTAGAGATCTGTGAGGAGACATGTCCTGTTACATACCCGAATAGGCCCCGTCTTGGAATATTAAATAATTGGCTATATTTAATAATTTGGCTTAAGGTGGCCATCCATGTGGTTACAGGTAAACTAGGGACCCCCTGATACCAAAATGGGATTCATGAAAGACTAAGAGAAGGGCCTTTGGAAATCCCCCAAACCAAATACTCAAGTAAGAAACTCAAAACCTGGAGGTGAGTCAATCACTGATCCACTCAAAGATATCAAGATACCTTATTGCTTATGAAATGGGATCTTCCTCTCCAGTCCCCTCCAACAAAAGAACTTGCCTGTTTCCTATTCATTTCCAAAAGTATTGATTGTTAATGATCATTGACTCTTCCAGAGTACCCTTTGTCTTTGTCTGGGAACCTCCAAGAACAACTGCATTTCACTCACAACTCCTATCCCTGTAGGGGAATCGTTTCATTAAAAAAAAAAAAATCTCCCCCCAAAACACCACCAAATTGTTCACAGTTCCACTTCCTCCCTCCATGCTGCTGATTTGCTGTGTGCCCTCAGAATGCAACTCTGAGACCCCATTTAGCAGGAATCTCTGCTCTACAGGACAGGTGTTGTACCACCCATCATCCCCACACCCTGTTCCTCTATCCAAATACTTCCCACTATTTTCGTTAGCCTTGTGTGAGTGTCTGAAGCCTGAGTGTAATTTCATTGTACCCTTTGGCATAGAGTCTCCTCCTGCTCATTACCTGCCTCTTGGATTGCTAAGTTGAGTGTATTAATATTAATTCCCCTTATTAATATTGGTACATTGGGGGATCCTTACAGAACCACCACTCCCCCAGCATTTCAGGAAACAGTCAACCCATCTATCATCACTTTATTTATATCCTACCTTTCTTGCAGCCTGGGATTCAAGCCAGCATAGAAAAAGACAGAATGTAATAAAAACACATATAGCTAAAATAAACAAAATCAAGATTAAAACAGTATTAAATAACAACAAAATTAAAACCAATTAAAATCTTAAGCGAGCCAGTGTTGTCTAGTGTTGGAGTAGGACATTGGGGTACCAGGGTTAGAATCCCTACTCAGCCATGAAAACCCACTGGATGACCTTGGGGAAGTCACACTCTCTCAGCCTCAGAGGAAGGCAAAGACAAATCTTGCCAAGAAAACCCCAATAGGGTCACCTTAGGGTCGCCATAAGTCAGAAATGGCTTGAAGACACACAGCAACACAAAATCTTACTTTAAAACAGATTAAAAACAGGTGAAGCAAACATGTCCATTGCCACTCTCTTCATCCTGTGTTTATTCTACATAGAAGAAGAAATCCATTAGCCCAGGTGTTGGCAAAGTGTGGTTCCCCAAAGTCCCCAGACCCCCAAAATTGTTAAATGTTTGTGTGATTTTTTTTCAGCCTCAAACAGGCCAAATTAACCAAAGCTGGTGGTGACTTCCCTCAACAGTTCCCAAAACAACCAAAAACAAAAAAGGCCAAAAATTAGCCAAAGGGGAAGCCAGAAATAGCAAATATGCAACAGAATTGGGGGGGCATCCACTCTGCAGTTGCCCATTCCTGTATTAGGCTGACCCTGTAACTGGGCAGAGGGATACAACTGAACTTTCCAGTTGTTCCCATCTCTTGGAGGACAGAAATATGCATGCCACACAACTTTCCTTGGCTTCTAAACTAGACTTCTGCATCTGGGGTTGTGAAGGATGCTATTCCCTTGCCATTGCTAAAGTAAGAATCTGTATGGGTACTGTGGAGGTTGTTCCATCTTATCCTTCAGCTTTGATGGCAAAATGTTTTGGTCTGGATGACATGCAAATAGAACAATTGGGCCTATAGAAAAGGATTCTTACTATTTCCAATAGTTCAAAACTTTGATTTGATCTCCTGTCAATGTCAAGGTAAATTGACACACAGCTTCTAGTATTTCCAGGAAACTAGAACTCTAGAAGCTCTAAGTAACCACATGCAATATCATTTCAGTGTCATTGGTGACAAATAAATGACATAATAATAATGACACAAAGTTCACAATTAACATTTACAACCATGGGTGTTTCCTATCAACATGTTATCTTGAAAAATATTGTCTTTTTGAAGTGGACTTACGTTTTCCTACTATGACTATGTTTTTTTCAGACACATCATTGCACCAGATGACACTGAAAATAGGACTGGAATGACTAAGCATAATGATGATTGAAGTTGTAATTATTTCTCAGTTCTCTCCAGTATATAAATATCTGTCCATGTTGATCATTGTTCTTGACATTCTTCTATGCATCACGTAGCAATTCTTAATTAGTTACCATTTACCAGTCTGAAATGAATCTGAAAAAATCAAAGAAGAAAAACATTCCTCTTAATTACTATGAAATTTTATTTGCTGTTCTGTTTACAGTGTTGATGTGTGTTTGCATTGGATTATTAATACTTTTGTGGCACATAAGCAAGAAAACTGAACAAGGTAAGCAGATAATATTTCGCCTTCCACTTGAGCTCTATGGTAAATCTGAAACCAGCTGTTCATGTTGCTTTAATTATTTGTCATGTTTGATGTTAAGCTGATGTACCTCTGCTTTGAAAAAGAATCATTAGACATAAAAATTTGCAAAACAGAATCCCCAGCATTCACCCTTGGACCATAATTTCAATGGTAAAACATATGCTCTCCAAGTTAACGACGACATGGAATTTGCTGGCATTAAAGTTGCTATGAAAGTACCTTTTCTTCTTAAGCATTTACATGAATTCGTTTAATTTCCAGATTTGAGAATTAATTATATGCACTATAGGACATTCACTGAAATCACTGGAATCTTATTTTATGTGGAATGGGGGGTGGGGAATGAAAGTTAGCTAACTGCCTAGCTTCTGCAAAGTGGAATGTGTTTCCATGGTTGTGGAACTTGGTTGGTTGAGGCAATTGTCACACATTACATTGGAGCACATGTTAAATTTTTCATAGATGTGATGTCAAAAACATTTCTCCTGGTGATCTATGCTAGCTACCAACAGGAGATGTTGTGGGTCCCTATGTTTCAGTTGCTAGTGTTTGGGAACACGGAACAGGAAAAACACTCCATGAATTTGTTAGCTTGTGTTTAGATCAGGGTGAACAACAGTCAGGGATTAGGGACTGGATTTGCCCCAAGAGACCCCACCACTGCATCCCCCTAACTTTTTCCTAGGAGTCATGTGGGTCAATTTCTCAAGCTTTGGGATCTCCCAGTATCATTTTAATGCCAGGATTGGCCTTTTTCCTCTGGAAGTAACCAAAATCAACCTCCAGGTAACTTCCTCTTGGAAAAACGGCCTCTCCTGGCCCTAAAATGGGTGTGTGTATATATAAAAACATGGAGAAATTGCCTTCTGCACCTCCTGGGGACATTTGGGTATTTTTTTTCCAGTTTAGAGGGACAGCACAAGTAATATATGCCATATTAAAGATATTGTCAGTTCTTGCTATTTTTCAGAACTAGACAGAATTTAATTTCAGACTTGATTACATAATCTGATTTATTTGAATGGTGTTTTGGGATTACAAGCAACTGAACCAAATTTATTTTAGAAAAGTATTATTTTGAAGTGGCTTCATTACCATAAGAAGTTATTTTGTATATACACCAAAGCAATACAGTATATGGATTCTGATAGGAAGGGTCAGATGTCTGTGTGTCAAATCAAAGCTGTCTCTTTTCAAAGCTACACATCAGAAAACTGAGTCTGTTTCATGCCCAAAGGACACAGCACTAATCCTTAGTTCTTTACAATGCCCTGGAAGTATTCCATTTCCTAAAATGATTTCTCATATGTGATAAAACTTGTTGCCTAGCTGTTCTTCTTTTCTGGTTGATGTCCCAGCAATATGATCCCCACCCTTAGGCAACAGATAATTTTATTAACAACTAGTAATTTATGTGACTAAGGCCAACTGCTTCTGATCTGATGTAACTTAAGCATCTACCTCTGCCATATTCTCCATGCTTTTATACAACATGAAACTGCCAACATTTTGTGACTGCAGAACAAAAACCTTTATAAGATGTTGTGCAAGCACACTGTAAAATCCTCCTGTGCACTTTAGTGGGATGTCAGGCACTGCTGCACTGCTGCCAGCACTGTCTTTTACCCTCCAGCCTTTGTCAGGGCCTTAGCAGGGCTCCCAGACCACTTAGTGGACTATAGAGAGTCCAGGGGCCCTTTCACACTACACAATTATAGCACTATTATTTCATTTTAACTGCCATGGCAACAACCTATTGAATCCAAGGCTGTGAAGTTTAGGGAGAAGTATTTAGAATTCTCAGGTAGAGAGCTCTAGTGTCTCACTCTGGGATCACATAGGATGCAACCATAACAGTAAAAGTGGACTCATCATGCTGTAATTGTATAGTGTAAAAGAGACCCTGAAGATTTACAGCCAGTTCCTTGGCAGCAAAGACAGATTGGGAAGACAAGGGAATCACTGGCGAATAAAAGCAACAACTGCAGCCAAGGAAGGGAGCGAGGGGGATCAGATGCCAAAGCATGAAGATACACAGGATGACAGGAGACATCTTTGGATCTGTCCCTACCAAGAGATATGAGGCAGGCTGTGGACACAGAAGACCTACAGCAGAGGGAGAGCTGGGGAGGTGAGAGAAGTGCAGAAAACAAAGTAGAGGACAGAAAAGGGTAGTTTTCCCAAGCACTCCTTCGGTAGTGTAGACCTTCTCTCTCCCTCCTTCTCTTTCTTTGTAAAATAAGGTCATGTCCAAGAGGTCAGGACTGACAACTAGACTCTGACTGAATCAGGAGGAACCTCCCAAGCTTGTCTCAATGTTGCTATGAAGTAAGGTTTTCCTAGGACTGTGTCCTGAAGGGCCTTACTGTAACTTGGTCCTGAACCTGCACCAGTTGCCTCCTCTTAGAGTCCAATCATGAAGGGCATTAGTGTGACTTTGGACCTAATTCAGCACCACTTACCTTCTCTGAAAACCCAGGACTGAATGATCTTGCTGGGACTTTGGACCTGATCCAGGATGACTACCTCCTCCAGGGACATAATCCTGAACAATTTCATGTGTTTGGAGCCTGATCATGAAGGAATGATTATTAGGATGTCCTGTTCCAGATACTGATCCAAAGGTCTAAATTTTCATCTTTGGAGAGGAAAAGGCATAGCAGAATATGCATAAATGAACACAACTTCAACCTGGAATATGGTATCTCTCTGATTGGTGATGGACCTATATAGTTACAGTATGCCTCTACCAATGGAAAGGAAATACCCATTACAGTGACTTAGCTGTCAACTGAAATACACTGGTGCAACTAAACCAAAGAAAGCACAGTGGCCAATTCAGGTTAAGTATAGCTCAGAGCTTAGAAAACTACTGTAAAAAAGTAAAACTGTAAGTTGAAGATATACCAAATATAGAGCAATGGGTGGTGAAAGTTTATGAAATGTCCGAGATGGACAAATTGACAATACTGTTCAAAGGGAACCATATAGATATTTTTTTTAAAAAAAATGGCAACTGTTTCTATTAAAGAAATTAAAAAAGGAATACCTCCCATTGTTTTTAATCATTATTAAGATGTTTACATTAGATACAGCAATATAATTATTTTCAATATATGATAATAGTGGCATAAATGTAAGTAATTGATAGGAAAGAGAACTTAAAAGTAATTAAATAATAGGCATTGGTTATACTGTTGAATGAGATATACTCTCTGGGAAGTTAGCGGGAAGGCTTTTAATGTATGTTATATGTTATAGGCTATATGGATGTATAGTTATACTTAATGTATATAGTAACTAATTTTGGATGTTGTTTGTTAAGTAGTATGTAGTACTGTTTAGTATAAATTGTTTAGGATAAATTTTATTTTATGGAGGAGTACTGTTTGTGCTTTTTATGTAAAGAACAGGTATGTTTTGTTAGATAGGTTGTGTTTTGTCTTGAATTGCTGCAGAGTGTTAATGTTTATTAAATGTTAATAAAGTATTTTTAAAGTAATAAGTTATAGTCCCACAAAAGGGGCCACAGAAATAATTAACTACCACAACAAATAATTTTTACTAACTTAAGTATTATACTTTAATTAGATTTTTTAAAATGTGATTCCTACTGGCTACTGGCTGAAGTACAAAAAAATGACCATCTTAATATAATGAAGTACAGCTTTGTTGTCAGCAAATGGAACTAATAAATAACTAGTTATGTGTAATTATTATTTGTAATTACTTACTGACAATCTCCAGTATTGAAATCAGATACAGTATATGCTTCAAAGCCATGAGAAGACTGAAAAATCTTTACAAATAAATGATGTGAAATATATCACTTCCTCCTTCATCTGTGGATTTATTTTCAAAGCCAGTAAATGTGCAAAGAGCAAGTCTAAACAAACAGCAAAATGCTAACATATATCCCCTTTATCAGGTGCAAACAGTCATGCTGTCCAAGGAACATTCACGATACTGTCAGGAGCATCTTTCAGCCCTTATTTGCAAGAGAAATCATCAACAGCATTCAAAGATCTTGCCTTTGATGTTCAGCAAATGGTAAGACTCAAATGATAAATGTTTATTAAATTAATGTAGAATGGCATTTCCCAGCTTCCCATGCTTTCATTTAATTTAACATCTGTCCAAGTTCTCTAGCACATACAGTTGTCCCTTCATATTTGCTGGGGATTGGTTCCAGGACCCCCCGTGGATACCAAAATCCATTAATACTCAAGTCCCATTATATGCAATGGCACAGCAAAATGGTATCCCTTATATAAGATGGCAAAATCAAGGTTTGCTTTTTTGATTATTATTTTTAAAAGAATATTTTCAAGCCGTGAATACTTAAACCCATGGATAACAAATCCGTGGATAAGGAGGAAGAACTGGAGTTCCATGTTTGCACACACATGTGTATGTATACAATATGAAAAATGAATCAGAGCTGTGGCACACTAAGTAGGAGGCAGGAATATAGCTAGCATGGGAGGGGGTAAAATGAAGGCATTGCTTCCCCCAAATGAAATTTTCCTTCAGCCCCCAATTTCTAACATCACATAAAGTGAGACACTGAAATTCATTCACACCTAGAACTCTTGTATTTGCTGTGTCCTCATTCTCTTGGGGGTGGTTTACACGGGCAAATATTCCTCTAAATATACCACTAAGATAGGTCATAGTTCACACGGGTTGAGGCACAGCATCACCTCATTCAGAAGGCAAAAGTAGCAACATCCCTTGCCACGCTATATTTGGGTGTTTTAGCTTCCCCCCTTCTTTTCTCCTCTTTGTGGTCCTTATCTTACTGACTACTTTCATGCATTTAAAAGTAAAAAAGGAACTATACTGATTGTTTAAAAACAACACGTAAATGTGGATATGAATTAGTTAACAGGGACGCAATCGCGTTTTTCACAACACACTTGACATTTCAATCTTCAGTTTATGCTCTGAGACAAAATCCTACCCCATGAGCATGTAATTGTAGATCTGGCACAGAAGTAGACCTGTAAAACACTTCCTCTTGGACATTGTCAAGTGTACAATACTAAATAATGTTTGTTCAATTAGTTCCATTTTAAGTTTTAGTCCTACTTGAAAAAGTTTTTTTAAAGCAACATCAAATGTTATCCTTGAAGCCAGTGTATCTATAAAATAGAATCATAGAATCATAAATTGTAGAGTTGGAAAAGACCACAAGGGCCGTCCAGTCCAACCCCCTGCCAAACAGGAAATCAAGATCAAAGCATCCCTGACAGATAGCCATCCAGACTCTGTTTAAAGACCTCCAAGGAAGGAGACCCCACCATGCTCCGAAGGAGTGTGTTCCACTGCCGAACAGCTCTTACTGTCAGAAAGTTCCTCCTAATGTTGAAGTGGAATCTCTGTTCCTGGAGCTTGCATCTGTTGCTCTGTGTTCTAGTCTCTGGAGCAGCACAAAACAAGCTCACTCTATCCTCAATGTGACACCCCTTCAAATACTTAAACAGGGCTATCATATCGCCCCTTAACCATCTTTTTTCCAGGCTAAACATACCCAGCTCCCTAAGTCTTTCCTCATAAGGCATGGTTTCCAGACCTTTCACCATTTTATTCACCCTCCTCTGGACACGCTCCAATTTGTCAATATCCTTTTTGAATTGTGGTGCCCAGAACTGGACACAGTATTCTAGGTGAGGCCTGACCAAGGTAGAATAGAGTGGCACTATGACTTCCCTTGATCTATACACTATACTTCTATTGATGCAGCCCAAAATTGCATTGGCTTTTTAGCTGCTGCATCACACTGTTAACTTATGTTCAACTTGTGGTCTACTAGGACTCCTAGATCCCTTTCTCATGTAGTCTGATTCAGCCAGGTCTCCCCCATCCTATATCTATGCATTTCGTTTTTCTGCCCAAAGTGCAGTACCTTACATTTCTCCGTATTGAATTTCATTTTGTTAGCTTTGGCCTCACTTTCTAGTCTCTTCAGGTCATTTTGAATGTCGATCCTGTCCTCTAGTGTATTAGCTACTCCTCCTAATTTGGTGTCATCTGCAAATTTGGTAAGTATGCCCCTAATTCCCTCATCCAAGTCATTGATAAAGATGCTGAATAGCACTGGGTTCAGGACAGAACCCTGTGGCACCCCACTGGTCACATCTTTCCAAGACGAAGAGGAGCCACTGCAGAGCACCCTTTGGGTTTGTTTGGTCAACCAATTACAAATTCATTTAACACTTAACTTGTCTACCCTATATTTTACAAGTTTGTTTACAAGAATCTCATGGGGAACCTTATCAAAGGCCTTACTGAAATCAAGGTATGCGATGTCCACAGCATTCCCTTCATCTACCAAGCTGGTAACTTTATCAAAAAAAGAGATCAGATTAGTCTGGCATGACTTGTTTCTATGAAACCCATGTTGACTTTTTGTGATTATGGCATTGCCTTCTAAATGTTCACAGACTCTCTCTTTAATGATCTGCTCTAGAATCTTCCCTGGTATTGATGTCAGACTAACTGGACCATAATAGTTGGGATCCTCTTTTTTTCCCTTTTTGAAGCTGGGGACAATGTTTGCCCTCCTCCAGTCTGCTGGGACTTCTCCTGTTCTCCAGGAGTTCTCAAAGATTATTGCCAATGGCTATGACATTATATTTGCCAGCTCTTTTAATACCCTTGGATGTAATTCGTCTGGTCCTGGAGATTTAAATTCATTTAGATTAAGAAAGTATTCCTGTACTACCTCTTTACTTATTCTGTGCTGGATTTCCCCTATTGCGTCCTCTGTTCCATTATCCTCAGGTTGCTCACCCTTTTCCTTTTCTGAAAACACTGAGGCAAAGAAGATGTTGAGTAATTCTGCCTTTTCTCTGTCCCCTGTTAACATTTTGCCATCTTCTCCATGTAGTGGCCCTACCATTTCCTTCTTCCTCCTTTTGCTGTGGACATACCCCCCCCCCAAAAAAACCCTTTTTAGTGTTCTTAACCTCTCTAGTGAGCCTGAGCTCATTCTGTGCTTTAGCTTTTCTGACTTTACTCCTACATGTGTTTGCTATCTGTTCGAATTCTTCTTTGGTGATTTCCCCCTTTTTCCATTTCCTATACATGTTCCGTTTAAAACTTAGCTCCATTGAAAGTTCTTTAGTCATCCATCCTCAGTTCTTGAGACACCTCCCATTTTTCTTCCTCATTGGTACTGTTTGAAATTGTGCCTTCAGTATCTCCTTTTTGAGAAAGTCCCATCTGTCTTGAAGTCCCTTCTCTTTTAGTATTCCTGACCATGGGATCACCCCCAGTATTTCCCTGAGTTTATTGAAATCAGCTCTCCTAAAGTCTAGAATGTGTGTCTGACTATCCCTGGCTTCTCCTTTCCATTGTATAACAAATTCCAGGAGAACATGATCACTCTCACATAAGGATCCCACCATGTGCACCCCATTAACCAGGTCATCCCTGTTGGTTAGGATCAGATCTAAAATAGCTGACCCCCTTGTTGCCTCATCCACCTTGTAGACAATGAAATTGTCTTTCAGGCAAGTACAGAATTTGCTAGACCTTGAAGTTTAGGTTGAGTTAGATTGCCAGCAAATATCAGGATAGTTGAAGTCACCCATCACTACTACATTTCTCCTTTCTGCGTGTGTAGTCATCCGTTCTAGAAAGGCATCATCCAATTCCTCCATCTGACTTGGGGGTCCCACAATAACATCCCTGTTGTTTCCTTCCCCTTTAATTTTTATCCAGATGCTCTCCATCTGGCTTCCAGTATTGATGTCATGGATGTCTTCACTGGTGTAAATATCTCTGACATATAATGCCTCCTCCTTTCCTGTTTGGCCTGTTTCTCTAATAAAGGTTATACACCTCTATTCCTACATTCCAATCATGAGATTCATCCCACCAGGTTTCAGTAATGCCTATTATATTATATTTGCTTTGTTGTGGTAGGAGTTTAAGTCCATCTTGCTTATTCCCCATGCTCTGTGCATTAATGTAGAGACATCTAAGACCATGTGTTCCCTTTACTTGCTGCCTGTGCAAGTTTTTTTGCCTCCCATAGTTGGGTCTTTGCACTGTTTGCCTTGTTCCCTCTATGACAGTTTGACTATTTTCTCCAGCCCTTTTGCCTGCCAGAATACTATCTCCCTCCCCCATATAACTCAGTTTAAAGCCCTCCTGATCAAATTCTTGAGACTGTAGGCAAAAACATTTCTGCCAACTGTCGCAAGATGCACCCCATCCCTTGCCAGAAGTTCCCCCTCATGGAAACACAGCCCATGATCCAAGAATCCAAATCGTTCTCAGCAACATCATCTATGAAGTGAGTTGTTTACATCAGGACAGTGCCTACAGCAACATACAGATATATTGTTCATTGGTGCAATGCCCTTTCTTTATGTGGACATAATATTTGAGGTTTTTTAAAAAAGAAATTTCACATAGGTGAAACACCCCAAAGAGGATTTTTAAATATCTAACAATATGGACAGGAGGAGAGGACCTCCCAAACCATGAGATAGACTGGAATGGAATCAGTATGTTCTACTGAATATACTTAGTAATTCATTATTGTGTGCTGTCAAGTTGACTCTGACTTATGGTTACCCTATTTTAGTGTTTTCTTGGCAAGATTTATTCAGACAAGGTTTGCCATTGCCTTCCTCTAAGACTGAGAGAGTGTGATTAACTCACAGTCATCCAGTAAGTTACCATGACAGAGTTAAGTTACCATGACAGAGTGAGGACTCTAGTGTCTAACTAGATTTTCAGACAACACTTTTATAGTGTTACTATTCCACTATATTTGCTATGGCTGCCTCCTGTTGAATCCTGGGATTTGCAGTTTAGGGAGGGGCATTTGCAACTATCAGCCAGAGAGCTCTTAGGCCTCACTAAACTACAAACCCCAGAATTCCACAGCAGGAAGCCAGAGCAGTTAAAGTGGAATAGTAACACTATAACAGTGTAGTCTGAAAATCTCTTTAGAGTCCCAGTCCAGCACTGAAACCACTACACCATGCCTGGTCTCATACTTAGTAATAGTGTTGTCCCCTTGTATTCCAGTGCAGAGTGTCATTTCAGTTTTGACAAGAAAAAACAACTTGGACATTCCTTTTCATTGGGCCAATATCTGTATCTATCTATCTATCTATCTATCTATCTATCTATCTATTAGTGACTGGGGTATCGATCTATACTAAGTTATTATATAAATTTATATAACTTATTTAGTTTTTATATATAAGAGCCTACTGACAATGTCAAGTATTTTGTCAAACTTGTTTTCCCTCTGTCCTCTTTTTATATATAGGTAGATGATATATTTGAAGCAAGCACACTTCAAAATGAATATAAGAACTGTAAAGTTTCCCAGTTTAGGTGAGTTTATTTTTCATATGTGTACGTATGTACGTATGTATGTATGCATATTAGGATTGCAGTTATGTAAAGCTGAAATCATAGACTGAAATATATTTCAACTACATCTATTGCGTATTATGTTTCTCTTTTTTTCACTAAGGCTGAAATTCTATTATACCTAGAAGGCTGTCTCAGGAACCATAGGATACATTGGATTCCCCCAGAAGCCAGGTTTACAGAAATGGGGTGCATAACTTAATTTCACTATTGCCACAGGCCACATGCACCCTTTGTTGTTCTGCCAAAATTCTGTGGCAAATTTCAAAAATATGTTGGTATCACCTGGGGTTGAACAAGGCCATTCGTCAGAGAAGTATCTTGAATGCCAACTACTGTGGAAATCTTGGAGGTTCAAGGCTGTTAAAGGCAAAAACTTGTTAGAATTGAAGATATGTTATGGGCCAACTAGAATGAGGCTTTGGATCCTTATCTTTTACTGTCCACAGACATGCCCTCAACATGGAGGGAAAGATATTGCATTGTGGAGCTTATTGTTGTCCAACTATACTGTAAAGTTCCTTGGGTGTGTGAAGACTGAGAAGATTATCAGATGACCCCCTTTAAAACATTCTTTTGCTGGCATAAAAAAACCATTTTTATGCCAGCAAAAGAATGCTCCCCACTGCACTCATTTTCCTTCCCATCCAAAGTCCCGCAGATTCTTGCGAGACTTCATTGCATGGGGAATTTAAAAAGAGAGAGAAATAACACATAAAAAGTTGCACAAAGCACATACACAAAGTTTTAAAGTCCCAAGTAACCCAGGGAGGGTCATAAAAAGAGTGAAAGTTACCTGGATATCCCGTTCTCAGCCAGTTGTGTTTAAACTAGACCGGCCATTTTCGCTGCAGTCACGGGATTTAAATGGACCAAGGTTTCACACACCAGCAATGCTAGCACCAATAATGCTATAGGAATACAAAAGGACAACGTTGTCTGATATTGGCATCCTTTTGTGTTCTGCTGTCATTATGCTGGCACCACATTTGCTGCATCTGATAATCTCCTTAGTCTATGAAATCTTATGCTGCAACTTCTTTCTCTCAGGACTTTTTCGGACGAAGAAAAATAATGCAAGCAGCCTCTCCAGTTTGCGAGGCTGCTGCGCTGCAAAGCGCCCCTTTCGTATGACGCTCGCCCCTGCCGGTACTGTTGCGGTACCGCAGGGAGAGCTGAGCGTCATATTTCATTGATTTTTACCCACGATCAACTTTGCAGCGCAGCAGCCTCGCAAGCTGGAGAGGCTGCTTGCGTTATTTTTCTTCATCCGAAAAAGTCCTTAGTCTCAAAGGTGTTATAAGATCCCTTTGCATACTGATATTCCAGACTAACATGGTTGTCTTTGAATTAATAAAGTTTAACCTTATCAATCCATAAGGAATTAACTACATATGACATTAACAATATGATTAGAAGCACTTTGTATGGGCATGATGATGATGATGATGATGATGATGACACAGTACCTAGGGCAGAAAAGGAGAGTCTTTTCTACCACCTGTATTACAATTAGTGTTCTGGAAGATGGATTTATGTTGATGAAGATGGAAATGTTCTCCTTAGTGCTAATAGCCACATGCCAATAATCGCATTCCCAATGAATGGGTAGGAATGTTGTAGCTTTCAGCTATTCAGTGATGGTTAAAATTTCCATTTCCCATGTGGTATAATCTTTAGAATTGTCCCTCCCCATTATGGGGCATTAATTTTTAAGAACACAACATGACAGTTAATCACATTACCAACAGCGAATACATCTATTTTGGCCTGGAGACAATGTATTCAAGTTGGACCTAAGCAGCACTGAGTGAATGATGAAGATTCCCATAGGAGGAACCATACCCAGCTAGTATGCTCTCAATTTTTATTCCTTTCCTGCCAAGCTAGAATCAAAGCTTAGAACATTCATTTCAGGGGAATAATAATTCACAACATTCCTCAGCCTGAATGGCCACTTGTCATGTTGGCATGGGAATTCTGGTAGCTATAGGAGAAAAAAGCAACAACCACAATTTCTAAATTCTGGCATTGTTTCCATAAAGGCTCTCTGAAACTTTTTTTTTTCTGAAGTGAGAGATGCATCCATGTGTTGAGACCTAGCGTAGCATAGTTGTCTGAGTGTTGAACTGGGATTCTGGGGGACCAGGTCTAGACAAGAAGATATAATGTGAATTGCTGCACATTAATGCAAATTCACAGCAGCCTTCATTTGTCTCCATGGCCCTTTGGCAAAATTGCTGGTATATGAAGCTATCCATGTTTGAAGTTCACACACGGCCATGCCTGTATATCAGGACGGTGGCCAAGAGTGAATTACTCATGTTATTATTCTCCACAAGTTGTCACCACTGTACAGTACTTTTTAAAAAAAAAAAAACTGCAAATCAAAGGAGCACAACTGCAGCCTTCTGCTTTAGAAAGTCATTTGGTTGCCTCAGCACAGCAAAAAAAGTGCATGATCGGCAATACAAAACTCCAAAATGGGACTTCTTCATTGTCAGCAAGCCCACCTCCTGCAAACATCTGACCAATCAGCTTTCCATTTCCACCCTTACTGAGAATGTGCTGTGATACAAATTTGATGTCCAAATGAGGGGAATGCACATTTCCATGCATTATTTTAAAAAACCTCGGCAAAAACTGTGAAGGCTTTTCCCCTTCCCCTGCAGTTTTTGGATTTTTTGCCCCCCCCCCGAATTACCACAGGATCTCATTTGGACAAAAGGTATTGTCTGCAAGTTCTATTAGGGTTATTTTCACTGTCTAGACAACCCCCAGGTTTCAAACCCCTGCTCACTCATGAAAACCCGTTGGATGATCTTGTGCAAGTCACACACTCTCAACCATACAGTAAGCCAATGACAAACCTCTTCTAAAGAAATTTTACCAGGATAACCCTAGCATAGGTCACCATAACTTGGAGTTGACAAAAAAGCATATAACAACAATGACAAAAAGAACAATCCTTGTGTTGTTTTCATAAGGAAAGTGATTAGTCTACACCTTGGAAGTGAACTTAGAACCTTTTTTCTTGCAACCCTGAAACTCAGATAAGTCACAGGGATAGCAATGTTTTTTCTTTGTTCAAGTTATCCCAGAGCTTATCAGTATCATTTTTAAAAACTCAAAGGGAAGAATCTGTCCATATATTAAACCATCCAGTTTGTGCACTGAGGGGATTAATCACCTCCTACCCAAGACCTCAGATGATGTATCAGTAGTGTGTTGGCAGGAATTCATTGAAATAAGAATGGTCACTGCTGATTTTTAACCAAGAGAAAATATTCTTCACTTCAGTAAGCATAATTACAGAGTCACACATCATCCTCTCTCCAGATCTTGATACCAGAAGAAAAATCAATTCTGAGAGTCAGTGAAATCAAGGAAACCAAGTGAAAACTCCCTCCAGTAAATAAACACTGCTGAAAATCCCAAGATTCAAATTAAAAGACAAGATACAAGCATCTTTGGTCATGATCACTCTTGAGTTGTGCACAGAAGGAAAGACTGGGTTAGAAACTCACTTAGCCTTTTCAAATAGCAGTTCGATTCAGCTTCAGTCACTTCATAGAAGACCAGCTTCACCTCAGGTCCATTAACTATAGTGGGAAAATGAAGCATAACAGCTCCTTATAAGTAGGTGGTGCCTACCAAATTATAAGGTTTTACTCTATTGTGTTAAATTGTAGTTTACATCTGGACTATCTTCTTGGAACTGCATATCCTGGATCCCTTCTTCTTTGATCCCTGTTTCCAAAGCCCATCCCTCATTCTCTACAATAGCTAGCTTTAACAATGTCTATGCACATACCAAAAATATTTATGCCTCTGTCTCTTTGCCTGACTTTCCAAGGAATGTTGTGATACAGGTGTCTCTGTATTAGGACAGCCAGTGATTTTTAATTAAAATTAAGCAGCAGACTGAATAAAAGGAGACAGATCTGTGCTTTAGTCCTATGACAGCATCTTGAGTTGCTGGCTCCTTAGAGATTTGCTATTAGGCTGTCATTTAAGGTGTGCATCCACCTATGTTCAATTTGTATATTTGTAGATACAACCACTACAAATAATTCTAAAGGAAACCAAATCTTGGTTAGCACTGCATCCCTAAAACTTGTCAGCATTCAGAAACAGGATTTTTAATAGTACGAGAAACAAAAATCCAATTTCTTGTCTAAGAAAAACTAGTGGGAGAGACCTGGCTGAATGAGACCACGTGCGAAAGGGATCTAGGAGTCCTAGTAGACCAAAAGTTGAACATGAGCCAACAGTGCGATGTGGCAGCTAAAAAGGCCAATGCGATTTTGGGCTGTATCAATAGAAGTATAGTGTCTAGATCAAGGGAAGTAATAGTGCCACTCTATTCTGCCTTGGTCAGACCTCACTTAGAATACTGTGTCCAGTTCTGGGCACCACAGTTAAAAAAGGATATTGACAAATTGGAGCGTGTCCAGAGAAGGGCAACTAAAATGGTGAAAGGTCTGGAAATGATGCCTTATGAGGAGAGACTTAGGGAGCTGGGTATGTTTAGCCTGGAAAAAAGACGGTTAAGAGGCAATATGATAGCCCTGTTTAAGTATTTGAAGGGATGTCACACTGAGGATGGAGCAGGCTTGTTTTCTGCTGCTCCAGAGACTGGAACACGGAGCAATGGGTGCAAGCTCCAGGAACAGAGATTCCACCTCAACATTAGGAGGAACTTTTTGACAGTAAGAGCTGTTCGGCAGTGGAACGCACTCCCTCGGAGCGTGGTGGGGTCTCCTTCCTTGGAGGTCTTTAAACAGAGGCTGGATGGCCATCTGTCGGGGATGCTTTGATCGTGATTTCCTGCATGGCAGGGGGTTGTACTGGATGGGTCTGGTGGTCTCTTCCAACTCTGCAATTCTATGATTCTATGATTTGTTTGTAGTAGAGGGAGTAGTAAGAAAGTGTTCTTTAGCTCCTTTTTTTGTTCTTGGACCAACTTCTTCTTCTGCCCCTGTCAATGGGCTCAGAGATTTATAATGAGGGGGTGGGGAGAGAGAGAGAGCATTGTCTGTTTGTCTGTTTCTTCAACCTAACTCCAATGCTATGAAACCTGTTAAGAGTCCCCTGGAGTTGTACATCTTGGGGTTCTTTTTAATGATTTAATGCAGTGGTTCCTAACCCATGGTCCATGGACCCCCAGGGAGCCATGATATCCTCACAGGGGTCCATGAAGGATTGAAGGCTGATCAGCCCATGTGACAGGAGCCAAGGCAAAGGCTGGCTGGCTTGGTCTGAGCATTGCTCTTCAATCAGCTCCAGCCACAAATTTGCAAGAAGAAGCAAGAGAAAGTTATTCCCATCGCTCCAGTGCCTCTGAGGGAAGGGTTAATGCATGGTGTAATTGTATTATTATTAGTAGTAGTACTAGTAGCACATTTAGAAGACTTTACAAAAGAGCCTGGAGTAATAAACACCTGAGGCGAAGCACAAAAATCAGTGTGTATAGAGCCAATGTACTGTCTATTGTCCTTTATGGGTCTGAAACGTGGGTCACCTATTGCCACCACCTACGACTCCTCGAAACTTTCATCAGCGCCGTATATGCACAATCCTAAACATACACTGGACTGACTATATGATGAATGTTGCTGTTCTTGAGCAAGCAGGGATCACCAGCATTGAGGCCATGATATTGAGAACCCAGCTGCACTGGGCAGAGAACGTTTCTAGGAGGGAGGACCATTGCCTCCCCAAAATAGTACTCTATGGTGAACTTGCCACAGGTCAGCGTAAGAGGGGTGCTCCAAAAAAGCGATACAAGGACTCCCTGAAACAACATCTCAGGCTCGGCCAAACTGATCACCAACAATGGTCCGCCCTGGCCTCACATCAGGAGGCATGGAGATGCACTATCCACAATGCTGCAGCCTTATTTGAGAACTCACACTGAACAAGTCTTGAAGAGAAATGACAACGCAGAAAGAATCACAACCCAGAAACATCACCCAAGGAGACGTTCTGCTGTGCTTTCTGCAACCGGACTTGTTTATCTTGGATTGGCCTTTTCAGTCATCAGCGTGCTTGCAGAAAGCGTGGGATGAGTCCTTCCTGAATCTTCATTTGCGAAGAAAAGCCAGAGAGAGAGAGAGTATTAGTATTAGTATTAGTATTGTGTTATTGTTAGGGTTTTAAATCTTGAGTTAAGTCATGAGTTAAGTTAGGTCTCAGAGATTTATTACTTCTCTGCTCCTTCCTTCTGGAGTCCAAAACTATTCAGAAGGAGAAAGATTGAGACTATGAGAGAATGTTATCACATTCTGGTATGAGCTTGGAAAAGAGTGCAAGGAGAGGGGAGGACTGAATAAAAACTGAGCGAGGGATGCAAGGAGAGAAGACAATAAGGCAAAAATAGAAGATGTGGAAGGCAAAGACAAAGAACATGTAGGATGGTAGTATATTTAGTGATGCTGCTGTGTTTCGTGAATCACTGGTGTCTGTGGAAACGTCCACTCGTGAACTGTGCTTAAAACAGGGAAATAAGCAACTCAAATGGCATAGCGAGAGGTGCATAACAATTTCACGATCATGACCCTATGTATACAGGCGCAGGTATGGAAAATACACAGGAAGCAGATGGCAAAACTGATTAATGATTTTTTATTGATCTAACAGGAAACATTCACAAACCCCACCCACACATACACTTTATCAAGAAACAAAACTATCAGAGTAAGACAAAAGACAGTTAGAAAAAGGATGTAGTTGAAGGCTTGGGGAATAATACTGCACCTGATCCCTGAAGCTCCATTCTCCTTGTGAGAAGTGGTGTTACTTGTGAGCAACAGTTGCAAATGCAGAAAAGATGTAAGGGAGGATTGTTAGGATTAAAGGGAAGCCAGGCAGTATGGGAGGAAGGAGACAGGAAGAAGGAATCACAGAACAAGACAATGTGGGTTCAGATAGGAAGTGCACTAGATTCCATAAAGACAAATGGGGAGGGGAAATGGGAAGTAGAGCATTGTGGATTCAGTTAGAGGGGATGACTGAACCAAAGAATCTACCTTTTCTGGGGGTTTTATAGGAAAATCCCCTTTGATGTTTGTAACATAAAAGAGCATATGGTTTCTGATAGTTCTCAAGTGATGGATGGCGCTATTTTGATATCAAGGCACTGTCCTCAGTAAAATGAACCAAAGTGGCTTGTAGGTCTGTTCTTTGCTTTACAATTATTTTTAACCAGGTTAAACACATATTTCTGCTTATGAGCAAGGTTGAGTGACTGTGGTAGGAACCAAGTTTTGTACCCATGCCACTCTCTCATGGTGGGCTGCACTGCCACTTTATCACCTGAAAACTATTTCTGCATTTTATCTCCTGAATTTTCAGCTGATTTTCAGCCTATTTATTTTATTTCGGAGGTGATGGCTGGGATAATGGATTGTGCACATAGAGAAATACTGCAATTTTGGGTGTTCTTGTGGTGATTTGGGCCACTTTCAGTCTTTTTTTTTTCTTTTTGCTTATCCAAATATATATATATATGGGAAACACAAACTTGGGGTGGGGGTTCGGTCCACACATGGCTTGTGATTCACAATCTCTCCACCACAGATTAATATTTGAAGATTAGTGAACAGAAAAAAAACCTTCTTCCTTTCTCCTCATGGTGTTATCCATTCTTGAGTCCATTGTTAAGGAAAAGAGCAAGGTGTCATCTCAGATAAGCTTTTTGATGGTAGATGCAGGAATAAGGAGAGCAGACAAAAATACAGAGACTACACATACAGCTGGGATATAAAGGGCCACTTTTATTTAGATATAACTTATTTAACCCCACTCTGAGAGATCTGCAATGGGGAAGCAACCTAGTGTGGGAATTGTTGCGGCAGGAGATCAACTCCAAGACCCCCTCCCCAACTTCCTTTGGGCGAAAATACCTGAACCTCAAGGAGAACCCATAAGCTGGGTTGCTCCCCAGTCAGTCCACATCTGGAAAGCTGACTCAAAAGTCCCTTCCCCAAATTGCATAAATTAAAGGGAGTAGTTTATCCCTCAGGCCAGCTCCAAAGGAGGTCACATTCCCCACCCCTCAGTTTGGAGGAACTAAAGGGGCAGTTCCAGCTCCCCCCTTTCACCTCCAAAAGGGGGAGGTGCCAAAGGTGCACACTGAACTACCAAAACTCTCCCCCTACCTGTCATAGAAAAGGGGCAAGGATCTGCTTAGCCCCTTTCCCTCACCAGATAATCCAATAGGGACTTCAAATCCCCGTTGCAGATCTCCCAGAAAATTAAATGCCCTACATGGAACAGAAAAGCGAAATTACCCCATTGTAGATCTCCCAGAAAATTAAATGCCCTACATTGAACAAAATTGCAAAATTACCCAGGATCCTGAGTGTATTTAGAACATTAATGGTAAAAATAGCACCTTCATTTGGGCCAGTTCTAACATGTTTTCCCTCCATAAAGCATGCCCTCTAACTGTCCCAGTTTGGCAGGGACAGGCTTAATTAATCCTCTGTTGTCCAACTTTTTCAGCTTATTTTAAAATGTCTCAGTTTCTCCTCTTCCAACTTTCTCTCTTTGTCTTCGGTTTACTTCAGTTGCTGCAAATTGAGTTCAAGTGCCAAAGTAATTATCACACTATACTGTTATAGTGCTATCATTCTGCAGATCCTGGAAAAACTAGGATGTCCCCCCAAATTCCTTAAAATGATTATCTTGCTACACGAGGGCCAGCGTGGTCAAGTCAGATATGGCGCTGCTCTTTCAGAGCCCTTTCTAATAACTAATGGAGTGAAGCAAGGTTGTGTTCTTGCACCAACTTTATTTACAATCTTCTTTAGCACGATGCTCCAAAGGGCTATGGCAGAGCTTGAAGAAGACAACGGCATCTATATACGCTACCGTACTCATGGTAGCTTGTTTAACTTAAGCAGTCTGAGGGCTCACACTAAGACTCTAAAATATCTAGTCCGTGAGCTGCTCTTCGCCGATGATGCTGCCCTTGTTGCCCACACAGAAGCAGCTCTGCAGCGCCTAACGTCCTGCTTTGCAACAGCTGCAGAGCT
This sequence comes from Gambelia wislizenii, assembly GCA_030847615.1. Taxonomy (NCBI): domain Eukaryota; kingdom Metazoa; phylum Chordata; class Lepidosauria; order Squamata; family Crotaphytidae; genus Gambelia; species Gambelia wislizenii. The sequence continues at coordinate 295,212,670 of JAUMIR010000003.1, forward strand.
GTTTGGGCTAGAAGTCAACCTGAAGAAAACAGAAGTTCTTTACCAGCCTGCACCACAGGACGAACACCACCATCCCCACATTGCCGTTGGCAAATCTGTGCTCAAGTCCGTTCAGCAGTTCACCTACCTGGGAAGCATCATCTCCTCAGATGCCAAGATTGACAAAGAGATCGATCACAGATTAGCAAAGGCATATAGTGCATTTGGAAGACTTCACAAAAGAGTCTGGAGCAATAAACACCTGAGGCAAAGCACAAAAATCAGTGTGTATAGAGCCATCGTACTGTCTATCCTCCTTTATGGATCTGAAACATGGGTCACCTATCGCCACCACCTACGACTCCTCGAGCGCTTTCATCAGCGCTGTCTACGCACAATCCTAAATATACACTGGACTGACTATGTGACGAATGTTGCTGTCCTTGAGCAAGCAGGGATCACCAGCATTGAGGCCATGATATTGAGAACACAGCTGCGCTGGGCAGGGCATGTTTCTAGGATGGAGGACCATCGCCTCCCAAAAATACTACTCTACGGTGAACTCGCCACGGGTCAGCGTAAGAGGGGCGCTCCAAAAAAGCGATACAAAGACTCCCTGAAACAACATCTCAGGCTTGGCCAAATTGATCACCAACAGTGGTCCGCCCTGGCCTCACATCGGGAGGCATGGAGGCGCACTATCCACAATGCTGCAGCCTTATTTGAGAACTCACGACGAACAAGTCTTGAAGAGAAACGACAACGCAGAAAGAATCACAACCCAAAAACATCACCCAAGGAGACCTTCTGCTGTGCTTTTTGCAACCGGACCTGTTTATCTCGGATTGGCCTTTTTAGTCATCAGCACGCTTGCAGAAAGCGCGGGATGAGTCCTTCCTGAATCTTCGTTTGCGAAGAAAAGCCAGAGAGAGAGAGATTCTGCTTTAACCGCTATGCCTGCCTCCTGTGGAACTCTGGGGTTTGTAGTTTAGTGAGGCCTAAGAGCTTTTTGGCTGAGAGTTCTAAATGCCCCTCCCTAAACTACAAGCCCCAGAATTCCACAGGAGGCAGCCAGAACAGTTAAAGTGGAATAATAGCACTGTAAGAATGTAGTGTGATATAAGTTAACTCAGGAGATTATCATCACGGTCAAAAAGCTGAAGAGGAGCATATGAGGATGAAGTTACTGTACCGTGAATGAGTCCCAGTTTCAGACGTTGCCACCATCCTTGCATGCTCAGTCTGTGCTACAGCTATGAATAAGTCATTGCTTTCAATTGACAGGAAGTCCCATCAATGAAAAGCAATACCTTACTCACAGCTGCAGCACAGACTGAGCATGCAAGAATGATGTCATTTGAAACCGGACCCATTCACAGTACAGTAACATCATCCTTGTGTGCTCCTTTTGGCTTTTTGCCACATCTGATAATCTCCTACGTGAGAGCAGAGAGAGGAGGCAGTGGGATCTTGCCCTTCTCAGTAGGCTCAGACAAAAAGCACACTACTGCAGCCTCTTCGAGTTTTGTCTGCTCTTCCCTGGATCCTACTTTATTAGATAACTATAGGCCAGTCTCCAATCTTCAATTCCTGAGCAAGGAGCTGGAGCATGTAATGGCTTCTCAACTCCAGGGGTTCCTGGATGAGGTGAATTATCTACATCAATTTCTGCCTGGTTTCAGAGCTAGTTATGGGACAAAGACAGCTTTGGTCGCCTTGATGGATAACCTACACAGGGAACTGGACAGGGAGAGTGTGTCCCTGTTGGTTCTGCTGGACCTCTCAGTGGCTTTTGATGCCATCAACCATGCTATCCTTCTGAGTAACCTCTCTGGAATGGGGCTTACAGGCTTCCGCAGTTTTCTCCAGAGTTTTAAAAAAAGCTCTGTAGGGAATGTGGATTCCTGCTTGTTAAGATAATTGCATTTGCATCATTGCACTTTCCCATATGAGAGGAAGCACAAACTGATTGGCTGGATGAGTGTGAGGGCGGGCCTTGCTAACAGGACAATAGCCCACTGCCACTATGTTGGATTTTCACTTTAGCAAGAGATAGCTAATGTGATAAAATGGTGGTTTGTGTTATATTTTTCTCTCTCTTTTTTGTAAATGTGAAATGTCGCTTATGCACACCATGGAAAAAGGTTTTTTTAAAAAAATTCAGTGGGCGGCAGATATAAAAAATGTGAGTATTTCACTCATGGCTGCCATCTTGGCTAGGGGGCATCCAAAGTTTATGGGGGCTATACAATTGTTAAGACAAGTTGCAGCTGTTGCAAATTGCTGTTATTGTGGAGCAATCTGGTATTTTTTCCCCTCATATAGCCGACCCCTAAGCTGAAGTTTCCTTTGGATAAGAGTTTTGTGGCATCTTTGAATGTGTGGGTAGGTGTTGTTACTTACAAATTTACAACAGAAAATACTAGGAGCAAGGACATTCCAAATCAGACAGCATGTCTATTAGTCCTTTTTTTGTTTAGCACCAATAATTTTTAATAAAATGTTTTAATATTTCATTGTTTTGGTTTTATTGTTTGATGTTATTGGACTTTCTGGTTTTTAACATTTTCATATAATAAACTTCTTTGCATTTTTTTCAATGCAAAAAGCCATTCAAAGGTGTCTTAAATAACTACATTGTGTAGCCAACTTCTGCACCTTCTGCAGTTATTGTTCTCTGTCTCTAATTTGCCAGTTCCTGCAAACTTTTTCTGTCCCTCTAAGAAATGGAAGGGTATCATCTTTTAGAGGCAGGAAGCAGATTTGCAGCCGTCAAGGAACATTATTATTTTTGTTGTTAAATCCATTTGTCACTTGGTAACAGAGTCATTCGCCATCATCAAGAAAGCTAAGTTCATAACATCCTACCTTATTACTATTACTATCAACTTCGGCTGATACACCAGCTGCGCCCTTTCCTGGAAACCAGGGACAGGCCTTTCCTGAATAACTATCCCGGCTCAAGACTCGGCTGTCCTTTCTGAGCTGCAATCAGATTATTTTTAACTATTGTATGTTTTAATTTTTTTCTTTCTAATTTATATATTTTTAATTACTGTATGTTTTAATCTTTTATAATTTAATATTATTTTAAGGGGTGGGTGGGCTAGGGTACTGTGTCTATGGAGTTTTTTATATTGTAAGCCACCCCCATTGTGTTGCAGAGGGGCGGGATAGAAATAAATTATTATTATTATTATTATTATTATTTATTCCCCTGACTCTTTGTGGGTTTTCACTCATTTTGCAGAAATGGCAGTATCATTGTACTGTTCAACCTTTTCTTTACACAATGGGTGTCCAGTGGAAAAATACAGAATGAACTGGCTTTGGGGATCAAAGGAAATAAAAGTGACTTTTTGCAGACTTTCAACATTGATTTGAACAGCATAGATATAATTGGTAATTATTATTTTATTTAATTGAGATGTGCTTTAGCTTAACTATTTACATACATTCTGATCAAACAAGGAAAAACAAAAGTAGCAAAACAAGAGTAAACCTGTAAGTAAAACAAATATTCAGGATGGTTAATAACTTTTATTAGGGTCACTAAAATGTAAAACTTGGCATGTAAGTGGGACAAGATTTTTAGCTCTCCAGAATGCTTCATCATCATTTATATACATTAGTTAAAATATGTTCACATGTGTTTGGCTGCCAACCAAAGAAAACAATTGGTATAACTATACATGCTTCTCAAAGTATATCCACGTTGTAAAATTATAGCACTTTAAATGTCATTGCTCCATCCTATGGAATTCTGGATTGTGTAGTTTTGGGAGGGACTTGAAATTCTCTATGTAGTCCATTCCCCTGTATAGCACTAGCAGAGAGTTCAAAGTTCAAACTAAAGAGCCTAAGATTCCATAGGCTGAGCAATGTCAGTTAAAATGGCACCAAATTGCTAACATTGTGGGTTGTGGCCACAGCCACAGTGCGATATTTTAGGGGGGAGAATAACCTAACAGGAGAATATTAGACATATTTTACCACATAGCTACATCTCAGAAGGCACAGTCAATTGTTAAAGTCGCATGCTGCATTGCCAATATCCCTACCAGGATATTATAGATGAATACACCTTTAGGGTGGCCTGCAATCCCATATAGGTTTGCTCAGAAGTAAGTCTTATTGTACTCAATCAGGCTTACTTCCTAGTGAATACTCTGAGGATTAATGGGATTTAGGAAGGGCTGGCTTACCATTCAACCATTGATTCAGCCGATCTACTATAGTTTGCAACTAGCAGCTGGATTTTTACTTAAGTCAGCTATGAAGAGGGGAAATTGTTGGCCATTTCCAATGACAAAAGTAACATATTCATATACTTTTCCACATTGTTGCATAAAGCTTCTAAAATAAGATGATTTTAAAAAGGCTCAATTTGTTTGTTTTGTTTTTCAGATATGGGGACATCTACCACAAGCAGTCCTTTCACAACACCTGGTTAGTAAGGATACATTTGATCAATTCATTATAGAAGAAATCTGGACAAAATCATTGGTCATCCCCCATAGCCCAAGATCATATGTATTGCATCATTTAAGGCATAAGCTGTCAAAAAGACAGAAATAAACATCTGCTTTTTAAAAAATAATCAGGATTTTGAAATGTTTGTTTTGCAGCTTTTGGAACATTTAGTACCAGCAGTCCTTCTCTATCAACAGGTTAGTGTCTAGAATATGTTATGATTAAATGTATGAAAGCTTTTAAGTACCTTTGCTGTCAAACTATTTGCTTTATCCAACATCTTTTCCACCTACAACATTCAGTGGGCTTGAATAAACTAGGATAACAAAGATTGAATTCAAGCATGCTATTACCCTAAAAGACCTCCATTTTAGAACCCAGACTCTATTGCCAGTTGGTGAATATTCTTTTAAAAAAGCATTTATTTTTCAAATTTATGTTTTAATGTTATAATTTATTTAACTGTCTTTTAATACAATTGTCCCTCTGTGTCCACGGATTTGGTATTGGAATATTTAAGTATTCATGTCTTGAAAATATTCTTTAAAAAATAACAATCCAAAAAGCAAACCTTGATTTTGCCATCTTATGTAAGGGACACCGTTTTGCTATGCCATTGCATATAATGGGACTTAAGTATTCACGGAGGTTGGTATCCACAGGGGGTCCTGGAACCAAACCCCAGTGAATATGAAGGGACAATTGTTATGTTTTTATATGTAGTTCTTTTTAAGTGTTGTGAACCACCTTGATCCCTGTACTTGTGGCAAGATGGCATATAAATTAAACAAGTAATAAACAAATATCTACTTCAAACAAAATGATGAGCAGCTATATCTTTGTTAGAAAGTAAAGGGATAATGGAAGCAAGTATTTTATGATGGACTTGTTTTCTTTCTCCAGTAGGTGGCATTGTGGTTTAGTTTTCTGATGTAGAGTTCCAAAGAATGAATGAACTTGGTCTTTATACACAAAGTTATTTATATCAGTAAAATAAAGGTTCTTGAGTATTTGGTAGTCCCCTAGTGAATTTCTCACTGGATTGAATAGTCTCTAAAGTGTCTCATCAGAATCTCTATCAGTCCAACATTCAGTTCACACAAGATATAGTGCAGGCATGGGCAACTTTAGTGGGTGGAGAGAAAATTTTATTCCAGGTGCTTGCATGCATGCACACACACGCACACACACCACCTTCAGACAGGACTCAATGTCATATTTTCTACCAAAAACATAAACAAAAAGTTCCTAGAAGTCTCATTTTTTCCACTTCCTGTATTTTTTAAAAAAAATTTGGCCAGTTTAAGCTATTTGGGAGTTGGTGAGATATTGAAGGGCAGTAGAAGGACCACAGAGAAAAACTACCATATTTGGGGTGGTTTTTTTCCACACATAAATTTGTGTGGACAGAGATTGACAGGATTGGTGAAGGGCTTGGGCTGCACACAGCCCATGGGCCATACATTCCTACCCTTGATATAAGGACACATATTGCTGCTAACGATATAAACCTGTAAAGCAGGAATGGGAAATATGCAGCCTTCACCATTGCCTATGCCAGTGTGGCTTGAAAAGAGTAGCAGGACATCTGGACGGCAGCATAATTCACAAACTATGTTTGATCCTTTGCATCTTCAGACAGGGCAGGAAAACATATCTGCCTGAAGTGTTAGAAAACACTAAATATATTTTGCTTCTTTGGACCACCAAGATGCAACTCAAGATTTAAAACAACAACAATAACACAATGATACCATCCATTAAATCTTCCCTCAGAGGCACTGGAGGGGAGGGGAGAGGAGGACTTCAATCCTGCTTCTTCCTGCAAGTGTGTGGCTAGAGCAGATTGAACAGCAATGCTCAGGAAAATCTAGCCAGCTAGGCAGGCTTTGGCTTGGCTCCTGTCATGCGGCCACTCTACTGCAGGGAAGAGGTGGGCTGAGTAGCCTTCAAGCCTTTGAGGACCCATGTGAGGACACTCGGGGGGGGGGTGGTCCTGGGGCTCCATGGACCACAGGTTAAGACCACTGTTCTAGGAGATAATATTCAGTGAGATAGACCAGGAGTTTGACCCATTATAAAGAATGTGAAGTCAAAGGCTTTCACAGCTGGCATCCATAGATTTTCCTTGTTTTTTTTCCAGGCCGTGAGGCCGTGTTCTGGAAGAGTTTATTTCTGACATTTCGCCTGCATCTGTGGCTGGCATCTTCAGAGAATGGTTGGGTAGGAGTGTGTGTGGGGTTTATACACTGTGAACCCCTGTTGGGGAGGATATGTATATTTGGGTATTTGAATGGCTAGTTTCTGGGTGGAGATATGCAAGGAGGATTAATGTCTGCTTGGCTAATGGTTGGTTAATGGTCCATTATCTGCTGGAAAACCCCCTGTCCTTGGGTAGAGTTCATTTGCAAGTGCTGAGTTTTGATTTTAGTGTTTTTCAGGACTGGCAGCCAGATTTTGTTTACTTTTAGGGTTTCTTCTTTCACGTTGAAATTTATTATCAATTTCACATTGGAGTTTATTATCTGAGTGTAGGCGCTGGGTGTTTTGTGGCTATCTGGGTGTTTGTGGATTGCAATAGCTTCTCTGTGCATTCTGACACATTCGTGTTTGTACATGGCGTTTAGTGGTCCCTGTGTAAACTTGTCCACAACTGCATGGTATGCGGTAAACTCCTGCAGCTGTGAGAGGGTCTCTTTAGTCCTTCGCTAAGCAAAGCATTTCTTGGATTTTCTTAGTTGGTCTGTAGATTGTTTGGAAACACAACCTGAAAACACAAATCAAGTAACATGAGATACACTGCAGACTGGGCCATCCAGAAAAAGCAGCAGTAGCAGAACATGTTATAAACCAACCTGGACACAAAATGTTATTTAAAAACACAGAAATTCTGGACCAGGCCAACAACTATCATTTCAGAATGCATAGAGAAGCTATTGAAATCCACAAACACCTGGACAACTTTCAACCAGAAAGAAGAAACCCTAAAAGTAAACAAAATCTGGCTGCCAGTCCTGAAAAACACTAAAATCAGAACTCAGCACTTGCAAATAAACTCCACCCAGGGACAGGGGAATTTCCAGCAGATAATGGACCATTAACCAACCATTAGCCAAACAGATACTAATCCTCCTTGCATATTTCCACCCAGAAACTAGCCATTCAAATACACACATTTAGATATCCTCCCCAACAGGGGTTCACAGTATATAAACCCACACACACACACTTCTACCCAACCATTCTCTAAAGATGCCAGCCACAGATGCAGGTGAAATCTCAGAAATAAACTCTTTCAGAACACGGCCTCACGGCCCGGAAAAAACCCAAGGAAAATCCATTATAAAGAACTTTACTAAGCTGTTACACTTAAGATGAACTCTGTATGTTGGAGCCTTAAGTTGCTCTAAGCTTCCTGAAGGATGTGAGCAATAAAAGTGTAAATAATTTCATTCTCTTAAATATAAAGTGGTTGTTCCATGTTTTTATATCATTAAGGACTTTTTTGGACACTGAAAAATAACGCAAGCAGCCTCGTCAGCTTGTGAGGCTGCTGCGCTGCAAAGCGTCCCTTTCGTATGACGCTCGCCCCGGCCGGTACTGTTGCGGTACCTCGGGGAGACTTGAGCATCATATTTTGTCGTTTTTTTACTCACAAAAGTTGATTGTGAGTAAAAAACGATGAAATATGACGCTCAACTCTCCCCGCGGTACCACAACAGTACCGGAAGGGGCAAGCATCATATGAAGGGGACGCTTTGCAGCGCAGCAGCCTCGCAAGCTGGTGAGGCTACTTGTGTTACTTTCTTCGCGTCCGAAAAAGTCCTAAGTTAAAAATGTGATAAAAACTGTCAACTACTCAGTGGTCTACCCAAAAGGGCAGTGTACGTATTGACACAATATGGTGTGCATAAGAGAAAGGGACTGGTGTACTCACCTGGCCACAAATATAATATATTATTTTATTTTCCCATACCTTACAATCAGGCCTAATCGACCAGGGTTGTTATTTATTTCAAGCATTTTAAGCTGTTCTTTATGATTATGACCTCACAAAGCAACATACAAAAGGAGTAAGACAAGACTGAAGAGGACAGATTAGTCATATCAGACAAATGTTCAGGTAACTTTGAGAAAGCTACTCTGATACAGAAGAAATTAGGGTCTTAATCAAATGGAGGAATGAAAAGCAAAGTCTTTAAGGCTGACTTGTATAGAATGTCTGTACAGAAGTCCTAGACACAAGTCAGTTGTCTTGCTCTCCTTTTTAAACAAAAGTAGAAGTAACCAGGTGGAGAGTAGCACAGCTTATATCTAAATAGCTTAACCTGTTAATTGCTGCAAACCAAGCAAGGAAGATAGCCAGGTAGACTACCTTGAGTTCATTGGAGAATGGGGATGCTAATAAACATGCCGATGCATCCCCAAACCTAACTTAACAGCAAGCAACCTCACCAAGTGATGGAAGTCTGTTCTGCTGGCAATCATGACAGGGTGATGTTTCCAGCCCCCTCCTGCCAGTGAGCAATGGTGTGTCAAAGAGTTGTAACAGGAGTCCTGTTTCTGATTGTTGCACTGTAGATCATTGGCAGGAGGAGGCTGGAAATATCGTCTTGCAGCATCTTGATTGCCAGCAGAACAGACTTACATTGCTCAGTGTTGCTGCTAGCAGATAAAGTAGGTTTGGGGAGTCGAGTCAGGAGATGATATGCAGTTACTATGACTGTGATGCTGGATCTTGGCCAATAAGTGTGGGTATGGGCAGCCTAAACTGCCCCGATACAGTCTTTGCCTAGTCTGCTGCTCAATAGTGGATTTGGGGCATTTAGAACTTGCTGGAATTTGATGCTCATTTACAGAGTTTCTGAACTCCTGCATGTAAAATGAATGGAGGAAATGTGCCAGTAGAAGAAAAACTCATTCTAAAGCTGGACAAGCACAGATTAAACTTAATTAATGAGCAACAGTAGCTGGTGCCTTCCATGTCAGTGGAGCAGTGACTCTACTCTGAGTTTTAGTTTTAAAGGAGCTATATAACATGGTGACCCTGATCCACAAAATAGGTTTAGCACCTTGGATGGCTACCTTAAAGTTCAGACTAATACCTGAACTAGATTCACCATTCCCACAGACCTATAAGGTACTGATCACTGTTGTTATCAAGCCTACATTGTGGGGGTGGGGTGAAGTAAAGAAGGTGTTCTTGTTTATCTCCCTGGAGTCTTCACAATATAACCCAGTAGAGCTGTTTCAGGTGATGAAGGATTTAGTTCAATAGGATTCTGCAAATTAACTGGTCACCCACTCTACAGCTTGCTATGAAAAATCTGCAAGACAGTTCAGAGGTAGAATAGTCTGCATCTGGCATGACCTGAACACCAGGATTAATGTAGTTCCATTAACTGAGGTATCCAGAGGACTATCTTGTCTTGTTGTATATGACAAGTTTCCATTGTTGAGGCTTGAGAACATGAGTGACACCCAGAGCTAACAGAGTAGAGTGCTGCTTAGGTTCTGTATAAGAAGATAGCATAGGCACGTATCTGAACGTTGAGATGGCAAAAGCAAGAGTGTTTTCGATATACTTAATTCTCTTTCCCTTTTTTTTTTAAAAAAAAACATATATTTTAGTGAAATGTTTATCTCCTGATGAACTTTGTGCTGATGGTGTGAGCTGCATAAAACAGGAATTATTTTGTGATGGAATACCCAACTGTCCAGATGGTTCTGATGAAGATGAAACAGCATGTGGTAAGAATTTGAGCTTTTGCTATTAGCCTTTGAACTCCACTGAATTTCTCAACATTATGAACTATATTTTTAAAAAATCCATTGGAAGCAATACAATATTTTTTTAATCTGTCAGAAAATGCATGTACAATCTTGTAACCTCAGTTTCATTCAGACTCTGTTCTTATAAAGATAATCCCCCCCCCCTCTCTCATTCTGGCTTTTCTTCGCAAACGAAGATTCAGGAAGGACTCATCCCGCGCTTTCTGCAAGCGTGCTGATGACTAAAAAGGCTAATCTGAGATAAACAGGTCTGATTGCAGAAAGCACAGCAGAAGGTCTCCTTGAGTGATGTTTCTGGGTTGTGATTCTTTCTGCGTTGTCGTTTCTCTTCAAGACTTGTTCGGTGTGAGTTCTCAAACAAGGCTGCAGCATTGTGGATAGTGCGTCCCCATGCCTCCAAATGTGAGGCCAGGGCGGACCATTGTTGGTGATCAATTTGGCCGAGCCTGAGATGTTGTTTCAAGGAGTCCTTGTATCGCTTTTTTGGAGCACCCCTCTTATGCTGACCCGTGGCGAGTTCACCGTAGAGTAGTATTTTGGGGAGGCGATGGTCCTCCATCCTAGAAACGTGCCCTGCCCAGCGCAGCTGTGTTCTCAATATCATGGCCTCAATGCTGGTGATCCCTGCTTGCTCAAGGACAGCAACATTCGTCACATAGTCAGTCCAGTGTATATTTAAGATTGTGTGTGGACAGCACTGATGAAAGTGTTCTAGGAGTCGTAGGTGGTGGTGATAGGTGACCCATGTTTCAGATCCATAAAGGAGAATAGACAGTACAATGGCTCTATACACATTGATTTTTGTGCTTCGCCTCAGGTGTTTATTACTCCAGACAAAGAAAATAATAAATATTATATTAGTTAGAACACTGGTACCATACAAATATATTGTGTACAGTTAATCAGAAATATCTTTTTATACTATCTAAACCTATCTCAGTGGCATGCACACAGAATGGGTATGGAGTGTCACAGAATCATAGAGTTGGAAGAGACCTCAAGGGCCATCCAGTCCAACCCCCTGCCATGCAGGAACACACAATCAAATCATTCCCGACAGATGGCCATCCAGCTTCTATTTAAAAACCTCCAAAGAAGGAGAGTCCATCACACTCTGAGGTAGAGCAATCCACTGCTGAACAGTTCTTACTGTCAGGAAGTTTTTCCTAATGTTTGGGTGGAATCTCTTTTCCTGTAGTTTGAACCCATTTTCCATGTCCTAGTCTCTGGAGCAGCAGAAAACAAGCTTGCTCCATCCTCAGTACCATTCAAATATTTAAACATAGCTATCATGTCCCATCTCAGTCTTCTCTTCTCCAGGCTAAGCATGCCCAGTTCCCTAAGCCACTCCTCATAGGGCATGGCCTCCAGACCACCCACCATCCTGGTCGCCCTCCTCTGGACATGTTCCAGCTTCTCAATATCCTTCCTGAATCGTGGTGCTCAGAACTGGACACAGTATTCCAGGTGATGTCTGACCAAAGCAGAATAGAGTGGCACTAGTACTTCCCTTGATCTAGACACTATACTGCTAGTAATGCAGACTAGAATTGCATTGGCTTTTTTAGATGCTGCATCACACTCCTGACTCATGTTCGGCTTGTGGTCCACTAAGACCTCCTAGATCCTTTTCACATGTACTGCCTTCAAGCCATGTGTCACCCATCCTATATCTATGCATTTCATTTTTACTGCCCAAGTGTAGTATCCTACATTTCTCCATGTTGAAATTCATTTTGTTAGTTTTGGCCCAGCTTTCTAATCTGTTGAGGTCATTTTGGATCCGGATCCTGTCCTCTGGGGTATTAGCTACCACTCCTAATTTGGTGTCATCTGCAAACTTGATAAGCATACCTTCTATTCCCTCATCCAATTCATTGATAAATATGTTGAATAGCACTGGACCCAGGACAGAACCCTGTGGCACCCCACTAGTCACTTCTCTCCAGGATGAAGAGGAGTCATTGGTGACTACCCTTTGAGTTCGGTCAATCAACCAATTACAAATCCACCTAAAAGTTGCATTGTCTAGCCTACAGGTTACTAACTTTTTTGCAAGAATATAATGGGGGACCTTGTAAAAAGCCTTACTGTAATCAAGATACACTACATCCACTGCATTCCCTTCATCTATCAAGTTAGTAACTCTGTCAAAAAAGATATTTGTTTATTTATTAGTTGTTTATACCCCGCTCTTCAGCCACAAGGCTATCAGAGCAGCTTACAAATTGTTTTAAGCAATAGCAATTTATACATCTACACTGCATTAAGCAGTTTCCATTGTGTGTTAGCTAATTACCCCCCATAAGCCGGGTACTCATTTTACCAACCTACAAAAGGATGGAAGGCTAAGTGAACCTTGGAGCCCTCTGGAACTTGCAAAGAGATGAGTTGCAGTACTGGCATTTAACCACGATTAGTCTGGCACAACTTGTTTTTGAAAAATCCATGTTGACTTTTAGTGATCATGGCATTCCTTTCTAAGTGGTTACAGACTGTATGTTTAATGATCTGCTCTAGAATCTTTCTTGGTATTGATGTCAGGCTGCCTGGGTGGTAATTATTTGGGCACAAAATCCAGTCTGGGCTCTAGTGCAGTGACTTTAAAAGCAACATGGTTAATCTACTGGTTATTTAGAGGTGGCTTAATTCAAATGGGGTCCAACTTCAAACCTTGATTCAGAAATGCATTTCTTCATGATTGGCTATTGTTGGGAGGTAGCAAACAATTCTAACTTTAGATTTTCCTTGTTTTTTTTCCGGGCTGTGAGGCCGTGTTCTGGAATAGTTTCTGTGTTTTGCCTGCATCTGTGGCTGGCATCCTCAGATAACATGGCCTTACATGTTATGGCCTTATCCAGAAAAAAACCCAAGGAAAATCTATGGATGCCAGCCATGAAAGTCATCAATTTCACAATTCTAACTTTATTGTGTTTTCCAGAATTGGTTGGGGTGGGGGGCAGAGGATTAGTAGACATTTAGGATTTTACAAGATGTGGCAAATATGGCATCATAAGTACACCTAATGATCATGAAAAGGCGCACATACCAGATGACATCAATAGATCGGCTGTGGCGCTTTGTTGCCGGCATTGCTGCCATTTGAATCCTCACACCATTGTAGTCACATGAATGCAGTGTGAATGACAGAACACTTCCTGGTGAGATTGCGACAGCCAGGTAGGGTATGCTCTTTTTATGACATCCCCCCCCGTCTACTTGGGACGTTTTTAAAGTGTATTTTGTGCTTCACTATATTGTGTGTGTAGTGTGTGTGTGTTTTGCTTTTATTTTTAAATTTCCCACAGTAGTGTCTTCTTGCAAGAATTGCCGAGATCAGAAACCCGGAAGTAAACAGAGCTCTGTTTGTGCTCCATTACTGCCGGGGAAGCCTCTTTAATGCTGCTCAAGGTAAGTATGGTACAGGAGGGGGTTCTTTTGCCAGCATAAACATGACACAGTTTATGCTGGTGAAAGAACATTAATGTGGAGTGGTCTGATAAAGTCCATAGTGGCCTTTTATGAGAGAACATTACCTTCTAGAAGTTGAAAAATAGAAGCAAGGTATTTTTGCTACATATCTTGCTACATATCTTATCAAAATTGCTACATATCTTGCTACATATCTTATCAAAAAAGTAGGTGAAAGGAAGCTTATGCAACAATAGGCTTTACAGTTTGGAAATTTTTAAAAAAATTAAAGGATATATTTAGGCTCCTATGTTTTCGCAGACTACATAGACCTGTGCCTAATGAATAAAACTATGAAATATTGGAGGGATTGATAAGTACAGTGGGTAAGGTATTATGATGAGTACAAATGCTTTAGGGCGTCATTTTGTGTTCAACTGAATTGAATGTTACAAAAAGTGATATAGGATAGGGCAAAATATGAGAAGCATATAGTGATATAGGAAGAAGTTGAACATTCAGCATTGTTTAAGCAAACACTCAGTGCTATACTTTACGAAGTCCCATGGATTCCACAAAAAAAATCTTTTATTATTCTATAGATCTGTCCCTCACCTTTGGCCCATCTATACAAGGCCAAAAACAAAAAACAAAAAACAAAAACACCAACCCACCCATAGAATGCCTTGAAGTAATAGCATTTCACAGCAGCAGCAGCGACTTGTCTTAACATATTTTACTTGCCTCAATTTGCCACCACTGAACATTTTTTAATAGAAATAAAAGATGTCTAAGGTGTACTAAAACAATTTTTCAATTTAACAGGAAAGCAAAAAAATAAATAAATAAATAAATAAAAAGAATCACAACACCCCATTTGATTGCCACACTCCACACTTGCCTGGCCAATTAGCTTTGCACTTCTGCTCCTATGGGAAAGTGATTCATATTGATTTGCTTGTCCCAATGAGATGGAATGTGCACCCCCTCACTGTTTTTTTTTTAAAAAAAAACCACGGGAAAAGCTGTGAAGGCTTTTCCTTCTGAGTTTTGCCATTTTGGGCCCCCCTCCTTCCAAATACAGTGGATTGATGTGGGATCCCATTTAGACAGGTTGCATTTCCAGCAAATTCCATGAGGGTTATTTTCACCATTTAGACAACCACCTTGGTTTCCGTATTCTGCCTGTATATGGCCAAATATTGGTCTTTGCTCTCATTCTACAAACAGGCAAAGAGCTTTTTATGTAAACAGGCATTTGGAGATTACTGTCCAGAAGGGTCTTTTATTGGGATGTGTACACTGTACTTTTATCCTTATTGCTATATTTTTAAAAAATTTATGCTGTTACTGTTGTTTTAACATGGAAGTTCATTTAATTGTTTTTTAACTTTTTATCATCAGATTTTTAGCAGTATCTTGTTTCAACCTTCTGTAGGCCACCTTAGGTCCTATGTCAGGAGAAAGGTGGGAAATAAATAAATACTCAGCCTTATCTACATCAAAAGTTGTGATACCATTTTCCTCTGTTAGCAGTCAGATTATCCTCAATATATATATATTCGTTTTGCTCCCAGGTTTCTATAAATGATGACCTAAGTGCATAAAAAGCTGTACTGGTATTGTAAAATGATCTGTCATGTGCCTAAAGCTATCAATGAGCCCATCATTACCCAGCTGCACACCTTTCTGATGTGTTGAATGACAATTCTTATCCTCCTCTGGCATTTTTGCCATTGGCTGTGGTGGGTAGGCATGATGGGAGTTTTAGTCCAGCACTTCTGGAATGGCATCAGCCTGAGAAGGTAGTTTTAATCCCTTTCTCTCTAGACATTTAAAATTATTACATGAAAAGCTTTATACCATAATTTTTCCAGGATGAAAATACTTTAATCATTCACTTACTATCAAGGAAACAATTATGAACTAATACAGTTTCTTTCCTAACATGTTGAAAACAGAGATCAGCCTCAAAAGTAGAACTATTATACCATATATATATATATATGTATGGTATAAAATGCTTTTGGCTTGATGAGATTCTGTGAAAGTCCCATATGGACCGGACTGAAGATTTAAGCTTAGATACATAACCATGAGCCAATATGGTGTAGTGGTTTGAATGATGGACTACAACTCTGGACCAGGGTTCAAATCCTTTCTCAGCCATGGAAACCCACACTCTCAGCCTCAGAGGAAGGCACTGGCAAACTCCCTGTGAAGAAATCTTGCCAAGAAAACCCCATGATAGGTTCACTTTGTTGTTGCCATGCATCAGAAAAAAATTGAAGGCACACAATAATAACAACAAAACCATGATATGCTTAGAATATATATGATCCCATAATATCTCTCTGGCTTTACGAGTTAAATTTACCCAATAGCTGCCAATTAGAGATCTTAATACTAGGCCATTGGTACCACCCACTGTGTTATGACCACATAGAGGTCCTTTTAATCAGGTATTGTTTAAGATTTTCCCAGACAAGTGACAGGCAAAAAGGCACAGAGAGACCAAATTTGGTTTTCGGTCACTATGCATGTAACATTTATTTAGACATAAGACATTAAACATTCAGTTAACTGTCAAGAGCTCTTTTCCATTCACACACACACTCACACCACATACTCACAACGATCCTTCCCTGAACGGTGATCAGACGTCCACGAAGGCGTGGATGGTCTGTTGCCGCGGTACAGGAACCATGAAAGCAAGCCGAAAATGTCCCAGCTCTTATACCTTTTCCATCTCCTTCCTTGATAACTGCATGCTTTTCGAGCTGGCATGATCTCATGACAGTTCCTTAGACAGTTCCTTAGGCAGAGCAAGGTATGTTCTGTGTTCGCTCAGAACTTCCTCAATAATACCGACAGCTGGTAATGTCTCTGCCATGCCTGGCCAGCAGTCCACTCACTTCTCCAGAATGCTCCCAAACTAGGTTATCCATTTCCATTGTTTTTGGTTATGCTTGGTCAGCACCTCATCTCAGCTTCCAAGTTTTCTCCTTTCCTCGGTCCAGTGTCCAAGTTATGCCTCAAGCAATGCTTTGCACGGCATCCATTTTCTTGATTCATGTTAAGGCCTTGCTTCTCTAGGATCGACAGGAACCTATACATACACACAATCATACATACAAGCATACTCTCACAACTGTATAAACACTTTTGATGCCCCTCTTTTAAGTTGTCAAGATTATATGTACTTTCAAGTCACCTGCCAATTTCTATTATATCATTCTTTTCATTGCTTCCTTGAGATTTGACCTCTACAAAGTCTGATAATATGGATATTTGGTAGTAGTATAACATGCTGGCATTTATTCTTAAATAATACAGTTGGAAATAAAGTGTTCTGCTGGATATTTTACTACCTATAGCAGAGTTAACAGAAACTTCATGAAAAATCCAAGTTATCTGGCATGCTAGAACATGTGAAGCTTTCTAGTGCTGAGATTATTATTTTTTTACTTATGACCTATCCCTAAAATGACAATAACTTTTTCATCATAGGAAAAATAGCGTGGGACCTTTTCTGTAAAATTTTACAGTAGGATTTGTAGTTATTTTATTACTACTCTTGGCCACAAAATATCATATTTCCTTTTTTAAAAAAATTGTGCCCAGTGCCATCCGCACCACATTATATATCCCTTTGGAGCATACGAGTTTAGCATATGCCTGAGGTATAAAGACATAGCACAGGAAGAGTGTAATTCTAACAGTTTCTTCCTGAGGCTGTCAGAGTTCAGTGAAATCAATTAGCTTCTCAGCTGAAATTGAGACAACAGGTGATACAGGAAACCTTCACTTCCTAGTTTTAATGATGAAGATAAAATCACCATGAAATGGAGTGATTCTACCATCACCCCATGCCTTAATTCAGCCATAGAAAGTGAAGTTACATCCTATGCAGAAATGCAGCTGGAGGATAAGAAACAGATATATAGAAAATATCAGCTGTTTTTATTAAGCTGATTTTTAAAAAATTCTGGTGCATATAACTTATTTATTTAAAATAAGCTCTGGCATAAGAACTGTTGTTGTTGTTGTTGTTGTTGTTTGCCTTCAAGTGGTTTCTGATTTATAGTGACCCTATCACAGGATTTTCTTGGCAATATTTGTTCAGGGGGGGGGGTTGCCATTGCCTTACTCTGAGACCGAGAGAGTGTGACTTGCCCAAGGTTGCCCAGTAGGTTTTCATGGCCAAATGGGATTTGAACCCTAGTCTCCAGAGTCATTGTCCATCGCTCAAACCACTATGCCACACTGGCTCTCTTAGCTGCATGCAATAGTAAGCTTTTGTGGTTTAAGCCATTAAAAATCATCTCGTTATGTTATGTTATGTTATGTTATGTTATGTTAAGTTATTTATATCCTGCTTTCTCCCAAGATGGTATACAGCATAAGATATTCATATCCTCTTTGTGATGAACTATTTTGTCTGAAACTAGTTTTTACTAAAATTACCTTAAAGCTCAATTCCTTTTGGTGGGGAGGGGAAACAAAAAGATTCCTTTGATATATTGTTATCAAGAATTCTTTGATGGCAATGGACACTTTCCTTTCTGCAACACAGCCTTCTTTTGTTTTAACAGTGCTTGATACTGTCTTTCAAAATATGCCATGGCATCTTCCTCCGGTCTCCTTAAACTAGAAACCTCCATTGCTGTACTTGTCCCACTATCTGTTAACACTGAATGTGCTTGGGTGGAACTGGAAGATCCTTGGAATGCTCCTTAAAAAGGATGATCTGTGTTGGTTACAGGAGATTCTAGGATCTGAGCTCAAATCTAACTGGTAAAGATGGCCAAAGGGCAGGTAGAGTTGACACTTGGCCAACTGATACTATTCTGAATATAAACTAATCCAGCCTAGGGATGTAATTTTGGGGGGCTATTTAGTGAGGGCCTAATGTTGTGTACACTGTGTCTGGAGGAAGTTTGGGTCAAGACTATTCCCTCACACCACACCTTCTCTATTCCTTTTTATTTTTGTCTGCTGACAGATATTAGCCAGTAGAACAGTTCTGCTAGCAGACTGCTTTATAGGCAATCTAGTCAGCAGAGGTTCTGCCAGAAGGACATTTCTTCTGGTAGAAGAGACTCATGCCTAAGTCTAAAATCCTACAGCTGGTGAATTTTTTAAAAATAACACACTGTTATGAAGACTTCACACACTTCCCTGTAGACCCACAGAAATCTCAGGGACATAAATGTGGAGGTAGTTCTTCATTAATTTTCTCAAAGGAAGCAATGAGTAAATCTAGCAATTTTCTTTCCGATGCAAGAAAGTCTCCAAAAGCTACACAGTTTTTGGAGGTTATTTACTGCTTGAAACTTATTTTGTGCAAAATAAGCCCCAAACTTTAAACCATCTTCAAAATAATGATCTATGAAACATTGAGCATTGTACAGAGCCAGGATTGGACAAAGGAAACAAAACATGTTGTGATTTCCTTGAAAAAATATCTCAATTTTTGTTGTTGCACAATGACAAGAATTTACCGGGGGAGGGGGGCATAGGCATATGTTCCATTTAACTTGTATAAGCAAAACTTCTTACTACATAAAGATAATTGTAATGGTACATTTCTATACATACTTACTGGAAGTAAGTGCTGTTTATCTCAATGGTACATACTGTACTTCTGAGAGTGTTGTAGCATTACACTGTTAGGGGACTTCTCAATATCATTTCTAGGTATAATGGCAAAGGGGATGCATAGAACATTTCCAGAAAGCAAGTTCAATGGAGGGGTTGGGAATTACCAAGTTGGCATGATGGTTACATGACTGATCTGTGAGATAATCTACCTCACCATCTTCTCCCATTCATGCTACAGTAAATCAGTTTAAATGTCACATAGCAGAAAAAGGATGTGACTACTGCCAGACAGTAAATATCAGATTACTAGTACTGAATCTATGTTGTTTGCTAATAAAAGATTTTCTCTGTAAACTACATCTACATGCTTTCTGTCCAGCATATGTTCACTCAAACGAAATACAGTTGTCCTTCCATATCCACAGATTTAAGTATTCACGACTTGAAAATTTTCTTTAAAAAATAATAATCCAAAAAGCAAGCCTTGATTTTGCCATCTTATATAAGGGATACCACTTTGCTGTGCCATTGCATATAATGGGACTTGAGTATTCATGGATTTTGGTATCCACAGGGGGTCCTGAAACCAAACCCCAGTGAATATGAAGGGACAACTATACTTTTAAAAACACAGAATTTTGATTAAATGTTGGAACATTCTCTTGTTTTACCAGGGATTTATTGAAAAGAAAATTATTATTTAATTACAGCTACAAGTTGTGATGGAAAATTCATTCTGACTGGCTCCTCTGGATCTTTCCAGTCTATCCATTATCCTGAGCCCTACATTTCAAACACCATTTGCCGATGGATTATACAGTAAGTCACTTCATGTATAGCACACTATAGTAACTGCAATTAAATTGCAATCACCCTTTTTCTGTATGAAAACCTTAGGTATTTTGTTTATACAGTCCAGTAAATGTGCAACATAATGTGAACTACAAATGTATTGTCACTCTTTCCAAATTGGCTAGTACCTCTTAGAGTTTGGGACACAACAGAGCCATCATATGGACACCATTGTAAATCTCTACCCTGATTGCTGTCTGTGTAGGAAGCTGTTCACAAGTTAGTACCTGTGAATCTTCAGATTGAGCCATAGCCTCCCTGCCATAAACTTCTATAATCGAAAGGAGGAAATAACCTGATCCAAATGGCAAATTTATGTACTTGAAAGGGATTGACAAAGACTTTCACTGAACACAAAATTCACAAAGATCAGAATTTGCATGTAAGGCCAACTACTAAAACTTAGGCATAGTGATAGAGATCTAATTCAGCTATTTCTAGAAACAGTGCCAATTTTGAAGGCATGTACATGACTGTGTACCTATTTCTGGAAATATTCAACCAATTACCCACAATCTGACACTTCCTGCCGTGGCATGATTAGATAAACATGTTGAACACCTGTGTATACTGTTGTCATCTTCTCACAGAAGAATTAATCAACAGAGATATAGCATTTCAAAAATTAATGTGCAACAAACCTGAGATTAACCACCGGGCTATTATTATTATTATTCCAATGTATGTCAGTTCTGTTTTTATGAAGTTTTTTTATATATCCTCACTCAATTTTATGCTTCTTTCTTCTCTTAACAAAGATCTAATATCATCATTCTTTTTAATAAATATAGAAAAACAACTTGGTTGTAATTAAATTATCTCATTACATTAAATTAAGTTTACTGAGTCACTTTTGCAAGCATTTTGCTTGAGTTCTTTTATTGAGTTCTGATATAATTTTCCATGGTTCTCCTATCTACACAAATGCTAACAAAAGAATAAATAGAAAGGATTACAGGTCACATTAAAAATGTGCTCCACTGAACTTCCAAATTGACTCTAGCAAGCATGTTGAAATGGTTATGGTGAAATACAGATTTTGATCCAGTTTGGGAATTGCAACCACAATGAAAATAAGTTAGCAAATTAAAAACAGTGTTGTTTTAAATCCATATTTTCATTCTGAGTATTCTGGATTTTCATGTTTAAGATACAACAATGGAAAGAAAAAATCTTTTTTCATTTGATGCTACTGTTTATTAAATCTTTATTTCAATATTAAGACTCATGGAAGCATCACTTTCTAATGGTTTTACAGCCATTTACAGGAACTATTATATTCCAAAAATTTCTGATTTTGTATGTCTGGAATAAAATAATCTGTATTAAAAATTAAAACAAAACAATAGAAATCTCTAGCCATTCTGAACACATGAAGAGTCCTCCACTCTGCTTTTGTGAATGACATCTCCCTTCTCAGACATATCAAATTCAAGTTCTAAAAGCAATTTGTGATGAGAAAGAGTTACTGTCTGAATGAATGGACCAAGTCCAGTGTACTGGATCCAGATATTTCCCTCTACAGAGTGAAAAGAAGTTGGCTTTTTCATTCTCGCCTCCCATAGTCTTTCCAAAATGCACCCCTGAGGGTATGGGGCATACAGAATGCAGGAGGCTCTGGCACAATTGCTGAGGAGGAGAAATTATTTATATATATTTTAAGTCATTTGTCTATCTGCTTTCAGCCATTCAGGGCCCTCAAGACAGGGTACAATGATTAAAAATATACATATATACAAATAAAAACATTTTAAAAGATTAAAATTCATATTTAACAATAGTTTTAAAATGACAGTTAAAAACAGAACAGGCAGTACAGCCAGCACAGCCATCCCTAATTTTAAGCCCCAGAAGCCAAGGGAAATAGCACAATTTTAGCTGCCCAGCAGAAACTTGAAAGCAATGGAATCTGCCCAACTTTCTTTGGGAGAGTGTTACACACTCAGGGTGCCACTACAGGGAAGGCCATGTCACATGCACCCACAAGCCTAGCGTCACAGGATGGGGAGACAGGCAGCTGGACCTTTGCTGTAGGCCTTCGATTTCAAGCAAGTTCATATAAAAGTAGGTGGTCTTTCAGATATCCCAAGCTGGTTTGAGCTGTGTAGTGGAGACTACAGCTGTGGAGACCAGAGTTTGAATTCCCACTCAGGCTTTAAAACCCGCTGGGTAACCTTAGCCAAGTCACAAACTCTCAGCCTCAGAAAAACCCATGATAGGTTCACCTTAGGGCTGCCATAAATTGGAAATGACTTGAAGACACACAACAATAGCGAAATGAAAAACAGCAAGTTAAATTGAGTTGGGAACAAATTGGGACCCAATGTGTTATATGAGCTCTTAAACAACACACCCAACAATAGTCTGGCTGACACATTTTGTACATTTCATACACATATGCATGTGCATGCATACACACATTTAGAATCACTGTGGTCAGATCTGTCCTCCCTAGGAAACTGCACAGCTGGCTCACCAACCAATCCTAGTCACAAAGCAGTGCTGGGTCAAGAGCACCCCCAAACTGTAGACATGATCTTTTAGAAGGAGTACAATCCCATCCAGAACAAGGTATACTCTCAAGCTTAGGTTAGCTTTCCTATTGACTAACAGAACTTTTGTCTTGTTTGGGCTCTATGGTAAGTGTGCTGTTTTGTGTCCCGTGGATAATTGAATCAGTGGATAATGAATCAGTGGATACAGGGTTCCTACTGTATAGAGCACTATGGTATCCCATAAGCTAATAACTAGGAGGCTGAACAACAATCTCACATCAGCACCTTCTGGGAAAGCTCAGCCAAAATGGACAAAACCCAGCACAGAACAGTGTTCCCAGTCCCATTTCAATCAAATGACCTAGAAAGATACCATGATCAATGATATCAAATGCCCCTGACAGGTCCAACAGAACCAACAGGGACAAATTTCCCCTGTCCAGTTTCCTGGTGGCCAAGGTTGTTTCTGTCCCATAACTGGCCTGATGGGAATGGATCCAGGTAATCCATTTAAGCAAAGAAATGCTGGAGTTGTACTGCCACCACTCACCATCATGAAAGGAGGTTCATGGAAAATTGTGGAGACACTCTTCATAATTCCACTGATTTATGTCCATTAGTTCTCCCATACCATAGCCTTGGTCTCTCAGCAGTGTTGCCAAAGACTGGGACAATGAGGTGGGAGTTCCTGTGGAACACTAGAAGGTTAGGCAGGAAAGTCAGAAAGTCTGTCTATCTCCTGTGGCAAGTGGATATTTGGATTCAACCCAATGTGCATGTAGAACTGTTCTCACACTTCTCTGTTTCATGCCCATCGTAATACAACTATCATATATTATTAAATGAAAGAACATGTTGTTCTTTTTTTTAGTGTAAATCCAGAACTGTCTATTAAAATAAACTTCAGTGCTTTTGATACTCAAGATTATGTGGACACTTTAAGTATTTATGAAGGTGTAGGCCCTGCAAAGATTTTAAGAGGTAAAGTACTTTTACTGGAGTTTTTTTGGGAAAAAATCTATGTATTTTATTTTAAATCTATTAATTAAATTTAATAAAATGATTCCCTCAGCAACTAGTCATGCAGTGTTACCTACTACCATGTATTAACTGCTACACTCTTTACTCAAACAAGATAGATAGATAGATAGATAGATAGATAGATAGATAGATAGATCTTGAGGTGGATGAGGGATTCTGCTTGAAAATAGTTCTGATTCAGCTTAATGGAGAAAACAATTCCTTATATGTTCTACTTTCAGCATTATCCAATGTTTATACACTATACTGCTGCAAATGTTTTGTTCAATTCTATATGCTTCTACAGTTGGGCCTCCACATTCAGGGGTTTCACATTCATGGTTTTGAGTATTCATGGTTTGTTGCTACTGCCGGAATACAGTACTGTTATTGCAAGACCTTGTACGCCTTCTCCTCCCCCTTTTCCTGTCTGGGAAAACCACAATCTTCTGCAAGATTTGCAAAGATTTCTGCAAGATTTGCAACGTCCCTCCACCTGCCTCCACTCTGATTCTGCAAGATTTGCAAAGTCCCTCCACCTCCCTCCACTCTGATTCTGCAAGATTTTCAAAGTCCCTCCACCTCCCTCCACTCTGGTGGGAAGACTGGTTCTGCTTAATTTATTCATGGTTTGTTTCACTTTCGTGGTGGTGCACCACCCCTAACCCTGCGAATGTGGAGGGCTGACTGTATTTGATTGCACATTATTAATTTGTCCCATTCTCACCTCCTCCCTCCCCTCCCCATATGTATCCCACCCCATATTATAAGAGCTCAGAGCAGCATACAGACAGAACCTTTTTGAATTCCTTTAAGACAATTTAAAACAGTAAAAAAAAATAAACAGTCTAAAACATACAAAACAATTTAAAATAATTCAGTCGATTTTGAATTTTGCAGGAGTTCACAGAGATATAATTCTAACAGTTTCTCATATGTATAGCTTACCTCTTATCTGTGGATGAAATCAGAGAACAATTTACTGCAGAAGCTCTACTTCAAAGCATTCCAGAATATCCCCCTAACCATCTAGAAAACCAGTCATGTGTAGATAGACATTCTGGTTATACAGACCGCCAACCATTCCCAAATTTTCACAGCCGTGAGGAACCAATGAGAATAATTATGCTGGGCTCTGCATGTCAAATTGCCACTGTTTTGCTTGTTGAGAAGTTAGATCAACATATGATCTACAGCTTTGAATTAACTTACAGGAATTAACAGCTGCTGTCTTTTCATCTGCGATTCTGAAGGAAATTGTCGTATATTATAAGGTTTCCCTTGGAACACCTTTGAGGACAATATATATATAGTTTAAGTAGTAACAAGGCTGGCTCAAGATAATTTGTTGCCTGAGGAAAAGGACAAAATGCACCCAGTTCTATTCCATGTGCATAAGCCATGTGGAATGGCAGTTGACTCTTATTTTAGCACTGGCAACTCAATAATGCCCCACACCACACACAAGTGCAGCAAGCTTGTTTAGGAGATGGAAGCCTATCTGTGTGCCTTTCCAAAAGAAAGAAATGGATGGAAGGTGGCTTCAATTGGTTTTAAGCAGTCTGTTTCACACACACACCTGCATATGAATATAAATGAGAACAGTAGGATAATATTTATTTATTTAATTAATGATTTAATTAATTAATTATTTAGAATATTTATACCATGCCCTTCATCTGAAAAGGATCCCAGAGTGATTTGCAAATTATTGATTTGACAGTTCCCTGTCTTCAGGTTTATAATCTAAATAAGACATGAAACGAAGAAACGTAAATGGCATTGTGGGAGAGGATTCAGTCTAACAGATACTACCTATTCTTTCATCTACTGCTGGAGTTAAAGTACAGTGGAGTTGTGCCCTGGGTCTTCTCTGCCTCTGGCAGCAGTTGAAATGGAGGGGAGGGCCTTTTATCTGTTGCTGGCCCTAGCTATGATGGAGTTGTGCCTGCCTTATCCTTCTTTATTCTTATTCTTCTGCAACATAGATTTGTTTTAGTTTTTAGCATTAATTCCTGATCATATGAACATATATGGTATTATCCTCTTATGATATCTTTTATTTCCTTTTCTTAGCTTTCCTCTGGGGCTCTAATCCTGGTACCACTCATATATTTTCTAATAAAGCTACTGTAGAATTTGCTACAGATTATTCTGAAAATTACAGTGGCTTTAATGCAACATACACTGCATTTAATACCAGTGAGCTAACCAGTAAGTATTCTTTGTAGCCTTTCTTTTGTAACTATAGGATTAGCATACACTGTGGAAGGATACTTACTACAACACCATACAAATAATATACAGCTGAATTCATATTTATCTGTGCTTTTGATTTCAGCAGACTACATCTCCCAGAATTCCTCATGCTATCTGGAGTATTCTGTGATATCAGAAATATGACCCCCCAAAAATAAATTTTCCATGCTCTGTTTCTTCAAGATTCAAGTGATTTCACACTCAATATTTACCTTGAAGTTTGTATCATTTCTATAGAATTTAACTGAAAGTGCCTTTTGAATGGGAAAAGCTTCCCAGGTACCAGAATATGAGGGAGATGTCCACATCAACTTTATTTTTGTTGGTTTCATTATATTTTTAATATCCTTCCAACACCAAAAGATGCCAGGATGGAGTACATACAAATTTTAAAACAGCAATGTAAAAACATTTGAACAGTCAACACAATTTAAAATAATCTAAAACAATTTAAAGCTATGTCAGGCTCTTCACCTAGTAAGGTCATGATCCTTAGGCCCAAAATGCTTTGGTAAAAAAAAAAAAAAATGAGGCCAATGTTGATGCCAAATGGGTTTCTGAAGGGAAAGTATTGCACACCCAGAGCACCAGAGTAGAGCATACCCTCTGCCATGTTTCACTGTGCTGTATTGCTCCCACTGGTGTGACACAGACGAAGGCTTCTATAGTAGCTCCTAATAGTTGGCATGTGTGTATAAGGAAAGATGTTCCTTCAGGTACCAAACTAAGGTAAACTTTGTGACTCAGCCACACCAACTGTTGGCTTCCCAGGCAGCACTTGGGCTGGGGACATTTGTCCATGTTGGTACAATGTGTGACATTCTTCATTCCAGTGTTGTTGTGTTGCAAATTTCAGGACAGTGTGGCAAGTGAGGAAAGCAATGGCAAATTTCACTGATTTTTGTAATCTCGGTATGATAGGGAAGAGGGTCACCAGTAAAGCTAGACAGGGGTGCAGGGGGGGGGAAATGATGGCATCACAGCCCTCCACATATAAATTCTGCCCCCCATCTGAAATTTCCCTTCAGTCTCCACATTTCTAGCATTGCAGTAACTAAAACCATGAATTGAGCATTGAAAAATACAGTTTAGTTATCCAAGGGGGCAGGTAAAGTTACCAAAGGAATACGAATACAGCAAATAGAAGAGTTGTAAGTGTGGACAATTTTCAGTGCTGTCTGCAATACTAGAAATTTCAGGTCTGAAGGAAAATTTTTGGTGGGCAGCAGGGTTCTTATTTAGGGTCAATGCCCTAATCCCGCATCCCCCTTGTAACTAGATCCCTAAAGCTAGACATCGTGCTGTGGCATAGCTGGAACTTACATCAAAAGACACATCCAGGCAGTCTAACAGAGCTAACTGAGCATTACAATGCAGACAGAATATGAACATGATACCGATTTATATCTCATGCCCATTGAAGGTTCCTTGTCTCCCAAAGATGTGTTTCTTGGGTTTAGATCAGGACAACTTATGCTGTGGGGGAGGGAGAACCCCAATAAGCCTGTGATGAAATTGTTGCAGGGGACATATACCTATATTATGATTCTTACAACCAGAAAATCACACATTTTCCAAGAGCCACAGAAATTAACTTCTGGGTGGCATGTTTTTGTAGGGTGAAGAGCACTTTCAGAAAAAATAATAATTTGTTATTGATACCAAAAGAATGATAAGTAATGGATATACTGTAGAATTCCATCATCCACAGAGTGACATTATTTTCACACAAATTTCATTTCAAGATAGTGAGAAAATTAACTGTACTTTTGAAGATGGCTTTTGTTACTGGATTCAAGATTTAGATGATGATGATGAATGGGCAAGAATTAATGGCCCCACCTTTCCTATTACATCTGGCCCTGACTTTGATCATACATTTGGCAATATTTCAGGTAAGGATTAGGAGCTGGGCAAAATAACATTCTGTATTGATTTGTACAGTAATTTTGATCAAGATCTTTTATAATAGGATGGTAATGTTTAGTGAAAGAAACTACTGTGTGCAAAAATATATGGCTTTAGCTTATTTGACTTTGCTTGCAAAGAGACCTCTTTCACCCTCTTGTCTGGTGCTGTTGAAATGTTATGTGTGAATTCCAGTTCCCCATTACAAACCAAGCTCACTGTTATTTTTATTATCCCTTAAATTTTCAGTATGTTTGTTTTTGATACAAGGTATGCAACTGTTTCAATAATGAGAAATAACACTCAAAATCCACTTCTGCAGTGCGCTCATGCATAGAATTCCATTACTTTGTTTGCTTTGAAATTTACCATCATATGTTGATAGTCATATAGTACATATTGATCTGGTTGGCGCAGCTCATATACTTTTTTTTTTTTTTTTTTTGTAGAATTTAGGTATAGCAATGTTTAAATTCACATGGCTTGGGCTGTCCTTCTCACTCTCTGCCCCCTTCTTTTCTTAATTGTGAATAAGGCTCACTGAACACTAACTTTGATCCATGAGTTAACAACTTGCACACCAATTCAGGACCATCCCAAGCAATCTGTGAAAGTATGGGGAAGTTCCTTTTTGGACTAAAAATTTCCAAAAAACCTGAAATATTCTGGAAGATATAGTCCAAAAATAAATGTTTCCAAGATCTGTTGCGATCAGCTTTCTAGGAAAGTTACCAATGCTATCTACCATCAGCACATCAAATATGAAAGAAAAAATAAATACATTTTCTTACCAAATAAGTATATTGCTCTTCCCAACATCCATTTTATTACAGGTAAAGTTGTAATAAACTTTACTGCCTGCTCCCTGTACTAGTCTTGCTTCTTTGTTGTCTGTTTCATAGAGGTGGGAATTTCTCAGCCTTCCAGAAGTCCCAGCAGCCCTAGCCAGCATATAATGGTGAGGAATGCTGGGAGTTGCAGTCCAATGACAATTAGAAGGTGACGTGATTTTCACCTCAGTTTATAGGTAATAGCTTTTTGACAGTGGAACAACGTACCTCGGAAAGGGATGTACAGTAGGCCCTCATTATCCACTGGGGTTTGGTTCCTGAGCTCCCCATGGACACCAAAATCTATTATATACCATTATATACAATGGCATAGTAAAATGGTGTCCCTTATATAAAATGGCAACAGTAAGGTTTGCTTTTTGGATATATTATTTAATACTTTCAAGCTGTGGGTGGTTTAATCCATGGATAAAGAATCCATGGATATGGAGGGCCAACTGTACTCTCCTTCACTGGAGATTTTAAACAGGGATTAGACGGGCATCTTTCATGGATGCTTTAGCTATTGATTGCTGCGTGGCAGGGGGTTGGGCTAGATGGTCCTTGGTATGCTTTCCAGTTCTATGAATGGCAAAAATGAAATAGTTAATTTAAGCCAAGGAGATACATAATTCTGGAACAATATGTTATGAATTAATAAGTCTACTAATGAGTTTGTTTGTTGCAGGCTATTATATTTCCACACCTACATTACCTGGAGGCATACCAGTGAGAGTCCGACTTTTCAGTTTACCATTAATTCCTAGTTCAGATGTATTCTGCCTAAGTTTCTGGTAAAGTGAACATATTATATTTTGGAGAAATGCTATGTGTCAAGTTGATGGTCTAGGCTGTGTATTAATATTAATGTTGTGACTGTGTTAGAACAGTTATTTGGTCACACTAGATTTTCAGACAACACTGTTATAGTGTTACTATTCCACTATATTTGCTATGGCTGCCTCCTGTTGAATCCTGGGATTTGCAGGGAGGGGCATTTGCAACTCTCAGCCAGAGAGCTCTTAGGCCTCACTAAACTACAAACCCCAGAATTCCACAACAGGAAGCCAGAGCAGTTAAAGTGGAATAGTAACACTATAACAGTGTAGTCTGAAAATCTCCACAGATTCTGAAGAGAGAGGGAAAGAAAGAGGGAATCATATTAATACTAAGAGCTAATTCTGCAAATGCCAATCTTTATGTGCTTTGCTCATCCCAAAATCCATTTTATTACATATAAATTTGTTCCACTACTATGCATCTTACCTTCCACATGCTCAAAATGGTGTTACTCAACGTGTTCTTGGAAATTCCATGAAAATATCAAATTTCTAATATATTGTGGAAATTAGCAGCAACTCGACTTTAGCAATGTAAAAAGGGGGCAGCAAGTATACACCAATTGTATACCCTTACTAGCTCTGAACTGATATACATACACACAAGATGAAAATTTAACAATGATATTTATTAAAGACTTAAAAATAATAACACTAATCACACACACATTCATACGATAAAGCATTCACACAAGACCACTAGGAATGGAAGAAGAGAGGTTGCCGGAGGGATAGATAAGGAGGTTTCTGGGGATATACTACACCTGTCTTGTAGTCCAGAGTTGCTGGGCAGACTGGCAGTGTGGATGGATGAATCTGGACTGGGCTAACACAGAGAGACATCGTATCTCAAGGAATTGGTTCTGTGCGCAATGAGGCATGATTTTGGCCAGTATTTATACCAAAAATATGCCCTCAGGCAAGGAAATTTCATGTGTTGAAACAATGGATTCCAGTGTCTCCAAAGATTGCACAATGAGTTTCAGGAAAAAACTCATAGGTTAGACAATAGGTGTCTGAAGATGCTAATGTGTTGAAGCTGCCTTAAATGTTCTAGTGATTAGATTTATAAAAGCTTGAGCTGCCTCCTTAATGGTTGGGTGTGTGGTAAAAGGGAGCTCGATACCTTTCAGACAAAGGATTACTCCATCCACCAGTAATGGAATCATTGTCTGTCACTTGAGTGTGTGCAAACAATGTCCTTTTGACCTCATTATGTTTCTTCATAGTTTGGAATTTGTCGGTAGTTCTTCCTTTGGGTGCATGTCTTAACACGTGCCTTTTGGGATCCTTGCAGCAAATCCCAGATATTTTCTGCTCTTCCCCATGGAAGACCACATTAATGTGTCAAATTATTAATAAGCCAATTTTGGGGGTTTCTGGAGGTGGGACACACTAGGGACACTAGGGACACTAGGGACAACAATGGCACCATCAATACACAAGAGGGATAGATCATCAAATGTGGGAGAACTCCACATTTTCTACATGCAAAATGGTTTTCAGGAGAAAAAACAACAATCAGCTCAGGACAGAACCCAAAACACCACAAAAAAAAATTCAACATGCTCCATGATGACAGAATTCTGGCTGACTGAAGGAGTGGATATAAGAAACTAATGGGTGGCAGAATGGAATACTATTTCCTAGATGGCTGTAGCAATGGGCCCTTTCACACTACATAGCTATAGCAATATGATTACACTTTAACTGTCATGGTTCCATCCTATGGAATCCTGTGGTCTGTAGTTTAGAGACAAGTATTTAAAAGTCTCATCCGGATAGTTGTTGTGCCTCACCAAATTACATAGCCCAGGATTCCATAGGATGCAGTTATGGGCCCTTTCACCCTACACAGTTCTCACACTGTGATTCATCTTTAACTGTCATGACTATAGCCTATGGAATTCTAGGGTTTGCAATTTAGTAATGCAAACCCAGAATTCCACAGGATGTAGCTATGGTAGTTTAAGTAGACTCATAATGCTATAACTGTGTTGTGCAAAAGGGCCGCATGGCAGTTAAAGTGGAATCATAGTGTTATAATTGTGTAGTGTGAGAGGATTCCTTGAGCAGGAGCATTACATTGTTATAACCAGCCTTTTCCTTTCAATGCTATTTGAAATACAATTACTGAATACATTTTAATACATTTACATTGACATTTTTCACTTAGAATTATATCCCTGCAGTGACCCCAGTCCAAAGCTCTGTGTATCTGTGAAGTGCATATGAAGCTGAGAATACCAATCAGGGGCTATGTTGATAAATTCTGATTTGCCTAAGAAGCAAATAGCACATGTCCCTGCAGCTAGATGTAACGAAACCTCAGCTGCTGCTCCTATATTCCAAAGCAGCCTCAGGAAGTGGGATTTACTTCATAAACATGCACAAGATGTTTATATCTCATGTGGTTTTCAGTTTAACAAGATAGAATAAATAATTACCTCTTGTTGTCTATTTAGGTATCATATGTATGGTGCTAATGTGTATCGTCTGGCTGTTAAAATTATATATGATAATAACAGTGAAAAGACGATTTTCCAAAAAGAAGGAAATTATGGAAACAGATGGCACTATGGACAAATAACATTAAATGAAACATCCAAATGTAAAGTAAGCCTATTCATCTTTAGTAGTTCTCAGTGAATTATATTTTTATCTCTTCTTCTTCTTTACTATTTCTGGTCTTCTATCCCTTTGATGACCAACATATGAAATAATGAGGCCAAACACAAAGCTTGGGTTAAAATAGGGGTCACTTTATTTATTCTATCACCTATTTAATCCTTATTCCTTAGGATTAAGTCTAACTAGGGGGGAGACCCAATGTGGGGAAAGCTGGAGCCAGTGGTCTCACCCAGACCTACCTTCCAGCTTCTCTGGGTGAAACACCTGAGCCCTGGGGGGTGCCCCATCAATTGGGCTACCCCCCAGCACCATCTGCTGGAAGGAAAAAAAAACAGGATGAGAAACCTCAAGTGGCAGGACTTCTAGTGAGGGCTTAATTCTTGGGCCAGCCTAAAGAATAGTCTACTCCCCACCCCACAGGTCATATAACCTGCAAGGGTAGTTTGATAGAGCCATCTTTCACTCAAAAGGGGTGCCATAGGTGTACACCAAACTAATTCCATCTCCCCCACAACCTGCTACAGATAAGGGTCAAGTTTCTCCTTAGCCCCTATCCCCCACCAGGCTGGCTAATACAGCCATCTCTCCTGTTGCATATCCACAAGAAATATCTGGATCCCCAAATCTACCCGATGGACCCTGTCTGACCTATAGAATCCAGGTCACTGCTATACAATCCCATCCAAGCCACTTATCCAAGGCTTTGAGAACCTCCCTAGTTACTCCCTTCTGAGCCACATCTATAATTTTAGATCACCCTATAAATCAAAAAGGTATGATAGCAAACCAGATTAAAGACAATTCAGGCCATACAGACCTAATGTTTTTCCATATCCTGGAGGGCACCAATGGTTAAGCCATGCCCCTGAGTGAACCTAGTCAATATCACAGATGTGAACAACTAGGACATGTGGCAGAGGGACCTCTGCTCTACCCCAAACCTCCTATGTCATAGCGTGAGATACCATGACCCGATGATGATGATGATGATGATGATGGTATGTAAACATCCCTCCCTTTCTCAGATCTACCATTGGGAGCTTCTGATTCCAAAACAGCAGTTCTAGCACTCAGTTGTCCACTTCCATTATTGAATTTGGCTTCCAGAAAGAATGTGCCTAGTTCCCATTAATAAATTATTTGTCAGACATGTCAGACAAATCTTCAGAAACGTTCTAGAGGAGAATAGTTCTTTCAGCTTTCCTCTACTGAAAAAAGTAGATTTCTTCCATATGTTCTATAGAATGCATAAGTCATTTTCCAATTGTCAGAGTAAAATTTTAAAAGCCACTAAATTTGTACTAAGAATACAAGTTTGTTTTAGGGCAAGTAAAATTCTTTGTAAAGCCAGTAAAATGAATCACAAAGCTGTTTTCTGCACAGAAAATGCTACCATTGAGGACTTAATATGTGCCAAGTTTGCATGTAGTTGATTTGCATACAAAATAGCATTGTATACATAGGAAAAAGCTTTCTTTACATAAAATAGTATTTCTGCATAAAAATATTATGTTCTGCATACACAAAATTCTGTTTCCTGTATAGAAAATACTGTTTTCTGTGCATAACCACCACATGCAAATATTGTATGGAATAAATCCCAAATTGTGAATACGCCTCATAAACTGCATGGTGTTCAAACACTTTCTCATGTCAGGAAGAAAAGATACTGAGAAGAAAGAATAAGAACGGCTGCTGCTTAAGATGTGGGGAAGAAGAGTGTATCAGGGGATGATAGGACACTCAGTCCCCAGCAGAAGCAAAAAATCTATCTCAGCAGACTTAGTAGCAACCCGTTCCCAAGAATACTCACACACAGAGTGTTTGCCGTCCAACTAAGGAGGCAGTTTTATCTTCAAAGTCAAACAGTTGCAATATATACAAATATTTACAATTGAAAGAGAAACTGCTTCAGCAGGCCTCAGCATTCACAGGAAGAGAAGAGAGGAGGAAGTGAGTTCTGTTCTGAGCTCTCCCATATATACATCTACAGGACATTGCCCTCTAGTGGCCTGACTAGGCATGACTTGTGATCATTAGGCATCCTTATGACACCATATTTGCCTGATCTGATAAAGTCCTTAGTTTCACGCCACTTTAATTTCTTTTCCCCATCTTAAGTATTTGTAGTTTGGTGTGATACTAAGAAAAAAAAGGATTGAAAATTAAATCAGTTCATTCTGTGGTAAAGGCAGCTTTGGAGTTATCTTGAGGATTGCAATTTATGAGATTTTCAGATGAGCTAAAAAAACAAACAAACATGGAGGTCGGGAGGAAGAAGGTCCTGTCCCACTTCTAGTGATCAATTTCACATGCCACCATCCTCCTCCTGTCCTTCCTCCATGCTTCCTCCATGCTCTATTGAGAAAGGTGCCATTTTTCCATCAAGAAGTTTCTGTCAATGAAAAGCAACACCTTTCTCATCCCTCCAGCATGGAGGAAGCACAAACAAAGGATGGGAAGAGGACGGCAGTGTGGGAAATCGATAGCTGGAAGTGGGACAGTGCTGTCATCCTACCAACTTCTGCGACGGGGGGTAGTCTGTCTGAAAAATTCCTCAGAGTGGTAAATTAGTACTTTCTAGCAAGGATGTCTGAGTACCTTGTCAAACTGTACATAGGATGAAGTTATGGCAATTAAACTGGTATGAAACTGATAAGTGCATAATACAAATACACCTCACTTCTGTAGCCTTTGTGAAAGCTGAGATATGAAGCAAAACCTAAGTCACTATTCTGCCCAATCCTTCTGCAAGAAACAAAGTTACTGCTGACTTTCAATCTGCTTAGCAAATGTGTCCTTCAGGTCATATTTCTGACCTTAGAGGTTAGATCTGTGAAGTAAACACTGCACTATGTGTGCACACACTGTTGAGCATGGCTTACACCCCATTTCCAGACACCCCACTTCTAGAGGCCTCAGAAACTGGCATATTATTAATTTAGTTCATTAATGTGGCCTTCCACAAGAGAAAAGGCAGGATGGTCTCAGAAAAGGTCATCTATGACTTACCCCAGGGAAGCCTAAGGCTAAAAGCCAAAAAGGACACATTTCCCAGGAAATGGGAGACAACGGATAGAATCAAACCTTTGTATTTGCTGATTTTGAAACTTCCTTTCCTTAATCCCAAACCTTGCTCAAAGCTGTTAAAATCCAATCACTGGATTGGATAGTCTTGTGTGAACGCTTTTTCTGGGTGAATGTGTGTGTGTGTGTGTGTGGTGTTATTTTTGAACTCTCACGACGAACAAGTCTTGAAGAGAAACGACAACGCAGAAAGAATCACAACCCAAAAACATCACCCAAGGAGACCTTCTGCTGCACTTTTTGCAACCGGACTTGTTTATCTCGGATTGGCCTTTTTAGTCATCAGCGCGCTTGCAGAAGGCGCGGGATGAGTCCTTCCTGAATCTTCGTTTGCGAAGAAAAGCCAGAGAGAGAATAAAAACCATATTTAATTTTACACATGTGTGTATTCCATCCAGTCTAGTACTGGTAGACAAAGGTTTGCAAGATTCCCTTGTTACCCCCTTTTGCATAGCTAAAGTCGAGTTGCTGCTAATTTCCCCAACATATTAGAAACTCGATATTTTCTTGGAATTTTCCAAGGAGCATTTTGGGTAACAACACAGTGTGTACAGCCAGACTAAAAGACAGTAAACTTTTAAAGTGTTTTAAAGTAAGGGCTTTCAACTGTGAATAATAGAACAGACCAAGTATGTTATAGGAAGGTGGCTTTTGTAACAGAGGGGGAGGGTGCCAATTTGTCTTTCATGCTGCTATCCATCCTATATCCACTTAACCAGGAGAATTCCCATTGAATTCAATTGCAAATACTTCTGAGTAGATATCTATAGGGTTGCTGCAACAGATCCCCTTTCCAGGTTGTCCCCACAGTTCCAACCCTTGGTCTCATATCACACATCTTGCCCTTCTCTCTTTAAAACCCCCTTCCTTGGCCTGGTTCTTAAGCTGTGAGGTGATGCTGGACAGGGAGATGTGTTTATTGGAGGGTTAATTTTAGTAATGCATGACAAATTTTCCTCATTCAATTTTAAATGAAAATACCCAGGCTCAAGGATAAGCAGTTAGACAGTAAAGGTTTAACTTATAACATACAAGTTAAAACATTAGCATTACACCAGTTCCATATATAATCCAAGGAGACCTTCTGCTGTGCTTTTTGCAACCGGACCTGCTTATCTCGGATTGGCCTTTTTAGTCATCAGCGCACTTGCAGAAAGCGCGGGATGAGTCCTTCCTGAATCTTCGTTTGCGAAGAAAAGCCAGAGATATAATGCAATATTAGTTCATTAAAAATAATAGCATTTTTCTCTGAATGCTTTGCACATTCTTTGTTGTTAACTGTAGTCAATTTCAACTTATGGTGATTTTATGAATGAGAGACCTCCAAGTCATCCTGTTATCACCAGTCTTGCTCAGGTTTTGTTGAGTCAGGGCCATGGCTTCCTTAATTGAGTCTATCTATCAAGAATGTGGTCTTCTTCTTTTCCTACCTTCTACCTTACCAAGCATTATTCTCTTTTCTA
This sequence comes from Gambelia wislizenii, assembly GCA_030847615.1. Lineage (NCBI taxonomy): Eukaryota > Metazoa > Chordata > Lepidosauria > Squamata > Crotaphytidae > Gambelia > Gambelia wislizenii. The sequence goes on from JAUMIR010000003.1 coordinate 295,249,314, forward strand.
GTAAGTCATGTCTTCTCTAGGGAGAGTTCAAGCTTATTCTTTGCTATAGAACCCATTTATTTGTCTTTTGGGCAGTCCACAGTATCTGCAGAACTCTTCCTCACCACCACATTACAAATGAATTGATTCTCTTCCTATCAGCTTTCTTCACTATGCAGCTTTCACAACCATACATAGCAATTGTAAATACAATGGCATGGACAATCCTGACTTTGGTTTTTAATTATATATCTTTATACTTGAGGATCTTGTCCTTCATAGTTGCTCTTCCAGGTCCTACTATTCTTCTGATTTCTTGACTGCAGTCTCCATTTTGATTAATGTCTGAGTGAAGGTTCAGTATCTCAATGTTTTCATTGTCTACTTTAAGCTACGTAAATCATCTGTGGTCATGCTTTTTGTTTTCTTTTTCTTTTTAAATTTTATTCAGTATAATTTTCAGACACACATACAAACACATAAATTAAACATAAAAGACATATAGAAAAACATATAACATTACCCTCCCTACCCCCTTTAAAATTGACTTCCCGTATCTCTCTAATTGCTTTTCTAAATATTTTCTCCAACTAACCCCTCTCTTAATAATAGTGCTTAATTAAGAAATTAAGAAATAGTGATAAATAAGAGGAATTTTTGGAATTTATTAATATTATATTTAAGATACCTGTTTATAGGAATATGATTGATAATTATTGGTTTTTGTTTTCTAAATGTTCAGCTGTAAACCTCCCTTTGAACCTTCTTCCCTGACTTTATCAGATGACCTCTTTTAAAACATTCTATTGCTGACATAAAAAAACTCATTCTTATGCTGGTAAAAGGATGCCCCTCCTGCACTTACCTTCCTCTCCTGGCAAAGGCTCCCCAGCAATAAAGAGCCTTTGTCATGTGGGAAATGTAAAAGTAAAAACACAAATAAAGCCTTAAAAGTGACACCAACAACCTACTTACACTTTAAAAGTCCCAAGTAACCTGGGAAGGGTCATAAAAAGAGCAAAACTTACCTGGCTGTCCCGATCTCACCCAGAAGTGTTTGCACTGCAGTGCTAAGAGTTAAATGGCTTGAAGTTTTACACATCGGCAATGCCAGCACAAAAGCAGCACAGATGATCTATTGATAGTTTAAGCTGTCAATTAAAAGGTTTTGACAGGACATAATGGTGAAAGAAAGACATTGTCTGATCTGCACACCCTTTCATGGTTATGTGGCATCATTATGACACCATATTTTGTCCATCTGATAGTCCCTTGACATTCTTTAGCAAGTGTTCCATGTCTTTGCTATTTTCTGCTAGTAGTATGGTGTCATCTGCATATCTTAAATTGATTATATTCCTTCCTCCAATGTTCACTCCTCCTTCCTTGGAATCTAATCCAGCTTTGTGTATGATACATTCAGCATACAAGTTAAGCAGGCAGGCTCACACTCCTAGCTCCCATTGAACAAAATTTGTTCCCTCACTCACTGTTTACTGTGCCTCTGCAGAAGTTCAGAAATGATTCCGTACCATTTTAGAACCCAGAGGACACATTTCATCTTTGCTATTATTGTTCTTGCCATCATATCCTTTTTAAAAATAGTAATTAGCTTCCCCCCCCTCCCACCACCTTTTTATTCAGTCTAGAAATTTTACTGTTTGGGGCTACAGCTCCCAGGCACTCCTCCATGCACATATGCACAAGTGAGGAGAAAAGAGAGTGCAAATTGGGACAGAAAAACACAATGGAGAACTAAGGAGTTTCTAACACAGTTGAAATTGATAGCAGCTGAATGATTTCTAGATTAAAAAAATCCCCCTAGGGTGTAATATCAAGTTTTAACCTAGGCAAAGCTGGACATTTTCACTAGTATTCACTAAAAGTAAATGTTCAGAATCAATGCATTGTAATGAAGTATAATAGATGCTTATAATGTCAGATGAAACAAAGTAGAGGACATCCCCATCCTCCTGACATCTTTAAAAAGTATGTTAGCATCTACCAATAAATCCAGAGTTAATGGGCTAGAGTAATATTTCGTGTTATATTCTTTTTTAAGGTTGCTTTTGATGGTTTTAAAAGGCCAGGATGGGATGACATCGCCATTGATGATATAGGACTAACAAACGAAGGCTGCAAAGAAAGTGTTTATCCAGAACCTACTTTGGTTCCTACAATCCCTACAACCCCTCAGCTATCTAGTAAGTTACTGATTTCTGTGATCATGAGGCCATTTTACTGTTGGAATGCTTTTGGAATACTGCTGGGGGCTAATGAAGGCTTTCATGTCCCCATGATCTGTCTCAAGCAGGCTAAACAATGACAGAAGAACACAGCAAAGGTAAGTGAAGCTGCAGGACTTACTTTGTGGCTGCTTTGTGGTCTGGGGTTAGACATGCAGCTCTGGAGTTTACCTGACACACAGCATGCCAGTTTTCTCCTTCCCAGGAGGCTGTGTGGTCCAGCTCGCAATGGGAAATAGGAAGTAAGCTCAGCCAACAAGTTTAAGGCTGGTTTAAACTCACTGGCTGGGGAGCTGGACTGAAGTAAGCTGCTGGAAGTTTTCACTCCGGTTGGCTCTGGAGGTATTTATTCAACTGCTCTCCCTTGAGCTCATCAGTTCTTGTCAGAGTGTCATTCCCACCTGCTCCCTCTGTTCTTGTGGCTTTGTTTGGTTTCAGTTGTGCTGTACTACGGTATGTAACTTCTGTACACGTATTTTGCTGTTTTGTCACAACTTTGGGGAAGGTTGGCATGGGTCCTGGATCTGGGATATATGTTACCGTGACTCTGGGCATGGATAAGGGACAGGGTCCCCTTATGGGATTTGGGGAGGGAATAGGCTGGATAGGGTGTTGCACACCCAAGAGCAGACACCTTTCCAGCACCACTGGTGGGATCCCCTCCTTGCTTCCTGGTTCTAGCTGCAGGCTGGAGTGTCAGGCTCATCAATCAACAGGCTGGTTGGTCAATGCCTGGATCATGACCCATGTGTGTGCCAGCCCATCTACAGCTGTAATAATTAAAGTTGTGGCATTAATTTTCCACCTAATTTGGAAGTTCTTATTTTTCTTTGCCTAGCATCCTCACCCTTGGACACACAATTGCCTACCTCTGTTTTGCTGTTCCAACATTTCCCAGTACCTATTCTGCCTGCTATACCCAGTAACACTATATGTTAGTTTAGTTGATTAAAGCCTCATAAAGACAGGCTGCTACATTGCAGTTTACCTGCTGTCTCCATAGTATAGCTGTATCATGCAAAGGGGGTTGTAAAGCTCTGTTGTTGCATTATTTTACACATAACAGGGCTTTTTTCTCTGTGACAGCACCTCAACTGTGGAACTTCATACCCAATGAAATTAGGCAGTCTCCACCTCCTTTGAGCTTCTGGTGGGCAGCCAAAACAATACTGTTCCTTGTAGCCCTCAATGCTTGAAATTGCTGTTTTAACTGTTTTAAAATTGGATTTTATGGATATTTTATGTTGCTTTTAAATGGTTTTAGAGAACATGTTAATGTATTTTAAAATGTTTTTCCCCTTTATATTGTTTTAATTAATTTTATTTGTACATCATCTTGTGAACACCTGTGGGCTGGAAGGTGATATAGAAGTATTTTAAGTTTTGAATAGGTTTACTCAGAATTTTCTACTTCATGTATTTGACCAACAGAACCAAACAGCTAGCAAGTCCCACGCTAGTGCTCCATGGCAGATGATGGAAGGGAATGGGTAGGTGGGTGAGGGAAGCAGGACCATTTGATCTATCTTATACATGTTACTTGTGATCAGAAAAGTATGACTCATCATACCATGGTGCTAATGGATTCTTACTTGAACTTTTATGTATACGAAACTCAAAGACAAAATTGTGACCCTTATAATGCACCAAAGTGTCATTGTTGAAATCCAGACTGCCTGCTAACGTCACACAGTAATGCAAATCCATCCATCGCATCACTTTGCAGATCATCACTGATGTAAAATCCCAACGAGCTTCCATTAATTTTATTAAGTAACAAGATGATGTTCACTGAAAATCTGACTGAGAGCACTGATAGGATATGACTTATGCGATTAACTAAGGATGTTTAAATTAAATTAACTAGTTTCTGCAGGTTTGCTGTCATTGCTTTACGATATGAAAGACACAGAATTAATGATGCACATGAGTAATTTCTATCAATTTTAGAGGTAATGCTAGAAAAAATGTGTGTCTAATAGATATGTGTCTAATAGTAACAAGACTAAAAAGGATATTCATTAAATGTACATGGAACTGCTAATGAGGTTCAGAAGAAGGATCAGATTGTTTTGTATAATGAAAAAAATAACACTACAGTATACTAACTCTGGCTGGGAAAAAAGAAAGTTAAGATGTTTAGTTTTATTATCTAATTCCTGCAGTTGACGCAGGCTGAAAATTGGTTTTTGTGTGTGTGTGTGTGTGTGTGTGTTTTGTGTGTGTGTTTTTGTTGTTTTTGTTTTTTGTAGAACTATTAGAAACCTTACTATCAGAATTCAGTTCCTCAGTTTGTCATTTGTTAACAAGGCTACCGATATTAAATCAGCCTTTCCCACTCCCAAAACAAACCAGACAAAAAGAACCTGAATGGAACTAGCCTATAATAAGGTAGACACCAGCTATAATTCAACCCCTTACTGAAGACAATAGCAAAGTGTCAGTGATTTTTAATGGAGTTGAATTACTCTGATAGAGGCCCTGTAAAATTTGCCATCTTTTACAATAATATCTACCCAACTCTGTCCTGGTTTACCAGGTCTTTTGTTTGGTTGGTTTGGTTTTACAGAATGGTGTTGTACTGTGAAGAGGGCAACCTGCTCTTTCCTCTTCTTTAACCAAACAGTGCACCACCATCTTTAGGTCTTCCAATTCTAGGAAGGGGCAAAGCTAGCGTATCAGCCGATGCTGATAATAAACATTCCTGACCATCCCATCTATCTGAGCTGACATTTGGAGAGATGAAACCAGGAGCACTCCCAAGCTATGAACATAGTATTTTGGGGGAGTGTAACCCCATCCAGAACTGGTTGACACACCTCTATCCCCAGATTAGGACACTTCTTGTCTGGATTCAGTTTCAATTTGTTTTTCTTCATCCATCCCATTACCTCCTCCCAGCATTTATTCAGTGGAGACACATTATCCTTAGCTAAAGCTGTTTGGAAAGCATGGAGAAATACAGCATATTTAGGTATCATCAGCGTACTGCTATCATCCCACCCCATGCCTTCGGATGATCTCTCCCAGCAGTTTCATGTAGATGTTTAAAAGCATTGGGGATAGAATGGCACTTTGTGGGATGTCATATAACAGTGCCTTTTTTGAGGAGCAGCTATCCTCAAGCACCGCCATCTGGAACCTGCCTGAGAGGTAGGACTGGAACCACTGCAACACAATGCCTCAAATTCCCCCCCCCAAAAAAAACCTCCCAGGTGTTCCAGAAGGATACCATGGTTGATGGTATTGAATGCCGTTGAAAGGACTAAAAGCAACAACAGGGACACACTCACCCTGTCAATGTTAAGACAAAGATCATCCACTAAGGTGACCAAAGCAGTCTCAACTCTGTAGCCTGCTCTGAAGCCAATTAGAAATGGGTTGAGGGAATGTGTGTCATCCAAGACTCTGGAATTGGAAGGCAACTGCCAAAAAAGGAAAATTAGATACTGGCCTATAGTTTTTAAGGTCCAGAGGATCCAGGGAGGGCTTTTTCACAAGTGGTCTAACCACTGCTTCTCTTAAACAAGATGGAACATTTCCCTCCCTGAGAGATGCATTAATAATATGTTTCATTTGAAATCTAATTGCATCTCCTCCCTGGACAACCAGCCAAGAAGTACAAGGATCGAGAAAACAGGTTGTCCTCCTTACTTGCCCCAGCAGCTTGTCCACATCAGCAATACTCACCAATTAAAACTGATCCAGTGTAATCCCATTCACAGAGTTGCTCCAATGATGGCATATAAATTGGCTCTTATGCAAGAGATTTTTGTAAAAAGAGATCTGTGCAAAATGGTCATTAAAAACATCATAGAGAGCTTACAGAAGGTTCTAAGATAGGGTTCAGGGAACAGGGCACCTGAGTTAGACCTCTCACCACCCAGAATTGTTCAGCTGGACATGAATTCGCAGATGCAATATGTGCAAAGAAAAATCTTTCTTTGTTGCATGTATTGCAACCCTATAGGAACGAGATGTTCTCTATATCGCGTCTTGTAACATAGAAATTGTGTTTTCCACCATCTATGCTCTAGTTGTCATCCTTCCCATTTCAGCTCCCCGAGAATTTCTGTATACCAAGGAATCTGATTACTAATGGATCTGAGAGGACGCTTGGGAGCAATTGTGTCAATAGGCCTGGTTAGATTTTGATTCCACTTATTGACCAGAGCTTCAACAGGATTGTCGGTGATACCAGCCATAAAACCCTCCAAGGCACCATTTACAATAGCAGAAATATCTGCAGCAATCAGGAAATTAAAAAAGGGCAAGGCACCAAGACCAGAAGGATTCACAGCGGGATTTTACAAACAAATGGAGGAGGTGATTATCTTGCCATTTAAAAGAATGTTGAATGAAATAGAAGCTCTAGGAAAACCAAATACCTGGAACAATGCCAACATTGTGCTACTCCCAAAAGAGGAAAAAGACAGGACAGATGTTAGAAACTATAGGCCCATTTCCTTGTTGAATTTGGATTATAAAATATTTACATCAATAATTGTGGAAAGATTAAAAGAGATTTTGAAAGAAATAATTCATTCAGATCAGAATGGTTTTCTTCCAGGAAGATAGATAAAAGGGAACATTAGAACAGTTATAGATATATTGGAATACTTCAAAAAACATAATGAAAAGCAATTGGCAATGCTATTCATTAAAGCAGAAAAAGCTTTTGATGATGTCAGATGGAAATTCATGGTGGAAGTTTTTTAAAAAATGAATACAGGGGGGAAATTGTTAAATGGATTGAGAACATCTACTCAGATCAAAATGCCCAAATTACAATTAATAAGGAAAGAACTGAAAGTTTCAAGATAATGAAAGGAATGAGACAGGGATGTCCACTCTCACCTTTGTTATTTATAATGACATTGGAAATACTTAATCAAACTATAAGATCTAATAGGAAGATTCAAGGGATTAGAATTAAAGGATATGAGCATAAACTCATAGCATTTGCAGATGATCTGGTGATTTTTCTGGAAAATCCAAAAGATCAAATAGACGAATTAATGAAGACATTGCGAGACTTTGGAGAGGTAGTGGGGCTAAGAATCAATAAAGACAAATCACAGATACTTACTAAAAATCTGACAAAACAAGAGTAAGAAGAATTGGAAATTAAATCTGGATGTAAAATAGGGGAAAAAATAAAATATCTAGGAATATGGATTACAAAAAAGAATATGGATCTGTATGAGAACAATTATAAGAGAATTTGAAATGAGGCAAAAACAAATATGGAGAAATGGTCCAAACTAAATTTATCAATGTTCGGGAAAATAGCAACCGTAAAGATGAGTATTCTACCAAAATTATTATACCTATTTCAAAATATATCGATTATCATAAAGGAACAACCATTTAAGGAATGGAACAGGAAAATCAGTAAGTTCATATGGGGAGGTTGAAAACCCAGAATAAAATTGAAGACAATGACAGACTCAAAGATCAGAGGAGGAGCTGAACTGCTAAACTTACAAATTTACTTTCAAGCATGTACACTAATTTGGATAATTGACTGGGTAAAATTACAAGATACTAAATTATTAAATCTGGAAGGTTTCAATCTTAGATTAGGCTGGCATGCCTACATTGGCTATGATAAAGTTAAAATAAATAAAGAATTTGAACATCACATAATTAGAAAACCGCTAATAAAAGTCTGGGAGAAAGTGAAACAGAAATTCTACATTAAAATTCCTAAGTGGATCTCCCCATAAGAGGCATTCCAGAATAGATGGAAAAATACTGAACATTGGTTAAGATATGAGAAATTGTTAGATAAAGAAGAAGGAGGAAAGTACAAAATCAAGACAAAAGAAGAATTAAATCTACACTGGTTTACATATGAACAGATAAAACAAAGATATAAGGAAAACAGGAAGGATCTTGGATTTGAAGAGACTCAAAATGAGTTAGATAAGATTATAGAAGCTCCAAATAAAAATAAAATTTCAAAACTATACAAATTTCTGCTACAGAGGGAATTGGAAATGGAAGAAATAAAAGAATCAATGCTAAAATGGGCTATAGATATAGGCTACAACTTAAAATTAAAGGACTGGGAGAAGGCAAGAGAAAAAAACATCTAAATTCACAGCGTGCCAAAGTCTCAAAGAGAACTACTTCAAAGTGGCAAATAGATGGTATTACTCACCGGCGTATGTAGGAAGAATATTTAAAACAAATAAAAACTGTTGGAAGTGTCAAGAAGTAAAAGGTACATTGTACCACATGTGGTGGAACTGTGGAAGAGTGAAAATTTTTTGGGAAAGCTTCATAGAACAATCGAGGAAATTCTGCATGTACAATATCCTATGAAGCCAGAATTTTACTTATTGAACATGATTCACACAGTGGAAAAAGAAGATGTCAAGTGCAATTGGAGAATATTGTTATATTTAGTGACGGCTGCGAGATTGGTGCTAGCTAAAAAATGGAAACAGAAAGAACTACCAACAATTGATGAATGGATGGAGAAAGTTCTGGAGATAGCATGCATTGATAAATTAACCTTTGAACTCAGAGAAAAAGACAAACTCATGAAGTTGAATGGGAAACGGTTTTTAGATTCTATACAGAGAAATGGGAGATGAAGTGATCCATGGAGGCTTAAAGCTAGGGGGAAAGGGGCAAAACAGTAGAAGGTACGTAGGGAACTACTAGTAAGAGAGTTAGAATTTACCCTTAAGGGACAAGGAGATTTTATTTTCTTGGTGGAATAGAATTTTAATAGCGGTCCAAACAAGGAAAAGAGATCATGGTTTACAGATTAAATTTCAGGGAGTGAATAGATAATAGGAACGGGTATACAAAGTCAAGAGCTTGTCAATGCTAATACCGGAGGGTGTGGGTAAAATAAGGAAGTTGATCAAGAAGAGATGTTAAGTAGAGGTAGACAATAAGAGAATACAGCATAACAAAGCAATAATAATAATAATAATAATAATAATAATAATAATAGTAGTAGTAATAAAAGAGAGAGGGAGAAAAAGGCGGGAGTTTGGATGGTTTAAGCTAGAATGGTATGGTAAGTGAAAGGGTGTGAGAAAGTGTCCAAAGAGGTGAGGAGGAGAGGGGAATGAAGAAAAAGAAAGTGAGATGAAGGGGGAGAAGTGAAGATGGAGAGAGGGGGATAAGAGGTGGAGAATAAAGTGAATAAATGAGATGGAAGAAAAATGGGGTTGTCACTTACTTAAGGAATTTGTACGTGTAATTATGATTATATAATTATGATTGCTATAATTGTAATTATGATTGCTATGTGCTGTTGTGTTTAATTTACTGCTTCAGTGTGTGGAAATTATATTTTAATAAAAACTTTAATTAAAAAAAAAACTCTAAGGCCTCCTGGAATCTCAAGGGATGCATTAGCCTTTGAGGGTGACCATTTTAATAGATCCTCCAACCCTGCAGGGGCAGGTTGAAACTGTGATACAAGCCCTGACCAGAAAATATTCTGTCCATAGTCACCTCCGCCCACAGGTCCATATGTTCCAAACTGAAAGCTGCATCAAGGGGTATGACCTGATGAATATGTAGGTCCTAAAACCAATTGGGATAGGCCCATGTTTGTCATGGATACCAGGACCTCCTGAGCTGCACTTGACAAACTGGTCTCTAATGGTATGTTGAATTTGCCCAGAAGAAAAAGTCTGGGAGACTCCAACAGCCCCAAGATGAGTTCCATGACTCAGCCAGGGAGTCTGATAGGCAGTGGGGTGGATGGTACACTAACAGAATCCCCAGTGTATCCCTGGTTTTCAGACTCAGGTATACACACTCAATGTGGCTCAGCTCCCTAACAGGTAATAAACCTGGTCAGGTTAAGATGGTCTTTATAGACCACAGCTACCCCACACCCCTGCTCACTTTCCCTCACCTGCTTGCTAACACAGTACTCAGCTGGAAAAGCCTGAGCCCATGTTGGGTTATTGTCATCTCCCAGCCAAGTTTCTGTGAAGCATGTCACCCTTGAGGAGATCAGATATTATATGCGCTATATTTTTAACTGACCAGGCATTAAATAGGAGTAAAGAGAGGTTTTGTGGGTGGTTTGGCTCACTCTCCAAGTTCCCAAGGCTGGCAGGGTCACTGGAAGGTGAGATCGATATTAAACATCTCTCTCTCCTTCCTCTAAAAGATCACATGACCCTTCCATCACCATATCTCCCTCTACCCTGTACAACTGTACCCATTGTACTCATTTTGGCATAATTCAAATACACCGTACACTTCATGTCCCATCCAAGCATAAGAACCTAGTTGTTGAATCATTCAAGCTTCCCATATACAGCTTACAATAGTATTTTGCTTCCAATGACCCTATCTCAGTTGCCATATCTTCTGCCTACAAATACATTTTCAGGCAGAAGTCTTGTTCATGTCTCAGCTTCTGCCCACCCATGTATCCATTCGTTCCTGCCTTTGTGGCATGAGCAGTCACACTAGAAACCATACTTTCCAATTTTGATTTGTTTTGTTTCCGAATTAGGAACCAGTGAGTACCAGCTTTGGATCAAGCCAGGATATGAGATCATGATTTGGTTAGTCAAAATTCCAATTTGTTCTGAAGCTGGTTAACTATAGCCTAACTCCTAGATTCTCATAAATTTTGGTTGCATTTAACAATTGATTCAATAGTTGGGTCTACCAGTCAGATTTCTTAATAAAGAGCTTGGAATTTCAATGTAAAAGTGATGAGGCTACCAGTGTGATGGCATGGATGAGACTATGAGCAAGATTTAAAGCATATTTTAAAGTACAAACAAAAATATTTTCCAGGATTATTCTCTTAACAAAGTAACTGTTGATAAGAGGGCTCACCGGCTTGATGGTGGGCCGGTTTGCAGCCCTGCTGGCATGGTTGGATGATGCAGGGGCGTGCAACAGAGCTGGTATATAAGCCAGCCTCCATTGCATGCTCCTCCAGGCCTGCCCACTGAGAGCCGGAGAACCACCCACATTCCCTATGTTTGATTTTGCTCAATTATGTTATCCTTGTGTATTTTGTGCTTCTTTCTTTTCCTGTTTACTTGTCTCAATTTTCAGGCAGGTGGTGTGGGCCCTGATCCAGGTAAAGGGGGGAAAGGGGGGGTCTCCATCAAATTCAAGTTTAACTTCAAGTTCAAGTTCACAGAGGTCCTCTTTCCCCCTTTTTGTATTAAATCCTTGTTTGCAGGGGAGGGGAGAGTGTCAAGCAGGACAGCTTGGCCAATGGCTCTCCCCTCCATGAGGGGTTGGCTGGGCCAACAGGAGTTCATTGGCCAACATTGGGTTGGGCAATAGTAGATCATGACCCATGCATGTATGCCAACCATTTGAAGTCATCAGCAAGTTGCAGCCTTTTATTGCCAATTCATCTTTACTAACCTGTACCTAATCATTTTCCAATTTTGTACTCAATACAATGGTTATCCACACGTCAGGGTATGTGTCATTATTGGGGAGGGGAGCAGGGTGGTACAGTCTGGGTCCACAATTCTTGTATAAGAAATATTAACGCCTGGCATCATACAAGATCAAATTTTGGGCAAACTTCTTAGGTTGATGATTATATTTAAATATTCAGACCAAATGCTCACAAGCCTTTTCTGAAAATTAGCCTACTCCAAAGCAAAATGCCCCAGATTTATACCTATTGAAAATGGACTTCACTGGAACTGTCTCCCATGACTCTAATTCTGATGGTGTCTTCACTGGCTCCACTCAATGTGAACAGAAAGAAACTGCATATCTTTGATATCTCTGTCATGACAGTTTAAATCAACTAGAAAACCATACAAAATGGAAAAGTGATGATCATACCATATTTATATCAGTACCTGGCAGTTCATAGATGGCAATATCTGAGAGAAAACTGGGTCAGAAAGTATTCACATGCTATTGCTCTATTTTTCTAAAAGATCAGTGAAAACAAGATAGTACTCTGTTGGGACAAGTTTGTGGCTGCTTACATGAACACAGTTCATGTCATATCATTTATCTCAATAAAGGCAGAACAATCTTTGTCTGGAAATAGGTTCCAGGGCAGATATTAGCTTGAAAGGATCCAGATGATCTTCAGTGGTTTGGGGTACATACTGCAAAGTTGTACAATAGCTATTACAATAGCTATAAATCTGGACTTGGACACTGTCTCAAATGGGTTCAGGAGGGGCTATAACTCAGTGGTAGATTACGTGCTTAAGACACTAAGGGCCTAGGTTCTGTAGCTAGCTTCTTCAGGTAGGATTAGGAAATAATAGCGACTGTAAACCTGGAAAGCTGTTGCCAGTCAGTGTTGAGAGGACTGGACTTGTTGGACCAATGACTTGACAGTTTCTGAAAGTGCAGTTGGGTCAATCAGTTTTTCACAAACTAAACTTCCCCATAATATTCTGTAGTCATGTTGCCTTAGAAACTTATGCTAACCTAGACCTTTGAGGTGGAGTGGCATGCAAATTTAAGCAAAGTGGAGAGCAATACAGAATCCAGCACACATTAAAATACCTACATTATCATGATAAAATCACTCATCTCACATTTTCAGATAAACATTAGTCCAATGGGGTGAGACCCAGAGATAAAGCACAAACTATAATGGGATCCTATCTTAAGAAAGGAATAATCTTGAGAAAGGAATGATTAATAATAAATATAGACAATATAGTTTTGGCTCTCATCTCTTCATGCAAATTGCTCCATAATACAGTTGCCCCTCCACATTCGCAGCTTTAAGATTCACAGTTTTGACTATTCGCGGTTTTGGGAGCGCCCCCCCCCGCCATCCAAAAAACTGCTCCTAGGGGCGGGAGTGGGTGGGAGGAATCAGCGACAAGGCTTGCCAAGTCCCTTTGCTGCTCCGGGGGGGGGGCAGGAGAGGGTGGGAGGAAGCAGCGACGAGACTTGGCTAGCCCTGTCGCTGCTCCTGGGGGGATGGGAGAGGGTGGGAGGAAGCAGCAACGAGGCTTGCCAAGCCCCGTCGCTGCTCCTGGGGGGGGGGGGGCGGAGAGGGTGGGAGGAAGCAGCAACAAGGCTTGTCAAGCCCCGTCACTGCTCTTGGAGGGGAGGGAGGGCGGTGGCGTGACCTAGTTTTTATTCATGGATTTTTCACATTCGTGGGGGTCTCATGGCCCTAACCCCCACGAACGTGAAGGGACAACTGTATTGGTTTTCATAGTCCTGCCTTCAGTGGGCAACAAATAAATTTTGCTTGTTAGTTTTTTTATTTTTTAAGTTTTTTTGTTTTTGTTTTTGTCTCTTTTTTTCCCTGTAGTTTACATTTCTAGTTCTTCCAACTTGGTTATTCCACCAAATGGGAAATATTCTATGCATGCAAATAGTGTTAATATTCATAGCATGATTGAGGATGGACAGCATGATGATTCTATCTTGGAACTGACTATTTTGTAACAATCTAGAATTTGCCACAATGCATAGAAAGACACTATAAATTTCAAAAATGGTTTAATATTACAAGAATGTGATATGTTTGGGGGGGGCATTAAATGTTAAATCAGGCCATTAAGCTAATCTGAAAAGAACAGAAACTGTTGCTCTTTCATAACACTGGGATTTGTTCCTTACCATTCATGATAATGAGAGGTCCCATTTTTTACAACCATTTTTGGTTAGAATGAACAACTGGGATCTCGCTGTTAAATTGTCCCATTTCCTTGTTGGAGAGAATCTACAACTAGTGCGATGTACTGCAAAATTTATCATAAAAGCTGCCCACCTAAGAGATCAGTTTATAACACAAAATGGGGTTCCATGCCATGGTGATGAATTTATTTAAATCTTCCTATAGAGTTCTTTTAACCCCCTCATTTTAGCTTGTTCCATTTCACATGACATTTTATTTTATCTTGTACTTTATTTTATCTAATTTATTTTATCTAACTTTTATGTGTTTCTTCATATCCCCAATTATAGGGTTTAATTTCCTAGTTAATTTTATATATGAGTTTTAGATGTGATCTAATTCATTTTTGTATGTACTTTGATATTCCAATACTCTGTATTCTACTGTATTCTACTGCTGATATTGTCAGTTGACTAATCAATAAATTATTATTTGTTGTTGTTGTTCCTTACCAAATTTCTAAAATAAAATAAATATTCTCTCTTGAGTGAAAAATAACTTGGTGATCCTGCTGAGGATCACTTAAAAAGAGTTATGCCATAATACCTTGTTTTCAGTAGCAAGCTATTTAAAGAATAATAAATAAAGTTCTTTGCCTAAGAGAACCCGATGAAATTCATGGGGTCACCATAAGTTGACAGATGACTTGAACGCACATACACACACAAACAAAGTTCTCTATACTTTTGTAACATGCTAAGGCAGAGTGTGGAAAGACTAGCCTAAGTCAACTGGGACTTATATGTGTTTTACATTCAGTAGTTGTTTTAATGGATCTACTCTGTTTGGGACTAGCAATTAGATTTAGGCCACTAGAATTATGTTTGATGCATTAATGGTAAAACTGAAACATATTTTATTAACAGCTATGCTCATTCTTATTTATTTATTTACTATTTATTTATTATTATTTAAATAAGGCTAAACTGTAGAAAATAAATATAAAAGAACCAAAAACTGTGCAAAAACATCCCTGCTCTGACTTTTCTATTGAAGATTAGAAGAAAATGGGAAGGAAAAGAAAAGATTTGGTTCTAAATGCAGCTCTTAGTTCAAGCGAAAGTAAACCACTGATTCAATAGGAACTCGGTAAGTCAGTACTATATGCAGTTTCCATTTATTCAGTGAGCTTCCTCCATTGGGACTAACAGTTAGCTTTACTCCTTCATTAATTCAGTTAGTAGACTAGATATGGTGGCAGACTGTCCAAAGAACTGAGATATTTCACACTTCTCATTGACAGTATATGTTATTTAACTAAGTAAAATCCTCTAGGATCTGGGTGATCTTAGAGGATTTTATGAAGCTGTTAAAACAGTGTTTGGACCTACTTATCAGGTCCAAAGCTCCTTATACAGTACAGATGGTCAAACATTAATTACTGATAAAGCCTCCATCCTGAATCGATGGGCTGAACATTTTCAAAGTCTCTTTAGTGCCAACCAAGTTGTCCAACGCTCAGCTATCCAACATATGATATAAAACCCAATGAAAAATGAATTGGACATAGCTCCCACTTTGGAAGAGACCCTTAAGGCCATACAGCAGATGAAAAACGGCAAGGCAGCTGGGATTTATGGAATCCCACCTGAAGTTTGGAAACACGGAGGTCATGCACTTCACGATAAATTCCACAAACTCCTTGTGAATTGCTGGGGAAAAGGGGAAATGCCATCAGACCTCCGAGATGCAGTCATCATCACCCTGTACAAGAAGAAAGGAGCAAAATCCAATTGCCCAAACTATCAAGGCATAACACTGCTCTCTATTGCTGGAAAAATCCTTGCAAGGATACTCCTGAACAGATTAGTTCCTGCTATTGCAGAAGAACTTCTTCCTGAAAGCCAATGTGGCTTCAGAGCCAATAGGAGTACTACAGATATGGTATTTGCCCTTAGAAAACTGCAAGAGAAATATAGAGAGCAGAACAAGGGTCTCTATGTAACATTCGTCGACCTTACAATAGCCTTCGACACTGTGAGTAGAAAAGGTCTGTGGCAGATCCTGGAAAGACTAGGATGTCTCCCCAAATTCCTTAAAATGATTATCTTGCTACACAAGGGCCAGCATGGTCAAGTCAGATATGGCGATGCTCTTTCAGAGCACTTTCTAATAACTAATGTAGTGAAGCAAGGTTGTGTTCTTGCTCCAACTTTATTTACAATCTTCTTCAGCATGATGCTCCAAAGGGTTGCAGCAGAGCTTGAAGAAGATGGCATCTATATACGTTACCGTACTGATGGTACCTTGTTTAACTTAAGCCATCTGAGGGCTCGCACTAAGACTCTAAACTTTCTAGTCCATGAGCTGCTCTTCGCTGATGATGCTGCCCTTGTTGCCCACACAGAAGCAGCTCTGCAGCACCTAACATCCTGCTTCGCAACAGCTGCAGAGCTGTTTGGGCTGGTAGTCAACCTTAAGAAAATGGAAGTTCTTTACCAGCCTGCACCACAGGATGAACACCACCATCCCCACATTGCCGTCAGCAAATCTGTGCTCAAGTCTGTTCAGCAGTTCACCTACCTGGGAAGCATCATCTCCTCAGATGTCAAGATTGACAAAGAGATTGCCCACAGATTAGCAAAGGCATATAGCGCATTTGGAAGACTTTACAAAAGAGTCTGGAGTAATAAACATCTGAGGCGAAGCACAAAAATCAGTGTGTATAGAGCCATTGTACTGTCTATTCTCCTTTACAGGTCTGAAACGTGGGTCACCTATCGCCACCACTTACGACTCCTTGAACGCTTTCATCAGCGCTGTATATGCACAATCCTAAATATACACTGGACTGACTATGTGACGAATGTTGCTGTCCTTGAGCAAGCAGGGATCACCAGCACTGAGGCCATGATAATGAGAACACAGCTGCGCTGGGCAGGGCACGTTTCTAGGATGGAGGACCATCGCTTCCCCAAAATAGTATTCTATGGTGAACTCGCCATAGGTCAGCATAAGAGGGGCACTCCAAAAAAGCAATACAAGGACTTCCGGATACAACATCTCAGGCTCGGTCAAATTGATCATCAACAATGGTCCGCCCTGGCCTCACATCGGTAGGCATGGAGACAAACTATCCACAATGCTGTAGCCTTATTTGAGAACTCACACCGAACAAGTCTTGAAGAGAAATGACAACACAGAAAGAATCACAACCCGGAAACATCACCCAAGGAGACCTTCTGCTATGCTTTCTGCTACTGGACTTGTTTATCTCGGATTGGCCTTTTCGGTCACCAGCGCACTTGCAGAAAGCATGGGATGGGTCCTTCCTGAATCTTCGTTTGCAAAGAAAAGCCAGAGAGAAAGAGAGAGAGAGAGAGAGAGAGTTATTTGACAGAGTTTTCTTTGTTTCTTCCTTTTTGTTTGAGGACCAACCCATTACCTTGTGACTTGTCACTTGAGGGTTTGGGGGAGATACTGAAAGTTTCTTTCTGTAAATGAAAGAATCTTTCAGACTTTCTCCATTATATGCATATTCTGCAGCTGTGACTACTGTTTCCAGTGATGAGGATGCATGGAGCAATATCATAATAGAAGATCTTTTCTGTACAGATGAGGCAAATCGTCATTAGATTTAATGATATCATTATAACTGTAATCACAGGGCCTGTGAGTGCTTCTTTCAAGCCATCTGTACCTAGACAGATACTAATATATCTTGTTAAACTATGAATAAAAGAAACCTTGCCTAGTGGGCTATTCAGTGTAAAATTATACTTTACATTATTCTAAACTGTAGCTCTTCATTATTTAAGAATGGTTCTTCATATTAGATATTAGAGAAGCTAATAATGCTGTTAATGTCCATGGTGTTGCTGTCCATCTCCATAGAAACTCTCTTAAAGTAAATCTACTTTTTGAGATTCCTAAATTATATCTGTACCTTTAAAAGAGTATTATTATTAAATATGTCATTTTCACACACTATCAGTTATGAAGCACCAATAATAAGCTTTCAGAGTTATATATCAGTTATAATATAATTAGTTGATTTGGTCTCTACCATAGGTTAAAATGCACCTATGAATTCGTATCTGTATTCCCAATCCTTGCAAATATTTGAACTTGCCACCTGCCTTTCAATATTGTTTTTCCTTTTCTCCCTTCCCTCCTTTTTCATGCTTATTTCATGCTTTTTCCATGTTTCTTTACATTGTAAATGTGCAGGCAAGATTTTTGTTGTCATTTTTAAAATGTTACATGTATAGCTTGGATGCTTTGTTTTGTAACTCTCTTAAGTAATTGTTTTTACTAGTTGTTATTTACTAGAATGGTCTTATTTAATCAAATGGGTTACTATAGAATAATGGACACATCTGTAGTAGACATCTGTGTACACATGTGAAATTTACCTTTCCATGTTCAGAAAGAAGACTTTCTGCAACATGAATGATGGGGCAGGGGATAGTGTACTGCTTAGGGTACCTACTCCTTTTGTGACTCTTCTACACTCTTTGAGGACAGGTTGCTCTATGTCTGTTAGAACTGGTTCAGAAACTTGCAGAGTTATCAAAGTGCCAAGAAGCATAGCATGCACCATTTTATCAACATTGCCTAGGTAGTAGAGTGCCCTTGTTTAGGCAGTGGAGCATTACTTCAGAGGAAGCAGTAGAACAGGAATATATATATGGTTTTTTTTCTGACAAAGTAAAACAAAATAAGACAATTTGTGGGTTATGTACTGAAGGGTGTCCTGGAAGGGGCTTGTAGGAGGAGAAGGGAAGGAAGAGGAGGAAGAGGAAGGGAAGATGAGAAAGGAGACTGTTGTGCAATGGTAGGCATCCAAAGCCAGGAGTTAGGAGTTTAAATCTCTCTATAAAATTTTGCAAAAGAATGATTTTGTTCTGGAATAATGATTTTTAAGTAAACAAACAAGACATTTCCTTTCCTCAAAAGAGGTGTCTGTGTGTGTGTGTGTGTGTTTGATTTTAGGTGAGTTTGTTCCCCCTCTAATTGAGGGAGAAATTAATTGTCTCAATAGCCAGTTGTTTGACCAAGGCAGTCTAAGATGAAAACAGCATATAGTTGATGGGACTGTCTCCTTTTCATTCCAAAAGCAAGGGTCAGTGGAAATGTCAAATGGATTCTGTCCTTCCTACCTTGTCAGACTTGCCAGTTTATCCTGCCAGACAAAATTATTTTTTGCAGCAAGTTGATTATATGGGGATGGATGTGAGCTAGGGCTCTGTGGCAACAAATGTGAGGATAAGAGTTTTAACAATAGTGTATTTTCCACAGGAAGCAAAGTTCCATCAGCTCTTTTTCTAAAACACAAGATAGTCATAGATTCAAGAGCCAGTGTGAACTACTGCTATGTATGCAGTGTCACACATATCTTGAACTGGTATCTTTTGCGAGCAGGAAGTCTCTGGGGGGGGGGTGACATTTTTCTGAGTTAGTGAAAGAACTTTGCATGGGGAAAGAGAACCAAAATCTAGCTATGTGCTTCTGCTAGAATAAGGTGTATTCACAGATTTAAATGTACTGTATCTCAAGATGCTGAACTGAGTTTATGTTGTGTGAAGTCTTCTGCTAGCTGTCATATAACAGTTTGCAAAAAAAAAAAAAAAGTACCACTACTAGACATTATTCCACTTGTGAATTTCTGTTCTGGTATCCCACTTTGTATATGTGTCACACTTACCTGAATCATTCCCTGAGACTAATCTGTAGGACCTATCCAATAGTACACAGGTTAAGCAACTAGAATGGTGGATATGTCATTTGAGTGTCAGTGTATGGGAATACATCCACGTGGAGCTATTGCACAGTAATGTTCTGCATACTCTTATAGAAGCAGCAAATAGGCTACTGTTTTTAAGGGAGAAATGAGGATTTTTTTAAAAAAAGAGTTATGGAATGGTTGTCATTTGCGATGCATACTAATACATTTTCAGTCCAAGCAAGCAGCTATAGCTAAGCTAAGCTATTTGTTATCATTTGCCTTTAAGTTGAGTCCAACTTATTGGGTTTCTTGGGCACAATTTATTCAGAGGAAATTTGCCTTTGCCTTTCTCTGAATATAGCCTACAGCACCTAGTATTCCTGGCAGTCTCCCTTCAAAGTACTAACCAGATCTGACCCTCCTTAGCTTCCAAGATCAGACAGCCAGGATCTGGTGCCTTCAGGGTATTTAGGCTACTAAAGGGTATTTAGGCTGCACAGCTATACTCCAAAAATAAATTGATTTTTATTCTGAAATACCTTTTTCCTTCTTTAGCTAACTGTGGAGGACCATTTGAATTGTGGGAACCAAACACTACGTTTAGCTCAATGAACTTTCCTAACAACTATCCCAACCAAGCTTCTTGTAAGTAACTGTAAATCTTCAAAAGTTCAAAAATTTTAGAAACAGAAAGATCAACTTATGTAGTCCTGATCAGTGTTTGTAAGTTATGTACATGTTGTGACTCTACAATAATTATGTGAAAATAATGCAGTAAGAACATTCCTTTTATTTGGTTTGGAGTACCACAGTTCATTTGTGGATTCTTTCTGTACAAACAGCTAGCACTAAAAGTAGCAATATTTAAATATTTGGATTTTGTCTGAATGAACTACATAGTTATTCTTCAATGATTATAGGAGGTACTGATTTTGTCTATCCTAAAGAATAGGATAGACAAAATGTACAAACTAATCTACAAGACAGTCTTCAGACACGACAAATTAACTTGTGTTTGAACTTTATTCATGTTCTTGTTGGGAAGAGAATGCTGTTAAATATGTTCGCCTGTTTGTACAAGCTGTCATTCTTATATTTTCATATAGAGATGCTGATTAATGAGTAATATAATATCTGGTTGATAAACTGAATTACTTTTTTCTACCTTTCTTGAATTTGCTTTTTAGGCATATGGTATTTAAATGCAGAGAAAGGAAAAAATATCCAACTTCATTTTCAGTATCTTGATTTGCAAAATATTTATGATGTCATAGAAATCAGAGATGGCAGAGGACAAGATTCTTTATTTTTGGGCAAGTACAACCTACCTACTTATATGACAAATCATACAGAATTAAAAATGGTGTATTGCTGTGAAACATTACCTGCAAAAATCATTGTGATAATGCCATGAAACTGAAAAGTAATTGACATGAGCTGGAGAGTATATTACATTGTTCTATCCTTCCCCCATTTAGCAGTATGTTTCATATATTGTAAGTATTTTCAGTAACAGTAGCATCAAGTCTTATAGGTACAATGCTTTAGGGGACATTTTCACCAATTTCACTGAAACTTCCATGTCCATTATTATAATCTAAATACATTTAAAGATACAAGTGTATGGTCTAAATATATACCATCTGATTCATCAACTAAAGGTAAGACATGTTGTTAGTGCCAGCATGGGAGACATCTGGCAACCTATGTGCAGCATCATGAGTTACAGGTGGGATAAAACCACAGGGAGAGTCCCCTTGTGGGCTCTGAAATGTCAAGTTGGGCTCTGACACAACAGAAAGGTGCAGTTTGACTTTATATGTGACAAGCATTGTTGTAACATTGTGCCACATTGTGTTGTGATTTGGCAGAAGCAACTGCACATATTTGGTAAAACTCCCTGAAGTTAACGCACACCTTGTTATAACCAGACCTGGTGATAAATTATAAATCCAGACTTATCTCCAAGTCAACTTCCCCAAGTCAAAACTGCAAAACAAATGCAAATTCTGGTCTAGAAAACCTTCAGAACCATTTGTATTTGGAATGTACCCAACATGTATCAGAATAGTAAAACAATTAAACAATACTTTTTTTCTAGCTGAGTCTTGGAAAGCCATAGTCACTAGAGCCCTTCAAGAATGGACCCATTGGAGCAATGGGAGCTTCATAAGTGAACAGTTAAATAATTTTTATTAGTTTAGTGTGTCTACTCTGCCTGAGACTAACAAGTGGATCTAGAACTATGTGTGGATATAGAAAAGTAAACCTTTCCCCATCATGAACCAATGTCTCATCTCCCTCCCCCCATTTTGAAATGTCAACAACCCTTCACTAGCATACTAAATCAAAATGTTTGTATAGCTAAAATGTATTCCTGCCTTTCCCTAAGAGTAGCTGTATATACAGGAAAATCACCAGTGCCAGATATATTCTCTACCACTCACCAGATGACTGTGCTCTTCATTACTAACAAATCTGTAACTAAGGGAGGATTTATGGCCAATTTTACTACAGGATACCATCTGGGCATGCCAGGTGAGTGTCATACTTGCCAATATTTTTCAAGTGAAACAGTGATAAAAGATTCCTTGATTTGTCATTCACAATCCATATTTTACTTGGTGTCTCATGAGCTTGCCTACATCTCAGACTATCTCTTTGAATTCAGCAATAGTTCAGTGATCAGTTCTCTATTCCATGGCAACCTTGAAGAGGATGATGACTATGCAGTAGGGAGTAGATCCCTTTGTCTTGCTATATACTACATGCCATGGAAGTTCTTTCCTCACTGTGGTCTCTTTAAAGATGAACAAAGAAAAAGTAACTGTTAAAGCAAATACTAAATCTGACTGTTGTTGACTTGGATTTCAGAGAAAGTTAGGGCTCTTTCACACTACAGAATTATAGAGCTTTATCCATACTTTAACTGCTGTGGTTCCATCTTATTATACTCTGGGATTTGCAGTTTAGAGAGGAGTATTTAGCATTCTCAGCCAGAGAGCTCTAGTGCCTCACCAAACTGCAGTCAACCCTCTGTATCCACGGATTTGGCATCCATGGAGTCAACTATCCATGGCTTGAAAAATATTCCAAAAAAAAAAAAAAAAATCCAAGAAGCAAAGCTTGATTTTGTAATTTTATATAAGGGACACCCTTTTACTGTGCCACTGTATATAATGGGACTTGAGCATCCATGGATGTTGGTATCTATGGGGGGTCCTGGAACCAAACCCCAGTGGATACCAAGGGCCCACTGTACACACCCCAGTTAAAGTGGAGCATAGAATTGCAATTGTGTAGTGTGAAAGGCTCCTGGTAACTCTTTAAAAGAATGCACTAATAATTATAGCCCATTTTTTAATTCTCAAGTCTTTATCATATGAGAGTACATATACAATTATTCAAACATGAATTCTCTTATATGAATGATAGGATATCAGCAAATTATCACAGTTACTACTACAGCTATGAGATATTTAAAATATTTAACCTGTGTAGACAAAACAATCAGATTATCAGCAGAGATAATAATCTAAATGTTTGCACTGATCATGGTGTGTTTTTCCCTTTTCATTTTACAGAGCCATGTGAAGCTGATTATCATCAGTGTGGGAATGGAGAGTGCATACCAAAGGTTTATGTTTGTGACCAAGTTCAGCACTGTAAAGATAATTCTGATGAAGCTGACTGTGGTAAATATTTTCCTAATAAAGCAAAAACCAGCTATCTACTTCTAATGTAGGAGATATTCTTATATAAGCCAAAAATATAATTAAGAAACAGCCAAGATGTCTTCACATTTGTCTTACCTTCCAACTGAGGACCTTTTATCATTCCTCAAAAATGGAAGAACCATAGGAATCATTGTGAAGCCCTTTTCCTACTCTAGTCCAGCCTACATGTAGATCACTACTAATTAGAAGGCTGTTGTAACAGAACCTCTATCCAGGCTGGCCCTGCAGTTCCAACCACTGGGCACCTATCACTCACTTTGCCTTCTTACCCTCAAGATCTCTCCCTGGATCTGGTACTCTGGCCCCAAGGTGATCACTGTTGCTGCCAAGAGACTGTATTGATCAGTGGGTTTAATGTGGTAAAACATGATCAGTTTTTTTATTCCATTCTTAAATGTAAACAACCATGCACAGTTCATAGAATCATACAGTTGGAAGAAACCACAAGGGCCATCTAGTCCAACCCCTGCCATGCAGGAATACCCAATCAAAGCATTCCCAACAGATAGCCATCCAGCCTCTGCTTAAAAACCTCCAAAGAAGAAGACTCCACCACATTCCAAGGCAATGCATTCCACTGACGAACAGCTCTTACTGTTAGAAAGTTCTTCCTAATGTTTAGGTGGAATCTCTTTTCCTGTAGTTTGAACTGATTGCTCCATGTCCTAGTGTCTGGAGCAGCACAAAACAAGCTTGCTCCATCCTCAGGATGACATCCCTTCAAATATTTAAACATGGCTATCATGTCACCTCTTAACCTTTTCTTCTCCAGGCTAAACATGCCCAGCTCCCTAAGCTGCTTCTCATAGGGCATGGCTTCTAGACCTCCCACCATTTTGGTCACCCTCCTCTGGACACATTCCAGTTATAGAAAATTTAACCAGTAAATATTTTTATGTAACAATTGGGTTCAAAACAAATTCTATGAACTCTTTCCTCATTCCCATGTCCTCATATCCTATTCCGATTTTATCAATTTCTCTCTTCCTAACTGGTCTTCCCCCATCTCTGACTTCCCTAATTCTTTTTTTTTACAGACTTTAGGACATGAACTTTTCTGCTCTAGGCCTTGTTCACAGTATTCCATGAGATGTGATTGGCTGTTTCTTCCCAGGCTTGCCCAGCTTCTCACTTCACAGACATCTAATTCCACTGAAATTTAGCTTCCTCTGGCCAAATATTATTACCAACATTTTTGAAGTACAAATTCATCCCATCTCTACATCTGGTTATAAATGTTCTAGTTAAAAGCTTACATGAAAAAAGTGTTTGCATCTTCATACATATTTCTCCTAGGGGTGTTGGTATGTTTGGTACACACATTAACCTAATATATTGATTTTTCACAATTTTACCAACATGTGCCATTTTTGTATATATTATCCCACTAAAGTACACATAGCAAAAGCTGGAGAAGCAAAAAAAAAAAAGTCAATCATACAAAAAAACCCAAAGAGGATTGCATTCCAATTTGTGTATTGCTGCATTTTGGAAAAGAATACACATTCTGGTTTGTGTATTTGTTTGGAAAGTGCAATTAAAATGTGAATGAAACAAATTTCTTTCTCATTCACTGGTCTTTTTTATTAAGAATGTTTGAGTAGCTTTATTTCTGTTGGAATGAAAGAACAAACTTCTGAAAACTGCAGTCTTTGTATGTAGAACCTGAATATATTCATTCCAATGTGAGGCCTCCTTATGCACATGGGACCTATGGAGTTCCTGCCTGTGCAAACTCTTGTTTATTCATGTCAGTGTTTGCTCAAAAAGTATGCATTTTTTAAGGTTACTTTCAGGAAAATGAGTTTAAGATCAAGTGGAAGCCTGATAAAAGTGTCTGACAGGAGCATAAAACAGCTGCAGAGACCAGCCCTTCAACTGTTTCACAAACACACATGCGGGTTACTCTGACAACAATGACAGCTGTTGTCACAGTACCATCTGTGGAGATAGTTATTTCCAAAATTAAATGTTCCATACATAGCTCTGTTTCACATAAAACAGAAATAATGGTCTCTGTACAACCATTTATATGCAGAACTGATGTTAAAATGATGTTAGATTCTGTTGTTTTTTTTTTAATGAAATATCTCTTACAGACAAAAAACTGTCTAACACAATTGTTTCTATGAGTAGCTGTTTAGATCTGCAGACATATTTCTTTGGATTATGTTAGATAAATCATAACTGTTAGTACTGACACCCTTAGACATCTGTTGCAGATATCTTTGACTTCATAATTATTGGTATATGTGTCCAGAGGCAAAATACAGTTCTAATACATCTATTCCAGCTATATTTAGTAGGGAGAGAAAAATGATTTCCCTCTCTCATTTCCATAACAGAAACCAAATGACAGCCTACAGAGGGGATAGAGGAATACATTTTTATTTTATTTTATTTTTTAAGCACCTGGAAATGGTTTGCAATAATTTTCCACTGGAGGTTGAAATTCTGATTAAGGAAACTGCTTCATATATTGATGTTTGTTCTCACAGAACTGTGATTGGTGCAATCATTTCAATACCTAGCTTGTTACCCTAAGAGGTGGGGGGGGTGTTCGAGGCCCACCCATGGTGCCAAAATCTCCTTTAATATTTGGGGGATTATTAGCTCAGAGGGTGACTTTGTGGATCTTTCCACCTATGTATATTAGTACTAACTGTAGCGGAGGCACCAGTTAAAGTAAAATAAAGTTGTTGTTTTTTTGTTTGTTTGTTTGGAATAGTATAGAAAGTAAACTAACATACTCAACGTATGTTCTTATGGACCATACAAGGCTATAGCAGAGTAGTAGGTTAGCTAGAGAGAGAGATCCAGGAAGATAGTTACCAGTCTCAAGGAGAAGAGAGTTCCATGCAACAAAGATACTCAGATGGGTCTCTGAGGCTGGCACAGCAAAGAAGAGAATGATGAGGTCCAGCCATATCACCTCTCGGCTGTCCCATACTTAGCTAGGATTGGAGTTATGATATTTATAACCTATTTTTTGCCATGGAGGGGTGTGCTGGTTATAACAAAGCCTGGATGGCTCTCCCACAGGATAAACAAAAGAGACCAAAACTCAACTGATTGCTTTAGTTCTAGAGTGCTAAGACATTGATGGTCTTGTGACAACCTCACAAAATTGGACAGGAGGGGTATGGATTGAGGAATGGTCACTGGTTTGCATGATTGAATTATTGCCTGAAATACCCAGGGCTGGGGAAAAGGATTAGCATATACCCCTTAAAGTCTGGGTTGTTAGCATAAACCCATTATGGAAACTTCCAATAAATCTGAACTTGGGCTTTCCCACGATTACATTTCTAGACATGTCTCAGGTCATCATGACCAGTCTGCCTAGGCTTACAGCCATGTTACCCCAAAAGGTGTCTAATATGTCCAGCTGTGGAATCTTGCACAGAGGGGTAGTAGGACATGCTAAAAACCTAAACTGCAGAATGAGAAACCTCTTTGACAGGTGCTAGTCTTGCTTTTCTGCTGGTCTGAGCCTTCAAGAGACCTGCAAGGGAGTGGTCCATTGTCCTCTATGATATTGTATGGTTTGGTCCGGCAGGGTGGAGTTTTAAGCAGTTTTGACTGTATTTGTCAGTTATATTGCCAGATGTGTTTTGTCTTCTTCTATCTTAATAGACACAATTTGCATTGACATCTATCTGTTTTCCGTCCTTGGCTTGGAAGCTGAGTAAATGCCCTGCTCCAAAACCCTCTAGAAAAGAATACATTATACTGGTTTTTCTAATTGTTCCTATGTTAACCAAGGTCTATGTAAATCTTTCTATCCACACGGTTCATCTCACAGTGGGCTTATTGTATCATGCAAGGAGGGGCACCAGCTAAGGAGCTGGATATCCCTTTTGTGATGCACTAATTACACTGTTACAGAAACCTCACAGTTGGAAGCTTTCACCTGAATCAAAACCAGTGCAGGAGCAACCATGGAACTGGATGGAGATAAATTAATGATATATAATAAAAATAGGTTTGGTTTCAAACCAAAATCAGATCAACAGATAGAGAAGGACCAGGAGCAGTTGACACACATTTTTTATGATTCACATCTTCACCAGGGTTTCTGCAGGGAGCTCCGAAGCTGAAAGATTCATGGTGTGTTCCACATTTGAGGGGAAAACCCAGATTTGGGGCCATGTAGTGGCTGCAGATTGGCTTTGGTGTGAATCCAAGGAAGGGACTTCTTGTGGATGAAATTCTGCTCTGGTTTTATTATTATTATTATTATTTGATTGTGTGCAAATCTGGATCAGCATATGTCTACTTATGCAGTGATACAGTACATGAGTGAACAAGAAAAAAACAGTTCTGTCCCAGCTGTGTAGCTGGAAATAGTATGGTGTATAGGACATGTGATCAGTATAAGACCACCCTTTTACTCCAATGCAGATTACAGTGTAGTGGAATACTCCAATCTACAACTGGAGAAGCCCAATTAGTATGGCATTTACAGGGCTGCAATGTATCAAAAACATCCATTGCAGCTACAAGGCAGGTGTGGGGTTTCTTGCCAATGTAGACAAGCCCCCAGCTTAAGGATGGCTTTCTAAACAAGTCAGAAAGAGAGAGGATGCAAATCTTTTGATTAATTCACCTGAAATTGAGCTCTTCTAGATTTTCCATGAATCAAAATGGTTTTATTATACTGTCAATATTTTACTTTGACTTACTGTTTTGGCCAACAGTGCGCTTAGTCAATGGCTCTTTCAGCCTCAATGGGCTGGTCCAGTTCAAGGCTGAGAATAAATGGTACACAGCATGTGGAGGTAACTGGACCAAACAGCTGTCAAGTAGTATCTGTGACTGGCTGGGACTAGGGTAAGTAAGGTTGTTCACTGTTATTTGGTACCTAAATTTTGTATTTCACTGAAGAGCTATGTACAGCAGAAGGGTTGGCCAACTTTACAATGTACTTACATTTAATTATCCAATGAGCATGAGTAATGCAGGAACTATGAAGACGCAATGACTTGTACCACTACTTTTAGAGCAGGGATTCAGAAGATTGACTAAAGCTGCAAGTTCCATTTTTATACTTGGATGTGTTCCAGTGTTCAGAAGATTAAGTTCCAAAAGGTTTTTTAAAAATAACTTAAACTTGCCCAACAAACACTGAATTGCCTTAAAAACCTGTTTTGGCAAACCACTCTGTCCTCCCTGTCCTCTTCCAAAAAGTACAGTTCAGAGTTCAGCTAGTGATACTGTTTTTTCAGAACAATGTGGACTGATATTGAACTCAGCTATGATAACCATGATGCCATCATTAAAAACATCACCCTTAATATTAACAAAGAGAGCTGCCATTTGTCACTAGTGAAATCATAAGCATTTCCCAGTATGCTGAAGCACATTCTCAGTCTCCCACTAAAGCCAACAAATCTTACAAATGTTCCACTTTGGCTTTATTCTGCCCTAGGTCAGTAGTACCACATATGGGAAGAATCAAACTCAGCAGCAGCAGTAGCAGCAGCAGCTTTTAAGCAGGCAGATCTTTCAAAGAACTTCACCTTTTCAGTTGAGATTTATGGGATAAATTTGCTTTCTGCCTCCTTCTTTCCTGAGGAAAAAGATTAATCATTGATCAAATTGGAAATCTCTGGTCTTCCTACAGTGATACAGGGAACTAAACCAAAGGGTCCATGTGTTTGCTCAGCATCATAATGGCTCAAGTTTGTAAAAGTGACTGTTAAAAGAGAGAAGCAAAGGATGATGTTAGCACTGTAGATGTGTGTCAGTTACTGCCTCCAAGCATCTTCACTGCTTGAAATGCTGGGAAAGGACAAATGCATTACATTCTTACATTAAGCACTGTACAGTATTATGTTCAGCCAGACCTTCACAACCTCCTCAGATCTCTGCAGAGCTTGCTGCTTCCCAGCATTTCAGTAGAGTGTAAGAGTGTAGAGCGCAAGAGCAAAATCAATCATAAAATTGTAGGAGTTTACCACTCTTAAAAAAAAAAAAAGGAGCAGGGCAGCATGGATATTCCATCTTCCATGCTGCCTTACCACATGACATCATCGTTCTTCTGGTGTTCTTTCATTCCAGTACTGTGAGGAACTGAGGTAAAACCATGTCTTTTGGCTAACTGGAAAAACCCATTAGCAAAAAGACATGGTTTTACCTCAGTCCCCCACAGGACTGGAATGAAAGAATGCCAGAAGAACGGCAATGTCATGCAGTAAGGCAGCACAGACAATGGAACCTTTCTGCTCCCCTGCCACTTTACTTTGGATTGCAGCAAGCCCCTAAAAAGATAAAGAAAGAAAAGATCTTTCAGGTCAGTTAGTCCATCTTTCTGCCAAGTGATGGATTATTCTCCAATGGGATATCTACTCCTGCTTTAACAACTCTTGTTTTAAAACTCTGTGATATTTGCCAATTGCTCATTGACATCTAAACATTGATATAACCAGAAATCTGAAGTTCTGCTGATATTTGGCCTACATTTTCATATCCTCAATACTCTATTCCAATGGAGACCTGCTGAGCCTTGAAGGAAACTTGCTGAGAACTGCTACCACAATTCACAACAGCAAATCATGTTTCACTTTGAACTCCTAAATCTCGATTTAGCCTAAGTCAATGATAGGTAAAGTTCAAGTCCTAAAGGGTAGCCTTCTTTTTCCTCAATTTAAAATGTGCTAGCAATTATAAAAAGGGAAAGGAGTTAAGAGGCAATTTCTGCTTTCATAGATAATCAAACTACACTTTCGTTCTAGTGCAAAAATCTTGATCTATGAATAGAAACAAGCTTTATTGACACAACTCCTTTTTCTGTATGAAACTCCTTTTCATACATGCCAATAGGTTTCATCTGTGAATTTCCTATGTATGTCTCAAGGTATTCAGTACCTCTGCTAGAAACACAAGTAGGGTTTCTAAACTGAAACTGTGGACAGAGTGCAGAAGAAATACTTTTCTTCCACCTTTATCCATGGTCCATCACACATCCTTATTACAATTATAGACCAACAATCCATGTAAAATCTGAGCTAAACTAATGGATACATAAACTGTTAATAGGAATGTGCTGCGCATTGTAGACTTTCTGATGGCAGTAATTGACTTCAGTAATAATGTTGCTTCATTTTACCTTGTTAAAACAAAACCTTTGATTGACATGGAGCACAAAGTTGTACATTACTCTATAGAGCATTCACCAGTTGAATATTTTTATCATACACATATATTCAGTAACTACCATAATGTTCAACTGATTGTTGAAGGAAACCAAATAATCTGGCACACTTAGTGCTGACAGAACTAAGTCACTCATTTGCAGAAAGGAAAGGAAGAAAGGGTTATTCTCTTCACTATTCCAAATTGACTGTTCAAACTATTTGTATCACACAATCCTAGGTACTTATAGGATTTCTCTTCACATGTACACTTTTATGCCTGAACAAACTATCACAGTGCTCACAAAAAGTGTTGGCAGCCATATTCTGATTGTTCATTTCATTTTTACAGTGCTGAATACATCCTGAAGCACTGATTCCATGGTAGAGAAAGGCAATCCCATTGAGAGAGCTGGAAAAAAATCTTGATAAACCTCTGTATTACTGTTGTCTGTATTATTTCTGTCTTTGATATAATTGCTCCTAACTAACAATGTGCCACCAGAACACACTCAATCACATCTGATTTAAGAAGCTAAGCTGAGTTTGCACTTAGAGGGGGATAGCAAGCATCTTTAAGTAGGGTTATAACTTCTGCTAATGAGATTTGACAATGCAGAGCCAGAAGGCCCATGTATTTGATTCACTATAGGGCAGCTTCCTAACCCCCACCCCACATTTTAGAAAACAGTGATGATTTTGTTTGAACTAACATGTTCCAAACATTGTTTTCTCTTGTAGCAGTGTGAATAGATCATCTCCTGTCTTGTTTGTTGGATCTGGCCCTTTTATAGAAGTTGCAAATGCAGTCAACAACAGCTTAATACTAACACCAACGTAAGTATTCAAAGGGAGTGGCAAAGATCATGATGAACATTATGTTATTGAAATTATGTTAGTATGCATTTACTTTTTTAAAAAAAATGGTTTCCCATATTATCCTTTCAAAAAAAATTATGGCTTAGACATTGTCAACAGTTTCAGTTTCTCTATAAACACAGTCTAAGCAAAATGCAAAAACAATAAGAATGACATACAACATCCAGAGAAAACCTCCCCTGTTTGCCACCATCACTATTAGCCGTGATAACATCAAAAATTATCAGTAGCAGGAAAGAGCTGTGGAGGGTGGGAAAAAAGGAGAGCCATCCTTGTTACAATGATTCCACATTGTTAAATCATCAGTTGGCAGGACCTGAAGGAGGTACCAGTTCTAAAATGTCTGTTCTGTATTGATTCCATAATTCCTTATGTATCTGTGGTTTGTTTTACCTATCTTGAACATACAATGAAAAGTCAGGATAAAAACATAATATGTGTGTTTTATATATTATAAATTATTATTATTATTATTATTATTATTATTATTACCGAAAGCTATGCTTCCTATATATTAAACATTTCAAACATATTGAAAACATACTGAAAGTGAAACATATTGAAAGAATCTTGTAAGTAAGAGTAAGAGCAACAGTAAGAGCTTTCCCTTTCTCAACCATGTTCAGTGACTGCCATGGAATATAGAGCCCATCTGAAAATCTCCTAACTAAAGAGAAGGGAGGCCATAAGATCCAGCTTTTCCGTAACAATGCAACTAAAGTTATACCTGAAATAAATCTAAAGATAACTTTTCCACATCATTATTAAAGTCAGGAAAATAAAAATATATGATGTCAATAGCTAAGGAAATGTCAAATGATGAAACCTGATGTTTTGTTTCCCTTTTGTGTAATTGTACTATATTTATCCTTCAACATTTATCTGTGATTCATTATGAGATGTCACTGAGCCCCTAGAGTTCAGATACATTGCAAGCTAATGAAATATTCCTCAAGCCACTAGACCACAGAAATGCTAGAGTTATTTTCTTCTGTCCTCTTTTGTCGTCCTGGAATCTGTCACCTCCTTTTTCTTAGCCAAGAATTTCTAAGGCATCTGAACAAGGATGAAATAGACATGAAGGAGCAAGCTGTATCTCTGAAAATATGCATTGCTTTCTATCAAGCTAACATTTTAAAATCTTTGGTCACACTGATCTCTAGTGGCAAATGTTTGTGTAAACATACAGAAGCAATACTGTTTCATTATTACATAGCATACTGAGTATTCTGAAATGAATATGTCTTTCCGGTTCATGATTAGAACAGTACAGGTTTTGGAATCACTTTTTGTTTTGTTTATTTCTGAAATGTCTTCAGCAAAGCACAGTTTACATTGTTAAAAATCTGTTCACACTTTTAATAAAATATGGAATGAATCTGTTGAGCAGCATTGTATCACTATAGTATCCCCAACATCTAAAGAAGATCTGTTTTGAATGAGCTTCCTTGTAGCCTTAGTTCTTCTAATGTTATATGGTTATGAGGCTTGTTTTCAAAAATCCTCTTGCAGTTATATCTGGCAAATTACCTCTGGCAAGAGTGATCTATCCCTCCTTTGATCAGCTCCTGGGTAAAGGAGGAAAAGTATAAGAGAGTAAGACATGTCACCGCCCTGCTTTTGGAGGGAGAGAAAGAAGAGGCAGGCAGAACTCCATCAGGCCTGGCCCAGAAGCAGGTGAAAGGCCCGCCCTCCAGCCCAACTGCCACCACCCTGCTTTTGGAGGGAGAGAAAGAAGTGGCAGGCAGAACTCCATCAGGCCTGGCCCAGAAGCAGGTGAAATGCCCTCCCTCTGGCCCAACTGCCACTCCATGCCCTTGGAGGGAGGGAAGAACCAGCAGTATCTGCTGGATTTAATCCCTACCCCCACTGCCATTCCCTTTTCCTTATGTGTCATGTTTTATTTAGATTGTAAGCCTGAGGGCAGGGAACTGTTAATTTAACCATTTGTAAGCCACTCTGATATCCTTTGTGGCTGAAGAGCAGGGTATAAGTAAATAAATAAATAATAAAAAAAAGAATGAGAAAGGATGAGATAGAATTACAGCAGAGAGAAAATGATATCTACACCTTTTGGCCTCACCCACCACTAATATGCAATTCCTGCTGGATTTCCTATGAGGAAATGCAGCCATGGATACATAAATGGTTTCCCACCAGTGGCCAGTGAACATCTAAAATATAGTATCTATATTCTCATTCTAGGGTACAGTGTCTCAATAATGTGGTGATTTATCTGCAATGCAACAATAAACGTAAGTATTTGAAAAATAAACATTCAATTCAGAATGCCAACCCATTTATCACACACCATGTTAAGAATAAGATTTTGACATTAACATACATCAGATAGATTTAACAGAAGGTTGTCCATTTAGGCATAATTTTGGGAACCAAAAGGCCATCAACCATATAAAATATTTCAGTGCTTCAGGAAGGAATTCACATCATCACACCATGTGAAGTCTCTAGTCTCCAGTCTCCAATCTTTGGCATTTGCCAAAGGTGTTTCTTTTTGACATTTCCTTTGGACATTACACGTAACATTAAACTCAAAAATGGTTGATAACAGTGATCCTAAAGATCTTAACTGGCCATAGAAGAGAAGGTTATTTCATAACTGCCGTATGTACTCATGTGTAAGTCAACCTCATGTGTAAGTATAAGGCAGGTTTGGGGGGCAAAATTATGGAGTTTGATATGACCCATGGCTAAGTTAAGGGTCATTACATGGAGAGGGGAAATGCCAGCATCGCCTCAGGAGACCAGCCACCCCTGACCACCATTGCCATTTTCCTGCCCAGGCATTTAAAAATGGTCTTTTGCTACTCTACTTAGAAAAGGGGATGGTTCCTTTTTTGATAAAGGTTAAGGGACAGTATTAAATCTTATATTAAAAAAAGGAAACACCCCATTCTCTGAATAGATCAGCAAAAGTTGAGAACTTAGTCCTCCTGGGAAAAGCTAAAATAAGACTGATTCCCCCCCCCTACTCTCTCAGCACTCCTTTGAAAAGAAGTGCCAGAGTCACCGCCACTACTATTTTCCTATCCATGCATTCAAAAAAAGCCAGAAGTGGCACCATGGTAGAGACAGTTGAAGAGGTCAGTGCTTCTTTTAGGTTCTCCCAGGACAGACTAAGCTCTCATCTTTCACCACTCTACTCAGAGAAGTGTGTGGTTCCATTTTTTATAATAATTAAGGTACAGTACTTACATTGATGCATGGATAAGTTGACCAGGTGTTTTGGATCAATTTTTGACTAAATTTTCTCAATTAACACAACTGTATACCCCACAGCATTAAAATCTTTCTAGGTAGAAATAAAATTAGGATATAATTCAATTAATGGGGTGAAGTCAAATCCAACATCAAGGAAGGACAATATACTTAATTCATGGGCCCCTTAATATGGTAATGTTTTTTTTTTAAATCTATTCTTTCCTTTGCAGAATGTGGAGAAAGACTAGTCACTCAGAAACACCAATCAAAAATTGTTGGTGGTTCTGATGCTCAAGAAGGTGCTTGGCCTTGGGTGATCTCATTAAATTTCAATGCCAGACCGACATGTGGAGGTTCTCTTGTCAGCACTGAATGGCTGGTCTCTGCTGCACACTGTGTATATGGGTAATGTTTGTTATTTCCATCATTTTATTTATAATCCTCATTCTTTTATCTTCATAGATTTTACCTCAGAATTATCCTCATCATAAGTATCACCATTAGCACTACTGAGCTGTGTTCTGTGCAGAGCTATAAAGTAAAGTAGCTCCAATGTTTAATCTGTGTCAATCTGACCGAGACAAATTCTGAGTCCCTCTGATTGTTTTTACCTCTGATAGCCTTTGGGGTCACAGGGAAAGAGAATCTCACTAGGGATCCAAGTGCCACACCTTTGTCATTGAAGATTAACTTACAATAAAGGAATCCAAAGGGTAGTTTAAATGCAACCACCTACTGAATATAGAGGTGTAAAACTCTCTAGTAGCTTAGCAAATCAGAGCTAATAAGTGAAAGATTGGTACTTATCCTTGGACCAATTGGCCCAATTAATTCCTCTGTCCTCTGATAGGTGGATGCCACGTACTTTACACAGCTTTCCTTACTAACAACAGTAAATGTTAGAGGCAGCAACCTTAGCATGCCTATACTCAATAGATGCTAGTTTACATCTCTCTCTAAGAATTTAGGCATAGCATGTATTTGTGTCATTTCCTGTCTGATGGTCTTAGCTGCACTCTCTCTCTTCTCCCTCACACACCCTGCATCAGTTTGCAGTTTGCCTGCGTTTCTTTGTCGTTCATTTTGCTATTCTGTGGTTCTCTATCTCCTCTCTGTTTGAAGAACACATGTTTCAGCACCTTTCATCATGAAATGTTATGAAAACCTTTAGTATACATAAGTAAACCTACTTCAAATAGTCTTGCAAAGAAGACTAAGCCTGGTTTATTTTTCTGCTAAACCGTTAGAGTTGTGGTGTAGGATTGCTTATTGCTTACCTTCTGCTTCAGAATATTAAGTACTCTGCTTGTGAGATATACTACTCTGTCTCACATTACCTAGCAGTAATGACTGTTTGCAAAGAGCTTGGCTATGTATTTATAGAAATTTGCCAGTGAAATACATAGTCTAATCTATGCAAACTATTGGAAGGAGTGAATTAAAAGTCAATTCTGTTTGCCCACTAAGGAAGGAATATTAGGATGCTCTTGACCAGACAAGATCAAACCTAAAACATTTTGACATTACAGTTTCATCAGTAATGTCCCAACTTTTTGGAACACTGGACTCATACCTTGGGTTTGTGATGCCCATTGTGAAGCTCTTGATACTGCTAGATCTTCAAACTAAGCAATATAGATGTTTAGTAAATCATGTTTTGGCAGAGTTGCAAACAGAAATCATATTCCAAATCACATTTCATGCTATGTCGCTGCATCCATTCAGTATTTAAATGTAGAACTCTATAAGCTCGTACTTGCTGCATACAGTTTCTCATAAAGAAACTCATATCACTTGTAATAAAAGTCAGCTAAAAACATTATGTTGATCTTTCTTTGATTTGGTGGTGCCAAGCAAGACATCTTGGTGTGACACTCAGATAAAAATAGACTATAGAGCACCATTTCCATAGGCAGAGACAAGGAGGATATTTTTTATTCTATATACTAGACTGCAGAAAGAAGTGTGCAATGTCTGATAGGTTTTCGAAAACTTAGTTGAATATTGAGGTTTACCATAATTCTTCTGATATGTTTCTTCACTTTCCTAATGAAGATATATTAATGTTCTAAAGCTTTTTCTAGGAAATTGGTAGTCTGTTTTATTTATTTATTTATTATATTGTAAAATCAGCATGATACAGAACAACTCTTCCTATTTTCTAGCTAATATGCATATAGTAATTAGTGTACGGAAACAGAGAGAACAAACATTAACAACTTCCCAAGGATTCACAGATGCTTATCTATTTTAAATTGCTTTTATTTTGTTTGTTTTTTCCTTTAAGGGGACTCTGCTTACAGCAGAGCTTAAGCAAAGCATTGTTTTCATCTTCAGACAGTTATGGTCTTGGTTGAAACCACATGAGAATATGTGTTAATGAGGTGTTAATGGTTTGGGCAGAGCTAAAGTAGCATGAAAAGCAACTGCAGAATGATGCTGGTGCACAAGGGGGTGGGTAGAGTGAAATACAGGTATTTTAACCAGGTTATTCACTCCCATAATGGAAGACTGGTAACCTAAATACCCTAAAGACACCAGATCCTGTCTGAACTTGAAAGTTAAGCAGGTTCAGCTATTATTAGTACTTGGATGGGAGACTGCCAATGAATGCTCTAGGCTATATTGCAGAACAAGGGACCAGCAAAACTGCCTCTGAGTATTCATTGCCTAAGAAACCCTATGAAATCCATGGAGTTGCCATAAGTGCTGCTGTTTCTAAAGCTACCTCACCCACTATGCACTCCTTTGAAGAAAGAGCACTGTTCAGAGAGAAGGGATGGAATTCAGGAGTGCATGCACCACTATGGCTAATGCAAAAATACACAAATTACTAAATTATCTTATATAATCACAGGTGATTCTGATTCAGAATATTCATTGTAATCCCCAGGAGGAATTTAAAACCTTTTCAATGGCAAGCAGTTCTTGGTATGCATAACAATCTGAACCTGTCAAATCCTCAAACACTCATCCAAGAGATTGATCAAATAATCATAAATCCCCATTACAATAAGCGAACAAAAGACAGTGACATTGCTTTGATGCATCTCCAATTCAGAGTGAATTACACAGGTATGACCATTTTCTTCTATACTTTTCTCTTTCTCTGATGAATAGGTTTAGACACAAGTCTGAAAGAATATTGGGAAATTAAGGCATTGAATGTTTCCAATGAGTAAATCTAGTCCTCAGAATCTGATGCATTCTGGGCTCTCTACAATGGACTTAAGCAGAGGCTGGATGGTCATCTGTCGGGAATGATTTGATTGTGTTTTCCTGCATGGCAGGGTGTTGGACTGGATGGCCCTTGAGATCACTTCCAACTCTATGATTCTATGATTTGCTTGGACAATGTCATTGTCATAAAATATTGGACACTGGAGCTGAAATCAAATGATCATTTGTTTATTTCTTTACAGATTACATTCAGCCCATTTGCTTCCCAGAAAAAAACAAATCATTTTTGCCAGGAACTCAATGTTTCATTGCTGGCTGGGGAAAAACCACACATCAAGGTAGGCCCTCACACTGTTGAAATCGTGAACTTTCATTCTCTTCCCATTTTGGTATTTCCTGATGCAAAAATATAAGAAACCTTGCAGGCAATGTACATTTTGTTTAAATAGGGGACTCATCCAGATTGACTAAAAGCATCAGGATCACTGCTTTTCCACTGCAATAGGTAGTGTGATAGGTCTCTAACCACTGCAGTTCTGATAGTCCACCAGTTACATAGCATGAGTGGGCATTATTCCACTCCTCTCTCCTCCCCTCTTCCCCTCACAATTCCCTAGCAGGCTGAGGTTGCTTTTATAGTCAGCCCTCCACAGAGGTAGTAACTGCTGCTTAACTGGCTCTACCTCCTCACCCCTGCTGCTGCTCCTTCTCCTCTCTGCCCCCTGTCCATCAATAGTGACACGCCTTTACTCTCTTTCCCAGATTGAGAGGAGGAGAATTAGGAGGAAGACTAGTGGAGAGTTGAAGTCAATGAGTGGGAAGGAGTTTAAGAATTGGTTGAGACGCCTTGGTGGCAATCTGAAAAAGAGTGTGAGGGGTGGCATGGTAGATAGGATAGGAGATTGAAAGTCATGCATGGGGCATACATGAGGAAGAAGGTGAGGTTAGAGAGGTGGTGTGGAAAAGTGAGTGTGGGACCATGGATCTCCAAAGCAGCATAAGAACACAAATACAGACAACTGTGATAATTATTGTTTTCAAACCAGTATGTCCCCTTTGCTTCAACAAGATTGCTGAAATCTTCTTGTTAAAGCAAATGGGAACACACACACACCTCAAAACACCTGTTAGCTAGGAGATCTATCAGAGCACCTCCTGGAATCATTGGACTTTATCAGACCACCCCACATAAATGTATTTTTGCTGGCAAAATTGTGTTGTTTTTATGCCAGAAAAAAAAAATCCCACCACCACCAGACCTACCTTCTGTAGCATCAATGAGGCTTCCCCGGCAATAACAGAGCACAAATGGGGCTCCGTTTACTTCCAGGGTGGAAATCTCTCTCCAATTCTTGTGAGAAGATGCTAGCACAGGAAATTAAAAAATAAAAACAAAAATACACACAAAAAGTAAAGCAAAGCACAAAAATGCACTGTACAACTTACAAATAAACAGGGGGAGGTCATAAAAAAAGCATCCCCTGCCTGGCTATCCCAATCTCACCCAGAAGTATAAATGTCCTAATATTACCTTGTCACTTGCTAAGTTCTTATCTGTGATCATTATGACCAGTGAGAGGGAAGTTAATAGTTGAATAAGTTGGATGAGCTCCAAAAAAGTCTATAAGTATCCTAATGTTATTGGTTTGTATTATGATTTTATCTATTAGGAGATTTTCAGACCGCGTTTCAGCATGCCTAGCGTGGGAGGAACTTTCGGGAGAGGGACGGAGGTCTTGCGCAGCAGGGGGGCGTTTTCGGACGCCGTTGTCCCTCTCCCGAAACCATCCGTGTCACTTCCGTGAAGCTTCGGAAGCTGCAGAACCATATTTTAATCACAGGTAATCTCCGTGATTAAAATATGGCTCTGCGGCTTCCGAAGCTTCACGGAAGTGACACAGATGGTTTCGGGAGAGGGACAACGGCGTCCGAAAACGCCCCCCTGCCGCGCAAGATCGCCGTCCCTCTCCCGAAAGCTCCTCCTGCGCTAGGCACGTTGAAACGCGGTCTGAAAATCTCCTTAATGTACATCATGTCTGTTATTTGATGGGTCTATGGACTATATGAATAAATTGATGATGACGCAGAAGTGTTTGCCCATTGACACCATATTCATGTGAGTACAATGGCATGAGGCTTAGGCTGTCGATAAAATAGGATGGCTTTTTGACTTTACACAATTATGAAAGGGCAAGTCATCTGGTACGTGCGCCCTTTTGCGATCGTTAGGCATCCTTATGACACCTTATTTGGCTGGTCTGGTGAAGTCACCCATGCTATTGTATGTGCTTTAATCAGAATCCAGAAAAATTATTTCTGTGGATTACAATGCCCTGAATTCACCTTCTAGCATGGCCTCTAGCATATATGTGTGTGTGTGTGTGTGTGTGTATTAAAAAGATAGGCTGAGTGTTCAGATCAAGCATTTAAAATTTCATTGAGAAACAGTGCAAGGGAAGATGTTTTAAGCACCCTTCCATCACCTCCCTCCTGCTCCAATAAAATTGGCAGGTTGTGGTAGCTGCTTGTCAGTAACACATGAATCTTCCATATAACATATAATGGAATCATGAAATATGCTAGTGGGATTTATAATCAATGTGCATACATGATGACCACATCTAAATCACAGAATGAAATCTAAACCAGTATGTGAAGGAAATCAGGATACAGCTAGATACAGTGCAAGTACATATGGCTGCATCTCTCAATGATACCTAGGAATCTTATGTTGGCTCCTGGAGTAGAAGTTTCTCATCCACTCCACCCCCTTCTGTCCAGTTATCCTTTTTTCAAAGAGCATATTGTCCTCAATTTCTTGGGTATGGGCTTTTTCTTTTTCTATTTTCTTTTTGGAGGAACAATATTTAAAGATAGCAATAAATCAGAAACAACAGAACATGTTGCAGCACTTTAAAGAACAGCAGACCTATTGCGGTGTAAGTCTTTGTGGACTAGATCCCATTTCATCAGATGTCTGAATTGTTATCCTCAGTTGGCAGACACCTACATGGGTGCAGGGAGTAAAAAAATATATCTATAAACAGAGAGGCCTCTCCGTGAAAGCTTCTGCTGTAATAAATCTGGTCATTTTAAAGTGCCACAACATGGTTAGCTGTTTATGCTTCAACAGAAACTTAGTCATCCTTCTTAAATTTGTCATGAGGCCAGAGACTAAATGTTTGTAGGTTACAGGATATTAAATATGATCTTCATTATACATTATCTCCTACAGATAAATATTTTGTCTGAATTACTGTGCAGAATTGTACAGCAGTATTTTGACATACTGTCTTTATTATGCAACCATGAAACATAAGTAACTTGTAACAGTTTTGCTTGCACTGGCAGTGTAGAAACTTGAAAGTTTTTCCCCTCCAGGACTACTAAAATACATTTTCATGGGGAAGTAATCTTAGGATCCAACTAGATTTAGGAGATTATCAGACTAGCGTCTAAAAACACTGTAATTCTGCGAATGAAGATAGTGGGAACATCGCAGCATTATAACGCTTATTATCACACGTAGCTGTGATCACACAAAAAAACCTGCCATAGAATTATCGCATGACCACCACTAGCACTTTAAGAACAAGAGTTTACTTCTACGATTTAGCATAGGTGAGATTTGGCGGGTCTCACGAGAAGATGCAAGTGCAATTCCACAAACTCCTTAATTAACAAAATAAATGCACACATAAGAACTGAAACAAACCTAAAAATGTGGAAACTAAAAGGGACAGTTCATAAAAAGAGCATCCTGTGCTTGGTTTTTGGGTTCTCACCCAGACGTTTTCTCCTGAGGATTACCCATTCACACTGTAATCTCATGGTTACAATGGGATGTGGTTTCACATGCAGTCAATACTGTGAAAAAAGTGCTTTTGACAAACTACTGATGGCTTGTCCCATGAACTGCAAATAACACCTTTTCCATAGCTGAAGCATGGAGTAAGAACACAAAGATGACGTTGTGAGGTAGTGGAGCCCATTCGCGCTACCCCGACATAATCCCATGATTTTTGCTGCATCTTATAATGTCCTTAGCATCTCATTCAACAACAGTTGAAGAACTCCCCACCCACAGGTCAAAAGTGTGAGAGAAGGGACTGTGTATGCATTTGCAAAGCAACTGGATATACTAAGGACCACACTTATCCACAGTCTCTTCTCTCACACTTTTGATTTGTGGGTGGGGAGTTCTTCCACTTTTGTGCAGTGAGTGAGCTCAAGACCTTGGAGCACATTATACAATCAGTTCTACAGCGTGAGATCCAGGACAATTAAGCTGTTGCTGGATGAAAGTGTATAGAATTTGGTTATAATGCATAGTATTTCCCTTACTATGGGTGGTAAGTATTCCAGTTTCTATTTTTCAGAATGCATGAATAACATAGATGACGGCAAACAATGCAGATGGGTTTTCCCCCATGTCTGGCTTGACTTCAGTGTATTCAATGTAATCACCTAGTAACAGAGCATTTTAGGATACTTACAGTACTGTCTAGTGGAAATGCATAATGTTAATGTGAATGAAAAATATTTATTGAAGAACATATTATGCATTCAGGCTGAATCAATGTATATGTTTCTGGATTTTAAACAGGCTCTGTTGCAAATATATTACAAGAAGCAGAAGTCCCTCTTATAACACATGACAAATGTCAGCAACTGATGCCAGAGTACAATATTACTGAAAATATGCTATGTGCTGGATATGATGAGGGAGGAATTGATTCTTGTCAGGTAAATGGAACTAATCTGTTTTCTCTGCTGCAGTACAGCAAATTATAGAGTGACTCAATGTTTATTTTTCTAATCATTATCTCTGTGCTAAACATTTTATTTAGTAGTATGGTACTGATATATGAAAAGGCATTTGTTAACTTGGCAGCAGTTGAACCGTGTTCTCTAGTAATATCGCCACCACAACCAACACTGTCACGTAGCTTTCATGTCTTGCCATTTTGTGACCTTGAATTTACTTAGAGAAAAGCTACTTAGAACAATATCTAGACCTCATCACCCAAGGGAACATAAATCAACTACCAATACCATTACAGGCCATGAGCTACTGTCATAAACAGAATATTTCAAAGGATACTCTACCATCTAAGAAGGGCAGTGTCTGTTTCCCCCAATGCATAACAAAAGCCCTTGTGACATAGCTTTCATGGAGGCTCAAAGAATTAAGCTGAAAGTAAAAGCTCAGGCATAGCTTTCCTCCATTCTTACTGCATTTAACTGACAGGCATCTCACAGAATGCTTAAGGCCATAACAAATCTCATGATGGCTTTGCAAATGGTTTTGTTTCCAATAAAAAAAGAAGCTATGTAAGAATGTTTTAATTTTGGTTTGTCATTTCAGGGAGATTCTGGTGGGCCACTGATGTGTCAAGAGAATGGAAAGTGGATACTGGCTGGCGTGACATCCTTTGGGTATCAGTGTGCACTGCCACATCGTCCTGGCATTTATGTGAATGTTTCAAAATTTGTTGACTGGATAAAAAGGATCATTCACTAGGATCTGCTGCTCCCCTCCTGAGAAAAACACAGAAAAAAAATATGGAAATTCAAGGGCCAGGAGACACATGTAGCCTATATACTTTACCTCCTGAAAGAATCAGGCAAACATCAGATAATTCAAAATAAGGCAGAGTTGATCTCTGAAGGGGAATTAATTTGGAGTTCCACTGGCTGACCCCATGAAAAGTAGAGCTTGAAAGTTGCTATTTGGACTACTGCTCCCAGGATAATTTGTAGGGGAATTTTGGCAGTTATAGTGCAAAAAAGTAGCATTTCCATTAACTTGGAAGGTGTAGCTGAGTAGTACTGAAGTTTTGACTAGGGCACCTTCTCCCAGCTCGAATGTATGGGAAGGAAGTGTTCACAACAAACTCCCATTTTTAAAGAACTGACAAATTAAGTTCCTGTGGCTTTCAGAACTGGATCCCACTACCACAAAATGTAAGGGTTTTAAATGTAAGAATAGGAATGCATGGCACTCCATATATATTTATATTTCAGCCTCCATCATTCCTCACCATTGCCTATAAAGCTTAGGGCTAATGGGAGTTGTAATCCAAAATCAGAAAGACCACATATTACCCAGTCTGTTCAAAGTCACCTCTCAATCTTCTCTTCTGCAAGCTAAAGACACTCAGCTTCCTAAGTCATTCCTCATAAGGCTTGGTTTCCAGAACTGTTATCAACTTGAGTGCCCTTTTCTGGACACATTCCAGCTTGTCAATATTCTTGAACTGTGGTGTCCAGAACTGCACCCATTATTCCAGGTGAGGTCTGATCAAAGCAGAAAAGGGTGGCACTAATTCTTCCCTTGATAGGGACATTATATTTCCATTGATGCAGCCAAGAACTGCATTCGTTTTTGATTTCTGCACCACACCGACATGATACCGACACTGAATATACTTATTCACAGATCAGTACTCAAACTTCAGCCACTGGACTCTATAATCATACACCTTCCTGATCATTTTCTATTGAAACACTTTA
The DNA here is from genome assembly GCA_030847615.1 of Gambelia wislizenii. Classification (NCBI taxonomy): domain Eukaryota; kingdom Metazoa; phylum Chordata; class Lepidosauria; order Squamata; family Crotaphytidae; genus Gambelia; species Gambelia wislizenii. Next base: position 295,293,512 of record JAUMIR010000003.1, read on the forward strand.
TAGGGCAAGAGTTTGGTTGCAGCATTTATGCCAAATGATTCATAACTGGTAATACATGCCTTTAACTCCACATCTAGACACAGGAACTGCAGAATGTGTGTATACCAAATCACTCAAACATAATATGCAAATTTCTATAGTCTATCAGAGAAATAGCAATGAATTGCTTTTCCCTATATTGCATGCTGAAATAATCAAGCAATGATTCCACAGTGAAGACTTGTACAACCTATCCCATAAACTATGATAACACTGTAAGGAGAAACCATGGAAAAGCATCTTTCCATTAATAAAATCATTTTTTAAAAAAAAATTCAAACAGAAGTTCTTTTGCCTTATTGAAACTGAAGTTATATCCCATTTTGGTTCAAAATTAATAATCCATTCATATATTTGGGAAATTACATTTTTTCTTTTAGCATGTGTGTGTATGTATCTGCCTTCCAGTCATGTGTCAACTTATGGTGACCCCATAAATCTCATAGGGTTTTCTTTTGCAAGGAATACTCAGAGGAGGTTTCACCAGTTCCTTTTTCTGAAATATAGCCTACAGCAGCTGGTATTCATTGGCAATGTCCTATCCAAGTTCTAACCAGAGCTAACTCTGCTTAGCTTCCAAGATTAGATTAGATCTTGTGCTTTTAGGGTATTTAGGCCCTTCTTTTGAGTGTAGAAAATATTACATTGGAAAATGTTAAATTAAAAATAAAATAACAAAATTGATAAAGAATACAGCATGTTAATGGAAAAGGATTTTTGTTATATGTTTTGTTTGATCATATTCTCAAAAGGCTACATGATTTAAAGCATGTGCAGAGAATGGTAAGGTGTAGAGCAGGTCTTTTTTAACAAGGTTGCCTGAGCAAGGAGGATGCATAGGACTCTTAAGAGCAGTGCACTGGGTTTACTGCTTTGGAGGGGAAGATGGCATTGGTGCTAAAAACTCTACTCCTGACCAACCTGGGGGAGGGGTAGAGGGATGCAGCTAAGCCTAAGGGACTACACAGAGAGAGATTTTCTCACCCTCTGATGTGAAAAAGAAGCTGGGTGGCTGAAGATCATGGCAACTGATGAAAGGGACCATGTGGAGAGTTTGAAAGGAAGGAGACCTCTGGAGAGAGCTTCTGGATAGTAAACTCAAGGAAAAAGAGTTGGAGAGAGGGCTTCTGGAGAGCGAGCTTCTGAAGAGAGTGATTCTCTTTCTCTCTGGCCTATATATATATATATATATATATATATAGAGAGAGAGAGAGAGAGAGACCCCTTTCTAACTTGGGAGCTGTTACCTGGAGTGAGGACACCTCTGGGCAAGGCTAAACCTTACCTTAATGTTATTCTATGGATGGTTCAAAAGACCCCATGTGTTTAGAGTGATGAGTGCAAAGCCTATGGCTCATGTGCAAAGGTTTGTGTTTTGTTGTGTGTGTGTGTGTGGGGGGGTCTTTGTGCAAATGGCAGACATGAATATGACCACTGCCTTTCACCCTCTGGCCACTGGTAATGACTCTTAGATGATCTGGGGAGATGAACACAATGGTGCTGGACACCTGAGACAATGCCAATCAGTTATAGACATTTGCCTTATTTCAAATCCAAATAGGATGGCTCAGCATCTCTGGAAACCACACAATATGTTACAATGTAGGGTGTACCAGGCTGAGCCAGCCTGGCACAGTCTCCATTCAGTGGAACACTGATTGCTCTCAATGAGACCATTTCCTTGTCAGCAGGAGGGAATTTCTAGTTGGTACTTTAAAATGAGGCCTGAATTCTCCAAGAGGGACAGAGATCCAGGTTTTCATTGCCCTACCCTTCCAATATACCTCTTTATAATGTGTGCATTGGCAAGAGGCAGCTGCCTGCTTTAAGCATCAAAGTCTATTTGCAATTCTTATTTATCAAGCATAATTTATAACAGGACTTTTTATAAGAAGCATTTTTAACTGTAGAGTAAGCTCAAAGGGGCACTTTTATTTTATGTTAATTTAATATAAGGTAATTTAATATACTGTCAGAACCCATATCCAATATCCATGTTTTCAGTTATCTGTGGGACACAAAATAGGGACACATACCATAAAATCCTGCTGGAGTCATTGTCTCTAGGCATCTTCTAGGTCCTCCAGCACAACTGTATGGTATGTTTTTACCAGAAGTCCTTTATTTTAATAAGGTTAGCTGTTATCCATAGTTTCCAGTATCCATGGTAAGTCTAGGAACTGAACCCCATGGATACAGGTGTGACTGTGTGTGTGTGTGTGTGTGTTTTAAAGACTCACTTATACTAATAAATAAATATGATTCATTATTTTAATATGAAATGGTGATTATTATTTCAAAAAAATCTATCTATAGTCTGAAAATATCCAACATTCTGAAAGATATGGCTGTCTCCCATTTTTACATCAATCAGTAACTCTGCTTCCTTGTGATTGTTCCCTTTCCTGTTGCCAATTGGTTACCTTCTTTACTTCTTCAAGTGCACATAAAATGTCAGCATAAACTAAGGAACCTTAGGAATATTATGGTACAAGAGCATGTCTCTTCAAAAGAAGTCCTACAGTTTCAGTAAACAAGCAGTATTCCATATAGAGTCCTAGAGAGAGGCTATGTCAGGAAAAACAAGATTTCAGATCTTTAAAAATTTGTTTCATTTTTTTTTAATAGGAGCATTGAGAACCCCACTGATTTGGGGTGTGACCCTGTCCACTGCTGGCATATGATTTCCAACTTGTGTGCCCAGAACAAATCCAGCCCTCAAGCTAGAAAAAGTTCCCCAGCCCAGGGTATAACAGCAACTGTATAAATAACCTCTGTGTTTAACATAGAAATAATCCTGCACCTCTCAGTCTCACAAACCTCACACCACTATTTCTTATAGGACTTTACCAGACCAGGCAAATATAGTGTCACAAGGATGCCTGGTGATCGTGAAAGGGCGTGCATACCAGACAACATCATCCTTTCACGATCATGTAATGTAAATGAGGCATACTTTTTTATTGACAGGCCAAGCCCACTCAATAGATTAGAATAGATATTATAGAATAGCTCAATAGATTTCCCACTCAACTTTTGTGCCAGTATCGCCAGCATTTGAATCCTCACCTGAATGCAGCGGCAATAGGCAAACACTTCCAGGTGAGATTGTGACAGCCAGGTAGGGAACACTTTTTATGACCTCCCCCATGTACCTTGGACTTTTAGAGTATGTTTTTGTGCTCGTGTGAACTTTTTGTGTCTTTATTTTACTTTAATTTTTGAATTTCCTGCACTAGTGTCTTCCCATGAGAATCAGTGAAATCTCTACCCTGGAAGTAAACAGAGCTCTATTACTGCCAGGAAGCCTTACTGACACTTGCAAAGGTAGGTCTTGGGGGGGGGGTCTTCTGCCAGCATAAAAACACCACAATTTATGGCGGCAAAAGAATATTAATGGGGGTGGTAGTCTGATAAAATCCATACCCTCCAAACTGCCCATTTTTCCTGACACAACCCCCTCCTCTCTAGTAAATAGCCACAGTCACTCCCATTCTACCCTTTCTTCCTTGCCTCTCCAACATGTATAGGGAAAACATGGATTGTTCCAAGTGTGGCTGGGGAAATATCATACAAATATCCTACAAGCACCATTGGAATAAATTTGGCAGAAAGTCACATTTTTAATAAAAACTCTGGACACCCCATACTACTTCCGAAAGAGGCTGGGCATCTACCAGCTGGGGAGGCTCTAGCTGGATATCTGGCACTGAGCAGGGGGTTGGACTTGATGGCCCATTAAGCCCCTTCCAACTCTGTGATTCTATAATACTATAGCAAAATACATAATAGACCATCTCTCTTGGTCTATTGAAACAGAAAAAATAGCCAACAAACATCTTAACACGAGCATTGTTGGTGGGGGTGGGATGGGAGCACTGCAATCCCATTAACCCCCAAATCTCCAGATGTATAGACTTGTCATAATCAAATAATGTTTTGCATACTTGTTCCTTTTGTTTGCCTCTTTCTACGTCCTTTCTCTTAAAGTTTAACAGCATAAAAGGTAATGCAAATGAACACCCCCCTTCTTGTCTATTACTTCTTTTTGCATTCCACTTAATTCCCTCCTAGGCTACACAGGCTCCTTCTTTGTTGTCTTTCTGTCTACCAGTGAAGATTTTTTAAAAATATGCTTGGGGAACTGATTCTTTCTAAGTAAAGGGCCTTTCTTTACTTCCCTTTTTAAAGAATATGGTGTAACTTGTTCTTAGTTCTATAGATAATTTAATTATAGTTTAACAATAATTTTATAATTTTACCTATACACATTTTTTTTTCTGTACCTCCTCTAATTAGCTGTCCTGAGCCATTTCTGGGGACGGGGAATGGAACTAACAACAACTGAAATTGGTTTATGGGTGCATGTGTTTGAGAATTTTTTAAAAAGATATATATTAAATAATTCAGATTTCTTTGAAGTAAAGCAATTGTGTGAGTATTTTACAAGGAAGACCCTTATATAACTTAAATTCTCAATACCCTTTTGATAAGTGACGCCAAGAAACTGAACTAATTATTTGTTGCAATATGTGTTCATTTACATTGTGTTCTCAAGCTACATGTTTCAGAGATTATATCAAATTTGCTTTGTTAAAAAATAAATGAAACTGAAATTATATGCACATGTCTTAGGGAATCTAAACCTGATAAAAACAGCACATTCCACACACAGTATGGTCTCAAGTTCAACATAGGAAAACATGTAGATTTCCATATGCTACAACATGTGAACATGAAAGGTTGACTTATGGACCATATATAGCCCACAATACTTTCTGTGATTCCTAAAAACATTCAGCTGCCCCACAACCCCAAAATACCTTGACAAACTGGGAGTCAGAGCTGGAAGTTACTTCCAGTTGTAATTTTCAACCTGCTGGAAGTGAAAATTGGTCTTTATACAGTCGCCAACCCTTGCCTTATACGATATCAAACTGAGTTCCATTTATCTTGTATGGTCTTGACTGAATTGCTATGCTGTCTACATTTTCAACATGAGGCTATCTAAGCTACATATTCATCAATTTTTAAAAATCAAGATTTATTTTTCAGGATGCATCATAAAAAAATGTGAGCCAGTAAAGAAAAGGTATTCTGGAAGGAAAAAAAAACAGAATTCAGTGAACAGAAGGGCCTTTTTTATGATAATACCAAATTTGAGGATATCTCCCTGTAGCCATCTGCAGATACTGAGCTATGGTGACTTTCAAAATCGTCTTTTTTCTCCTTTAGTGACTATGATGACTATTCTAAAATCTCAATAACAAAATATAAGGAAAATGCCTTTAATTTTGGCTTATAATTAAAATGTATAGAAAATAACATCACAGGTCATGCCATGGCATAGTAGGTAGCAACTATGAATTATATTCATGGAAGTCATGCCGCTGGGGGGGGGAAATGGAAGCGGAATAGCAATGCTAGCTGGTATAGTACATACACATATGTACCACAATCACGCTTCAGAATGCTTAAGAAATTTATCTTCTGACTGGTTCTAAAGCTGGGTCTTGAACTATTTTTTAGAAGTCTAAGATCAATATACAAGTGAAAAATGTGTTCCAGTATTGACAAAACAACTTACTATCCTGAAGACATTGTAATGAACACAACACACTATCATTTTAGGGAAGTGACATAATGGGAGTGGCTCAAATATATCTATATATTTTCAAAGATAAATGAAATAAAATGAACATGAATTCAGGTCTAGCTTAGCACTGAGCTTAGAATTTTTATTCCCAAGAGTTTATTTGGCTCTTGTTTTGTAATATTCATACATGGATTTCTCTTGACCAAACCCAATAGACTGTGCTTCCATCTCATCTTAAATTCAACACTTCTCTGTGAAAAACATTGCCAGTGCATGTTGAAATATAAAATTATTTATGTTCATGTGAAGCTATACCCCAGCTTACTGGAAATATCAGTCTTGAAGCTGCTGAAATATGATCCTGTGTCAGGCAAGTCTCACATATAGCCATAAATTTCTGAAGTTCAAACAAAGCAGAAACTGAACATTCTTTCACACTCTACCCTGCTACATGGATGTGCCCAAAACCTTCCACCAGTGCTGGAATCTACTGCAACCGCTTATACTATATAAAGAATTGTTAACCTTTTCTTCTCAGCTGCCACTTATATCTTCCACCACCAAATTTGAAATATTATACTTGTGTAGCACAATTGTGTTGCTCAGGAATTCATCAAGTTCAATGACATACCAACTTTGCCATGAAAAGAATGATTTCTCACTTCCAGTACAGGAAATAGAACAAAACACAAGCAGTGGAACAAGGAACCAAGGTCCATAATCCTTTTGGTACACTACAATAGTGTAACTATGCCAGTGCAGAAGAAGAAAGAAGCCCACAGACACAGTGGCCATGAGGGAAGTAGGACTTTGGAGAAATAAACTACTCAGAGCCAGTATATTCTTCCTGGGGGAAAAAAGTGAAACTGCTAATGTAGTGCACGACCGGGATTCTGGCCAGGCCATCCCTTTGTGCCAATGCTTGTTGCTTTGATACTAGTCTGTGTGCATTTCTGCCTCCTCTGTGATAGCAGAACACAGAGTAAACCAATTTATTGGTTTTTATACACTCAACATAGTATTTAAAATCTAGAGGTTTTTTTTTTAATGTATCACTAACTAGACTTCACTGTTCTTGTTTCTCCCTATTTTGTTTTCATTGAACTAAACAGCAACTGCATTAATTAATTTTCCATGGTCAGAATGATTTGTACTGACTTTGGATAACCATATCATCAAAATACATTAATTTACTAGCAAAGGACACTCATTAAGAGAGTGCATCACTTGTTCTTCCTGTGTCTTTGGAGTTTGTTGTTGCAGATAAATAGCAGAGCATTTTCAAATGTCTTTGCCAATGTGGCCTCAAATTAGAAAAACTGTAAAGTCAGTTCCTAAGGCAAATAAATAACCTTCTATAGTCAATATTTTATCAATTTTTTATGCAAAGATAAATTATTTTGTTACACTGTATACTTATATTAACTGAATTTACAGTACATACATTAATGAGAAATGGTACAATGTAAGAAGAAATTAACAAGGAAAAAAGTAAGATTTAAACTAGAAATGATTGTTCTAGAATTAACACATAACAGTAGACATATCCCATATATATTCCAAATGCTCTGTCCATCTCATTACTACCTGTACTAGAGTCATATTCCTTAGCAAAATAAATGCATTTTTCCTCTTTCAGAGTGCCATGACTTGCTACTGAATTAAAAAACAAACACTGCATATAAAAATGATCTGAGCAATTGCCTCAAGGGGGAGCTTCCAGTTCATCTTGCTGATCCATTGCAATTTCAAGCCATTCCAAGCTAATATCTGACAAGACATTATAAGAGATCCTGAATGGAAAAGTGTCATTCCTGTTTTCTTTTCAGTCATTTATACCTCCATGCTACTGTCTTTCCTTGGGTACTTAGAAATCCATAGTGTAGACTGGTCCGGACTGGTTTTTGTTCTTCCTTTACTGGAAAATTAAAAATATATTGGTATGTTACCTTACAGCAGATCCATTGCTTTCATACATTCAGTTAAAGATGTAGAAGAGATGGATGATGGTGCCCCACAAAAAAACAAAAAAATAAATAAATGTAAAGCTATTCAAGATTCAAGATCACTTAGTTTGGCCTTCTGCTTTAAAAAAGTACATATAGTGAATGAAATCATCCATAAGTTTTAACATGATGTATTTCCTGAAAGAAAGCATACTCAGTCATTATATAAAGACTTTTATTCCATTTATATATTTCCTAAGGTCTGTATCTACTGCCAACAATCAGTAGTGCAGACTCTACTGATTTGAACTAAACAGTTTTTTTACATGAGCCCTGGACATTCATCCTCTGACTAGACCTTACAACTATATAAAAGTGTGTGGTAAAAATTAAATATTATTAATAATGAGGTAGAAAAACTCAGAGCAATGGACCCAGACAGCATATTCATTTTACTTCCTCCTCAGCCTTTTTGTTAAGATCACGTGTCATTTAACTTCCTTAGAATTGTTTGCATTGAACCACTAATGTGAGTGTATGTATATTCTTGAACAAACGAGTCATCTGTTGAGAGAACTGGAGATTTTGCTAGTTTTTTACTGTTTATAAACCAACTATAAACATATACTTAGCTGCCATATTGGACTTAAGAAATTCATTAGTTTTCACTGATTTAAGCCCTCGCTACATGAAATATAGTTACCTTACTTGAAATGATATCCATTAAATTAATCATGAATAACCTGATTCAAAACATATTAGAATTAATGTAAAGATCCCTAATGATAACTAATAACCATAGCTTTTGGATCAGATGCAGTAAGTCATTACAAGGGATGATTTTGATTCTTCATTTCACCATTAACTTTACTATACCTGAAAATCAACTGTACAATGTGAACATATTTCTTAGCTAACACAAGGGGGATGCATTGGTGATGCTGGAGATTATTTCCAATGGGTTTATTCCTATGCACTGCTATAGCATTTAAACACCCAACACTATATGGACAGATTGCTGTGTGGATTTTTTCCCATGCTATTGCAATTCATCCAATTTGCATAGGGAAAGGTGGAAACAATTGAGATGAGACCGGACAAATTGTAGCAGCTGAGGTATTCTACCAGTCATAATCCAAAAATATAACTTTTACAAGTTCAGCAGTTGAGTGATAAATATCAGCACAACTCACTCCAAACCTTTAAGTGTTGCAGCAGCACCATGGAATGAATCCAAGGAATATTTATTCCCACTCCATTGCTGTTGCCTTTAGAGAATGTCATCTCAACAAAAGTACCAGGAATATGTACTGTATAAAACCATGTTAAGTGCACAGTTTGAACAAAATATCCTATTGTTATAATTTCATGGCCTTCAAACTGAAAGAAACCAACTGATAATTAGGCATGGAGATCCTGTGGAAAATGTCAGGTAGTTTGAGGGAGTTGTCAGGAACTGCAGCTCTTTCTTCAAAATACAATCTTAGAAACTGAGAAATATACCAAGTTAGAATCTAAATGTTCTGCAAGGCATTCAGATGATAATGGAGATGAGTCATTGAAGCAGTTTCTCCTTGCTTCCCTAGAAGAAAGGAAAGGGAAAGCCGCTAAGCATGAATGAACTGGTTTCAGGTTGCCATAAAGCGCAGGAGAAATGCTTTGTTTTGTTGTTGCTACTGTGGGGTGCTGACATGGATATGTTGACTTTCAGAACTACCATCAGATGTTCTACTCCCTATAGAATTAAGAAGAATGAGTTAGCATGATGCAGTGTTTTGAGTCTGGGACTAGGAGATCCCTGCTTGGCCATGGAAACCCACTGGGTGACCTTGGCCAGGTCTCACTCTCTCAGCCTCAGAGAAAAGGCAAGGGAAAAACCGCCCCTGAACAAATTCTGCCAAAAAAACACACCCTGTGATAGTGTCGCCATAAGTCAGAAATTACTTGAAGGCATACAGCAATGAGGACTAAGAACACTGTAGCATGAGAACTTGTTTCTTGGAGCAGAACTAGATGCAATGTTTGACAAAATAGCTCAGTGTCAGCTTATTTCTAAGTTGGCCATACTAGCTAGGGTACATTGGGAGTTGTAGTCCAAAACCATAACATTTCCAAGTTCTCCTTAAATAATAAGTATTATGGGAACAAGATGATGTGTAGAGGAACTCAACATGGGATTACATTGATTCTACCCTCATGGTGCTTCTTTTGATATCTAGGTGGAAACTGCTGCAATGCCTATATAATAATCCCTGCTTACTGTACAAAAGGAGCAACAGCCACAATATTCTTGATGGGGAGTCAAGGTTCCAGCTCCAAGAAACAGTTTGTACTAATACTTCTTGGGACAACTAAAAAACCCAACCACACTTCCAAAGCTTGGGAATTGCCATTCATCTTGACTCCTGATTAAGCAGCTTTTTGAAAGGGGCACTTAGATGTGTGTGAAAACAGGTGAGAAAAGACAATACAGATATTTTCATATTGCAGAGCTTCCCCTTTTCCTTAATGCCTTTTGTTATGGTATTTAATTGAAACACTACTTTTCTAGAAATGTTAATACAGATTAATAAAAACTTCATACCAGGACTAGAACAATAATCTACTTAGGATGGGGCACTGCTAAACCAATAAATGTGCTCAGATTGCTGAACATTAACTTCAAATTAAGTCTTTGACTGTGTGCATGCTCATTTGCTATATATAGTGCATACCACTGCACAATCTTAAGTGATGGCCTTCAAATGTGCATGGCCTCGCATAGCACATGGAATGGATATGGATATAAGTAGGTGGCTAATGGAAGTAGAATGTCCCATACATAGAATCATAGAATTGCAGAGTTGGAAGAGCCCACGAGGGCCATCCAGTCCAACCCCCTTCCATGCAGGAAATCACGATCAAAGCATCCCTGACAGATGGCCATCCAGCCTCTGTTTAAAGACCTCCAAGGAAGGAGACCCCATCACGCTCCGAGGGAGTGCGTTCCACTGCCGAACAGCTCTTACTGTCAAAAAGTTCCTCCTAATGTTGAGGTGGAATCTCTGTTCCTGGAGCTTGCATCCATTGCTCCGTGTTCCAATCTCTGGAGCAGCAGAAAACAAGCTTGTTCCATCCTCAATGTGACACCCCTTCAAATACTTAAACAGGGCTATCATATCGCCCCTTAACCGTCTTTTTTCCGGGCTAAACATACCCAGCTCCCTAAGTCTTTCCTCATAAGGCATGGTTTCCAGACCTTTCACCATTTTAGTTGCCCTCCTCTGGACACACTCCAATTTGTCAATATCCTTTTTGAATTGTGGTGCCCAGAACTGGACACAGTATTCTAGGTGAGGTCTGACCAAGGCAGAATAGAGCGGCACTATTACTTCCCTTGATCTGGACACTATACTTCTATTGATGCAGCCCAAAATTGCATTGGCCTTTTTAGCTGCCACATCACACTGTTGATTCATGTTCAACTTGTGGTCTACTGGGACTCCTAGATCCCTTTCGCACGTAGTCTCATTCAGCCAGGTCTCCCCCATCCTATATCTATGCATTTCATTTTTTCGCCTTAAGTGCAGTACTTTACATTTCTCCGTGTTGAATTTCATTTTGTTAGCTTTGGCCCAGCTCTCCAGTTTATCCAGCTCATCTTGAATTTTGATCCTGTCCTCCAGGGTATTAGCTACTCCTCCTAATTTGGTGTCATCTGCAAATTTGGTAAGTATGCCCCTAATTCCCTCATCCAAGTCATTGATAAAGATGTTGAATAGCACTGGGCCCAGGACAGAACCCTGTGGCACCCTACTGGTCACATCTTTCCAAGACGAAGAGGAGCCACTGCTGAGCACCCTTTGGGTTCAGCCGGTCAACCAATTACAAATCCATTGAACAGTTAACTTGTCTAGCCCACATTTTATAAGCTTGTTTGCAAGAATGTCATGGGGAACCTTGTCAAACGCCTTACTGAAATCAAGTAATTGATCTTAGGATCAATTAACATCATTCTAGGATCCAAGATTCCATGCCTGCCCAGGTGTAATATTTACCTTCTGTGTAGCATCTGGAAACAGCAAGTCCCAAAAGCCACCAGTATCAGTAACAGCAGTGGTATAGTTGGTATAACAACATAAATTAGATTGGGAATTAAACCTGCAAGAAAAAGAATTTTATCAATGCCTTTTGTTTGAAAGTCTAAGAGTTCAATTTCCATCTTTATCTCATTAAAACATTATACACAAATTCTCATGTGCTGCACTCATTAAACACAACCTAATGCTCCTCGCCTCTCTTCAGCCAGTGGCTCACACATATGATAAAATAATTGGCTCCACTCCATGAAACAAGATGTCCTTTACTTAAGAACTCAGTTGATTCTGATTTTCAAATTCTGCTTTTGTTCATTAAGCAAACATTTTGTTAGATAATTATGACCAATTCTCCTAGGCTACCTTAAATCAAATTGGTTTTTCAAGAAAAGACCTGTACCTATCTAACTGCAGTTCACATACTCGGTGTGGTTCTAGAATTCAAAGACATAACCATGTTAGTCTGGAATAACAGTACCCAAAGAGATCTTGTGGCACCTTTGACACTGAGACAAAGAAAATGGAGCATAAGCTTTCATAGACTTAGGTGTTGTCTATGCGGTCAAAAAAATACAAACAAGATGCGAATGTACAGCGATCCGTTCAAATGTCCATTCACACAAATACGTGTCATTTGGAAGGGGGCAGTGAAATCCACCACAAAGTCTGTGTGCACCGCATCCTGGGCTTCATACAGATTTTCCGAAAAGCTCCGTATGACTTCCAAATTATGATTGTTTGAACACTCACATTCACACAAATATGAACAGGTAGTACAATCTGATTGGCTGGATGAGGATGGGGGTGGGGCTAGTAAAGAAGGAAAGCAGCTGTGGCTGTCCTTTTTGGATTTTTGACTAAGCAAGTGTCCGGTAAGTCAATCAAACAGTGATTTTATATTCTTCTCTTATTCTTTCTATCTTTGTAATTCGAAGTGTTGCTTGTGCACACCCTGGGAAACTATTTTTTTTTAATTAGCAGAGGCAGATTTAAAATCACAAGTAAATCATGGCCGACATCTGGCTAGGGGATCATGCAGCGTTTAGGGGGGCTCTTTTGGCCGTGTAGACAGGTTGCATCATTGCGAATGCCTGCCTTTTCGGGCATGTTCGTATTTTTTCCCCTTGTGCAGACAAGACCTTAGTTTATTTCATCATGCATCTCCATGCATCTGAGGAAGCAGATTAAGAGCCTGTCTACACGGGCAAAAAGCAACAACAACAAAAAACCCCTGTAACTTCATATTCACTATGCAGTTGCCACATGACATTCCTGATGATTTGCAGCTTCATTTGAGGTTTTGCAGGAAAATTTGGGTCTAAAAGTTTGCTCTACATTTCAGGGAAAACCCTGGATTACTGACCATGTGGTGGCCACTGATTCACTTCAGTGTGAAGCTGGGATGGGGCTTCCAGTGGACAGGACTCCATTATGCTAGTGTGCAGGTGGTGTGTGTGTGTATGTTATTTTAAAAAAATATTGTGCACATTTCTATACAAGCATATCTCCATTTATGTATATTTGTGTATTTATATGCACAAATGAATGGGGGAGCAGAAATAATGCAACGTATAGGACATGTAATCAGTGTAGGACCGCCCTTTTACACAGACATGAATTTGTCAGTGGTTACAAGTGTGGTGGAATACTCCGATCTCCCATTGGACAAGCCCTGGCAAGTGTAACACTAATGGGATCACTATGGATCAAAAACAGGTGGGTTTGGGGTTTCCCACCAGTGTAGGTAAGCCCTAAGTGTGTGAAAACTTATACTCTAACTTCTTTCTCGTGTGTGATTCTAAAGTACAGTATTTTGTGGTGGACAATGCTTGGCCTATGTCCATGTGCTCCGCAAAGTCTACTCCAGTTTATGGCATTTTCCCTTAAAATACCAAGTGAAGCTATTTGCCTGATAACATCATGCAATTTTACTGCAGAGCTTAGTTCCATTTTCGTTTTTGGGAGCAGACCCACTTTATTCATACTAGAAGTAAATGGTGACTGTATGCCTATATGGTCTTTGGTTTAAGCATCAGTATTAGAGTCACATGCATCAATTACCACCAGTTTCTGTAACAACCACTGGAAAATGGTCTTCTGGCCTGCTTGAATCATGAGGCTTCTCTGCTGGCACTGTTGCTTGGACTTCTGAGGAAGCAATTACATATTTTAACAAAGTGAAATCTATTTTCTGAGTTGCAGCATCTGCTCACATTATTTAACTACTTAAAACACAACCAAGTTTTTACAGCTAAATAGCTGTGTTTTTTAACTGAATAGACATATTGATAAATTTGTCTACAGGATTTTTTCTGAAATGTTAGGATTACATCTGGAATAAGAGTTTTAAATGATAAATGACCACATTTTGAAACATATCCATACACTTATTAAAAATACAACTTGCAAATATTATTCTTTATAAGATTCATTGTTCAACTGTCCCATTTGCTAGTGTGCTTTTCTAATCTATAGGATTGTTTTGATTTGGGATGATTAATGAGATTACATTGCTTTATTATTGAACTAAGTCCAAAAGTTTCTTACCATAATGTGAATCTGCTCTGTCTCCTAATTCTTTTTCTAGGATATCATCTGTTAAAACAATAGGAGAAAAATGGGAAGAAAGACTTTTTTACATTGTCTTTATTTTATCTACCTATGGTAATACTTGCAAAACACTGTCCATTATTATATAAGTAGTTTTTCAAATACTTTAATCTAAACCGTAAGTAAAACATTGTGTTCTATTAGACAAGAGTGTTGTTCTTAAGAAAGCAAAAGATTCTGGATTGTAAATACAACTACTTAAAAGAACTGTTATCCTCCCACAAATCTAGCAGAAGAGCTTGATAAGTTACTTTGAAAAAGGAATTCATTTCCATTACTCATCGCAGTGTTGGCAAGTAAACCATTGTTGTTGCCCATTACAATGGTGGAAAACTCACTGCAATATTTGTTGCACTGTTTGCCACTTCCCAATCATATACTGTTATTTTGAAAGGAAAAAAAAACATCCTGAGGATGTTAATAAAATGTTTCTACCAAGATGTTCTATTATTTTGAAACTAAAGAGTGTTCCTGGTTCCCAAATTGCTCCTACTATGTAGATTGGTGCAGTTGGTGAGGATTCAGGGGAGAGCCTTCTCCATGGCTGCTCCCAGACTGTGGAACTCCCTTCCATGGGAGGTTCAGATGGCCCCCTCCCTGCTCTATTTTCCTTGGCAGTTGAAGATGTTTTTATTTAGACAGGCATTTGATGTGTGAATTTTACTTAGTGTGCTGTTTTTTAATGTTGTATTTTTATTGATTTTATGCTTTTAATTATGTTTTTTAATTATATTTTAACAATAGAAATTTAATTCAATCCTTTTTTAACTTTTGTAATTTGTGAGGTTTTAATTGTATTTTTTAACTATTGTAACCCACCTTGAATCCCATCTTTGGAGAAAGGTTGGATATAAATCTAAATAAATAAATAAACAAATAAATGCTCTATTCATTGATTTGAGACCATAGTCTTAAGTCCAGTACAAGAACCCAAGAGGATGTAGTGGTTTGAGTGTTGGACTAGGATACTGGGAGACCAGCATTTGAATCCCCACTGGGCTACAGAAACCTACTGGGTGATCTTGGACATGTTACATTCTCTCAGCCTCATAGGAAGCCAAAGGCAAACACCACCTGAACAAATTCTGCCAAGAAAATCCCATGATAGGTTTGCCTTAGGGTCACCATAAGTCAAAAATGGCTTGAAGACACACAACAATAACAACAACAACCAAGAAGGTAAGTATAAATTAAATGTGGCATGCATAGGTAGGACTTTCTAACTATAAATAAATGAAACAAGCTTCCTTGGAAAGTGCCAGCCTGAGTTTGGAAATGTTTCTCATTTGGCTATAACATGCAGAATCTCTAAGCTAGCCTGACTAGTGATCATAACAGCCTTGGTATTCTGGAAACTGTAGCTCCCTTTTCCAAGTTCAGCTGCAGATTTCTAACATAATTCATCTCAGAAAAATCTGGCTAATATTTTGAGACTAGTCTACCAAAAGGTTTATCAATCATGGCAATATAACTAAATATAACAATTGGTGAGAAATAGGCAGGGGGTGCATGGAAGAATCCATTTTTAAGACAGTGGATCTGGAAACATTCTCTTCTGGGCCCATGCAACCTCCATGACTCCTGGAGGGAACAACCAGAGGGAGGAAAAATTGCCACCTTCTTAGTTCTGTTGATGGAAATTTTTCTGTCAGGAGAACAAATAATTGAATTTTACCTACAGGGTTTGAAACAGCATGAGCAAAGTGTGCACCTCAGGCTACATGAAGTCCCCCAGAGCTCCCAGATCCCATCCTACCCCTAAAAATCAGAAAAAATGTATTAGTGTTAGGATAGTTTTATTTTTGTATTAGTAAGAAAAGAGGGAAACAATATTATTTTTGTGTTATTGTTATGGCCTTTTGCGGTCAGGTGTATTTTTCAGTCGAATGGTCTTATTCCAATAAAAAATTCCTAACCCCATAAATTCCTAAAATTCAGAAAAAAAACAGGAGGAAGCAATGCTCCAAAAGTGGCTGGGATATGATTTGCCATTTTAAAGGCTATTTTACATCTTCTGGGAACATAGGAGAGGGCTTTTGCAGTGGCTGCTCCAATTTCTGGAGAGGTTAAACTAGCCCCTCTTTGCTATACATTCATAGGCAGAGGAATACCTGTTTGTTACACAGGCCTTTGAGGGTTGACTGCTCAGAGAAAATGGTTCTTTCATGTGTTATGTTATTTACATTTGTTGTTCTATTTAGTGGTTATGCTTTTAACAGCTTTTTTGATTGTATTTATAGTTTAACCATATATTTTAAACTGTAGCTCTATATGCTGCCCTCTCTTTGAGGCTCAGTAAACAAAAAGAGAAAAAGTGGCATTTTGTTAGCATTTGGTAGAGGACTTTAAAGGAAAAGTCTAGAAATCTGTGCCACTATATACATAGGAGGACAACATAGACAGTGTAATGGAGTTGCTGCAGTGACCTGCAACGTCTGTGTCGTGTTTGGGTTTTTTGCCAGAGAATCCGTCATGCTATACCTGTTGCAAGTGCAAGTTGGTTGTACTGTTGGAAGCTTTCCTCACTTTCTCCCTAAATGTGCTGGCTATGTTAAGGTATTGATTGATTCAGGAGGTTTAATTTCTGTGAATTTTATATCAAAAAGGGCTGCTGCCAGCAGGGGCCAGTAGTGAGGGCCAGCAAGAAACAGCTGGTGTTTACAATGTACTATGTTGACAATATTGTGTGTGAGAAGTGAAGTGTGTGAAAGAGATACGGTTACTATTTCTCTAGGAAAGACTGGATAAACCATGTGTGGGGGAATGGACAACTATATGGTCCATAAGTGTAATGTACATATGTATTCGTATAATCCTTTGTATCACCATCTCAACACTCAGTCTGTACCATTCCTCCATCTGAGCACTACTGGACAGTGCTGCTGTGCCTGCTGTGCTATGTACCTGACTCATTGTATATATCTCTTTATTATGTTTAAGTAAAGATCAGTAGTTTTAGGCACAACCCCTGTGGTATGAGTGCTCATTTTGCCAGCCTGATGTCTGCTGCATCTACTAAAGGCATTGTACATTGCCTGGTCCTCTTCACATGCTCAGAGGAACCAGTGCACACCCAGACACGCTATTCATTTGAATTCCTGTTTGGTGACTTCCCCACTTTTCCATTTCTTGTACATGTCCCTTTTAAATCTTAGCTCACTTGAAATTTCTTTAGATATCCATCCTGGTTTCTTTAGACACCTCCCATTTTTCCTCCTCATTGGAACTGTTTGAAAATATGCCTGCAATATCTTACTTAAGAAACTCCCATCTATCATGAACTCCTTTCTCTTTTAGTATTCCTGACCATGGGGTCACACGCAGTATTTCCCTATGTATACTGAAATCAGCTTTCTTAATGTCTAGAAAGTGTGTCTGACTACGCCTGGCTTCCCCTTTCTGCTGTATCACAAAATCCAGGAGAACATGGTCATTACCACCTAAGGACTGATCCCCTCATTGCCTCTTCCACCTTCTGGACAATGAAATGGTCTGCAAGGCAAGTGAGGAATTTGTTAGACCCTACAGTCTTGGCAGAGTTTGACTTCCAACAATTATCAGGATAGTTGAAATCTCCCATTACTACTAAATCTCTCCTTTCTGAATTTGTGGTCATCTGTTCTAGAAAGGCATAATCCAAGTTATCAAGGTGTAAGCATCTTTGAGATATAATGCTACTCCTCCTTTCCTGCTGGGTTTAATTTTCTGAAATAGGCTATACCCTTCTATTACTACTTTCCAATCATAAGACTCGTCTCACCAAGTTTCAGTGATACCTACTATATCATATTTGCTGTGCTGTGTTAAGACTTTGAATTCTTCTTTTTTAATTCCCATGCTCTGTGCATTAGTGTAGAGACACTGAGGATCATGGGCCATTCCCCCTAGCATTGTACTATCTATTCTCCTTTATTGGTCTGAAACATGGGTCACCTATCACCACCACTTACGACTCCTCGAATGCTTTCATCAGTGCTGTTTATGCACAATCCTAAATATACACTGGACTGACTATGTGACAAATGTTGCTGTCCTTGAGAAAGCAGGGATCACCAGCATTGAGGCCATGATATTGAGAACACAGCTGCGCTGGGCAGGGCACGTTTCTAGGATGGAGGACGATCGCCTCCCCAAACTAGTATTCTACGGTGAACTCGCCACGGGTCAGCGTAAGAGGGACACATCAAAAAAGCGATACAAGGATTCCTGAAAAAATAACAAGCTCGGCCAAATTGATCACCAACAATGGTCCGCCCTGACCTCACATCGGGAGGCATGGAGACACACTATCCACAATGCTGCAGCCTTATTTGAGAACTCATGCTGAACAAGTCTTGAAGAGAAATGACAACGCAGAAAGAATCACAATCTGGAAACATCACCCAAGGAGACCTTCTACTGTGCTTTCTGCAACTGGACTTATTTATCTCGGATTGGCCTTTTTAGTCATCAGCATGCTTGCAGTAAGTGCGGGATGAGTCCTTCCTGAATCTTCCTTTGCGAAGAAAAGCCAGAGAGATCCCTTATAGATGTTACAGGGAGGAAGGGAAGAGAAATAACTGCAGAGATGGAAGCAGAATGAGACATAGTTGTCTGCTGCAATGTATGTGCAATGTTTGTCATCTTCCAGAAAATTTCACCAACTACACTTGCACCAAGTGCAATTTGGTAGCTCTGTTGGAAGAAAAGGTCAATGTACAACTGCTATGTGTCAAGTCTTTTCAATGTGTCAGAGAACATTAGGAGTTCCTGAACCAAAGATAGGGAGAATTAATCCTAAAGAACCAAAAGGAAGAAACTGCCAAGGAAAGAGAATGTGTCTATAACAGTGCAGAAACACCCTGGAGGACAGTCACTGTCCGGAGCAGACCACACAGAAGGGATTCAAAACCTTTCCAAGTAAGCAACCACTTCCTTCATCTTCATGAAGATAGCAGCAGTGAAGTTGCTTAAACAGGAAATCAGCAACAAAAGATACTGCATGCCAAGGAAGAAGTCAAGGTAACTGCCAACTGCAACAAGAAGAAAAAAAAGTCCTGGTAGTTGGGGACTCATTGCTCAGGGGTACAGGGGCACCTGTGTGCCATCCTGACAACACGAATCAGGAAGTGTGCTGTCTTTCTGGAGCACATATCCAGGATGATGCTGACAACTTGCCAAAACTCATCAAGAACACAAATCAGTACTTCTTTCTCCTTATTCACATGGATATCAATGACATATACCAAGAACACCTTTGAGAAGTTCACCTCTGACTATGAAGCTTTGGACAGGAAGCAGAAGGGGGTTTAGGCACAGGTGGTATTGTTGTCAATTCTTCCAGTAAAGAATAGAGTCCTACACATGTGAATGACTGGGTGGTCAAATCGTGTAGACTGGAGAAGTTTGGCTTCTGGGACCACTGTCTTCACTTCTTAGACAGAGGACTACTGGTTACAGATGGACTACTACTCACAAAGACTGGGAAGAATGTCTTTGTTAGTAGCATGGCAACTCTGATTCAGAGGGCTTTAATCTAAATCTTTGTGGGGTTGTAGATGATAGCTTGAACATCAGCCCAAAGGCAAGCTCTAAAAACAAGGATGTAAAATCTAGAGGAGAAGCTGAGGGAGAAAATGGGATCCACAGAAAAACTGACACTAAATTAATAGGTGAGAACAAACAAAGCTTCAAATAGCTATGCACCAACACACAGAATCTGGGAAACAAACAAGATGAGCTTGAAGTCCTAGTGCAGGAAGGTAAATATGAGTTTAAAGGCAAAACAGAGACCTGGTAGGACGATTCTCATGATTAGGATATTGGATTCCCCACTTTAAAACTCATAATTTGACAGCTGTCTAGGACTTTCTTTAAAAAGAAAGAATATTCATTTCAATTTCTCCACTCCTCCATATGATATCTCTGTAACCTTTATTTCTGCTTCAGTCCTTTCTCTATTCTTCTTCCTGAATTTTATAGCCAAAAGGTAATAATGTGATTGACTTCCTGCTATTCTGCCACACATTCAGGGACCTTAAGTTTAATCAGCTTCCCAAGTAAATAAAATTCCTTCTCTCTTTTAACCATTTAATATCCTTTGAACTTTTAAATTCTTTCTCCCTTTAAGAAGGCAACATGCCTTCCTCGTTCCTTCTCCCTTTTCAATTGTTAAAGTGACTTTATTAATCATATTTAAGATGGACTTTTAAAAAGAATACTTTTATTCCTTCTGAGGTTCAGTCACTTAAAACAGGTATCGTCTGGAGTCTATATAAAGTAATGTAGATGTTTTGATCATTCATACGAATGTTCTTTATTGCCTGAAGTTATTTGTCACTTCAGTTAAGGATTTCTCTAGTTGTTCTTTCATCTTGAAAGTTAAAATGTTGGATGTTGCACTTAGTGCCAAAGCAGCCAGAAGCAACTGAATCTTTGCTCTTGGTCCCCTCCATCGCCTCATCCAACTGCACTCCAAACAGCAGCACACTAGGGATGGGAAACATACCCTCATGAGCTGCCTCTGAGTTCCCCATGCCTGGGAAACAAATTCTGCTAGTCCTGATATGACTGGGCCAGCACAAACTGCTAATGACAACAGTCTCTTTAGTGCTACCATTGCAGGGGCTGTCGTTGAACCACCATTTCAACTGGAAGTCCCCACTTTTATGAATTTGATACGATGTAAAATGTTAGCTGTACAGTATGTATCTTTTTTAACTTTCATAAGCTACGGAGAAAAGGTGGGATATAGCTAGAAAGAGAGAGAGATTCATAAGTAAGCCTTTTTGGGAAAGCATAAATCACCAACCAGTCAAACACTGTTTCTAAAATAGCTCTTTCCAGCCTGAAACAGGATGGAGTGGAGGTAACATTTAAATAATAAATTACACAATATCCCAAGGTTCCCCAAGCTAGGACCAATACTGCTTTTTAGCAGGGATGAATTGCAGGGGTTGGATGGGAAATGTGCACCACAGACATCCAGGGGAGGGCAAAAATAGCCCTTGAACACTCTGTAGTCTACCACCCCTAATTTAAAGACAGACAAGTGCCTTATGTGGGAATTCCACTTTGGTTCTGAGATCAGGGTTGACAGAATTCTTTAACTACCACTAATGATGCAAGTTTGTTTGAGAAATTAGGAAGGAACACTGCATCACATAATGAAGTCTGGTTTCAGCATTCCCACCTGGATTGTACTTGCAGATAAAATTGTGCTTCATGTTACATCTGTCATCATTCCATTGGTAAAGGTAAGGTCCTCCCAAACCTGGATTTGCAGTTGGCTGATGATACATCACAACACAAGCTTCACTTCCACAGGAAGGCTCATCTGTATACCAATTTCTAGTACAATGTAGAAATATAACAAAAATGACATCAGATAACTACATTGTTACATGTGAATCTTTTCTGTTCTGCTGAATCCTGGTACTCCTCCATCCCATGGTATGAGTATCATGGCTCAAGTATCCAACAAATTCCAGAGTATGAAAAATGTTCAGGTTGAGCTGACACAAAGAGTATGTAACATCTTTAAAATGGCCTAATTCCTTTTTGTAAGCATTATACAATCTATACAAAAGAATGCAAAATAAAGGTTAATCTTTCTTGTCCTCCCTAGTTATTCGTGATGTTACTGTTTTGGAAAGAGAAGTACAATATCTTATAGGTGAAGACAAAATGGTGTCCAAATTCACTGTAAGAAAGGTTAAGAACCTAGTTCAAATCACTCTGTTGGAACCATCAGGCACAATGCTGAAATCAAAGAATAAGTAAAAGAAATGGTAGGGTGGAAGAGGCCAAGCCTACAAAAGTGTCTTACTCTTTCTAATTCTGATTATGAGCAAAGTGTGGTTCCAACAGAAATATTTGTACTTACAGTGTAATTAGGGCCCCGTCTACATGGTAAAAAAAAAAATACGAACGCTGTTCAGAGGATCGCTCTTCCATACACAAGGCCGTTCGGATTCATACGTGTCATTCAAAAGGGGGGCTAGTGAATCCCCTGTAAACTACATGGATTCGGCATTCGGAAGGAGTAGAGGATCTCAGCATAAAATCCGTACAGCCATTCTAATGGCTGGTGGTCTGTACGCCCCATTCGCACACATATGAACAGGCAATGTAATCTGAGTGGCTGGCTGAGTAGAGGGGGCGGGGCTAGCAAGGAGGGGAATTGGGAGCGGCCGCCATGCTGGATTCCCGGCTAAGCGAGAGTCCAGTAAGTCCATGAATATATATTACTTTGTAAAATATATATTACTTTGTAAATAGGGAAAACTGAATGTACGCAAAGCAGGCAGCTTTTTAAATAAAAAAAAAAGTGGCGGGAGATTTAAAACTGCCGCTTGGCTTGCTCGCTCCAGCCAGCTGGGGAAGGGGTTCATATGGAGTTTAGAGGGGGTAAAAAATCGTGTAGGCGGATCGTATGCATACGAATGATTGCCTAGTCATGTTTTTTACCCCCAAAATGGATTTTTTTTAATCGTATAGACGGGCCCTAGGTAACACACTGGGGAAGCACTGTTCAACTCATTTTGGACAGGCTTGCAGACCTCCTTTTGTAGGTCAGTAAAATGAGTACCCAGCTTGTGGGGGGCAATTAGCTAACACACACTGGAAGCTGCTTCTTGCAGTGTAGATGTGTAAATTGCTATTGTTTAAAAACAATGTGTAAGCCGCTCTTATAGTCTTGTGGTTGAAGAGCGGGGTATAAATAAATAAATAAAGGTGTGTAACCTAGATCGAACCTAATCAACTGAGGCATACAAGAGCCTCTGCATCATAGAGTACTATTGACCAGCTTTGATCAGTTCACCAGCTATGGCTATTTTTGGACAGAGGTTCTATTTCCAGAGTGATTCTTGATATGGTAATCTTCCTGTTGACTTTAGGTAATGTATTAAACAATGGGCTGCCCTTGGAAACTACTCATAGAATTCAGCTATCATAGTAAAAGGTGCAACCAGGTTTATCTAAATCACTTTATTTGTTGTTTCTTTATGTTTGGACACAATTCAAGATTTAAAACAATCCTTAAACATTTTACAGGGGAATACTCATCTCTACGTCATGTCTACATACATATTTATCTTTCCCCTCTCTGTTCCTCAAGTATTTCCATATATCATTTGATGGACATCTCTTGGTGAGCATCTAACACATAGATATACTAGACATTAATAAGACAAATGGTAAGAGAGAAAAAGTGAATTCTCTTATGGATATTAAATAGAAGCAAGGGGGTTGTGGAAGGAAAAGGAAGAGATAAGATGAGGCAAGAAGAAACCATCAGAGAAGAGAGATGTAGAGTGATACTTTCCTTCTTATTCACTACATCCTAATTAACAATTACTGGTGGCATCAGGGATTTTGAGTTCCCTAATAATATGAGCCTTTGTCTGCTGCCTAGCCTGCTTATTAGTCATTGTGACTGTTGGTCCCATGGAAGTGGGGTTGTGGTCCACTCTGTGCTTTAGCCTGAACTTGAGAGGAGGTATCCAAAGTGCTGAACATATTTGGGAATAGGATTCAGCACTTAGATAGCTCCTTCAAAGTCTGACCTAAAACCAAGTGTAGGGTGTCTGCCTCATTCATATGGGAGCTGCAGGCCTGCCACTGTATGACAATCAATCCCTTTGAGTCTCTATTTTCAACAATAACCTTTGAGTAAAACAACCAACTTCACCAACAGTTACCTGAAAAGTGAACTACTTCCATCTGTCCATTTGTAAAGGTCAGGGCAGGCACTTGATGTAGTTTGACCTTCACCACTTCTCCATAGCCCAATCCAGAAGTCCCCGTCAGAAATCCCAGGGCCTGATTTTGTGAGGTTCTGCAACATACTTTCTATCAGTTTCTGTTCTGTTTCACTTTCAAGGCTTAGGAGTACTCCACCTTCCATTTCACAGCCTTGACGAGCCTCCTGGAAACCCACACGTCTGGACAAGTCTTGAAAATAAGCTATCATGTAGCAAGGATGTGTTGAATCACCATAGCATATCTTTTGACCTTAAAAATGAATAAATAAGAAAACATGTCAATATATACATGCTGCTTGGCTCAAAAACCTATTTAATGTCAAACTTGGTATGGCACCAAGCTTACCATCGCCTGCCTCTTCTCTCTGACTTACTGTAATTATCTTGCTACGATTCCATACTGTTATAAATCACAACATAGCATATGCACTTGTGTATACATTGAAAAAAATTAAACAAAAAAATGATCCACAAAACCTGAGTCAACTTATCCACAGGGCAATGCAAGGTACAATATTAACCTGGGCAGGAAAATGGCAACAGCAGTGGCTCTTTGGTGCTTCCCCACTGTGGCAGAGAGAGTAGAGGAGGTCAGTGCTTATTTTAGGTTCTCCCAGGACAGAGGCTGGGTAGAAATCAAACTGGTGAGGTGGCTAGGCCCAGCTACATCTGTGTTCCTTCACTCACTTGGTCAGGTGGTTGGGGGGGGAGGGGATAGGATGGGGGAGTGGAAGGAGGGAGGTGGTGCATGGGTTTCCAGGGTGGATGGAAGAAGTGTGATAGGGATGGGGAGGAGGAGATAACTGGGGCAGGTGAGCAGGATGGCAGTAGCAGGAGGAGGAAAAGGCCAGCAGGAAGGGTGTGCAGAAGTTGCTCTTACAGCAGCAGCCTTGGCAGGTATGGGCTTAAAAGGGACTTATAAATCTCACCTCTAAGCCCAGACCTGCTGAGGCCATGACTGTAAGAGCAGCTGCCACAGCCCCTTCCCACTGCCCTTGCCCTCCTCCTCCTGCTGCCATCCCACCTGCCCACCCCAGCTCTCTCCTCTTCCTTTTCCCCATCCCCATTCTGCTCCCTCTGTCCACCTTGGAGACTCATGCACCACCCTCCCTCCTCCCACCCTCCCATCCCATCCCCCTTCCCCACTGAGTGAGCAAGTGAGCAAATGGGTACATGGCCAGATCCAAATCTGCAAAACCTTAACCTGCAAATGTGGAGGGGTGACTGTAGAGTGCCAAAAGGTGAAAACTTAGGCCATCAAGGGAAAACCTAAAAGAAGCATCAATACCCTCTACTCTCTCAGCACCCTTTGAGAGGAAGCACTGAAGAGCCCCTATCACTGCCATTTTCCTGCCTAGGCATTCAAAAAGTCCAGAAGGGTGTTGCAGTGGAGAGAGTAGAGGGAGTCCGTGTTTCTTTTAAGTTCTCCCAGGACAGACAAAGCTGTCAGCTTTTACCACTCTACTCAGAGAATGGGATAGTTACTTTTTTGATCAGAGTTAATATTGTACTTAACTTTTATTCCCCCCCCCCCCAAAAAAAAAATAGGAACCATCACCTTCTCGAGTAGAAAGGCCTTTCTGAGGCCTGGGTGGGACAATGGCAGTGACCAGGCATTCCTTTGATCAAAATGTTCAGAGTGATCTTGCAATGAGAATGAAATCAGATAGGTATCCAAAGGCAAAAGTATTATAGTAATAAAGGACTTCAGTTGCCCTCAAAGACACTAGATAAATTCATGTTTTGGTCACAACTAAGAAGTAAAATTGCTATCTTTTTTATTATATTTTAAGACTTTTTAAAAGTCTCTTTAAAGGTATTTATCTTAGCTTATTATTTGTATTATTTTGTTTTGGTTATTGTTCATCTGACAAACATGATTTTCTTTAATTGCTTTTATTTTTCTTGTTATTATTTTATATTAAGTTGTTAATATTTCCAAATTTGTTTCTATTGTTTTGTAGTTGTTATACAGCAGGAAGGTAGAACATAATCCATTAATTTATTAAATGCATATTCTATTCTAACTCTGATTTAGAATTACATGCATACACTGCCTTATGCCTAAGGCCCCTGCTTCCTCAACCACACATCAACATGTGTGGCTCCAATCCAGAAACCAGAAATACATCTGCAGCCTTTGACAGATGAGAGGCTCCACCAGAGGTAAAGTACATTTGTAAATAACAAAACTCTTATTTATCTAACAAGCATGAGTAATTGTGCAGACAATATCAGAGTAAGGTATACAGTAAATATCTATAATATTCATGTCATAAAAAATATATTATAAATATACTGTAGAGTTAAGATGTACAAGAAAGATAATCCAAACTGTTTAAAAAAACATGAATGTTATGTCAAAATCACACACACACAAAATCACCCTGTTTTTAATGTTCTTTCCCTAGGTTCCCATGAAAGTATGATTTAGATCAGAAAGTTTAATATCTACCACACTGTGTGTGAAATGTCATCAAGTACCATATCAAAAGCATGACATATTTAATAAAGGGTTGGCATGTACTTATTCCGCTCTTGGTTTCATAAACAATAAGTTCCAACTCTACAAGGGCAAAATTGTTAAAATCCTGAACTAATGTCAGAACTCTTCAAATACCCTTCCAGAAACTGTTACTTGACCACCAGTGTTGCAGCATTGCTTCATCATATATATATATATATATATATATAGTTTTTGTTGCTCCTACAGGAATATGTGTGATCTATTAAGACATAATTCTAGAAGACATGTGATTCCTCGCCAGATTTTTTTCATAGACACATGAGGGAGGGGGAGGACAGCACCTAAAAGGCTTGTCCATTAAATATGGTGATACTTACTAGGACACTTGATCACACTGGCTATTCAGTCCCACAAGTCTCTTTGTGTGCAGCTCTTTGTGCATAGAAATCCCTTTTCAGATCTTCTGTTAACTGTATAATGTATAGAAGGCTGGCAAGTAATCATGACCTTACTTGCTCCTTTATGTGGTTAGTCTACACATGTAGATGACATCCATGAAGGGCTGCACTCAAATCCCTTCCTCAACCTGGCACCCTATATATGTGTTGACTAGAATCCCTATCACTACCATTCACCATGCTAAAAAGTGGTACTGGGTGTTGGGAACTGGGGTCCAGTACATCTGGAGGGAGTTTGGTTGGGAAAGGCCTTGATTCAATTCCTGCCATCCAGCACCTATTATAATAACTTAAATCTTGTGGGAGGGGCAAGAATCCAAAGAGGTTTGTTATACATTCAAAGTGCCTTAGATATTATAAGTATCATCATTGCTTCATTGTGTGAGAACCATATTTGGTTTCAAATTCCCATTCAATCATGAAGATCACTTGGATGGCATCTATGTAAGTCACTGGATTTATCAGACATGGCAAATATGGCATCATAATTACACCTAATGAATGTGAAAGGGCACACATATTAGACTACATCATGCTTTCACAGTCATGTGTAGGGAATAAGGCATTCTTTTTTTTATTGACAGGCCAAGCTGTCAATACATCTTCCTATGACACTTTCTTGCTGGTATTGCAGGTGTTTGAAACCATGCACCATTGTCCTCTCATGATTACAGTGTCAATGGGCAGAACACTTCTGCTTGAGATTGAGAAAGCCAGGTAGGAGAGACTCTTTTATAAAACTCCCCAGTTTATTTGGGACTTTGTGAGTGTGTTTCTGTGCTTCTGTGTACTTTTTGTGTGGGTTTTTTCCCCCCTGTATTTTTAAATTAACCCACACTCAAGTCTTCTTGTGAGAACCAATAAGCTCACAAACATGGAAGTAAACAGAGCTCCATTTGTGCTCTGGTAATGCGTGGGCTGCTTATTGACACTATTACAGGTAGGTCTGATAAAGGGGGTTCTTTTGCTGGCATTAAAAAAAACAGCAAAATAAGGTGGGAAAGAAACATTTATGGAGGTTCATCTGGTAAGTCCACTGTCTGAGCTGAATCTACCTAAAAGTATTATTGCAAGGATAAACTACGATAGGCCCATGCATGATACCTGTAGCAGCTTGGAGAAAGACATGGAGTAGAACTATGGCAAGATTAGAGTAACCAAATAAATATATAATATGATATGATATTCACTGCTGGTGAACACTGACATTGCATCCTTCATATTCCTAGAAAGTATTTTTAGGATTTTTCACCTCCTCCAAATAATGTTCTAGATTTCCCTTTGAACAAGGGAAATCTCTTCCCTACTTGAATTAATCCCATATTTTGTATACTGACAGCAATTTCATTATACTACTTTATGATAACAAGAAATACAACTTTGGCTGCAGTCCAAGTGCACTTTCTAGGGTCTCATTAAACTCATTTTCATTAACCTTATTGACTTATTCTGAGTGAACACATACACATGAATTTTTTTGTCAATAATTATTTGATATTGACATTACTGAAGTAAACACAGTAGAAAGCCAGAAATTTAGAAAGGGGACGTGCAGGAGAGAAACAGAAGATAGAAATACTCTAAACTACTTTGGGCAAACTTGAATTCTTTAAGCCCAGGTGAAAATACATTATCTGTCATAAAAGATTCAAAATGCCATTATTCCCTGATGCATAAGAAGATGAAGACCTAACCATGAGCAGACCATCCAGTATTACTGTTTCTCTAAGAGTGTCCCAACTCATAATGTAAGAATGTCCACAGGCAATATTGGGAGAGGGCTGCAAAAAAGCCCCTATAGCCACATGTGAATCCATGGGTATCACAATTCTCACTCTCTGCTATAGCATCCTGTCTGCTCCTCAGTTTGTTTTACAAGACACTTCTAAATATATGCACTTAGATGTAAATCCTTTTCAGCTCAACAGGAATTACTACTTATTAAAAGTGCACTTAAGGTGGCACTGTTCGGGGTGTTGCAACTGCTTACATTTATATCCCACTCCCTTCCACAAAGAACTCAAGGTGGTATGCATGACTCTATATTCCACCTCTGCTATCAGAAAAACCCAGTGCAGTAGGCTAAACTGAGAAATGGTAATTGACCCAGTGACTTTCATGGCTGAGTGAGGATTTTAGTCAGGCTCTCCTACTGTGGCACTTTAGTCACCAGACTAGTTCACTTGGACAGCAATATGCCATTACAGTCAGTCCTCCACATCCACGGATTTAGCAGTCACAGATTCCACCATCTATGGCTTGAAAATATTGCCCCCCCAACAAACATTCCAAAAAGCAAACCTTGATTTTGCCATTTTATGTAAGAATCACCATTTTACTACACCATTGTATATAATGGGACTAGAGCATCTACGGCTTTTTGTATCCATGGGGATCCTGAAAACAAACCCCACTGAGTACCAAGGGCCTACTGTAGTATGAGCTGCTTTTCACACTGTCCCCAAACACTAATCAAATGTTTCCCACACTTTCTAATATCAAACATGTATACTTTTATGAACTGAAAGGGGGAATACATTTTAATCATTTCAATGGGTAGAATGGTAAGGATTTCTTGCCCTCAAGAGAATGCATTTCTCTTTCAGTTCCTATTGTGAGCATGATTGAAAGGAGGGAAGACCAAAGAGCAATGACTTATTCATAGACAAAATGTTTTCCCCCTCAGGATCCAGTAATTGTGGGCATCTCTGGATACAACTGATTAAACAATCTAATCATAGTAAATACAGAAATGTTGTGAGCAGGGGTCATAATCTCAGAAAAAGCCTGGCTGGAAAAGCAGAGCTACGAATTTTGCACTAATCTTCTGTGGATAGGTGCTTCTGGCTTATACATACCCATTTATTTTAAACATTTCTCATGGTATACATTGCATTGCATTATACACCCGGAGTATTAGTTCCTGGGAATCAACAACAGGGCAGTAAAGGGTTATTTCATGTCAGCTGTGGGCTCATTGGAAGTATCCAGTTGGCTGCTGCAGGAAAAAAGATTCTGGAGTAAATTTTGGTATAACTCAACAGGGCTCTTCTTGCTTACAGAAAGAACTCCTAATCTTCAAAGGTTAGTTTATAGCAACAAGCACATCACATAGATGGGAACATGGGAGCCAGATCCAGCAACAAATCCAGATGCCATTTCCAACTCTATATCATTGTCCCCATATCCAGATGGGCAACTGGTGCTATCACAGAACCTAGTGGCAACAGCCAAAATATCAAAAAATCTGTAAAACCCATATGCTTATTGGCGTGTTAGGTGCAGGCACAAGAGAGGGCCTACTTGATGGCTGCTCCCAGACTGTGGAACTGCCTCCCTAAGGAGGCTACACTAGCCCCCTCCCTGTGTCCTTCTACACTCTTTATTCAGATTGGCTTTTGACAATTTAATGGAAGTTGAGAAAGATTATTTTAACCAGTGGATCCTGACTTCTTATCAATGTGTTCTTAAATTGTTTTTAATTATACTGTGCTTTAACATTATAATTTGATTTACTGTATTCTACTATTTTCCATGTTCTCTTTCTGCCAGCAGGTAAAACATTTTTATTTAAGGAGGCATTTGGTGATAGTAGATAAGAGTTTTTAATGTGGAGGGGGTGGAGAGAGTTTCTATTGTAGTCTGTTTAAATGCTTTTAATGCTATTTACCTTGTGCTTTAAGTCATGGTTAGTTTAATTGTATTTTTAACTTTTTTACTGAGAGTTTTTAAAATATGTATACATCACCTTTTTTAAATGGCCCACAGGCTGGAATCAACCAACATACATCCCCATTCTCAAAAAGGAGACAGAAAAGATGGCAGTTAACTACAGGGACATTGCATTAATTTCCCATGCAAGCAAAAAGTCATGCTCAAATTTCTGCAGCAAAGACTCCTTCAATATATGAAGAGAGAAACACCAGAGGTGCAAGCTGGGTTCAGAAAAGAAAGAGGCACTAGGGATCACATTGCAAAAATATGCTGGATAATGGTGTGAACCACAGAATTCTAGAAGGAAATCAGCATGTGCTTTACAGACTACAGCAAAGCCTTTGATTGCATAGACTATGAACACATATTGATTGCTCTCAAAGAAATGTGTGCACTGTTATATTTTATTGTCCTGATGCATACCCTCTACTCAGGACAGGAGGCTACCATTAGAACAGAATACAAAGAACAGAATGGTTCCCAATCAGAAAGAGAGTCAGATGAAGCTGCATTGTCACCCTAGCTGTTCAACTTGTATGCAGAAAATATCATATGTAGAGCAGGTTTAGACTTGGAGAAAGAAGGAGTAAAGATCAGAGAAAGGAATAGCAATAATCTAAGATATACAGACAACACCATACTACTAGCAGAAAACAACAGACTTGGAAAAATTACTAAAGGTAGTCAAAGAAGAAAGTTCTAAGGCAGGCTTACTGCTGAACATTAAGAAAAGAAAAATAATGACCACAGAGGATCTACATAAATTCAGTGTGGACAACAAGGAAATTGAAATAGTTAAATATTTTTTTTATATTGGGATCAATCATTGATCAGAATGGAGATTGCAGTCAAGAAATCAGAAGAAGACTAGGAATGGGAAGGGCAGCTATGAAAGAACTAGACAAAATCCTAAAGTGCAAAGATACAAAACTAAACACTAAAGTTAGGATTGTCCAAGCCATCATATTTCCCATCACAATGTATGGAGGTGAGAGCTGGACAGTAAAGAAAGCTGAAGGAAAATCAACTCATTTGAGATGTCATATTGGAGAAGAGTGCTATGGACACCATAGACTGCCAAAAAGACCAATAAACAAATCCTAGAATAAATCAAACCTGAGCTCTCCCTAGAAGCCAAGATGATTAAGCTGAGACTATCATATTTCAGCCATATCATGAGAAGGTATGACTCATTAGAAAAGACAATAATGCTGGGTAACATAGAAAGCAGTAGAAAAAAAGAGGAAGGCCACAAACTAGATGGATAGACTTAATCCAGGAAGCCACGGCCCTGAGCCTGCAGGACCTGAGCAGAGTGGTTGAGGATGGGGGGTCTTGGAGGTGTCTCATTCATGTGGTCATCATGAGTCAAAGCTGACTTGAGGGCAGTTTACAACAACACACCACCTTAGGTCCCATACTGGGAGTAAGGCAAGATACAAATTAAATAAATAAAACTACATTTTGTGTTTTATTCTATTGTATTTTATTATTTTTGTTCTGAGCCACTTTGAGACCCAGTCTTGGAGAAAAAGTGGAATATAAATCAAATAGATGAATTTTATCTACATATCCCCCAGGGTAGCATATGCTCTCACCTGCTCACACTGCCCTTTTGCTTTTTACACTTGACAAACAGATCGACCTCTATGGAAAAGAATAAATTGGAACTAAACTCACATCAGAAATTGAAACATCCAGAAACTTGGGAGATAATATTTTAGCTTTCAAGAGTGGTCTGTCACTGACAAAAACTACCTTTCTTCAACAGAAAAAAATTTCAACTGAATTTAAAGCAATCAAGATGTTTAATTATATTCATTTAATCCTGCTCAGAGACATTGTTCAAAATAATCCCAGTACTGGTGTAGTTACCATAGCAAAACTTGGAATGATTGTATCATGGTTGTAGTGACTAGTTGTTTTGCTTATCTTGAGCATTACACAGAATTGCCAAATACTACATTTTGCATTTCATTATGATTTAGCACATGCATGTCTTCAAATCAAGGTCTAAGATATATATGGCCCTTCAGCTGTTATTGGACTGCAACTGCATAGCTTCACTGTCTATGGTGGCTAGGGATACTGGGCGTTGCACATTTCCCCCATCCTTGATGTAGACAGAGACAGAAACAAAGATATACCACCTGAGCACAACACCTCATCCACCTGATAAAGTAAATGAGCACTAGTTCATGAAAGTGTATGCTACTTATCTGTTCATCTTTAAGATACTAAAAGATTTTATCATGGCATACTATCAATTCTTTAAAAGCTCACCATTAGCTGATTAGAAGGTTCTCTCTCAAGACAAGGACATAGCATGGCCAAGAGGAATGCAAATGGTATAATTGAGTCCAAGAGGTAGCAGTTGCTCCCTCAAACTACTTCCCACTCTCTCAGTTTTCAGTCATAGGACATTTTCAGACAGCATTAAACGGAGCTTAATGCGGGATGAGCTCCCGGGAGAGGAACGGCACTCTTGCGTGGCGGGGGGTCGTTTTTGGACGACACCGTCCCTCTTCCAAGATCATCAGTGTCACTTCCGTTAAGCTTTGGAAGCGGCCGTGCCATATTTTAAGCACAGAAGTTGCCCGTGCTTAAAATATGGCGCGGCCGCTTCCAAAGCTTAACGGAAGTGACACTGATGATCTTGGAAGAGGGACGGTGGCGTCCAAAAATGACCCCCCATCGCGCAAGAGCGCCGTTCCTCTCCCAGGAGTTCATCCCGCATTAAGCTCCATTTAGCGCTGTCTGAAAATGTCCATAGTCTGAATAATCACAGTTCAGGCTTGTTAATGTCCTACACAGTTTGTTTGTTTGTTTAAAAAAACTTTGTTCATCTATTATGGTCTTTGGCATTCCTTCATTTGCTCCATTTTTTTAACGTTTCTCAACTTTTTAAAAACCACTCCTGTACAGTAAGAGAAAGGGAGACTGTAACAAATTTTCATGGGTTTTGAAACAGAAATAAGAAGGTTGCATAAGGAGTCAACAGCCATAAGGATGAGGAAAGAGTCCAGAGGAGAAGTAAAAGGTATGGGAGATAGAGGACTAGAGATTAAATATTTTAAAATGCAGAGAAGTTCCCCAATGTTCTTACATGTTTTTCTCAACTACTAACTTCATAAACATCTTTGGAGAGATACAGAACAATGTAAGATGTTTTATCAGATTTAAAAATGGCCCTGTTTGAATGTTGCATGCAACTCAACCTTAGTGCTAATAATGTCCAACAGAAAATGCAGCAGTGACCTAACAGAAAGGTGCCATCTCCTTTTTTCACATTTTGACCCCCTCCATAATGTATCACAGGAGTAGCAACCATCCTATCACATTGCCAGAACTTTGATCTGTTTCTGAAGCCAATCTTTTGATGAATTGCATTAAGTACTATTGATGTTTTATTGCAGCATATCCTCTTTTGTACCATCAATGGGATTCAATCTGCATTTTAGGATGACTCACATTACATTATGCCTCTTCAAAAACTTCTACCGCAGCATAATTTCATAACTATACTCTGCATTCATCAGTAGGAGAAACAGATAAAAATTAATAACTTATTCTTCTAGACATATCTCCCTCCACTGATATTTAGAATGGTCTTTTTACCCTCTTTGTTTCAGCATGCAACCCACAAAAGCTGACTGCCAGCCACACATAGCATCCTGGCTAATGCTTGACAACACATGAAGCCACACTTGTGTATTTCACCTTTCGGGTAGGTAGGAGAAACAAGAAGGTTATCACTTTGCTACTGGGCCATCATACATGATTGACATTCTGATTTTCACTTGGTGGGTCAGGGAATAGTTACTTAAGCCAATTTAAGTCTTATGGCTAGCTCTCTCCACTGAAGACCTTGCTCACTTTTTTTCTCTTTTTCTCAGAACACAAATATCCTTCCCAGACATAGACACTGAATTCAGGATGTAAGAGCAACAGATGGACAGACAAACAGATGAATGGGTGTTAATCAGGTGTAAATAAAAATACCAAAGTGTATACATCGCCAAAGGTATCAAAAATCCAAAGCAAAATGGATTGCAAATCTATAAATATAATGTGAACAATATATACAAATGGTGGGGATAATAATCACAACAAAATACCGCCAAAATCAGTATAACAAAAATATCAACAAAGGACAATATTAATGACAAAAACATTGATATAGAAAGGAAAAAATGATAGTAAGAACTAACATATATATATATATATGTATATAAAATCAATATTGATAACAAATGACATTCAAACATACATATTGAGACAATGTAGATAACAACAAACATTAAACATGGACTTCTAGATAGCATCTGTTTCAACTCCAAGGTCTTCTTCAGATGACAGTAACAGAAAAACAATTCTGATAACAACTCTTTATTCCAGCAGTCTGAAAACATCCCTGTGATGGACAGCTCATGAGCCAATGAAGACATGGTACTCCAGGAGCCAATCCTCTGTGAGGAGGTGGAAAGAGGAGGGGCTTCTGGAAGAGATAAAGGGGGAGTGAGGGAGGAAGGTTTTCAGTTTGAGTTTCCAGTTTGAAGAGTTGAGATGAGACTTTGAGTGATTCAAGATAGTTTAAGTTCCTTGTATGTTAGAGGCTTAGAGAGAGAGAGAGGATGTATGTGCAGGCCCAATGACTTGTTTTATGCCATTGTATGTTATTCTTTTGCCGATAAATGATCTTTTTATGTTAATTAAAGATGAACAGCCTGGCATGAGTGATTCTCTAGCAAGGAGGCATAGCCAGTAATACACATCCACACCTGAGTACTTGTGCTATACCACTGGGAGATGTAGTTCAGTTGTGACGTGGAGGCCGTGTGTCACAAAGTGGTGACAGGGTAGGATGAGGAAATTCCCCTCCCCCTTCTCCACAAAGCGGTGGCAGCGGTGGGATGTGGAAATCCCCCCTTCTCCACAATCCCCTATTCCACAAGCGAAAGTATTTGGCGAGCACAGCTGTTATACATGAATAGTACGGTAATTGAATAGTCAGAAAAATACCTAAAAAATAAAAGAGAAAATAACCTAACAGTGTCAATATATAATATATTATGAAATAATAATACAAAGAAAGTAGCCACACTGTTCAGTAATATATCAAGTAAATCTACAGTTGTGTGTAGCCCAGCATTCAAACAGACTTTTGGCCCATCTCATGGGAAGGCATGATGGCAAGGATATTCAATCCCTAGTTTAAATAACTACTGTACAGCAATCCCAGACAAACAAGGCACAGAGGATTGGTTAGTTTGCTGAACTAATTATCCACAGCAATAATAAATGAACTTTTCAAAAAAGCAGAAATATCTGTCTTCTTCTCATTAAGTCCTGCTGGAGCTAGTGAATTTAAAGTAAAAGTCCAATAGACTTCCCTATGTAGTAGAATCATATCTATATTTACTTTGTTCTCCAGATGTATTCTATGTAATCCTCTTACAAAAAAAATGTGTGTTTTCTCAATGGCATGAGACACAAGATTCTCCTCCACACTATGTTCCATCATCTTAAACTCCACACACACATACATACACGCACACATCAACTAATTAAAAGTAAAGTTAGTGTAATGCATTTGGAGGTTCATAGCACTTTAAATCCCTATTCATTCTTGAAGCCGCTGATTTTGCAAGATCCTTAATCACATGGGGGGGTGCTCTGTGGGTATAAAAAGTTCTCTGTTGCAGAAGTCATAATTCAATGAGAGGTCCACATGAGTAGTGGACAGGCTAAATGTCAATAGTTCAGCTGAATCCATGATACCTGTTCTAGTTTTTCAGTTCGGATAGTATTCATATTACAAAGAAATTCATAGGTACCAATTCAGTGATGCTTACACTTACATATATTGACTGAAGAAAGGAACCAGACCTTCTCACATTGCTTACATGAGGCTAGTGGGCTCAGCATTTTTCCATTCTCCCTGCATTAACATCTACCAGGATGAGATACTTTAGCTCCCCAGAGTCATTTTTGTTGAAGAATCTGCACAGAATTGGATCTACAATGTAGGTATTCTATGACATTGTTGACTGAAATGTAGTAAACAGTGTCACCAAATTTTAGCTATTTGCCATGTACAGAGTTTCATTTGTTGTTTGTTTAGAAACAAAACATTGAGGACAAACATTGTGCCAACAAGTCTATTTTTTGCCACTGGCATACATTTTTTTCTCACATTTTTTTAACAAAAAATCCCAATAAATTTTTTCATTGAATATACAATACCGAGAAGTAACACTGACATAATCTACATGCCAATAGGTTGGTCTCTTGGTGGTGATGTAAGGAGTCACTTGTTTAAGAAATACAAGAAGTTACATTTAGCCCTAACTAGAATATTAAACCTACTCATAACCAACAGTGTGCTGGAATTCCAAGTGCTGTTTCTTTAAAAAAAAAATAAAAAAAAAATCCTGGAGCATGATGATTACATTTTATCACTGGCCCTTTAATTTATCATACATTCCCATAGTTTTATAATCATAATTCATCTCCACATCTTCTCAAAACAAATGCCCACGGTTTTCCCAAAATTTTTTATGGCTGTCACTATTCTTTATAGCCATCTGAGCTTGCCTAGAGACCCATTTTAGGAGAGAATGACAAGGTTTGAATCATAGAGAGAACACAGACTAATATCTTTCTTGGGCTCTTATCGAACAACATAGCTTTTCCCATATTTATTAGGAGACCAGGTGTGAAATCTTCACCTTTGTCTCACCAAAAAATTAATTTGACCCATAAGCAGTTTGTAGGGAGCTTTTCCATGAAGGACCATTAAATAAAATGGGAACTCAATCTGAAGCTTTTAATAGTGCAATTTTTTTTATTTTTATTTATTTTTTTGCTACATAATTAATCAGGCCTAAGGACTTTTTCAAATGGTTGAAAAAAAAACCGAGGAGGTTGGGAGAAGAATGGAGCTGCTGCGCTTACACAGCCCCATTTCAGACAGTCCTGTCCTCCTCCATCCTCCTCATGACCTTCCCCCATGCTGCTGGCTGCGCTTTTTACTGATGGAGATTTTCCGTCAATAAAAAGAGGCTCAAGCAGCATGGGGGAAGGTCAGGAGGAGATCAGGAGGATGACAAAGGAGGACGGGGCTGTCTGAAATGGGGCTGTGTAAGCACAACAGCCCCGTTCTTCTCCCGACCTCCTCGGTGGTTTTTTCAACCGTTTGAAAAAGTCCTAAGCCTCCCCTCATCAAACATCAGGAAATTACATGAGGCTGATGCATATATACACCAGACCTGGAAATCAGATATCAGTTAGCTTTGTCCATAAATAAGGGGAACATATGGCCTTCCAGATGTCATCATTGGACTGCAGCTCCCAGTAGCCAATGATGAGGGCTAATGGGTATTGATGTCCAACAACATTTTGAATGCCACACATTTCCAATATAAATCAAAATTTGTGAACTGTTCATTTACAACACTGAAATAAAACTGCAGAATGGAAGCTCTTCAGCTATAAGTACCCATTAAGATCAGAGTTCATTTGCACATCCGACAGAAACAGATTGATCAGCACTTTAGTATTCATAGATTTCCCACAGAAATGCACAAGTCCAATTACCTGAATCGATACAAGGTAAATGGTTTTTCAACCAGAAAAAAATGAATATCATGTTGAAGGAGCAAAGGAAACACTGTTTTACTTGTTGGTTTAATTGGTGCGGCTTTATTGAGGGGGAAAATGATACATTACAGTATTTCCTGATAGCAATTGTATGCCAAACTATTAAAATTCTGTCAGCTTTACTTTTTCCTTTAAGTGGAAAATGTGTGCTTTTTGGCATTAGTTCTGCTCCATATATTTAAAATGCTATAAAATAAAAGTGAGGCCCACTTAGTTGTTTCTGTGATAGATGCCTTCTCCCATGCATCCCTGTTGATCACATGGACCACATGGTTGTAAATTATAGAACCAGTAATGGCAGACTGCCAGAGCTTTTTTTAAAGGGGAACATCTCTGAAGGGAGCTTCAAGTGTCTCTGTATCTTAAACTGGTAATGTCTGTTGCTTTGAAAGATCTAGAAGCACACCTTGCAATGAATAATGACTGAATCTGGAATTCAAGCTGAAGCCAGGCATTGCACCATGTTAAATTTCTCTCCCTTGCATGTCTTCACTGTCCCAGCCAAAGTGGCTCCTTCAGATATATTCTAACCTTGGAATTTTGTGCTTAACCCAAGCACCCAATTTGCACCCATATTTTCAACAAGTCAAATAGATATTTGAAAGAATGTTGTAGTAGTTATGCATAGTAGCTATCAGCTAAAGCAATCTTAAAAACATTAAGGTGTGTTTGTCCATGCACATGCTTTAATTTCTTCCACATACTTCCTCAGATACAATAGAAGTAATAATGCTTCAGACTAAGTGACTAAATGACTAAAGTGTTCTTATGTTGTAGAGACTGTAGTTCTACACCCACCCAAAGTTGTTCTTCATTCTAGTTTGACCTTTGGTGGCTTTTGGTTGATCTAGTAACACTTTAGCTGTTCAATTGTGGCAGGATGGTGGTTTTGACAAAAGGAAATATTGTTTCCAAACGCAGAGCTTGGAAGTAATTCATTGATTAACTCATTAAGCTACCCATTTACGATTTTTTCTTGTTATTTCACCTAACATTCTAGATTCCCCAATTAACACTAACATTAAAAATACTGTATGACACACACACCATCCCCATACCCGTGGGATTTCACTTACCTGTCTGAAAAAATATATCATCTCTAGGCATTTTCTAGATCCTCCAGTGTGATTTTGTGGTATGCTTCCACTGGATGTTACCACAGAGTTGCACTGGAGGACCTAGGAAATGTCTAGAGAGGTGTTCTCTCTAGGAATCTCTATGTCCTCCAGTATGACTCTATGGTATGTTTGGGTTGGAAGTTGTTATTTCAGTAGGGTTCACTATTATCCATGGTTTTGCATTTCCATAGTAACTCTAGGAATGTATCCCCTGCAGATATGGGGGTTCTGCTGCATGCTTTAATAAATTGGGCTGTTAGAATTCGTAAGGTGCCTCTCCCTTGGTCACATTCAGTAAAAGAGGAGGGCCTGCTGCCTCAGGAGAATTAGAGGAGAAGATTAGAATTGGAGGAAATGTGTCACATGGATCTTTGGTTAGAAAGACAACTGTGTGCTTTACTTGAGAAAACAGCCTGGAGGAAGGAGAGGGAGAACAAGAACTTTCCGGAGCCCAGCAAAATAACAGCCCCATTTGGGAAAGAAGAAAAAAATCAAAGAAAGGAAAAAGAAAACTTGTAAAGAATCTTTAAAAGTGATTCCTAGAATGGAATGTGTGTGCAGGGAGTGATCTGTTTGCTTACAGAAGACCAAGCAGACAGGGCCCTTTCAGAATGTCCACCAATTGGCCTGTAGAAAAGGAAAATGTTTGTAATCTTTCTGGGATCTGGGAATACATTGTAACTCTGTTCAATAATTTCTCCTCCTCTATTGATTATATTCTGGACTTATTTATTTTATATTGTGGTGGTTGTGTTTTGTATCTTTAAGTCAATTCTGAATTATGGTGACTCTATCACAAGGTTTTCTTGGCAAGATTGGTTCAGAGGAGACTTGCCATTGCCTTCCTCTGAGGCTGAGAGCATGTGATTTTCCCAAGCTCAGCCTGTGGGTTTCCACAGCTGAGTGGAGATTTGAACCCTGGTCTCCCAGAATCATAGTCCAGTGTTCAAACTACTACAACACAGCCTAGCTGTGTATTATAGTATAGTATACAATATTTATATAGTATTATTTGGTTCCTTTCAGAAAGGCGTCTGAGGCTGATTTAAGGTCTGTATGAAATCAAAGTGTTTGGGGTCTTGGGGAGGGGTATACCTTCTCCCCTTCTGTTGATTATATTCTGGGCTGATTTCTATTGTATGTTACTGTATATAGTATACAGTACTGTATTGTAAACAGTAACAAAAATTATAATATTATTTAGGGTGAACTGCAATGAACCCATTTGTAATTTATATTTCCATATTGCTAGGATCTTGGGTATTTAAATCAAACATTTTCCTCAAACCCCTATTTCTTTCTCTTTTGAGTTACCCCCCCTCCCCATCCTTCCCATTCTGCTTTTTACCCACCTACCCATTTTCCTCCATCTTACCAGTTAAGGTAAAATGGGTAAATGGATAAAAGCAAGCTTTTAAAACCCTTCATCATTAAATCTGCAGGTGCCACAGATGGTACTAGAGTAGGTCTCCTGCATGCAAAACCTACCAAACTTACCAAGCTCTACCAAACATATTTTTTTGCAGACCCAACTTCTTGATTGGGTGTAAGGAGGCAAAAAGGATACAGTGGTTCAGTTTTGCATAAAAATATTCTGAGATACTCTAAAATTTCAGATTAGGTATGCTCCACTCTTAATTTACTGAGCAATCATTGAACCTATCCACTTATTGTTCTTCTTGTGGTAGATCAGTGCCCTCTAACTGAAGTTAATCACTCCTTAATATCCTTAAACAAATCAGTAAAAAACTGAGTGAAGTGTATGTGTTTCTGTGCGTGGAAAGAAAAGACAAATGTGGATTAGTGTCAAACTGAACTGGTTATTAAGATGAGCTCCCATGCTTCAGAATAGGCTTCCCAACCTAACAGCTCCCATATGTGCTGCACTCCCACCATTCCAAGACAACAATCCGATTATAAGCTCTATAGTCTGTGTGTATGACGTTTCAGAGTTAAACAGAAAACTTTATTGGCACAGAAACCCAGAAAGCAAACCATACAGAGTTATTGCTCAGAATGGAAACTCAGAAAGCAGAAAGTTTCCTAAATGCATTTGCAATCTATGAAATCTGGCGGGCTACAAAGCTGTTGGTTATCCATTATCCTCTGACCCCTTCTTCACAGACAATCTACATTCCCTGGTTCTCAGACAATTTCTGCAGATGCTGGGCTAACCATTACATTCCCCTTTCCCCACAGTTGCTACACAGTTGCTACAGAGAAATGAAAACATAATTGACAGCAAAGTTATAAGAAACACTGAAATTGGCAGGATGAGTGTGTGTTGGGGGGGGGGATCCTTGTTACAGGAAGGCAATTTTAAAAGTACAAAAAGAGCTCTTTTGAAAGAGCTAGTAACAAAATTTGGTCCTTTAAGGTCAACAGAGAGAACCTCTATTCCATTTTCTACAGATCCCATAGCCTGGAAGCTATCACAACATCTTGTGTTGGTGAATTCATCAGTTTAACTATACCGTTGTCCAAATGGTGAAAAAACTCCTCATGGAATGTGAGGAGAATCCTACCTGTCCTAATGACATCCTGTGTGATTTTGCCCTATTGTGAAGGAGGAGGGCAAGAAAAGCCAAAGAACTTATCGGAAAAGCCTTCACAGCTTTTCTTATTTAAAAAAACAACAAGAAGGTGGGGCACATTCCTGTTTGTTAGAACAAGTGAATCAATCTGATTCGCTTGCCCAAACAAGAGGAAGTGTGCCCTGATTGGCTAGACAAGTGCAGGGGATGGGGCTTGCTAGCAAGGCAAGCAGCCCACAGCCACCATCCCCCCTCCAGTGATTGCAGATTGGGAAGGGGGAGGATGGCTGTAATTCCCACCCACCCCCACTGTCATTGCCACCACCGCCGAGGGTGGAGGGCTCTCTCCTCCTCTTCTTCCTCCCCCAGTCCCGCTGCCACCCACCCACCCAGTTTCTCCACTGCCTGTCCATGGTGCCAAGGAAGGGGAAAGAGGACAAAAGAGCCCTCTGCAACCTCCCTCGGCTTCTCCGTTGTCCTCCTGCTCATTTCTATGGGGCTGAGGAAGGGGGAAGAGGGCTCTCTCACCCTCTTCTCCCTTCCTTAGCTGTCATCTTGGATGTGAACCTTACATGGGCTGCTGGAGAGAAAACCACTTTAAGACAAGTTGCAGCTGCTGCGACTTGTTGTTCCTGTCTGGCACTATGGTTTTGGGGGGTTTGTATAGATGAGCCTTATGTGAAGCAACATATGTAGAATCAAACTATGGAGACTTGAATTCAAGTCAAAGTGCATTGGGTGGAACTGCAGAAATACCTGCTTTTTAACATAATCTTCCTTAGGCATGTTGTGAGACAGCCTGAGATTAGCCCCTTGTTTATTGCCTTGAGTATCTTGAATGGTTGGTTTGATACAAGTGGGAAAAATTAAAGAGAAACCCACATCTCTTTAAACCCCACCGCCCTAACCAGGAGTACACTGCTTCCCAACAATCTAATTGCTTATTCTAAATTGGAATATTAGAATGATATT
This sequence comes from Gambelia wislizenii, assembly GCA_030847615.1. Classification (NCBI taxonomy): domain Eukaryota; kingdom Metazoa; phylum Chordata; class Lepidosauria; order Squamata; family Crotaphytidae; genus Gambelia; species Gambelia wislizenii. The sequence goes on from JAUMIR010000003.1 coordinate 295,336,450, forward strand.
ATATTAGTATTATTTACTTTTATCTGAGGTAGCCCATGATGGTGCACATTAATAAAGTGTTAGCTATAAAACATGAAATTTTATGGATTACAATTCATTTACTCCAATGTATCTGAGAAAGTGGAGAAGAAATCCATGAAATCTCTTTCAATAATATATATGCTAGTCTTAAAGGTGTCATAAGATTCATTGCCTTGGTAGAACAGACTAACATAGCTACCTCTCTGAAAACATAAGAACAAAATACAATGAACACTATCTCCATAGCAGAAGTCCTTAAACCAAATCATAACTCAAAAACCTAGTGTTGTCTATAACTGAACCGCATTGGGGAATTGGGGTCAACTGGTCTTCACATGTAAGATACTAGCAACAATTCCTAGAGAAGTATAGGACATGGCCTGCCATCCTAAACAGCCTGAAGTGGCTAGGTGAGTTTGTATTGGATGATTACTGGAGGGTCTTTTACCAGTGATTTATTCAAGTCAGGGATTCTGTGTAACTATCATGGCTCTAGTGTGGAATGAGAATAATAAAGGTAGAGTGCAACTTAGCATATGTAAATGTGCATCTTTAAATGTTATTCCAGTTGTGTGGGAATCACTTTGCCATGAGTAGATGGATTAAATGACCTAAGTACATGGGAGGCTAACTACATTAGTCCCAGTGCCATTAAAAAAAAAAAAAAAAAAACTCATGGAATCAGCCACACATTAGCTATTAATAGAGAGTGGCTCAAGTAATATTAACAGGCCTCATCGTTATCACAGTTTAGATGTACATACAGTTCCCATAAGCACTGCACTACATGGATATAAGGTACTACATTTAGGAGGAAAAGTCAATTGCACAAATATAGGCTGAGAAATCCTTAGCTATTGTAATAGTACCACTCTATTCTGCTTTGGTCAGACCTCACTTGGAGTAGTGTGTCCACTTCTGAACACCTCAGTTTGAGAAGGATATTGACAAGCCAGAATGTGTCCAGAGGACTGCTACCAAAATGGTCAAAAATATGGAAACTAACCTGCATGGGGAATGATTGGGGAACGTGAGCATATTTAACCTGGAAAAGAGAAGACTGGGGGGTGATAATTGTTGTTGTTGTATACCCTCAAATAATTTCAAACTTATGGTGATCCTAAGGTGAACCTATCATGGGGGTTTCTTGGCAAGATTTGCTCAAAAGTGGTTGCCTTTGCATCCTTTTGAGACTGAGAAAGTGACTTGCCCAAGGTAATACAACCATCTTCAAATATCTGAAGGGCTGTCATGTAAAAGATGGGGCAGGTTTGTTTGCTGCATAGGACCCAACCAATGGATTCAAATTAAAAGAAAGAAGATTCCAACTACCATTAGAAAGAATTGCCTGGAAGTAAGTTGTTCAGCACTGGAATGGGCTATGCTGGAAGGTGCTGAATGTCTCCTTCATTGGATGTTTTTAAACAGGTTTGGCAGACACATGTCAGGGATGCTTTTGCTGCAGTGGATTGCAGCAGTGGAAAGACTGGACTAGATAATCCTTGGAGTCACTTCCAACTCTATAGTTCTATGATTCTAACATCTTTTGTGCTTCTTTACCCACTTTGGTCTACTATGCAGTTACTACTTGAATATACTAGCTGCACATAAACAGCTGTCTCTGGAATTGTACAATCATTTAGTTCAGTACAGTACACCACTCTTTCAGAGTATGGGGAGTTCTTTTAAATGAAAAATCCCAGAATCCCTGAAACAGCATGGCCATTATAGCATTTTTCAGTGTGAGCTTTATAATTAATAGAGTTTTCATGTTAGTAAAGGTGTATATACCCACTGAATTATCCACAATCATCAGAGCTTTCACCTTGAGTACTGTAGTGTAAATATTAGAAATGTGCATTGATACCATCAAGAAAAAATGTCACCAATAAAAAGGCAAAAAATAAACTAACAGCAAACAGCAGTCATTAAGGCATAACAGCTTTGATTAATACACTGGTTGTTAAGTGGCTAGTAATAAGATTAGCTCGCTCCTTTCCTGCCCAGCAGATACTTAAAGTAATTGCATTTTTTTTTTTTTGGCAAACTGCATTATCATCACTTTATGTGTTTTATGATGTCATGGGGACAGCAATATGGGTTATGTAACACTCAGCAGTTTTTCTTCGCCCTGCTTTCACATTTTTAAAGGGCTATTCTTCTGCCAGCTCAAAGCATTCTGACCTATTACACTGTAAACACTGATTGTAGACAAGAATTCACATAAAACTAAGATCTTATCATGCATAATTTGTCAATTCCCCAATCATTATACATAACACTAGCACAGTGTGGAAAGGGACAGTTGCACAGAAATGCTATAATGTTAAAATGCTGTAAACAACTCTGAACCAACATGGGAGGCAAGATAATACAACAAAATATTACAGGATATTTAGCTCTACTGAGAGATAAAGAACTTGTCATTCCCAAGCCTCATTTTTGGAGCTTACCAATTTGGTGCACTATTCAGTTATGGCTACATAGGCTGCAAAGTAGGGCATATGCCAAGGTCTCAAGGCCTTTAGAGGGTTCGCCATCCTAAAAGTGTTACCATTTCTCTTTTGAAGAGAGCACTCGAGAAGCTCAGAAGCAGTCTAAAATAATGCTTGCTTTGAACATCCCACCCTTTCCAAGTTAGAGAGGCCACTGAAGATACTAGTTCCAAGCTCTGCAAAATCCTGGAGTCAGTACTGCAGCTTTGCTGATGAATCTTTCTAGCCCTTGTGGTTGCAGAGGTAGATATGAATAAATGATGGCTGAAACGTCTACCATTTTTGATGGTGTGGAACAAGTTACCCATCCCTACTTGATCAAAACTGACAAAATGTGAATAGGAAAACTATTTTACACTGAGATGAAAAATGTTTTTTCTGCATCACCAGAAAAAAAACACCAGAAATGCTTTCCCAGCACAAAAGAAATGCACAAATCAACAATGTAGCACTGCTGAAAATATACATATATTAACTTACACATATATAAGCAATAAACTAAGCAATAAAATAAAGAGAGAGACTTACCTCCACATCATATACCCAGCAGCGAATAAAAAAGAAGCTCAAAGGAAATCTCTGAGACTTTATGAGAAAAACCTGCTTGTTAAGAAGCACCTGACAAAGCCTTAATTGCTTTATATATGCTCAGAGAAGTGATGGAGGTTTTATCAGAGATCAACTGGTCTTCTTGGTGGAAGTTTCCTGTTGACTTGGGTGCCTGGATTCTGGTTATCTTGACTTCTGTTACCTTGACTTGGGCTTAGACATTGGACTGTCACTGGCTACTCTGCTGCCTGCTCCTGTTGACCCATGGACTGTTTGGACCCATGCTGACTGACTGCAGTAAGCCTTTGGACTGTGTTACTGAACTAAATCTTTGACTATGTTTTCATTCCTGTGAGCTAATGAACAGTTGGCTACCTTCCCAGACTAGTGCTGTTTATCTCTCTTTCTGGCTTTTCTTCGCAAATGAAGATTCAGGAAGGACTCATCCCGCACTTTCTGCAAGCGCGCTGATGACTGAAAAGACCAATCCAAGATAAACAAGTCTGGTTGCAGAAAGCACAGCGGAGGGTCTCCTTGGGTGATGTTTCTGGGTTGTGATTCTTTCTACATTGTCGTTTCTCTTCAAGACTTGTTTGGTGTGAGTTCTCAAATAAAGCTGCAGCATTGTGGATAGTGCGTCTCCATGCCTCCCGATGTGAAGCCAGGGAGGACCATTGTTGGTGATCAATTTGGCCGAGCCTGAGATGTTGTTTCAGGAATCCTTGTATCGCTTTTTTGGATTGCTCCTCTTACGCTGACCCATGGCGAGTTCACCATAGAGTACTTTGGTCCTCCATCCTAGAAACGTGCCCTGCCCAGTACAGCTATATCATGGCCTCAGTGCTGGTGATCCCTGCTTGCTCAAGGACAGCAACATTCGTCACATAGTCAGTCCAGTGTATATTTAGGATTGTATGTGTACAGCGCTGCTGAAAACATTCGAGGAGTCGTAAGTGTTGGCGATAGGTGGCCCATGTTACTTTGCTGGTAACTAGTTGCTTTCCAGACAAGGATATAAATAAATTATCATCTTCATATAATCTATAATAAAAGCAGAGATACTATATATCTCACCCATAGTGGGGGAAATTGTGACCAGCAGAAATTGTGTATTTCTGCTTATTCAGGTCCAGGTGCTAGTGGCTGATGGAAAATCTCACAGTTCCTACTGTCACTTCTTACAGTTATTTATCTTGAAACCACACTTGGAATGTATAGCCATTCAAATGGAAGCATGTCATCTATAGTAAAGACATAGATTTTCACACGGGCTATATATCCCGTGGCAGGAACAGAACAGGGTCAGGAAAGGTTTTCCCTTTCAGACGACGTTTACCCTGTTCTGTCCTGCATTCATCCTGCTCCCATGACTGTTCCGGAACAATGTAATCATGATTTTTCATCGTGAATAGACCTCCCGTTCTGTCGCTATCATGCAATCATGGGTGTGCAAACAGGAGCCCCGTTCCTGTTCTGAAATGACAGCCGCAGAGGAGAGGTCCGTTCTGGTACGATCTGGACATCCGGGTAAGTGGCACCTTTTATTTTACCCTCCCTGTTTTGATTGTGTGATTTAAAGTGTGTTTTTGTGCTTGGTGAACTGATTTTATGTTTGGGGGAGTTTTATTTTTTAAATTTACCACCCAGCCGTTATCATGTGTTAATGTGATAATGTTTCAGATGGCCAGTCATAAAAGTAACCTTACGATGGCTGTATTTACAGCCAGCCAGTGAGGGGAGGGGGAGCCCATTCCTGCCGCGGAATTAAGGTAAGTGTGTGAAAGATTTATGTTATTCCGTGGCAGGAACAGGAGAGGAGGTAGAGGGGCAGTAAAGGGGCATTTTGGCCCCATGTGAAACTCTCCATAGGGTAAGCCTGAACTTCACACTGTTACATATCTCAAGTACAGTGAAACCTAGAATGAAAAGTTACTACTTGGTGAAATGTCTGGATTGGTAATGCATTTTATGTCATCCTAGCCTAGTTTGTGAAGAAAACATCTGACTAGTGTGGTCATGTGAACTCTTATAACTGATGTAACAATTGTTGAAATCATAGACATTTTCCAAGTACTTCACTTATGCCCTAAAGAAGACTGTCCTGTGTTGGTTAAGAGACAAAGAACTGTTTTGTTGTTCTTTTTCTTGTAAAGTGCCATACTATGTACATTGATGGTGCTATAGAAATAAAACATGATGATCACTATAGAACCAATTATCTGAGCACAAAGGGACTTCAGATTTATTTCTTCACTCAGAAACTGCAGGCTTTCTTTTCTCCACGTTTCATATATGTACAGCAATGGTAGACATCAAGGATTAGTATAGTGCTGGCCCCTTCTAGGATTAGTACATCTTCTTCTCTGTCAGTTAAATGCTTATTTGGATCTGCTTTTTAAACATTATTCAATATGTACTTTTACCCTGTTTATCTTGTCATGATCTCTTTAACGTTTAATGTTTGTAATTGTATCTGTAACTGAGTTCACATACTGGTCTATGACTGTAATAAAATATTGATCTATCTCCATGTTTCATAATAAATGGTTTTTAATGGGGGGTGGGTTACAAAATAGTTTGGAATATGCCAATGGGGAAGGAGTTAAATGTGCAAGATAAAAAAAATTCTATGAGGCAGAGAAGCTGTGGACATTAGTGGATATCAACTCTAGTTAGATCCAGCCAGTGTGGCCAGTGATCACAGAGTGTGGAAGTTGTAGTACAGCAATATCTAGAGGACTACAACTTCCCCCTCCCTGATATAAATTAAGGTTCAAGTAGTTCTTTGAATAATGGCCAATGTTTTCAATGGTGTTAGAAAATTCAAAATGGTGACTAAAGAAATATATAAAAATGAATACAAAATCACCTACTTTCTAGTTTATCTTCAATGGAAATGAATAACTTACTTGGACTGTAATCTTTAACATACTTTGTTGCTGTTAACTGCTGTTAAGTCAACTTCAACTTATGGCAACCCCATGAATAAGAGACCTCCAATTCACCCTATCATCAACAGCTCAGCTCAGGTCTTGCAGACTCAGGACCATGCCTTCCTTGATTGAGTCTATCCATCTGAAATGCAGTCTTTCTCTTTTCCTACTGCCTTCTGCCTTACCTAGCCATATTCTATTTTCTAGTGAGTCATGTCTTCTCATGATACAGCCAAAGTATAACAGTCTCAGTTTAGTCATCTTGGCTTCCAGGGAGAGTTCAAGCTTTTTTTTGGTACAGGACCCATTGATTTGTCTTTTGGGCAGTCCACAGTATCTGCAGAACTCTTCTCCAGCACCACATTTCAAATGAGTTGATTTTCTTCCTATCAGATTTCTCCACTATCCAGCTTTCACAACCATACATAGAAATGGGAAATAAGATGGCATAGACAATCCTAACTTTAGTATTCGATGATATATCTTGATACTTCCGGATCTTGTCTAGTTTTTTTCATAGTAGCCTTCCAACTCATAATCTTCTTCTGATCTCTTGACCGCAGTCTCTATTCTGATTAATGACTGAACAAAAATATGGAAAATCTTGACCTATTGCAATGTCTTCATTGTCAACTTTAAAGTTAAATAAATAATCCGTGGTCATTATTTTTGTTTCCTTAATGTTCAACTTTAAACCTGTTTCTGCACTTTCTTCCTTGACTTTCTTCAATAATCATTACAAATTTTTGCTATTTTCTGCTAGTGGTATGTTGTCATCTGCATATCTTAAACTGATGCTGTTCCTTCCTCCAATTTGCACACCTCCTTCATCTGAGTCTAATCCTACTTTATGTATAATATTTTCAGCATAGGAGTAAACAGCCTTGCCAAGCATACAGCCTTGCCTGATCCCCTTGCCAGTTGGAAACCATTGCATTTCTTTATTCTGTCCAAACAGTAACCTTGTGTCCTGAGTACAGGTTATGCATCAAGACAATCAAATGTCATGGCACACTTATTTCTTTAAGAGGAATCCATAGTTTTTCATGATTGATACAATCGAAGGCTTTCTTATAATCTAGAAAGCACCACCTGATTTTCTTTGGTGCATTCCTTTATCCAACATATGTTTGCAATGACACAATAGCCATACTTAAATACCTGAAAGGATGTCATATTGAAGAGGAAGCAAGATTGTTTTCTGCTGCTCCAGAGATTAGGACATCGAGCAATGGACTCCAACTACAGGAAAAGGGACTCCACCTAAATATTAGGAAGACCTCCCAGTTGGTAAGAACTGTTTGACAGTCAAATACACTGCCTCAGAGTGTGGTGGACTTTCCTTCTTTAGAGACTTTTAAACAAAGACTGGGTGGCCATATGTCAGGGGTACTTTGATTGTGTATTCCTGTGAGACAGGGGGTTGGACTGGATCACCCTTGTGGTCTCTTCCAACTCTATGATTCTATGAATATGATCCCTAGTGCCTCTTTCTTTCCTGAACCCAGCTTGTCCTATTGGCCTTTCTCACTCTATGTATGGTAAAAGTATTTCTTTTAGAATTTTGCACATCCTTTTGCTTGCATGGTGAATTAGGGAGCCCTGGTGGTGCAGTGGATAAATGCCTGTACTGCAGCCACAACTTTGCAAGTTCAATCCTGCAGGGCTCCCAGCTGACTCAGCTGTGCATCCTTCCATAGGTTGGTAAAATTAGTATCTAGCTTGTTGGGGGAATTAGCTAACATGTTGTAAACCGATTAGGAAGTGCTTCACACTGATAAGCACTATAGAATTAGAAGTGTTACTGCTAAGTGCTATTAATGTAATGGTCCTGTGGTTACTGCAATCCTGGTGTACCCTTTCTTGGGGATAGATATGTATATTGAGCATTTCCAATTTGTGGGCCATTGTTTTGTTTTCCCTATTTGTTGACAGATTTTAGTTATAACTATAGTATAGTCTTTCTGTGTAGATTGAACCAGCTCTATCAGTATACCATCCGTTTCTGGTGATTTATTTCTCCCAAGTGCTCTGAGTATAGCTACTGCTTCACTTTCTTTTCTTTTTTTTTAATATGTTTATTGTAGATACATCATACATCAAACAAACAAACAATTTAATACATAAAAACATAAAAACTCGATCAAAGCTTTCTCTCAAATCATATAATCATATGTGTTATCATATACATATTATTTGCATTCTTCTATCTTTCGTATCGCTCACCCATACTACTTAGTACTTCCTTTCCAGTGTCCCATGAGGATCAGATTGTCATATTTTCTGAGACCTGATTTGTTAATGATTTTTGACAGTTTTGCCAGATACTGTTACTCATCTTTGTCATTCCTTTATTTTCCCTTTTGATGTGCGTATCAGATAAGTAAAATACCAATGATTTTAAAAAAGGATAATTCCTTTTTTTTCCTCTTTTTCTTCTCTTCTCTTTCTTTTTCTTTTGTCCCCCCTTCTTACTTATTATGTTTATATAGTTGTTTATGTTGCATATGTTTTCTTAATGCTATGTTACAATTTTTATTCTTTCTAGGACATCCAGACTGTGATAATTATTGAATAGAGTGATACGTAATCTTATCTTTTATGGATTGCATAATGTTGTCAACTGGGAATTGCTGCGAAGCTCCCCCATCTATTTTCTAAAAATTTAGAGAATCTATCCCAAGTTTTTCGATGATCTTCCAAATACTTACCTTTTAGCAACATAGTTAGTCTGTCAATTTCTACGGTTTCATATGTTTTGAGTAACCATTGATCCATCGATGGTATATCTTGATTTTTCCAGAGAGAAGCATATGTTATTCTTGCCGCTGCCAAGAGATAAAATATTAATTTCTCACTCCCATGATCTAATTTACCTTCATACATTCCTAGTAAATAAAACTCAGGGTTCCATGGTATGTTTCTTCCCAATATTTCTATCATGATTTTCTGTACTTCGATCCAGTATTTTTTGGCTTGCGGACAGCTCCACCATAAATGAAAAAAGGTTCCGGGTGATTGACTGCACTTCCAACATTCGTTTTTCAGATTTTTATACATCTTAGCTAATTTTTCTGGCGAGAGATACCATCTGTAGAACATCTTATACCAGTTTTCCCGAATGCTTTGACTCAATGTCAATTTAACTTTTGATGTCCACATTCTCTCCCATTTTTGTAGCTCAATGGGGTGTCCCACATTTTGAGCCCATTTTACCATATTGTCTTTTATAACCTCCTCTTCAGTATCCCATTGCAACAATTGCTGGTAAAATCGGGATATCTGTTTTTGATTTCCAGGTTGGATTAATTTATCCCATGGTGCTTTCACCAAATCAATGCCTTCTGTTTTTTGATCCATTTTGAATCTCTCAGTGACTTGTCTATACAGATACCAATGACATAACAAGCCGTCTTTCTCCATTTTCCCTTGACTTTTAATTACCTGTCGACCTTCTTTTACTTCAACAAGATCCTTGTAAGTCAGCCATTTTTGAGCGGGGATTTTTTCTTTACTGAAAAGTGCCTCATGAGGTGAGAACCAGGAGGGTATCTTTGAACATAGTCGTCTCCTATATTTTTTCCATATTTTCAAAAGATTTTTCCTAATTATATGATTATTAAATTCTTTATTCAGCAGGTCTTTGTCGTAAAACAAGTAAGCATGCCAACCGTATCTGATATTAAATCCTTCTAGTTTCAGCATCCTTTCTTCTTTTAGTGTCGCCCAATCTTTTATCCACATCAAGGAGCAAGCCTCATAGTATAATCTTAAATTAGGAACATTTAATCCACCTCTGCTCTTTACGTCTTGTATTATCTTCATCCTCACTCTTGGCTTCTTTCCTAACCATACGAATTTCGAAATATCCCTTTGCCAATCGGTGAAAACCTTCCCATTATGAATTATTGGGAGCATTTGAAAGAGGAATAACATTTTAGGTAAAATATTCATTTTAATTACTGCCATTCTTCCAAATAATGATAACTTTAGATTATGCCAATTTCTTAAGTCATTTTTTATTTCGATCCATGTCCTCATGTAGTTGTTTTTGAATAGCTCCGTATTTTTATTAGTAATGTTAATTCCCAGATAGCGTACTGTTTTCATTATTTTATAGTTAGATAGTCGGGTCAGCTCTTTTTCCGCTTCATGTGTTAGGTTTTTTGTTAATATTACTGTTTTTTCTGAATTAACTTTCAGTCCTGTTAGCAATTCAAATTCATTTGGTATTTTTTTCATTGTTTTGATTTCTTCTAAGGGGTCTCCTAACGAAATTAATAAATCATCTGCATATAATTTCAGTTTATATACATGAGATCCGACTTTAACTCCTTTAAGTGCATTCTCTTCTCTTATTCTTTTACTCAGTAGCTCCATAACTAGTAGAAATAGTAGTGGAGAAAGGGGGCACCCCTGCCTGGTTCCTTTTTCAATCTGTATATCCTTTGTTTTTTCACCATTTATAATTAATTTGGCACTTTGTTCACTGTAGATGGCTTTTATCCAGCTTATGAATTCTCTTCCAGCTTTCACTTTATCTAAAATATCAATCATAGTCTCCCAGTTTACATTATCGAAAGCTTTTTCGATATCAAGAAATATTAAAGCCAATTTTTTCTCATTGTGAAAATTATAATATTCTATTAAATTTAATACGTGTCGGATATTGTCTTTTAAGTATCTTCCAGGTAGGAATCCCCTTTGATCTTCTTGTATCCAATCTGCAAGTATTTTTTTAAGTCTCTGAACCAAAATTGACACAAAAATTTTATAATCTACATTCAACAATGAAATGGGACGGTAGTTTTTTGGAATCTGAGGGTCTCGGTTTTCTTTATGGATCAGTATTATATTGGCTTCTTTCCATGATTGGGGAAGTGAACCGTTTTTTATTTTTTCAATTGTTTTCATAAAGGGTTGAATTAATTGTTCTTCCATGATTTGATAATATTTAGGAGTCAATCCATCTGGGCCGGGTGCTTTCCCCAATTTTAATCTCTTTATTGCCTCCTTAACTTCACTCATGGATATTGGTTGGTTTAAACTGTGCGTTTGTTCCACTGTAAATTCAGATAGAGGGCTCATGCTTAAAAAATTTTCTATGTTTCCAATTCTTGTTTCTTGTTTCTTGTATAGAGAGGCAAAGTAGTTTCTGAATAGCAATTTGATCCTACTCTGATCCGTATAGACATTCTCTCCTTCTTTTACCTTGGCGATATGATTCCTTTCTTTCAACTTTCGCAATCTAATTGCCAGCCATCTACCTGGCTTATTTGAGTTCTCAAAATGTGTTTGCTTAGCATATAATAATTTTTTCCTCAATTCTTCAGTTGTCACTATGGAGAGTTGTTGCTGAAGAACTTTTATCTCTGTTAGTATGTTTTTTTTAGTCGGATTCTCTTGAAGTTCTTTCTCTTTTGCTCTTATTGTTTTATTTATCTTAGATATATTCTCCAGTTTCTTTCTTTTTATTTCTGCTCCTTGCTGTATGAAGAAGCCTCTCATCACTGCCTTTGACGCCTCCCAAATTGTAAAAATGTCCATGTTGTCGTCCTGATTTTCTTCAAAATACCATTTGAGAGTTTGTTTAGCTTTTCCAACAATGTCTTCATGTTGCAGTAAATTATCGCTTAATCTCCAACTAAATTCTACTTTTCTTTCCTTTAGCTCTAGCACAACAGGATTGTGATCGGACCAAATCCTAGGGAGAGTTTCTATTTTTTGTATTGTGTTGCACATGTTGTCAGATAACATATAGAAATCGATTCTGGAAAAGGATTGATGCCTCTCGGAAAAAAAAGTGAAATCTCGAGCGTCATTATATTTGAATCTCCACGCTTCCGTTAGCTTGAGATTTTCAGTCATGACTTCAAATTTTTTTGGAAGTCTTCCTTGCGATTCTTTAATATTTTTAATCGATTTTCTGTCAAGGGCCGGTGATATAACTCCATTCCAATCCCCAAAAATAATTATTCTATCATGGTCATATGATAAAATCTTCATCATCAGTTCTTCATAGTATTTGTTTTTGTTCTCTAAAGGTGCATAGTGGCCAATGACTAGCGTTTTCTTATTATGTATCGTTATCTCTAGACCTATATAATGGCTGTTTGGATCATTGAAAAGTTCTTCAGTGTAGAATTTGTTGTTTACATACATCACCACCCCTTTCTTTTTTTCTCTCATTTGCAGATATAAACTCCTTACCTAGTCTTTTATTTCTAAGTAAGCTCTTATCACAATGTCAAATATGTGTTTCTTGAAGACAAATTATGTCATATTTTTTTCCCCAGCAAATGGAAGATTTTTTTTCTCTTATTTGGTGAGTTAAGTCCTTTCACATTCCATGTAATAAATTTCACCGTCATTTTGATTCGCTATTACTCTAGTTCCTCCTCCTCTTCAGTTTCTTCCTCCATTTGTCCTGCATCCTGTTCTTCCGTCGAATCTTCTCTCTCTTCTTTGTCTTCCAGTTGAGGTTCTTCCATTTCTTCCTCCCTTTTGGACTTTGATTCGTGAGCGTCGTGTAAATCAAGTGGATCTTTATGTTTAGTTTTCAAATCTTTTTCATATCTCACTAGGAAGTCTTCCATCTTTTTTATAGTATCAATTCTGAATAGTTTTTGTTTGAATCAAAAAGTTATCCCTTCTAGTTTCTCCCATCTATATGGGATACCAATTTGCCTTAATTGAGATGTTAGGGTATTGTAATTTTTCCTTTTCTTCAGAAGTCGCATTGGTATATCCTTATAGATCATCACATCTGAACCCTCTATCTGAAATTTTTGCTCATAGTTTTGTTGTAATATCAGATCCCTTGTTCTTTTCCGAACAAAGTAAACCACGATATCTCTAGGAAGATTCTTTTGTTTGGCAACTTTAGAGGAGATTCTATAAATCTTGTCCACTTCCCATTCGAATTGAGATTTTGATTTCCCAATAAATTTTGCTAATTTGGGAATGAGAAATTTATATAGATCCTCGTTTGCTTGTTCTTTTATGCCTCTCAGTTTTATACAATTTTCTCTCCATTTCAATTCCTAGAGGGCACGCTCATCCAGCTCCTGCTCCTGCACGTCCTCTAGTAATCCTGTCTTCTTTTCTAATTGTGTTGTTTTAACTTCTACCTCATTCAGTCTTTCTTTTAGCTCCTTAGAATCTTTTGTAATTTTTTTCAATTGAATCTTTAATTCCTTTAAGTTCTTTCTTCATGTCTTGTTTGAGTTCAGACTTCATTTCTTTTATTTCCGTCCTTAATAGTTTTAGTTCTTCCAGAATAGGGGATATGTTTGGGTCAGAAGATCTTCTCATCGTGTGTATTGTTGTTTGTGTAGTTCTTTTTGCCATTGTTTGTTCCCTCTCTTTTATCCCTTTCCCCCTTCACTATGCTTATTCCAATCCCCCTTCGCCCCCTCTATTCTCTCCTTCTATTTTCTGATTCCTTCAAAGCTTTGAAAGTTATCTCCTTCCACCTAGTTTTCCCCTCCCTTCGTCTACTGCTTCACTTTCTAAAATTGGAGCTTTGTATTTATATGGTTCTTCCTCAAATGACTCTGTCACCCTTTCATCTCTTTTATATAGTTCTTCCATGTATTGTTTCCATCTGCTTTTTATTTCTACTCAGTCATGTACTGTGTTCCCTGCTGGTTGTAGAGTATCCCCACTTCTCCCACTGATCTTATAAAGATTTACTATTGACTAAACATATTTAGGATTGCACTGTTGAGAATGATGGTGCAAATCTAGATTGGTCCCAGACAGTTACGTATATCTAACCCTACTGAAATGAAAAAAATTAGAGTGACCAACTTTATGTAGGCTCAGACTGCATCATGTAGTTTGAGAATATGTACTCTGTTCTGTACAATGTTGAACATGTTATGTCATGGCTTTTCATCTTCTTACCAATATGAAAAAAGCAAATCACATATCTCCTTATTGGAAAAATCATGAGTTTGACTTGGCTTGAAATGCAAGAAAAAGAAGCAAAAGAAGCATTATGGAATACAGTAGAACCCCTGTATCTGCTGGGGATTAGTTCGTGGGGGGGGGGGATGGACTGACCGAAAACCATGAATAATAGCAAACCTTATTGAAAATAATGGGACTTCTGGTTTAAAATACTATACAATTGCCTTGGATGACCTAGAAAATGGCTAGAGAGGACACATTTTCTAGGAAGACTCTATGGTAGGTGTGCTGTTTTGTGTCCCATGGATAAATGAATCAGTGGATACAGGGGTCCTACCGTATAATGGAAATTACCACATTATGCTCTATACAGTCAAGATTTGGATAACTAGATGCTTTAGACTACAATTTCCACGACCTTTTCCCATTTTCTATTCAAAATTAGGCTGATGAGAGATACAGGCCATAACCTCGTATAGGAATGGCACACAGTGAAGGGCCTCTGTGAGCTCAACACATAAGCAGATAAATGAAACAAACAGAGGTCTTGAAGTCCACAGGTCACATACAGCAGGGATGGGAAATGTGTGGCCTTACAGATGTTTCTTGACTACAGCTCCCATCTTCCCTCCCTTCTGGTTATACTGATCTGAGCTGCAGTACAAAAACATCTGGAGAGCCAAATATGTCAGGGAAAATAGTTTTTGAGATCAGGAGTTTGTCTCCCCCTCCCTGAATAATTTTTTAGCCAGACATGCGTGGCGCCATCTTTGGCTATTAGAGGGTAATAAATCTGTCTGTTTTGTTATTCTGTTCTTTAGGCTTGTATGTGAGAAACGAAACTTAAGATTACTTTCGGTTCTCCCAAGGACTAAGTGTTATGGCCTATATAACTGGGAGGGGTTATATTGTTTTGTTCCTGAGATAGAAGAGAGCTTCAAGCTTGTGTGTACCTCTCTTGCTTAGAGAGAACCTAGAAAACATGGTTAAATGCTTTCTGTTATTGTTTTCCTTTTTATTTGTTATTAATAAAAGCCTAAAAGAATTTTGGCATGGACTTACTTTTGCACCAAAGGAGTATTTGTTTGCTCACAAAGCACACATTTTCGTTGCTTATCCCCTGTTCGGATGAACAGGGAGTGACTGCGCTCTGCACAGATCTCTGACAAAATATTCCCCACCTCTTCTTTTTATCAGCACTTAAAATTGTGTTTAAGAATGGATTGCAGTAAAATAACATTTTCAGAAGGGAGTTCATTGACCACAAATACCAGCAGGGCACTTCTAAACACAGCACTGAATCTGGTGGAAATATGTATATAGTTAGACATCACAGCATATTGTTGACATCTCACTCCAAGTCCTGGTATGATCTCATTCTATGCAAGAATTTCCCTGTGTTGTTGTTTTGCTTGCTTTAGGCAAACAGTCAGCTTCCAATAACACTGCCATCCAAAAATTGACCTATTCCCTGTGCAGCTGTACAGATCTTGCATTACCTGTACAGTTCCTCTGTGTGTCCATCTCTTCTCTTCCACTTTTATTGTGGCAAAAAATTACATGAGCCAAGAAAGTGAAGGGACAAATGGATTCATGGAGTAGTAGGGAAGGAGGTGTAAACACTGCCAAGAGTCTCCTTATTGCAGAACTTTTAAAGAGATGAGCACTCTCAGCCTGCTTCTGCAGGAGGAGTGAAGAAAAAGAGAGAAACAAAATGAAAGGGCTGGGTGGGGGGTAGAATATAAATAGACCATCTGTCTCAATCAAAATTCCATTTCTATAATGATTCCTTAGTAGAAAGCTCAGCGGGAAGGATATGGCTTCATCTTCAGCTGATATCAGCACAGGCTCCAGATCTGAACGGGCTTTTTTTTACACAAGATGTCTTCAGTAGATCTCTTTCCCTTAGTAGGCCCACATTTTTCCACTGTCACCACTGTTCATTTACTTACCCCTTTTTTTAATCTGCAAAGAAGCTACACCATTACCCAGAAGGAGGGGTGAGTGCTCCTTTTTCTAGCTCTTATCACCTCTTACATACTAGCAAGAGATAGGTGAACAAGGGGGGAAAAAACAGCAAAAAGGAACAGACCCAAGACAGTGTAAAGAACAGCAGAAGTCCTTTGAAAGTGTCTAATAATGAGAACCCATTTCAAAAGCTTTGGCTGTTATACCAATGTGTAGGTCATTATGCTTTATGTTCCATATGGCCAAGAGATTTAAGGGCCAGAATAATGCATATGTACTGATATGGGGGATGAACAGTTTTTTGGGTGTTGCCTCTAATTTTATAACGTCATTAATATGGAACTTGATTTTCATAACATTTATGTACAGCAACATGGGCGTTCTGGTAGATGAAGCTTATACATTAACTTATACATTATACTGCTAGTAGTAGTAGTGTGTGCGCATGCACCCACATGCACCTTCAAGTTGCCTGTTGATCTATGGTGACTTCATGAATTTCATAGGGTTTTCTTAGGCAAGGAATACTCAGAGCTGGTTGTGCCAGTTCCTTCCTCTGAAATATATGGTAACCTAAAGCATCTGGTATTCATTGGTGGTCTTCCATCCAAGCACTAACCAGGGCTGGCCCTGATTAGCTCTGAAGATCAGACAGGATCTGGTATTTAGGCCTCCCAGTAGTGATACCGAGAGGTTGACAGTTGGCCCTCTGTATCCACAGATTTGGCATCCACAGATTCCACCATCCATGGCTTGAAAATATTCCACAAAAAATTCCAAGAAACAAACCATGATTTTTGCTGTTTTATAAATGGGACACCATTTTACTATACCACTGTATATAATGTCACTTGAGCATCCATGGATTTTGATATCCACGGGCGATCCTGGAACCAAAGCCAGTGGCTACCAAGGGCCCACTGCACATTATTTTTACCACAAGAATAAGCATCTTACTTTAAAGCCTACCCACAAACTGTCATGCAATAAATTTCCCTAGTCACCATTTTCTTCAATGGTAGTATCAGCATGGGTGGGAAAACTCTCCATATGATGGCTGTTACTTATGCAGTGGATTTACCATATGGTGAGAGATTCAAAACAGTGAGTGTAATATAACACCCAGCTCTTAGTTCCTCAAAGAAAGTTTTCTTGGCTTATTTCTGTTTCAGTCTAGCATGTCGTCTCTAGTCATAACATTCTGTCACTTTCTGGAAGAGAGGTAAGGAACCATTCCTTCCAGATACTCATTCGAATGGTGGGGGATCCATTGGTGCACCACAGTGAAAGAATAAAATATTTGTCACAAAAATGTTCTACACTGCTTTGAAACTAAAGAGATTTCCTCATCCCACAACTAAGGGGAATGAAGTTCTACTTGCTTGTTAGTAAATACAGTAATTATTCCAGTACAAGAAGACAAATTAAAACTAAATGTGGCATGTATGAGTAGGGCTTTCTAATTATGATGGAATGAAGCAGTTTAGCAAACTTCCTTGGGAAGTGTCAGGTGAAAACTTCCAGATTCCTCAGTCAGCATGGTTAGCAAGCAAGATTAGATTGGAATTAGATGAAGCAGCAATAGCTATAAAATACCCTGATAACCCAAATCACCTCCCACTTTATGATTCTCTAATGCTACAGTCCAAAACAACTACAGTAAAAGTAGATATTACAAAAATGTATGTATGAGTGAAGAATTTATTTATTTATTTATTCTCTAGATACATTCTACTGTATTACCAACATATCATGTGCATTTGGAATAAGATAAGGCGTATTGGAGAAAATTATTTGTCTGCCTGATTATTGCTGCATTTTAAGTTTGGCTATTCATATACAATGGGACAGATTCTATTTAGAGACCAGGACTCTATTCAGCCCATTGCAGTGGCTCCTGACTGACTGCTAGTCTCAACATTTGATCTGTATGAACTAAATCTTACTGTATCATCCTTGCTACCATGAATTAAACAGAGATTGATAATCATGTTTGGAAAAAGAGTGTGCACTTTTTGAGAGCTAAAGTTATTTTATAGACCACAACTTCCAAAATCCCACAGCATGAATGGCAACTAGCAGTCCATAAAAATTACTTTTCCCAAGCTCTACATTATATTTCTGTTACAGTTCATTTGCTGAGAAAACCCCATACTGGGTTCACCTTAGGGGCACAATAAGTTGGAAATGACTTGAAGGCGAACAATGTAAGTTTATATTGTTTCCATTTAGGAGTGGGAAAGGAATGAAAAGGGGAAATGTTAGTTATGTAGCCTCTTTTTAGAAGAACAAACTTTCCAATACTAAAGCAGACTGAAGCTCAGTGAAGTTCACAATGCTGAGCTGCACAATGCCGATTGGAATATCTGCACATGGCAGCACATCTTTTATCAGAAATTTCTTCAGTAGGATTCATTTGTGGATATTCTTCCCATGAAAGATGGCAATACATTCATTCACAAAACCCTGATGGTGATTACAATAATTAGCTATATCAATATAAAGCTATAAAGTTGCTGGTAGAAATCCCTTTCATCCTTCTTTGAGGATCATTGATAATGTCTGCAGTTCAATATGCGAGTTCCACCATAACACACTTGTATGATCCTGAACATTTTACTCCGTAAGGCAGCATGTAGGCTATATTTCAGAGAAAAGCAATGGCACGCCACCTCTGTGTATTCATTGCTTAAGAAAACCCTATGAAATTCATGGTGTTGCTATAAGCTGACCGGCGACTTGAAGGCACATACAGGCACAGAGCATGCCAGGGACCATTTAGCCTCTGAAGATAAATATGAGGTTGATATAGGAGACCAATATGACAGATGCAAAACTTTTGGGGGGGCGGAGATGGAACCAAAAAACAGAGCAAAAAGGAGATGTGTGAGTTGGGGACCATCTTTGGAAGGAACTTAACTTTCCAGGACTCAGGCTGCACACTTACAGCAATGTCAGCTCAACTTGGGGAAAGAGGACCCCAGCCTTGAGAGGGAGGAAGGAACAGGCCAGATCAAATCACCATGTTCCCGGTGTCTGTCTGTCTGTCTGTGTGTGTGTGAGCAAGCACGTGAATACGGGATTAAATGTTCCCTTCTTTCCACAGGCTTCCTCCACCCCCGTCCCGCGTGGAATAAAGTGGGCTCCCCTGGCCCGTACTTACCACTCAAGACCTGCTGGGAGAGGCAGCTCTGTGCCCACAGCAACCAGGCGCCGAGCAAGAGCGGCAGCGAGGGCGGCGGGGTCTCTCGGGGCGGAGAAGGCAGCATCCTGAGGGTGAGCAGGCGGGAGTCGGGGAGCCTCTCGCCCGGTCCCGAGAGCGGCAGGAAGAGCCGGCAGGTGGCCGAGGGAGACCGAGAGACAAGAGAGCGAGCCCACGCGCGCCCTTTTCCCCGCCCGGCGTCTGCGCGGCGGCCAACCCTCCTCCGCCGTTGACGACGAGGAGGCTCCAAAGTCGGACCTCCCGCCTGGGAGCGTTTTCAAAGGCGTCGCGGAGAGCAGCGGCAGCTTTGGGGTCTCCGACACTCCGCCTTTGCCCTGGCCGCAGCCTCTCTCCTCATTTCCCTCAGCCGGAGGAAGCCCGAGAAAGAAGCGCTTGCCTTTAATCCCTCAACCCCCCCGCCAGCCGTTTGGGCGGGAAAAGGGGAGAAGAGGAGAAGCGGGGAGGGGGGCAGTCAGGCAAGCTTTCCCTCAGGGACTCTGGTCGTCGCCACTTTGGGCCCCCCGCTCGCTCGTGCCGACGGCGGCGATGTCAGAAGGCGGCAGGCCGAGAGAAGGAAGGCGCGCCGCAGCGCCGGTTTATATAGGCTCCCGCCAGTCCCGCGCCTCGGCCAATTCCCCCCCCCACTCCCCTCCTCTCCTCGCCTATTGATTTCTCCTGCGAGGCGAAATGCCGCGCTGCAGCTCTTGAGGGGGCAGAGCAGGGGGCTGCGGGTGGGCTGGAAGGGGTCGTAAAAGCAGCAGATTCAGCACACCCGCCCCCTCCCCTCACACACACACACCCCAGGAGGGGAATGTCCGCCGCTGCTGCTGCTGCTGCCAAGGGAATTAGAAAGAGGGTCGGCGTTGTTGCCAAAGCATGGCTGGCACCCAAGAAGGCGGCTGCGGCGACTGCTTCCATGGCTGGTCCACCACCCCGCCCCAAATAAATGCGGAGAGCTCCTTGCCACCGCTCGCTCTCTGCTCTCCTATTCTTGTTTTGAGGTTTTTATTCCCCCGACTTGTCAGGCTTCCCTCGCTTATGGCTGGAACGAAAGCCTCCGTAGCTCAGTCCCTGTATGCCTGGTTGGAAAGACGAGGTGCAGCCCGGCCACCTTTCGTGGGGATGTTTAAGAGCGCCTCTGGGCATACACTGAGTGCCGTGCCCGAGTGGGAGCGCATACAGTCCCCACCTCGCAGCGGTGGCCTACGGTTTCTCAGTTGGAGGGACAGTAAATCTACTCCAAGTTTTAGTCCATCGTTTTAAGGAGCTATCCAAGGTCCTGAATCCTGTTCCTACAACAGGTTGATCACCATGGATAGCTCCTTTACAGTTCAGACTAAAACCTGGAGTGGGTTCACTGCCACCATGACATTGCAGACACCAGCTGCTGCTGCACTGGCGTAAATTAAGGGGGGAGGGCAAGGTTGGTCTAACATATTTTGCTGCCTGAAGCAAAATCCTTCTCCATTCCATGTACAAAAGCTGGCTGAACAGGTACTTACTTGAAGGTGACTCCCAACAGCTGTCAATGGGACAACATCTTCCATCACACCTGAGAGCAAAAGGCCAGTGCAGGAAAGGCAGGATAGGCTCTTTGGCACACATGGCTCTGGCCAAGTGAAGATTAAACCAAAATGTCACAGGAGGAACAGCCACTGCTCCTGCTCCAAAAAGTCTGTACTTGTTTCATTATGCCTAATAGTAGGGCAGGTTCTAAAGAAGATGTGGGTATGTCATTAACATTAGACTGACATTTCACCATTTGTTGTCTTAATACACAACACATCATATAATAACTCCCCATTGCCAAATCATTGCAGGAGCAGGCAAAATGGTGCTGACCCATTTGCTTGGGAACAGCACTCTCTATTATTTTTATTTACTGGGACATTTTCTATGGCTTTCTACTGAAAACAACATTCAAGGTGGTTAGCAAAGATTGTTAAAAAAATAATCTAAAACAAGAAAGCAATTATTATTATTATTATTATTTATAATAATAATAATAATAGATTGTAACAATTTTAATATTTTCAAGAACCAGCCCTACTGCTCATTCGTGGCCTTTGGCTGTGCTGGTTGGGCTTGATTGGAGCAGTCCCAAACATCCAAAGAGTACCAAGTGGCATATCCATCACAGTCCAACAGCCTGTCTTAGAACATACAGGTCAGCAGATTCAGTATCAACAGTGCACTTATCCACGTCCAAAAATATATATTTTCTCTAGGCATTTCTTGGTCCTCCAATGCGATTCTATGGTCAATTTCCAGCGTTTGTCTCATTGAAAATAATAGGGTTCCTTTCCCCACACTTTCAGGTATCCACGGGGACTTTTGGAATATATCACCCACAGATGGGTAGGGGGTCAACCTGTATAGTATTATTCTTAAAAATTTATAAAGTTCATTTCCACATATTACAACAGTTCTGTGAGGTAAAGGAGCCTTATTATTGGAAAACAAAAGGTGACAAAAGGCAGTGTACAACCACCAACTGAGTTTTGGGCTAGCAGTGGCAGTGGGGTCAGGAGCCAGCCTTTGCCTCCATGTACTTTGAAAGGGTCAAACTGCCTGAGAGGAGGATGGCAGAAGTCAGCCAAAAATGACAACCAGAAGTCATTTCCAGTCTTTTCAGGGATTGTGGGTGTTAAGCAAATATGCTGCTCTCAGAGGCCTCTGGGAATAGCATGTGACCATGGGGGAAGGGGGCAATTCTTTCTTTCTTTTTCCTGTTAAAAAATGGAAGTCTGGAGGTTTCTTAGGAGTCAATAGGCTTGGAGAGACAGGCTGGTGTTGGATGATAGTTGCACCCCATGGACCACAGACTGCCTGTGGGTCACAGTCTTCCCACCCTCTTTTAGGCCAAAATTACATTCATGTCCAAGGCTTTACAAGTATTCCTCAAAAACATTTCTCCCATTTAGGTGTGTGGTCTGCTTTCTAGTGTTCACAAAAGTGGGATGAAATGTACCAGGGTGGTGGCAAAACAACCATTTCTCATCCTTCTCCCTTATTAACTTGGGACCCATGTAGGGAGAAAGTCAGAATACTGTATAAATGAATAAATAAATAGTCTTCCTAATGTATTTTGCAGCCTCCCTGGATGGAATCTGATTTTTATTTAACAAACAAAATTTTGTCTACAAAATGGGCATGGGGGCTGCAATTTACCCCCTTTCTCCCATTATACTTTATAAAACTCTCCCATTTTACCTTGGTTTGGTCAGTGATTTGAGCTGCAATTATATCCCTGCACAGGTCTGAACACTGCTTTCCTCAATAGTGTCTTCTCTCCCACCCATTCACCCCTTTGTTTTTTAAAAAAGGACTGTGCTATTGGTCCGTTATGCTATATAGAGTCATGGTTAAAAAAAACACATCCATACTTTTCACTCATTGCAATGTTTGAAAGAGGAAAAGAAACCAGATTTTCCTCAATAAAGCAACATAAAACCAACTTAACATCAACCTGCAAGCAAGCTGGTCACAAAAGCATATGAAGGTGGTGTGAAAAGCCAACCACAACATTACAAAATGATGTCAGCATAAAAGCCATGTCTGAAATCACCCTTGGCTCCCATTAGTGTATATGTATGAAGTTGTGTTGTTGTTGTTTTCCTTAATATGCATCACTTTTCACTTGCTTATTCTAAATCTCATTTCCCATTTTAATATTTCTTCCCACAATTTCATACCATCTCTTAGAGCTCTTGCAAGCCATTATTTTTTCCAAACACTCTAATTTGTTGTCACCATCAGATTTGCACAGTGAATTGTAGGCTCTTGGAGGGGGGCATTAAAATACCTTGGGACTGCATGTAGTCCTCATTTAACTTCAAAAGCCTTTGCAAGCATTTAGATTTTAGATAGAAGAATTCTGGTCTTTCCCTAGAAACACCTCCCCGTTGGATGGGAGGAATGTGCAAAAAGAATGAGGTAGATGGGACTGTTGGACCTGGCCTTGCTTCAGGTCTACCTATTACTGCAAATGGTCCCTACAGGTGGTGTTGGTGGTTGTGGTGTGCCTTCAAGTTGGTTCCAACATTGCAACCATACGGCGATCCTATAAATGGGGTTTTCTGAGGCTAAGAGTGTGTGGCCTTGCCCATGGTGGGTTTTCATGGCCAAGCAGGGATGCAAACCCTGGTCTCCAAAGTCATAGTCCAACACTTAAACCACTGCACCACACTGGCTCCATTCCCAACAGATTAACCCTAAGACAATGCACTCCCATAGCAGGAACACATCCTCCATGGGTGTTTCCATTTTAAAAGTCAACATATAAAATGAGTCAGGCTACTCCTCTGTCTAGACTACTGTTGTCAACTCAGGCAGAAAAGCAGTTGTCCAGGGTCTTCTCAGCCCTGCTACCTAAGAGGAATCTGGAGGTATCAAAGTTTTAAGGCAAAGCATCATTCATTTATTCATATCCCACCATTTCCTCAAGATGGATACTTACAAATGGTGGCTTACAATACATATAAAAGGTTATACAAAACTTAAGTAAAAATATACAAAAATGCACCATTAAAATTCAATGGAAATATCTATTGAATTAAAACATTTAAAACAAATGCTTTAGATTAAAAAAACCAGAAATCAATAAAATAGCACACTATTACAACCCTTGCACTCAGTCCTAAAAGCTTATCAGAACAGAAAAGGCAATGGAAGGCCAGAAAGGAAGGAGCCATCCTACATTCTCTTGTGAGGGAGGTCCAAAGCCTGGAAGGAGCCACTAAAAAGGCCCCTTCCCTTGTTCCCTACGATGTGTCTATGAAGGTGATGGGACTGAGAGAAGGGCCTTGACACCCCTACTCTTACAATAATTCATCTATTGGCTATATTTCATAAATTGGCTCATTTATTGATGCTTCATGAAGTTAGCAGTAGACCTGGACTTCCCCAGAAATAGGGACTGAGTGCAGGTTTGCTCAAAACCTAAGGAAGAGGTCTTTCCAAATTCCCAAAAGACACACCTGGGTAGTAATTATGCAGACCTCCTCACTTGGATGGGTAGTTGGGGTGGAATGTGTTAATTCTCCTGGACGCACCTGGAAGTGATTCATTCACTAATCAAATCAAGTGGCCGGAAAACCCATTACTCTGTAAACTGGTTTTCCTTCACACTCCTCTCCTCAACAATAGAAGGTTCCCTGGTGCCCATCAGTCTTAATGTCTCAGTCCTTAGTGACCATTGACATAGCCAGAGCTTCCATTGTCTAACTGTGGGAAATGCCATCTAACATTTTATTCCACTCATAACACCCCTTAAGGGCAAATATTTGGTATGAATATTGCCCCAAACACAGTCAAAGTGTTTCAAACGCACAGCCTTCATATCTCCCATCACTCTGTCAGTCTGCTGTGCAACACTAAGAGCTCTGTCTGAGTATCTTCTGCTACATGAATCACTGCTCTTCAGAGAGGTATAGTATAGCCCATCATCCTGAACTCTATTCCTTTATCCTAATACTTCCTCCTATCTTTTGTTAGCTTTGTGTAATTGCTTGAAGCCTAAGTGTTGCTGTGAATGCTTTCAAGATAATTTTTTAACAAAAAAATCTTTTTTTATTTCCTGGCTGTGAGTCTTGTCGGTTAGTACCGGTATACATCAAATGGTCCCGCAATTACCTGGCCTCTCGCTGCCATATTGAGCTAATTAAAATTCCCCATATTAATAACTAGACACAAGTGGGTCCCTCCTGGACCCCATGCAATTCAGGTAAGAAGGGCCTCCCCCAAAGGTCTTAAGCACAGATAGCATCACGTGGGAAAAAGCAAAGCTTTAGATAGATTTTCCTTGTGTTTTTTTTTCCTGGGCTATGAGGTCGTGTTCTGGAAGAGTTTACTTCTGACGTTTCGCGTGTATCTGTGGCTGGCATCTTCAGAGAATGAATTATCTGAAGATGCTGGCCACAGATGCAGGTGAAACGTCAGAAATAAACTCTTCCAGAACATGCCCCCACAGCCTGGAAAAAAAACCAAGGAAAATCTATGGATGCTGGCCGTAAAAGTCTTTGACTTCACATTAAACCTTTGGATAGCCTAGGCTCAAACCACATAGAGCTTTACCACACTTTGAACTGTGTCCAGAAGCAGACTAGTAGTCAGTGATGCTGTTGCAACAGAGGAGTCATGTGTCATCATGGTCAGACCAGACGTTTCCAGACACACCTGACACATTAGTCTTAATTATATAAATGCATTTTTTGCCATTGCAGAAACGCTGGCATCCAAGTTAATGGCTGAATCCATGAATGCACCCAAATTGTCAACCACCTTCTTCAAGGGGAGTGTAATTTCATCCAGCACAAACTGAATCCCTAATCACTTGTCTGTCTTTCAACTAACCTGGGCCACTTCTGTCTTGTGTGGCTCAAGCCTCAATTTTCCAGTCTATTACTGGAAATAAATATTGGTTCGCAACTAAAACAGGTTCCTTGAAGTCCAATGGAAAGGAGAAATATTGCTGTGTGTCATCATCATACCAGTGCTCTCAGACTCCCAAACTCTGGAAATGTCATTCAGCAATTTCATGTGTACATTACACAGTATAGAGAACAAAACTGGCCTGGATGTACCCCACAAACCAATAGCCAAGCAGTCAAATAGGACCCAGCACCACCTTCTGGGCTCTCCCCTCCAGAAAGGAATGAAGCCACTATGAAACTCTCCAAGTCCCATTCTAGTGAGGCTACACAGAAGGATACCATGGAGGTGGTACTCAAAATTTTCAAGAGGTCCAGCAGAATTAACAGGGACATGCTTTGCCCTGTCCAGTTTCCACATAGGTCATCTACCAAGGTGACCCAAGCAAGCTATACCATACTCAGGCCTGAAGCCAGAAATTAATTATCAGTCAAAATAGATCTGTCCTTTAGCACCCATACAGTATAAGCATAAGAAAATCTTATTTCCCATTTTCACAAACTATTGTGCTATCTCAGTTTAGCCCTCAATAAGAATTAAGCATCCTGTTCCAAAAGTGGTCAAGCCTACAGGAAGTCCACAATTAGGACACTGAGTATCTTTCCACTCATATTCTCTAGCAACAAGTACTGACTTGCATTCTGTTTCTGACAGGAGAACTAATTATAATTTAAGGATTCTCCATAGTTTTCTCTAACCCCTTTTAAACCACCCAAGTTGACAGTCATCACTACATCCTGTGACAGTAAATTTGAGTTTACTGTTTTATGTAAGAAGCACTCCAATTTGTTCCTTTTTGAAATGGCATTGATTCACTTATCTGGGTTGGTGCCAGCCCAAGTCTTTTTGCTGCCTAAAGCACAGCCCATATGAAACTTCACAAATGCCAAGACTAACACTTTAAAAAGGTCTAATTGCACTATTCAGGCATCAGTTCTTACACACACATTGTAGTGCTGCCAGATATAGGTTACCTTCACTAGCCCCAGTTTACACCCTGCCCTCCTCTTGCATTTCCACCACTAAAGACAGCCAGCAACAAATTTAATACCAATAAAATCCAACAGAAATTAAATGGTCAAGAACAACCAACATCCACAGCAGTAAAAGCATCAACAGCAAATTGAATAGAATGTTTTATCTACTAAAAAAAAGGGGGGGGAATCAACCACCCGGATTTTCCAGACTCCAGGGAATCCGCAATTCTGACTCATTTAAACTTCAGATGCATTTTCTATCTCAAAGGCATATTAACATCTCTTCCTACTAAGAGACTTTGAAAAAAATGGATTAAATGCTAGCTTGCTCTTTATAGTTCCATGGGTAGATTTAGATAATGAAACAGCTGTCTTTTATGAACAGCCACAGAGAACCGAGAAGACTAATCAAATCGTTTGGGGATTGAAATCTTTATTAACCTCATCGCCATGTCTGAATTTCTCACAGATACACAGGATGGTGCTTTCAAGATAAACCAAGAAGCCAACCAATTAATTAAAAAGAAGATACTAGAGGCCTCTGGCTAGCACTTATTGCATGATTAATAGAAACAAAGTACTAAGTTTAGACCTCATTTTCCACGTGAGCAGGCCCTGGAACAACCCTTCTTACGATGACAGTACTCCTCTGGAGAGCAGCATAAGCTTCCTGAGTGTGTTTACTCAGAAGTAAAACTCACTGTGTTTAGTGGGTCTTACTCTTAACAATCCTTACAGTGTACACTATTCCCAGCACAGGTAGCAGGGATTCACTGATGCTCACCTGCTGTCTATAGTTCTGCAGTCAGATAAGATGATAATTGCAGGGCCAAAGCAGCTGCTGCTTCAGAGCTGTAGCTGGCAGATGAATCATTTTTCTTCTTTTAGAGTAGGCATATTCTTTCTTACCCTAGAAAATGGGTGGACAAACTCTGAGATGCAGGGATCAATTTCCTGCCCCACAGTCTTTACCCCAAAATGGAAAAAGAAAAGAAAGCAAAAATGTCCAGAAACTCTCTTCTGGTTTTGAAAAAGAAAACCAGGATTTCTTCCCCACTTTTTAAGGGGAGGGAGGCTGGTAAACCATTTTAAAGGGGAAAGTCACCACTCCTGGAAGTTTTCACAACTGGCAATTCTCTCTTTTTTTCCCAGAACATCTGTCCCATGTTTTTTTTTCCCCCAAGCTGGGGGAATCTGCCTGATTACTGCCTGAATACTGTAATGAGCTTTAAAAATATATATTTTTATATATTTATTGCACCTCTCAGAATGCTTCAGACAGCATGACAAGTAGGCACATTAAATATTATGGGACTATTGCACTGACTAGTGCAACCACTACACTAGTCATGCATTGAGGGTTGTTGGACTCAGCTCTCTTCAGCTATATATTTGTCAGGTGTGAAGGAACCATATGTAAGGACTGGTTTAAGTACACAAGGGTCCTTCATATGGATCCTAGGACAAGGGAGGTGCTTTACACCCATGTATGTACTACTGAGGATACATTTGTATTTAGATTATTTTTTAAAAAAAAATCTCCTATGTGCTAACTATTAATGGACCAGGTAATGAAAAAGGAGAGAAAATATCAGTGGTTTTGTAAAAGTTGCTATGGACAGATCTGTGACAGCTGTTTAAGGTTGCCTGTTGATTTTTATATTTCAGTCCCTCCCCTTCCTCCTACTGTGGAGCATTGCTAAGAATGAGTTCCTGTTAAGATTTACTATACTGTGTACTGAAACGCTGAGGCCTGAGTTTAGTGTCTTGTTCTCTTTGGGCTGTGATACCTCTTTTATCCTCTATTTTATCCTCCTCTAGTTCTGTTATAATTCCACTGTCTTTTATATTTCTATCCCATAACTTGCTTTATAACAAGAGAGAAATGCAGGACCCTGATTACACAGAATCGGATGAAGAGGTAAGAATGTTTTCCCCCCTTTGAATGACTAAAGATCTCAGATGGAAGATGAAGGATCTGTTATACGGATGGAGGATTAAAAAAAACCCAGCAGAAACAAGAAATTTGGCTAGTAAAGTTTCCAGATGCAGAGGTGGCAATTGCCTAACCTTCTGTATTTCTACTTCCTACACATAGGACCTCAGCTTGCCAAAATATTACCCAACTTCACACTCACAGCTAGCTAGTGACCAAATGGGAAAGGGGACAACTTTTTATAGCAGATGAGGGAATTTCAGCAGTGTCCCCTTTTTCATGTGGACCCCTTAACAGCTGGTCCAAGATACATTACTGCCTAAGGCAAATGAGATATGATAAGCTGAGCTATGATCTTTGTCCCTTAAAATTGTTGCAATAATTGGGGACTGCAGCATGAAATGCTGCACCTAATGGTGGGGGAAATGAGTTCCCTTTGCATAACTCTTAAAACTGCAAAAGCGCTCTGCAACTAAAACTGGCAATGCTATGTATCAGAAACAATGGATATGCACAATGATGCAGGGTCCTGACAATATTGTCCTTGGGATAATTTAGACATCACTCCCAACTTGTCTCTCTACTTGAGTTCTTTGACCACGAAGGTCAGGAAATTGTCCCAGTGTGAAAGATATAAAATTTGCCATGTCAGATGTACAGGGCAGCTTCATGAAGAAGGCAACAGGGCTCTTTACTCTTAATAGTTATGTGGAACAGGGGATTTCAGCAGGTGTAGCTTTTCATGCATGCTATATCTATACAGCACTCTTCTACACAGCTGTTAAGGGAACAGGAGTTCTGATTTATTTCTATGGGGCTACCCTACAGGGAAGTCATGAAAAGTATGCAATTAACCTAACTGGGCTGATGAGCTTCAACTGGGGCTGATTTTTTAAGTTTCCCTATGAAATTGGAAATGATATTGACTCCCCTTAAACAAAATTTTAGTTTCAAAAGAAAGAAAAAACTGTCTTCTCAGAAGTATGCTAAGTGGGACTATATCCCAGCTAAACATTCATAAAAATTGCAGGCAAAAGAAGGCCATTCTATTACTGAAAAATCAGACATAATGAATTTCTTTTGATGGTGTTGGTGTGATTTCTCCAAGCCACTGTTTAACTCCTTAATGTCATTTTCTATTTCTGTTCAAATCAAGTAGTGAGTGAGCAGTTGGAAGAATGTTCAGATGTTTGTGAAATCTAATTCCCATCACACCTTACCATTGGCTTTGTTGGCTAGAGTGGAAGTCAGTCAAACAACATTGACTGGGCTACAGATCTCCCATCCTGATTTTTGTACTTGGAAAATATTAGACCAAAATGCAGCCACCATCAGATTTTCATATTGGGACTGGTTATTTTTGAACTTATTTGTTCTTCTAACATTAGTTATAGGCTTCCCCTTTCATAAGCTCTCAGCCCGTAAAGCAGAAGTAGGGCCTGTGTAGTCTTCTAGATGTTTCTGGATTGCTGAATATCAGCCCTCACCACTGATTATGCTGGGTGAGGCTGGTAGGTGTTGCAATCCAGCCTCACCCAGTTTATGTACAGTAGTTTCCAGCCCTGCTTTAAAATCATTAATGCTCTAGAAGCTGATTGCTTCAGCTAGCTTCTCTGATATGAATCTGACAAATCTTTGAAATGGGGTCAGAGAAAGTCTCTTCTCCAAAAGCATCTTTGGATGAGTTCAGATGGTTATGTGTACAAGGCAGAGCCTTTTCAGTGTTGACACCAAATCTCTGGAATGACCTTCCTATGGAGGTCACTCTGCATTCCCTTGAGTTTTCTCTTTCTTTGTTGATTTTTTTCCTTGTCTAAAGACTCTTATGCCCATATTTTAATGTTTAATATTCTACTTTTTATAGCACAAAGTTGTGCACAGAGCTACTAAGTGGCATGTTCACTTTTCTTGGAAAGGGAAGAATTGCGTAAGCTAGGATTATGTGTAATGGGTGCTTTGCATGAAGCATTCTGATTGCAAATGTGGTTATCTGGTTCAGAGGAGACAGGGATGCCCATGCTGTTCAATCACATACAGTTTGTCACCATGGTGTGCATACATAGGCAACTAGGCAAAATCTAACTGCCCAACTACTACCGTATTTGTTTCCAGGTTTCCACAAACAAAGAGAGACATTCTCGCCTTGGGGAGGATAACCTGGATGATACACTGGAATTTGACTTTTCTTGCCAAGCTTTGAGAGTGGAAAAGTTCAAAGAATTGCAAACAGAGGACAGCGGCTTATTGACTGATACTGACACTGGTCATGAATTTAAAGCCAAAGTACAGGAGAGCCCAGATTCAAAACAGATGGCTGAGTCTGTCGCTCAGATTCTTCTCACTGGAAATGAGAACCATAATGATCCCATTTCCTATGTCTCTACTATAGGTGCTACTGATATCCCAGAAAAGAAGGACAGTGTGGAAAGTTTCAGTGATACTGCATAGTGAAAACTCATATTCTATCAATCTAAGGAAGAGATTGTGCATTCTTCTATAACTACTTTTTTCTTACCATGCTCACTTGTGCATCTCATTTAGCACCTAATTCTCATTCTTGTTTCTAGAGAATTACACAATTGTGGTTTAAAGAGGCACTGTGTAAAGGGATGCAACAAGGGAGTCAACCTTTCATATTAAAATTTTCTGGGGAATATATGTAAGAAGTAAATCACAAAAATGCATTGACAAAACAGAATATGTAAAAGCTATTGTAAAGCAAATAAAGCAATTTTCCTTGTTTCTAGAACTTTTCATTCAGAGTAACTTTAATAATGTCTGATTACTTCCAACACATCTGGAGGCATGGAGACACACTATCCACAATGCTGCAGCTTTATTTGAGAACTCACAACGAACAAGTCTTGAAGAGAAACAATGCAGAAAGAATCACAACCTGGAAACATCACCTAAGGAGACCTTCTGCTGTGCTTTCTGCAACTGGACTTTTTTTTTATCTCGGATTGGCCTTTTTAGTCATCAGCGCACTTGCAGAAAGCATGGGATGAGTCCTTCCTGAATTTTCGTTTGCGAATAAAAGCCAGAGAGAGAATTTTCTTGTCACTACAACTTTAAGATATTAAAAGTCATGGAGATAATATAAGTGTTAACTTACTGAACTCACTTTGCTGATAAATAACTGCCCAATGCTGTAGTTCATATGGCACTATAGTTTAATGCTACTGACATGGGAACCTTTCTGACTTCCGTATGCTAAACTTGTTGCCCTAAAAAGTTCAGTTTAATGTTGACAGACAGACTTCAACTTTGTCATAAGAAACATTATTTATTTATTTATATCCCTCTCTTCAGCCACAAGGCTATCAGAGCGGCTTACAAATTGTTTTAAGCAATAGCTATTTACACATCTACACTGCATTAAACAGTTTCCAATGTGTGTTAGCTCATTGCCCCCCACAAGCTGGGTACTCATTTTACTGACCTACGAAAGGATGGAAGGCTGAGTGAACCTTGGAGCCCGCTGGAATCAAACTTACAGTGTGGTGACTTGCAGTACTGGCACTTAACCACTGTGCCACCAGGGCTCCATTAACTGTACATTAACTGTACATTAACTGTAGAGTTTCACCTTTGTCTTCCTTCCTTTATTTTTTTGGTTACTTAGGGTGATGCATTCATTTTTTCCCCTTGATGGCAGTATTAGCGTGTCCTACTACCCTCTCCCTATATCTCATAATGGGAAATATTGGATACTTTTCAGGGTCCAGTTGACCAGGGTGAACCGAAAAGAGGTCAGTTGGAGGTCACAATGACCTGGGATGTGTCTTAGAAATATTTTGGCAACAAGCCCATATTAGGATTGTGTGGAAGCCCCTTAGTAAACGAAACTGTTAAGGAGGTATGTGCTAATTCCTTCTTGGGCACTCTAGCAGTGAGTTATCCAACCAAACAATTAAGTGACCATTCCCAAATCTACTCCTAAGGAAAACCTCCTGTCCAGCATTGTGAGGTTGCAGTAAACCCATCAAGTCCTATCTCCCAGCCATTAACATAATCAGTTAAGTCTTGGTTTCCATTGTTTACCCAGAGGGAAAACCATTGAGGCTTTGTCCTAGCCAGAGTACCCATTCAGGATATGAAACAGAGTATAAATATTAGTCCCCCAACAATGGAAAGGTGTGCCACAGTGGATGAGCCCAACTGCTCTCTTTCTCAGTGCACCTCTGGATTGGAACCTCCTGAGCTACCCTCAGACTCCTTTCTGAATCTTTGCTACATGAAACTCTGCTCTTTAAGATTGGTAACTATCATCCTATCTTCCTGAACTTCTCTTTCTATCCTATCTTTCTGCCTTACTCCTTGATAGCCTTGTATGGTACTTAGGAATGTAGGGTCTGTGCATGAATGCAATTTATGTTATTTCCAATAAAAATACTTTCTTTCACTTTATCTGAAGTTCTCCATAGCTAGTACAGGTATACATAGGTGAAACGATCCCCAAAGTTACCCTCCTCTTGCAGGCATCCATTTGAGCTAATAATTCCCCCGGATAGATTTGGCATCACAGGTGGAGCTCTAAAACACCCCCCACCTCTCAAGGTAGTGTACTTTTTCATAAGAACCTCGACTTCTCATTTCCAGCCACCCCCTAAAATGCCTTTTGCTCTTTACATTCCCACCCCTTTATAATACTGTGTCCTAAATCAAAGTGTCACAATGGACCACTACCTAAATATTGACTTATCAAGGTCCCATTGCTTCAGTGGGTTTGCTCCATTAGGGACTAACCATTGGTTTGGGCCCATGATTATAAATCACTGTTAGAGCCACTGTGAAAGCTAGTTCTCTAGAACAAGGCAGTTGCTTGGTCCTTGTAGATTTTTTTTTTTATCCATTAAATACCAATGGACAATGGGGGAAGCCTCCCATTACAGTCCTTCCTCTGCTTGCACCACATATGATCCCTGCCAATAGATACAGACAAAAAAAAAGGAGCCCTGGTGGCACAGTGGTTAAATGCCAGTACTGCAAGTCACCACATTGCAAGTTGGATTACAGAAGGCTCCAAGGTTCACTCAGCCTTCCATCCTTTTGTAGGTCAGTAAAATGAGTACCTGGCTTGTGGGGGCAATTAGCTAACACACATTGGAAACTGCTTAATGCAGTGTAGATTTGTAAATTGCTATTGCTTAAAAAAGTTTGTAAGCCGCTCTGATAGCCTTGTGGCTGAAGAGTGGGGTATAAATAACTAATAAATAAATAAAAGACCTTCTCTAGTTTGCATGAGAACATAAAGAGAGAGTTTCTCCTTCCTAAATAACCTCAGCCAGTCCTTGACAGTGACTTTTGGGAAGACTTATGCTCCTGGCATGTATGCTTCTTAAAAATTAAGGGCATCTGATCCAGCTGCCATACTGAAGCATTAACTCCATGAGGAAACAAAGCCTCTGGGTAACTAGAGAGGCATCTCTTCCTCCATCCCCACTGCACATCTGGGTAGTGCTACTTCCTACAAATAATAAGAGTGCTTCCCAGAGGTCACTATGAGGACTATAGAGCCCCTCCTTCCCTCAGAGAGGACTGAGACAAATTGCTTGCATAGCTTTTTAAAAATGTAAACAGAAGAAACAAAGGACCTCAGTCCAGATTATGGACCCTGCTGTGCATTGGTATGGCTGTTAAGGGTAATTTAAACATTTACTCTCTGCTGCAGTTCCACTACCACTATGAACATCATGCCTGCTATTGAAAGAGAACTTTGCTCATAGTGCAAGGCATGGGAAGGGGGCACCAATCTGGACTGAAGGGTGTAGAAGGGGTTCAGGGCTAAAATGCTGACTGGGAGCTCCTGTAGCTACTACTTTCCAGTTTTATGAATGGTGCCTTATTGGCTCTGGCATTAAAAACAGCACTGCATTCCGTCCTTGCCTGTGTGGTAAGTAGGTTAGGCTGAAAGATGGCAGACTCATTTCACCTAAGCATCTTCATAGCTAAAGAGATATATTCTACCTTGCTTTCTCAGACCCGAGCCCAAAGCAAACCATAATACATTGCCATGACCTAGGATCTTGATCCAAAAGATCAGGGATGGGCAAAGAGCAGCCATCCAGATGGTATTCTGTAAATCCCATTAGCCTTAAGCAGCATAGCCAATGATGAGTAAAAATGGGAGTAGCAGTTCAACAACTCCTAGAGGGTCACATTTACCCATCAATGCTATAGAAAATATTGTTCCTAGTGTTTTCAGCTATATAACACGCAGTGTCCACTGAAAATGTAAAGGAACATGAGTAGGATTCTAAAACCCATCTGACTGGTAGCAAGGAAGCCACACCCACTATAATGTGTTTCAGTTATCCATAACAGTATTGTTTGATAGATCCACAACCCACTGAATCTATATAATCTATATAATTATATAAATATTGAATAACCATTCAGTAACTGATAAAGTAGGCATACTTTAGTTGCAGTATTATAAACAAGGAGATAATGTTTTTCACAGCACAATCCTATATTTTTTTCAGAAGTATGATCCACTGAGTTCGGGAAAGTCGGTATAGCATGGGAGTTTTAGTCACCTTAATTATTCAGAAGGTGGATCCAAACCACCCAGACTCTGTTGAATCTGTTGGGTTTTACAGAGAAACCTCTTGCTTTAAAGCTTTTATTTTTAGTGGGTTGCTATGAAGAATTCATAACTTTCTTGACATTTTCTCTAAAGAATTTTTCAGTCCATAAAAACATCTTTAATAGAATCTAGGTTTTTGAAACCACAAGTGGACACCACTTTTCCTTACTTTGCAGATTATAAAACTGTGTGAGAATTATTAGTACTTTACAGTCTGCTAGCCATTTCATTCTAGTAAAAGCATGCATTTCACAGTTCTTCTATCTCATAACATTAATTGAGTCCTGTTTTAAAGCTTCTCTTGCTAATTTTTCTTACAGACAGCTCTAAACATGATTTTTAGTATGGGTGTGTAGTTCTACAAGTGTAATTTCCAGTACTTTGCTGGAACTATTCATAACGTTCAGCCAATAGATGCCACAGGAGATGATTTCAAGAGTGATTTAACCTTTAGGCCAGAGGTGGAGAATATATGGACCTCCAGATATTTTTGGATTCAAATTCTCTACAGGCCCAAAACAGAATGGTCAGGGAAAAGAATGGTCATTCTTCAAGATGTAGTCCAAACATATGGAAGAAAAATGTTGACCACCACTGCTTTAGATTAGAGAAACATGCCACAAATGGTCAGCAGCCCAATGTTATATGAACCTCAGCATCAAATAATACAAATGCTGCAAGCACAGTCATGCTCTCCTGACAGCACCTCTGGACATTGCTTCCTCTTCTGCTTTGTGGATGTGCACAGAGGGGTGTGGGAGAAATATACAAGGGGTGGATAGCACAAGGAGAGCTATGCTGCAGTACAGAAACTCAGACTACTTTTGCTTTGGCTGACCCAACATACACTTATGAATCTGGCTCCATCCACTACTGGCTATGCCTCCTCCCCACTTGATGTTTCCCATATGTCAGTAGCCCTTTCATAAGAAAAGAGGTTCTCCACCATGTTTTAGACACATCTGTCTAAACCACTGCTTAAAGCAGATGAGGTAGCTAAATGTGGAGTGTCATGTACAGGTCTGATTGTACATTTCAAGAAGGAAATCATAAAAGATTAACATGATCAAGGACTTCTTTCTTTTGATAGTGCTTAAAAATGATTTGCTCCATTTGAGAAAGTCTGCCAAATCTGTTCCATTACAGAAAAGATTTTTATATAGTCAGTATACAGGACTATAGACAGCCTTATCTTAAGTGCATCTCAGATTTAGGAACAATAAATACATGAGCTGTCACATCAGGAATCCAAGATACTGTAGCAAGAAACTCAGATGACCAACAAAGTTGGATTCAACATGACCTTAAGATATTAGATATATTGAATTTTGGATGTCTGCTCATTAAAAAGATTTCATCAAAGAACATTCAAATACAATTTTGTCTAATAGCTCATGTTTCATGGACTTGAGATGAATGCCTGCAACTAAACAAAGTTGAATGCTGAACTGATGTCTTTGTGTACAAAAATAGAAGTTTTGCAAGGCCAGTGAAGAGAAATCCCACAAGTTTGTTAACCTAACTCCAATAGAGCAGGGGTGGGAATCATATGGTCCTCCAGATGTTGTTGACCTGGAACTTCCATGAACTCAAGTCAGAATAGTCAATGGTAAGGAATGTAAGTGTTGCAGTTGAACAACTTCTGGAGGGTCACACAGGTCTCACCCCTGCAATTGATTCTCCCAACCAGAGTAGTTCTGTTGAATCTATGGGATTTACATATGTGTTGACTTACCAATCAGGAACAGATTCAACAGACCTTCTCAGCTTGGAACAAGGAATCAGATTTAAGCCTTTAGTTTTTATGTTGTTGTAGTCATTGTCACTGCCATTGCATTAAAATGAATAAATAAACTATTTAAATAAAGAACTCAAAGCAGCTTACACCAGTTAAAATATCCAGATAACATTTCCATCCTGATTTATTATCTGGATATTTTAACTGGCGTAAACTGCTTTGAGTTCTTTTTTGAAAATGCCCAGCTCAAAGTCCTCATAAATAGGTTGGTTTTATTTTAGTCAAATGTGTAGACATACAACAGGGATTTGCACGATACAGTTTCAGAATCACTTGCAACCATCAGCCTCATTTCATGCTCAGTAGCAAAAGCCCTCTGAAAGTGATCAGTACTTACAATGATTGGGTTGGCAGATCTTAAATGGAAAGATATTCCATAAAGTACATGCCACCACTGAAAAGGTCCTGTTCTTCATCACTACCCACCTGATCTCTGATGCTTCAAGAATTGGAAGCAAAGCCTCAGAAGAGAACATGTGGGAAGGCATATATGGAAGAAGGAAGTATGAAAGGTAACCAGACCCTAAGCTATTAGTGCTGTTAAGCTAAAATTATCTGACAGATTATTTGCTGACCAGCCCTGGAATGACAAGACCAGACACAGAGAACTGGGTTGAACAAGGGCCACTTTATTTATCCTAGAAGCTATTTAAACTGCATTGAACCTGGAAATGAGCAAGAAGGGAGAGCAAACTAGTATGGGATCAGCTGAGGTAGGTATCACTCCTTGACTTCTTCCTCAACCTTGCCCTGGGGAAACCACCTGAGCCCGAGGGCAACTGAGTTGCTCCCCATCTGGCCATGTATTGGAAGGCAGACCCAGGGAATCCCACTTCCAAGTCACAGGAGTTAGGTGAAGGCAAATCCCACAGCCCAGCCCTAAGGACAAACTCCTTCCCCACCCTCTGGGTCCCATGATCTAAAGAGGCTGTTCCAGAGCCCTTTCTTTCATAAAAACAGTGCCAAAGTGTTCACCATAACTCTTACTTTATCCCCCACTGCCATGGACAAGGGACATCTGCCTAGTCCCTTTCCCTCACCAAGCTGCCCAGTATGGCCTTCACCCCTTGTTGCAAATTCCCCAGGAACAACATATTACCTTCGTCTGATAAATAGATGTAGTCAGCTCTGTAGAGCTTAGGCCATTGAAAAAACTACAGTTGGTGTAGAAGAAAGAGCTCCAACCCCACTATTCAAGGCATTTTGAATTTCCCTATTTACCCTTCTATGGGTTGTATCAGTGCATCAGAGACCATCCTCTCCCCGCCAAACTTAGAAAGGAAAAATGGCCAACCACATCAATATTATTCCTGGCCATCTATTCTGTATGACCTAGAAGTCATGCAGAGCTGGAAGAGATAAGAGCCTTGCAATTCAACAAATCCAGGCCATTCCCTCCCAGGCGAATGATTAAAATAAGAGGAGGGAGAGTTCTCTTGTGCTCCTCAAACAACAGAGGCAACAAACCATGCCAATGCAGCCTCTTTTCACAAGCCACTCTGTTGTGGTCTGGTTACTCAACCCCAGTTGAGCACCAAAATGGCAATTTCCCAATAAACTGTACTATGGTTACAGATCAGAACCTGCTGCTTCTGCAGACAAAATCAAGAATCTGGAAAAGAAAACATTACTAAAGAGAAAAATATAAATTCAAAACTTGAGAGTTCAGACATATCTCTAATATGCCAAGGACAACCAGCACCTGTTACCTGCCCTGACACCCCCACCCTAACAATAATTAATCTATTGGCTATATTTCATGAATTGGCTTATTTATTGACGCTTCATGAAATTTAGCAGTAGACCTGGACTTAGCCAGAAATAGGGACTGAGCAAAGATTTGCTCAAAACCTAACAAAGAGGTCTTTCCAAATTCACAAAAGACATCCCCGAGTAGTATTTATGTGGATCCCCCTTGGACAGTGAGTTAGGGTTGAGATGTGCTAATTCTCCTTGACATACCTGGAAGTGAGTCATTCACTAATTCAATCAAGTGGCCAGAAAGCTCATTATTCTGCAAAATGATTTTCCTTCACAGCTCTCTCCACAACAATAGAAGGTTGCCTGATGCCCATCAGTTTTAATGTTTTAGCCCTTAGCGATCATTGATATAGCTGGAGCTTCCATTGTCCAACTTGGGGAAACTCCAGCAAACATGGTATTCCACTCAAAACACCCCTTCAGGGGAAATAATGAAAATAAATATACCCCCAAATACAGCCAAAGTGTGCTCAGTTTCCCAGAGGCCGTCACTCTGTTGGTTTGCTGTGTCACCCAGCACACATAACCGTACTTCTCTACATTAATCTTTGCTCTTTGGACAGGTATAGTGTAGGCCATCATCCTGAACTCTATTCCTCTATCCCAATACTTCCTCCTATTCATCTCTAGCCTTGTGCAACTGCTTGAAGCTTGAGTAGACGCATGTGTGTGCTCCTGCGATTATTTTTCCATAAAAAAACATTTTTATTTTATTTCCTGGCAGCGAGTCTCATCAGTTAGTACTGTATACATAGGTCAAAAGATCCCATAGTTACCCGGCCTCTCACTACCATATTGAGCTAATTAAAATTCTCCATATTAATATTTGATGCAAGTGGTTTTCCCTGCAAATGTTTAACTGTTCTGCAACCACTTACCTGCTCCATACAGAGATACATTCTACCACCCCATAGACCAGTAAATAATATCCATATGCTGGAGGAGTGGAAACACTGTTCATGACTGTGCCCTCATGGTAACATCCATGTAAATGAAAAACCATTTCTCCAGGTTCTGTCTACACTGTACCCATGCAATTTCTCCTTCTCATTTTCATCCAACTCCTCTTTATCTTTTTTCTCCAAATCATAATAAAGAAGAGTGAAGACATCCCCATATTCACACAGGATTTTGTCCCTAGTGGCCTGCAATAGATGGGTCTCCAAGGGAAATGTCTGCTCCCATACAGAATAGCACCAGAAGGGACTGTACTTTATCCTCTACTAGCAATTGCCCTCCTAATTGCCAATAAAAACATTTTGGATATTGGGGGGGATGTTGGGCTGGTTGCTGTTTAGTTGGGCCTTTACCCTTGGTTCCCTGCTATGTTTCCTGGAAGCCATGCCATGGTTACTAACATGGACTAATTACTAGTCCAACACTCAAACCACTAGTCCAACACTCAAGAACCCTAGATGGTGCAGAACAAGCCTTTGCATGGCTTCACTGTGCAATATAAATCTTCACTGTGCCTATCAGGCCTGCAATGGAGCCAAGTTGGGTGTGACTGATCTGTAAACATCCTAACTAATTTGTATATGAACCTAAAAGGTCCTAATTGGGCCTGCAGGGCCTGCAAGGGACCCAAATAGGAGTATTAGGCATTCACAGGGGCCTAATGACCTATGAAGCTTCAAAGGGTGTAACTGGGCTTATCAGACCCTACAGGGGTCTAACAAGGCCTATTCGGCTTAACTGGGCCTATCAGGCTTTATGTGTCTAAGTGGGCCTATCAGGCCATCAAGAAGCCTAACTGGGCTCAGCTTGACCAATCAGTCCTAAAAGGAGCCTAGCAGGGCCAGAGCTAACTGGCCTACAAGAGGCCTAGTTTAGCTTACCAGGCCTACAATATGGATCTAGCATGTCCTATAAAGGAGACTAGGGAGGCCTACCTCACCTACAATGGGCCTACTTGGCCCTGTCATGCCTATGAAGGAGCCTAGAGGGGCCTAATTAGGGCCTACCAGGCCTGCAAAGGAGCCTAGCATGGCCTACCTGGCCTACCATGGGCCTAATGGGGCCTACCAGGCCTACAAAGGAGCCTAGATGGCCTACACGGCCTACAAATAGCCTGACACGGCCTACAAATAGCCTGACACAGCCTACTCAGCCTTCTGGAGGGCTGCCAGCCTTTACCACACAGGGTTTATTGGGCCTCAAAATTAACTGGGCCTACTATGCCTATCAAGACCCAGATAGCAAGCTGGGTCCGCCAGGCTGCAGAAAAGCCAGACTGAGCCTAAAATGTTCGGGGAAGGGACAAGGCATTAGCCACTGTTAATGCATTCCTCCCCACCCCCTCTGGACTAAATTCCCATAGCTGGATTGTGCAGAGATAATGACAGTCCACTAGCTAGCCACCTGATCAAGCCCCCCCCCTGCTCAAACCACAAGGTAGCAAGAAAAACCACTGCCCAATCTGCTGTGAACTCTCCTCCCTTGTCTTCTTCAAGCAAAGTGTCCTCTAAAGAGAGACTGAAGGATGGCCAACAGAGCTTATGAACTGTCTAGCTCTTCCCCCTACACTTGGTGCCATGTCACTCTGTGCCTGATGCAGTCAATGCTGACCAGCAAAGGTGGGTCCTCCCCTGCAGTGCCTTGTGCCACATGGGTCTGGATCTTCACTCTCTCTGTAAAAGCCTGCCCAAACCCTGAGAACCACAGAAGAGGCTCCTGTTTTAGTCCACCATCTTCACAGGTACATTTGAAGGGGACACAAAATGAGGCCTCCTCAGAGGCTGCCCCTAATAATAATAATAATAATAATAATAATAAAATTTATTTATACCCCGCCCCTCTGTTAAAACAATCGGGGCGGCTTACAAAATTTAAAATACAATACAAATAAAATCGCTAAACACCCCCACTCCCACCCTCCCCCATAAAAAAACATTAAACAAATATAAATTAAAACAACTAATCTAAAATCACTTTTAAAACTATA
The DNA here is from genome assembly GCA_030847615.1 of Gambelia wislizenii. NCBI lineage: Eukaryota > Metazoa > Chordata > Lepidosauria > Squamata > Crotaphytidae > Gambelia > Gambelia wislizenii. The sequence goes on from JAUMIR010000003.1 coordinate 295,377,972, forward strand.
AATACAATAAATATAATAAATGGCCAGCAGCCTAGAAGAGGCCAGGATCCCCTGAGGCCGGGATCTAATTAGGAAAGGCCTGCCAAAAGAGATCCGTCTTTAGTGCTTTTTTAAAGCCACTCAGGCTTGTTATCTGACGGATCTCATTCGGCAGGTCATTCCACAATTTGGGGGCGATTACCGAAAAGGCCCTCTGGGAGGTTGCAGACAGCCTAGATTTTTGTGGCTGAAGCAAATTCCTCCCAGAGGACCGGAGTGCGCGGGGAGGATTGTATGGGAGGAGGCGGTTCCGGAGACAAGTTGGACCCAAGCCATTTAGGGCTTTAAAGGTAATAACCAACACCTTATACTGGGCCCGGAAACTGATTGGCAGCCAGTGGAGAGATTTTAATACTGGAGTTATATGGTCTCTCCGAGATGTTCCCGAGACCACTCTGGCTGCCATATTTTGTACCAACTGAAGTTTCCGGACCAAGCATGAGGGCAGCCCCATGTAGAGCGCATTGCAGAAATCTAGACGGGAGGTTACCAGCGCGTGCACCACAGTCTCAAGGTCCCTTACTTCCAGGAAATGGCACAGCTGGCGTATCAGCCGAAGCTGATAACAGGCGCTCCTGACTGTCGCATTCACCTGACTCGTCATCTGAAGCGATGAATCAAGGAGCACCCCCAGACTGCGAACACAGTCCTTAACGGAGAGCGTGACCCCGTCCAGGACTGGAGGTTGCAACCCAACTCCTGGTTTGGGGGTCGCTACCATGAGCACCTCCGTTTTATCTGGATTTAATCTCAATCTGTTTTTCCTCATCCAGCCCATTACTGCTTCAAGACAATCATTAAGAGGAGAGACGCCATCGGAATTCGAGGCCGATGATCGGGGCAAGGAGAAATAGATCTGGGTGTCATCAGCGTACTGATAACACCCAGCCCCATAACTGCGAATAATCTCACCCAGCGGCTTCATATAAATGTTAAACAGCATCGGGGACAGGATGGCGCCCTGTGGAACACCACAAGTAAGCTCCTTTCTGCTGGAGCAGCTGTCCCCGAGCAACACCCTCTGGGACCTGCCCGAGAGGAAGGACCGGAACCACTGGAGTGCAGTGCCTCCGATTCCTAACCCCCTCAAGCGATCCAAGAGGATGCTATGATCTATCGTATCGAAAGCCGCTGAGATGTCTAAAAGCACCAACAGGGTCACACTACCTCTGTCAATGCTTAGATGCAGGTCATCAGTCAAGGCAACCATGGCAGTCTCAACTCCAAATCCCATCCTAAAGCCAGTTTGAAATGGGTCTAGATAATCGGTTTCATCCAAGACCACTTGGAGTTGAAGCGCAACTGCCCTCTCGATCACTTTGCTCAAGAATGGTAACATAGAAACCGGCCTATAGTTGTTCATGTCCAGGGGGTCAAGGGAAGATTTTTTCAGGAGCGGCCTAACGGCTGCTTCCTTTAAACAAGATGGAACACACCCTTCTCTGAGGGATGCATTGATGATGTCCTTAAGGAACATCATCAAGGCAGTCCCCCCGTGGATGGCCAGCCATGAAGGGCAAGGATCAAGAGGGCAGGTCGTCTTCCTAACCTTACCAAGTAGCTTGTTCATGTCCTCAGTACTCACAGATTGAAATTGATCCAGTAAACTGACATCAACGGAGTTGCTGGACACCTCGTCAAATGTTTCTGCCAAATTACTGGTATCTAAGTCTGCTCTTATCTGAGAGATTTTATCTGCAAAGAAATTGTCAAACGCGTCACAGCAGTCCCCTAGTCTCTGGAACTTCCTCCTTAGGGAAGCTAGAGCAGCCCCCTCCTTGCTGTCCTTCTGTCAGAAGGGGTGACCCCAAGCTATGAAAGGTTTTTCAAGAAAAGTACACCCCCACCCAAGATCAAAAACAAATCCAAACCTGAATCAGATGGTCTACCCATCAACAATACTTCCATCTTTCTGGAGGAAGTTTGACCTTGTCTTCCATCTTTCTGGAGGAAGTTTGACCTTGTTTTCCATCCAGTTCTTTACAGAGATGGCCCACAGACCAGGGCACTATAATTATAGCCAATAGCACCATTACAACTGGTGATGAAACACTTTCCATTGATCCTCATTTCAGATTCTTGACAGCTGCATAGCATCAACTCTTTTGTAAAGCTTGGCCATAAATGCAGTTAAACTGCTTTCAAGACTAAATTTCTGCCCACCGCATTGGGCTGGGCAGGAATACACTGGCTTTCAAGCAAGAGGGACATTCCTTTTGTTGCATTTCCCTTTTTTAATTTGACTATATTCTTCAAACAAAACTCCATCAACATCAGTTCATCTCAGGACTTCACACTTCCTCTCACCTTCAGCAGTAAGCCCTCCTAAGTCTATACTTAAAAGGATTGGGATGGCATATGAAGAAACACATGGGTAAAAAATGGACAATAATTTCTATTTCTCTGTGTTCTTGATGAAAGAAAAAAGCCATTATGAAATGGACTCCACATCAGCATTATCAAGAAAGCGCCTAACTTCCTATAGGAACATAAGAATGAGCTCAAATGGAGATTGACTTCCAGCCCTGATCTTAGAACTCTTTCTGATGTCATAAGCCTCAAACTTCAAAGACTCCCTCAAGCTTCAGTGAAGCTACTAATAAGAGCTGGAGGAAGAAGTTACCCTATAATATCTCCTCTTTGAAATTAAAAAGCAAACCTTCAACTTTTTGAAGTCAATGGCAAAATTTCTATCAACTTCAGTCAGAGAAGGATGAAGTAAAGAATTTTATTTTTATGTCTGAGTTTGGTGATAATTGTCCACTGTTTTGAGCTTTTTGGAAAGTGTAATATCTATACTTTTAAAAACAATGGATTTGTTTCTTGGTCATTTGGATAACCCAGCAACATATTTGATATTAAACACATAGACATAGATAGGGTCTTAACTGACAGTGATTAATGGGAATGATTATCTTCAGGTGTGGGGAGAGTTCACGGAAAATATCACCGCAGTATGAGTGGCAGGCTAGCAGCTATGAAAAAAGTATCTCTGTGACCTGCTTGTATAAAAGCTGAATCTTGAATTAATGCTTAGGCTCTAAAATTTATCACTGCACAGTAGTAGGATTCATACATGTAACAGTATTCTTGTGGCCCCATTTGCACAGAAAGAAATGGAGAGGTGGCATGGATCCAATCCATCCTTACAGGAAGGTCTCAGAAGGGGGTTCTTGGAGACTCTCACTTGACCATTTGCCTTTTACACTTCTGTAGGGCTAGACCCTATAACAAATATTTTTAAATACTTATGTGAAACTGCAGGGAGAGAACTGGAAGTAGATTTTCATCCATATGCTAGTAATAGTGTGTACTTCTATTGCCTGAATCATAAAAGACCTTGTTCTGGGCAAATGGTAGAATATAAATAAAGAACATTGTCATTTTCCTTCTCACCCTCCTCATTCTCTTCTTGCTATTCTGCCAAGTGTTAGTCTAAAATGGAGCAAACCCACTGAATCAATGGGATTTACCTTCATGTTGGCTCATAATTGAACAATTCATCCATTGGGTCTACTCCTCTTGTGATTAACTAGTTGAAATGAGACCTGTATTTCTATGGTATATCATACTGGGGATGCTTCACCATGATATCAACCAAGGCCCCAATGAGACCACCAGCTGAACAAGCAGAATAATTGTTTATTCTGATCATTTCTTTATTTTATTTTATTTTATTGCATTCACAAGCTATGTATTTTTGTGTTTCTGTTCCAAATACCTCCTCAGCAAAGAAAAGACTTGTGTGAGTATGACACCTGTGTTTGTATTGTTCAAAGTAGTTGCAATTAAATATCAGTAAGTGTTTCAACTGTCATCATCTCTATTCTAAATGAAAGGAGCAAGTATGTGCCACAATCTTTCTTGTGGGAACACTTATGTTTGATTACTGTCTGAGGACTTTGGAGAGTGCTGAATTTCAAGGAAGCTCTGTTAATCTCTTTTGGTTGAATGTACCTTATCTATGGAAGCAATTAGAATAATATCAGAGCTCTTTCATGCAATGTAGGGATGAGCAATATATGGCCCTTTAGATACTCTTGGATTCCAGCTCCCATCATCCCTTACTGGAGGGTCCATGATGACCAAACCTGAGCTGCAGCTGAGTTGTAGATGTTGGCCTTTTCTTTAGACTGGCTATATACCCCATCTTGCCCCTGTCTTGGAGCCCTGTTTTGCCCCTGGGCAGTCCACACAACCCCTGGGGCAAAGATGGGGCCAAGACAGGGGGAGAGAGGGTAAGGCCCTTTACACCATTTTTTTAAAAATACCTGGTAAAATCCACTCCAGTCAAAATAAAACAGATTGGGCCCCCACATGACCGCAGGAGCCCAGACTGCTATGCTGGCCTGTCACTGCAGCTGCCATCTGTCTCGCTCTTCCATAGCCAGAAGGAGTCACATGCAGAGGGCCTTGGTTATGTGCTGCAAGCCAGCTTTTTGGCTTCAGAGAATGTGGTGTGGATGGCAGCAGCGGTGTCTACAGAGATCAGCTGGCGTGCTGATCTGGACTCCATCCCATCTCGTGCAGGTAACAGGGGAGCAACAGACCAGGTCTATGGGAGGAATATACCAGCATGGAGCCAGCATATTATGCCCTGTGTAGATGAGCCCATAGTTATGAATTCTAATCACTTTGTGAGAATGATTCATGCAAGATATGTAACTACATTCATATGTCAGTTGACACTTTCATCTCTTGGCACTTGATCCAAATGGGAAGATAGGTATTTATGAAGAAGACTTAAAAGTACTATTTACGGTATATTAGGAAGATAAAGAGGAAGCTGCTTTCTATTATGGCTCCTACCCCCTACTGCTACTTCCACAATGGACAACCAGATACACATAAGGAGCAACCAAGCCTACAATCATGTCTTATTGGAAGTCCACAAACAATTTCACTCTTCTATTTGTGCCCTAAAATAGAGAAACACAAACAGAAAGTCAGAGTAACACTGCCTTTAAAATTAAAAGTAATACGTAGACATCATTTCCACTAGCTATCAGTAGTGTTTTCATGCATGCATTTCTCTAATTCCCTCTTTAAAGCCATCCAAGATCTTGGCTGTTAGTACATTCTCATGTTGTAAATTCTACTATTTAACCATATACTATGTGAAGACTTTGTTTTTTCTGTTGTTCTGTATCTCCTACAAGATTTTCCTGTGTGACTATGATAGAAGTTTTAGGATGATCCTAAGAAAGACAAGAAGCACCAAGAGTTATCACCACTTTGCGTCTAGGGCTGTATCTACACTGCAGAAATAATCCAGCTTGATACTGCTTTACCTGCCATAGCTCTATGCTATGGAATTCTGGGATTTGTAGTCTTGTGAGATATTTACCCTTCTCTGTCAGAGAATTCTGATGCCACAACAAACTATAAATTCCAGGATTCCATAGCACTGAGCCATGGCAGTTAAAGTGGTGTCAAACTGGATTATTTCTGAAGTGCAGATGCAGCCTAGTTGAGCAACACATGGGCAGCCTGAACAGAGGCCATGATTACTGATAGCCCCTTTGGTCCAGATAACTAATTCTTGGTATTACAAGTTTTAGTCCTCTTAGCCTTGTGCTGCAGTTCATTGTCCATGTGAATCATTATCCATGCTACTGTGTTCACACACATTGCTAACAAGAACTTATCTGATCCATAGATGATGTCATCATAAGTACCATGCCAGTTTTTAAAGTATGAAAACTCAAAGTCATTATATGATGGGCTTAAGTCATGAAATGAAACATTTTATTGTGTTTGGAGTAACAGAACATAATCATAAAAATCAGTCTCTGAACATCTTAGTGCCATATAATGGCTTATCCTTTATGCCGAGTCACTCTCTGCTAAGCAAAATCAATATGGCAGGCAGCTTCCATTTCATTTATGTTCTGCAACATTTTAGCAGCAACAGGCAACCTCTTGTACATTATTACAGTGCCAATAAGGAAGAGAAAGCTTCTAGAACAGTCAGAAACAGTCTGACAAGCTATCAAGCACTTACAAACAATGAAGTTTGTATGTATTACTGATGTCATTATAATCTATTTTCATAGTAAAAAATGTGTTGCTGTTCAGAAGTTGTCAAATATATTTGGTCACTCAAGTCAGGGTCAGTCTACTGGAAATACTCCCTTCACAGATCTATTCAACTGCGTGGAAATTTCTCAAGAGCAATTTCTTGCCTGTGTTTTGATTTGGGATGTGTAAGTCAACACTTCCACTGGATGAGATGGAGGTAGGGAGGATGGATGGATGAATAGAGAGACAGACAGACAGACAGACAGAGAGACAGAGACATATATAGGGACAGCTTGGATATTTTTCTACAAACAAATTCAAGGAGCTTGGAAAAAATATTTGCTATGTCTTAAAATTGTATCCAATTCTGAGTAAGGGAGGAGGGAGAATAGGTCCATTTTTTTTATTTTATTTTATTTACTTTTAATAATTGCTACTGGAAAGCATTACTATTCAGATTTCCCCGACATTGCTTTTGGGATCCAGATCAAGAGGACTGGCTCTGAATTGCTCCAAACTGAGATGGGACATTTTCTGAAGGGTTGATCCAGGATCCATACTGAATCTTGTACAGCCTGTAGATGTGGACATAATCCTAGTATATGCTAGATCCTTGCCCTTCCTGGCTCATCAAAAGACCAGAGGGAAACTAGGAACTAGGTGGATAAGTAAAGGAAATTATCAATGCCACACTCCAGCAAGGCAAATTTCCAATATGCCCAAAGGAGGCAATTGTAAGACTCTTGTTTATTAGATAATTAACCACCAGTTTCCAATAATGCAGTCTGTGGTGGTTTCCCAGCTGGAGTTCCTGGATGACATAGGTTATATAAATTAATTTCAATCTGAATTCAGTCAGGTTATGGAGCAGGAAAGGTTTTGGTCATCTTGGTGGATGACCAATGCCAGGAACTGGATAGGGCTGTGTGTCGTTGTTGGTTCTGATGGCTCTCTCAGTGGTTTCCAATATGAGTGACCAAACAAAAGCTAGTGCCCATTGGAAAGCCTATGCTGTGGTGATGGTGACAGCGAAGAAACTACTGTATTCTTCTTTGCCAGCATTGTATCTGCACAGTGTTATCTGATGGAGCTGTCTCGAGTGGGTCAGGGGCATTTTACACTCTGCTCTACAAAAAAGAAAGGCATAACACTTGATAACCCAATGTGAAGATTTGTAAGACACTTCGAAGACAAAATCTCTTCGATGCACTCTGACATGAATGGTGTAGCTGATACAGGTCCATTGGATGTAACCTTGGCACTTGCTTGCCCTGCATTATTGATATGTTTCAATATGTGCAGCCTGAAGATGTAGAGAGAATGCATGGAGAAGTACAAACCATCATATGTGTTTTGGACCCTTGGAAAAGCCCTCCCAGAACCCCAACCACCCTGCTAGAGAATTACAAGCCAGTCTCCAATTTTCCTTCCCTGAACAAGATTCTAGAGTGTGTGGTGGCCACCCAGCTCCAGGGATTGCTGGATTAAATTGATTAATTAGATCCATCTCAATTTGGCTTTAGACCTGGCTATGGAACAGGGACAGGTTTGAGAGCCTTTGCAGATGACCTATGTAGGCAACTGGATAGGGGAGTGAATTCCTATTAGTTCTGCTGGACCTCTCAGAAGCTTTCATTACCAATGACCGTGGTATCCTTCTAGGCCACTTTTCTGGGATGGGACTGGGGCACTGTTTTACATTGGTTCCATTCTTTCCTGGACAAGCAAACTCAGAAAGTGGTGCTGAGTGGTGTCTTTAATTGTTCAACACCCTGGCCATTGGGATCCCTCAGAGCTCAGTTCTGTCCCCCATGCTGTTTAACATCAACATGAAACCACTGGCACAGGTTATCTGGAGTTTTGAGGATCAGTGTTACCAATGCACTGATGGCGCCCAACTCTGTCTCTCCTTTCCATCAGATTCCAAGGAAGGTGTCTCAGTTCTTTTTTTTTTCTTTTTTTTAATGTTTTCACTTGTTTCAACTTCCTTTCTATTTTATCCAGTTTTCCAAAGTATTATACAATTTATATGAAATTGACTTTGTTTACAATGATTTAACAGTACATATCATTTCTCACATTATAACCATATATAACATTTTAACAATACATTTTAACAATACATATCACTTCGCTTGTTTCAAAATTTCTCTTCTAAGTTTTATGTATATTCCTTATCCCTTAGTATTAGTCTTCTCTCATTAGTTCTCATTTGTTGTCTCATGGGGTCACAGTGCTTCACCCTTACAGTTTCTTTATCTATTTTTATGTTATTCCATTTATCTGTCTTCTTCCCTAATTAATTTGGTATGTCTCTTTTCTCCACTTATCTCCATTTTTCTACCTTCTTCACCTTTCCTTTCCTTTCCCTTACTCTAGATCTCTTATCCCATCCTTTCATTTAAACTCCTTAATTCTTTTCTTCCTTTCCCCCCTCTTTCTACCTCTCCCCTTTCCTATTCTGTCCTTGCTTTCCTTCTTCTATACACATTTATATCTTTCTCCTAGACCTTTTCCTTTTACTATTCCCTATTATCTCCTCTTATTCACACTTCTCCCTTCACATTTCACTTTCTCCTTTCCACTTACCATCTTCAAACCTTCTCTTACCTTCTCACATACTTCAGTCTTCTTTTCTCAATCCTTCTTTCCTCTTATGTTTCTTCCTGTATTTCCTTTCCTTTTCTTTTTCTGTTTCTCCTTTTATAAGTACACTTTTCTCCAAACTGTACAAAGAACCCTTTATCCATTAGGGAGCTCCATCAGTTCCCACTTCTTCTTACAATATTCTCTAACTAGTTCCCAATCCGTTCCTTGTGTCTCCATTGATTTCTGCTTTAGTTCTAATGTTAGCTTATCCATACAGGCTGGTTCTAGATCTCTTTCCAACCATTCATCCACTGTCAGCACCATTTTCTGCTTCCATTTTTGAGCTAGCAGGAAGGTGTCTCAGTTCTACCAATGTCTGTTGTCAGTAATGAACTGGATGAGGGCAAACAAACTGAAACTTAATCCAGACAAGATAGAGGTGTTCCTGGTCAGTCAAAAGATTAGTAGGGGAACAGATATTCAGCCTGTGTTGGATGAGGTTACACATCCCCTGAAAGCTCAGGACTGCAGCTCAGGTGTTCTCCTTACTCAACTCTTAGCCTGGATGCCCAGGTTTCAATGGTTGCTAGGACTGCATTTGCACAGTTAAGCCTAGTGTGCCAGCTGCACACCTTCCTTGAGAAGTCACATTCTGACTACAGTAACACACATCTTGATTATATCCCATTTGGACTATTGTAATGCACTCTACATGGTGCTGCCTTTGGAAACTATTCAGAAACTTTGGTGGGTCCAAAATGTTGTGGCTAGAATGCTAACTGGAACTGGTCACAGGAAGCATAAAACTCCCTTGTTGAAATAGATCCACTATTCATTCATTCAAAGTGCTGGTTATTTCATATAAAGTCCTATACTCCTTAGGTCCAGACTATTTGAAAGACTATAACTCCCTATATGAACCTGTCAGAGTCTTAAGATCCTTCGTGGAAGGCTTTCTCTCAGTCCCATCACCATTATAGGTCTGTTTGGTGAGGACACAGGAGACAGACTTCTCAGTGGCTGCTCCTAGTCTGTGAAATTGCCTTCCATGGAAGACTAGACTGCCTCCCGTCCCTGCTCTCTTTTTGTGCCAGGCTGTCATGTATTTGCATTCCAAGACACAGTGTCCAGCAGTTTCAGAGTTAAACAGAAAAGTTTATTGGCATAATAATCCAAGAAACATATCCTACAAGGTTGTTGCTTAGAATTGAAACTTAGAAAACACCTAGTATAATAAAAGCATTTTACAATCTATGAAATCTGGAGGGCTTCAGTACTATTGGTTATCATCCCCTGACCCCCTCCCCCTTCAGATTAATGCCTATCACATTTTCCCAAACTGATTGTGCAGCTGTGGCTTATCTATCCATTCTCACTATCAACTGTTATAATCCCCTTTCATAGGCACTACAACACCATCATTAGCAAATACAAAGAAATGAAAACACAATTAACAGTAAGGTTACAAGGAAACACTGAAATAGGCAGGAATAGGTTACATCCAGGACTGATCCTGACATCAGCATTGAGGCGTTTAATAAATAATTGCTTGCAGTGAGTCTTCTTATCAGGGTGGGTGGGTACTCTAGTTTTAACTTTTATGGGTTCTTAATTATTTTATACTGTTTAATTTATGGTTTTAAATCTGGCAATATGTTAATTGTGTTATAATTTTATTATGTTTTATGTTTTATTGTTGTGTTTTATTGTTGTGAGCCACTTTGGGTGCCATACCAGGAGAAAGGTGGCATATACGTGCAATAAAATAATTAAATAAATAAATATTTTTAAGCCATGTGTTTTTATTTGTAATTTTTTTCTGCTATTTTGTAGGGTGTCTTTTGTCCCAGCTTTGAGGGAAAGGTGGAGTACAAGGTGATGGATGTATACATGGACAGACAGATGGATCTTGTAGGTGGTACATGTTTCTGTTGTCATCCTTACCACCTTTGCTCCACATCCCCAAGCCTGTCCAAGGTCACATCACCATTCAAAACACAACCTACCTTCCATATCCTTTCTTTATATCAGTGGCATCATAAGCAGTGATGGTAAAAGCATGCAGAGAAAATCTCCCCCCTTCATCTTCACTGGCTAACAGTTTGCTGGGATGTGTGGGACTACAGGAGATGTCATTCTTCCAAGATTTGTGCAATTTTATCTAAACTGCAATAGAAGACTGAGGCTTCTAAAGCAAACCACTCAATCTCACCTAGGGTTTACGAACCTCCAAATTCATCTCTGAACCTAAGCCTAAATATATATAGGGTTAGGCTTATATATAGGCTTATAATGACACCTCATTATATTATTTATTTCACATGATACCCCAATTCTTTTACATTTCTTAAATATTTTAAAATCCTTTTAATAATAAATCTCTTTGCTTAAATGCACCCCTTCATTTCTTTCTCTTTTTGTTCATTCTCTATAGCTGTGCATATAACTCCCAGACTGTAGTTACTGCAAATCAGAGTATGAAAAAAAATGTGCAAGTGATGGTTTAGAAGGCATTCAAGGCTATCACACATTTGTCATGCCACATGTCTCATCCACTCATTTCAGCATAAGGGAATAATTTGCAGCCCAAACAGTTTACCTTAGACACACTTGTGTATGACTGCTCTGTCATTCCAGACAATCCCTTTGCACCTATGCTTGGGTCTTTTTATGTTTTGCCCTCGCCACTGCCACCAAAGTTCAACTACAGCAGCTGAGCACCCTTGCTTTGGATTTACCACAGTGTCAGAAGCAGGCAAACTTTGGCAGCAGCTCTGGGTAGGACCTATCAGATTTTCTAAGAAGTGGGATCGAACTATCCTATCTGTATCAGATATCAGCATTAGACAAGGTTGGCTCAACCATTAGCAGAAGGAAACAGCTAAAAGACTCGTCATAGGAATTTCCTTGATTCTTATCGAGAGGCGATACATGCAGCACAGAAGTCTTTCCCCTCTGCACGTATTGCGTCTGCAGAGTCCTGTCCAGCAGAACTGTTTAGGGTGGTGGGGGAGCTGACGCAGATTCCACCTGCGCAGAACCCCTTACTCAACCCGACAACGGCCTGCTGTGATGCGTTTAACATCCACTTTGCAGATAAAATTTCTCGGATAAGAGCCGACTTAGATGCCAGTGTTATGACAGAATCTATAGATGAGGTGTCCAGCAACTCTGTTGATGAAATTTTATTAGATCAGCTTCAATCTGTGACATGGACAAGCTCCTCGGTAGAGTGAGGAAGACGACCTGTCCCCTCGATCCCTGTCCATCTTGGCTGGCCACCCAAGGGGGCGACACATCGAGAGTACTCCTTAGGGATATTATCAATGCGTCTTTCAGGGAGGGGTCCGTTCCACCCTGTCTGAAGGAAGCTGCAGTTAAGCTGCTCCTGAAAAAGCCTTCCCTGGACCCCTTGGACAGGAACAATTATAGGCCAGTCTCCTTGCTGCCTTTTCTAAGCAAGGTGATTGAGAGGGCTGTCGCTTCCCAACTCCAAGCTGTCTTGGATGAAACCGATTATCTAGATCCATTTCAAACTGGCTTTAGGACAGGATATGGAGACTGCCACGGTTGCTCTGGCTGACAACTTCCGCTTGGGTATCAACAGGGGTAGTGTAACCCTGTTGGTGCTCTTGGACCTCTCAGCGGCCTTTGATACGATAGATCATTCCATCCTCCTGGATTGCCTGAGGGGGTTAGGAATTGGAGGCACTGCTTTGCAGTGGTTCCATTCCTTCCTCTTGGGCAGATCCCAGAGGGTGAGGCTCGGGGACAGTTGCTCTACCAGAATAGAGCTTAACTGTGGCATTCCTCAGGGTGCCATCCTGTCCCCGATGCTATTTAACATCTATATGAAGCCGCTGGGAGAGATCATTCGGAGGCATGGAGTGCGGTGCCATCAGTATGCTGATGATACCCAGATATACTTCTCCATGTCTCGGTCATCAGCTTCAACTTCAGATGGCGTCTCTCCTCTCAATGATTGTCTTAAAGCAGTAATGGACTGGATGAGGAAAAACAAATTGAGACTGAATCCAGACAAAACGGTGGTACTAACAGTTACAGGCCTGAAACCAGGTCTGGGAATACAACTTCCAATCATGGATGGAACTACGCTCTCCTCCAAGGATTGTGTTTGCAGTCTGGGGGTGCTCCTGGACCCGACGCTCCAGATGTCTAATCAGGTGAATGCGACGGTCAGGAGTGCCTGTTATCAACTTCGGCTGATACGCCAGCTGCGCCCTTTCCTGGAAACCAGGGACCTCGAAACTGTGGTACATGCACTGGTAACCTCCCGTCTGGATTTCTGTAATGCGCTCTACATGGGGCTACCCTTGTGCTTGACTCAGAAACTTCAACTAGTTCAGAACATGGCAGCCAGGTTGATTTCTGGTGTTTCCAGAAGAGAGCATATAACACCTGTGCTAAAAGCTCTCCACTGGCTACCTATTAGTTTCCGGGCACAGTACAAGGTGTTGGTTATAACCTTTAAAGCCCTGCATGGTTTGGGTCCAACTTATCTCCGGGACCGCCTCCTTCCGTACGACCCTCTCTGCGCACTTCGGTCCTCTGGGAGGAATCTGTTACAGCCTATGAAAACAAGGCTGTCGGTGACCTCCCAGAGGGCCTTCTCTGCTGCCGCTCCCAGATTATGGAATGGCCTGCTGGACAAGATCTGTCTTATTACCACCTTAGACAGCTTTTAAAAAGCTGTCAAGATGGATCTTTTCCGGCAGGCCTTTCCTGAATAACTATCCTGGCCCAAGACTCGGCTGTCCTTTCTGAGCTGCAATCAAATTTTTTTTAAGTATTGTATGTTTTAATTTTCTTTCTTTCTAACCTATATATTTTTAATTACTGTATGTTTTTAAATCTTTTATAATTTAATATTATTTTAAGGGGTGTGTGGGCTAGGGTACTGTGACTATGGAGTTTTTATATTGTAAGCTGCCCCAATTGCATTGCAGAGGGGTGGGATAGAAATAAATTATTATTATTATTATTATTATTATTATTAAAAGCAGACTGCCTTAGGCAGCAAACTGATGCAGAACAAAAACATGGTTTTCAGGACAAAAGAGTCTCCTGCCTTCGGGTGCAGTAGAAGACTCTGGGCAGGGTGTTCAAACAATGATCAACTGTCATTCTGGTTGGCTTCTGTGTTTGGAAAAGAATCATCTTGCCCTTTGCCTCAGGCAGGAAAATAGATTTGGGCAGACCTGCTGATAGTTATCTATGTCCTTGGCACTTGAGCGGGTGATGTCTCAGCATGGTGCCTATGGTGGGCCGCCTCCTCCATTAGTTCTCTCCCTGCCCAGCTCCAACAAGCCTCACTGGCTTTATTTGCCAATAGATGACAATCATTTAAATTTCTTGCCATACTCTACAACAATGCTATTGTTGTGTTAGTATGCCCTACTACCCCTCCCCACAAAATTTCATAACTGGACTTTTGGGGGTCACAATGGCTTAGGCAGACTGGAGGTTAGTTGGAAGTCATGATGACCTGGGATGTGTCTAGAAATATAGTGGTGGGAAAGCCCAAGTTAGGATTAAGCAGAAAGCTCCCATGCTAGATTTATGCTAACAACCCAGTCGTTAAGGGGTATATGCTAATCCTTTCTTCCTGCCCTGGGCGCTTCAAGCAATAATTCAATCAAGCAATTAAGTGACCATTCCTCATCCTATAGAAATCTTCCCTCAAACCCCTTCCTGTCCAATCTTGTGAAGTTGTTGAAAGCCCATCAATGGCCTATCCCTCTGCAATTAAAGGAATCAGTTAAGTTTCAGTTTTCTTTGTCTGTTTCATGGGTGAGCCATCCAGGCCTTGTTATAACTAACTCGCTCCTCCATGGCATAGAATAGAGTATAATTATTAGAATCATAACAATAGCAAGGTGTGTCACAGTGGATAGATGTGGCCACTCTCTTTCTTAGCACACCCTGGATTGTAACCTTCTGTGCCACCCTCAGACGCCTGTCTGAGTATCTTTACTGCTCTTTGAGACTGGTAACTATTATGCAGTCTTCCTGGACCTCTCTCCCTCTATCCAACATTTCTGCTTTACTCTACTATAGCCTTGTATGGTTCTTAAGAATATATATTGTGTATGTTAATTTACTCTTTGCATTATTCAAATAAAATACCTTATTACTTTAACTGGAACCTCCTCTACAGTTAGTACTGGTATACATAGGTGAAAAGTTTCCCAAAGTTACCCTTCTCTCACAGGCCTCCTGTTTGAGCTAATAATAATTCCCCTAACTAGATTTTGGCATCATGGGTGGGACTCTAATGTACTCACCCCCACCTCTTAGGGTAACAGTTGCATATTGCAGGGAACTTAAATGATGGCTCCCAGCTATCCCATAATGAGAACTCATGAGAACACTAGAATAGGGAAACAATGGCAAGCATCAGGAGCAGGCCTCTGCCAGAATGCTGGGACCCAAAACAGTTACCCAAGGATGCCAGATGCTAGCGCCAGCCCTATTTAGGCATAATATCATAATTCCTCTATAGGGTACATTGTACTACTTGTAGTGCAATGGTTTAAGCTGAGCCATAGTATTGTGATGACAAGCTGCACTTCATTTCTGTCAAGAATAGTTGCATTTCATTTGACAGAAGCATATTCATTGAGTCCCAAATATTATAGTGAAGGGAAATCAAATCCCCAAAGGAAGATTTAGATCTAACAAATAGCTCATCTTGATTCGATTACATTGATCAGATGTTCCATAAGTGCTGCAGTAGCAAGTATACTATTCACTTCATGACACTATTCCAAACAAAAAAGGACAAATCATTCTGGATTGCCCAGTGGAAACTCTGTTCTCCTCATTGCATTTAATTATACAAATGATTACATTTTAGGGCCAGTCCATACATTTTAGTAGATGCAGCAATGATCCCACATCTGCATAACTGGGTAAAAAAACAAGAGATAGAAGAGGAAAATAAGACTTTCCTGCCAGGGAGAAGGAGAGCAGCTTCTGGAGAGCCATTTTGAGTGGGTGAGTTTGATTTTTTTAAAAAAACTGTTGGGAGAGGCTTGCTTGTTTCTGAGGGGGGTGGAGCTTCTGGGAGTTTCAATTTTTTAAAAACTCTTGGGAGAGGCTGCTTGTTGCTGAGGGGGGTGGAGCTTCTGGGAGTTTGAATTTTTAAAAACTCTTGGGAGAGGCTGCTTGTTGCTGAGGGGGGTGGAGCTTCTGTGAGTCACATCTGTGAGTCACTAGGGGGTGGAGCTGGGAGCCTAGCTCTATATAAACTCCTTGCAGAGGCTTTCCAGGCCAGTTTCCTGCCAGGGAGAAGAGAGCAGCTTCTGGAGAGCAATTTTGAGTGGGTGAGTTTGAATTTTTTTAAAAAACTGTTGGGAGAGGCTGCTTGTTTCTGAGGGGGTGGAGCTTCTGGGAGTTTGAATTTTTTTTTAACTCTTGGGAGAGGCTGCTTGTTGCTGAGGTGCGCGCCACGAATTTGAGTGACCAAACAAAAACACAGCATTCCTAAAAGTACAGCTTAGAGTTCTCAGCATTAAGGAAGAGTTCCAAAAGCTCTCACCGTGGACACTGAGGGGGCTTCTGAGGTCACCTGCAACACTTGTGGGATGTTTGTCTTCTTGTCTACAGATGTGAGGAACTTCACATGCACCAAGTGCAAGGTGGTAACCCTCTTGGAGGAGAAAGTCTAACAGCTGGAGACAAGGGTAGCTACACTTCAACAGATTCGGGAGCAAGAGGTTTTCCTGGACTGAACAGAACAAACAGTCTTGAGCGGGGACCGCACAGAGGAACTGGCTGGGGAGGAGAGTGTCACTCCACAGACACAGGAGGCTGATAGCTGGAGGAATGTCACACACAGAACAAGAAAATCCAGGGATTCTTCGAGAAGTTTCGAGCTACAGAATTGATTCAAAACCTTCTCCCTTATCAAGGACAATGAGAAAGAACAGTATGGACAGACTTCATGGCCAGAGCAGGGGACCTTGAGAGTACCACTGCAAGGAACAGCAGCTGTGAAGCCTCGGCGGAGCCATGTGGTGGTGGTGGGGGATTCCCTGCTGCGGGGTACAGAAGCAGTGGTTTGTGGGCCTGACAAGATGTCTTGGGATGTGTGTTCTCTCCCTGGGGCAAAGCGAGGATGACAAGACCCGTAAAGCCTACAGATCATTACCCCTTCCTTTTGGTCCATGTGGGAACCAAAGATACTGCAAGGCACAGCTTTCCGAAGATCAGAAGAGATTATGAGGCTCTGGGGATGAAGCTGAAAGAAATGGATACACAGGTTGTCATCTTGTCTCTTCTGCCAGTTGAAGGGCATGGTCCAGGAAGGCAGAGGAATATAGCCAATGTAAACAACTGGCTCCATAAATGGTGTCACCGAGAACAATTTGGATTCTTGGATCATGGGCTGCGCTTCCATGAGGGGGAACTTCTGGCGAGAGATGGGGTGCATCCCACAATAGTTGGAAGAAACATTTTTGCCTACAGTCTCTAGAATTTGATCAGGAGGGCTTTAAACTGAGTCATATGGGGGAGGGAGACAGTATTCTGGAAGGCAAAAAGGCTGGAGTCAAACTATCATAGAGGGAACAAGGCAAACAGCGCAAGGACCCAACAGTGGGAGGCAAAAAAACTTGCATAGGCAGCAAGTAAAGGGAACACATGGTCTTAGATGTCTCTACACTAATGCATAGAGCATGGGAAATAAGCATGGTGAACTTGAACTCCTAGCACTACAAAACAAATATGAAATAATAGGCATTACTGAAATGTGGTGGGACGAGTCTCATGATTGGAATGTAGGAATAGAGGGGTATAACCTTTACAAGAGAAACAGGCCAGACAGGAAAGGAGGAGGAATAGCATTATATGTCACGGATATTTACACCAGTGAAGAGATCCATGACATCAATACTGGAAGCCAGGTGGAGAGCATCTGGATAAAAATTAAAGGGAAGGGAAACAACAGGGATGTTATTGTGGGACTCTACGACAAACCCCCAAGTCAGACGGAGGAACTGGATGATGCCTTTCTAGAACAGATGACCACACACACAGAAAGGAGAGATGTAGTAGTGATGGGCGACTTCAGCTATCCTGATATTTGCTGGCAATCTAACTCAACCTAAACTTCAAGGTCTAGCAAATTCCTTACTTACCTGGAAGACAATTTCATGGTCCAAAAGGTGGAAGAGGCAACAAGGGGGTCAGCTATTTTAGATCTGATCCTAACCAACAGAGACGACCTGGTTAATGGGGTGCAAGTGGTGGGATCCTTAGGTGAGAGTGATCATATTCTCCTGGAGTTTGTTATACAATGGAAAGGAGAAGCCAGGCATAGTCAGACACAAGTTCTCGACTTTAGGAGAGCTGATTTCAATAAACTCAGGGAAACACTGGGGGTGATCCCATGGTCAGGAATACTAAAAGAGAAGAGACCTCAAGATGCATGGGACATTCTCAAAAGGGTGATACTGAAGGCACAATTTCAGACAGTACCATTGAGGAAGAAAAATGGGAGGTGTCTCAAAAAACGAGGATGGATGACTAAAGAAATTTCAATGAAGTTAAGTTTTAAACGGAACATGTATAGGAAATGGAAAAAGGGGGAAATCACCAAAGAAGAATTCAAACAGATAGCAAACACGTGTAGGAGTAAAGTCAGAAAAGCTAAAGTGCAGAATGAGCTCAGACTTGCTAGAGAGGTTAAGAACAACAGAAAGGGTTTTCTGGGGGTATGTCCACAGCGAAAGGAGGAAGAAGGAAATGGTAGGGCCACTACGCAGAGAAGATGGCAAAATGCTAACAGGGGACAGAGAAAAGGCAGAATTACTCAACACCTTCTTTGCCTCAGTGTTTTCAGAAAAGGAAAAGGGGGACCAACCTGAGGATAAAAGAACAGAGGAAACAATAAGGGAAATCCAGCACAGAATAAGCAGAGGTAGTACAGGAATACCTTCTTAAACTAAATGAATTTAAATCTCCAGGACCAGATGAACTACATCCAAGAGTATTAAAAGAGCTGGCAAATAGAATCTCAGAGCCATTGGCAATAATCTTTGAGAACTTCTGCAGAAAAGGAGAAGTCTCAGCAGACTGGAGGAGGGCAAACGTTGTCCCATCTTCAAAAAGAGGAAAAAAGAGGACCCCAACAATTATCATCCAGTTAGTCTGACATCAGTACCAGGGAAGATTCTAGAGCAGATCATTAAACAGAGAGTCTGTGAACAGTTAGAAGGTAATGCCATAATCACAAAAAGTCAACATGGGTTTCAGAGAAACAAGTCATGCCAGACTAATCTGATCTCTTTTTTTGATAAAATGACCAGCTTGGTCGATGAAGGGAATGCTGTGGATATCCTATACCTTGATTTCAGTAAGGCCTTTGACAAGGTTCCCCATGACATTCTTGCAAACAAGCTTGTAAAATGTGGGCTAGACAAGTTAACTGTTCAATGGATTTGTAATTGGTTGACTGGCCAAACCCAGGGTGCTCAGCAGTGGCTACTCTTCGTCTTGGAAAGATGTGACCAGTGGGGTGCCACAAAGTTCGGTCCTGGGCCCAGTGCTATTCAACATCTTTATCAATGACTTGGATGAGGGAATTAGGGGCATACTTATCAAATTAGCAGATGACACCAAATTAGGAGGAGTAGCTAATACCCTGGAGGACAGGATCAAAATTCAGAATGACCCGGATAGACTAGAGAGCTGGGCCAAAGCTAACAAAATGAAATTCAATACGGAGAAATGTAAGGTACTGCACTTAAGGCGAAAAAATGAAATGCATAGATATAGGATGGGGGAGACCTGGCTGAATGAGACTACGTGCGAAAGGGATCTAGGAGTCCTAGTAGACCACAAGTTGAACATGAGTCAACAGTGTGATGCGGCAGCTAAAAAGGCCAATACGATTTTGGGCTGCATCAACAGGAGTATAGTGTCCAGATCAAGGGAAGTAATAGTGCCGCACTATTCTGCCTTGGTCAGACCTCACCTAGAATACTGTGTCCAGTTCTGGGCACCACAATTCAAAAAGGATATTGACAAATTGGAGCGTGTCCAAAGAAGGGTGACTAAAATGGTGAAAGGTCTGGAAACGATGCCTTATGAGGAGAGACTTAGGGAGCTGGGTATGTTTAAACTGGAAAAAAGACGGTTAAGGGGCGATATGATATCCCCTGTTTAAGTATTTGAAGGGGTGTCACGTTGAGGATGGAGCAGGCTTGTTTTCTGCAAAATCCTTCTTCAGAGGTAACTGTTAAAATTTATATTACAGACATATTTAGTACTGATCATGCTGTCAGTAGCACACAGATACACAAACATGGATCAACATTCAAACTACTACACCACACCAACTCATCTTTTTCTTTTTCTTTTTTCTTCTTGTGGCATTATTTTTCATGGCTTTCTGGTTCTCATGAAGCAAGGCCTTGAAGCAGGTATAAAACTATGTATTCCAGGGGGTATTGGATTTGAATTCCACTCTGCCATGGAAAAACCCACTGGGTGTGTCAGGATATTGGGACATACAATATATTTATTCTGTAAAGAGCTGGAATGTAACAAACAGTTTGCAGAGTACAGCAGAGAGAGAGCTAGTGGCACTTTGCAGAAAGCTAGCAAATGTATCAATGTTGATTAGCTCTCAGCTCTGGTGCAGAGCTGACTGGGGGAGGTGCTAGGAACTTTGCAGAGCTGTGTATTTAGTTATTCCTATAGAGTTGAACTGAGTAGTTCTGTTTTTGACTTCACTGTGTGAAGATGTTTTCTTCTGGATGCTCTAACATACTGTAAATAGTCTTTATTATGTTCAAGTAAAGAACAAGAAGATTTTAGACACAAGCTGGTGTCTGTGTGTATTTACTCTGCTACCATTTATTGCTGCCTGGACCTTTTGATTTGTTCAGAGTCACCCAGTGCAGGGCCGGTTTAACCAGTCTGCCAAATCCACATTGGCGGGGGGGGGGCAAGGTCAATGGGCCAAAGGGGGGGCTAACCTCCTGCTGTCTCCTATCTCCTTGTCTGACCATGGAGACAGCCTGGAGGAGACGCTGCTTTGCAAGCCCCCCCCACTCCCTCCTCAGGCGGGGCTTGGCAGTAGCACTGAGCTGGAGACTGCTGTTGGAGACAGAGAAGGAGTTGCTCTTCCTATTGACTAAGTTGGAATTTGGAGATGGCCCCTGCATTGCTGTGAGGATGGGAGTATCTTGGAGGGGGGCTGCCATGGTTATTTAACTTGTTGCTGGAGTCAGAGACTGAGTGGCTGTTGGACTTCTCTGCCTGCAGTGTTGCTTGCAGAGAGAGGCTTGGTACTGACTAAGTGGGGGAGCACTGAGAAGGTGCCTGGCTAATACTGATGCTGTAGTTTGGAGCAGGCCCTGCATGAGCTGGGAGGAGGAAAAGAGAGAGGGGGAGAGAGTGTGCTCGCACTTTCTCTGAGACACAGAGAATGAGAGATGGGAGATAAAACTCACTGGGATTTGTGTATGTGTGCACATGTGCTTTCAAGTTGCCTTTTGACTTATGGCAACCCCATGTACTCCAAAAATAAAAATAAGTTGTGGGTATTTATTCAGGACACTAAATTCATTGAGAAGTAGTGGTGATATAATTCCTCCATAAGTGGTATGTTCCTCTGCTTAATTAGCCAGTGGCTAGTTTGCTTCATGAGCTACCTTATGTATTGTTACTTGCACATAAACCTAAAGCAAAATCAGCTGCACTATATAGCATTGTAGCACGAAGTGGACATGTTCTAAACTGTTTTGCAAAGTTGAAAAATGAACACAGAACTCACACACATCAGTCTTTAGGTAAAGGCTGTAAATGTTTCAGTTTCTCTTACCATGTCAGCACCTTTTCATTTCATCAGACTCAGTTAGTGCATTTTGATTATATTTCTCATTTAATATATGTTCAGATAATCAGAAACACATGGAGATGTAATTATTACAGTGGCAAAACACTCTCGTGTTGTGGTTACTTAATTTTTGTCCTCCTCTGAAGTACTTCTTACCTCTTGAAAATAATTCAGCAGCAATTAATTTTTTTAAAAAAATGCAGAGTGGCTGATGGGAAGGGGGTCTGTTATATAACTTTCTCGGACACTGGGATAAACATGGGGGGGGGGCAAAACAAACCATTGCAGGGGGCCCCCAAATTCCTTAAACCAGCCCTGACCCAGTGCATACTATCACCTAACAGGGTGACTCTGGGCAAGTCACTCTCTTTCAGCCTAACCTACTCCAAAAATAATCTTACCAAAAAAAACTTTGCAGTAAGAGTGCTGTAAGTCAGAGTCAACTTGATAGCACATAACAACAACAAATAGACCTTGAGAAACAACAGTCTTTTTATGCCTTTTGTTTTCTACTCAGTACTGAAGAAGCCTATATATAACCTTCCACCCATTATTCACAGATGTTTCAAAGGTCTCACATTGCATGCACAAACATTTCTCATCTGCTGAAAGCTACTTCATACACTCTGTGTGGGCATTTTCCCTTGTAACCTATCTGCTCCCATTTAGATATCTGGAGAATGAACAGGCAGTGGCCAGCATCTTGTTAGTGACATGCACAAGCTAAGTCAACCTTACACTTGCATGTTTGTTTGGAGTTTGGGGACTGGGGTGGGTTGGTCATTGCAGAGGTTGGAATTCTCTTCCACCCTCTGCAATGACCAAAAAACCCCTCCCTGACTCACACTTTTGCTGTGATAGCCCCTCTGAATGGCCATTCCCTAAGAGAACTTGGGGAATCAAAAAAGCATCTAGGCATGCAGAAGATATAATTGGTCTATGGCCATGGGGCACAGCCAAACACTTCTCTGTTCCCCCCTGTTCTCCACCCACCATGGAATGATTATTCAGGGGTGATATCCCAGCAAAACTGTGAGTCCTAGGGATGATAAGCAAAGAGATGTAGTTGAATTCCACTTGCAGAACTCTTACACTACACTGGGCAGTGTAGGATCTCAACCAATATACTTGGCCATTCTCTGGAATAAATCACCAATGGGAAAGAGACAAATGTGTATTTATGTAATCAGGACTAGGCAGCACAAATGCCATATTCTAGAAGCCTGTAAAAATTGGCCAGCAGCCACAGGTACTGAATTTCTGCTGAATGCACACTTAAGTGAGCACTACTGTAGAAGTAAACTTACCCCTAATTACAGTACATCATAGTTTAGACTGTCATTTCTTTTCACATCCTTCAGAAAAACATGCATTTCTCCTGTCAAACATTTCTTTCTTTTAAAACAGCTGACATCTGATTAAGCTATCAAGTTTGTCTGGTATATTCTAAGAGAGCACCGATGATCACTTCTTTGCATGTGAGCAATGCCTCTTTGTGGCAAAGGTTATGAGCACCTGTAGATCAATGAATGAAGTACATTAAAACATGAATGGCTTATTATCATACCAAGAAAAAAGAATAAATCTTCCTTTTCTTACATTTCATTTATACATTTTATTCCCTTTAGGAGTAATCTGCTGAGAAAATAATTTCCATGAAAAGAAGGAGGCTTGATAAGCACTTCTGATGTTGGTAATTATAGTGAACTTTCAAAATAATTCATGTTCCCTCTTCTCTCACTTGCATTCATGTTTATTTTACTGTATTCTCCTTCAGCTGTAACAGCAGACGGTAAAAGCCTTTAGCTGGAGGCAATCTCCTTGTAACCAAAATATGCCTTTTATGTTTCCCAAGGTATATCAGATGAACAAGAGGGCTCTGCATTCTCTGGATCAAAGGTTTTCCCCAACCAAGGCTTGGAATGCTTCCTTTTCTCTCTCTTTGCTACTAATGCTCCAAAATTGGAGGAACAATGCGTACCTGGACCAGTGCTGCAAAGGCACTGCAGGAAAGGTACTCCTTTGATGGATTCCGTGGTCAGAGACCAGGAGGCTTTGCATGGGGCATAAGGTGCCAGAATGTGTCACATGATGGGGGAGGGGCAATAATCTATTGAAGGCCTGGCCACCCCCTCAGGTTCCTCTTTGGATAGTTGCAGTGTGGGACCAAGGAATAAGTGTTGAATTGTGCCTTAGTGTTGGACGATTGCATTGTCTTTGTAATTGGGAGTCTGTAGCTGGTGGAGGCAGGACAGATAGCTTAGCCTGCTGCTCTGTTTCCATCTGTGTCACCTTCTTTGGAATTTTTTGCCTCTATTTTGGGGGGTAAGTTTTTATTTCTGATTGTCATGGAGGTGGTGGGGAAGGGGGTTGTTTATTTTAATGCCTCATCACCACATGAAACAGCACAGGTTCTAGGCTTTATCTGGAGAGGTGGTGAGCCCTGATTGACTGACATGGTGTGTTAGAGGCCCAGAAAGGCCATTTTGGGTTCAACTGGTTGAGTGAGAATACCACAGTGGAGTGGCTTGGAAAGGAAACCTTTGTTGGCATGGGTGGATGCCTCTGTTATTGGGAGCACCCCAAGTTATCATTTTGGGACTCAACCAGGGTTGTGTCAGTTGGCCATTACGATGGAGTGGCTCAAGAGAAGAGGCCTCCGTTGGAACTGTAGGTCATCTCTTTTGTTTGAGGAGTGCATTGGGCTTTGAGAAGTCCTACTGTTTTAGTCATTCACCTTGGTGAAAATGATTTGGGCTTGCTCATGGTCAAGGCTTACCTTTAGCAAGTTTTGCATTATTCCACACCATTCAGATTAGATGGTCTTGCATTGCAATGGTTTGGTTGGCCATTTGGCCATGCCAAATATGGTGGGGTGAGGAAGATCCCCAAATCTGGATAGAGCCCACAAGAGAGTCAACAAAGGGCTCTGGTATGTATTACACAGAGAGTTGGGTCACTTTTTGCATTTCATAAGCCAGAGCTCTACAGAGCTGATGGCATTCAACTGTCAGAAGAAGGCAATTTGATCTTCCTGGGGGACTTGCAACAGATGAGCACCTTATTGGCTAGTCTGGTGGGGAAAAGGGACTAAGCAGACACTTGCCCCTTGTTTGTGGCAGGTAGTGGGGGGAGAACTTAAGATTTTGGTAGTATGGCCTCTACAGGTCCTTGGACCTAGGGGTGGGGAACAAGTCTATCCTTGAGGGGGTCTAGGGGGGTTGCTCTCACTTATAAGGTCCTGGGACTTCTGCAACTTTGGTTCAGGCAGAGGTTGGTTTTCCTTCCATTATATCTCACATTCATTTTATTTTATTGAATTACTTGAAAATGACAAAAGTTATGTTTTGAACAGTTATTGAACTGTAACATTTAGAGTTCAAGGTATCACATGTTGCTTCCATCGTATCCTCCTCTCCTTGACAGCTTTTCCACACTGAATTCAAAAGTAAAGCTCATTGAGTACAGTTGTCCCTCCATATTCATGGATTTGGCATTCAGGGATTTAAGTATTCACGGCTTGAAAATATTCTTTAAAAAATAATAATCCAAAAAGCAAATCTTGATTTTGACATCTTATATAAGAGATACCATTTTGCTATGCCATTGCATATAATGGGACTTGAGTATTCATGGATTTGGGTATTCACGGGGGGTCCTGGAACCAAACCCCAGCGAATGTGAAGGGACTACTGTACATTTTTGGCTATAGTGGTCACCTGGACAGACAAGCTCTTAATAATTCTAATTTCTCAAAATTGTATGAACACTAAAAATTTGACTATCAAAGGGCTGTTTACTTGGCAAAGCTTACATTTCCAAAATTTAGGTACGGTAAGTTTTTACAGCCCTTTCCTTCCAAACCATGTCTACAGCTATCTATGATTGCTGGCAGCTATTCTAATACACTTTTGGCCCTTCATTTGTGTATTTGTGGGGCTCCACAAATTGAGGATTTGTCATATTATTATTGTTGTTGTTGTTCTTTATAAGTAGAATCATTTTTTTGGAATCTTCTCTGTCTTTCCTGCACTATAACAGTGTTCCAGAAAAGATTTTCTGTCTCTTGTCTGATACTAAGGACTTTATCAGACTTGCATCTAAAAATGCTATATTTTCCACTATTGAGGAAAACAGAAACATAGTGGCATGATTACAGTAATTGTTAGATGTTGCTGTAATCATGGGATATTATGCCATAATTGTACAATACTACTGCCAAAGAATCATCACACGACCATGACTAGCAGTTTAAAAATGGGATTTTGCTTCTGTGATTTGGTATGAGTGAGATTTTGCCTGTTCTTGCAAGAAAACATGGCTTTATTTAAACACAACAAAAACACATAAATAATGAAGGAAATAAAAATAAACACTTAAACAAACATAAAAACATACCAAGAAAAGGTGACAGTTCATTAAAAGAGCATCCTGTTTTATGTTAGCCTTCAGTGAGAAAAACAAGTTGGGAGTTGGACTGCTATATCTATCTGACCATGAGCCAGTGGCAAAATGCTAGGTGATCATCATGCCTAAAATATATATGTGGAAAGCCCCATAACTTTTTTAATCAGCTTATATTTAAGCCAGAGAAGCTTCATTTACATAGTATAAAAAGAGCTGGAAGGCTTCTTTCCCCTATGCTATCAATAATCAAAGCAACTCTGCTTAACAATTTACAAAGAGTCAGTGCCAGAAAGTACCTATAAATGAATCAAACTGTGGCTTTAAATAATCTTTTCCTTAGTTTTTGGAATTACTATTCCAGCTTTAAAATCAATGTCAATTTACTTGAGCACTTAAAGCATTTAATTAATTGAGATCTCAATGAATAGTGAAGAAACACAAGTAACAGAAAATGATAGGAACTTTAAGATGTGGTCAATTGGCAAATTATTATTGTCATTTGCTAAGAGCTGCTGAGATATGTAGATGGAAATCTTTCCCATCTCTCATCTGTTTTTAAGCCTACCCATTAAGGCTTGTAGAAAGTAGCATGGCTGGATTTGTGTCATGATCTTTTCAAGTATCTTTTAAAAATGATGTTCATATATCATGTGCCTAAAATATTTGAGATGCTTACTAAAGGGTTTCTTTTAACCTGGAAGTACTGCCTAGACAAGGATGTAAATCTTCTTTTCTTCCCACTGACTTGTACGTTGGAAATGAATCTTATGAGTGTTCTTGCCTTTAAGGAATCTGATCATTCAAACTCACACATACATATAAAACTGCTGCACACAAAGACCCAATGTGGTGGGAGTGATTTAAAAAAAAAGGTACACTGTATAAAGCCCAGAATTCCGGAGGGATCCAGAAGTCCAGAGCAGCAATCACCATTACTCTGAGGGGGGGGGGGATTAGGATAAACTGTAGCTCATGCCAGAGAATATTTATAGAAATTTGTTTCCTTCTAATTATGATCTTTATCACACAAGGCTTGTACAGCATGATTGTAGCTGTATAATGTCTATGACCGTACCTCATCACACAACATCATCCTGTTGCCAGTTTGTATTCAACTCGTTGATAGGGGGAAACCATCAATGGTTCTCAATCTCACTACCTTTCCATGACAGCCCTCTGTACAATAGGTCTCTTCTACTGCAGTAGTGAGATGCTAGCAGTCACGTGACATCAATGGGCTTGATTCTCCTCCTCTCCCCCCTCCTCCTCACTATTCTAAAGCAGGCTCTTTTTCCTTTTATTTTTAATTTCTTTTCTTTTTATTCCCCCCCATTGTATTGCCATAATGGCAAAATTACAGCAAAAATGAAAAGAAAGTCATGCTGGGTAGGGCATAGGTCAGAAAGGCAGAGTTATGGTCTGGTGTGTAAAAAAAAATAATACAACTAAAGACCACTGAGACAGCACAATTGTGCAATTCAAGAGGGTTGTGATAAGGAACATTCCCAAAGCAGTATGTTTCCATTCCCTAAACTAACACTGGAGATTATCAGACAGTTAAAAAAAACAACAACCCAAAAAGCTCTCAAGAATAATGTCACTGTACCACCAAAGGGTCCTGATACCACACGTGCCATCCTCCTCTCATGTGTCCTCCACTCTCCCTCTGTGCTGAAGCGATGAAAAAGGCACCACTTTTCATTAGTGGAAGATTCTTAGCCCATCAATAAAAAAGTGATGTTTCATCCGCACCATTGCTATGCACCGGGAATGATTGAACAATGACAGCGTTTGACAATTTCACCTTTTTGTTATTCTTGCATCCCAAATGATGCAACTTTTTTTTTCAGAATTAACCTCATCTGATAAAGTCCTTAGAGAAGCCCTGGAAACTCTTGATACTTTCAGCTAGTCTGGATAGGCCTTATGGCTATGTGAGGCTGAGAGAGAGAAAGATTTGTATTTCTCTCTTGTTATTTTGTAACATATCAAGAACTACAGATCACAGGGTTCTAGTGCCTAAGCAAGAAGGAGGAACATCTGGAGGGAAAGACAAAACAAAAAACCATGAGATATTGGAATGAGTGCTGCTGCTGCTTTTGGTAGGATTTTCAGGCCCTTGAGAAAGTATCTAATTCACTCACAGCTATAGTTTCCATGCAACTCTGCAGAAATATTATCTTCAGAACCCAGATTCAGAGGGACCAATAACATTTGTTTTACATTTTGTTCAGCCTGAAGTATATGGCATTAACTCTAGGAAACTGGAATAAGCTTCTAAATGTCTACTTCAAATGTATCCAACAGATCAGCCTGAAAAATTTCCTTGTGAGACGTTGCACCGGGGGAGGAGACCCAAGTATACTTTTGGAACCCGGTTCCCACACTGTCCAGCGCAGCCGTCCAATCGGGGAGCCTTTTTGCAGTCCGGGAAGGGAGAGGAGACCTGGATTAAAGCTTTGTGGTGCATGTGCAACAGCGACGAGGATTGAGGGGCGGGGCCAGAGACTATTTAAGGCACTGCCGCCCCTCGCTTCTTCCTCTTTTTGGAACGTTGGCACAGGCTACATATTGGAGAGCGAGTGAGTGGAGAACAGGCTGCGAGTGATTGGAGACTATATCATGATTCCAGCTTAGTGATGGACAAGTCAAGGAACTCTCAGTGGGGAAGGCCAAGCACTTGATGGCACCCATAGGGCAACAGCCACTGGGACCATCGGACAACCACCTTGGCAGGGAGTATTGGGATGGTCTGGCCCTGTTACTGGCCATTTGGGCTGATCTGCTACCCTGGGGGTGGAGATTTCCCGGTGGTGTTCCTTCCTTAGCAAGGAGGGGGTAATTGTGGGGGCTGCCGCAAGAACACCCCATTGGCTGGTGGAGGGTTACGACCAATTTTGGCCCCTAGGTGCCTCAGGGAGTGGGGTTTTATGAGCTGGCATAAGCCACCATAGGGCACTGGTCCTGGTCCCAAGGCCTTGGAAGTGTACGCTGGCCGCGGCTCACCAGGTCCTGGCTGACACCGCTTGGAAATGGGGGACTGAGTACTTTAAGTCCTTGCCTGCTGCTTGGCAGCTAAATATTAGGCCCAGTGGCAACTGCTGTGTGGCCTGTGGGGGTGATACTTGGGCCTGGCGGCCTTGGCTAAGCAGTCTAGGGCTCAGGAGAGCCTAGCACATGATATGACCCGGTTTGTTTAGAGGTCTAGTGAGGCCTGCCACATTGCATGACCTAGACTTCCTGTCCCAGTAGTGTGGCCTAGTGCTTTTACAGGCCCAGCAGGGCCTAGCATGTGTTACAGCACGGCCTTTTTAGAGGCCTCATGTGGCCTACAGCATTACAGGGCCTAGCCTTCCTGTCCCAGGTGGGACTGGGGGATAATTTTCTAGGTTTGGGGTAGGGTTTTTCCCCAGTTTTTTGCCTGGGCTTTTGTGGCTTTGGACCAAGATTCATTGGTCTGGGTGTAGCCTACCTTGCCTTCCCTCCTCTGCTTCAGAGGCCTAGCTTTGGTGGGCTTGGGGCCTGGTTCTGGGCAGGTGGTGCCTGCACAACAGGCCTCAATTGGGACCATAGCTAAATTGTGTATCACAATAATTGATGGTTATAATATATTGCTATAACAATTTATAATTGGTGTTTTTAAATATTGGTTCATTATTGGGGAGCCTTGATTGTTATTTAGGATAGATTGATATGGATTATGGTTTAGGCGCTTACACACCAGGCTTCAATTCAACACCATTTAGCTAATTGGCTTTGGGTCGTTAATTGTTACCATGTCTAAGGGGAAAGGGCAAGTTAAGGGAAAAGGCCCTGTGCCTAAGAGGCCATCTGCTCCTGAAAAGCCTTCCTCCAGTGAGAAAGAGGAGCAGATCCCCTGGCAGGCAATTCTTGATAGAATACAGAATTTGGAATGGATACAGGGGGTTTCAAGTTCAGGCCCTCTATATAGACTCAAGCGTTTGGGTAAGAAAAGGCAAGTCTTTTTTTGGCAGGGGGTTGGACTGGATAGCCCTTGAGGTCTCTTCCAACTCTATGGTTCTCTATGATTCTATGATTCTTTGATTCTATGATTCTAAGTTGCTAATGAGATTTTGGCTTTTTTTCCTGTGTCAAATTCCTGTGATTTTGACACAGGAAATATTGGATCCTCAGCCAGATGCTGCCAGGGCACCAACACCATCGGGTGAGTCCCCTGTTGACACAGCGACCCCCCATGGGGCCTATATGGCCATGGGGTGGTTGTTCACCAGCAACACACTTTACCACACCACAGGTTTCGGGTCCACAGGCTGCACGTTTTAGTTGGCCTATGGCACAACAAGCCCTTAATTGGTCCCCACCTCAATGGTCCCCTTGGTCCATTTGGTCACAAGTGTACAAGTGGTGTTTGGGGGACCCCAAGTTGGGGATCAGGCTTTTCCAGGAACCTCTTATGGAACAGGGTATGAGGCAGTGGCCTATTCTACAATCCCATTTGGGGAAATGCCACTCCCCTTGGGGGATCATTTGCTGCAGTCCATAAGGGACAAGATACTTAAAGGAGAATATGTGGACGTATTCTCCCTTTTGTATAGGGAGCTTGAAAAGAAAGATAGGGAGGGACTAGATGAGAAACAGAAAGAGAAGTTGAAGAAAAGAAAGGTTGAGCATAATTGGTCAAATTGGCTTTAGATGTTTTGGATCTTGGCCAATGTGATTGCTAAGGCCCAGCCCCACTGTGCCACATCTCTTTTTCAATACATTTTATCATTCATAGGACCTATGTGGATTTTGATGAAGCCTTTTGCATGCGGGCAGTGATCTACCCAACCCTGCATTGGGATATATTGCACCCACAATTATGGATGCAATTAATGACCCCTGCTCGGCCAATACAAGGGGAATGCATCCATAGTGGCCACTTAGTTTGGAGTGCAGCTAACAGTTCCACTAAGTCTCCTATCACCTCTAGTCAAACACAAAAATTATTGTATTGGGAGTTTAGCTCCCATGGTTTGTGTAATCCAAAGCCCTGTAAATTTAGCCATGAGTGCTCCATTTGCAGGCTTCTCATTTCTTTCAAAACTGCCCAAGAAGCAAGGGTCAGTCACGGGGGGAAGATGATTCCCAGCACTGCTAGCCAGCCCCAGAAAGGGTCCCAGCTCAATTAGTCTGGAAGTATTGGACAGGAGGCTTAAGCTTTATCTGAATAAGGAGGTAGCTGCCTATCTATCACAAGGGTTTCAATTTGGTTTTAGAATTCAATTTCAGGGAGTTAGGCACCCATACATGGCATGTAATTTGCAGTCGGTTAAGGGCAATGAGTCCCTGGTTAGGGAGAAAATCCAAAAGGAAGTTTCCAAAGGGCGGGTAGTTGGACCCTTTATTAAACCCCTGGTGACTAATATTTGGGTTTTCACCACTTGGGATAGTTCCTAAGAAGACACTGGGGGAATTTAGGCTTATTCATCACCTGTCATACCCGAGGGGAAAATCAGTGAATGATTCTATCCCAGCAGAGCTGTGCACAGTGAAATATAATCTTTTGATGCTGCCATTAGGGAGGTCTGCTGGCATGAGCCAATAGCTGAGTTGGTGAAATGCAACATAAAATCGGCATTCTGCCTTCTCCCAGTTTATCCCAATGACTTTGAGCTGTTAGGTTTTCATTGTGAAGGGGAGTTTTATATGGACTGTGCTCTTCCCATGGGCTGTTCAGTTTCATGCAATGCCTTTGAGACGTTCAGCAGCTTTTTGGAATGGGCTTTCAAAGTGAGGACAGGTCTTTGCAGTGTGGTCCATTATTTGGACAATTTTTTTTATTTATAGGGCAAGCCCAGGCTAGCAAATGTAATTATTTATTGCGCCAGTTTGCGCAGATGTCTGACGAACTTGGTGTTCCCTTGGCTCCAGAAAAGACAGAAGGTGCTGCTCAGAGGTTAACTTTTTGGGGTATAGAAATAGACACAGTTAATCAGCAATGTGGTTTGTCTGAGTTGCTACACAGAGTCACTCAATTTAGTCTCAGACGTAAGGCCACCCATTGGGAATTACAGGTTCTTATTGAACACCTGAACTTTGCATGTAAGGTAGTTGCCCCAGGTAGGGCTTTCCTCCGCTGGTTGTGCAATGCCATTAAAGTGGTTACAGTGCCTCACTTTTGGATTTGCCTTACATCGGAGATGTGAGATGACTTGGGGGTTTGGCAGGAGATTTTGGACAACTTTAATGGCATCTCATTTTGGCAGGAGGAAAGGAAGCTCCAAGACACACTACAGATAACTTTGGATGCTGTGGGGTCAATCGGGTTTGGAGTTTATTTTGGTGGATGCTGGTGAATCACTAGATGGCCTCCTGACTGGGTCGGTTCAGGCATCACTGCTGACTTAACCTTTTTGGAATTTTTTTCCAATTTTGGTTGCGTCCACCATTTGGGCTGAAGAGTTGGCAAATTCGTTGATACATTTCTGGTGCGACAATTTGGCAACAGTTCATGTAATAAACACCTTTACCCCTAAGTCCCTGCATGTCATGAGGCTTGTATGGGATTTTACATTGCAGTGTCTTAGATATAACATTTTATTTGTAGTGTGGCATGTGGCGGGAGTTAATTGCTGACACTCATTCCCACATGCAGATAAGAGTGCTTCAGAGAGCTGGCTCCAGATGTGGTGCCTGAGGGCAACAAGCCTGTGACAACTTGAGAGACTAAGATTTGGAGGACCCTAGGTATGTCAGTAGTGCCTAAAAAGGGTTATGTTAGGGTGGTGCAATTTTTTTTTCAATTTAGGGAACAGGAGAGTTACGAGCAGAATCTTACCATTCCGATGATGCAAGTTTTACAATTCTGCATATTTTTGCACCACAAAGGCACTCCATTCTATCTGGATTAGGCTGTCAGCCATAGCATTTTGGCTGAAAGCTCAAGAGGCAGTGGGCAACACAGGGGATTTCTGTATATGGAAAGCCCTGGATGGATGAGCTAGAGAGAAAGGTAGGAGCGTTGATACTAGGGCCCCACTCTCACCAAACATATTAAAAGGTTTGCATGGTTTGTGGGTGGATATTTGCACTTCACCCTAAGAGGAGCTGCTTTTTCATGTGGCTGCCCTTGTGGCATTTTGGGGGGGCTCTGTGGGTTATTGAGTTGGCAACAAAAGAAATTGATTTTTCAGGTAGGCCCTTGGAATTTAGGGATGTTTCCCTGGGAGAGCATGAGGTCAATTTGATGCTGCACTTCTCCAAAACTGATCAGATGGGGAAAGGGAAGCAACGTAAGCTTTTGAAATGCGGTGATTTGGACATTTTTCTGGTTTTAGCCTCTCACAGATATATGGATGCCCAGAAGGAGGAGGCAGGGCCTGTACTTTGTACATGCTGATTTTTCCCCTTTGACTAGGTACCAATTTTGGACTGTGATGGCTAAGGCCTTGGACAAATTAGGCTTGTCTGCCATTTGGTTCAGGGCACATTCCTTTCATTTATTATTATTATTATTATTATTATTGCCCTGCTCAATGGGGATGCCACCGGAAGTGATACAGCGAGTTGGGAACTGGAAGTCCTCTTCGCACAGGAGATATGTCCGCCCACTCTGTCATTAACTTGTTTTCTTCCCCTTTTGTCTTCCAGGTTTTAGACTGCTGATGGAGAGATTACAGGTGCTGATCTGCAGTCACAGTATGGTATACTGGGTGGCATGGCAGGCCTGGGTGTGCCATTTTGGATCTCATCTCAGTTTGGGAGACAGGGTGATCACAGAGTGGTTGGGGAAGAGGGGTCTGTGTTGGCATGGCTGTATGCCATTGCTGTTCGGGTAGCACCACACGCCTCCACCAGATGTGTTCATTCTCCACTTGGGTGGAAATGATTTGGGACTTTTGAAGGGAAAGGCACTGGTAATAAAGGTGACACATGACATAGAGGTGATCAGGTCACGGTGGCCTGCAGTCACCCTCATGTGGCTGGCCATTTTGCCCAGGCAGCTGTGGTGTGGGGAAGGGGATCCTCATTTAATTGACTGAGCATGACGTCGGGCCAATAAGCAAATTCATAATTTTTGGACAAGGGATGGGGATTTTATTTGCCACACCCAGCCATTGTGTTCAAGAGGCCTGAGCTCTACAGAGTGGATGGGGTTCATCTCTCGGATGCTGGGAATTTAATTTTCTTACAAGAACTTCAGTGGGGGCTGAGAGACTTCTTAGACGAGCGAGTGGGGGACTAAGGGACTAAGTGGACTCTTGTTCCTTATCTATGGTGGGAAAGGGGGAGGCGTAGCTTCTGGTGTGCACCTATGGCACCAGTTTTTGAGATCCATATTTAAAAGACCATGTATCTGTAAGATTTAAGTTATCTTTCATTTCAAAGAAGCTTTTTGGCAACTTTCCTTGATATTTTGACTTGCTCTTCACTGATCTATCTGTCTGTGGATTTAACACTCCATTAAAATCACCAAAAATAATTACATTTTCCATATTGTACTTTTCCTTTTTCAACTCTAACTTTCTGAAGAATTTTTCTTGGTTACTGTTTGATGCGTACATGCCAACAATGCTTAGTTTCTTATTTTGAAAGGATACCTTTATGCCTCTATATCTTCCATCTTTATCCTTAAACAGCTCTTATTTATGAATAGTGCAACTCCTCTCTTCTTTTTCTTACTAATTGTTGAATGGAAAATTGTCCAAATCTTGGGTTTTTTTAAATATTTCATATCTTATTCTTTAATTTTGATTTCTTGTATACATACAATGTCAGATTTCAACTTTTCCAGATAATGGTAAACTTGACGACATTTATATTCCGAGTTTAGACCTTTTACATTCCATGAAGTAATCTTAAGAGGCATCTTCTTTTTCTTCTTCTATATTATCTTCTTCTCCATCATCATCCTCCCTCTCTCCCCGACTCTCCCTGTCTTCTTCTTTCAATACATTATATTCATCATCTTCTTGATCTTCCTGTTCATTTTCCTCAGGTTGACTTTCTTCTTTTGATTCCTCATTGTCTGATTCTTTTCTGCTCAGTTCTCCTTTCTTCCTCTTTTCTCTTTCCTTTACTGGATGTTCCTCAGCTGATGCTTGTTTTTTTGTTTTTTTATCCTTATCCTTATCTAATTTTTTACAAAACACTTTGGCTTTCTGAATTGTGTTTATCCTATGTCTTCTTTGCCTATACATGGAAGTTATTCCTTCTATACTTTCCCATTTGTAGTTTATACCCATTTTAGTTAATTTCTGTGTAATAAATTTATAATCTTGCCTCTTTTTGAGAATAGAAGAAGGAATATATTTAAAAATCTTGATCTCATCTCCATCTATTTTCAGTGTTTCCTTATAGCTCTGTTCTAATATCTTCTCTCTTGTCCTGGATCTAATCAATGATATGACTATGGACTTTTTCGGATGAGCTTTTACAGAGCTAGCAGCTTCGTCCATGTTGCAAGGCTGCTGCGCTGAAGGGCATCCCTTTCGGATGACGCTCTTCCCTGCCGGTACTGTTGCGTTACCGCGGGGACACTGCAGCGTTATATTCGGCGGTTTTCTAATCACGAAAGTTGTTAATCTCTTGGCAGCTTTTATCTTTCGGCACTTGGGAATTAATTCTGAATAATTTATCTACCTCTTTTTCAAGATGTTCCTGGGGGTATCCTATGGATTTTGCTAGTGGTGCAATGATTCTCTCTTCTAGATCTTCATTTATTTTCTCAGAGATCCCTCTTAATTTGAGACATTTTCCCCTATATCTCAGTTCTTGATTTAAAATTTGTAAATCTTCTCTTTCTTGTATTTCCACTATTTTCTGTGTCTTCTTTTCTGCCTCTTTTGAATTCACCTTTAGTTGATTAATCTCAGCTTTCATTTCCTCCAAGTCCTTGTTGATTTTGTCAATTTTGTCCCCCAATATTTCAGATTCTTTCTTATAGTCCATTCTTATTTCTTTCCTCAAGTCTTTTAATTCTGATCTTATTTCTTGTTTAAAATTTCTTAATTCGGTTTTTAGTTCATCCGGTATCAGTGTATGCATTTTAGATGTTTTAATAGTTTCTACTGAACCTCTTCTAGTTTTTATAACTTGTGTTTATGTTTGTAATGTTGCTCCTCTACCCAATGCCATAATTCTAAAATAAGTTAATTCTAGTTTCTGGGGTTTTTTTGTTTTGTTTTGTTTTGTTTTTTTCTTCATTTTTGTCTTTGCCGCTAATCTTCCAATAAATTTATATTATTATATTGATAATGTCATGTTCTTTAATTCTATGTTTTGTATAATGTAACGTTTGATCAATTAATTATTTATAATTGATAATTGATATTATATTTCCAATTCAATTAACAAACCCTCTTATACTTTAAATCTATTATCAAATTGAATTTCTTTTTACTATATTCTAATCTCTTAGAGCCTGGTGACCTAAATTTATTCTTGAATCTTTCTTGTAAATATGTTAATGGTTCCTCTTAGTTCTCCTTACTATCCGTTATATTTACAAACCAATTCTGAAAGTTCAAGTTGTTATTCTTCTTTCTATTTATTGAGTCAGCAAAAACAAAAAAAAACAAATCAACCATTCATTCCTTGAAATTACAATATACAATATCTTTCAGTTCTGCCACAAACTCCTCTAAACTTCTAACTCTCTTATACACTTCTAGTTCTCTTATACACTTCTTGATATATTTTCTTCTCTTATATATCACCTGAACTATGTGTTAATGTATTTTTTAAATAATTTTTATTAATTTTTAAAATTAAAAAACATACAATTACTACATAAAACTTAACAAACATATATAACAGTGATTCCCTCCACCGAGGGACTTCCCTTTACATTCATCCCTCTTTCCAAAAAATCATTGTTTCCAACTCAGGTTTGCTTCCTCTCCCCTTTATTAATACAAATTCTAAAAATTTACTCCATTTTTCACCAAAAACATTCTTATTTAGCCCTCCTTTTTTCCCCTTAACCATATTTGTTAATTTCTCATTTATAGCTATATTCTATA
Organism: Gambelia wislizenii; assembly: GCA_030847615.1. Lineage (NCBI taxonomy): Eukaryota > Metazoa > Chordata > Lepidosauria > Squamata > Crotaphytidae > Gambelia > Gambelia wislizenii. The sequence goes on from JAUMIR010000003.1 coordinate 295,414,884, forward strand.
CTTCATCATACCATTCTTCTATTTTGTATTCACCTTGTATTTTCCATTTCTTTGCTATTATTAACCTTGCTGCTGTCAGCAAATTTGTTAGCAAATCCTTAACAATTTGAGATTCTTGTATTTTTTCACAATATGATAATAATGCTATTTCAGGGCTTAAAGGTATATTTATCTCCAGTATCTCACTTATTTCCTTCATTACTATTTTCCAAAATTTCTGTACACATTTGCAATTCCACCACATATGAATATGTGTTCCCAATTCTTGGCATCCCCTCCAACACTGTGCTGAATACTTTTTATCTATTTGATTCAATCTTACTGGAGTTAAATACCATCTCCATATAATCTTATAGTAATTTTCTTTTATTCTTACTGATAATGTTTAAAATGTTGCATATTCCATATTTTTCCCACTTAGATTTATCTATTACAGTTGCTACATCTGTTTCCCAAATATCTTTTAGATAATCTTGTACTTCTACATTATCCATTAACATTTTATATATTTTGTTTGTACTACCCTTTATAACGTTTTTCTCTTGAATAGCTTTTGTAATTAATTCCTCAGATATTTTACTTTTTCTACAACTACCCTCCTTTAAACATTTGTTTGTCCATCTTTCTAATTGTATCAGTTTAAACCATGTAAATCCTTGCTCCTTTAATATTTTTTCCATATAATTTTTATTTTTCATTTTCCCCATCCATTCCTTCAACCTTATTATTTCTTGTCCTCCTAATTTTGCTTCCACTTCATTTCTTAAATTTTCTGGGAAACCCTCTAACAATATTAGCAGTGTTAATGGAGATGTTCCTGGAACTAATACTTTTTTATATTTATTCCATATTTCTAATATATTTTTTAAAGAGACAGATTGTATTGTTTCCCTAAATTTCTTTTTTAGTTTACAATAAAATATATTTCTTAATTTTAACTCTATCTCTTGTTTATTTATTTCCATCCATTCCATTTCCTTCACTTCCGCAACACTATCACAATAATATATCTCAATTGATTCGCTACGTATTATAGCTTTAGATTAGGTAGGCCTAAACCTCCTTTTTTTTTAGATTTATACCATCTATTTTTATTGATTCTTGATCTTTTGCCTCCATTACAATAATTATTTATCATATTTTGCCACTTTTTAAATTCCATCTCTGATACTTTAATAGGCAGCATTCTAAATAAAAAATTTATTTTTGGTAATATTTTCATTTTAACAAGCGCTATTCTTCCAAACCATGACAATTTAATTTTCCCATATTTCTCTATTCTTTTTTCCATATCTTTCCTTAATATAGTAAAAAAAAAATTCCTCTAGTTTTTCCAATTCTGCCACAATATTTATTACTAAATATTTTATTTGCTCTTTTATTTTAATACATTTCTTTTTACTCTTCATATTTTTTTGCTCTGCCTCTGTATAATTAAATATCATCATTTCTGATTTATTCCAATTTACTTGTAAACCTGCCATCTTCCCAAACGGTTCCAAATGTTTCTCTATCTCTTGCATTTTTCCCAATGGATCTTGTATTGTTATTAAAGTATCATCTGCAAACATATTCAGTTTAATCTCTTCAATATTTCCTATCCCTTTGATATCTTCATCATTTCTGATTACATTAGCTAATATTTCTATTACCATAGCAAATATTATTGGGGAGAGTGGGCAGCCTTGTCTTGTTCCCCTAGTTAAATTTATTTGTTCTGTCTTACCATCATTTACTATTACTGTAGCTTTATTTTTTTTATACAATTGGTCAATCACACCCCTAATTTTTTCTCCAAATCCAAATGCTTTCATTATATTTTTTATTGCTGGCCATTCCACACAATCAAAAGCTTTAAATATATCTATAGCTATAAGCCCTGCTTTAATTTTCTTTCTTCTAATTATATCTATTATATTTATTACTCTTCCACTTAAATTAGCCATCTGTCTTCCTTCTATAAATCCACATTGGTCTTTTTGTAGATATTTGTACATAAATTTATTCATCCTTTTCACCATTATTGCTGTTAGTATTTTTGCATCTTGATTTATTAATGATATTGGTCTATATGATTCTGGGTCTGTCAAATCTTTATCTGGTTTTGGAATTAATATAATCAGAGATTGTTTCCATGATGGTGGGATCTCATTTCCTTTTAAAATGTTATTATATAATTCTTTCATTCTAGGTATTAATATACTTTTAAATGTTTTGTAATATTCGGCTCCCAAACCATCTTCTCCTGGAACCTTCCCTAGTTTCAATTTGTTTATAATATCTTCTATTTCCTCTTCTGCTATAGGTTTTTCCATTAATTCTTTCTCCTCCTCACTAATTATATCCTTACAATTTTCCTGTATATATTTCTCTAAGTTTTTCAGTGGATCACCTGCTGAATATAATTTTTGATAATATTCTTGAAATATCTTTAATTTATCTTTCATCAAATTACTTTTTCCCCCTTTTCATTTTTAATAATTCCAATCAAACTTTTAGATTTCTTTGTTTGTGTGGCTCTTGCTAACATTCTAGAATTTTTATTACTGTATTCAAAAAACTCTCTTTTCATAAATAACAGATTTCTTTTTGCTATTTCTATATCTTCCTTTTCTAACTCTTTTCTCTGCTTGTATTAATGCGTGGATCTGTTTATCTCTGTTTCTAAGGTATTCTTTTTCTAGACCCTTAATTTCCTCTTCTACTTTCTTCCTACTTTTTCCCCATTTTTTCCACAATGTATGTGCTTCCCTAATAAATATTCCCCTTGCTACAGCTTTCATTGAATCCCACAATAATGCTTGATTGCTTTGTCCTACTCTATTTATTTCCCATATTTCTTTTAATTCTACCTGTATTTTTTCTACTATATTTTTATAACCCAAGATTTTTGTATCCAATCTCCATCTTTTTGCTTGTTTATAATCTTTTGTAATCTTTATATCAGCTGTAACTGCTGCATGGTCTGTGACTTTTATGATCCCTATATCTGGGTTTACAATTTGTGGAACCAGATTTTTTGATACAAAAATATAATCTATTCTAGAATAATTTTTATGTGTTGGTGAATAATAAGTATATCTCTTTTCTTCTCCTTTCCATTCTCTCCATACATCTCGTAATCCATTTCTATTTATAATTTTGTTCAAACCTGTTTCATACATTTTCTTGTCCTCTTTAGTAGGATTAGATTTATCTTTCTGCTTATCCATTACCATATTAAAATCTCCCGCCATTATTATAGATCCCTCACTTATTTCATTTGTAGCTTTAATAAATTCTTCATAAAATTCTATTTGACCTTCATTTGGTGCATACAGATTAACTAAAGTGAGATGTTCCTTACCCTTAATTCCTTGCTTAATTATATATCTTCCTTTTATATCTTTTTTAATTTTCTTAACAATAAAATCACATCCTTTCAACAAAATAGTTGCTACTCCTCTTAATTTTGATGTTCCAAAAGCTTTTTCATATGTATTTGCCCATTTCAACTTCAATTCATTCACTCCATCTTTATTTTGGTGTGTTTCTTGTAGGAATATTATATCTGCTTTAGATTTATTTAGTAAAGATTCTATTATTTTCTGTTTTATTACATTTCCTAACCCTTTGACATTTAAGGTCAATATTCTCAATCTACCTTCCATATTATGTATAATAAATTTCTACTTCTATTAGTCCCCCATAGTGCACAAGTACTACAAATAAATAAAGTACTCAAATAAACAATAACAATAACAATCCCCCCTGCACCACCCTCCACCTTCCCCCTTCCTCCCTCCTCCCTACCCCTCCCACATACACATTTCCTCACCCCCCCTCCTACTCCCAGGGATTGCCATCCCCACCATAGCTACAAACTTTGAGGGGGGGAGGGGGTGTCACCCATCACCGATGTCACCTTTGATCCCATCTCTCTCAGTTTTTTCCAGTCCCTTGTCTTTATATCTTCATTTCTCCTCTCCTCCTATTGCTCCTTTCAGCTCCCCTTGGTCTTTTGCTGCTTCTTGCTCTTCCTCTCTCAATCCCAGTGTTGTCAGCAGTTGTAATCCTTCTTCCAGTGTTTTTATTTTGTAAAATTTCCCAGCATACTTGAACTTTAAAAATATTGGGTATCCCCAGTTGTAGTTAATATTGTTTTTTTTTTCAGTATAGCTATAATGGGTTTGATACCTCTCCTCCATTCCAATGTTTTCGCACACAAATCATTGAAGATTATCACTGGTGTTGACTCAAAAAGTGTTTGGTCACCCAGTTTCCTTATTTGTTTCATAAATGTCTCTTTTTTGTAATAATTGGTCACTTTTACTAATACATCACTGGGAGTTGTTTTCTTGAATCCAGTTCTATGGATTCTCTCAAAATCTTCTTGCACCCACTGTAACTGGGGTGTCAGTTGTTGGAACCAGTTTATTATTTTAATTCTCAGCTGGGTTGCAGTTTCTTTTTCAAAATGTGGAACATTTCAAATCCTAATGTTCATCCTTCTGTTCTGATCTTCTTGGGCAATAATTTGTGTTTGTATCTCAGCAATCTATACATCATGTCTCTGAAGCCAGTTTCTGTTGTCGTTTACCATTTGATTTACTTTTTTAATTTCTTTGCACACTCCTGCCATCTCCTGGTTGATTTGCTGCATGGCACTTTGTAGTTGTTTAGAAACTTCCTGAATTGTTTCCTGTTTCATATTCTGAATTTCATTTCATAGCTCAAGTGTATGAGCTTTAAAACTTTGAAGTAATTTTTCATTGTTCTGTGCCAGCAAAGATTGTAAATCCGCTTGTCCTGACAGGTATTCCTTCTGTCCGTTCTTCTGGGTGCTTTTCTGTCCATTCTTTCCTCCCCCTGCTCCAGTCGTCATTTTAATAGCTTTGGTCTGTTCTTTTTCTTTTCTAATCTTTTCAGTTGTTGTTAGCGTTTCAGCTGAAAATGCCCATTCTAATCTTGAGATTGTTTTGTCAGAGGCTTTATTTTTAGATCTTGTCCATAAGGGAGTTTGTAAAAAAAATTTCCTTCCCTTATCTGCTCTTTGGTCTCTTGACATCAGCTTCCCTCATAAATCCTCAAGCTCCAGGCTTTCAGCTTTCAGCTTCTAGCTTTTAAATAAAACAGATGTTACTCACAGCATTCCGGAACAGGGGACACATTTCTTTTTCTTTAATTAACTGCTTCAACAAGGGGTTTTCTTTATTTCAAAGATATCACATCGACATCGGAGAGAGCTGGATTCTACGGCCACATCCGGTGGTGCGTGATTTATTTCAGAATTAAAAGAAATTGTTTACATGGCTCATGAGACTGTATATATGCCCTTGAGGGACTGTGGTGTCAGTGTGGGAAGAGGGCCTGTTTCAAGCTTGTATCCCCCCAAAGCAGTATCCATATACAAAGACTCTAAGGACTTTATCAGAGGAGCCCCTTAAAGTGTTCTTTTGCTGGCATTAAAAAATCAATTTTTATGCCAGCAAAAGAACTCCCCCCCCCCGCACTTAATTCTGGCAAAGGCAGCTCCGGCAATGAAAGAGGAAGTGAATGGAGCTCTGTTCACTTCCTGCTTTGCAATCCTGTGAAATATTGTGAGACTTCGTTGTGTGGAGAATTCAAAAACAAAACAAAAAATAACACTTAAAAGGTTTTTAAAAGCATAAAAACACACTCTAAAACTTACAAGTAACCCAGGAAGGGTCATAAAAAGTTCGTCACTTACCTGGATGCCATGATCTCACCCGGAAGTGTTCACACCGGACCAGCCACTGATGGGGTATGTACAGTAAAAAAAAAAAAAAAAAAAGATGCAAGGCTTCACATGCCGGCTATGCAGGGGAAAAAACCAGCAGGGGGGAATCAACTGACAGCTTAAGTCATCAATTAAAAGTATGGTTTTTGGCAGAGAACTAACTGTGAAAGGCCAATGTCATCTGATATGCATGCCCTTTTGTGTTTATGTGGCATCATTATGACACGGTATTTGTTGCGTCTGATAAAGTCCTAAGTTACCTATGCTGCACTCTTGTTCATTCGCAGTCATGTTAATTATGGAGCTAGTTCTGCCTAACTGGCAGGCTTTCCTCCTCCAAAAATTGAGTCAGGGGCCACAGGAGAAAGGATTCCTTAGCACTAGTAATTCCCAAGTTATCCATTGCCCAGGAATCTTACACCCTAATGCAGCCTCAGCAAGCACAGTGAGACAGCACTTGGCAGTGTGAGATCTGCTTAGGTTCAGTAAAGTTGTGAAATCTAAAAGCACCCAAAATGAATTTCTGGGAATAAAACATAGGTAGTAGAGGTAGTAGAGATGTCCCCCTAGATCTCTACTACCTTTTGCATAGGTAGTAGAGATGTCCCCCTAGATAATGAATAGGGTAACTGACAGATAAGTTGCTATAAGGGCAGTGAATTTACTCTTGGTTTTATGGCTATTCCTCTTGCGGCAGCTCCAGTTGACTAGCAACCATCCAAAACCTGAATCCTTTTCCCAACAGTGGTATGGCACCTGGACAGGTCCTGTACAATCCAGAGCAGCTGTTGGAGAAATTGGTTATAAGACCAAAAGTGGATTCACCACCCATTGGTCCTCTAATGAATTTTGTAGGAAACTGCTAAGCAGCATTCATATAACAGCAAGCAATGTTATTTGGGTAATTATATGGAATTTCTATAATAATATCACATAAAAGCATTTAATGATTGATGCATGGAATAATGAGACATGACACAAAAGATTGGGTTGAAATACGGGCCATTTTATTGTAATCTTATTGTAATATTGTAATATTGTAATATTTGTTTATTTCTTAGGGTATGCGGACCAATAGGGGGAGACACAATGCAGGGGCAGCTGAAGCAGACATTCACATGTGACCTATCCCCCAGCTTCCCTGGGTGACTCACCTGAGCCCCGAAGGGGATCCCGGTACCTGGGGTTCCCTTCGGGCACCACTTGCTGGAAGACCCGGCACCAGGTCACAAATCTTCAAGCCATGTAGCTTCTGAGGAGGATCGCAACCCAATGCTGGCCCCAAGGATAGCCTACCTTGCTGCACCCCATCCATTAAGATGCTGGTACAGTTCAGTAAGGGCCATCCTTCCACTCAATTTGAGGTTGCCATAGGTGAATGCCAGATCCTTGTCTCCCCACTCCCTGCAAGTGACTGCCTATTTAAAGAACCACACCCTAAGCCAATTGTCTGTTAAGAAAAATGCAACATGGGACATACAGTGAAAGAAATAAAATATGTATGTGAAAGTCACAATGACTAAGCAAAAGCAATTATGAAGCTACACAGGTGAAACTGCTAATGTAATCTAGAAGTCCTGAGAGCCAAGGACAGAGGTACTGAATGCAGATTGGAAACACCTGAGAATCATTAAGTGTACAAGGTGAAATGTTGAAATACATGGGTTGGTCTTAAGCATGGATGGAACTATGTGGACCAATCTGAATGGAAGTACACACCCACTGGGTGGAAACTAATTAGTGGGTGGTGATAAACAATGGCTATAAAATTGCAATGTTTGCCAATGTATTTTTTGTGTGGTTGAGTAGTTGTGGAGTAGAGGTGGTGTAGTGTGTAGAGATTGTGATTTGTTGACCATATAGTATATGTATATAGAAGAATAAAGTAGGTTTTATATAAAACTACTGAGTTGCCTGAGTGAATCCTGGAGACGTTTTGGAGACACCTGGAGAAGAGTGAGAAGGCTTGGAGAGCTTGTCAGGATCTTCAGCCTATTCTCTGAAACTCTGCTGCTTTGGAGGAAAGCATTAACCACTGATCTAAGCTGGTTGGCTCTGCTGCATAACAAGGTGGTGAGTTTGAGCCAGAGGTGAAGGGCTACAACTCCCATCATCCCTGACAAGGGTTATGGGCCCAGTTACTAGAGCACCCAGCATCCACAGAAGCTGAAAGTTCCAGAGAGTGGAAGAAAGCTTTGTGGACGATAGATCAGAGCAAGCTGTTTGTGCTGCACTGATAAGCCTCGTGAGTAAATCATTTTGTGTTTTGCTTAAGCCCAGACGGGTCAGCTGTGCATACTCAGAAGGACTGTGTCAAATTGAGTCACTGCACAAATCAAGATGGAATTTCTAAAGTTTAGTAAATTGAATAGAAACAACTACTCTACCTGGAAGATTTATGCCCAATCTCTACTAGTAAAGGAAGGTCTGTGGTCAACAGTTGAAACAGGGCTGGCAGCCGATGCTAATGAAGCCACTAAAGAGAGAGATAGTAAAGCAAAAGCCTGTCTTTATCTCATGCTTGAGGAAGACTTAATTAATGACGTCAGAGATAAAACGTCTGCCAAGGATGTGTGGGATACCTTGCAGAGATTACACACTCCTTCAACTGCTTTTGCAAAAATGCTATGGTCTAAAAGAATATACAGGCAAAAGATGGCTAAAGGGCAGTGTGTGATAGAACATTTAAAAATAATGCAAGATTTATTTGTGCAAGCTGAACTGAGGGGAGTGCAAATTAGCAAAGAGCAGCAATGCTACATTTTAATAGAATCGCTAGACTCTTCGTGGGACAACATAACGAACAGCCTGCAAAACCTGCCAGAAGCTGAGCTTAATAGAGATTTAATTGTGGCCAGAATACTGGAAGAGAACCAGAGAAGAATGTCTGAGCAGGGTGACTCAGCAAGTTTAAAGACTGTGCCAAAACAACGAACAACTCCTGACTGGCGAATGCAGGAGGAAGCAGCCTCTACAAGGGAGCAACGGAGGTGCTTTTATTGTAAGAAGATTGGTCATCTGCAGAGACATTGTAAACATTTTGCAGCTGAGAGATGCAAGCAAGCAGAGAGCAGATGGCAGCCGCGGCAGTATCAAAAACAGTCCAGACCTCCATTTTTGAGGGACAGTGGTAATAAAAAGGGGGTTGCAACCATGATTAAGGAAAAACAAAATGCAAATTCTAAATGGCTAGTTGATTCAGGAGCCACATCTTTGATGTGTAATGATATAAATTTAATAAGTAATAGAAAATCAGCTAATGTAAATACTGTAGTTTTGGCTGACGGGAAAGAGCTGAGTACTGTAAATCAAATGGGTACTGTGTACATTCCAGGGCTAAAAGAGAATTTTAATGATGTCTTACATGTAAAGGAGTTAGAAAATAATTTGTTATCAGTAAGCAGATTAACAGAAAGAGACTACACAGTCATCTTTGAAAAGAACATGTGTAAGATAAAACTGAATGGGGAATTGCGTGGCATAGGTTTGAAAAAGGACAAACTTTATTATTTGGAGGACAATATTGATAGCTACAGGGTTGAAGAAGCTAATAACATAGAAAATATTCCAATCCACAAAGATTGCATACACGAGCTTCACAGAAAATTTGGCCATGCGAGCTTCAAATGTTTAAAGAATTTAATCAGTATGTGTCCAGATTTAAAAGTTACTGAATGCAAAAACCACTTAGATTGTACGGTATGTCAACAGGTAAAGGTCAGAGCTTTTCCAGTAGCTAAGAAAACAAAAAGAATTGCTCAAAGACCATTTCAGTATGTACATGCAGATGTTGCCCAAGCTAATTGCTTGTCCTTAGGGGGAAGCAAGTATTTCCTAGTAATTGTTGATAGGTATACAAGGTTTGCATTTGTGAGAATAATGAAAAACAAATCTGACGCTGGGCAAAGTTTAAAAGCATGGGTAAGAATGGTGGAAAGACAATTTGATAGCAGAGTAGGCACCATTATTACTGATAGAGGAGGAGAATTTTTAAATAATCAATTGTTTAACTGGTTTCAAAAGGTGGGAATAAGGCATGAAACTACAAACCCTGCTTGTCCTAGTGAGGATGGGTTAGCAGAGAAGAAAATACAAGATATAAAAAGAATTACTGCTTGTATGATGGCAGATGCAGGGGTGAAAGATAGTTTTTGGGCAGAAGCAACTTTGACTGCAATACATATCAGTAACAGATTGTATCATTCAGAAATTGAAGACATTCCCTACAGGGTATTGTATGAGAGAATGCCAAATTACAAGTACTTAAGGGTTTTTGGACAATTTGCTCATGTTTACACACCTGCTTGTTTCAGGAGGAAAGGGGAACCCAAAAGCAAAAGGCTTAGGTTTTTGGGGTATTCTGGAAATAGCTACAAGTTTCATTTGGGAGGAAAACAAGTGCAGTATTCTAGGTCTGCAAATTTTGAGAGACATGCTGGTTGGGACAAACTGCATGCCAATAAAGAAGTGTTTTTGAGGTTAGGGAGTTCAAATGAGCCAGAAGCACAAACTGAACCAACCTCAGGAAACGGAGGGGTTTCAGTTAAGCAGGAAGCATCACCTAGCAGCAGTGGTAGTTCTTCCGATGATGAGATAGCATCTAGGCCTACTACTACTCGAATGACTGAAGACAAGAGATTTAGTCATAGAACTACAACTCCTAGTAGAGAAAGTGAGGATGAAAGAGACAGAACAGCAGATTTTATTCCCAGGCGTAGTCATAGAGTTAGAAAGCCTCCAGATAGGTTTGTTGTGACAAAGGCAAGAGCTTGTTTAGCAGTAGAAGAGCCTGAAAGTTTTGAAGAATTGGAAAGTTATTCTAGTGAAGAACAGGAAAGATGGTTTGATGCAATGGATAATGAGTTTGGTTGCCTGGTAAATAAAGATGTTTTTGAAATTGTTGACAGACCCAAAGACAAGAAAGTAATTGGTTGTAAATGGGTATACAAAAGGAAAGAAATGCCAGATGGAAGTATCAAATATAAAGCTAGGTTAGTGGCTAAGGGTTTTGCGCAACAGCAGTATGAGAACTATGATAAGACATATTCTCCAACTGCAAAGCCAGAAAGTCTGAGAATGGTTCTAGCTGTAGCAGTAAAAAGGAATTTAGTTGTAGAACATTTTGATTTTGAGACAGCTTACTTGAATGCGGTTCTGGATGAAGAAATATTTATGGAACAGCCACAAGGTTTCGAAGAAAATGGTAGTCAGAGAGTATATAAATTAAAGAAAGCGTTGTATGGTTTAAAACAAAGTGCCAGAGCGTGGAATCTGTGCATCAATGATGAGCTAGTTAAGCTAGGTTACAAGAGGAGCATTGCAGATGCTTGTGTTTATACAAAAGGAGACATAGTATTAGTGATTTATGTAGATGATTTGTGCGTAGCAGCAAAGTCAAAACAGGAAATTGAGTCAGTAAAAAGAGAATTGTCTAAGAAGTTTGTTTTGAAGGACTTAGGTGTATTGAAGTCTTATTTAGGTATTTGCGTTGAATGGACAGAAGAAGGACAGTGTTTGTTAAGTCAGAGAAATAAAATTGAAAGATTGATTGAAAAGTGTGGATTACAGAATGCAAAAATAGTAAGAGCTCCAATGACAACTGGTTTTGTGTCTGAGAAAACAACTAGAGCGTTTGAGGACAAGACTTTCTTCAGAAGTATAATAGGATCTTTACAATTCATATCTTGCCATATCAGACCAGACATTTCTTATGCTGTAAATGTATTGTCTAGAAGGGTTAATGATCCAAAAATTGAAGACTGGACAGCGGTAAAACATTTATTGAGATATTTGAAAGGAACCTTAGATAGGAAATTGATAATAAGAAACAATAGTTCAGATCTAGATTGTTATGTAGACAGTTCATTTGCATCAGAATTAGGAGACAAGAAGTCAGTTACAGGAATGATAATTAAATATAGTGAAAGTCCAATAGTTTGGAGAAGTAGAAAACAAACTAATGTAGCGATAAGCACAACGGAAGCAGAATTCGCTGCTTTGAATGAGATAGTAAATGAGGTACAGTGGATTAAGCAATTGTTAAATGATTTAAATGAAAGTTACAAGATACCAGTAGAAATTCTGGAAGATTCACAGTCATGCATAGCGATGGCTGAAACTGAAAGTTTGAAGAACAGAACAAAATATGTTGGTGTAAGATATCAAAATGTGCGAGACATGGTTCAGAAGGGTGAAATAGAATTGAGATATATAGAAACACAACACAACATAGCAGATTTGTTCACAAAAGCATTGACAGCAGAAAAACATGAAAGGCTGACACAAATGGTTGGAATGACATTGTAAGACACATACAATATTTTATTTCGGAGGGGATTGTTAAGAAAAATGCAACATGGGACATACAGTGAAAGAAATAAAATATGTATGTGAAAGTCACAATGACTAAGCAAAAGCAATTATGAAGCTACACAGGTGAAACTGCTAATGTAATCTAGAAGTCCTGAGAGCCAAGGACAGAGGTACTGAATGCAGATTGGAAACACCTGAGAATCATTAAGTGTACAAGGTGAAATGTTGAAATACATGGGTTGGTCTTAAGCATGGATGGAACTATGTGGACCAATCTGAATGGAAGTACACACCCACTGGGTGGAAACTAATTAGTGGGTGGTGATAAACAATGGCTATAAAATTGCAATGTTTGCCAATGTATTTTTTGTGTGGTTGAGTAGTTGTGGAGTAGAGGTGGTGTAGTGTGTAGAGATTGTGATTTGTTGACCATATAGTATATGTATATAGAAGAATAAAGTAGGTTTTATATAAAACTACTGAGTTGCCTGAGTGAATCCTGGAGACGTTTTGGAGACACCTGGAGAAGAGTGAGAAGGCTTGGAGAGCTTGTCAGGATCTTCAGCCTATTCTCTGAAACTCTGCTGCTTTGGAGGAAAGCATTAACCACTGATCTAAGCTGGTTGGCTCTGCTGCATAACAAGGTGGTGAGTTTGAGCCAGAGGTGAAGGGCTACAACTCCCATCATCCCTGACATTGTCCAAGTCCCAAGTGACAGTATGGGGTAGGCGAAACACATACCCCCCGTAAAAGTTTAGTTAAAAATTCCTACCCAGCCCATAATGTGACCAGAAATCTCATACTGTGGCAGAGGCTGATGGGTGGGTTCAGTCAAATGGAAAAGAGGAGGAAGCCAGGGGTGGCAAAGGGTAAAAAAATAGGCCCTGCCTGAACCCCGCCCCTGCCTCCTCCTAGCCAGGCCATGTCTACGCCCTGGCCAACCCCTGTGCTCGTCTCCCTGCCCATCATTAAAACACCTCCCCCAGATCTATCATGCTTAAAGATCCGGGGGGTGTCTGATAATGATTGACGCATGGAATAACAAGACAAGACACAGACGATTGGGTTGAAATACAGGGCACTTTATTGTAATCTTACCTATTTATTTGTTTATTTCTTAGGGTATGTGAACCAATAGGGGGAGACCCAATGCGGGGGCAGCTGAAGCAGACGGTCACAAGTCAGGGGCGGCAAAGGGTAAAATAGGCCCTGCCCGAACCCCGCCCCTGCCTCCTCCTAGCCAGGGCGTGTCTATGCCCTGGCCAACCCCTGTGCTCGTCTCCCTGCCCATCATTAAAACACCTCCCCCGGATCTACCATTCTTAAAGATCCAGGTGGGGGGTGTCTGTTCCATTTGTATTAATTATAAAAAAACAAATTATAAAAAAACAAAAACAAAGATGATCATAAGGCTGCACTATAGAGCTGTTAGAAGCTGCGCATATTATAATTACAAAGCATTGGGAAAGTGGCTTTCAGAATTACCAAGAAAAGCCTTGTCAGTAGCCCAAATTAATCTGATCAGTGCAACTCCAAGAAAAAGAAAAAGCAATGAGGACTGTGAAGAATTGTTTCAATGTTTTGTTGCTTCCCAGAATAACTGTTGAAAATGCTAGAGCTGTGCATGGGGCCTCTGCCAAGCTCAACTTGGCAATTTGGATCTGGATCTGATTCAGATTGCATCAGTCTTGTGCCAGTTCATTCCTATCCAGACCCTGAATCCAAATATAAATTCATAAATTCATCCTTCACCTCCCATTGGCTTGAATTGGAAAATTTAAAATAGGTATACTGTAACTTTTCCCACACACAGCTACAAAAGAATTGGAAACATGGTATACCCCAAAGCAGTGGTTAATATAAGAATTTCATACAGATAACTCAGGGGTGGGGGGTTGTACTAGACACCTGTAAAATTTATGTTTCAAAAATTAAACAGGTTTTAAAACAAGTTGTCTGCTCAGTCTTGGCAGTCCATTCACACTGCTATATTCCTATTACTTTCCCTTAGAGCATCAATGAGCTAAGTCCACTGAAGTCTCACTAACATCTCTCTGGCTTTTCTTTGCAAAGATTCAGGAAAGACTCATCCCACACTTTCTGCAAGTGCACTGATGACTAAAAAGGCCAATCCGAGATAAACAAGTCTGGTTGCAGAAAGCATAGCAGAAGGTCTCCTTAGGTGATATTTCTGGGTTGTGATTCTTTCTGCGTTGTCATTTCTCTTCAAGACTTGTTCGATGTGAGTTCTCAAATAAGGCTGCAGCATTGTGGATAGTGCATCTCCAGGCCTCCCAATGTGAGACCAGGGCAGACCATTGTTGGTGATCAATTTGGCCGAGCCTGAGATGTTGTTTTAGGGAGTCCTTGTATAGCTTTTTTGGAGCACCCCTCTTATGCTGACCTGTGGCAAGTTCACCGTAGAGTACTATTTTTGGGAGTCGATGGTCCTCCATCCTAGATCCACACACGAACCAGCTCATTTTTTCAAAAAAGAGGCAAACCTCTTGCCTAAGACTTTGAGACAAGGAAGAAATCTGATGCTGCAATAACTATTTTTTCCTGCCCTACAGGTCTTGCTCCTGCTGCCTTGCTGCTGAGATTTTTCTTCTTCCTTTTAAAGGGCTTCAGGAATTTGTTAGTGCTGCAATGTTGTTTACCATGATTCATTTTCTGCCTTAAGTGAAAGCAGATAGTAATCCTCTACGACATCAAAATGGTTCCAGATAATGCTCTGCTTCTGTAATGACAGACTGCCTGCCTTCCATCTAACATCCAAGTCAACAACAAATTAGGTATGGGAGGGTAGAATATGTTTGGCTACCTAGAACACAGACACACTCATTAAACAGACAAATCATCAAGACAAACAGAAGATTATTCTAGGCTTGTCAAAAAGGGAATTAAAGACAAGGGAATACAATGTGGATTGGTGCACACATACGTCAATTCTCAGCAGCTTTCATCTCTCTCAATTATTTTTTTTGCAAGGCCACTGGTGTGTGAAGCTATCCATGTTTGCTGTTCACATGGAGTCATGCCAGTGAATCAAGATGGTGGGTGCGAGTGAATTACTCATGGTTCTATACTGCCTAAATTGCCCCCACCAAACAGTATTTTAAAAAAAACTAAATCCAAGGTGCGGAAGAGCGATCTTCTGCTTAAATAATGAAAAACAGAAGGAAATCACCTCAGTGCATGATTGCTACAGCGGCAATTAAACATGACAGTTCTGGGATCTGTCTTCGTAGCAAGCTCCGCCCCCTGCACATGTCCAAGCAATCAGCTATGCTCTTCAGCAATGTGCTGCAATGCAATTTGGTTGTTCTAACATGCGGGAGTGCACATATCCCCTGCAGTTGTCAAAAAGCTCAGGAAAAGTCCCAGAGGCGTTTGCTGCGGACTTTGCCTGAATTTTGCTCCCCCTCCGTCTGAAAATGACAAAATGTTTTTGGATTCCATTTGGACACATGGGATTCCCTGCAGATTCCATGAGGATTTATTTCACCATCTGGACTACCCCAAAGACTCAGTGAGACAAACAACATCCAACCCGTCACCACACCATCTGTTACTAACTCAGCATGAAGAAACACCAAAGAAGATGGTCTATATAACTTCAATGACCTCACATAATCTGTCTCCATAAGTGCTTGACTGAGGAGTGCTAGTGAGATTCATGTCCCAGTTTTCACATTGCATCTGTCAATGGGCACTACACAGCTCCCTTCCTCCATATCACATCACTTCAGCATTTTCCTTATTTGGTCACAATGGAGACACATTAACTTTTCCCCACTTATTTTTTACATTCAGTTCTTCCCAGAACTGAAATTGGTCCAAAAAGTGAATACTCTCAGTACTCTGAAGATTTTTTTCCCCCAGTTTGAAATATATTCTTTTCTACAACAAAGAATATGTTGCCATTTCCCTACAGTCATCAGAAAAATGCTGCCTTAAATTTTACTAGTTTCCAAAGTTTGCTCCCTCCCCTTTTCTTCCACCTTGCTGAGTTAATTGGGTGCAAACTACTTTTGCACTTTGAACTCGTTTGCAGCAAATGAAGTAAGCAGGACCGGTTTAAGGAATTTTGGGGCTCCCTGCAATGCTTTACTTTGGGGCCCCCATATGACTTGAAGGCACATGGGCAAGAAAGAAAGAAAGAAAGAAAGAAAGAAAGAAGCCCTTTCTGAGGGAGACAACCCTCAAATTCCTTGTCTCTCTCTCTCACACACACACACACTCACCCTCTCCGATGTGCTTCTCCCTCCAGCTTCTGCCATGGAGGGCTGCTGTTTCTTTCTCTTTCTCTTTCTCTTTAGTTTTAGAGAGGCTGTTTTGTTTGTTTTTTAAAAAAAGCCAGCAGGAGGTTTTTGGAAGAGGAGGGTAAGAGGGGGCTCCTCCCGGCTGTCTCCTGGCTGTTCCTTCGTCAGATTAAGGAGGCCAACACGGAGCCCTCTCTTGACCTCGGGGCCCCCTCTTGACCTCGGGGCCCCCTGCCAATGCTGATTTGGCAGACAGGTTAAACCGGCCCTGGAAGTAAGCCAAGAACAAAGAGTGAAAGCAAAAGGAGAGAGAAACTGGGACATTTTAAATGCAGCTGAGAAAGTGGGATGACAGAGCATTAATTAGGAACATTCCTGCTAAATTGGGACAGTTGGAGAGTACACATTTGCTTAAATAAATAGCAAAGCCACACCTTGAAACATTTCATAGACTGTTAAACTCTTTCACTGCAGCCATTTGTGCTCCACAATAAATATATGCACCCACCACCTTGAGAACATTTGAGTTCCGCATCAGCATTGTGTCCACCTTGTCTTAAATTCACCATAAACCTGATAATCAACAGATATCTTACTGCAACCTCAACACACTACCTCAAGGTTTTGGTAGTAGCCCTGGATCCTTAGTTAATGAAGTACAATTGGCATGGACCAGGACCAAGGGTCTTTGGGAACAGGAGTCCTTGAGTCTCGGCAGAATTTATATGCTGGTCTTTCACAAATAGCTCCCCCACCAAAAAAAAAAAAAAAACCTAAAACCTGCACCCTCTCCAATGAGCAGAAGGAAATATTTCTGCCACCAGACTTAAGAGTGAGTGTTGGAATCTTCCAGGGAGCAGGGAGACCCTGAGGCAGAGGTGGCTAACTGTGGGATCTTAGGGGGTTATATTAGCTCCCCCAGGAGTGTCTGGAGTGTCCCCAGGGGACCTTGGAGTGTCCCAATGTCAGGATGTTCCAGGGATTCTGGGTATTAGAGTAGATTCCATGGAAGATCATGACATGAGTTTGGTTCTTGGCCTGATTCCCCTGCCAGGGCCGAACATGAATTTGGTTCCTGGCCTGATTTCCCTACCTGGGCCTCTCTGTCTCTGAACTGCAGCCAGCCTGCCTTTTGGCCTGGGAATGCTGTTCCTCTGGAGACTCCAAGGCCAAAGCACCTGGCTTACTCCTTCCACTGCCCTCCCTACATGCCATTCTCACGCTGTAAGGGTTTATCTATTGCGTGTGTTGTATTACTTTCAGTTCTGGCTTTGTTTCATGTTACTAATATGCATTTCCTTTGCTCAATTAAGAAATATTGTTGAGCTAATGTGAATGTGTTTCTGGTACATCACACCCAAAATACCTCCAAATACCCTCTGGGAGTGTGGTAGATATTTTCTCTATGTTTTTGCCCCTCGGGCCCTTTTAGGCCCAGAGGGGCTTTTTTAGCAACAAGAAGTGACCTAAAGTCATTTCCTGATCATTTCTTGTTTTTACAAAAATAACTCTTCTGGGCCTAAAATGGCCTGAGGAGAATAGTTATACATCTCCTAGGAGGCATTTTGGGGCAAAAAAATATTGGGGAATCCTGGGCAGGCCTGGAGCTCACAAAAAAGCTCCCAGATGCTTCATGAAGACTACAGAGCTGCTAAGGTCTCCACTGCCCAGCTGTTGGTTTCTGGGGTTGCATCCCTCTACACAATTATAGTCTTTTTTATATCCCTTTAGCTGCCATTACCATATCATATGGAATCCATATCATATGGAATCTATAAATGGATTTGTAGCTGTATGAAATATTCTCTGCCAGAGAGATGATGTACTCCAAGGGAATGCACTAGAGAATTTTAAGTATTTCACCAAACTACAAATCCTTCAACTGTCCTGGTAGTTAAAGTAGTATAGTATTTGTGCATTATGAATCCATGCCAAATCACCATTTTCAGCTTTTCCCAATGTGATACATATGTCCTCACTTCAGATTGGCACCAGCTCCCAGCCTTGCCTCTCTCTATCTTGCCTGTCTATGGCAGCAGAACCTCTGGTGGAAAGTATTCTAGTTATGAGAAATAAGCTAGAGATGTTTTAGTACACAATGTTATGCACATTATATTTACAATATATCCTTCATACTTTCCTGCCATTTCTTGCATATGAATACACGTTTCCTTAGCATAAGCTTTCATGGACTAGATCCCATTTTTCAGGTACACTATTATCCTGAAACGTCAAATACAAAGAGAGAGATAGGCAAGATTCATAAGTTTCAAGGGGAAGTTCAAACAGGGAAGTCTGGGGCAACTGAAATTCTACAGAATGTGACATTTATACTCAATCAAACATCAAATACAATCAAGATTCACAAAGCAGGGCTGATGATAATACTAACATCCTGGCACTGGCAAGCTAAGTAACACCTGCAGTGAGATCAAAAGCCATTATCTCAGTTTAAGCTTCATGGGAAGAATTGAAATTCTTGATCAATTTTAATTCAGTGATTTCACACCACAGCCTCCCTTTCAATGTCAATCTGTAATCCACAGTCTACATTTACACACATGTGTGCTTGTATACACACACACACACACACATTGAATCTTTTTTTTTATTACGATTGACAGATCAAATAAAACACGGACACACACACACACACAGTTTCACTATAAATCTTGTTTTTCCTTTTTTTTCTTGTTACCTGAATAAACAGAACTTTCTAAATGCATGTCGAATGCATATTGTTGTTTTCCTCTTTTCTATCTGAGTCAGAAATGGAGCCTATTGATTTTGTGGAAACCAATTATTGTGGTAGCAAGACACTATGATTGCTATTAACTATGATATTGTATGGGCAGTGACATTGTTGGTGCTATTAGTTAATGCGAAGGCTAATATCGACCACTTATTTTCAACAATTAACATAACTACCCTAGACACAAGTGTTTGTTCAGCATTTTGTTTTGACAATTGTACATGAGTCAATCTAAAAGTTGAGGTCTGCTTTATCATAGGTATTAGGATTTATAGTCATGACTTTGATCCATCTGTAGCTGACATTGAGATTGAGATTGCCCAGAAAAGCAAAATATCAATCACATGTATCTAATTAGGCAAGACTGAATCTGGTTTCTTATATTAAATTGACTCACATCACTCAATGACTAAGTCAGTGTAACCTACAAAGCAAAACCTATAGTTAAAACAGGTTTGCTTTCCAGCTGCCTCCCCTAAACACAAAATAATGTGTGGCCATTAAACATTTACATTTTTGTTAAATTTTTATGGCCATTGAAATGATATTTTCAGCCTAAAAATGATGGCTGTAATCTTCTGTGGCAGTTACAAATGTGGAACCTAGAGTTATGCACTCGTGATTGTTTCATATTCACAGTTCCTATGTAGCCCCTAGTTTAGGGGCTATGTAGGGACCATGAAAAATCCCCTGATCACCACTTACTAGGAAGCAGCCACTGCAATTGATGGGGGTCTGTTCCCTTGTCAATTGGAAAGCAGCTAGCCATTGGTGCCACCCAACCCCTTGTTCAAGTGATCTCTGGTATGAGAGGGAATTGTAACAAGTTTCCTGCTTCTTCTTGTCACACTAGAGATCACTCAAGGGAGGGGGTTGAAAATGGAAATCAGTTGCTTCTGAGCAACAGGAGAACAGACCCTCATCAATTGCAGTGGATACTTCCTAGTAAGCAGGGACTGGGGGGGAATTAAGCCAGGATTCACTGTGTAGCACTGTGACTACGGTGTTTATGCATATGTAAATCCCTTACAGGATTCCAGCTAATATGTCTTCTATAAATGTGAGTTACCAAGAGTGGCTCTGAAAACATAGGGCACTTTCACACAAAACAGTTATAGCCCTATGATTCCACTCTTGACTATGACGGCAACATCTGATGGAACCCTGGAATTTACATTTTAAGTGGGGATATTTAGAATTCTCAGCTAAAGAGCTCTTTAAAAACTAAAAACCCCAGCATTCCATAGGATACTGCCATGGCAGTCTACTCATGACACTACAGCTGAATAGAGTGGAATCATGACACCATAGCTGAATAGAATGAAAGGGCCCATGAGCTGTATTTTGCATTGTAAGAGAGAGCAGGGAACATCTAGTCATGTTCCTCCTTTGATCTTCATCACTGCCATGAAGTGGATATCTTCATCCATGGATGCTTCCACCAAATAGTGCTTCTGTGGTCTGACCACCTCTTTGTAGTAGATAGTGTTATGTGGCAGTTAGGTAAAGGATTAATAACAATACCTAAAAACAGGTGTGGAAATTAGGAATTGCTGGACTACAAGTCGTAACATTCCATATCATTGATTATGCTGGCTGGAGATGCAGTCCAACAATATTTGAAGGGTCAGTACTTAAGAAGTGAGCTACTAAAGTATTGTGGATTATTTGTTGTTTTTGTTTTCCAAGGGATAGGACAAATTGAATAGTATGAATAGTTAACCATACTTTTTAAAATGGACAATGATGCGTGTCGCACCAGATTCAGCCCACTGCATCAATCTGGTTGATCTATGATTCTTG